>JARGCU010000041.1:2132500-3471855 GCA_029227775.1 Morpho helenor | reverse complement strand
GCGCTCTACACGCACAAGCAGGCGCGTGCACAAGATGGCGGCCAAGCGGGCGCGCGTGCGGCACCGCGGCCGCGGAGACCGTGCGAATGAAGGTCATGTGAATATAGCATCCACTTAGTTAGTGTAATCAGTGAGGAACACGCTGTAAACGCGGCATAGTACCGCGCGCTCTACACGCACAAGCGGCGCGTGCACAAGATGGCGGCCAAGCGGGCGCGCGTGCGGCACGCGGCCGCGGAGACGTGCGAATGACGTCATGTGAATATAGCATCCACTTAGTTAGTGTAATTCAGTGAGGAACACGCTGTAAACGCGGCATAGTACCGCGCGCTCTACACGCACAAGCGGCGCGTGCACAAGATGGCGGCCAAGCGGGCGCGCGTGCGGCACGCGGCCGCGGAGACGTGCGAATGACGTCATGTGAATATAGCATCCACTTAGTTAGTGTAATTCAGTGAGGAACACGCTGTAAACGCGGCATAGTAACCGGCGCGCTCTACACGCACAAGCGGCGCGTGCACAAGATGGCGGCCAAGCGGGCGCGCGTGCGGCACGCGGCCGCGGAGACGTGCGAATGACGTCATGTGAATATAGCATCCACTTAGTTAGTGTAATTCAGTGAGGAACACGCTGTAAACGCGGCATAGTACCGCGCGCTCTACACGCACAAGCGGCGCGTGCACAAGATGGCGGCCAAGCGGGCGCGCGTGCGGCACGCGGCCGCGGAGACGTGCGAATGACGTCATGTGAATATAGCATCCACTTAGTTAGTGTAATTCAGTGAGGAACACGCTGTAAACGCGGCATAGTACCGCGCGCTCTACACGCACAAGCGGCGCGTGCACAAGATGGCGGCCAAGCGGGCGCGCGTGCGGCACGCGGCCGCGGAGACGTGCGAATGACGTCATGTGAATATAGCATCCACTTAGTTAGTGTAATTCAGTGAGGAACACGCTGTAAACGCGGCATAGTACCGCGCGCTCTACACGCACAAGCGGCGCGTGCACAAGATGGCGGCCAAGCGGGCGCGCGTGCGGCACGCGGCCGCGGAGACGTGCGAATGACGTCATGTGAATATAGCATCCACTTAGTTAGTGTAATTCAGTGAGGAACACGCTGTAAACGCGGCATAGTACCGCGCGCTCTACAACGCACAAGCGGCGCGTGCACAAGATGGCGGCCAAGCGGGCGCGCGTGCGGCACGCGGCCGCGGAGACGTGCGAATGACGTCATGTGAATATAGCATCCACTTAGTTAGTGTAATTCAGTGAGGAACACGCTGTAAACGCGGCATAGTACCGCGCGCTCTACACGCACAAGCGGCGCGTGCACAAGATGGCGGCCAAGCGGGCGCGCGTGCGGCACGCGGCCGCGGAGACGTGCGAATGACGTCATGTGAATATAGCATCCACTTAGTTAGTGTAATTCAGTGAGGAACACGCTGTAAACGCGGCATAGTACCGCGCGCTCTACACGCACAAGCGGCGCGTGCACAAGATGGCGGCCAAGCGGGCGCGCGTGCGGCACGCGGCCGCGGAGACGTGCGAATGACGTCATGTGAATATAGCATCCACTTAGTTAGTGTAATTCAGTGAGGAACACGCTGTAAACGCGGCATAGTACCGCGCGCTCTACACGCACAAGCGGCGCGTGCACAAGATGGCGGCCAAGCGGGCGCGCGTGCGGCACGCGGCCGCGGAGACGTGCGAATGACGTCATGTGAATATAGCATCCACTTAGTTAGTGTAATTCAGTGAGGAACACGCTGTAAACGCGGCATAGTACCGCGCGCTTCTACACGCACAAGCGGCGCGTGCACAAGATGGCGGCCAAGCGGGCGCGCGTGCGGCACGCGGCCGCGGAGACGTGCGAATGACGTCATGTGAATATAGCATCCACTTAGTTAGTGTAATTCAGTGAGGAACACGCTGTAAACGCGGCATAGTACCGCGCGGCTCTACACGCACAAGCGGCGCGTGCACAAGATGGCGGCCAAGCGGGCGCGCGTGCGGCACGCGGCCGCGGAGACGTGCGAATGACGTCATGTGAATATAGCATCCACTTAGTTAGTGTAATTCAGTGAGGAACACGCTGTAAACGCGGCATAGTACCGCGCGCTCTACACGCACAAGCGGCGCGTGCACAAGATGGCGGCCAAGCGGGCGCGCGTGCGGCACGCGGCCGCGGAGACGTGCGAATGACGTCATGTGAATATAGCATCCACTTAGTTAGTGTAATTCAGTGAGGAACACGCTGTAAACGCGGCATAGTACCGCGCGCTCTACACGCACAAGCGGCGCGTGCACAAGATGGCGGCCAAGCGGGCGCGCGTGCGGCACGCGGCCGCGGAGACGTGCGAATGACGTCATGTGAATATAGCATCCACTTAGTTAGTGTAATTCAGTGAGGAACACGCTGTAAACGCGGCATAGTACCGCGCGCTCTACACGCACAAGCGGCGCGTGCACAAGATGGCGGCCAAGCGGGCGCGCGTGCGGCACGCGGCCGCGGAGACGTGCGAATGACGTCATGTGAATATAGCATCCACTTAGTTAGTGTAATTCAGTGAGGAACACGCTGTAAACGCGGCATAGTACCGCGCGCTCTACACGCACAAGCGGCGCGTGCACAAGATGGCGGCCAAGCGGGCGCGCGTGCGGCACGCGGCCGCGGAGACGTGCGAATGACGTCATGTGAATATAGCATCCACTTAGTTAGTGTAATTCAGTGAGGAACACGCTGTAAACGCGGCATAGTACCGCGCGCTCTACACGCACAAGCGGCGCGTGCACAAGATGGCGGCCAAGCGGGCGCGCGTGCGGCACGCGGCCGCGGAGACGTGCGAATGACGTCATGTGAATATAGCATCCACTTAGTTAGTGTAATTCAGTGAGGAACACGCTGTAAACGCGGCATAGTACCGCGCGCTCTACACGCACAAGCGGCGCGTGCACAAGATGGCGGCCAAAGCGGGCGCGCGTGCGGCACGCGGCCGCGGAGACGTGCGAATGACGTCATGTGAATATAGCATCCACTTAGTTAGTGTAATTCAGTGAGGAACACGCTGTAAACGCGGCATAGTACCGCGCGCTCTACACGCACAAGCGGCGCGTGCACAAGATGGCGGCCAAGCGGGCGCGCGTGCGGCACGCGGCCGCGGAGACGTGCGAATGACGTCATGTGAATATAGCATCCACTTAGTTAGTGTAATTCAGTGAGGAACACGCTGTAAACGCGGCATAGTACCGCGCGCTCTACACGCACAAGCGGCGCGTGCACAAGATGGCGGCCAAGCGGGCGCGCGTGCGGCACGCGGCCGCGGAGACGTGCGAATGACGTCATGTGAATATAGCATCCACTTAGTTAGTGTAATTCAGTGAGGAACACGCTGTAAACGCGGCATAGTACCGCGCGCTCTACACGCACAAGCGGCGCGTGCACAAGATGGCGGCCAAGCGGGCGCGCGTGCGGCACGCGGCCGCGGAGACGTGCGAATGACGTCATGTGAATATAGCATCCACTTAGTTAGTGTAATTCAGTGAGGAACACGCTGTAAACGCGGCATAGTACCGCGCGCTCTACACGCACAAGCGGCGCGTGCACAAGATGGCGGCCAAGCGGGCGCGCGTGCGGCACGCGGCCGCGGAGACGTGCGAATGACGTCATGTGAATATAGCATCCACTTAGTTAGTGTAATTCAGTGAGGAACACGCTGTAAACGCGGCATAGTACCGCGCGCTCTACACGCACAAGCGGCGCGTGCACAAGATGGCGGCCAAGCGGGCGCGCGTGCGGCACGCGGCCGCGGAGACGTGCGAATGACGTCATGTGAATATAGCATCCACTTAGTTAGTGTAATTCAGTGAGGAACACGCTGTAAACGCGGCATAGTACCGCGCGCTCTACACGCACAAGCGGCGCGTGCACAAGATGGCGGCCAAGCGGGCGCGCGTGCGGCACGCGGCCGCGGAGACGTGCGAATGACGTCATGTGAATATAGCATCCACTTAGTTAGTGTAATTCAGTGAGGAACACGCTGTAAACGCGGCATAGTACCGCGCGCTCTACACGCACAAGCGGCGCGTGCACAAGATGGCGGCCAAGCGGGCGCGCGTGCGGCACGCGGCCGCGGAGACGTGCGAATGACGTCATGTGAATATAGCATCCACTTAGTTAGTGTAATTCAGTGAGGAACACGCTGTAAACGCGGCATAGTACCGCGCGCTCTACACGCACAAGCGGCGCGTGCACAAGATGGCGGCCAAGCGGGCGCGCGTGCGGCACGCGGCCGCGGAGACGTGCGAATGACGTCATGTGAATATAGCATCCACTTAGTTAGTGTAATTCAGTGAGGAACACGCTGTAAACGCGGCATAGTACCGCGCGCTCTACACGCACAAGCGGCGCGTGCACAAGATGGCGGCCAAGCGGGCGCGCGTGCGGCACGCGGCCGCGGAGACGTGCGAATGACGTCATGTGAATATAGCATCCACTTAGTTAGTGTAATTCAGTGAGGAACACGCTGTAAACGCGGCATAGTACCGCGCGCTCTACACGCACAAGCGGCGCGTGCACAAGATGGCGGCCAAGCGGGCGCGCGTGCGGCACGCGGCCGCGGAGACGTGCGAATGACGTCATGTGAATATAGCATCCACTTAGTTAGTGTAATTCAGTGAGGAACACGCTGTAAACGCGGCATAGTACCGCGCGCTCTACACGCACAAGCGGCGCGTGCACAAGATGGCGGCCAAGCGGGCGCGCGTGCGGCACGCGGCCGCGGAGACGTGCGAATGACGTCATGTGAATATAGCATCCACTTAGTTAGTGTAATTCAGTGAGGAACACGCTGTAAACGCGGCATAGTACCGCGCGCTCTACACGCACAAGCGGCGCGTGCACAAGATGGCGGCCAAGCGGGCGCGCGTGCGGCACGCGGCCGCGGAGACGTGCGAATGACGTCATGTGAATATAGCATCCACTTAGTTAGTGTAATTCAGTGAGGAACACGCTGTAAACGCGGCATAGTACCGCGCGCTCTACACGCACAAGCGGCGCGTGCACAAGATGGCGGCCAAGCGGGCGCGCGTGCGGCACGCGGCCGCGGAGACGTGCGAATGACGTCATGTGAATATAGCATCCACTTAGTTAGTGTAATTCAGTGAGGAACACGCTGTAAACGCGGCATAGTACCGCGCGCTCTACACGCACAAGCGGCGCGTGCACAAGATGGCGGCCAAGCGGGCGCGCGTGCGGCACGCGGCCGCGGAGACGTGCGAATGACGTCATGTGAATATAGCATCCACTTAGTTAGTGTAATTCAGTGAGGAACACGCTGTAAACGCGGCATAGTACCGCGCGCTCTACACGCACAAGCGGCGCGTGCACAAGATGGCGGCCAAGCGGGCGCGCGTGCGGCACGCGGCCGCGGAGACGTGCGAATGACGTCATGTGAATATAGCATCCACTTAGTTAGTGTAATTCAGTGAGGAACACGCTGTAAACGCGGCATAGTACCGCGCGCTCTACACGCACAAGCGGCGCGTGCACAAGATGGCGGCCAAGCGGGCGCGCGTGCGGCACGCGGCCGCGGAGACGTGCGAATGACGTCATGTGAATATAGCATCCACTTAGTTAGTGTAATTCAGTGAGGAACACGCTGTAAACGCGGCATAGTACCGCGCGCTCTACACGCACAAGCGGCGCGTGCACAAGATGGCGGCCAAGCGGGCGCGCGTGCGGCACGCGGCCGCGGAGACGTGCGAATGACGTCATGTGAATATAGCATCCACTTAGTTAGTGTAATTCAGTGAGGAACACGCTGTAAACGCGGCATAGTACCGCGCGCTCTACACGCACAAGCGGCGCGTGCACAAGATGGCGGCCAAGCGGGCGCGCGTGCGGCACGCGGCCGCGGAGACGTGCGAATGACGTCATGTGAATATAGCATCCACTTAGTTAGTGTAATTCAGTGAGGAACACGCTGTAAACGCGGCATAGTACCGCGCGCTCTACACGCACAAGCGGCGCGTGCACAAGATGGCGGCCAAGCGGGCGCGCGTGCGGCACGCGGCCGCGGAGACGTGCGAATGACGTCATGTGAATATAGCATCCACTTAGTTAGTGTAATTCAGTGAGGAACACGCTGTAAACGCGGCATAGTACCGCGCGCTCTACACGCACAAGCGGCGCGTGCACAAGATGGCGGCCAAGCGGGCGCGCGTGCGGCACGCGGCCGCGGAGACGTGCGAATGACGTCATGTGAATATAGCATCCACTTAGTTAGTGTAATTCAGTGAGGAACACGCTGTAAACGCGGCATAGTACCGCGCGCTCTACACGCACAAGCGGCGCGTGCACAAGATGGCGGCCAAGCGGGCGCGCGTGCGGCACGCGGCCGCGGAGACGTGCGAATGACGTCATGTGAATATAGCATCCACTTAGTTAGTGTAATTCAGTGAGGAACACGCTGTAAACGCGGCATAGTACCGCGCGCTCTACACGCACAAGCGGCGCGTGCACAAGATGGCGGCCAAGCGGGCGCGCGTGCGGCACGCGGCCGCGGAGACGTGCGAATGACGTCATGTGAATATAGCATCCACTTAGTTAGTGTAATTCAGTGAGGAACACGCTGTAAACGCGGCATAGTACCGCGCGCTCTACACGCACAAGCGGCGCGTGCACAAGATGGCGGCCAAGCGGGCGCGCGTGCGGCACGCGGCCGCGGAGACGTGCGAATGACGTCATGTGAATATAGCATCCACTTAGTTAGTGTAATTCAGTGAGGAACACGCTGTAAACGCGGCATAGTACCGCGCGCTCTACACGCACAAGCGGCGCGTGCACAAGATGGCGGCCAAGCGGGCGCGCGTGCGGCACGCGGCCGCGGAGACGTGCGAATGACGTCATGTGAATATAGCATCCACTTAGTTAGTGTAATTCAGTGAGGAACACGCTGTAAACGCGGCATAGTACCGCGCGCTCTACACGCACAAGCGGCGCGTGCACAAGATGGCGGCCAAGCGGGCGCGCGTGCGGCACGCGGCCGCGGAGACGTGCGAATGACGTCATGTGAATATAGCATCCACTTAGTTAGTGTAATTCAGTGAGGAACACGCTGTAAACGCGGCATAGTACCGCGCGCTCTACACGCACAAGCGGCGCGTGCACAAGATGGCGGCCAAGCGGGCGCGCGTGCGGCACGCGGCCGCGGAGACGTGCGAATGACGTCATGTGAATATAGCATCCACTTAGTTAGTGTAATTCAGTGAGGAACACGCTGTAAACGCGGCATAGTACCGCGCGCTCTACACGCACAAGCGGCGCGTGCACAAGATGGCGGCCAAGCGGGCGCGCGTGCGGCACGCGGCCGCGGAGACGTGCGAATGACGTCATGTGAATATAGCATCCACTTAGTTAGTGTAATTCAGTGAGGAACACGCTGTAAACGCGGCATAGTACCGCGCGCTCTACACGCACAAGCGGCGCGTGCACAAGATGGCGGCCAAGCGGGCGCGCGTGCGGCACGCGGCCGCGGAGACGTGCGAATGACGTCATGTGAATATAGCATCCACTTAGTTAGTGTAATTCAGTGAGGAACACGCTGTAAACGCGGCATAGTACCGCGCGCTCTACACGCACAAGCGGCGCGTGCACAAGATGGCGGCCAAGCGGGCGCGCGTGCGGCACGCGGCCGCGGAGACGTGCGAATGACGTCATGTGAATATAGCATCCACTTAGTTAGTGTAATTCAGTGAGGAACACGCTGTAAACGCGGCATAGTACCGCGCGCTCTACACGCACAAGCGGCGCGTGCACAAGATGGCGGCCAAGCGGGCGCGCGTGCGGCACGCGGCCGCGGAGACGTGCGAATGACGTCATGTGAATATAGCATCCACTTAGTTAGTGTAATTCAGTGAGGAACACGCTGTAAACGCGGCATAGTACCGCGCGCTCTACACGCACAAGCGGCGCGTGCACAAGATGGCGGCCAAGCGGGCGCGCGTGCGGCACGCGGCCGCGGAGACGTGCGAATGACGTCATGTGAATATAGCATCCACTTAGTTAGTGTAATTCAGTGAGGAACACGCTGTAAACGCGGCATAGTACCGCGCGCTCTACACGCACAAGCGGCGCGTGCACAAGATGGCGGCCAAGCGGGCGCGCGTGCGGCACGCGGCCGCGGAGACGTGCGAATGACGTCATGTGAATATAGCATCCACTTAGTTAGTGTAATTCAGTGAGGAACACGCTGTAAACGCGGCATAGTACCGCGCGCTCTACACGCACAAGCGGCGCGTGCACAAGATGGCGGCCAAGCGGGCGCGCGTGCGGCACGCGGCCGCGGAGACGTGCGAATGACGTCATGTGAATATAGCATCCACTTAGTTAGTGTAATTCAGTGAGGAACACGCTGTAAACGCGGCATAGTACCGCGCGCTCTACACGCACAAGCGGCGCGTGCACAAGATGGCGGCCAAGCGGGCGCGCGTGCGGCACGCGGCCGCGGAGACGTGCGAATGACGTCATGTGAATATAGCATCCACTTAGTTAGTGTAATTCAGTGAGGAACACGCTGTAAACGCGGCATAGTACCGCGCGCTCTACACGCACAAGCGGCGCGTGCACAAGATGGCGGCCAAGCGGGCGCGCGTGCGGCACGCGGCCGCGGAGACGTGCGAATGACGTCATGTGAATATAGCATCCACTTAGTTAGTGTAATTCAGTGAGGAACACGCTGTAAACGCGGCATAGTACCGCGCGCTCTACACGCACAAGCGGCGCGTGCACAAGATGGCGGCCAAGCGGGCGCGCGTGCGGCACGCGGCCGCGGAGACGTGCGAATGACGTCATGTGAATATAGCATCCACTTAGTTAGTGTAATTCAGTGAGGAACACGCTGTAAACGCGGCATAGTACCGCGCGCTCTACACGCACAAGCGGCGCGTGCACAAGATGGCGGCCAAGCGGGCGCGCGTGCGGCACGCGGCCGCGGAGACGTGCGAATGACGTCATGTGAATATAGCATCCACTTAGTTAGTGTAATTCAGTGAGGAACACGCTGTAAACGCGGCATAGTACCGCGCGCTCTACACGCACAAGCGGCGCGTGCACAAGATGGCGGCCAAGCGGGCGCGCGTGCGGCACGCGGCCGCGGAGACGTGCGAATGACGTCATGTGAATATAGCATCCACTTAGTTAGTGTAATTCAGTGAGGAACACGCTGTAAACGCGGCATAGTACCGCGCGCTCTACACGCACAAGCGGCGCGTGCACAAGATGGCGGCCAAGCGGGCGCGCGTGCGGCACGCGGCCGCGGAGACGTGCGAATGACGTCATGTGAATATAGCATCCACTTAGTTAGTGTAATTCAGTGAGGAACACGCTGTAAACGCGGCATAGTACCGCGCGCTCTACACGCACAAGCGGCGCGTGCACAAGATGGCGGCCAAGCGGGCGCGCGTGCGGCACGCGGCCGCGGAGACGTGCGAATGACGTCATGTGAATATAGCATCCACTTAGTTAGTGTAATTCAGTGAGGAACACGCTGTAAACGCGGCATAGTACCGCGCGCTCTACACGCACAAGCGGCGCGTGCACAAGATGGCGGCCAAGCGGGCGCGCGTGCGGCACGCGGCCGCGGAGACGTGCGAATGACGTCATGTGAATATAGCATCCACTTAGTTAGTGTAATTCAGTGAGGAACACGCTGTAAACGCGGCATAGTACCGCGCGCTCTACACGCACAAGCGGCGCGTGCACAAGATGGCGGCCAAGCGGGCGCGCGTGCGGCACGCGGCGAACGAAACCGGCGATGGGATTAAAAATTAAATATATGAATGAAAACAGTTGGTAACAAAACTGAACCAAATGTGAATATAACATAAATAATTATAAATAAGTAAATTAGGGGATGTAGCACAATATACGTGCTTTAAACTCAATGACGTTGTGAAAGCTATCACCCCCAAAGGAATCGTATCTAGATTTTTACAACCAGATAGAGAAAACTGTCAGTTAATTTTAAATAAAAGCGAATATATATATATTTATTTAATTAAAAGTGCCCTGTTTATTATATTAGAATTCGATTAACACTTATTCCAGAGCAAAATATATTAGTATAAAAGTTAAAATATACATAGTTTATTATTCTTGTAGTTTTATTTCCTATAACTTCCATCGCGTCGGCCGAATGCTGTAAAAAACGTTCTTATAAAAATTTAAACAACATAACTATCAATCAAAACAACGAATCTAACAAACGATTACGAAACCATAAACTCAATTTAAAAAGTTGGTAGTTATTCATTGTATGTACTTTAAATCAAATTGAATTGTAATTGGGTATAATTTCAAAATGCATGAGTAAAGCAATAAATGATTTCAACCATTTATTTTAAATTCTGTTAACATCTTATGGCAATCTCGCCGATGTATGAACACCATATATTAATAAAAGACAAATTTAATATTACGACCTTTGTATTATTTGTCTACGGTAACAAGCGGAAGGGATGTCAATTTAAGTGGAAAATCGATATATAAATGATAAATCGATTTATATATAATCGATTAATTCGAGTGAAAAACGCATTATACTGCGTCCATCATATTATCAGTCTTTTGACAGCTCACGCTCATTAAGTTTTGTATTGCTTACGTACAAATATCATACAAATAATATTTGTACTTTATGGATGGGTACCGCCCACTTAGTGATGTCACACATAATGGGTTACTACGATTATGCCACAGATTAAAAATAATCGGTAGAAATCGATGTTACGAGTATTAAAAGATACGAGTATTAATAACATTATATAAAGTTTTACTTTCTTCTTAGTTAATACATGAATACAAATAAAACAATCAGGATATTTTAATTTATTTTATTAGCACGAGTCGTCGGAATGATAATCAACACTAGACTCCTCCGATGAGGAGTCTTCAGTAGCAGTTATTATTAGCTCTTGTGTAGATAATATATTATCAAACGCAATATCACGTTCCCAATCAGAGAATATTACTCTTTTAGTTCTTTCCACCACACTTGCCCAGTTCTCGGCCGTTACGTGGGTGCAAGCATTTTTTAGCAATTGCAACATTTTATTCGCTGTGAATGGGGGGCTTGTATTGCATCTCGCAGCATGCCCTTTTACTTGTGCCCATATAAGTTCTATTGCGTTGTACTGGCAGTGGTATGGAGGAATCCGAAGAACAGTATGGCCATATTCTGCTGCCATTTCATTGATTACATAGCGTTTTGCTCTCTTTTTGGTTTTTAATATTTTTATTAATTCAACTTTTAACATTGAGTCGTCCACATTTTCTCCATTGTCCCGAAGCCAATTAATTATTTCATGCTTTTTATTAGCCTGTGTTGGCATTTTGTCAATTTGACGGGAGTGGTAGGGCGCATTATCAATAAAAATTATTGATGGTTCTTCCAATGAAATGAGCATTTTTTTGAACCACTCTTCATACACATTTGCATTCATCTCTTCGTGGTAGTCATTTGATTTCTTCGATTTAAATGCCAACAGTGCGTCTTGTACAAATCCTTTTGCTGTACCTGCATGGCAAATGATTAGGCGCTCACCTTTTCCCATTGGTACTGAGGAAGTGGAATCAGCAGTATCATCAGTCCAGAAACGAGATAGTGTGTGGTTAGCGTTGAGCCATGTTTCATCCGTGAAAACAATATTTGCCCAATCTTGTATTTTCTTTGCCTCTCTTAAAAAATCACAACGTGCTATAGCTATATCTGTGCGTTCCATTAATAATTTTCTTTTATTTAACTTTTTATATGAAAAGCCAATTGTGTTCAAAACTTTGACCAAAGAAGATTTTTCACCATGAAATAGACCACTTCTTTTCAAAGAAACAATAAGTTTTCTCAAAGTTGGAATTTCTTTTCTCAAGTAGTAATCTAGTTTACGTAGGTTATCATTAATCGAATTACTTAGGTACGTAATTCGATTAATGATAGTAGGTACTATAATCGGAATGGTATCGCATACGAGAATCTTTAGGACATCACTATCGTCAATCTGTCAAAAGATGGTTAATATAATGGACAGTGTATAGATTTTTAATATTTGAAATTTTTTGTATATTATATTCGTGTAGTACGATAAGAAAATAAAATAGATGCGCTCTTTTCAAAATTGGATTCAAATATGTATTTGGTTTAAGCTAACAAGACATATATTATCTTTAAGAACAAGTAAAACAGATTTAAGATATAATCGATTTTAAAACCGATTTATAATTAAAAAAATCGTTCATAATAGTAAAAAAAAAATCGATTAAATGTAAAAATCGAATATTTTTTCACATCCACAACAATCATAGATAACAAAATTAGTAAAATGTAAATCAGGGCGGTTTTACTACAGGCGCCAACACATGCTATCTCGCATCCCTCTTGCACATGTACGTATTTATGAATGAATCGTATGAAAATAGTCTCAGCTGCATCTCGCTCCACTCCTACATACATATTTTTACGCACTCATTCTCATTTTGACTGTCTATCATATAACAAGACAACAAGTTGATTTTATTAAGGAATGGGCGGTGTATTAAATTTTTGAATTTCCCGTTGTAAAGTTCTAGTACTTTAATTTTGACTAAAATGTATAATTTTGTTTTAATTTAGTTAGCATAATTCTTGAAAAAATATTACTAGAAGCAAATTAAATGTATAAAGTCTTATTTCACCAGTAGCTGTTGAGATATTTCTTAAAATGAGAAATATAACAACGAAGAAACGTGCAGTCATAAAACAATAAGAAGAGGATTTACTTAATCATTATATAAATGTAAGTGTTGAGTTTTAATGAATTCTGTGCATCTCAATAATAGTAAGAGCTTTCTTAAAATTTACATTGGCACATTCTAAATATAATAACCTAACCTTGCATGGATAACCTAAAACTTTTAACATGCAGTATAATTTTTATTTCCTATTTGACTTAGTTATCGTTATATAAAAATTATGATATGTACATTAATTTCGATTGATGAATTAGCTATATTCATTATTATATTAAGGATATGTCTTGCGATTTTATATAGCTTCTAGTGTCTTGTAGTGCAATGAATGATTAATAATGGAACATTAAAGTTAAAGTTTTTTAGAAGTTGTTCTAATTGATCATAAGTGTGTATCTATCTTAGTTATGAATAATTTGGACATAACTTAAATGGTCTACTTAATATTTCTTTTTTGGAAGTATTTTCAATTGAAGTTCTATACTTCATTGTATTATATTAGAACTTTAAAAATGACTGTCAAGTTTTTTATAATGAGACTCGGATGAAAAGGGAGTAAATAGCGAAAGAGAGCAAGTTTATTCTGTATAAAGCAATATAGGGTATATATAGGCTTTATATAACACTATTGTTGATTTTTAATTAAAAAGCAAAAGCAAAATTTAAATTTACGATTGATTAAACGATTGATTGATTAATTGCAGATTCAAGAATCCTCAGATCCAAGATTAAGAGTAATTTTTTATTTTAATATGATTGTCACATGATGTTATTTATAGTTATGATTCGAGATATCTTTACATTTACAGTGCTAATAAAAGATATAATAGTATGTGTAATGAATGAAAGAATAACAGCAATATTAAAAGACTGTTCTATAAAACTGAAAGTAAATATTTATGTAATTTATAAATCACTTAAAATGTGCAACTGTTTATATCTAACAGAAATTAAATAACAAACAATATTTCTCCTTCATACTTATGCAATAATAAAAAGCAATTTTTCTAAAAGTGAACCCATTTACTCTTTCTTAACAAATCAATGCATAATGACATAGACAACATTTTTTTTATATTATACAATAACTATTCATATAGATTCAAATACAACCTCTTTCACAAGAGGTTGTATTTGAATCGTTCAAATACAACCGCATTCGGCTATGTTCCGCTGTAGCCGTATGGCGGGACGTCCTCGACCGCTTCATCACCTAGTGGTGACATGTCCCTCCCAGCTACACAGTACAGACCCTGCATCACAGTTTTCGACCTCTGTAATTTGAGGAAATGCATTTGAGGTAACTAATACTCAAGTGAAGTCTGAATTTATGAAGCTAAGTTAGATTCCCATAATTTCAGCCACAGATGTAAGCGCGCACTCAAACATCAGTAGCCAAAAGCGACTGGGAAAAGAATTAAGGTTTTACATGTATTGCAGGTGCCAAATACCGGCTCTTTGCCAACCGCAACACATAACCATTACAAAAAAAATGTAAAAGTTAATGACGTACGAATTAGCAAAACTGCGCAATTTCTGAAATCAGTACAACACCTTTATAATGGCTAGCCCGTTATTAAAACGTGTAACAAAGTAGCGCGCTTTTGAAGCTAATGTTCGACGATACAGAAAACGAACATTACCAACAAAACGCCTACACAGTATGGGAAGAAAGAACACTGCAGTGTCCACCTCAACTATACTGTTAAATGAGAAGAAAAAGCCCTGCAGCTTTTACAGGAGGGCAGTCAGACGCCGCTAGTCATTAAATATTAAAGATTACAATGTTTATATTTACCTTAGCTATGATTAAAACAGAGTAATTATGCAAAAGTAATAATAAAATTATTTTGCTATAATCGGCGATGAAGTAAAATAGAAAATATATATAATGCTAAATATAGAGTGGACAATCGGTTATCATACCTGATACATGCAGGATTCGTAAAAAACACATGCACAAACCTCCACCACCGCCACCACCATACACAAGCACTATATACATTCACTATCACAAACTCAACAACTCAATGTTTGAATTTCGACAAACATTCTCGGATAAAATGTGAGTAGTTATCCAAAACTTAATCACAAATAAACTATACTTTTGCACTATTTAATACGAAGAAAATTGAAACGTACTTACTCACCAGAAACGTTCGTTATACGTAATATATAACTGTAATCACTTTTTACTTACGCAAAAATATACAAACCACCAGGAACAGGACCGAAGACGTCGTACGCGTCTTCGCGTTCGGCTACGTTCCGCGGTAGCGTATGGCGGGACGTCCTCGACCGCTTCATCACCTAGTGGTGATATATCTCTCCCAGCTACACAGTACAGACCCTGCATCACAGTTTTCGACCTCTGTAATTTGAGAAAATGCATTTGAGGTAACTAATACTCAAGTGAATTCTGAATTTATGAAGCTAAGTTAGATTCCCGTAATTTCAGCGACAGATGTAAGCGTGCACTCAAACATCAGTAGCCAAAAGCGACTGGGAAAAGAATTAAGGTTTTACATGTATTGCAGGTGCCAAATACCGGCTCTTTGCCAACCGCAACACATAACCATTACAAAAAAAATGTAAAAGTTAATGACGTACGAATTATCAAAACTGCGCAATTTCTGAAATCAGTACAACACCTTTATAATGGCTAGCCCGTTATTAAAACGTCTAACAAAGTAGCGCGCTTTTGAAGCTAATGTTCGACGATACAGAAAACGAACATTACCAACAAAACGCCTACACAGTATGGGAAGAAAGAACACTGCAGTGTCCACCTCAACTATACTGTTAAATGAGAAGAAAAAGCCCTGCAGCTTTTACAGGAGGGCAGTCAGACGCCGCTAGTCATTAAATATTAAAGATTACAATGTTTATATTTACCTTAGCTATGATTAAAACAGAGTAATTATGCAAAAGTAATAATAAAATTATTTTGCTATAATCGGCGATGAAGTAAAATAGAAAATATATATAATGCTAAATATAGAGTGGACAATCGGTTATCATACCTGATACATGCAGGATTCGTAAAAAACACATGCACAAACCTCCACCACCGCCACCACCATACACAAGCACTATATACATTCACTATCACAAACTCAACAACTCAATGTTTGAATTTCGACAAACATTCTCGGATAAAATGTGAGTAGTTATCCAAAACTTAATCACAAATAAACTATACTTTTGCACTATTTAATACGAAGAAAATTGAAACGTACTTACTCACCAGAAACGTTCGTTATACGTAATATATAACTGTAATCACTTTTTACTTACGCAAAAATATACAAACCACCAGGAACAGGACCGAAGACGTCGTACGCGTCTTCGCGTTCGGCTACGTTCCGCGGTAGCGTATGGCGGGACGTCCTCGACCGCTTCATCACCTAGTGGTGACATGTCTCTCCCAGCTACACAGTACAGACCCTGCATCACAGTTTTCGACCTCTGTAATTTGAGAAAATGCATTTGAGGTAACTAATACTCAAGTGAAGTCTGAATTTATGAAGCTAAGTTAGATTCCCGTAATTTCAGCGACAGATGTAAGCGTGCACTCAAACATCAGTAGCCAAAAGCGACTGGGAAAAGAATTAAGGTTTTACATGTATTGCAGGTGCCAAATACCGGCTCTTTGCCAACCGCAACACATAACCATTACAAAAAAAATGTAAAAGTTAATGACGTACGAATTAGCAAAACTGCGCAATTTCTGAAATCAGTACAACACCTTTATAATGGCTAGCCCGTTATTAAAACGTCTAACAAAGTAGCGCGCTTTTGAAGCTAATGTTCGACGATACAGAAAACGAACATTACCAACAAAACGCCTACACAGTATGGGAAGAAAGAACACTGCAGTGTCCACCTCAACTATACTGTTAAATGAGAAGAAAAAGCCCTGCAGCTTTTACAGGAGGGCAGTCAGACGCCGCTAGTCATTAAATATTAAAGATTACAATGTTTATATTTACCTTAGCTATGATTAAAACAGAGTAATTATGCAAAAGTAATAATAAAATTATTTTGCTATAATCGGCGATGAAGTAAAATAGAAAATATATATAATGCTAAATATAGAGTGGACAATCGGTTATCATACCTGATACATGCAGGATTCGTAAAAAACACATGCACAAACCTCCACCACCGCCACCACCATACACAAGCACTATATACATTCACAATCACAAACTCAACAACTCAATGTTTGAATTTCGACAAACATTCTCGGATAAAATGTGAGTAGTTATCCAAAACTTAATCACAAATAAACTATACTTTTGCACTATTTAATACGAAGAAAATTGAAACGTACTTACTCACCAGAAACGTTCGTTATACGTAATATATAACTGTAATCACTTTTTACTTACGCAAAAATATACAAACCACCAGGAACAGGACCGAAGACGTCGTACGCGTCTTCGCGTTCGGCTACGTTCCGCGGTAGCGTATGGCGGGACGTCCTCGACCGCTTCATCACCTAGTGGTGATATATCTCTCCCAGCTACACAGTACAGACCCTGCATCACAGTTTTCGACCTCTGTAATTTGAGAAAATGCATTTGAGGTAACTAATACTCAAGTGAATTCTGAATTTATGAAGCTAAGTTAGATTCCCGTGATTTCAGCCACAGATGTAAGCGTGCACTCAAACATCAGTAGCCAAAAGCGACTGGGAAAAGAATTAAGGTTTTACATGTATTGCAGGTGCCAAATACTGGCTCTTTGCCAACCGCAACACATAACCATTACAAAAAAAATGTAAAAGTTAATGACGTACGAATTAGCAAAACTGCGCAATTTCTGAAATCAGTACAACACCTTTATAATGGCTAGCCCGTTATTAAAACGTCTAACAAAGTAGCGCGCTTTTGAAGCTAATGTTCGACGATACAGAAAACGAACATTACCAACAAAACGCCTACACAGTATGGGAAGAAAGAACACTGCAGTGTCCACCTCAACTATACTGTTAAATGAGAAGAAAAAGCCCTGCAGCTTTTACAGGAGGGCAGTCAGACGCCGCTAGTCATTAAATATTAAAGATTACAATGTTTATATTTACCTTAGCTATGATTAAAACAGAGTAATTATGCAAAAGTAATAATAAAATTATTTTGCTATAATCGGCGATGAAGTAAAATAGAAAATATATATAATGCTTAATGTAGAGTTGACAATCGGTTATCATACCTGATACATGCAGGATTCGTAAAAACACATGCACAAACCTCCACCATACACAAGCACTATATATATTCACTATCACAAACTCAACAACTCAAATGTTTGAATTTTAACAAACATTCTCGTATAAAATGTGAGTAGTTATCCAAAACTTAATAACAAATAAACTATACTTTTGCACTATTTAATACGAAGAAAATTGAAACGTACTGACTCACCTGTAACGTTCGTTATACGTAATATATAACTGTAATCACTTTTTACTTACGCAAAAATATACAAACCAACAAATGATTTTTAATTAAAATTAGACAATTCCATAAACTTCTTGTTAACGCACACTATATACAATAACACGATATAATAGGAATACCACAATTCCCGTTCCGAGATGCACTTCTCTTGAATGACGAACAAAGACTGAATGTCACTGAAACGTTTTATCGGTATATATAGTAAGACTCCACCGGAAACAATAACGGCACAGTGTTGCCCCTATTTAATCAAAAAGGGCGCGATTAGGGTTGCCACCTTTTTTTTGAAGAAAAATACTATTTTTCTTTTTAAATCAAAAAAATATAGTACTTTTAGGAAATTCAGGAAAAAATAGGACACATCTATTTTCAATCATTATTTATTTTTCCATGATTATTTTTTATTACTTTTCGCTGGATAATGACACGGAGTTAGAGTTACTAACTAACTAAGCCCCGTAAATACATGAATGAGTTTCGTTCAAACATTCCCTATGCAGTGCTGCGGGTGCGTTCCATTCACAGTTAATTAAAAAAAGCACGACAATTGCAATTAGCGATGAAAATTTAGTGTTTTTATTGAACTGTAATAATATTGGGAAGTTTTATTTTTTAATTTTAAAATATAAGTAAAAATAAAACTAAAATAATAAAAATAAAACATTTCCTTCTATAGTAATATTTATTGTGTATGCTTTATTGAAGTGTTGTATATCATATGTCATACCCAATATCAGTTTTATTCTATGTTTTAAGTGGTTATTTCTGAATAGTTTTTATTCTTATATGGGATTATAGACATACTTTAATTATTTAACAGAAAGTTATTTGTTAAGGATACTTTAACATACTATACCATTTAGTTATGCACATTTCAACTGGATTTTTTGTCTGAGTAACTGTGTCTGGTCAAGGCACTGCTACTGTTGTTGCAATGAATTAATTAATATCTGATACAATGGCTGATATTCTTCAAGTGAGTTAAAATGTTTCAAATATAAATCATTTTTGTTTGTAAACACAAAAATTGGCATGTGTATGTTTAAAGTAACAGCCTGTTATCCACCCCAGCAGTGGGAACCATAAGCTTCCTCTATCCGTTTTTTGGAGAGAAGTATTGTAGCATAGACCTACCATCGCGTTGCTCCAATGTGGATTGGTAGGTTACGCATATCCCTAGAATTCGCTAGAAGTATGCGGATTTCCTTACTATATTTTCCTTCACCGAAAAGAGTGTCATAAATTGCAATTGTCAATTAGACATGTGCCTGCGCGGGGTATAAACCCATGATCGTCTCTACAGAGTCGCACGGCCTCACCGCTGAGCTATCACAGCTTGTTCCATATTTATTAAAATGTTTTTGCAATAATTTTCAGATGAACCTGGTCATTGCCAAAGAGTACTCATTGGGATGACGTCTAAGGGCTATATGCTGTTGATGCTTTATGGGATGAAGCACATGATTAGGTCAATTGATTTGACTAGATGAAGGCAAGTAAATATTTGATGTAATGTATGTCAGTCTTAAAAATAGTAATCATTTTTGAAGTTGCACTTTTAGCGCTTTTAGGAAAAAACTTTTTTTTTAAGAAGCATGCACATAAAAATGTAAAACGGCTGTTGAATATAATTTTTTTTACTACAGTAAAAGTCTATTAAAGAATTTCCTTAAATATTTTGTTTTATTAAAATCTAAAACCATTATTAATATGTTACAGGAAAACCGGTTATCCAAATAATCGGTAAGAGTAAAATGCAAATCGATAAAACTTAGCATCACTAGTTACGGTTTTAGCGCACCAAGTACATCACTAATTTTACTACGATTCGCGTCATACGTTATATATATTACTACTCCATATGTGAGAAAGAGTCAGAGCTGAGACTAAATGCGTTTTATGAATGAAACGGGTGAGAGGCAGATAGTTTTTTATGAATGAGAATGTAAGTAGCTATAGTGCTACTATGCACCCCCCCCCATACCACCGAAAATAGGCTCGCGCCAATGTATGGATCTTAGGCATCTATTTTATAGTTAGTAATCTATGATGTAAATTGTATGTCAAAATCATTGTAAATATTATGGTTTATTATAATATTTATTTCACTAAAATAAAATGAATAAAAAATGGATGATTACACTGTACAAACGCTACGGAAAATCTGTTGTACTTGCTTAAGTATTGATAGAAAACTATATCAACTATGCAAATTGGACGATGGTATAAACAATTTATTTTTTCTATTATCATCGGACTCTGAGGCATACAAGGTAATTAAATGCTAGATTATGATATTGCATGGGTAGCGCTTATGGTGGGTGATAGTGCGTATGGTGTTGGTGATCATAGGCGCCGGCATCGAGTTGCAAGAGATTTGCAATTGCGACCCCCTTGTCCGGAAAGAAAGTACATAATGTCTGCCGGACTAAACCTGCTGTATACTTTTCAAGGTATGTAAGATTGTTTGAAAGGCTATAGGTTCTACACATAAAAGACTATACACCATCACGCTAAGACGAATAGGAAGCAGCAAGTGAAGCAGCAATAAAAAACAGTATGAAAACAGCAAAATTTAAAGCTTTCCTTGTGTAAAGTAAGTAAGTAACGGCCTGTTACTATCCCACTGCTGGGCATAGGCCTCCTCTCTCCATTTTTGGAAAGAAGGTTTGGAGCTAAGACCTACCACGCTGCTCCAATGCAGATTGGTAGGTTACACATATCTCGGGAAGTCCCTAGAGATATGCAGGTTTCCTCACAATGTTTTCCTTCACCGAAAAGCGTGTGATCAATTATCAATAAGACACATAAGTTTTAATAGAAAAACTCATTGGTGTCTGCCCGGGTTTGAACCCATGATCGTTTCTAGAGATTCACATGGTCGCACCGCTAGGCCATCACAGCTTGTTTCCTTGTGTACGTTGAGTAAACTGTGATAGTTGTTCAAAAATCATGTATTACAAAATTGTTCCCTCTAAAAGTTCTAAATAAAAGTCCACGACAGCATGTCTAGTTTTTAAGGTTAACCCACTTTAACCATTTTTATGGTTAATAAAATACTAATTTTACAGTTTGAATCTTTCCTTGCGGGTAGAGCCGATGGCGATTGCTAGTGATATATAACATCCGATAAGATATATAACAAATATGACAAAACTTGATAAAAATATAATCATCATCTTCCTGCCCTTTTCCCACTCTAAGTGGGGTCGGCACAACATGTTATCACATGATTTGGCTACGTATTTTACGACCGGCCGCCTGCCTGACGTCAACTTACCTTAGTCGTATTTTACGACACCTCGATAAGAAAGAGGGTTGTCTATTCTACTTAACCGGATAACACACGGTGAGTCAACTTACCTTAGTCGCCTTTTACGACACCTCGGTAAGAAATGAGGTTGGTCTATTCTACTCAGCCGGATACCACACGGCTGGTCGACTTCCCTTAGTCGCCTTTTACGACACCTCGGTAAGAAAAGAGGGTGGTACTTTTCTATTCAGCAGGATACCACACAGCGTTTGATAAAAATATGATATTATTATTATTTTTGTAGATACTTTTGTTTAGGCTTTTGTTACAGGCCATGTTTAGCAGAGATGCGACATTGTTGTTCATATGTTGGGAATGCAGTGCTATAATGCGAAGACAAAAAAGGTTTAGGGAACAAGTGTGTATTGCACAGAAACAGTTGTCACAAATTATAGATCAACAATTACTTGTAAGTGTATTCATATTAAAAAAAATTATATTTCAATGAGCTAATATATAATAATATATACAGCTGAAGAGTTTGTTTGAACATGCAAATCTCAGAAAGTACTGGACCTATTTGGAAATTCTTAAGACTGTAGATAGTCCATTTATCACGCTAAGATGAATAGGAGAGGAGCAGCAATAAAAAATATTACGAAAACGGCAAAATTTAAAGATTTATTTGCGTGCGCTGTAAGTAGCCGCCTGTTACTATCCCACTGCTGAGAATAGGCCTCTTCTCTCCGTTTTTGCAGAGAAGGATTGGAGCTAAAACCTATCACTCTGCTCCAATGCGGATTGGTAGGTTATACATATCTCCAGAATTCTCTAGAGATATGCAGGTTTCCTCACGATGTTTTCCTTCACCGAAAAGCGTGTGATAAATTGCAATTATCAATTAGACACATAAGTTTTAACAGAAAAACTCATTGGTGTCTGCCCGGGTTTGAACCCGCGACCTTTTCGAAAGAGTCGAACGGTGTTACCGCTGGGCCATCACAGCTTTTTTACGAGCGCTGAGTAAACGGTAATAGTTATTAAAAAATCATATACTAGAAAATTTTCCCCTCTAAAAGTTCTAAATAAAAGTCCGCGATAGCATACTATGTCTAGCTTTTAAGGTTAACCCACTTTAACCATTTCTTATGGTTATCAAAAGATTATATAACGGTTTTAATATTTCCTCACGAGTGGAGCCACCGCAAAATCGCCAAGCTTTTTCGATCTAGTATCAGATATGAAAACAGATTGCCCACTCTACATTTAGCATTATATATATTTTCTATTTTACTTTTGATGGAAAATTGTTACAGATAATAAAATTTATTTTAAGCTATGCCAAAGTATTGATTTCTTATATTTTATTTCAGTTGAAATCAGCAAATAGCCTTTCTAAATTAACTAGTTACCATCAAAACACATATAACATACATTTTTTACATAACGATAATATAGACAATTTTATTGATTGTGGGCCAGATATTAATGATATTAAATGCGAACTAGAAACAAATATTAATAACGAATCAAATAGCACTGATGAATACACCACCGAACTTATAGATGAGATAAAAATATCCGAACGTAAAATAGAAATAAAACCCCTTTTAAAGAAAACTAGAAAATTAAAAAAAGAAAATATCAATAAAAAAGGTTCTGTTAAAAGAAAAACAGATGAAACAGAAGATGAAGTTAAAGAAGAAGGTTTTTCTAAAATAAAAATGACTGAAGAGGAAATGGTAGAGCGTGTTGAGATTAAGAAGTTGGAAGAGGTTTATGTAAATGCGACAAGCAAATGTGAGTCTTGTGTTGAAGTGTTTAAAGATGAGAATGAATTGAATGAACATAATTCAAGATTACATATACAGGTAAGAAAAATGAGTATATAATAAAATGTATCGCATGCTTAGTATTAAAGTGACCTAATTAAAAAAAGTTTTTTGTGGTAAATTGCAATAAAGCGTAGCGTTGCTCCTACAAAACTCAGGAGTTTTAAAGATTTAAGAAGAGACTTAAATGAGGTTGTTTGTTTGAATGCGCTAATCTCAAGAACTACTGGACCGATTTGAAAAATTCTTTCAGTGTAAGATATTCCATTTATTGAAGAAGGCTATAGGCTATATAACATCACGCTTGAATAAGAGAGGAGCAGCAATAAAAAATATTACGAAAACAGAAAACTTTAAAGCTTTCCTTGCGTGCGCTGAGTAAACGGTGATAGTTATTCAAAAATCATGTATTACAAAATTGTTCCCCTCTAAAAGTTCTAAATAAAAGTCCGCGACAGTATATGTCTATCTTTTAAATTTAACCCACTTTAACCATTTTTATGGTTATCAAAAGACTATATTACGGTTTTAATTTTTCCACGCTGGCGATTGCTAGTCTTATACATTTAACTGATCAGTGGATTCATTTAATGTCCGATTTCCGATAAATTCCGGTTTCATTCCATTTGTCCCGTTTTGTCTCAATAATTATGTTACAAAATGTTTCTAATACGACTTCATAGAGTTGGTCATTAATATGAAAAAGCATTGTGGCTGTCATATATGTGTCATTGAGTTGTTGAGAAAGTAAATTGGTTGACTTTGGGAAAATTGCTTTTTATTTATTGAACACTAGCGGCCTGCCCCTGCTTCGCACGGGTATAAAATATATATCCCATGTCATTCAAAGTAAAAAAAATGATTAAAATCGATCCAGTAGTTTTGATTTATTAATTAAAATGAGTAAATTAAAGTAAAAGTAAAATAAAGTACAAAGTAAAATTAGTAAATTTAAATGAGTGTGAGTGTGTGTGTGTGTGTGTGTGTGTGTGTGTGTATGTACCATATATACTAGCGGCCTGCCCCTGCTTCGCACGGGTATAAAATATATATCCCATGTCATTCAGAGTAAAAAAAATGATTAAAATCGATCCAGTAGTTTTGATTTATTCATTACTGCCCGTGGCCCGCAAGCGTTAAATTTGGAGAAAAACAATTTCCCTCTAGCTATACCAACAAGATTTCCTGCTATCCTTGGAATATCTAAATTCATATACTACATATTTGCTTATTTATTTTTACATTTTTCCCTATGTATTTTATTTTTACAATTAATTACAGAATTTCTTTATATACAACATTCACAGCTTTCTTGTCATTAAACAAACTCTTGAAAGAGCGACATATAGCTGCTAAATTTGAAGTGCTATAGGGTGAAGCGCGGCCACCTCACGGCATTTTAAATCTGTAATCACATCACATTCCTGCCCTTATCCCACTCTTAAGTGGGGTAGGCACAACATGTTATAAACATGCTGTCACATGATTTGGCTGCGTTTTTACTACCGGCCGCCTGCGTGAAGTCAACTTATCTCAGTCGTATTTTACGACGCCTCGGTAAGAAAGAGGGTGGTCCATTCTACTAAACTGGATAGAACTCAGTGGGTCAACTTACCTTAGTCGCCTTTTACGACACCAAGGTAAGATATGAGGGTGATCTATCCTACTCAGCCGGATGTCACACGGCGTTGTGTATTTAAAAAAAGAAACACAAACATCACGATATGTTACAGAAACCAAAATTGATGCAATGCGACATATGTCTAGTATATATAAAATTCTGGTGGCTTCCGGAACATAGAGATGAGCATTACCATAAATATCAGTGTCATCATTGCGAGCTGGTGAGCTACACCCTTATTGAGATTTTGACGCATTTGAGGGTAGTTCACTCGATTAAAGACGCTCTAGCACCGGCTATGTTAAAAAAGGTAGGTAATCCTTTCATCTATGGTAAATTTATAGGAGACATCCAGAATTTCAAACACCTTTAGGCCCAGACGTTACACTAATAATTTTTGTGTTGTTAAATAGAAAAATATTTGTTATCTTAGTATCAATTATAATTTTATTTAATTTCTATGGGGAATTATAAAAAAAGAATTATAATTTGAAGTTATGTGCAAGTATAATTACTCACCATCCTCCTGCCCTTATCCCACTCTAAGTGGGATAGGCACAACATGTTATAAACATGCTGTCACATGATTTGGCTGCGTTTTTACGACCGGCCGCCTGCGTGAAGTCAACTTTTCACAGTCGTGTTTTACGACACCTCGGTAAGAAAGAGGGTCTATTCTATTAAACTGGATTTCACACGGTGGGTCAACTTACCTTAGTCGCCTTTTGCGACATCTCGGTAAGAAATGAGGGTGGTACTATTCTATTTAGCCGGATACCACACGGCTAATAAATGTTTCTGGACGATATTTTATAATATTTACATTCCAATAAAAGGTAGTAAGTATTTCTTCTTAAACTTTCCCTTTGTTTCTGTTTTCTTCATGGTCCTTCGAGCCGGATATGAACCAGCGACCTATGGATGTGTTTATGTTGGGAGTTATGTTAAAGACATAAAAAATGTTTCTGAAAGATATTATGTAATACTTAGAACACTGCAATAAAGGGTAGTATTCTCTCTTCTTCTCTAATTTTCCCTTTTATTGCTGTTTTCTTCATGGTCCTTCGAGCCGGATATCAACCAGCGACCTACGGATGTTGGTGTTGGGAGTTATGTTAAAGACACATAAAAATGTTTCTGAACTATATGTTATACTGACAACACTGTAGTAAAAGGCGCCTCTCTTCTACATCACGCACCGAGCGCCCATTTTTTATTTTACTTACAGTAATATTTCTCAAATTTTCCCTTTTTTTGATGTTTTGTTTATGGTCCTTCGAGCCGGATATGAACCAGCGACCTACGGATGTTGGTGTTGGGAGTTATGTTAGACGCATAAAACTGTTTCTGAACGATATGTTATACTGACAATACTGCAATAAAAAGCCCCTTTCTTTTGCTATTTTCTCCACTAATAAATACGAGTATTCTTTGCAGCTAAAAAGAAAAGCTATGTTAACTAATCCAGTTTTGGCGCCGAAAAAGCAAGACGAAATTCGCATGGACGGAGAATCTCTTTTAGGGTTCAGGTGTAACGAATGCAATAAATATTTCGAGTGAGTTATATTATTCATTGTTATTAGATTGTAAAACTAAATTATACTACTATCAAAAATTCAATATATATATAGTCGGTTTTCTGTGTCTGTCCCCATGTCCCTATATCCCTATGTATGCTTAAATCTTTAAAACTAGGTAACAGATTTTGATGCGGGTTTTTTAATAGATAGAGTGATTCAAGAGGGAGGTTTATATGTATAATAACATTCAATATGGTGTAGAGAAATACTGTAATTTTTGAGGTTTCTAATGTGAACGCGTAAATAATTTCATTTTATTCCGCTTACATTGCAAACTATAAAAATAATGTACTAAGTAATTGTAAACCTTGAAAAGGTCTACAGAAAAATCCGCGATGGGCTATATATTTTATACCCGTGCGAAGCCGGTGCGGGTCGCTAGTTAATAAATAAAGTGTACTCATCCCTTCGTACTGTCACTTATTATTGTTAAGAGATCGCTTTCTAATCAGTAACAGATACCTGCGCTATAAACACATTCTGAAGTCGCACAGAGAGGGGCACCAGTGTCCCACTTGTGGGAAAACGTTCGCGTTCAAGAACACACTGAACAAACACCAGCAGTAAGTATGAACTGATGTTTAATGATCTCCCTTTTTTCCTTTCCTTACCTCCTTCCTTCCTTTCCTTTCCTTTCCTCCCATATGTTAGGCCAGCTTATCTAGTAAAGTCAATGGTCGACCTAAAAATTACATTATCTTTCTCCTATCCTTGTTGTGTACAATTTGTGTGTTGTGTGCAATTTGTGCATTGCGTACAATTTGTGCGTCGTGTACAATTTGTGTAAGCTGTGGTAGCCCAGCGGTTACACCGTGCGACTCTTCCGAGGAGGTCAGGGGTTCAAACCCGGGCAGACACCAATGAGTTTTTCTGTTAAAACTTATGTGTCTTATTGATAATTGCAATTTATCACACGCTTTTCGGTGAAGGAAAACATCGTGAGGAAACTTGCATATCTCTAGAGAATTCTGGAGATATGTGTAACCTACCAATCCGCATTGGAGCAGCGTGGTAGGTCTTAGCTCCAATCCTTCTCTCCATAAACGGAGAGAAGAGGCCTATTCCCAGCAGTGGGAGAGTAACAGGCCGCTACTTACTTACTTACTTTACAATTTGTGCATCGTGTACAATTTGTGCATCGCGTACAATTTGTGCATCGCGTACAATTTGTGCAATGTGTACAATTTGTGCATCGCGTACAATTTGTGCATCGCGTACAATTTTTGGTTCTTGTACAATTTTTTCTATCGTGTACCGTTGCATAATAAGGGTGCTTATAACACGAGTGTTATAAGACCAAGTTATGTACAGTGTCATACACTACTTTATCTACTCTCATACTATAATACGTAAAACAATATTAATAAAAACCGAACTTTGTTTAAATATTGAAAAGATTTTTTAAACGTCAAATGTTAGCGCCAAGGTGCAAACATCGATTGCGCATGCGTGTTGCGTCGCCGCTGACTCGTTCATTGAAACCTTTTTTTTTAAGGTAGAGGTTCAACCTCCTTAGTCCAGCTGGAGGTTGTATAGGTGTATCGTTATTATTAAAAAGTTATATTATGATACAGGTGTCCATACAAGACCTGTATCGTAATAAAACTTTTTAATTTTTAATTTTTGGCCTGTACGTAATGTTTGTCATAAGAATTTTGGTTTCAGTTTTATAATCTTTATATTATAGTATCAGAGTGGATAAACTTATTTATGTACACATATTTTGCATTTACTTCGTGGATTACAACAAATAACTTCGTTGTAACTTTTGTATTGTTATATCGTTTCCAGGGTCCACGCCGACCAGCCAAGGCAGCCGTGTCCGGTTTGCGGCAAGTCGGTACGCGCCGACCGCATCCGGTTCCACGCCAGGATCCATTCGGACCGGAAGTCGTTCGAGTGCGTGTCGTGCGACAAGAGTTTCGTGTCGCACGACTCTTATGAGAAACATCTCAAGTATTCCAGGACACACGCCGTAAGGGACGTACACAAGTTAGTACAAGTATATAATAGCGATGTTAAAGAAATAATCGATTATTTTAGAAAATAATCGATTTTTAATAATCGATTATTTTTTTCATCAAAATCGATTATTTAAAAATCGAGTAAGTACAAGTAACCCTGTATAATAGGGATTTGATAATATAATCGATTTTTAATATTCGATTATTTTTTCTACAAAAATCGATTATTTAAAAATCAAGTTAATACAAGTAACCCTGGGATGTGAAAATATAATCGATTATTTTAAAATCAAGTAAGTACAAGTAACCCTGTATAATAGCGATGTGAAAAACAATCGATTATTTTTCTAAAATAATCGATTTTTAATATTCGATTAATCTTTCATCAAAAATCGATTATTTAAAAATCAAGTAAGTACAAGTAACCAACCCTGAATAATAGCGATGTGAAAAATTTATCGATTTTTAATAATCGATTATTTTTTCATCAAAATCGATTATTTAAAAATCAAGTAAGTACAAGTACCCCTGTATAATAGCGATGCCAAAAGATAATCGATTTGTTTTCTAAAATAATCGATTTTTAATAATCGATTATGTTATCATCAAAAATCGATTATTTAAAAGTCAAGTAAGTACATGTAACCCTGTATAATAGCGATGTGAAAACGTAATCGATTTTTAATAATCGATTATTTTGTCATCAAAATCGATTATTTAAAAATCAAGTAAGTACAAGTAACCAACCCTGAATAATAGCGATGTGAAAAATTTATCGATTTTTAATAATCGATTATTTTACATCAAAATCGATTATTTAAAAATCAAGTAAGTACAAGTAACCCTGTATAATAGCGGTATGAAAAAACAATCGATTATTTTTCTAAAATAATCGGTTTTTAATGTTCGATTAAAAACTTTGTTTGTGTTTAAAAAAGATTGTTAAAAATAAATAAATAAAAAAAAATTATTCTTTCATCAAAAATCGATTATTTAAAAATCGATAAAATAATCGATTTTTAATAATCGATTATTTTTTCATAAAAAATCGTTTATTTTAACTATCCTCTTTTTCTTTTTTTACTCTTTTTCTTATTTTTTAAGATAATTGGATGAAACCTATATAGCCGAACTACACATTTTAATCGAACTTCACAAACAGCGCATCTGTTATTATTTCTTGGCAGTAGTCCACTTTAATTGGCCTTTATTGTAATTAATATTAAAAAAGGCAACCTTTCAAATAGTCATAAAAAATCTGTTATTTCGTAACAAAATAATCGATTTTAAAAAATCGATTTATTTTAAAGGGGAAAAAATCGATTTTATTTACCCCATATTTGATCGACATACTGCTGAAAAACGTCTCTTGACCAAACTCATGAAATTCAAATCCATACTAATATATAAAGCTAAAGAGTTTGTTTGATTGTTTAAACACGCTAATATCAGGAACTACTGGACCGATTTGAATAATTCTTTCAGTGTAAGATAGTCCATTTATCGAGGAATGCTATAGGCTATAACATAACGCTAAGATGAACAGGAGAGGAGCAGCAATAAAATATAGTACGAAAACGGCCAAATATAAAGCTTTCCTTGCGTGCGCTGAGTAAACGGTGATAGTTATTCAAAAATCATGTATTACAAAATTGTTCCCCTCTAAAAGTTCTAAATAAAAGTCCGTAACAGCATATGTCTAGCTTTTAAGGTTGACCCACTTTAACCATTTTTATGGTTATCAAAATACTATATTACGGTTTTAATTTTTCCACGCTGGCGATTGCTATTTTTTTTATAAGTATACACGATCACATATGTCTTTTAGGTGCTTCTAGAAAGATCTGGATGGAAAATGTTGTTTTTTTTTCCAGATACAAATGTACGATGTGCGAGAAAGGGTTCAGGACTAAGAGAGAGTTGAATGACCATATCGACTACAATCATATGGAGAAGACGCAGTACAAGTGTCCTATTTGTCATAAGGTAATACTTTATAACTAGCGGCCTGCCCCTGCTTCGCACGGGTATAAAATATATATCCCATGTCACTCAATGTAAAAAAAAATGATTAAAATCGATCCAGTAGGTTTGATTTATTCATTACTGCCTGTGGCCCGCACGCGTTAAATTTGGAGAAAAACGATTCCCCTCTCCCTATACTAAAAATATTTCCTGCTATCTTTGGAATATCTAAATTCATATACTACATATTTACTTATTAATTTTTACAATTAATTACAGTCTTTATCTGTTAATCTGTTGCGTAGTTTTAAAGTTTTATGCATACATAGGGATATATGGACAAACAAAGAATGCGACTTTGTTTTAGAATATGTAGTGAAATTTAGCTGAGCTATTTAATAACTAAATATATTTCATTTATTTATTATGGAAGTTATGCGGGTTGTTAACTATGATAATTAAACTATGCTCTCGAGAAAACGATATTTATTTCTATCAGTCTTTCCCGGATCGATCTCGTTTTTGTGATGGAGATATTTGCAGTGTTGGAGAGTGACAGAATCTACGCTAGAATTTGATATGAATTTAAACACACTTTTGCAGGCTCTGGCGACCCGCCGCTCTGTCACCCGCCACGTCAGCAGAGCCCACCACGGCATCAAGGAGAAGTTGGGCGACAAGATACTATGTCAGACTTGTGGGAAGGCGTTCAGGGTAAGACAATTTAACATATCAACATTTAACATATCAACAATTTAACATATCAACAATTTAACATATCAACAATTTAACATATCAACATTTAACATAGTACATGGGTGACCAAGCCTTGCTGGGTAATTTTTAAAATGATGTAAAAATAATAGTAAAAAAGAAATAGAAAAGATAATATATTTCTTTAAATGACACCAAGCTAGATCGAATTTTCCCCCCCAAACTCTCCTACATGCTGAATTTTATGAAAATCGTTACTGCCTTTTCTGGGATTCGAAAAATATGTATATCTTTAATATTTCAATGGGTTAATCTTTTATGTATCTATATATTTTCGGATTTTCCTGAAATTCAGCATGCTGGGGGTTTTGGGGGAGAAAAATCGTTCAGCTAGGTGTTATCTAAAAAAAATCGTTTTATCCCTGTTATTGGGCATTAAAAAAATATATAAAACACTATTCTTCCGTTAAACGCCAAGTAAGCGTAGCTTATTCGGTAAACGGGTGGTCGCGAGAAATGAAAATACCTAGGATCGAGCCCAACCTACCCTAATATTTTTACCTTTTGTAAAAAATCACCGAGCAAGGCGCGGTCATTTTGTAAAAAAATTACCGAGCAAGGCGCGGTGCGGTCGTTTTGTAAAAAAATACCGAGCAAGGCGCGATCATTTTGTAAAAAATTACCGAGCAAGACGCGGTCATTTTGTAAAAAATTACCGAGCAAGGCGCGGTGCGGTCGTTTTGTAAAAAATTACCGAGCAAGGCGCGATCATTTTGTAAAAAATTGCCAAGCAAGGCGCGGTCATTTTGTAAAAAATTACCGAGCAAGGCGCGGTCATTTTGTAAAAAAATTACCGAGCAAGGCGCGGTCGTTTTGTAAAAAATTACCGAGCAAGGCACGGTCATTTTGTAAAAAATTACCGAGCAAGGCGCGGTCATTTTGTAAAAAATTACCGAACAAGGCGCGGTCATTTTGTAAAAAAATTGCCAAGCAAGGCGCGGTCATTTTGTAAAAAAATTGCCAAGCAAGGCGCGGTCATTTTGTAAAAAATTACCGAGCAAGACGCGGTCATTTTGTAAAAAAATTGCCAAGCAAGGCGCGGTCATTTTGTAAAAAAATTGCCAAGCAAGGCGCGGTCATTTTGTAAAAAATTACCAAACAAGACGCGGTCATTTTGTAAAAAATTACCAAGCAAGGTGCGGTCATTTTGTAAAAAATTACCAAGCAAGGCACGGTCTACCGGGTACTGTATTTTTAAACATGTCCAGGACAAGAAGTGTCTCCGCGAGCACGAGCTGATCCATACGGGCGAGAAGCCGCTGTCGTGCGACGAGTGCGGCCGCTCGTTCCGGCAGAGCGCGTGCCTCTACACGCACAAGCGGCGCGTGCACAAGATGGCGGCCAAGCGGGCGCGCGTGCGGCACGCGGCCGCGGAGACGTGCGAATGACGTCATGTGAATATAGCATCCACTTAGTTAGTGTAATTCAGTGAGGAACACGCTGTAAACGCGGCATAGTACCGCGCGCTCTACACGCACAAGCGGCGCGTGCACAAGATGGCGGCCAAGCGGGCGCGCGTGCGGCACGCGGCCGCGGAGACGTGCGAATGACGTCATGTGAATATAGCATCCACTTAGTTAGTGTAATTCAGTGAGGAACACGCTGTAAACGCGGCATAGTACCGCGCGCTCTACACGCACAAGCGGCGCGTGCACAAGATGGCGGCCAAGCGGGCGCGCGTGCGGCACGCGGCCGCGGAGACGTGCGAATGACGTCATGTGAATATAGCATCCACTTAGTTAGTGTAATTCAGTGAGGAACACGCTGTAAACGCGGCATAGTACCGCGCGCTCTACACGCACAAGCGGCGCGTGCACAAGATGGCGGCCAAGCGGGCGCGCGTGCGGCACGCGGCCGCGGAGACGTGCGAATGACGTCATGTGAATATAGCATCCACTTAGTTAGTGTAATTCAGTGAGGAACACGCTGTAAACGCGGCATAGTACCGCGCGCTCTACACGCACAAGCGGCGCGTGCACAAGATGGCGGCCAAGCGGGCGCGCGTGCGGCACGCGGCCGCGGAGACGTGCGAATGACGTCATGTGAATATAGCATCCACTTAGTTAGTGTAATTCAGTGAGGAACACGCTGTAAACGCGGCATAGTACCGCGCGCTCTACACGCACAAGCGGCGCGTGCACAAGATGGCGGCCAAGCGGGCGCGCGTGCGGCACGCGGCCGCGGAGACGTGCGAATGACGTCATGTGAATATAGCATCCACTTAGTTAGTGTAATTCAGTGAGGAACACGCTGTAAACGCGGCATAGTACCGCGCGCTCTACACGCACAAGCGGCGCGTGCACAAGATGGCGGCCAAGCGAATGACATCATGTAAATATAACATCATGGATTAAATTGATATTTTATGTATTGATTGTATTTAATTTGCCCCTTTTTTTACTTACTTATCCCTAATCTCCTAATATTTAATTAATTATCGAGCAAGGCGCGGTCATTTTGTAAACAATTACATAGGGGATTTTGGGGAAGAAAAATTAATCTAGCTAGGTTTTATTTTAAAAAAAATCTCGTTTTATTACTGTTTTCAGAAAAATACTAAAATTTGTTGAATTTAAAAAATAATTTTCGTTATCAAATGTCAAGTCATGATAGCTCGTTTGGGAAAGGGGCGGCTTAGAGAGATGGAAACCTCAACTCTCTTTAATTTATTAAAAAAAAATTTGTCTTCTAAAAAAATACCGGGCACTATTTATTAATGCGGACAATATACTTGCATCTTCTTGGAAAGTTTAAGTAACTCAGGTTTGTATGTTGTTGTTTTTAACAAAAGGCATGATTCCAAGTTCTCATCCATAAGACGAATTTTCAGTATACTCTTAATAATGTTCTCGCTTTTAAATCTTTGATATTTAAATGAGTTAATCTTGTATGTATATAAATATATATATATATATATATATATATATATATATATATATATATATATATATATATATATATATATTTGGGAATCTCGGAAACGGCTCCAACGATTTTCCTAAAATTCGCCATGTAGGGGGTTTTGGGGGAGAAAAATCGATAAGATCTAGATAAGTATTATATAAAAAAATGTCTTTTTACCCTTGTTTTCGGGCTCTAAATTTTTTTTTTTCAATTTACATTAAATACAATCACAATTTTTCGCTGTCAAACGTAAAGTCATGGTAGTTTATTTGGGGAACGGGCGGTCTAGAGAGGTGAAAATACCTAGGATCGAGCCCCACATGCCCTATTATTTTTTTAATTTTTCTTTTCAAATTTTTTTTAATTTTTTTTACATTATTTTGAAAATGACAGCAAATATATTATTATTGCGCCATCTGAGAATATTCGTGTCATATATATTGTTACAACATGTTTTTAATACAACCTCCTTCATAGAGTTAGTGATTAATATGAAAAAGCATTGTGACTGTCATATTTTTATGTGTCATTCATTGAGTTGTTGCGAAAGAGTAAATGGGTTGACTCTGGGAAAACTGCTTTTTATTTATTGAACAAGTATAAAGGGAAGAAATATCCTCGTTTATTATAATATATTGTGCGGTATTGGAGCCGCGATTTTCCGACAGCTGGCTTAGACCAACCTCATTTCTTACAGAGGTGTCGTAAAATACGACAAAGGTAAATTAATGTCAGGCAGGCGATCGTAAAATACGTAGCCAAATCGTGTTGCAAAGTTGGTCAAGATAAGTCGACCCGCAGTGTGGTATCCGGCTGAGTAGAATAGACCACCCTCATTTGTAAAATACGAAAAAGGTAAGTTGACGTCAGGCAGGCGGCCGGTCGTAAAATACGCAGCCAAGTCGTGTTGCAAAGTTGGTCAAGATAAGCGACCCGCTGTGTGGTATCCGGCTGAGTAGAATAGACCACCCTCATTTGTAAAATACGAAATAGGTAAGTTGACGTCAGGCAGGCGGCCGGTCGTAAAATACATAGCCAAATCGTGTTGCAAAGTTGGTCAAGATAAGTCGACCCATCGTGTAGTATCCGGGTGCGTAGAATAGACCAACCTCATTTCTTACCGAGATGTCGTAAAAGTTAAGGTTAAGTTAAGTTAGGTAAGTTGACGTTAGGCCTGTTATAAAATACGTAGCCAAATCATATGACATGTTTATAATATGTTGTGACGACCCCACTTAAAGTGGGATAAGGGCAGGAGGATGATGAGTGAAAGACTATTGAAAACGTGTTTTTTTTATAAAAGACAATTATATTTCATAATAAAATCATCAGATTAACTTAAACACTGCCGCCTGGCGTTGCTTGCGAGTGCGCTGCGAACTGTCTGCGAACAAATACATAAGTCAAAACTAATGAGAATATTATCTTGCTATAATCCGCGATAAAACAAGATATATGTAACGCTAAATGTAGTGTACTATTCGTTCTCATACCTGATACAAGCGATTTTGATGCTTTGCGATTTTGTCGTGGAGTCTATCTCCTGAAGATGCTTCGGTTACGACGAAACAATTGTTGAGATTGTGGTGGTGAATGTGTGCAGTGCTTTGTATTGTGTTATCGGTGGCAGGTATTGCATGAGTTTTTACAAATGCACTAACCTCCACCACCGCCACCACAATACACAAGCACATAAGCCGCGTAAACCAACAGAGATACACTAAAGTAATTTACTAGAAAATTGTAGATCTACAAAAATGCTATATTTAAGTCCGCGACAGCATGTCTCTATCTCTTATGGTTAACCCACAATAACTACTTTTATGATCAAAATTTCATATAAATATATGACGTATTATACATATCGACTTGCTGAATATTCAGTATTATATGAATTCTTAGTTTCTACGAGGTGTGGTATCTGGCTGAATAGAATAATACCTCCCTCATTTCTTACCGAGGTGTCGTAAAATACGACTAAGGTTATTTGACGTCAGGCAGGCGGCCGGTCGTAAAAACGCAGCCAAATCATGTGACAGCATGTTTATAACATGTTGTGCCGACCCCACGTAGTGGGATAAGGGCAGGAAGATGATGATGTATCAATTCTTAATTTCTATTAAACTAGCGGCCTGCCCCTGCTTCGCACGGGTATAAAATATATATCCCATGTCAGTCAGTGAAAAAAAAATGATTAAAATCGATCGAGCAGTTTTGATTTATTCATTACTGCCCGTGGCCCGCAAGCGTTAAATTTGGAGAAAAACAATTTCCTCTCCCTATACCAAGAAGATTTCCTGCTATCTTTGGAATATCTAAACTCATATAGTACATTTTTACTTATTTACTTTTACATTTTCCCTATGTATTTTATTTTTACAATTAATTACAGAATGTCTTTAAAGAAACTCTTGAAAGAGCGATATAGCTGCTAAAGTCGAAGTGTCATAGGGCGAAGCGCGGCGTCCTCACGGCATTTTAAATCTGTAATATCTCCGAAAATGTTCACTTAAATTACATGCTGTAAACGGCCATATTGATCTATATTAAATCAACTATTTATTTAAGGTACTGAAGGGCGACTAAATAAAATAATAATGACCTTGTATCATTTATTAAGGTTTTGAACATTTACATACAAGTTTGTAGTATATACATAAGATATGTGTACATAGCATATACCTAGCTTGCTTCTATACATGAACTAGCCTTCGAGTGGACTGACGGGGTCTATCGCACTCGTTAGCTAAACGACACCTGAGGACTGACGGGGTCTATCGCTCAGGCGCGCTGCCTAGCTAATGAATTGAACACTTTTTTTTTTTTTTTTTTTTCGAACACTAACTAAGGCTGTTAGCCGTGAAGGCTTTGACAGCGTCACCGAGAGTCAACATCCTGGGAGCGTCGCCTTAAGGGTGCCTCCTGTGAGGCCGGACCTCGGCTTAAAACGACGCGTTGTGGAGGACTGTATCGGACTTGTTGAATTGAACACGGCTGCACCGCCGGTTATATAGCGATCCCGTGAGGTGGCGCATGAGTGGGGGCTTGCTGAATGAAATAGCTAGCTGATGTGCGACAGAGAAAGTATTCGAGTTCATGCGTCGTGCTACAGACTCCCCCTCTGGTACTCGGTAAACGTCCCGTGAGAGTACCAGCACTAAGTAGATGAAGTCTTCTTTGGACGACCTCGTTTTCTAATAGGCAGAATTGGTTCTGGGATATGATCATCTCGTTTTTCAAATTTTTTTAGAGCAGACGTATGATACCTGCCAATAGTTTTGTGTGGGTTATTGATATACGCTATCTCATATACCGAGCTGCCTATTTTCTTACATATAACATAAGGTCCATCTTTTCTAGGAGCTAGTTTTGCAGAAAATTCTTTTTCTTGACGACTGATTGGGTGTGTATCTACCAGTACTAAGTCTCCAATATTATATCCTGGATCGGGACGTCGTTTTTGATTGGCTCTGCACCTATTAGCATCCTGTATAATTTCGACATTTTCTTTTGCAATTTTCAAATCTTTATCTAAAGACTTTAGATATGGCGTGATTTCAGAGACAAAATTTTCTGATTTAACCACTTCACTGAGACTATGAGATATTTCATGTGGTGTCCTCATTTCTCTTCCGGATGTTAAATATGAAGCTGTGAACCCAGTACTTTTGTTATATGCTGAGTTCATGGCAAATCGTATAGCATGTAATGTTTCTGGCCACCTACCATGATTTCCTTTAATCATAATAGATATTTGTATTTTCAAGTCTTTGTTTTTTCGTTCTACAATGTTTGGTTCTGGATGATATACCGGACTAAGCAGATGCTGTATATCTAGGCAAAAAGTGAGCTGTTGCATCACAGCAGAAACAAATTGTACTCCATTATCACTTGTTATTTTGCGTGGTAGTCCATAGCGTAGAAATATTTCATTTAATAAAGTCAAAGCACATTGTTGTGCGGTTGCTTCTGTTAGTGCAAAAAGTTCTATCCACCTTGACGCAACGTCTTCTATAATGAAAATCCATTTTTCGCCTTTAGGACCTTTAGGTAAGGGACCAAATAGATCCATGGATAGTATTTCAAACCGTTGATAGTTGGCAGTCGATTGGAATAAACCGGCTGGCTTTTGGTTCGTTGGTTTGTACTTTTGACATTCAATGCAAGACTTGATATACTTTATTACATCTTGTCTCAACCCTTTCCAGTAGTAATTATTTTCTATTCTTTTTATTGTTCTTTCTATTCCTAAATGACCGGCTAAAGGATCATCATGAAATGATTTTAAAATATGATTAATTTCATGACGAGGAACTAATAATTTAGCATTGTCATCTTCTTGATCAGGTGTAAATCTATATAAAACTCCTTTATGTAAAATATATCCTCTTTTAGAACACTGAATATATTCTTCTGATTCATTTTGTTTTTCTAGTGTATCAATAATCTTAGATAATTCTTCATCTTTAATTTGTTCAGTCCGTAAGTTTTTTTCACCGCGTTTTGGTAATTCTAATTCAATATGACAAATTTCACATTTTTCAGAGTGATTTTCGCACGGAGGTCTTGATAGGAAATCTGCTAAGACATTAGTTCGTCCTGGCGTATATTTGATCTGACAATCATAAGGTTGTAATTGCATTGCCCATCGAGCAAGTCGACCTGTTGGTGATTTTAGATTCAATAACCATTTTAATGGCTGATGGTCAGTTATAGTAAGAAATTTGGATCCTTCTATGTAACCTCTGAATCGTGAAACAGCCCATACAATAGCTAAAGCTTCTTTTTCAGTTACTGAGTAGTTTTGTTCCGCCGGCGTCAGCAATCTACTAGCATATTCGACAGGATGTTCGTTCTCTCCCTCCCCCTGGACTAAAGCTGCTCCAATAGCATAACTACTGGCGTCAGTTTTGATTATGAAAGGTAAATCACAATCTATTTGTTTCAGTACTGGTGCAGTAATCAATGCAGTTTTTAATGTTTTAAAAGATTTGTCTTGTGCTTCTTCCCATTTCCAGGTAGCAGTTTTCTTAGTTAAACTAGTTAAAGGTCTTGCCACTTCTGCAAAATTATTTATGAATCGACGATACCATGAGGCGGTTTGTAAAAATGAAATAAGCTGTTTCATAGTCGTCGGCGTCTTCATCTTGTTTTTCTAGAAAATCAATTTTTTTTATTGCTGTCGATGTCAATGTTGTGTTATCTATTTTGGTTTGCAGAAAATAGAATTTTTGAATAGGGCAATCTATAAAATTCCAGCTTCTCTGCGGTAAGTTTAAAATTATACCACTCTTTTCGAGAAAATCTATGCCCAGAAGAGTGCGGCTGTCCTGTGCATCAGGGAAAACAGTAAATGTTATAGGTAATGTGCGATTACCTATAGTTATCACAACACTTGTTGTCAGTAGTTTCGTCGATTTGGACGAACCATCCGCCAAAGAAATCATCGTAACCTTCTCAGTAAATGTTGTTTTATTTTCTACCATTAACTGGTATAAACGTTGCCCAGCGATGCTTGTGCGAGCGCACGTATCCAGATAGGCAACTCCCAGTATGTTATTGTATCGCACTTCAATCGTTGGTAGCCTCACATTATTTTGAAGATTAATATTCAATGAATAAAAGTGGATTGGCTTAGGGGGAGACTCCTTGGAGAGGCATGTTGCGCAATTGCTTCTAAAAACACCTAGGGCTCCACACCCATAACAAGTTATAGGTGGCCTAGGCTCCAAGGTTGGTGACCCATTAACCTCCTTGAGATTGGCAGCACGTTTGCGACATATGTCTATTGTGTGTCCTTTTCTATTACAGTATAGACATCGTTTTATATTTTTGTTTGGTTTGCTTGGTGTTATTGCGTTAGAACTTGTAGCTTCAATGTTCGACGCGGACGACGGCTCTTCCAGCGACTCTAAATGGCGAACTTTGTCTAGTAAATCGCTAAATGAACCGATATCAGTACGGGGTACTTTCCTCTTCACGTCTGTTCTTAATAACCCGTAAATAAAATCTAATTGCTCCTCTTCCTTATGTCTTTTAACAGGCAACATCCCTAATAATGCTCGTTTCCGACAGATAAAATTGTCTATAGACTCGCGCTCACCTTGACAGTCTGCGAACAACTGAATGTATACCTCGTACGGCTGTAGTTTTGGAGCGAATGCCGAGCCACCAAACGCTTGCTGTCTCTTTCAGAAGTAAAGGAAGTCCCGCTAGTGCATCTTCATCGGAAATCTGTTCTATCTGTTTGTATATTGTAATGCCATTAATGAATTCGTCGACTTTACTATAGTTTCTCTCGCCGTTGAACGTTATTGCGCATTGAGTGAAATGTTTATTTGCGGTTGGCCTTTGAGGTGTAGGTATACGGCTTAACAATTCTTGAAATTGTTCAGAACTTAGTTGAATAGCCATTTTTTATATAGTTTCCTTCTTTTTTTTTATATCACGTTGGGCGCCACTATGAAGGGCGACTAAATAAAATAATAATGACCTTGTATCATTTATTAAGGTTTTGAACATTTACATACAAGTTTGTAGTATATACATAAGATATGTGTACATAGCATATACCTAGCTTGCTTCTATACATGAACTAGCCTTCGAGTGGACTGACGGGGTCTATCGCACTCGTTAGCTAAACGACACCTGAGGACTGACGGGGTCTATCGCTCAGGCGCGCTGCCTAGCTAATGAATTGAACACTTTTTTTTTTTTTTTTTTTTCGAACACTAACTAAGGCTGTTAGCCGTGAAGGCTTTGACAGCGTCACCGAGAGTCAACATCCTGGGAGCGTCGCCTTAAGGGTGCCTCCTGTGAGGCCGGACCTCGGCTTAAAACGACGCGTTGTGGAGGACTGTATCGGACTTGTTGAATTGAACACGGCTGCACCGCCGGTTATATAGCGATCCCGTGAGGTGGCGCATGAGTGGGGGCTTGCTGAATGAAATAGCTAGCTGATGTGCGACAGAGAAAGTATTCGAGTTCATGCGTCGTGCTACAGTACTTAATTGGATAAGGATTAATGCTGTATTGTATAAAAATTGCTTCAAAAATATGGCATTATTTTTCGTAAAAAGTAAATGACAAAAAATGCTATAGTGGGTTATCCATAAGAGATAGACATATACCATCGCGGACTTTTCTGTAGACCTTTTCAAGATGTACAAATACTTAGTACATTATTTTGATAAATCTCGTAGGGTTTAGCCTGCGTTTACAATGTAAGCTGAAAAAAATGTAATTATTTACAGAAACCTCAAAAATTACAGTATTTCTCTACTCCGTATTGAATGTTATTATACGTACAAACCTTCCTCTGGAATCACTCTATCTATTAAAAAAAACCGCATCAAAATCTGTTGCGTAGTTTTAAAGTTTTATGCGTACATAGGGATATAGGGACTTTGTTTTATAATATGTAGTGAAGTGATATACTGACTTCTACGCAGTTAGTAATACCATAAATCGTGTATCAAATGTATCCTTACCGTAGTACAGAGCCACTTGTGTCCGGTTTGTGTCGTTTGAAGTGCATCATCCTGCCGGACTTAGTGTAGCACTCGAAACTGCACAACTTGCACACAAACTTCACGAAATGGTTCCTATAGTGCGTCGATAGTTCGCGCTGGTCGCTGTACCGCCTCGTGCATATACCGCATTGGTGACTGCCTACATCCTGTAAAAGGGAAATAATCATTTCGCATATGACAGGGCTTCTTAAACTTTTTTATATAGCGACCCCCTTCAAGCTTAGGAAATTTTAAACGACCCCCTCCTCCATATAATGAAATATATATTAACCGTAGATGTAGATGTAATATCGCACTATTTTACAATGTAAATAACAGTTTTGCATTGGCACTTTTTTCGAAAAATAGTTATAATAAAACTACAATAGTATTTTGTATGATTTTTATTTGTATTTATATTTGTACGTAGTGTGTATACTAATTTTAAAATGTTATCAGCTCACTTGCTCACTTGGAAGTATTACATTACTTTAGTATAATTTCAATGTATTTAAATATATAATTTAAATATATATTCTAACAAACGTAATGTGAATATTATTTTGCTATAATCCGCGATAAAAGAAAATATGTGTAATGCTAAATGTAGAGTTTACTATTCGTTCTCATACCTGATACATGCAGAATTTGTTAGAACTCATCGTAAAGCTTAACGATTTTGTCGTGGAGTCTATCTCCTGACGATGCTTAGGTTACGCGGCAAACAATTGTTGAGTTGTGGTGGTGAATGTGTGCAGTGCTTGTGTATCGTTGTGCCATCGGTGTCGGGTAGTGCATGAGTTCTTACAAATTCTGCATGTATCAGGTATGAGAACAAATAGTAAACTCTACATTTAGCATTACACATATTTTCTTTTATCGCAGATTATAGCAAAATAATATTCACATTACGTTTGTATTATGGACCTCCGCGAAGTAACGCCTAATTCTATAAATATTCTAACAAACTAAATACGTTTAAATTGCGAAACACGCTCATTCATTAGGGTTCACTCACCTTGTAGTGCGCGTGTACGGCGCTCGGTGTAGATATGACGATCGCCGCGAAGATCAAACGGAGCGGTGAAATACAAAGATCGGGGCGCGGTGACCGAAAGGCCAAGGGCAAGACCATTTTTACATTTTTGATACAGAGGAGTATAATATTGTTTATAGGGTTTATTTTTGTATGGCATGTTGTCGCCATTGACTTCCGCTTTGTATTTTATAGCAACACAGTCATGAAACAAGAGTATCGCGCCCTTTTTGATTAAAATGGTACCAACACTGTGACGTGTTGTTTCCAGTTGAGTCTTCCTATTGATAAAACGTTTCAGTGACAGTCAGACTTTATTCGTCATTCAAGAGAAGTGCATCTCGGAACGGGAATTGTGGTATTCCTATTATATCGTGTTCTTGTATATAGTGTGCGCTAACAGGCATGCTGCCATCGGTCATTGATCCATATACATCATGAAGTTTAATTTCAAAATGAAAAATAATATCCTGTGGCTAAAGTACTTCATTGAATTAACTAAATTTTTTGATGTAGGCTGCTAAGGTGCTAGCTATCTAGGATTAAAATTAATGTCGTATTGTCGGTACCACTCTGTATACTTGATATAAGGGTGAATGACCGTACCCCATTCCATTCTATTTCGTATGTAATGCCTTGACCGAGAGACTAAAGGTGTATTTTAAAATTTATTTGTGGTTGTTACATTTAAAAATTTTTGAAATTGAACCGCCGTGTGGTATCCGGTTTAGTAGAATAGACCACCCTCTTTCTTACCGAGGTGTCGTAAAATATGACAGCGGTAAGTTGACGTCAGGCAAGCGGCCGGTCGTAAAAACGCAGCCAAATCATGTGACAGCATGTTTTTAACATGTGCCGACCCCACTTAGAGTGGGATAAGGGCAAGAAGATGATGAAACATACATGATTAACTCATTTAAATATTAAAGATTCACCAGTTGTCTGTCCATAACACAAGTATTAAATTACTTTGGGGACGGACGACCGTGTGTGTAAGTGTCCCATATATTTATTTATTTATTTACTGTACATTTAGCATTATATATATTATATTGTATTTTACTACATCTAGACAGCAAAATAATTTTATTATTATTTATGAAATATTTATATACTAGGAGTCCCGCCCCAGCTTCGTACGGGTATAAAGCATATAGCCTATGTCACTCAGTGAAAATCACCGTATTTCTCTACTCCATATTGAATTTTATTATACATATAAACCTTCCTCTTCAATCATTCTATATATTTAAAAAAAACCGCATCAAAATCTGTTGCGTAGTTTTAAAGATTTAAATAAACATAGAGATATAAGGACAGACAGAGAAAGCGACTTTTTTATACTATGTAGTAACTTTTATAGCTACTACTATTTTGATATTTGTCAAATTTTTACCATACTTATCCAAAGACTAAATTACGTTTAGCTGTCATTTATGTTTTGTTTTTCCATGTCATAGTCGTTTTTGTTATACCACGTTTTATAGTGATTTGACGGGATAAAATAAATGCGGTCGAACGGGATAAATAGTATCCTATGTCCGTCTCCTGGTTCTAAGCAACCTCTACACCAATTTTCAGCCGAATTTGTTCATCCGTTCTTGAGTTATAAATAGTGTAACTAAGACCAACTTTCTTTTATATATTTCGATTTTTGTATTAAATTTTTTTTAAATTTCTAGATTTAAATTAATTACCTCATGATGAAAAGTGTTGTGATGTTCAAGCAACCTTCCTTCATCCGTGAATCCCAAAACGCAAAAATCACATTTGTACTTAGTAGATTTATAAGACTCATTCTCTCTTCTATCTTCTAGAATCTTCTCTAATTCTTCTATCTCTATTTTCACTTTCCCGAATATATTATCACAATCCATAATAATATCCTGTTGTGTGTTCTTTATTTTTGTAACGCCTTTTCTTTGTACTTCTTTGGTATGCTTTTTATCTTCGTTCTTCAGAGGATCCCCAGTCTTATTCTCCACTCGCGGCTCTATTTCAAACTCCATCTCAACTATCTCTTCTTTTATATGTACGTTGGCATAACTGGGTTCGTTACTTGATGTTGGACTTGTTTTTCTCGGCGTTGATAGAGTATCAATGTTGCTGTTCTGAAATATATATTAGTGTTTTTGTATTTCATTGTAATTGTACCTTGCGGTATTCGGCTGGGGAGAATAGACCACCCTCTTTCTTACCGAGGTATCGTAAAAGGCGACTATGGTAAGTCGACTCGTCGCGTGATATCCGGCTGAGTAGAATAGACCATCCACATTTCTTACCGTGGTGTCGTAAAAGGCGACTAAGTTAAGTCGACCCGCCGTATGGTATCTGGTTGAGTAGAATAGACCACCCTCATTTCTAACCGAGGTGAGAAAATACGACTAAGGTAAGTCGACACACCATGTGGTATCCGGCTGAGTAGAATAGACCACCCTCATTTCTTATCGAGGTCAGAAAATACGACTAAGGTAAGTAGACCCACTGTGTGGTATCCGGCTGAGTAGAATAGACCACCCTCTTTCTTACCGAGGTGAGAAAATACGACTAAGGTAAGTCGATTCGCAGTGTGGTATCCGGTTGAGTAGAATAGACCATCCTCATTACTTACCGAAGTGTCGTAAAAGGCGACTATGGTAAGTAGACCCGCTGTGTGGTATCCGTCTAAGTAGAATAGGACACCCTCATTTCTTACCGAGGTGAGAAAATACGACTAAGGTAAGTTGACGTCAGACAGGCGGCCGGACGTAAAATACGTAGCCAAATCATGTTGCAACGTGTTTATAACATGTTGTGCCGACCCCACTTAGAGTGGGATAAGGGCAGGAGGATGATGAATCTTGTATGTATATATATGTATATGTAAAAAAAAATTGTTTCATCCGTGTTTTAGGGCAGTAATAAATACTAAAATTTATATTGAATAAGCTGTAGTAGTCCAGCGGTAACACCGTGCGACTCTTTCGAGGAGGTCACAGGTTCGAACCCGGGCAGACATCAATGAGGTTTTCTATTAAAAACTTATGTGTCTAATTGATAATTGCAATTTATCACACGCTTTTCGGTGAAGGAAAACATCGTGAGGAAACCTGCATATCTCTAGAGAATTCTGTAGATATGTGTAACCTACCAATCATTGGAGCAGCGTGGTAGGTCTTAGCTCCAAACCTTCTCTCAAAAAACAGAGAGAAGAGGCCTATTCTCAGCAGTGGGATAGTAACAGGCCGCTACTTACTTATTTTTATTTCAATAAGTATTGTATCTGGCTGAGTAGAATAGATCACCCTCATTTCTTACCGAGATAGAAATTCTTTACAGTAATAGCGCCATCTATTATCAACCTATCACGTAACAGTCCACGCGAAAGTAGTTGCGGGTAAAAGCTAGTTCTATAGAACAGTATATATATATTACCATTATATCTATATAAATATAAAAGAAAGTTGGTCTTAGTTACACTATTTATAACTCAAGAACGGATGAACAAATTCGGCTGAAAATTGGTGGAGAGGTTGCTTAGAACCAGGAGACGGACATAGGATACTTTTTATCCCGTTCGACCGCATTTATTTTATCCCGTCAAGTCACTATAAAACGTGGTATAACAAAAACGACTATGACATGGAATAACAAAACGCAAATGACAGTGAAATAACAAAACATAATTATGACAACTCAACGTAATTTTGTCTTTGATTGAGTATGGTAAAAAATTTGACAATTATCAAAATAATAGCTAAACGTCACCACATACTATAAAACAAAGTCGCGTTCTCTGTCTTTCCCTAAAAATGTAGTATATGAATTTAGATATTCGAAAGATAGCAGGGAATCTTCATGGTATAGGGAGAGGGGAATTGTTGCTCCAAATTTAACGCGTGCGGGCCACGGGCAGTAATGATTAAAACGAAACTACTGGTTCGATTTTAAACATTTTTTTCACTGAGTGACATAGGCTATATATTTTATACTCGTGCGAAGCCGGAACGAGACACTAGTATATTATATATTATATTATTAACAATATATATATTACCTGATTAGTTTCAAAGGCGACCTTGGCCCTCCTCACTCTGTCCTGGAACTGCTGCACTTTGAGCAGCATCCCGTTACACTCCCAGCACGCTAGCACCTGGGACATGAAGCCTGAGGCATTCTGAAAAAGACAGTATTTGATCAGCGTTTCCCAGCCTTTTTAGTCCACGGACCCTTAGGAAAATGAGTACAGTTTTCACTGACCCCCTTTATTTAAATAAATAAATAAGTAAATATATGGGACACTTACACACACGGTCATCCGTCCCCAAAGTAAGTAACTTAATACTTGTGTTATGGACAGACAACTGGTGAATATATACATATATAATTGTTAAATACATACTTAAATACAAATATACACCCAGGCTCAAAGACCAAATTCATTTATAGAAAATGTTGGCCCTCGGCGGGAATCGAACCCGCGACCCGCGGAGCTGAAGGCAGGGTCACTACCCACTGCTCCAACGGGCCAGTCTATTTAAATAGGCCATTTAAATAAACAGCAAAAAAAAAATTAGGTATTTATTTTTAAAATTTTCTAAAATATCGTGTGCTTAAATCACTAGCCGTGTGGTATCCGGCTAAGTAGAATAGTACCAACTATTACCATACCATTTCTTACCGAGGTATCGTTAAAGGCGACTAAGGTAAGTTGACTCACGTGTGGTATCCGGTTAAGTAGAATAGAAGAATAGACCACCCGCTTTCTTATCGATGTGTCGTAAAATACGGCTAAGGTAAGTTGACGTCAGGCCGGTCGTAAAATACGTAGCCAAATCATGTAACAATATGTTTATAACATGTTGTGCCGACCCCACTTGGAGTGGTATAAGGGCAGGAATATGATTGTAAACATTTTCAATATTCGCAAATTACCCCATAACAGTATTCCATAAGACATATCGCTAAGTAAGCAACCCAAAAACGCGCTAATCTGGGGAACTACTGGACCGATTTGAAAAATTCTTTGAGTGTAAGATAGTAAATTTATCGAGGAAGGCTATAGGCTATATAACATCACGCTAAGATGAATAGGAGAGGAGCAGCAATAAAAACAGTACGAAAATGGCAAAATTTAAAGCATTCCTTGCGCGCGCTGAGTAAACGGTGAAAGTTATTCAAAAATCATGTATTACAAAATTGTTCCCCTCTAAAAGTTCTAAATAAAAGTCCGCGACAGCATATGTCTATCTTTTAAGGTTAAGCCAGTAGTTGCTAGTACTAATATATAGTGACACAGCACTACACATAGTAGAAAAACAAGAAATCGATAAAAATAAAATTAACCAAAAAACTTAAGAAAAAAACTAATAAGCTATAATGAAATAAAATAAAAAGTTTTTCTAATTTAAAACTATCAGGAAAAAAAATTAGTAATAATTTAAAATTATTAGAAAAAAACACATCTTATCTTTTCTCTCTTTTTTCTTTTTCTACTTTTATACTCTTTCTCTCTCTCTACTTTATACTCTTTCTCTGTCTCTACTTTATACTTTCTCTCTCTCCCTTTATACTCTCTCTACTTTTATACTCTTTTCCTCTCTACTTTTATACTCTTTCCCTCTCTACTTTTATACTCTTTTCCTCTCTACTTTTATACTCTTTCTCTCTCTACTTTTATACTCTATTCCTCTCTACTTTTATACTCTTTCTCTCTCTACTTTTACACTCTTTCTCTCTCTACTTTTATACTCTTTTCCTCTCCACTTTTATATTCTCTCTCTCTACTTTTATACTCTTTTCCTCTCTACTTTTATACTCTCTCTCTCTCTACTTTTATACTCTCTCTCTACTTTTATACTCTTTCTCTCTCTACTTTTATACTCTTTTCCTCTCTACTTTTATACTCTTTCTCTCTCTACTTTTATACTCTTTTCCTCTCTACTTTTATACTCTTTCTCGATCTACTTTTATACTCTCTCTCTACTTTTATATTCTTTCTCTCTGTATATAATACTCACCCCATAATCGACGTCAAAGAGGAGTTTCCTGTAAATTGCCTCGTTTTCTCCCAGCGGCCACACCTTCCGGCCCACGCTAAGGCAGAGTCTACATTGCTGGTCCTCTTTTAATGTCTCCTCCTTTATAGACATATCCTCCCCGGATGTACCCTGAAATTGTCTTTGTTAAACTTCAAAGTAGTTGCCTTGCCCGGTAATTTTTGAAAAATATATAAAAAAAATTTATATAAAAATAAAAAAAAAACATTTAAAAAATAATTAAAAAAAATATAGACAGGACAGGTGACATGTGGTAATCGAACCCGGGTTTTGAACTTTTTTGGTCATCGCGTTACCATTAGGCTATCACAGCTATACAATTGATAGCTAAAATATCATTTGCATTGAATTCTACATTTAACATTTTTTCAATGCCCAAAAATAGGGTTAAAACGAAATTTTTTGTAATGAAACCTAGCCAGATCGACTTTTCTTCTCCAAAACCCCCTACATGCTCAATTTCAGGAAAATAGTTGGAGCCGTTTCCGAAATTCCGAATATATATATAAGATTAACTCATATACATACAAAATTAACTCATTTAAATATTAAAGGTGTAACGCACGAAACATCATTTAACTAAAATTTCATGTCCCTACTGTTAACCGTTGAGCAGTTCCCTCGTCTGGAGCCAATCCTGGCAGCATCAGGTCATGCTTATCACAAACATGCATTGTCATCGGGACTGGACCAATATATAAAATTTCATCTCAATCGGACACCGGGAAGTGTGTCAAATTTAACTTGCACCTTCACATACATACATGGCAAGTTAAACTTCTTTTAAAAACATTTAATGTCCCTACTGTTAACTGTTGAGAAGTTCTCTTATCTGGAGCCAATCCTGACAGCATCAGGTCATGCTTATTAGGGACCGTTCAAGTATTACGTGAGCAAAAGTAATAATAAAATTATTTTGCTATAATCCGCGAAGAAGTAAAATAGAAAATATATATAATGCTAAATGTAAGTGGACAATCGGTTATCATACCTGATACATGCAGGATTTGTAAAAACTCATGCACAAACCTCCACCACCGCCACCACAATACACAAGCACTATGTACGTTCACTATCACAAACTCAACAATCGTTTCGCCCCGCAACCGAAGCATCATCAGGAGATAGACTCCACGACCAAAATCGCAAAGCATTTACATACATTTAGCATTATATATATTTTCTATTTTACTTCTTCGCGGATTATAGCAAAATAATTTTATTATTACTTTTGTATTATGGATCTCCGCAAAGTAACGCCTAATTCTATAAATTATTACGTGAGCACTATTGGGGGACGAGGGGTCTTTGCTTTGCTTATTTTAGATGACATGGGGGTAGGGGAGTCTGGATGTTGAAGAGCTTTGCTTACTTTTGCTGACAAGGGAAATGCAAATGTTTACGTAAGCATGGGGGGGTAACAGCTTTGCTTACTTTTGCTGACAAGGGGAATGAGAGGGGGGGGGGTAAATAATTATAATAAATCTGCTTACTTAATACTTGAACGGCCCCTTATCGTGCATTGTCATTGGTGATTGGACCATTATCGTGACTGGACCAGATAAAATATCAGCTCAAATGGACACCAGAAGTGTGTCAAATTCAACTTGCAAGATTCCACCTTCACACACATACATTGCAAGAATAAAACCTTTTAAATATGGACTGGATTCACCTGTTCCGTAGCCTCCATGGGATAACTTGGACCTTGATGCTCTTCATCATGAGTATCGGACCCTGACGATTCACTATCAACATCCTGTTCCTGATTAGGCTGTGCTTGTTGCGGGAAAATCAACTGAAATAAAACCATAGAGTTATACTAGAGTAGACCAAAAGACCAGAGACAATAAAGAGAAATTAAACTATGTATTTATCTATTTTTAGGTGTGATTAGAGAAAGACCCTTATCCCACTCTACGTGGGGTCGGCACAATATGTTATAAACATGTTGTCACATGTTGTGGCTACGTATTTTACCGCATACCACACGAGGGTTCAACTTACCTTAATCGCATTTTACGACTCGGTAAGAAATGAGGGTGGTCTATTCTACTCAGCCGGATACCACAACTCGACTTATCTTAGTCGCCTTTTATGACACCTCGGTAAGAAAGAGGGTGGTCTATTCTACTCAGCCAGATACCACACGGCAGGTCAACTTAACTTAATCGCCATTTACGACTAGGTAAGAAATGAGGGTGGTATATTCTACTCGGTCGGACACCACGCGGCTGGTCAACTTACCTTAGTCACATTTTGCAACTCGGTAAGAAATGAGGGTGGTCTATTCTACTCAATCGGATACCACACGGCGGGTCGACTTACTTTTGCCGTTTACAACTCGGTAAGAAATGAGTGGTCTATAACTACCCCACTGAAAAGAGCAACCGCCGAGTCAACAATTCAAAAGCACGTTTAAAATATTACTTGAATAAACGATATTTTTAATATAATAAATTTGAGTTTAATAAAAAAAAATCGATTCGATATCGATTTCTAAATCGATATATCGGAACCGGCCAAGACTTTACCTGGTCGTTTGCAACCGAATTGTAACCCGAGACATAAGTGGGCGAGATGTCAACGCATATATACTCAATTTCTGGATTAATTCGCTTTAACCCTTTATCATGACCTCTCGTATTTTCCATAGAATGAACTCTAGACGTAGTTGCTTCTTGCACAAACTTTGGCTGCCTTTCTTGACCTCTAAAAGCCCCATCCACTTTGCAAGTGTTGCCAGGAATTTGCGAATTTACGCAACTTGTGCCAAAATCCGTCTGCGTTTCAACTGAAACCGTTCTCATTTTGGGCAAATTCAAAGTAGGTGTGGCGGTTTTCTTCAGATTTTTATTCGAGAACATATTATTTTCGAAATGCAAACCGCAAACGTACTTGTGTTTCATAGTACCTTCGTTTTTTTCTAGCAAATCTGGCCTTTGGCATACCCGAATCCATAGCGTTCGTCTATAACAAGGAATAACGTCCTTAATTCAAAATAGTGTAAATACAGAAGGGTGTAGACGATACGACATTTATTGACGTGACAACGTCTTAAATTAGGTTGCGGCTTGGAGTCACTCATGAAAAAGTGTAACGCCCGCTCACGTCTGTTACGATGAGTCAACGAACGAAAGAGCGGCCGGCCGGACTGGCGAATGCCTTGCGTCTCTCTCCCACTCCAATCCATCACATTTAAAAAGACGTTGTCACGTAAAATCTTTGCCCGTAAAACCGACTTTACAGACAACCGTTTTTTATTAGCATCTTTTCCTCTATTTATTTTACCATAATTATTTAATAGATTAAATAGTTCAATTTATATAAACTTTTTCTTTTTCTCTATATGAACCGTACTCTCTTTCTTCTTCAGTTCTTGTCCTGTTCCTTCTATTACAAAGGTTGACTGGAAGAGATCCCTTTTAGGGATAAGTCCGCCTTCATACATTTTTTTTAAAATTTTTCTTTCTTTCTAAATATATGTATAAAAAGAAATAAATAAAGGCCTGTTTCACAAGTTACTGATAAAGTGTCGGATAGTTAACCGACAAATAAACTAAGTAGCAGATAAATGTTTCTAAAAAAGAGACTCTAAAAAGAGAAATATTTAGAATAAATAAAATCGAGGCCATTTTGAAATAGGTATTTGCTATCCGGCGGATAAACAAAATAACAGCCACATGACCTACCTGTTAACTTATTAGGGACTTTAAACTCTGAATAAGCCTATCAGAAACCTGAGAAATGCAAAATTCCTAGATATGTGTCAGATATATTCCGAATAATTAGCTTATTCGGAATATATCAGTTTATTGGTAACTTTATTGGTAACTGACAGTTTATTGGTAACTTGTGAAACAGGCCCTAAGTGTAAGATAACTTTGCCATAATTCAATCTTTTTAAAACATTGTATTTAAAAATATATATATAATTTAAATGACATATAGCTTTGTTAGTAATTTGACTGAACTAAAGCGGTGCGCTTATTAAAAAAACATGAAAAAACAATAACATTGTTTTATCTCCTTCGCACTTATTTAGTATCTCGGTCAAGGTCATGCACTACATACGAAATCTAATGGAATGGGGTACGGTTATTCACCCTTTTCACCCAAAACGTAAAATAATTCCTGTAGCTAAATTACTGTATTGAATTAATTGATTTTATTTTCTTTTTTACTTCTAAGATGTGTAGGTAAATGGAATTAAAATTAATGTCGTATAGTCGGTACCACCCTGTATAATATAAATTTCGGAAACGGCACAATTTTCATTAAATTTAGTATGCTAGATTTAATTTTGAAAGCAATAGCTGCAATATCATTAGAATAATAAGGTAAATTTAATTGCCATTAAGAATGTTATAATAGCTCAGGTGATAAATCTTACGATCAAAAATTCCCGCGTTTGCTTCAAAATGTTACCATGTCCGATTATATTTTCCCTATTTTTTTCCAATTCCCTCTTTTACGGATAAACCTAATATAATTCGTATCTAAATATAATTTTTGAAAAAACATCATTAATCAAAAAAATACCGAACAAAGCTCGGTCGTCTTAATTCAAGTAAACTTAAACAAGTGCTTTCGAATCGTCAATATACTGCTGGTTCGGAAATGTGCTACCGAGAAGACCTACCAAGGAACTCGGCGATTGCTCTTTACAGAATATCTAAAACTAGTTACATTTCGTCGTTGTTATCTTGTACAAGGTCGAAGGGTAGCTAAATCCACGCATTTATGATGATTATAATCTTCAATAGTAGACTCTCTGTATAAGCCTCCTTATGTCAAAGCTAAAGTAGAAAAACAGGAGTAAATGAAGTTATATAAATAATGAAAATAGTATTAAATATGCGGCATTCATGTAAATCGTCTTTTCTGTCGATCTATAAAAGAATTAAGAAGAATTATAAGGACATTGTTGTGTTATATTAATCTCGTACATTGTTTTATCTCAAAGGATCAAAGCAGGTTTTTTAGACAAACCTCTTTTAAATGTCCTTTATAGTTGCCATGTTGTTTCTAATTTTCATTCTATATTATTTCCCTCTAATTCATTCAAGTCGACGTTTTAAACACCAGTATTGGCCTTGCAAAGAATTCGAAACCTATATTTTAATAACAATCTCTAATTCTTTAAACACGATGACGCTGTACGTAGTCTAAAAGCGCTATCGAACATATTGCAAATGAAGTCTTTCTTTCTGAAGACTTATATAAAGCTGTGTTGTAGATATATAAAAGAAATTGAAATCTGTATATATCCGTCATTATGTTCGTTTACGCTTATCGTGAAACCCCTTACCGAATAAAATGCAATTTAGTGATTGTGTATGTTTTGGTATTATTCGGACCGGATAGATGGCGCTGTTTTAATAATCTGATATTTTTACTGTATGACGATCTGTGAAAAGGCACCTTTATCTATTTTAGTAATTTACATACATTATTTTGACGACAGTTTATGTTCGAGTTATTATAATACAGTAGGTCACTCTACAAGGTTGCCATCGAGAGAAAAAGAAAGCAAATGAAGCTACGTATCTGTCTCTTTTTTGTTTATGATAAGATATGTCTTTAAGTATGGGTCATTCATCTTCAATCTCTTATTATTTGTTGGGTGCTCTCACTTAGAAATCTGCCTTAAACTCCCCTTTTCTATATATAATAGCTCTATGGTGTTTATCCTTTAATATATAGTTTAATTGTAAAATAAATAATATTCATATCAAATATGTTTATGTGTTATCTATAAGGTACCCGTGAATTAATTCGCTTCTTCAATGTTGTGATAAATTAAAGAAACCACAACATTGAAGCTTTAATTTATGTACTTTGTTTTTTTTCTCTTGCCGAATAATAAAAATCCTATACAACCTATACCTAATTCTATTACCCTATGTATTACCCCGGTATATCAGCCTTTTTTGAGTCAAATTTCATCAATATTGATCCAGCGGATTAACCATGAAAGTGTAACACACAAAAAATGTTTTAAACTTTAAAATATTGAGTACTAGCTTTTACCCGCAACTGCATTCACGTGGACTGTTCATGTGATAGGTTGATAATAGATGGCGCTTTATAGTATCATCCTATTTCTATAGAATTAACAGGATTTCTATAGCCTATATGTTATTCCGGTGTATAAGGAATAATTGTGCCCAATTTCATCGATATTCGTTCAGAGGATTCGCCGTGAAAGAGTAACAAACATACATCCATACTCACAAACTTTCGCATTTATTATATTAGTAGGATATTGTTAAAATAAAAAATTCTTAAAAGCTACATACCCTATTAGGTATCGCATGTCTATGTAAACGATATAGCCCACATTTACTCAGGTAAAAGTCAAGACGGCCGAAATGGGAGCTGCAAATTTTTGAATGATTCGATGGAAGCCAGTCATCTTCAGCTCTACATCTTCGTATAAGTTCTATCCATTTCTGGCGTCGGGATGAATTTTGTGGGAAACTAATTTAAATACAAGTTATAGTTATTTATCACCAATAAAATATATTTTTTCCCTACTTTTGGGGAAAACTATATTACCGTTAGCAACACTGAGGTTTTATGTCATACAACAGAATAAATCGGCAGTGATCACATATTGGATATGACTGAATAAATTTCTTTCAATCAAAGATACTTTAGATAACTGAATTGATAAAAAAAAATGTATAATAATATGAAATGTAGAAATAATTTAATCATTTTGTATCATCTCAATAGAATTGACAGGAATAATAATCCTTGTCCTTTGCCCGTAATCGCAGTTCACAAAAATTATGTATGACAAAGACGTATTTGATATTGACAGGTCAAACATAAACAATGCCACCTATTTCATTTTGACTTTTAAGGTATGGTATGTATAGAAAAAATCGATTTATATCCCTTTAAAAATAAAGGATTTTTAAAAATCCATTATTTAGTTCCGAAATAATCGATTTTTAAATCGATTTTTCCTGACTAATTCAAAAGTTGACTTTTTTAATATTAATAATTCATTACAATAAAGGCTTATTAAAGTGGACAACTACCAAGAAATAATATCAGATGCGCTGTTTGTGAAATTGGATTAAAATATTAAGTTTGGCTAAATTTGTTTCATCCAAAAATATCTACTCTTAAAAAACAAGAAAAAGAGTAATTAAGAAAAAGAGATCCCTAAAATAATCGATTTGTGATGAAAAAATAATCGATTATTAAAAATCGATTATTTTGAAGAAGTAATCGATTATTTTAAAAATCGATTATTTTTTCACATCGCTATTTTAAGGTATTTATTACACGTATTTTACAGATAAATGACACTACATAACTTACAATAACAATACACTTACATGTGAAAAGTAACTCCATCAGACTTTTTATGTGCTGATGTATTGTTTTTGCAGTATTTCACAACACAAGAAGGCATAACGGACTTTTATGTTTATATATACGTGCAATACACCCAAACGCTTATTCACTTATGGCGGCTTAGTATTAAGTGTCAATGTGTGCGTTTTTGTGTATATATAGAGAACGGGCTTAGTATTTGACAGATAAATACCTCATTTTTTGTTCGGCGTATTCTATCTCACTTTATTACTTGAGTATGAACGGAACCGGTTCAAATGCGACGTTGCCGCTCTTCCCCGCTCGATAGTTGTAGGACGCGAGTATTTTGTTTGTTTCTACGTAAGACTTAGGGCCTGTTTCACAAGTTACTTATAAAGTGTCGGATAGTTAACCGACAAATAAACTAAGCAGCAGATAAATCTTTAATATTTAAATGAGTTAATCTTGTAAATATATTGTGTGAATCTCAGAAATATCCAACAATTTGCGCAAAATTCAGTATGTCTGCTGTTTTCGAGGGGAAAAATCGATTTAGTTAGGTTTATTAAAAAAAAATGTCGTTTTATCCCTGTTTTGGACACTAAAAAACATGCTAAAATTTTATGAGAAAGCAAGGGATGATAACGCTGTCAATTGCAAAGTCATTAATAAAAGATATCTACTGTTACATTATTGTATTTTTTTCTTTTCTTTATATAACTAGCTTTTTCACAATATGTGACTCGCTGAGTTAGATAACGTTAATTAAATTGAAGATTTATTTTCTTGACTTACATAAAATAAGCGCTACATAATCATAGAGGTAGCGACCTGTTACTATCCCACTGAGAATAGGCCTCTTCACTCCGTTTTTGGAGAGAAAGATTGAAGCCAAGACCTACCACGCTGCTCCAGTGATTGGTAGGTTACACATATCTCCAGAATTCTCTAGAGACATGCAGGTTTCCTCACGATGTTTTCCTTCACCGAAAAGCCTGTGATAAATTGCAATTATCAATTAGACACATAAGTTTTAACAGAAAAACTCATTGGTGTCTGCCCGGGTTTGAACCCGTGACCTCCTCGAAATAGTCGCACGGTGTTACCGCTGGGCTACCACAGCTTGCATACATACATACTCATATCCTACTAATATTAGTACCTGGTTGACTGAGCCTTGCTCTGTAATTAATTACAAAATATTTTTTTTAATGCCCAAAAACGGCGTTGAAACCGTTTCCGAGATTCCGTAAAAATAAATATATAAATACACTAGCGGCCTGCCCCTGCTTCGCACGGGTATAAAATATATATCCCATGTTACTCAGTGTAAAAAAAATAATTAAAATCGATCCAGTAGTTTTGATTAATTCATTACTGCCCGTGGCCCGCAAGCGTTAAATTTGGAGAAAAACAATTTCCTTTTCCTATACCAAAAAGATTTCCTGCTATCTTTGGAATATCTAAATTCATATAGTACATTTTTACTTATTTACTTTTACATTTTCCCTATGTATTTAATTTTTACAATTAATTACAGAATGTCTATAAACAAACTCTTGAAAAAGCGACATAGCTGCTACAGTCGAAGTGTTATAAGGGTGAAGCGCGGCGTCCTCACGGCATTTTAAATCTGTAATATCTCCGAAAATGTTCAATTAAATTACATGCTGTAAACGGCCATATTGATCTATATTAAATCAACTATTTATTTAAGGTACTTAATTGGATAAGGATTAATGCTGTATTGTATAAAAATTGCTTCAAAAATAAGGCATTATTTTTCGTAAAAAGTAAATGACAAAAAATTCTATAGTGGGTTATCCATAAGAGATAGACATATACCATCGCGGACTTTTCTGTAGACCTTTTCAAGGTGTACAAATACTTAGTACATTATTTTGATAAATCTCGTAGGGTTTAGCCTGCGTTTGCAATCTAAGCGGAAAAAAATGTAATTATTTACAGAAACCTCAAAAATTACAGTATTTCTCTACTCCGTATTGAATGTTATGTATATATGACAACTAGCGGCCTGCCCCTGCTTCGCACGGGTATAAAATATATAGCCCATGTCACTCAGTGAAAAAAAATTATTAAAATCGATCCAGTAGTTTTGATTTATTCATTACTGCCCGTGGCCCGCACGCGTTAAATTTGGAGAAAAACAATTCCCCTCTCCCTATACCAAGAAGATTTCCTGCTATATCTAATATCTAAATTCATATACTACATATTTATTTTTACGTTTTCCCTATGTATTTTATTTTTACAATTAATTACAGAATGTCTTTATATACAACATGGGTAAGTTTCTTATCATTAGACAATACAAACATGTTTTCTTTAGAGGTTACTCTTAGCTGCTAAATTCGAAGTGCTGTAGGGCGAAGTGCGGCCTCCTCGCGGGATTTTAAATCTGTGATATCTCCGAAAATGTTCATTTAAGTTACATGCTGTAAACGGCCATATTGATCTATATTAAATCAACAATTTATTTAAGGTATTTAATTAGATAAGGATTAATGCTGTATTGTATAAAAATTGCTTCAAAAATAGGGCATTATTTTTCGTAAAAAGTAAATGACAAAAAATGCTATAGTGGGTTATCCATAAGAGATAGACATATACCATCGCGGACTTTTCTGTAGACCTTTTCAAGGTGTACAAATACTTAGTACATTACTTTGATAAATCTCGTAGGGTTTAGCCTGCGTTTGCAATGTAAGCGGAAAAAAATGTAATTATTTACAGAAACCTCAAAAATTACAGTATTTCTCTACTCCGTATTGAATGTTATGTATATATGACAATATGAATAATATGTTAACCTTCCTCTGGAATCATTCTATCTATTAAAAAAAACCGCATCAAAATCTGTTGCGTAGTTTTAAAGTTTTATGCATACATAGGGATATATGGACAAAGAATGCGACTTTGTTTTATAATATGTAGTGAAGATTAACTCATTCAAATATTAAAGAAAAATGCGAAAGTTTGTGAGTATGGCATGTATGTTTGTTACTCTTTCACGACTGTCTGGCTGTCGGCTAATCCGCTGGACAAATACTGATGAAATTTTGTATAATTAAAAATTATCCACTAATAATATATACCATAATATAGGGTAATAACATAGAAAATTAAAAATTCTTGTTTTTCTCATGACTCGATAGAATAAGACTTGTGTATAGCCGGTTTCTATACATTAATTGTGGACGTCTAATTTAAAAGATGTCTGTTTATTTATACCTCTGTGGGAACGGCGTGGGGGTGCAATCTACACTGCCCCCCTTTGGTGGTATACTTGTATTTGTCAAGGAAATGCGTCGAGCATATCCGCGTGTATTTCGAGGGCTTCCAATTATCATCATTGCGGCTGATACGAACGTTTTGTATCCAACGATTGGCGAAATTTGGATCTGTTGGGAATCTACAAAAAAAACGTAGTCACTTAATATTCTAAGTACCTAGGTGACCAAGCCTAACTCGGTAATTAAAAAAAAAACAAAAAAAATGCAAATTAAAAAAAATAGAATAAGCGCCGGTGACATGTGGGATTCGAACCCGGGTTTTGAACTTTTTTGGTCCGCACATTACCATTAGGCTATCACAACTTTTCAAATGGCAGCTAAAAATATCATATGCAATGTGTATCCCAAAACAATGGATAAAACGATATTATTTTAAATGAAACCTAGTTACATCGATTTGTTTTTTGACTTTAATATTTTAGAATTTAATTAAATTGAATTAAATACAATAAAGACTAAATTGAAAAGTAAGAATAAATAACAGATGCGCTATTTGCGAAATTCGATGAAAATGTTTTGTTTGGCTGCATTGGTTTCTTCAAACAACGCATATCTTGTCATAAAAAAACAAGAAATTCACAACAAACATGAAATTGAACGTAAAATAAAAGAAGTAACAGAGGATATTATTTTAATCGATTTATAACGTTTAGAGAATCGATTATTATAAAAATCGATAATTTTTGACTTGAAGCAGACAAAAATCGATTAACAAATAATCGATTATTTTCCCTTTAAAAAAATCGATTAATTCGTGTCAAAATTAATAATAATCGTTTTTTTTCTGACTATTTGCCTTTTTAATATTAATAATTAATTATAATAAAGGCTAATTAAAGAGGACAAGTGAGAATATAAAACAGATGCGCTGTTTACGAAATTCGATTATAAAGTTGGCTACATTGGTTTCTTTCAACAACGCCTAAATTGTCATAAAAACAAACAAAAAATACAGAGTAAAATAAAAGAAACAAAGTAATAAACATTTAGAGAAACGTTTATTATAAAAATCGATTATTTTCTCACATCCCTAACCATGGCTACTCTACTCAATGTATATCTACTCTATGTACGCTTCGCTATGTCATTTATAAGCTATAGTTATTATTTACTTGTAAAATATAACAAATACTCGCCTGTGGAATGTAATATTATTACATTTTTGCTTTTCAGTTACATTGTGGCACCATTTGAACGCGCACACAGTCATATCTCTATAAATATAAGAGACGTGCGCTCTCCTTGACTAGATTAAATACACTGCGAGCGTGAGACGGCGATATTTGGTGCCATTTACGTCTCCAGTTGCAGTATGTAATTCGTTTGTGGGATTTAGTATACGTTTCTTAAATAAAATCACACTATTTTAGCCTCGCCATTACAGTATAAAGCCTACTATATTTATTTATGTACCATTAAAAATGTTTAAAAAACATTATTGGTAAAGAAAAGGTGTACAAAGGTCTACTTATCCCTATACTGTTGAGGATTACTTAGATGATAAGAATGCGTGGATATAACTACTCTTCGACCCAGTACAAGACAGTATTGACTAAATGTTGATTAAAAACTTTTTAACTTTAAAAAATAATCTGTTCTCTTCCCCTCATACCCCAAAACCTCTATAACTTAAAATACTCATACTTTTAAAATTTACTAGAGATCTCTAGCGTGAAAAGATTAAAACCGTAATATAGTATTTTGATAACCATAAAAATGGTTAAAGTGGGTTAACCTTTATAGCTAGACATATGCTGTCGCGGACTTTTATTTAGAACTTTTAGAGGGGAACAATTTTGTAATACATGATTTTTGAATAACTATTACCGCTTACTCAGCGCACTTGACGAAAGCTTTCAATTTAGCCGTTTGCGTAATATTTTTTATTGCTGTTGCTCTCCTATTCATCTTAGCGTGATGTTATATAGCCTATAGCCTTCCTCAATAAATGGACTATCTTATACTGAAAGAATTTTAGAAATCGGTCTAGTACTTCCTTAGATTGGCGCGTTCAAACAATAAAACAAACAAACATACAAGATATTTCAATATTGACCGACAATATCTTAAAGAAATGTTTCGACGCACTCTGTAATAACTACCTGCCAATTCCAGAAATTTCGGATGGAATATGCAACTAAAAAATTCTTGGAATTTATCACTTGCACATTTAACCCTATTGTAACTTAGAAATCCTTCAAAATTATACTCGCGGCGGCGGTTAGAATGACATTAGTGTTTAATTAACATGTAACATTTTTAAGCTAGTATTGGGTGACCAAGTACGCTGTGTGGTATCCAGCTGAATAGAATAGTACCACCCTCATTTCTTACCGAGGTGTCGTAAAAGGCGACTAAGGTAAGCCGACCCGCCGTGTGGTATCCGGCTGAGTAGAATAGACCAACTTCATTTCTCATCGAGGGGTCGTAAAAGGCGACTAAGGTAAGTTGACCCCACGTGTGGTATCCGGTTGAGTAAAATAGACCACCCTCTTTCTTACCGAGGTGTCGTAAAATACGACTAAGGTAAGTTGACGTCAGGCAGGCCGCCGGTCGTAAAATACCTAGCCAAATCATGTGACATGTATGTAACATGTTGTGCCGACCCCAGTTAGAGTGGGATAAGGGCAGGAGGATGTATAAAAAAATAATAAGAGGTGGGTATATCTGGGACTTGAATAACCACTTCTTTACCAACTTAGCTATTACAACTTTACAAATGACAGCAAAAATTAACCTTTGTATTCTATTGATATTTTAGCAGTTTTTCAATGCCTTAAAATGGATAAAACGATTATTTTTTTATTTTAAATATAACCTAACTGGATCGATTTATCGCCTTCGAAAGCCCTACATACTGAATTTTATGAAAATCATTGGAGCTGTTTCTGAAAATCAGATTAAATTTATACAAGATAAGTTCATTTAAATATTAAAGATTTATTATTGAGAATCGAATCAATATAGAAACTAAAATTTTTAAAACAATAGATTAACACTTCTAGGCGCATTTGGGTACAAATAAATACATATAAAAAATATATGGGACACTTTTGGGACAGATTACAGCACATTACATTACCATTAAATATTATTTATATTTGTTTTAAATTTAAAAATATTCATATTAATACAATTTTATTATAGAGCAATTGCTATCAGTAATAAAAAAATTGAAACAAATAAATAATAACATTATTTAATGTAATGTATTGTAATATGCACGCGCACACACACACACACACACAGGAACACACACACTAAAATTATATTAATGGTGGTGGGTTTTATTACTATTTTTTTTTTTGAGTATATAGAAAGGTTTATATATATATTTTTTTTTTAATTCATAATCTATTCCTTACTTTTTTTATATTTGTTCAAATTAGTCGTCACCTGGCATTAAGCAAAATAGAAATATTGTTGACTCTTGCTAGCCCTACCACAGGCCAAGGTGTATTTGGGCTGCATATTGCTATACACAAACAACCAAATGAAGCTAGTCTGGTGCTTTATTCTCTAGTTTAAGTGTAAAATGTACTTACATAATTGTTCAAATAAAAAATAAATAAATAAATGATCACTAGATTAAACTATCGTGAGTGGAATTCATAATTAATGTATAGAAACCGGCTATACTCACGTGTTATTTTATCGGCGGCGGCGGGAACTGTTAGTTCCCGCCGCGATAACGCCGCGTAAAGAGCTCATGAATAAGAGCCCCGTATGGGCTTGAAACTAGTCGGGCTCATCCGATAAAATAACACGTGAGTATAGCCGGTTTCTATACATTAATTATCACTAGATTACTTTTGATACAAAAAGCCTACTATACTCTTGAAGATTACTTAGAAGATAAAATGTGTGGATATAGCACTCTTTGAACCTGTACAAGACAGTAACAACTTAATGTACATAGTATTAAGAATTATATTTTTGAAAGAGCAACCGCCGAGTTTATTGCTGGCTCTTCTCGGTAGGAACAACTTTCCGAACCAGCAGTAGAGTTGACGATTCAAAAGCACTTGTTTACAAGTTTATTTAAATAAAGAATAATTTGAATTTGAATTAAAACTCAATCATACAGATACTTTAAATCGTTTTAACAATGGAAAATATTAAATATACTAAAATACTACACAATCACAGAGTGACTTTATAAAATTGGCTAATATAATTTAACTATTATTCCCAGAATTTCATATTATAATGATTTAATTACCTCTAATCTATATCTCTGGAGCTGTGGTAGCCCAGCGGTAACACCGTGCGACTCTTTCGAGGAGGTCACAGGTTTGAACCCGGGCAGACACCAATGAGTTTTCTGTTAAAACTTATGTGTCCAATTGATAATTGCAATTTATCACACGCTTTTCGGTGAAGGAAGACATCGTGAGGAAACCTGCATATCTCCGGAGAATTCTGGAGAGGCCTATTCCCAGCAGTGGGAGACTGATCTAATATGTATTTCATTTAAGTTTAATGTGCTTTTGATATACTAGACATATTTCATTTTCAAAAATAAATATTTAATTAAAGAAATCATTTGAGAAATGTAGTTTTATTTCAATTTCTTTGTGTGAATATTATTATTCCCACTCCTGAGTCGTATGGCTTTGTTTGTTTACATTTATTTATTTATTTTTACAAAATCCACAGCTCATAATCTAGTAACTTACAAAGTATTAAATTAACAGTACATACAGCCAATAACGGATTTTAAATTTGTTAACATATTACTTATTATAATTAGGAGGATAATGTATGTGTCTGTGTGTGTGTTGCGTGTGTATGTGTATGTTATGCGTGAAATATATATAATATAATAATATAAAATTAAATATGTAATCTTTATTACATTTATTATGTTTATTTCAAAAAATACTTTATAGATATAATTTAATTAATGTACTATGAAGTCTGCATTATATCGAGAATTTTTTTCCTCCTTGGAGTTATTAAATATATCAATCTGGGTATAATTGACATTATATGTTCTAAGCAGTCGACATACTACCGAGTTCCCTGCATATATAGATTTGGTGAAAGGGACACACTTTTCTTTAGTAAATCATCATCTTCATCTTCCTGCGTTTATCCCACTCTAAGTGGGGTTGGCACGACATGTTATAATCATGCTGTCACATGATTTGGCTGCGTTTTTACGACCGGCCACCTGCCTGACATCAACTTTCAATCATCAGTCGTATTTTACGGCACCTTGGTAAGAAAGAGGGTGGTCTATTCTATTCAGCCCGATACCACACGGCAAACATTTACTTTAGTAAATATGCAGTATAAATACATATATTGACCGTTAGACAACAATCAATGACCAACGGGCAAGCCAAAGCTCAAGATCTGTAAAGAGACTTAAGTAAAGTAAAATACAGTGGACGTCTATCAGTTTAAGGAGTACAGTAAAATTACAATGTTATGATAGAATTATTTTGATATAATGTGTGTTTGTCTAAAATCAATGTAATACTAAGTGTAGTGTTTATAAACTAATGTTGTATGAATATAGCACAGGCTCAAACACGCACTAACAAGTAACAACATGTCACTTCACGACCACTCTTACCAAGGGCTCTTGTGTTACTGTTGTGGTGCATCCTGAGACTGTGTATGTACCTTTGAACTAGTCTGAGTTAGAGGCTATGTTCATGTATGTATTACATATATGTGTCTTGTATATAAATGTACAAAGTACGTTACAAACATCTCAACACTACACTAAGTGTAGGAAACAAAACCTTTCTTATACCTTAACATGAAGGCTTATTTACTGTACATAGCAAAAAACTCAGCCACCAACAGTACACTATACAATCACTACACACACATTCACCACAATAATCTCTTGTTTGCTACACCTAAGCATCATTGGATGTCATGGAGCCTATCACCTTAACAAGTACAGATTATAACAAAATAATACTATCATAAAAATAATACTATACTGTGCCTTCACCCTAATATCAGTGTATTTAATTAAAATTTCAACATAAAATTAGTCATCGTAAGTTAACCATAAGAGATATTAAGCTATTACAGACATTAAAATTTTTTTAGATATATACTCTACAGGTTTAGTTACTTAACTAAATGTAAACAAATAAAACCATATGACTCCAGTGTGCAAAAAAATATTGCAATAATATCATGTACACAAAAAAATAATTCAAATACAACTCCATATGTCAAAATAAATTCTTTTATAAAATTTAATATTTATGCTTTTAGCAATATTGTAATCTGCCTACTTAAAAGAACCTTTTTTTAAATAAAACATTTCTTTTATAAAATTTAGTAGGTATTTACCTATGCTTTAGTAAAGTAATCTGAATACTAAAAAGAACCTTGTTTGACATGTTTACCTTTTTAATTAAGCACCTAAATTACGGAGTACCTATACAATTCTCTAGAACATAACTTTAGTTTGTCTCTGCTGGTTTACAGGACGCAACTATAACTCACAGACCGAGTTTTTACAACTACGCGACCTTTTTAAGACTATATAAAACCGTTGATGTACTATTAAACTAAACCTTCTAGAAATGCAATACATAGTTAAATCAGTTCACATATTGACAGCTTTTGGTTACGAAAATGTTAAGATTAATCACCTGTCTTCGGGCACGGGTACTTGGAAAAACCTCAAATCCTTATCTTTATATGATGCAGAGCGACAACCGTACACTATGCATGTAGCGTAAACCATTTTAAAGGTGCACCGCGTTCACTATGAATCACTTATTGCCACAGCGTACTGCGTAAAACTGGCCGGCTTACGGCTATTACCGGACCGCTATACAGCTCTCCGGTAACACCCCCTCTCCCCCGCTGCCCGTTAACGGAAAGGGACCCCCTCTCAAACCTCTCACCCTTACAGAACCGCGAGCGATGACTCGTAAGTCGTAAGAGAAATCAATAAATAAATGTAGCATGTACTTGTGTGAAATATGTATTTACTCATTCTCTGTCTAAAACAAACATTCTAATTTCTTTTTAATAATAATATTTTTTTTATTGCATAAATACACTCACAAGATATTGGTAAAAGTTTTGTATCAAATTCAAAATATTCTTTATTCAAATAAACTTGTAAACAAGTGCTTTTGAATCGTCAACTCTGCTGCATCGGCTGCTGCTCAAGAAGAGCCAGCAAGAAACTCGGCGGTTGCTCTTTTAAAAATATAATTCTTATTACATTTGAATTTAAAAAAACAATAGTTATAAATTTTAGGTATCACATTTAATTCAAATCTTTTATTTAAATTGCCGTGTAACACTCGTGTGATACTATAAAAAAAAACTCGTGTTATAAAAACCCTTATTATGCAACAGTATCATAATCTACTATTATAATTATTGCGACATCGAATCATTATCATTCTCCTGCCTTTATCCCACTCTAAGTGGGGTCGGCAAATGTTTTAAATATGTTTAACAATAAATAAATGTTGTTACTTCATTTGACTTGCATTTTTACGGGCGGCCGCCTGACGTCAACTTCCGTTAGTCGCCTTTTACGACGTCAATAAGAAATGAGGGGGGTCTATCTACTCAGCCAGATACCACACGGCGGGTCAAATTACCTGAGTGGTTTTTTACGATGCGTCGGTAAGAAACGAGGGAGGTCTATTGTCAGCCGGATACCATACGGTTGAAGCGAACTTTCGAATATAATAGACTAGCAATCGCCAGCGGCTCTGCCCGCGTGGAAAGATTAAAACCGTAATATAGTATTTTGATAACCATAAAAAGTTAAAGTGGGTCTCTTAACAGCTAGACGTGGGTAAATCTTAACAGCTAGACTTATGCTGTCGCGGACTTTTATTTAGAACTTTTAAAGGGGAACAATTTTGTTATACATGATTTTTGAATAACTTTCACCGTTTACTCAGCGCACGCAAGGAAAGCTTTAAATTTTGCTTTCGTAATGTTTTATTGCTACTCCTTTCCTATTCATCTTGGCGTGATGTTATATATATAGGCTTATAGCCTTCCTCAATACATGGACTATCTTACATTCAAAGAGTTTTTCAAATCGGTCTAGTAGTTACTGAGATTAGCGCGTCCAAACAAACAAACTCTACAGCTTTATATATTAGTATAGATAATTGTTCCAAATTTCATCGATGTTGGTACAGCGGATTCGCCGTGAAAGAGTAACAAACATACATTCATATTCAAAAACTTTTGGATTTATAATATTAGTAAGAAGTAGGATACAATATAAGAAATGAGATAGATCTCTGTTAAATGTATATTGTGACATGGCGTATAAAAAAATCGGTATATAAATAAATCGATTTTTTAATATGAATTGCGTTGTTTGTGAAATTCGATTAAAATGTATTATTTGCCTACAACGGTTTCGTCTAATATGCACATCTAATATTAAAAGTTTAAAAAATAGGGTTAATTAAAAAAATCTTTTTTTTTAAATAATCGATTTTTAATGTAAAAAAATCGATTATTAAAAATCGATTATTTAAAAAAAATTCTCGTATAAAAATCGATTATTTTTCGCAACCCTAGTATCTACCAACATTATATACTTACCGTTTCATACACGTATCTCAATCTTAAAGTAGGTACCGCCCAGTCAAAAAGTCTCGTTCTGGTAGTTGATGACTGGTAACAATTTGATTCGAAATGCGAAGAACATATTACACTTATTTTGGAGGGAACCCAAACGTCTTTTCTGCCTGTTGCTTCTATCCATTTCTGTTTTATTTCTGGATCTTTGGGAAAACTGGAATAGAGGTATTAAACTTTAATATCTGGGTGACCGAGCCTTGCTCGGTAATTTTTTACAAATTAAAAAAAGAAACTTCAAAAAACTATTATCGTAGGTGGCGCTCGATCCTAGGTATTTTCATTTCTCGCGACCACCCCCAATAAGCTACGCTTACAGTTCAATATAAATTTTAGTATTTCTTAACGCCCAAAAACTGGGATAAAATGATTTTTTTTTAATGAAACCTAGCTAGATCGATTTGTGTCCCTCAAAACCCCCTACATGCTGAATTTTAGGAAAATCGTTGGAGCCGTTTCCGAGATTCCGAAAAAATATATATGTATATATACATACAAGATTAACTCATTTAAATATTAAAGATACTTTGTGGTCTATTCCACTTAACCGGATACCACAAGGTGAGTCACTTATCTTAGTCGCCTTTTACGACACCTCGGTAAGAAATGAGGGTGGTACTATTCTATTCTGCCGGATACCACACGGCGAAATGAAAGTAACTTAATACTTGTGTTATATAATTTTTAAATACATACTTAAATACAAATATACACCCAGACTCGAAGACTAATAAATTGATTTATAGAAAATGTTAGTCCTCGGCGGGAATCGAACCCGCGACCCGCGGAGCTGAAGGCAGGATCACTACCCACTGCGCCAACGGGCCAGTCATTAAGGTAAGTTGATGTAAAATACGTAACATACAAAGCACTTGTTTACAAGTTTATTTGAATAAAGAATATTTTGAATTTGAATTTGAATACGTGCTTACACGTATAATATTCGTACAGTTCAAATTCAAATTCTAAATATTCTTTATTCAAGTGGACTGTTTACAGTAATTTTAAATCGTCAAATGTTTTAAAGAAGCTACCACTGATTCGGAAGTTTGCTCCTACCGAGAAGAATCAGCAAGAAACTCGGCGGCTAATCTTTTAAAAAATTATTACAATTTGATGGTTACAAGATAATCGTTGCAGCTGGATGCGTAGCTGACTGCAATTAAGATATGCTATTAAATGAGATTTTTACTTTACCTACTGTTTACTTTTTTTAAAGTTGGCAACACTGTATTAATGTGTAACTACTGTAAAGCGTGTAATAAAAACTTTCGCGCGCGATATTAATAGGAGAAAGGACGTCGAAAACGAGAAAATTGAAACCTTACTACAGCAACGCGTGACTGAGTTTAATGGTAGACTATTTAATACAAAACATCTGCTTACCGATGGTAGGAGACTCCATTTGTTCTTAGATTATTTGTATTAGACCTATTTTTGCAAATAACTACAGAGCAGTTAGGCATTTCGTTCAAACAACCTCCACGTTGGACGTGTCATACGCGACTGAAGTATAGTGCTGTTTTTAAGGTCAATTTGACCGCAAGCTGTTTGATATTGTAACAGATAATGTAATGCGTCATCTATATATATTAAAATGAATGTTTGTCTGTACTATGTATTTACTTTAGACTCCAAAACGGCTGGACCGATTTTAATAAAATTTTCAGACAATCATTAGAATGATTTAGCGAATGATGATGTAAAGTTTGGTAGGGATGAGTATTTTTTTTAATACTGTTGAGTTCTGTTTTGAAGGAAATTCATAACAAGACTGAGCTAGCGATGTAAAAAAATAATCGATTTTCAATAATCGATTATTTTTCATCAAAAATCGATTTTTTAAAAATCGATTACTTTAGGTATCCCTATTTCTTTTTTACTCTTTTTCTTGTTTTTTAAGATAACATTGTTGGATGAAACCAATATAGCTAAACTACAGATTTTAATCGAATTTCACAAACAGCGCATCTAATTTTATTTTTTGGTAGTTGTCTACTTTAATTAGCCTTTATTGTAATTAATTATTAATATTAAAAAAGACAACTTTTGAAATAGTAACCGAGTATTTCTTTTTAGATTTTTTCTACTCCAAGTCACATCCCTAATCTGAGCCGTGCAACGCGTGTCCGGACATCTAAGTTTTAATAAATAAAAACATGGAATTATTATACATAGAGTAGGCTGTCCTGTAAGTGAGAGACAATTAATCAGAGTGAAGATGAAACTCGTATACCTCTTTAAATCTATGGCAATGGAACAGTGGTCACTAGATGTCGCTGTTGCAGCGTCATACAAATTGGCGTTACGCTAACGTATTCGAGTATGTTAAAAAACTCGCACTCGATTATTTAAAAAATCGACTTTTTTTTAATAATCGTTTTTTTTTCATAAGCAATCGATTATTTTTATTCGATTCTTTTCTTTTTCACACTTTTTTTTGTTTTTTAAGATAATATATACATTGTTGGATGAAAAATATAGCTAAATTACAGATTTTAATAGAATTTCACAGACAGCGCATCTGTTATTATTTATTGGTAGTTGTCCACTTTAATTAGCCTTTATTCTAAGATTTAGATTAAATTTAAGATTAAGATTAGATTTGATGTTGATTGATAATAAGGACGTAACATGGAGTAGAAAAAAATCGATGTTTTCCCTTTAAAATAAATCGATTTAAAAAAACTATTTTTTTAATACAAAATAATAGATAGATATTGGAAAGGTTGCCTTTTATATTAATAATTAATTAGAATAAAGGCTAATTAAAGTGGACAACTACGAAGAAATAATAACATATACGCTGTTCTTGAAATTCGATTAAAATGTGTAGTTTGACTACATTGGTTTTATCCAACAATGCACACCAATCTTAAAAAACAAGAAAATGAGGATAATTAAAAAAATAGATTTTTTAAATAATCGATTATTGAAAATCGATGATTTAAAAACAAATGATTATGTAAAAATCTATTACTTTTTCACATCCCTAATTGATAATAAGAAAATAAAATGTCAGACTTGATTTGTATTGTATTCAGGGCGGTTTTACTCCAGGCGCCAACACATGTTATCTCGCATCCCTCTTACACATGTACGTATTAATGAATGAATCGTATGAAAATAGTCTCAGCTGCATCTCGCTCCACTCCTACATACATATTTTTACGCACTCATTCTCATTTTGACTGTCTATCATATAACAAGACAACAAGTTGATTTTATTAATGAATGGGCGGTGTATTAAATTTTTAAATTTCCCGTTGTAAAGTTCTAGTACTTTAATTTTTACTAAAATGTATAATTTTGTTTTAATTTAGTTCTTAGTTAGTAAAATTCTTGAAACAAATATCACTAGAAGCAAATTAAATGTATCAAGTCTTATTTCACCAGTAGCTGTTGAGATATTTCTTAAAATGAGAAATATAACAACGAAGAAACGTGCAGTTATAAAACAATAAGAAGAGGATTTACTTAATCATTATATAAATGTAAGTGTTGAGTTTTAATGAATTTTGTGCATCTCAATAATAGTAAGAGCTTTCTTAAAATTTACATTCTCACATCTAAATATAATAACCTAACCTTGCATGGATAGCCTAAAACCTTTAACATGCAGTATAATTTTTATTTCATATTTGACTTAGTTATCGTTATATAAAAATTATGATATGTACATTAATTTCGATTGATGAATTAGCTATATTCATTATTATATTAAGGATATGTCTTGCGATTTTATATAGCTTCTAGTGTCTTGTAGTGCAATAAATGATTAATAATGGAACATTAAAGTGAAAGTTTTCTAGAAGTTGTTCTAATTGATCATAAGTGTGTATCTATCTTAGTTATGAATAATTTGGACATAACTTAAATGGTCTACTTAATATTTTTTTTAGAAGTATATTTTAATTGAAGTTGTATACTTCATTGTATTATATTAGAACTTTAAAAATGATTGTCAAGTTTTTTATAATGAGACTCCGATGAAAAAGGAGTAAATAGCAAAAGAGAGCAAGTTTATTCTGTATACAGCAATATAGGGTATATTGCTTTATATAACACTATTGTTGATTTTTAATTAAAAAGCAAAAGCAAAATTTAAATTTACGATTGATTAAACGATTGATTGATTAATTGCAGATTCAAGAATCCTCAGATCCAAGATTAAGAGTAATTTTTTATTTTAATATGATTGTCACATGATGTTATTTATAGTTATGATTTGAGATATCTTTACATTTACAGTGCTAATAAAAGATATAATAGTATGTGTAAGGAATGAAAGAATAACAGCAATATTAAAAGACTGTTCTATAAAACTGAAAGTAAATATTTATGTAATTTATAAATCACTTAAAATGTGCAACTGTTTATATCTAACAGAAATTAAATAACAAACAATATTTCTCCTTCATACTTATGCAATAATAAAAAGCAATTTTTCTAAAAGTGAACCCATTTACTCTTTCTTAACAAATCAATGCATAATGACACAGACAACATTTTTTTTATATTATAGAACAAATATTCATATAGATTCAAGTACAACCTTGTTCATAAGAGGTTCTATTTGAATAGTAACAATTTTTAATTTTTTTAATTTTTTAAAATTATTTTCAGAGATGGAATAGCACTAGACTAAGTGCAACTAAAGGAAGGTAACTAATACTCAAGTGGAGTCTGAATTTATGAAGCTAAGTTAGATTCCCGTAATTTCAGCCACAGATGTAAGCGTGCACTCAAACATCAGTAGCCAAAAGCGACTGGGAAAAGAATTAAGGTTTTACATGTATTGCAGGTGCCAAATACCGGCTCTTTGCCAACCGCAACACATTACCATTACAAAAAAAAATGTAAAAGTTAATGGATTGAATGAAATTAATGGATTAATTTTACAGGAGGGCAGTCCGACAGCTGGCCTCGTGACTCCACGAGCTACGCTGGTCTGGCCTCGCTGCTGCCAATGGAGACGTGCCGCCGCCCCTCACCCCAGGCCGGCCCGTCCGGCTATGCCGCAGCTGCTGTCGCTCCGCCGTCGCCTCGAGCGCTCGAACAGCGCCAGGCCGAACAGTAGCGTCAACCACCAGGACCTCTGTAATTTGAGAAAATGCATTTGAGGTAACTAATACTCAAGTGAAGTCTGAATTTATGAAGCTAAGTTAGATTCCCGTAATTTCAGCCACAGATGTAAGCGTGCACTCAAACATCAGTAGCCAAAAGCGACTGGGAAAAGAATTAAGGTTTTACATGTATTGCAGGTGCCAAATACCGGCTCTTTGCCAACCGCAACACATTACCATTACAAAAAAAAATGTAAAAGTTAATGGATTGAATGAAATTAATGGATTAATTTTACAGGAGGGCAGTCCGACAGCTGGCCTCGTGACTCCACGAGCTACGCTGGTCTGGCCTCGCTGCTGCCAATGGAGACGTGCCGCCGCCCCTCACCCCAGGCCGGCCCGTCCGGCTATGCCGCAGCTGCTGTCGCTCCGCCGTCGCCTCGAGCGCTCGAACAGCGCCAGGCCGAACAGTAGCGTCAACCACCAGGACCTCTGTAATTTGAGAAAATGCATTTGAGGTAACTAATACTCAAGTGAAGTCTGAATTTATGAAGCTAAGTTAGATTCCCGTAATTTCAGCCACAGATGTAAGCGTGCACTCAAACATCAGTAGCCAAAAGCGACTGGGAAAAGAATTAAGGTTTTACATGTATTGCAGGTGCCAAATACCGGCTCTTTGCCAACCGCAACACATAACCATTACAAAAAAAATTATAAAAATTAATGACGTACGAATTGCCAAAACTGCGCAATTTCAGAAATCAGTACGACACCTTTATAATGGCTAGCCCGTTAATAAAACGTCTTACAAAGTAGCGCGCTTTTGAAGCTAATGTATATTTACTATACTATAATCTATATTTACCTAAGCTGTGATTAAAACAGAGTAATTATGCAAAAGTAATAATAAAATTATTTTGCTATAATCGGCGATGAAGTAAAATAGAAAATGTATATAATGCTAAATGTAGAGTGGACAATTGGTTATCATACCTGATACATGCAGGATTCGTAAAAAACACATGCACAAACCTCCACCACCGCCACCACCATACACAAGCACTATATACATTCACTATCACAAACTCAACAACTCAAATGTTTGAATTTCAACAAACATTCTCGGATAAAATGTGAGTAGTTATCCAAAACTTAATAACAAATAAACTATACTTTTGCACTATTTAATACGAAGAAAATTGAAACGTACTGACTCACCTGAAACGTTCGTTATACGTAATATATAACTGTAATCACTTTTTACTTACGCAAAAATATATAAACCAACAAATGATTTTTAATTAAAATTAGACACTTCCATAAACTTCTTGTTAACGCACACTATATACAATAACACGATATAATAGGAATACGACAACTCCCGTTCCGAGATGCACTTCTCTTGAATGACGAACAAGGACTGAATGTCACTGAAACGTTTTATCGGTATATATAGTAAGACTCCACCGGAAACAATAACGGCACAGTGTTGCCCCTATTTAATCAAAAAGGGCGCGATTAGGGTTGCCACCTTTTTTTTGAAGAAAAATACTATTTTTCTTTTTAAATCAAAAAAATATAGTACTTTTAGAAAATTCAGGAAAAAAAATAGGACACATCTATTTTCAATCATTATTTATTTTTCCATGATTATTTTTTATTACTTTTCGCTGGATAATGACACGGAGCTAGAGCTACTAACTAACTAAGCCCCGTAAATACATGAATGAGTTTCGTTCCTACATTCCCTATGCAGGGCTGCGGGTGCGTTCCATTCACAGTTAATTAAAAAAAGCACGATAATTGCAATTAGCGATAAAAATATAGTATTTTTCGTGCTATATTCTTTTTCTATAATATATAGTACAATTTAAGCTAGTGTTTTTCAATTTATATATACATTTATTAAAGCAGGGACCTCGAAGCATATAGCATTATAGTATATCCTTAGTGTTTTTATTGAACTGTGATAATATAGGGAAGTTTTATTTTTTAATTTTAAAATATAAGTAAAAATAAAACTAAAATAATAAAAATAAAACTTTTCCTTCTATAGTAATATTTATTGTGTATGCTTTATTGAAGTGTTGTATATCATATGTCATACCCAATATCAGTTTTATTCTATGTTTTAAGTGGTTATTTCTGAATAGTTTTTATTCTTATATGGGATTATAGACATACTTTAATTATTTAACAGAAAGTTATTTGTTCAAGATACTTTAACATACTATCCCATTTAGTTATGCACATTTCAACTAGATTTTTTGTCTGAGTAACTGTGTCTGGTCAAGGCACTGCTACTGTTGTTGCAATGAATTCATTAATATCTGATACAATGGCTGATATTCTTCAAGTGAGTTAAAATGTTTCAAATATAAATCACTTTTGTTTGTAAACACAAAAATTGGCATGTGTATGTTTAAAGTAACGGCCTGTTATCCACCCCAGCAGTGGGAACCATAAGCTTCCTCTATCCGTTTTTTGGAGAGAAGTATTGTAGCAAAGACCTACCATCGCGTTGCTCCAATGCGGATTGGTAGGTTACGCATATCCCTAGAATTCGCTAGAAGTATGCGGATTTCCTTACCATATTTTTCTTCACCGAAAAGCGTGTCATAAATTGCAATTGTCAATTAGACATGTGCCTGCGCGGGGTATAAACCCATGATCGTCTTTACAGAGTCGAACGGCCTCACCGCTGAGCTATCCATAGCTTGTTCCATATTTATTAAAATGTATTTGCAATAATTTTCAGATGAACCTGGTCATAGCCAAAGAGAGTACTCATTGGGATGACGTCTAAGGGCTATATGCTGTTGATGCTTTATGGGATGAAGCACATGATTAGGTCAATTGATTTGACTAGATGAAGGCAAGTAAATATTTGATGTAAAGTATGTCAGTCTGTCCATTTCACTTTCTATTAAAACTGAAGCTTATATGTCTAATGGGCTAACTGCCTAATCCGTTTGAGATATAACAAAAAATGTTTGGTACAATTTTTCCTCTATTATAGTGATGCAAAAAAGTGTGTGATATAAGAATAGCTTAAAAGACATATTAGTGATGATCATTGGAACTTTGTCACATACAATACAGTATTTGGAAAGCATAATATTTTTAGCCTGGTACTGCTAACAGTACAAAATCAAAGATATTTAACATAACACAAAGATTGTCACAGATACCCCTTATATTTTATTATTAAAAAAACAAAATTTATAATTATAGTCTCTATTCTATACTTAAAATATAACTGTAGACAAAGTTATAGACACGAAAAAAATATTTTCCAGACACTATTTAAGACCAGTAGAAGCTAAAAATATATTTTTAAAATTTAAAATCTCTGTTATTTGTCAATGCATCATTCTCCTACCCTTATCCCACTCTAAATGGGGTAGGCACAACATGTTTTAAACATGTTATCACATGATTTGGTATCTTACGACCGGTCGCCTGCCCGACGTCAACTCGACTTACCTTAATCGGTTTTCGCGACACCTCGGTAAGAAATGAGGGTGGTCTATTCTACTCAGGGGATATCAATGCCAAGATTGTCTGTAAGACTACCTTTGCAAACTAATGTTCTATCTATACATTATTAAAGAATTACTTATTTATAACAGGTTAAATATGCTGCGAACTCTTCCGCCGGGAAGTGTCCACGAGCCCGATGATGCAGATGAACATATATGAAGAGCTTCAGTCGAATCATAATTATTTAGCCTCATTTATTGACATTAGTAATAACATTTTCACAGCGCGAATGCATTTATTCACTAACAATTTATTTTGCCGCCTGAACCATTCGGAATTTTGGAATAAGGCTGTAAAAGTCCGCTTCAATGCTAGAGGACTCAAGAGAAGGTTGTGTCTTCAAAATAGTATTCATATTAGTATAATTGACAAACATTATGAAGTTTGAAACTTCTTAACTAGGACCCAATGGATTTTTTCTCAAATCCGTGGATAAGGGGGCTCTAGCACACTAGAACGGATCATAATTTGGTTTCATTGTTTAAAACATGATTGGTTAATATTATTGTTTGATAGTTATAGTACCTTGTATTCCATCAGAAATATTTTCCAGACCCAAGCCATATCATATTACCGGTTCAGTATATTGATATATCGGTCATGTGCAGCAATAGCGGTACAACTCAAAAACTTATATTTTGAGATGAATGGGTTTAAAATTTTCATTACTCAGGAAAATGAATAACAATTGCTTAGTTGCTAGTTTAATTGTTAGTTTGCTTAAACGACGGGCTTATAATGAATTATGAGTTCTGCCTGTATTGCTGCTAAAAATTGTGTATTTTAACATTAACACCATTTATTCCTATTCAAAACACGTGTTTTTACTTGTGTAGCAAAACTAAAAACCTGAGCAATCCTGGGAGTAATATATTTTCAAAACAGGATTATTTAAATTGTGAAATTTTTATAATTACGCTATTGTCTAATAAAACTGAAAGATTTGATCTAGTTAAAATTATATTATCCATCACAAAAACTTATATCTTTGGAATGGCATATGGCATGTAAAGTGTTAATTAGTCAAAAATGTATATAACTTAAAAAACTATAATTCCTGGTTAACTTGCATTAATCATAAATATGATTTGTTACAAGTTTTTTGCATAATCGTAATCATAATGCGAGTTAGACAACGGTGTATCAATTAAGGAGAATTCACAGTACTGCAGATACTTGGAAAACGATAATGGAAATGGAAAATTTTATCGCAAGTAAAGTTATAGAACTATGATACATGAGGCAAAAGTAACTAACTAATATTACTATTATTAACATTTAAAAAGTGATTCAAAATTTTTATTATTTTACTATATATACTCCATAAGTATAGAAACATAACAAGATGTAAACAAACAAAACCATGTGATTCAGGAGTGACAAATATGTCATAACAATAATATTATTAACAAATGAAAAAATTGGGATTCAACTGCAGTTGTCAAAAGAATATCTCTAATATTTATAAATGTAATTTTCATAAATTGATTGGTATTTTCTAAAATTAAATATTTATACCTTTAGTATAGCAAAACAGCAATATATAATTTAATAAAATTCAGCAGATACAAATTAGCCAAGTAAACTACCTAAAATGGTAATTGGATTAACCAACGCAACATAATATCAATATTCTACGAGCTTCACTCTGTGATACTTAAATGTGTAGTAATTTAGTGTATTTAATATTATCCATCGTTTTCTTTAAAAAATTTATAATTCTTATTTATTGTTTCAAAGTTTGTAAAAATTATTGATAGCAATCACGCCATAATAAAGTGGTGCGAATACTATCAATAATTTTAAATTCTTTAAAAGAATTAAAAATTATATTAAATGTTAGTATAATGTGTTGTAATAAAAAAGGTACTTTATAGTAGGCAGATAATGCCTACTATAAACTACCTGTTTTGACATGTTTACATTTAGTTAAATACTTAACCCATGGAGTATAGTTCCTCATGATGTTTTCTTTCATCGAAAAGCTTGGTATCAATTGGCACATTAATTATGGCAAAATTTCACAATTTAATTCTTACTTTATATGTATAAATCCGAAGTGTTAACTGGTTTGATGGAAAATATTATACTTAGAGATAAAAACCACTAATATTCTATAAAACTACTACCAATATATCTAAAAAAGACTAATATTTATAATTTACCATCAAGTATACTCCTTTTAAGTATAATGTTTTTTCCTAAATACTAAAACGGTAAAAACGAAAGCATCTATTGTTTCAAATACTAATCTTGTAAATTTGTTTTCGAGTGAATACTTATAATGAATTATATTTAATAATAATATATAATAATTTAAATTACAATTCCTATATTTTCAAGATACATGATCACCGATTCTGTTTCCTATTTAAAAATAGTAATCATTTTTGAAGTTGCACTTTTAGCGTGTTTAGGAAAAAACTTTTTTTTTTAAGAAGCATGCACATAGAAATGTAAAACGGCTGTTGAATATAAATTTTTTTATTACAGTAAAAGTCTATTAAAGAATTTCCTTAAATATTTTGTTTTATTAAAATCTAAAAATCATTATTAATATGTTACAGGAAAACCGGTTATCCAAATAATCGGTAAGAGTAAAATGCGAATCGATAAAACTTTGACATCACTAGTTACGGTTTTAGCGCACCAAGAACATCACTAATTTTACTACGATTTTACGTCATACGTTATATATATTACTACTCCATATGTGAGAAAGAGTCAGAGCTGAGACTAAATCCGTTTTTATGAATGAAACGGGTGAGAGGCAGATAGTTTTTTATGAATGAGAATGTAAGTAGCTATAGTGCTACTCTGCACCCCCCATACCACCGAAAATAGGCTCGCGCCAATGTATGAATCTCAACCATCTATTTTATAGTTAATAATCTATGGTACTGAGTACCTGCAATTTGCTGTAAAAGTTATAGAAGGTATATAGGCATTAGGCTCTAGGACTAAAGTATATTATGTTATTATATGTCATGAACACGGAATTATTTTGCAGAGGATGAAAAGGAAAACATCGTCCTTTTGGAATTCTAAGTTTTTAATTTGTTATTATAGTTTACATTAACGTTACTGCGTACGTTTTTTTGTTTGCGAAATGAAATTTTTTATAATTATAAAATCTTCTACATCTAATATTATTCGAATGCAAATTCAATTTTTTTTTTTATTCAAGTAAACTTGTAAACAAGTGCTTCTGAATTTTCAAGTCTACTACGACACTGTCTGACTGCTCTACTCTACTCTCAACTTACTCTTTTGTCTTATTAAATTGTTACCAGGGCGGTTTTACTACAGGCGCCAACACATGTTATCTCGCATCCCTCTTGCACATGTACGTATTTATGAATGAATCGTATGAAAATAGTCTCAGCTGCATCTCGCTCCACTCCTACATACATATTTTTACGCACTCATTCTCATTTTGACTGTCTATCATATAACAAGACAACAAGTTGATTTTATTAATGAATGGGCGGTGTATTAAATTTTTAAACTTCCCGTTGTAAAGTTCTAGTACTTTAATTTTTACTAAAATGTATAATTTTGTTTTAATTTAGTTAGCAAAATTCTTGAAACAAATATCACTAGAAGCAAATTAAATGTATCAAGTCTTATTTCACCAGTAGCTGTTGAGATATTTCTTAAAATGAGAAATATAACAACGAAGAAACGTGCAGTTATAAAACAATAAGAAGAGGATTTACTTAATCATTATATAAATGTAAGTGTTGAGTTTTAATGAATTTTGTGCATCTCAATAATAGTAAGAGCTTTCTTAAAATTTACATTCTCACATCTAAATATAATAACCTAACCTTGCATGGATAGCCTAAAACCTTTAACATGCAGTATAATTTTTATTTCATATTTGACTTAGTTATCGTTATATAAAAATTATGATATGTACATTAATTTCGATTGATGAATTAGCTATATTCATTATTATATTAAGGATATGTCTTGCGATTTTATATAGCTTCTAGTGTCTTGTAGTGCAATAAATGATTAATAATGGAACATTAAAGTGAAAGTTTTCTAGAAGTTGTTCTAATTGATCATAAGTGTGTATCTATCTTAGTTATGAATAATTTGGACATAACTTAAATGGTCTACTTAATATTTTTTTTTAGAAGTATATTTTAATTGAAGTTGTATACTTCATTGTATTATATTAGAACTTTAAAAATGATTGTCAAGTTTTTTATAATGAGACTCCGATGAAAAGGGAGTAAATAGCAAAAGAGAGCAAGTTTATTCTGTATACAGCAATATAGGGTATATTGCTTTATATAACACTATTGTTGATTTTTAATTAAAAAGCAAAAGCAAAATTTAAATTTACGATTGATTAAACGATTGATTGATTAATTGCAGATTCAAGAATCCTCAGATCCAAGATTAAGAGTAATTTTTTATTTTAATATGATTGTCACATGATGTTATTTATAGTTATGATTTGAGATATCTTTACATTTACAGTGCTAATAAAAGATATAATAGTATGTGTAAGGAATGAAAGAATAACAGCAATATTAAAAGACTGTTCTATAAAACTGAAAGTAAATATTTATGTAATTTATAAATCACTTAAAATGTGCAACTGTTTATATCTAACAGAAATTAAATAACAAACAATATTTCTCCTTCATACTTATGCAATAATAAAAAGCAATTTTTCTAAAAGTGAACCCATTTACTCTTTCTTAACAAATCAATGCATAATGACACAGACAACATTTTTTTTATATTATAGAACAAATATTCATATAGATTCAAATACAACCTTGTTCATAAGAGGTTCTATTTGAATAGTAACAATTTTTAATTTTTTTAATTTTTTAAAATTATTTTCAGAGATGGAATAGCACTAGACTAAGTGCAACTAAAGGAAGGTAACTAATACTCAAGTGGAGTCTAAATTTATGAAGCTAAGTTAGATTCCCGTAATTTCAGCCACAGATGTAAGCGTGCACTCAAACATCAGTAGCCAAAAGCGACTGGGAAAAGAATTAAGGTTTTACATGTATTGCAGGTGCCAAATACCGGCTCTTTGCCAACCGCAACACATAACCATTACAAAAAAAAAATGTAAAAATTAATGGATTGAATGAAATTAATGGATTAATTTTACAGGAGGGCAGTCCGACAGCTGGCCTCGTGACTCCACGAGCTACGCTGGTCTGGCCTCGCTGCTGCCAATGGAGACGTGCCGCCGCCCCTCACCCCAGGCCGGCCCGTCCGGCTATGCCGCAGCTGCTGTCGCTCCGCCGTCGCCTCGAGCGCTCGAACAGCGCCAGGCCGAACAGTAGCGTCAACCACCAGGACCTCTGTAATTTGAGAAAATGCATTTGAGGTAACTAATACTCAAGTGAAGTCTGAATTTATGAAGCTAAGTTAGATTCCCGTAATTTCAGCCACAGATGTAAGCGTGCACTCAAACATCAGTAGCCAAAAGCGACTGGGAAAAGAATTAAGGTTTTACATGTATTGCAGGTGCCAAATACCGGCTCTTTGCCAACCGCAACACATTACCATTACAAAAAAAAAATGTAAAAATAAATGGATTGAATGAAATTAATGGATTAATTTTACAGGAGGGCAGTCCGACAGCTGGCCTCGTGACTCCACGAGCTACGCTGGTCTGGCCTCGCTGCTGCCAATGGAGACGTGCCGCCGCCCCTCACCCCAGGCCGGCCCGTCCGGCTATGCCGCAGCTGCTGTCGCTCCGCCGTCGCCTCGAGCGCTCGAACAGCGCCAGGCCGAACAGTAGCGTCAACCACCAGGACCTCTGTAATTTGAGAAAATGCATTTGAGGTAACTAATACTCAAGTGAAGTCTGAATTTATGAAGCTAAGTTAGATTCCCGTAATTTCAGCCACAGATGTAAGCGTGCACTCAAACATCAGTAGCCAAAAGCGACTGGGAAAAGAATTAAGGTTTTACATGTATTGCAGGTGCCAAATACCGGCTCTTTGCCAACCGCAACACATTACCATTACAAAAAAAAATGTAAAAGTTAATGGATTGAATGAAATTAATGGATTAATTTTACAGGAGGGCAGTCCGACAGCTGGCCTCGTGACTCCACGAGCTACGCTGGTCTGGCCTCGCTGCTGCCAATGGAGACGTGCCGCCGCCCCTCACCCCAGGCCGGCCCGTCCGGCTATGCCGCAGCTGCTGTCGCTCCGCCGTCGCCTCGAGCGCTCGAACAGCGCCAGGCCGAACAGTAGCGTCAACCACCAGGACCTCTGTAATTTGAGAAAATGCATTTGAGGTAACTAATACTCAAGTGAAGTCTGAATTTATGAAGCTAAGTTAGATTCCCGTAATTTCAGCCACAGATGTAAGCGTGCACTCAAACATCAGTAGCCAAAAGCGACTGGGAAAAGAATTAAGGTTTTACATGTATTGCAGGTGCCAAATACCGGCTCTTTGCCAACCGCAACACATTACCATTACAAAAAAAAATGTAAAAGTTAATGGATTGAATGAAATTAATGGATTAATTTTACAGGAGGGCAGTCCGACAGCTGGCCTCGTGACTCCACGAGCTACGCTGGTCTGGCCTCGCTGCTGCCAATGGAGACGTGCCGCCGCCCCTCACCCCAGGCCGGCCCGTCCGGCTATGCCGCAGCTGCTGTCGCTCCGCCGTCGCCTCGAGCGCTCGAACAGCGCCAGGCCGAACAGTAGCGTCAACCACCAGGACCTCTGTAATTTGAGAAAATGCATTTGAGGTAACTAATACTCAAGTGAAGTCTGAATTTATGAAGCTAAGTTAGATTCCCGTAATTTCAGCCACAGATGTAAGCGTGCACTCAAACATCAGTAGCCAAAAGCGACTGGGAAAAGAATTAAGGTTTTACATGTATTGCAGGTGCCAAATACCGGCTCTTTGCCAACCGCAATACATTACCATTACAAAAAAAAAATGTAAAAATTAATGGATTGAATGAAATTAATGGATTAATTTTACAGGAGGGCAGTCCGACAGCTGGCCTCGTGACTCCACGAGCTACGCTGGTCTGGCCTCGCTGCTGCCAATGGAGACGTGCCGCCGCCCCTCACCCCAGGCCGGCCCGTCCGGCTATGCCGCAGCTGCTGTCGCTCCGCCGTCGCCTCGAGCGCTCGAACAGCGCCAGGCCGAACAGTAGCGTCAACCACCAGGACCTCTGTAATTTGAGAAAATGCATTTGAGGTAACTAATACTCAAGTGAAGTCTGAATTTATGAAGCTAAGTTAGATTCCCGTAATTTCAGCCACAGATGTAAGCGTGCACTCAAACATCAGTAGCCAAAAGCGACTGGGAAAAGAATTAAGGTTTTACATGTATTGCAGGTGCCAAATACCGGCTCTTTGCCAACCGCAACACATTACCATTACAAAAAAAAATGTAAAAGTTAATGGATTGAATGAAATTAATGGATTAATTTTACAGGAGGGCAGTCCGACAGCTGGCCTCGTGACTCCACGAGCTACGCTGGTCTGGCCTCGCTGCTGCCAATGGAGACGTGCCGCCGCCCCTCACCCCAGGCCGGCCCGTCCGGCTATGCCGCAGCTGCTGTCGCTCCGCCGTCGCCTCGAGCGCTCGAACAGCGCCAGGCCGAACAGTAGCGTCAACCACCAGGACCTCTGTAATTTGAGAAAATGCATTTGAGGTAACTAATACTCAAGTGAAGTCTGAATTTATGAAGCTAAGTTAGATTCCCGTAATTTCAGCCACAGATGTAAGCGTGCACTCAAACATCAGTAGCCAAAAGCGACTGGGAAAAGAATTAAGGTTTTACATGTATTGCAGGTGCCAAATACCGGCTCTTTGCCAACCGCAACACATAACCATTACAAAAAAAATTGTAAAAATTAATGACGTACGAATTACCAAAACTGCGCAATTTCAGAAATCAGTACGACACCTTTATAATGGCTAGCCCGTTAATAAAACGTCTTACAAAGTAGCGCGCTTTTGAAGCTAATGTATATTTACTATACTATAATCTATATTTACCTAAGCTGTGATTAAAACAGAGTAATTATGCAAAAGTAATAATAAAATTATTTTGCTATAATCGGCGATGAAGTAAAATAGAAAATGTATATAATGCTAAATGTAGAGTGGACAATTGGTTATCATACCTGATACATGCAGGATTCGTAAAAAACACATGCACAAACCTCCACCACCGCCACCACCATACACAAGCACTATATACATTCACTATCACAAACTCAACAACTCAAATGTTTGAATTTCAACAAACATTCTCGGATAAAATGTGAGTAGTTATCCAAAACTTAATAACAAATAAACTATACTTTTGCACTATTTAATACGAAGAAAATTGAAACGTACTGACTCACCTGAAACGTTCGTTATACGTAATATATAACTGTAATCACTTTTTACTTACGCAAAAATATATAAACCAACAAATGATTTTTAATTAAAATTAGACACTTCCATAAACTTCTTGTTAACGCACACTATATACAATAACACGATATAATAGGAATACGACAACTCCCGTTCCGAGATGCACTTCTCTTGAATGACGAACAAGGACTGAATGTCACTGAAACGTTTTATCGGTATATATAGTAAGACTCCACCGGAAACAATAACGGCACAGTGTTGCCCCTATTTAATCAAAAAGGGCGCGATTAGGGTTGCCACCTTTTTTTTGAAGAAAAATACTATTTTTCTTTTTAAATCAAAAAAATATAGTACTTTTAGAAAATTCAGGAAAAAAAATAGGACACATCTATTTTCAATCATTATTTATTTTTCCATGATTATTTTTTATTACTTTTCGCTGGATAATGACACGGAGCTAGAGCTACTAACTAACTAAGCCCCGTAAATACATGAATGAGTTTCGTTCCTACATTCTCTATGCAGGGCTGCGGGTGCGTTCCATTCACAGTTAATTAAAAAAAGCACGACAATTGCAATTAGCGATAAAAATATAGTATTTTTCGTGCTATATTCTTTTTCTATAATATATAGTACAATTTAAGCTAGTGTTTTTCAATTTATATATACATTTATTAAAGCAGGGACCTCGAAGCATATAGCATTATAGTATATCCTTAGTGTTTTTATTGAACTGTGATAATATAGGGAAGTTTTATTTTTTAATTTTAAAATATAAGTAAAAATAAAACTAAAATAATAAAAATAAAACTTTTCCTTCTATAGTAATATTTATTGTGTATGCTTTATTGAAGTGTTGTATATCATATGTCATACCCAATATCAGTTATATTCTATGTTTTAGGTGGTTATTTCTGAATAGTTTTTATTCTTTCTGCGACAGACAATATGGATTACAGACATACTTTAATTATTTAACAGAAAGTTATTTGTTCAAGATACTTTAACATACTATCCCATTTAGTTATGCACATTTCAACTAGATTTTTTGTCTGAGTAACTGTGTCTGGTCAAGGCACTGCTACTGTTGTTGCAATGAATTCATTAATATCTGATACAATGGCTGATATGCTTCAAGTGAGTTAAAATGTTTCAAATATAAATCATTTTTGTTTGTAAACACAAAAATTGGCATGTGTATGTTTAAAGTAACGGCCTGTTATCCACCCCAGCAGTGGGAACCATAAGCTTCCTCTATCCGTTTTTTGGAGAGAAGTATTGTAGCAAAGACCTACCATCGCGTTGCTCTAATGCGGATTGGTAGGTTACGCATATCCCTAGAATTCGCTAGAAGTATGCGGATTTCCTTACCATATTTTCCTTCACCGAAAAGCGTGTCATAAATTGCAATTGTCAATTAGACATGTGCCTGCGCGGGGTATAAACCCATGATCGTCTTTACAGAGTCGAACGGCCTCACCGCTGAGCTATCCATAGCTTGTTCCATATTTATTAAAATGTATTTGCAATAATTTTCAGATGAACCTGGTCATAGCCAAAGAGAGTACTCATTGGGATGACGTCTAAGGGCTATATGCTGTTGATGCTTTATGGGATGAAGCACATGATTAGGTCAATTGATTTGACTAGATGAAGGCAAGTAAATATTTGATGTAAAGTATGTCAGTCTGTCCATTTCACTTTCTATTAAAACTGAAGCTTATATGTCTAATGGGCTAACTGCCTAATCCGTTTGAGATATAACAAAAAATGTTTGGTACAATTTTTCCTCTATTATAGTGATGCAAAAAAGTGTGTGATATAAGAATAGCTTAAAAGACATATTAGTGATGATCATTGGAACTTTGTCACATACAATACAGTGTTTGGAAAGCATAATATTTTTAGCCTGGTACTGCTAACAGTACAAAATCAAAGATATTTAACATAACACAAAGATTGTCACAGATACCCCTTATATTTTATTATTAAAAAAACAAAATTTATAATTATAGTCTCTATTCTATACTTAAAATATAACTGTAGACAAAGTTATAGACACGAAAAAAATATTTTCCAGACACTATTTAAGACCAGTAGAAGCTAAAAATATATTTTTAAAATTTAAAATCTCTGTTATTTGTCAATGCATCATTCTCCTACCCTTATCCCACTCTAAATGGGGTAGACACAACATGTTTTAAACATGTTATCACATGATTTGGTATCTTACGACCGGTCGCCTGCCCGACGTCAACTCGACTTACCTTAATCGGTTTTCGCGACACCTCGGTAAGAAATGAGGGTGGTCTATTCTACTCAGGGGATATCAATGCCAAGATTGTCTGTAAGACTACCTTTGCAAACTAATGTTCTATCTATACATTATTAAAGAATTACTTATTTATAACAGGTTAAATATGCTGCGAACTCTTCCGCCGGGAAGTGTCCACGAGCCCGATGATGCAGATGAACATATATGAAGAGCTTCAGTCGAATCATAATTATTTAGCCTCATTTATTGACATTAGTAATAACATTTTCACAGCGCGAATGCATTTATTCACTAACAATTTATTTTGCCGCCTGAACCATTCGGAATTTTGGAATAAGGCTGTTAAAGTCCGCTTCAATGCTAGAGGACTCAAGAGAAGGTTGTGTCTTCAAAATAGTATTCATATTAGTATAATTGACAAACATTATGAAGTTTGAAACTTCTTAACTAGGACCCAATGGATTTTTTCTCAAATCCGTGGATAAGGGGGCTCTAGCACACTAGAACGGATCATAATTTGGTTTCATTGTTTAAAACATGATTGGTTAATATTATTGTTTGATAGTTATAGTACCTTGTATTCCATCAGAAATATTTTCCAGACCCAAGCCATATCATATTACCGGTTCAGTATATTGATATATCGGTCATGTGCAGCAATAGCGGTACAACTCAAAAACTTATATTTTGAGATGAATGGGTTTAAAATTTTCATTACTCAGGAAAATGAATAACAATTGCTTAGTTGCTAGTTTAATTGTTAGTTTGCTTAAACGACGGGCTTATAATGAATTATGAGTTCTGCCTGTATTGCTGCTAAAAATTGTGTATTTTAACATTAACACCATTTATTCCTATTCAAAACACGTGTTTTTACTTGTGTAGCAAAACTAAAAACCTGAGCAATCCTGGGAGTAATATATTTTCAAAACAGGATTATTTAAATTGTGAAATTTTTATAATTACGCTATTGTCTAATAAAACTGAAAGATTTGATCTAGTTAAAATTATATTATCCATCACAAAAACTTATATCTTTGGAATGGCATTATATGGCATGTAAAGTGTTAATTAGTCAAAAATGTATATAACTTAAAAAACTATAATTCCTGGTTAACTTGCATTAATCATAAATATGATTTGTTAAAAGTTTTTTGCATAATCGTAATCATAATGCGAGTTAGACAACGGTGTATCAATTAAGGAGAATTCACAGTACTGCAGATACTTGGAAAACGATAATGGAAATGGAAAATTTTATCGCAAGTAAAGTTATAGAACTATGATACATGAGGCAAAAGTAACTAACTAATATTACTATTATTAACATTTAAAAGTGATTCAAAATTTTTATTATTTTACTATAAATACTCCATAAGTATAGAAACATAACAAGATGTAAACAAACAACCATGTGATTCAGGAGTGACAAATATGTCATAACAATAATATTATTAACAAATGAAAAAATTGGGATTCAACTGCAGTTGTCAAAAGAATATCTCTAATATTTATAAATGTAATTTTCATAAATTGATTGGTATTTTCTAAAATTAAATATTTATACCTTTAGTATAGCAAAACAGCAATATATAATTTAATAAAATTCAGCAGATACAAATTAGCCAAGTAAACTACCTAAAATGGTAATTGGATTAACCAACGCAACATAATATCAATATTCTACGAGCTTCACTCTGTGATACTTAAATGTGTAGTAATTTAGTGTATTTAATATTATCCATCGTTTTCTTTAAAAAATTTATAATTCTTATTTATTGTTTCAAAGTTTGTAAAAATTATTGATAGCAATCACGCCATAATAAAGTGGTGCGAATACTATCAATAATTTTAAATTCTTTAAAAGAATTAAAAATTATATTAAATGTTAGTATAATGTGTTGTAATAAAAAGGGTACTTTATAGTAGGCAGATAATGCCTACTATAAACTACCTGTTTTGACATGTTTACATTTAGTTAAATACTTAACCCATGGAGTATAGTTCCTCATGATGTTTTCTTTCATCGAAAAGCTTGGTATCAATTGGCACATTAATTATGGCAAAATTTCACAATTTAATTCTTACTTTATATGTATAAATCCGAAGTGTTAACTGGTTTGATGGAAAATATTATACTTAGAGATAAGAACCACTAATATTCTATAAAACTACTACCAATATATCTAAAAAAGACTAATATTTATAATTTACCATCAAGTATACTCCTTTTAAGTATAATGTTTTTTCCTAAATACTAAAACGGTAAAAACGAAAGCATCTATTGTTTCAAATACTAATCTTGTAAATTTGTTTTCGAGTGAATACTTATAATTAATTATATTTAATAATAATATATAATAATTTAAATTACAATTCCTATATTTTCAAGATACATGATCGCCGATTCTGTTTCCTATTTAAAAATAGTATAGTGTTTAGGAAAAACCTTTTTTTTTTAAGAAGCATGCACATAGAAATGTAAAACGGCTGTTGAATATAAATTTTTTTATTACAGTAAAAGTCTATTAAAGAATTTCCTTAAATATTTTGTTTTATTAAAATCTAAAAATCATTATTAATATGTTATAGGAAAACCGGTTATCCAAATAATCGGTAAGAGTAAAATGCGAATCGATAAAACTTTGACATCACTAGTTACGGTTTTAGCGCACCAAGTACATCACTAATTAAACTACAATTTTACGTCATACGTTATATATATTACTACTCCATATGTGAGAAAGAGTCAGAGCTGAGACTAAATCCGTTTTTATGAATGAAACGGGTGAGAGGCAGATAGTTTTTTATGAATGAGAATGTAAGTAGCTATAGTGCTACTCTGCACCCCCCCCATACCACCGAAAATAGGCTCGCGCCAATGTATGAATCTCAACCATCTATTTTATACTTTATAGTTAATAATCTATGATTGTATAGACTTAAGAGACGCGATTTATATTTTATATTTTACTGCTGTAATTTCAATGGTGCCTAGATTTTAATTCTCGGCGTCAAATACTACAGTGTACATAGTGAAACTCGGCATATACACGTAAATAGTAGATATTATGTGTTATGTCCATATTTCTTTACTTTAAAAATGAGTTTCGTTAAAAGTGAAATTGATAATATATGCCGTGGCTGTTTGTGTACCGATCGTGTATTAATGCCTTTAAATAAAAATGTTGATATGTTTTTCATATTATTAGGAAACGAATTGTCTATATCTGATGTGAGTATATTTTGAAAATATCTACTATCTGTTACTTTTATAACGTTAAAATAATATCTACGCCGTGTGGTATCCGGCTGAATAGAATAGTACCACCCTCATTTCTTACCGAGGTGTTGTAAAAGGCGACTAAGTTAAATCGACCCGCCGTGTGGTATCCGGCTGAGTAGAATAGACCAACCTCATTTCTTACCGAGGTGTCGTAAAAGGTGACTAAGGTAAGTTTACCCACCGTGTGGTATCCGGTTTAGTAGAAAAGACCACCCTCTTTTTTTACCGAGGTGTCGTAAAATACGACTGATGATTGAAAGTTGATGTCAGGCAGGCGGCTGGTTGTAAAAACACAGCCAAATCATGTGACAGCATGTTTATAACATGTTGTGCAGACCCCACTTAGAGCAGATAAGGGGAGGAGGATAATGATCTACTATCGATTACTTTCATAACGTTAAAATATTACCAAATGAAACATTTCATTTCTCATGCGCCATGCCTCACGGCCAAAATGTGGAATTCCCTCCCTGCATCTATCTTTCCAGATTTTTGCGATCTGCAAAATTTAAAAAAAAGAGTGAATAGGCACTATAGTGGCAAGCGCAGTTCACCTTAGGCTGCATCTATCGCTTACCATTAGGCGAGATCGCAGCCAGGCGCTAGCCTTTCTTTGTAAAAAAAAAAAAAATGTTAATAAGTAACCTGGCAAATGGCAAATCATTCATACTTTTATATGCTTTAGTTTATTTTACATATAAAGTGTTGTTTATGGATAGACTTTCATATCCTTATACAAAATTTTTGATATTCCGATCATGAATTCAGGTAATCTATTGTAAAACTTGATTATTGACTGGCCCGTTGGAGCAGTGGCTAGTGACCCTGCCTTCAGCTCTACGTTCGATTCCCGCCGAGGGCAATCATTTTCTATAAATGAATTTGTTGGTCTTTGAACCTGGGTGTATATTTGTATTTAAGTATGTATTTAAAAAATATATAAGTATATATTCACCAGTTGTCTGTCCATAACACAAGTATTAAGTTACTTACTTTGGGGACGGACGACCGTGTGTGTAAGTGTCCCATATATTTATTTATTATTATTATAACACTGGTTCAAGATTTTTTAAAACAGAATCTTTAATATTGAAATGAGTTAATCTTGTATGTATGTATATGTATTTTAAGAATCTTGGAAATGGCTACAATGATTTTCCTGAAATTGAGCATGTAGAGGGTTTTGGGGGAGAAAAATCGTTTTAGATAAGTTTTATTTAAAAAAATCTTGTTTTCAGGCTCTAAAATTTTTTAGAAATTTGCATTGAATATAATCACAATTTTTCGCTGTCAAACGTAAAGTCATGGTAGTCCATTTGGGGAACGGGCGGTCTAGAGAGGTGAAAATACATAGGACCGAGCTCCACCTACCCTATTAGTTTTTTTTTTTTGAAGTTTCTTTTTTTATTTTATAAAAAACTAGTGGTCCGCTCTGGCTTCGCACGGGTATAAAATATATAGCCTATGTCACTCAGTGAAAATAATTATTAAAATCTATCAAGTCGTTTTGTTTTATTCATTACTGCCCGTGACCCGCACGCGTTAAATTTGGAGTAAAACAATTCCACTTACTCTATACCATGAGGATTTATGAGACAAAATAAATGCGGTCGAACGGGATAAAAAGTATCCTATGTCCGTCTCCTAGTTCTAAGCAACCTCTCCACCAATTTTCAGCAGAATTGGTTCATCCGTTCTTGAGTTATAAATAGTGTAACTAAGACCAACTTTCTTTTATATATATAGATTAAGCAAGGTTCGGTCAACCAGGTATTTTTATTTATGTAAGTTTCATCTGTATTTCAGGATTCAAAGTACTATAACATACTTTTGTGTTGGGAGTGCGTTGCATTGTTGAAGAAGGCTGTCAATTTCCGAAAAAGGCTACAGAAGGCGCATAAGGAATTTGAACGTTTGTTGGTAATATACATATAATATATTTATTAAACATGTCGCACATATAATAAGCATAGGAAATGTGTCTTTATTATAAGGATGGAGCAATATATTTTATTTTTCATTTTTATTTTTAAGATATACCACCAGCAATCATAACAATAAATTTCTTATTTAGATAAACAATTGGACAGGGACTGTTACAATCACTTATTACAGGTATATACAGCATTAAAAATAGGTCTCTATACATGTTAAAAGATTAATCAATACAAATATTATAAGGTAACAATATTATTTTAAACGTTACTAAAATCAAACCCACACACACAAGCACTAGCTAACAAACAAATTAATTCATAATATATGTTTGGTTATTATGACATTTTTATTGTTTATCATCTTCCTGCCCTTATCCCACTCTAAGTGGGGTCAGCACAATATGTTATGTTTTTTATTTTTTTTTTATTTATTAAAATAGGAAGCCAACGGTGTACGGGGTATACAATATAACATTTAAATTTTTAACATTTCTTCAATCTTAGTATTGCTACCCCGTACATCACACTTATAGGCTAACTCAACATGTTATTATAAAAAATTAAGAACAGTGCTTAAAAAGATAAATTTAGAAAGTAAAGAAAATAACTTAATTATTACATAAACGAAACATACTTACAAATACTACTTACTACTAAAAAAAAAACAAAAATTTATATAATTTTAGAATTTTAAAATTGAACCTGTCTTTACTTATTATGAAAATATTTTTTTATCTTGAATTTAAATTTATTGCCAGAGTCTCTAAATATATCAATATTAGCTTCTTTAAAAACGCTATTGTACAAATTAACACACCTATGCATAGGAGATGCCGTGCCTTATAAACATGTTGTCACATGATTTGGCTACGTATTTTACGAACGGCCGCCTGCCTGACGTCAACTTATCTTAGTCGTATTTTACGATACCTCGATAAGAAAGAGGGTGGTCTATTCTACTTAACCGGATATTACACGGTGAGTCAATTTACCTTAGTCGCCTTTTACGACACCTCGGTAAGACGTGAGGGTGGTCTATTCTACTCAACCGGATACTCGTCTGTTATGTTATTGACTAAAAACAGATAATACAACTGTATTTCTGGGAATGACCTTGGATACAAAACTTCAATGGAGCACCGACATAACTCTTGCAGGGAAACTTAATGTAGCTCCTTACAGTGTTAAAAAAATAAGACAATTTACGGACAGAAAAGAGCCATACATGGCTATTAAATAAATAAATAAATATGTGGGACACTTATATTTATTTACTTCACTACATATTATAAAACAAAGTCACATTCTTTGTTTATATCCCTATGTACGCATAGAACTTTAAAACTACGCAACAGATTTTGATGAGGTTTTTTTAATAGATAGAGAGATTCCAGAGGAAGGTTTGTACGTATAATAACATTCAATACGGAGTAGAGAAATACTGTAATATTTGAGGTTTCTGTAAATGTTTACATTTTTTTCCGCTTACATTGCAAACGCAGGCTAAACCCTACGAGATTTATCAAAATGATGTACTAAGTATTTGTACACCTTGAAAAGGTCTACAGAAAAGTCCGCGATGGTATATGTCTATCTCTTATGGATAACCCACTATAGCATTTTTTGTCATTTACTTTTTACGAAAAATAATGCCTTATTTTTGAAGCAATTTTTATATAATACAGCATTAATCCTTATCCAATTAAGTATCTTAAATAAATTGTTGATTTAATATAGATCAATATGGCCGTTTACAGCATGTAATTTAAATAAACATTTTCGGAAATATTACAGATTTAAAATGCCGTGAGGACACCGCGCTTCGCCCTATGGCTCTTCGAATTTAGCAGCTATATGCCGCTCTTTCAAGAGTTTGTTTAATGACAAGGAAGCTGTGAATGTTGTATATAAAGACATTCTGTAATTAATTGTAAAATTAAATAAGTAAAAATGTACTATATGAATTTAGATATTCCAAAGATAGCAGGAAATCTTCTTGGTATAGGGAAAGGAAATTGTTTTTCTCCAAATTAAACGCTTGCGGACCACGGGCAGTAATGAATAAATCAAAACTACTGGATCGATTTTAATCATTTTTTTACACTGACTGACATGGGATATATATTTTATACACGTGCGAAGCAGGGGCAGGTCGCTAGTAAAATATAAAGAATTATAAAATGATAGGTGATGTATACAATAGACAAAGCAGGAACCAACATAATCTTGCGTTTCCTGCTTTGCGCCTTGCAAAAGTACGTAACTCGTTTGTGGGTTTGGGTATAAGATTCTATAATAAAATTCCGCAATCAATGCTTTGCCATTACAGCAATTTAAACACACTGTAAAAAGAGGCTGCTACAGAAAGCCTACTATACTGTTGACAATTATTTAGATAAGAATGTGTGGATATAGCTCTTTTCGAACCTGTACAAGACAAGAATGACGAAACGTAGCAAACGTAAAGAGCAACCACCGAGTTTCTTGCTGGCTCTTCTCGGTAGGAACTGCTTTCCGAACCAGCAGTAGAGTTAATGATTCAGCAGCACTTGTTCACAAGTTTATTTGAATCTTTAATATTTAAATGAGTTAATCTTGTATGTATATATATATTTTCTGAATCTCGGAAACGGCTCCAACGATTTTCCAGAAATTCAGCGTGTATAAAAATCGATCTATGTTTTATTTAAATTAAAAAAATTAGATTTATCCCTGTTTTTAGACTCTAAAATATTTTTGAAATTTACGTTGAATAAAATCACAATTTTTCGCTGTCAAACGTAAAGTCATGGTAGTTCGTTTGGGGAACGGGCGGTCTAGAGAGGTGAAAATACATAGGATCGAGCCCCACCTGCCCTATTATTTATTAATTTTTTTTTAATTACCGACCAAGACTTGGTCACTCAGGCACTGTTATTATTAAAAGAACATGTATTCCTTCAGAGCAGCCAAACATCAGTAGAATGTCTATCAAATCTCAGTACAAACCAAAAGGATGATTACGACCTAATCTGCGTAGAGAATATAGAGTACGAACCAAAAATAAAACCAGAAGAACTTAAATACGAAGACGCTTTAGAAATAGATACAGAAATAGCTGTAACAGAAGATTATATTAAAGAAGAGAATTATGAGGATAGTTTAGATTATGGAGAAGAAAATGAAGAAGATAATGTAGAAGTTAAACCAGATGTATCTAACTGTGTTAAGGAAAAGAAAGGCAACTATAAGATACAAGCGTTAGGCAACAAGATCAAAACAACGTCAGTTAAATATACAGACGAGGAAAGGGAGAAATACATACAAGTTGTTAACTATAACCTTAACTATATATTGGCTTTGGACAAAGACGAGAAGAAACCTAGTAAAATAAAGAATATGGAGCACAGATGTAATTTGTATATAACTAAATTGTTGGAATTGAAGAGACGGGATATATATAAAAGGCCTAAGGTAATATATTTTACGATGCTTTTATATAACTTGCTGTTATGTTTTTATATAGATCTATGTAAAATACTAATATATAAAGCTGAAGAGTTTGTTTGTTTGAATGCGCTAATCTAAGGAACTACGGCGTGTGGTATCCGGCTGAATATAATAGTACCAACCTCATTTCTTACCGAGGTGTCGTAAAAGGCGACTAAGGTAAGTCAACCCGCCGTGTGGTATCCGGCTGAGTAGAATAGTACCACCCTCATTTCTTACCGAGGTGTCGTAAATCGTACGACTGTGGTAAGTTGACGTCAGGCAGGCGGCCGGTCATAAAATACGTAGTCAAATCATGTGATAACATGGTGTGCCGACCCCACTTAGAGTGGGATAAGGGCAGGAAGATGATGATGATGATGATCACATTAGAAACCTCAAAATATACAGTATTTCTCTACTCGGTATTGAATGTTATTATACATAGAAACCTTCCTCTTGAATCACTCTATCTATTAAAATCTGTTGCGTAGTTTTAAAGATTTAAGTATTCATCTATCTATACCTATAATAAATCTGTAGAGAGGTCAATTCTGTAACTGGAATATATTTCCAAAATAACTATCAGGGGGTGATTAGGGATCGATACCGATGCCAAAAATGCAATCAGTAAAATTTTTGTCTGTCTGTCTGTCTGTCTGTCTGTCTGTATAACCGTTATAGAAACAAAAAACTACTGGACGGATTTTAACGAAACTCGGTACGACATTTCTTCATACTCCTGAGCTGGTTATAGTATACTTTTTATCACGCTACAATCAATAGGAGCAGAGCAGTGAAGGGAAATGTCAGGAAAACGGGAGAAGTTACTCCATTTTTTAAGCTTCCGTCGCGTGTGCAACCTTGATGGTTAAAGCTACACAGAAATCATGTATGACGGAAATGTTCTCCTTAAAATTATATAAAAAATATCCCACGACAGCATATGTCTATCTTTTATGGTTGACTCACAATAACACGTGTAACTCCCGAGAGCTTAGCAGTTCGAAGCTTTCTGGTTATATTTGTCTACTCCTACGTTTATATCACTCTCAGTCATCCCTAAATAAAAAAGTGAATAGTATTAACCATTGTTTAAAAAAAGAATAATTGAAATCGGTATAGAAACACCAAAGTTATACATGAAATACGCTAATAATAAGCCATCGCGCGTGAATACTGAATCATGCTATAAGGATTATCACTACATAGTATAAAACAAAGTCACATTCTTTGTTTGTCCCTATATCCCTATGTATGCTTAAATCTTTAAAACTACGCAACAGATTTTGATGCGGTTTTTTTAATAGATAGAGTGATTCAACAGGAAGGTTTATATGTATAATAACATTCAATATGGAGTAGAGAAATACTGTAATTTTTGAGGTTTCTGATGTGATGTCGTAAATAATTACTTTTTTTCCGCTTACATTGCAAACGCAGGCTAAACCCTACGAGATTTATCAAAATGATGTACTAAGTATTTGTACACATTGAAAAGGTCTACAGAAATGTCCGCGATGGTATATGTCTAACTCTAATGGATAACCCACAATAGCATTTTTTGTCATTTACTTTTACGAAAAATAATGCCTTATTTTCGAAGCAATTTTTATACAATATAGCATTAATCCTTATCCAATTAAGTACCTTAAATACATTGTTGATTTAATATAGATCAATATGGTCGTTTACGTGTAATTTAAATGAACATTTTCGAAGATATCACAGATTTAAAATCCCGCCAGGAGGCCGCGCTTCGCCCTATAGCACTTCGAATTTAGCAGCGATCGGACGCGCAACTAAATGTCGCTCTTTTAAGAGTAACCTCTAAAAAAAAACGTGTTTGTATTGTCTAATGATAACAAAGCTATGAATGTTGTATATAAAGACATTCTGTAATTAATTTTAAACATAAAATATATAGGGAAAAATGTAAAATGTAAATATGTAGTATATGAATTGAGATATTAGATATAGCAGGAAATCTTCTTCGTATAGGGAGAGGGGAATTGTTTTTCTTACTTTACTGGATCGATTTTAATCATTTTTTTCATTGAGTGACATAGGCTATTTATTTTATACCCGTGCGAAGCAGGGTAGGCCGCTAGTAGGGATATATGGACAGACAAAGAATATGACTTTGTTTTATACTATGTAGTGATATATTATAATCACAATTTATCACACGCTTTTCGGTGAGATGTGTAACCTACCAATCCGTACTGGAGCAGCGTGGTAGGTCTTAGCTCCAAACCTATTCTATCACACTGGTTTCCTTATAAATAAGACATGAGTATAGCTGGTTTCTATAAATTATCTATTCTCGTTCCCACAGTCAGATGGTATATCATGTTCGGAGTGCGAGGCTGTGTTTTCGGAGCAGGCAGAGATGAGATCCCACTGGGAGGAGCACTCTGTATCGTTGTTCAGGTGCCACTTCTGCGGCTGGCTGAGTCGGTCCAAGAGCAACATGAACTACCACATCCAGCAACGGCACTCTGTTATATACTACTGTACCTTGTGCAATATAGAATTCAGGTGAGTGATATACATCTGCAGGAGTTTTTATTTACTTTTTAATCTTACTTAAAATATTCCGAAATATCATAATAACATTTATCTTGCAGTAAATCATTTAAACTCGTCCTAAACATTTGAAACGGCAGTATTTTAATATGAGATGGAAGTTTGTTGTAAATATTAATGGCCATATAAAAAATGTTTTTCTGATATAGTGACAGTGTAGCTTTAGGTATACATAATTTGTCTGGAAACCTCCTTGATCTATCACTGCAATAACGTTTAAAATAGTTAGGATACTTTTTAACGAATAAACACACTTCTTTTATGTACATACAAGGCAATGGTAAAATTTTCAGTTTTTTAAATAACATTTTACAACTATCCAATGGTCAATATAAAACTAGCTGAATTTGATTGTGACTTTAGGATGTAGCTATTTTTGATTCTAACCCCTCAAATTAATAAGTAATCATACAGTTAATATCCTAGAGTGTATTTGCATTGTTTTCAGGGCCCTTCCAGAATATTACCGCCATTATCGTGATTTGCACAGGACACTTATATGCGATTATTGCGGTAAAAGGTTCCAACAAAAGAGCGGCATAGAGCGACATATAAGGTAATTATTAATTAGTTATTATATTTATTTAATATCGTACCCTCGGAAACATCCTGTATATATGCTTTTTAGTTTTAGTTATTCATTCATTTAATGTCGTATAGTCGGTAGCACCCTGTATATTAGTAATAAATAAATATAGCATAGCTTATAATAATATATAATGATATTTCTATTTTAACATGTATATTTGTGGCAAAAACATATACAAAATATCTATACTAGTGATATAAAATTTAAATAATATTTTAATATTAGCTCTGGTATTATTATAACTAGATGACCGAGCCTTGCTCAGTAATTTTTTTTAAAGTTATAAAAATATGCAATTAAACAAAAAAGATAAAAAAGAATTAAATAAAAAAGAGTCAAGATCATTTTGATTTTTTGTTTTTTTTTTAAACTATTTCAATAAAAACTTGATTCATATATCTTTAATATTTAAATGAGTTAATCTTGTATATATATATATATATATATATATATATATATATATATATATATATATATATATATATATATATATATATTTTCCGAATCTCGGAAACGGCTCCAACGATTTTCATGAAATTCAGCATGTAGAAGGTTTTGGGGGAGAAAAATTGATCTAGCTAGGTTTTATTTTAAAAAACTATTGTTTTATCCCTGTTTTTGGGCATTAAAAAACACCAACATTTATATTAAATTGAATTTTCGCCGTTAATTGTCAAGTCGGCGTAGCTTATTCGGGTAACGGGCAGCTTTGAGAAATGTGAATGCCAAGGATCGGTCCCCAACTAATTAACCAAATAATTGTTTTTTCTTTTTTTTCTTTTTTTTGTAGAATATTACCGAGCGATGCTCGGTCACCCAGATATTATTAACTACAACTCTATAAACACTGCTAGTTTTAACAAAGACAAGTGGTAACACCATCTAAACACGTGGGTCTTTTATAATCGTTAAAGTAAAGCTTTCAAGTCAGCAAGCGCAACGGTATAAGCGTCTAACAAACGTATGAGTCGAGTTTTACATCACTGGCTTCGCCATGGCAATTTCAACCATTCATAGTTGTAACAAACGTGCCTCCTATCGGTCACGTGATTACCTGGTTGCCAGTACATCCGGTATTAAAAACAAAAGAGACGACATTTGACTACTTCCGTTTTCGACAGTAAAAATAATACATTACCAATAATATCTTACAAATAGGATGTTAAACTTTCGCAGTTCATACTTATTATTAAAAGTTTTAATTTAACTTCCCGTGTATGTATGTAAAAGTGGAATATTGCAAGTTAAATTTGGCCCACTTCCCGGTGTCCGATTGAGCTGGAATTTTACATAGTCCAGTCGCGATGACAATGCATGTTTATGATAAGGATGACCTGCAAGGATTCGCTACAGACAGGGGAACTCCTCAACGGTTAAAAAAGGGACATGAAATTTTGTTAAAAGTTTTTTAAAAAGTTTTCTTAACATGATTTCAATACTTATAAAACAAAACCTAATAGCTGTATGTGATCGATTTTATCAAAATATAGCGAGCACGTTATCTCGCGGAAGGAATTGTTGGAGCAGATCCTTGAAGTCGAGTCCTTGGATACAATAGATAGATAGATAGAAATTCTGTATTGCACACACATTACATACCACAAGGTACAAAAAGAAAGAAACTTAACTAAAGGAGCAAAAAGGCGTGCAAAGGCGGTCTTATTGCTAAAAGCAATCTCTACCAGACAACCTTTGGAGAATAAAAGAAATCGTAACATAAAAATAAGATAGGTGTATCAACAATAACAATCGACATGAACAAGTACAATAACTATGAATTTAAACACACACACACATATATATAATAAATACTATATACATACATATAGATAATAAATATACAGATAAGATACAGACAATATGCTGAGCGAGCGCCTAAGCCCGTTATATGTCGCCCTAACCTTTGGGCGTTCCTAACGGGATTTATTAAATGCCCATCTGAAAAGGTCCCCGAGGCGCTCGATGCATCTGGTGCTCTGTGTATCGTTTAGCGAAGGAAGGGGTCACTTTTAGAGACGCCCCGACCGAGGTTTAGAGTTGCTGCTGCCAGGGATGGGGGCAATGTGTACAACGGTACACTGTCCCCGTCACCAGTAGCGTCGTGTAGCACACAGGTTGTTTTAGTCGCTGCGACTCCGATATTACCGGCGCCTGTCCCCATCGGGCGTCGGTACTCATAAGGGGCTTTTTCCTGTATAAAAAATGGGTCTATATTATCAGCAAATCTATGATTAAAGGGCTCGCAATCATATATTGTTAAAGCAAAATATATATTGTTAAAGAAGAAGAAGCGATTAATGAAACCCTAAACTATAATTCGGCTTGTATTCCCACACTCGTTAATAATACTATATCCCAAAGCAAACGTCACATAACACAAAATGGCTTGTTTTATCAGTTGCCATCGATACCTCCATTTTGCGTATCGCGCTAAGTACGCAATCAACTGTGTTCGTAGGACGCTCGGTGACAAATCAAATCAAATCAAAATATCTTTATTCAAATAAGCTCTTTCAAGCACTTTTGAATCGTCAAGGATCAACATGATTAATGAAGCTACAACTGGTTTGGAATGTTGCTCTTACCGAGAATAACCAGAAAGAAACTCGGCGGTCAATCTTTTGAACATTTTCAATTTTACATTATTAAACCGCAGTCCTGTATGAAGCTGAAAGGATATTCAAATCCCAGGACAGGGAAGTATATTATTGCTTTCTGGCGTCTCGCGTGTTAGGCGTCTATAGTAGCGACCTCTTGTAATATCTGTTTACAATATATATCCTATCCAAAAACGTCCACTGCAGCGCTCCAAAGTTTCGGAGAAACATCATTCTAGTACATCCCTCGCTGGAGCTAAATTTCTCTAGCACTCATTAAATTCGCTCACTCCGATAAAACAAGCAGCCATTTAATATTTTCAGACGCAAACATTTCCCATTGGCCTGCGATATATGTAAGCGTGTGTTCAAAAAACCCACCTTCCTCAACAACCACATGGCGGTGAGCCATCCGGAGGTCAAGTGGAAGGTGGTCAAGCCGGAGCTAACGTATTGCGTCGAATGCAACATGCGTTTCCCTACACAGTACCTATACAAGCTACACCTCAGAACCGTGGTCGCTCATCGTCCCACGCCTAAGATCAAGTAAGTTTAGCCAACAGAATGACCTTTGGGGGTTCTTAACGGGGTTTATCGGCCTTCGGTCGATGCATCTGGTGCTCCCGATGCATTGATTAGCGGAGAAAGGGCCCACTGTTAGAGAGACCCATATGTGGCGCACTCTGGGGTCCAGAATTGCTGGCGGGGATGGGGGCAATGTCCATCGGTACCCTGTCCCCGCCACCAGCAGCGTTGTGGAGTACTTTCAGGTTTTTAGTCGGTGAGAGTCCGACATACCCGCCCATTATGGTCCATTATGGGTCAAATTCAAATTCAAAATATTCTTTATTCAAATAAACTTGTAAACAAGTGCTTTTGAATCGTCAACTCTACTGCTGGTTCGGAAAGCTGTTCCTACCGAGAAGAGCCAGCAAGAAACTCGGCGGTTGCTCTTTTAAACATATATTTCTTAATACTATTTACATTCAATCGTTACTGTCTTGTACAGGTTCAAAGAGAGCTATATCCACACATTCCTATCTTCTAAATAATCTTCAATAGTATAGTAGGCTTTCTGTATCAGCCTATTTCATTACTATACCATATGGTTTTCCCCATTATGGGTTTTCAAGCCATCAGCATGGAGTGGAAGCAGAACTTGCAACAAACTCTGTCTTAGTCCAATTATCATGACTTCTAACACCGTGCGACTCTTTCGAGAAGGTCACGGGTTCAAACCCGGGCAGACACCAATGAGTTTTTCTGTTAAAACTTTTGTGTCTTATTGATAATTGCAATTTATCACACGCCTTTCGGTGAAGGAAAACATCGTGAGGAAACCTGCATATCTCTTAAGTTCTGGAGTTATGTGTAACCTACCAATCCGCATTGGAGCAGCGTGGTAGGTCTTAGCTCCGATCCTTCTCTTCAAAAACGGAGAGAAGAGGCCTATTCTCAGCAGTGGGATAGTAACAGGCCGCTACTTATCATGACTTCTTATTGTCAGGGTGTAAGATTGATCTTAGCTCATGATTCTGTCTCTCAATTTTAACCCTTAACCCTTGGCTGTAAGGTAAGATTACAAACAACCCTTTAAACTTAAAGGGTAGCCCCAAGGAAACATAGAGGACCTAAACACGTCTCTATCAAGCTTTAATAATATGCTAAGATTATGATCCAATTTCACAAGAGATACTATTTCTACCATTCCCTTGGTGTTAGGATATTCTAAAGAAAATAGAGATGACCCTAATACGTCCTAGGCACGATCATTAACACAAACATATAACACACACATAATGTTGGTTGTAAATTTCCACCGTACTCCTAAATACGTAATAACTATTGGCCGATCTAAGTAGCTTTGGATTGAGATTACTCAGGAACCGCTCTTATGGGGAAATTTCTCGACAATAGGAAATCTTAATGACTAGTTACCACCGACAGTTAGTTATACCACCAGTCCTCCACTACACTACGTCCTAAGCCGCGGTCCGGCCTCACAGCAGGCACCCTTAGGACGACGTTCGCCATAGCTAGTAGAGCTTCATACAACAGCGTGATGACTAGTCACAGTCATACCACCAGCCCTCCACTACACGTCGCCCTAAGCCGCGGTCCGGCCTCACAGGAGGCACCCTTAGGACGACGTTCCCCATAGCTAGTAGAGCTTCATACAACAGCGTGATGACTAGTCACAGTCATACCACCAGCCCTCCACTACACGTCGCCCTAAGCCGCGGTCCGGCCTCACAGGAGGCACCCTTAGGACGACGTTCCCCATAGCTAGTAGAGCTTCATACAACAGCGTGATGACTAGTCACAGTCATACCACCAGCCCTCCACTACACGTCGCCCTAAGCCGCGGTCCGGCCTCACAGGAGGCACCCTTAGGACGACGTTCCCCATAGCTAGTAGAGCTTCATACAACAGCGTGATGACTAGTCACAGTCATACCACCAGCCCTCCACTACACGTCGCCCTAAGCCGCGGTCCGGCCTCACAGGAGGCACCCTTAGGACGACGTTCGCCATAGCTAGTAGAGCTTCATACAACAGCGTGATGACTAGTCACAGTCATACCACCAGCCCTCCACTACACGTCGCCCTAAGCCGCGGTCCGGCCTCACAGGAGGCACCCTTAGGACGACGTTCGCCATAGCTAGTAGAGCTTCATACAACAGCGTGATGACTAGTCACAGTCATACCACCAGCCCTCCACTACACGTCGCCCTAAGCCGCGGTCCGGCCTCACAGGAGGCACCCTTAGGACGACGTTCCCCATAGCTAGTAGAGCTTCATACAACAGCGTGATGACTAGTCACAGTCATACCACCAGCCCTCCACTACACGTCGCCCTAAGCCGCGGTCCGGCCTCACAGGAGGCACCCTTAGGACGACGTTCCCCATAGCTAGTAGAGCTTCATACAACAGCGTGATGACTAGTCACAGTCATACCACCAGCCCTCCACTACACGTCGCCCTAAGCCGCGGTCCGGCCTCACAGGAGGCACCCTTAGGACGACGTTCCCCATAGCTAGTAGAGCTTCATACAACAGCGTGATGACTAGTCACAGTCATACCACCAGCCCTCCACTACACGTCGCCCTAAGCCGCGGTCCGGCCTCACAGGAGGCACCCTTAGGACGACGTACCCCATAGCTAGTAGAGCTTCATACAACAGCGTGATGACTAGCCACTGTATTATTAAAAACTAGCGGCCTGTCCCTGCTTCGCACGGGTATAAAATATATATCCCATGTCAGTCAGTGTAAAAAAAATGATTAAAATCGATGGAGTAGTTTTGATTTATTCATTACTGCCCGTGGCCCGCACGCGTTAAATTTGGAGAAAAACAATTTCCTTTCCCTATACCAAGAAGATTTCCTGCATCTTTGGAATATCTAAATTCATATAGTACATTTTTACATATTTACTGTTACATTTTCCCTATATATTTTATATTTACAATTAATTACAGAATGTCTTTAAACAAACTCTTGAAAGAGGGACATAGCTGCTAAAGTCGAAGTGTTATAGGGCGAAGCGCGGCGTCCTCACGGTATTTTAAATCTGTAATATCTCCGAAAATGTTCACTTAAATTACATGCTGTAAACGGCGATATTGATCTATATTAAATCAACAATTTATTTAAGGTACTTAATTGGATAAGGATTAATGCTGTGTTGTATAAAAATTGCTTCAAAACTATGGCATTATTTTTCTTAAAAAGTAAATGACAAAAAATGCTATAATGGGTTATCCATAAGAGATAGACATATACCATCGCGGACTTTTCTGTAGACCTTTTCAAGGTGTAAAAATACTTAGTACATCATTTTGATAAATCTCGTAGGGTTTAGCCAGCGTTTGCAATGTAAGCGGAAAAAAATGTAATTATTTACAGAAACCTCAAAAATTACAGTATTTCTCTACTCCGTATTGAATGTTATTATACGTACAAACCTTCCTCTGGAATCACTCTATCTATTAAAAAAAACCGCAACAAAATCTGTTGCGTAATTTTAAAGTTTTATGCATACATAGGGAAATATGAACAAAGAATGCGACTTTGTTTTATAATATGTAGTAATGAGTATATCTTATGTTCATAATACTTTAAATACGAAAACGTGTCTGATTATAGACAAGTATGCCAAAGATAAGTATGCCAAGTTTTAACTCAAACAGCTCAGTTACCATTTAAATATGCGTATATGTCGGAATCGGAAAAAGTCAAATGCCATATAATATTATTGTCTATTACAATAATATAGGAAGAGGGGTTTTCAAGTGATTACCACAAAATTTTCTGTATCGTTTTTTACTACATATATATTGTACGGCGGTGTATTTTATGCGTGAAATGTTTTTGCCACAAATATACTCTTATTTTATGCGCTATTTACAATTTCTTAAGTACATTATTTTATTTTCTTTGGATGTTTAAGAAGTGTTTGAGATATTTGATAAGTATAAAGATTATGTATATATTATTATTTGTTAATAACTTAAGTCTAAACTTCTAAACTAAGCTAAAAGTATAAACTCCTAAAAATATATAGATGTCATAGGAGTGTATTACGACTAACCATAATTTAAATCAAATAATATAACAATAATATAATATAACCGAATAATATAATAATTTAGCAAGTATTATGTAAAAATCTCGAATATTAAAATATAAGAATAAATATCATGAATATTCGTGCTTCCTTGATAAAGGTTTAATTAAACTGGGCTAAAAGTTAAAAGGGGCATTATCATCCTCTTGCCCTTATCCCACTCCAAGTGGGGTCGGCACAACATGTTACAAACATGTTGTCACATGATTTAGCTGCGTCTTTTACGACCGGCAGCCTACCTGACGTTAACTTACCTCAGTCGTATTTTACGAATTTCGGTAAGAAAGAGGATGGTCTATTCTACTCAGCCAGATACCACACGGGAGATCGACTTACTTTGCTGAGGTCCATAATACAAAACTAATGAAAATATTATTATATTTTCCGATTATAGCATAATAATATTTTCATTAGTTTTGGAAACATTTAATTTCCAGATACAACCATCTGCCAGCCGTATGCTTTATATGTAATTTTACGTTCAAAAGAAAGAGCTACCTCGCTGAGCATAACGCGCTCATGCACCCAGAAAAGAAAGAGGCAAAAAAGAAAATTGTCAAAGAGCTGGCGTACTGCGTGGAGTGCGACATGCAGTTCGCGAGCGAGTACTTTTACAGGCGGCATTTGAGATACGCGGTCGCGCACAAAAAGAGAGTTAGACTTAAGTAAGTTCATAATTTAAGACTCACACAAACACGTATAATAGAGACTTGTATAAAACAGAGGTTCGTCGAATATATAGTTCCGACGTAATATATAATTTAACGCGTAATTTAAATAAGTTGCATATAAGGCGGTATAATAACAGAGACTTGTATAAAACAGAGGTTCGTCGAATATATAATTTCGACGTATGTTATAATTTAACGCGTAATTTAAATAAGTTGCATATAAGGCGGTATAATAACAGAGACTTGTATGAATAGAGGTTCGTCGAATATATAGTTCCGACGTAATTAATAATTCAACGCTATGTGTAATAGATATTATATAAGAGACTATAGAGATTAGTCGATAATAGAATTTCAATTTATTAATAATAGAACACTCCGCAAAACGTATTTTATAAGAGACACTGGAGATTCTTTAAAAATAAGTGGCTAATTTATAATTAAACGCTCCCCGTTATCGGTCTAAGAATAGAGTCTAATTTTGAAAAACTTCGCCAAGAATAGTGTAAAAAGAAAGAGAAAAAAAATTGTCAAAGAGCTTGTGTACTGCGTAGAATGCGACATGCAATTCGCGAGCGAGTACTTTTACAGGCCGCATTTGAGATACGCGGTTGCTCAAGACTTAAGTAAGTTCATACTTTAAGACTCACCTAAATATGTATAAAAACAGAGGCTTGTATAAAACAGAGGTTCGTCGAAAATATAGTTCCGACGTAATGTATAATTTACGCGTACTTATTTATAAGTGAAGTCAAGTTGATATACGCGGTCGCACACGAAAAGAGGGTTAGACTTAAGTAAGTAGCATTTAAGGCTGTATAATAACAGAGACTTGTATAAAACAGAGGTTTAAACTTAAAAGACTTTAGAGATTTGTCGAAAACAGAGTTCCGAGTAATTAATAATTGAACGCTGTTCTATGAGTAATAGATATAATATTACCTCTAAAGTAAGAACCTCTAAAGTCTCTTTAGAGGTTCGTCGAAAATCGAGTCCTGAGTAATTTGTAATTTCATGCTTGCAGTAACGGGTTTACCAACAGAATTATATAGATTTGTTGAAAATGGAGTAGCAATAAAAGTTTCGACATAAAGAGAGTTAGTCTTAAGTAAGTTCGTACTTTAAGACTCAACCAAACACGTTTAATAACAGAGGTTCGTCGAAAATATAGGTCTAACGTAATGAGTAATTTAACGACGTAATTTAAGTATGTAGCATATAAGGCGGTATAATAACAGAGGCTTGTATAAAACAGAGGTTCGTCGAAAATATAGTTCCGTCGTAATATATAATTTAATGCGTAATTTCATCTAATAGGTATAACAAATGTTACTTATTTATAAGTGATTCGCCAAGAATAATACTCTATTCTTGTTTACAATGATAAATCACTTGCTGCTAGGAGTAATTTACCATTTTTGACGGTAGTGATATAACTGACTAGTCATCACGCTGTTGTATGAAGTTTTTTTTAACGTCGGGGAACGTCGTCCTAAGGGTGCCTCCTGTGAGGCCGGACCACGGCTTAGGGCGACGTGTAGTGGAGGGCTGGTGGTATGACTGTGACTAGTCATCACGCTATATGAAGCTCTTGGTTACGTGGTTCAAACAAAATCAAAATAAAAACATCAGAGGCTCCTTCTGGCGCTAAGTATTAATTAATAACCCCCTCCCCTTCACTTTTATAAACCCTTGATAAGTTAAAAACTGTAAAACTGAAAAAATATTGAGCTTCCCTTTTATTTTAACTTATCGTTCTACGGCACTGTAAAAACGTCTGCGACAGCATGTCTCTATCTCTTATAGTTAAATTACAATAATTACATTTATGATTAAAATTTCTAATAAATAGACTTATCTCCACGCGAGTGATAACGCAGGAACACCTAGTATAAAATAACTTTGAGTATCGCCAATCTAATGTTATTTAGTAGTAGTATTTTGTTTTACTTATTTTACATATATAATATATAATTTTTTAATATTAATATCTTATGTTATTTTAATAATTTTGACTGTGAGGATGGCATATGCACACAGTTTTATACTATCGTAATGCCATCCGCGCTAATGTAGCATATATGTATATATAAATAAATAAATAAAATAAAATAAATAATAAATAAATGTTTATTTTCCCCACGTCTTCTAGAGTACCGTGTCCTGATTGTGGTAAAATATTTAGCCGGAAGAGTTATATGGACAACCATTATAAGCTGATACATGTGAGGAAGTCGCAACACTACTGCGAGCTCTGCGATAAGGTATCTTTTTTATTTTTTTTTATTTTTTTTTACAACAATGCACATGTACAATTATTGTGTCCCTGGCTCCCAAGCTAGTTTTTTTTTATTTTATTTTTTTTTAATTTATTTATTCAATACAATTTACAATCAAGTTTTGGCTTATTAATAAGACGCGTTTAAAAAAAACCCGTGAGGTTTATGCGTAACGCGAATGCGTACACCTGCCCGCAGAATGTATTTTACATCACTAACTTAAATTAAATTAAATAAACTAAATTAAAGAATTACTTATACATAGTTAAAACTGTATTTTGGGAACCAGTGCCAACCTTAACTTAGTTCAACTTATATATGTACAGGAGTAAAAAAAATATATAAATTACAATTAATAAGGACAAAAAAAAAAGGAATTTATATAAAACTAATAAGAACAACATTTAAATGTTATTCATCAAAAGTAAGAACGAAAAGAAAAATACAAAAATTAAAACTTATATTACAGCCGTGTGTTTGTGCATGTGGATGTGTGTCTTAAATTCAAATTATTCTTTATTCAAATAAACTCGTAAACAAGTGCTTTTGAATCGTCAACTCTACTGCTGGTTCGGAAAGCTGTTCCTACCGAGAAGAGCCAGCAAGAAACTCGGCGGTTGCTCTTTTAAAAATATAATTCTTAATACTATTTACATTAAGTCGTTACTGTCTCGTACAGGTTCAAAGAGAGCTATATCCACACATTTTATCTTCTAAGTAATCTTCAAGAGTATAGTAGGCTTTCTGTATCAAAAGTAATCTAGTGATCATATTACATTAAATAATATTATTATTTATTTGTTTCAATTTTTTTATTACTGATAGCAATTGCTCTATAATAAAATTGTATTAATATAAATATTTTTATATTAATACAAATAAAAAAAATACAATTCTTAATGCTAGTTACATTTAATCGTTTCTATCTTGTACAGGGTCGAACAATATCTATATCCACGCATTCTTATCGTCTAAATAATCCTCAACAGTATAGTAGGCTTTCTGTATCAGCCTCTCCTTAATAGTGTTTTTAAACTGCTGTAACGGCAAAGTTAAAATAAGTGATTTGCATGTAGGTAAGGTATGAGTGTTGTGTGTGATTGTGTGCATTTTAGTGTTTTAAATAAGGGTTAAAAGAATATTTTCAGTTTGATCTACTTTTATGTTACTTATAATTTTTGTTTTATTACCCTCAAAATTTTTTCTGGATTTATAGTACCTAGGTGGGACAGAGCCTTGCTCGATTATTTTTTACAAAATAAAAAAAAAACTTTAAAAATAAAACAAAAACTAATAGTGTAGGTGGAGCTCGATCCTAGGTATTTTCATTTCTCACGACCACCCGTTCCCCGAATAAGCTACGCTGACTTGACAGTTAATGACTGGCCCGTTGGAGTAGTGGGTAGAGACCCTGCCTTCAGCTCCGCGGGTCGCGGGTTCGATTCCCACCGAGGGCCAACATTTTCTTTAAATGAATTTGTTGGTCTTTGAGCCTGGGTGTATATTTGTATTTAAGTATGTATTTAAAAAATATATAAGTATATATTCACCAGTTGTCTGTCCATAACACAAGTATTAAGTTACTTACTCTGGGGACGGACGACCGTGTGTGTAAGTGTCCCATATATTTATTATTTATTATTATTAACGGCAAAAATTCAATTCAATATAAATTTTAGTATTTTTAACACCCAAAAACAGGGCTAAAATGATTTTTTTTAAATAAAATCTAGCTATTTATTTATTTATTTGTTTATTAAGTAATCCTACAACGTAACAAAATTCTTACTTAATACATATTAATATTAATATCTTAAACTAAGGCCATATAAGGATTACACAATTAGTTTTTTTTTTTTTACAAATAATTGTTCTTTGAGTAGACGATATAAAATATTTACATAAAAAAATAAAAAAATTAATACAAAAATAAAATTAAAAAGAAGAGCTATGTCGATTTTTCCCCAAAAACCCCCTACATGCTGTATTTCAGGAAAATCGTTGGAGCCGTTTCCGAGATTCTGAAAATATATATACATACAAGATTAACTCATATAAATATTAAATATTCCAGCATTTCATCAACGGTTACGCTATACGGACTCACAAAAAGTTCGTCCACGAAAAGTACGAGAAGCCGAAGAACAAGATATGCGACATATGCGGCAGGGGGTTCCACGTGAGTGAATTTTATCTAAACAGATATAATTTATATAATTCCCTCCAAAAATGCAGAGAGGAAGGCTATGCCACTTTATAGGATAGTAACAGGTTACTTTATATATATTTACTTTTTATTTAAGTAATTTTACACAGTAAGTAAGTAACGGCCTGTTACTATCCCACTGCTGAGAATAGGCCTCTTCTCTCCATTTTTGGAGAGAAGGTTTGGAGCTAAGACCTACCACGCTGCTCCAATGCGGATTGGTAGGTTACACATATCTACAGAATTCTCTAGAGATATGCAGGTTTCCTCACGATGTTATCCTTCACCGAAAAGCGTGTGATAAATTGCAATTATCAATTAGACACATAAGTTTTAATAGAAAAACTCATTGGTGTCTGCCCGGGTTTGAACCCGTGATCGTCTCTAGAGATTCACACGGTCGCACCGCTGGGCCATCACAGCTTTTTTATTAAAATTATTTTGCTATAATCCGCGATAAAGGAAATATGTATATTGCTAAATGTAGGGTGGACGATCCGTTTTCATACCCGATACACGCAGGATTCCTAAACGCGACACACCAAAATCCACGACAAAATCGCAAAGCTTTGCGATGTTAGTTTCGAGTCTTATCTCCTGATGATGCATCGGTTGCGGAGCGAAACGATTGTTGAGTTTGTGATAGTGAACGTGTGTAGTGCTTGTGTATTGTGGTGGAGGCTTGTGCATGTTTTTACGAATCCTGCATGTATCACGTATGAAAACGGATGGTCTACTCTACATTTGCTTCTACTTTACGTACGTAAATCGTTTGTGGGTCTGGGTATAAGATTTTATAATAAAATTCCGCAATCAATTTTAGCTTTGCCATTTATAAACACTATTAATAAAAGGCTACTACTATTCAGAATTACTTAGAAGACAAGAATGTGTGGATATAGCTTGCTTAGACCCTGTACAAGACAGTAATGACTAAATGTAACTAGTCATAAGAATTATATTTTTAAAAGAGCAACCGCCGAGTTTCTTGCTGGCTCTTCTCAGTAGGAACAGCTTTCCGAACCAGCAGTAGAGTTGACGATTCAAAAGCACTTGTTTACAAGTTTATTTGAATAAAGAATATTTTGAATTTGAATTTAGCACTATATATATTTTTTATTTACTTTATCGCGGATTATAGCAACATAATATTTTCATTACTTTAGTATTATGCAAAGTAACGTTTTATTCTATAAAACATTTCTTATGTTTAAAAAACATTTCAAATTCCTTTCCAGACCAATCGCGTGTTAATCAACCACAAGCGCACGCACACTGGCGAAAGGCCCTACAAGTGCACCTATTGCCCCGCGGCATTCGCACAAAACGTTGCACGCAAAACCCACGAGAAGACTCAACATAAGACGCTAATCACCGAGTTAAAGGGATTTTCAACATAACATAGCTAATATATGTATGAAAAACTAAAATTGTGCAGTAATAACTGTCTGGGAATCTTAAATTGTGCATTAATTAAATTGTCTGGGAATCTAAAATTGTGCAATAAATAAATTGTCTGGGAATTTAGAGTTGTGCGGTAGTAAAATTGTCTGGGAATCTAAAATAGTGCATTCATTAAATTGTCTGGGAATCTAAAATTGTGCAATAATTAAACTATGTGGGAAACTAAAATTTTGCAGTTATTAAATTGTCTTGGAATCTAAAATTGTGCAGTAATCAAATTGTCTGGGAGTCTAAAATAGTGCATTCATTATATTGTCTGGGAATGTAAAATTGTGCAGTAATAAAACTGTCTGGGAATCTTAAATTGTGCATTTATTAAATTGTCTGGGAATCTTAAATTGTGCAATAATGAAATTGTCTGGTAATCTAATATTGTGCTCTAATTAAAATGTCTGGGAATCTAATGGTGTGCAATAAATAAATTGTCTGGGAATTTAGAGTTGTGCAGCAATAAAATTGTCTGGGAATTTAAAGTTGTGCAGTAAATAAATTGTCTGGGAAATGGATTCTAATATCATTTATACTGCTTTTAGGAAATTAAATTATAATTTGCAGTTACGTATTGAAAAACGGTTATATTTTATTAAGTACTTCGGTTCGATTCTCGCAAAGCATAACAAGATTTTATAACCATATTTTTTTTTTCATTTCGTTGTAAATATAATATTAATATGTATTTTTGTAAAAAAAACTAAACAATTGCATTGAAATAAATGATTTTAAGTTTTATTGATTTTTTTCTTACTCTCCTATATCCACTAACTCCTCATCCTCATGCCCTTATCCCGCTTTAAGTGGGGTCGGCATAACATGTTGTCACATGATTTGGAGCTAAGACCTACCGCGAAGGTACACGTCAAGCGTAAAGCGAATTATCATCGAAAATGCTGCCTAATTTGTTTGGGATATAACAATCTATACTAATATATAAAGCTGAAGAGTTTGTTTTGTCTGAACGCGCTAATCTCAGGAACTACTGGACCGATTTTAAAAATTCTTTCAGTGTAAGATAGTCCATTTATTGAGGAAGGCTATAGGCTATATATCACGCTAAGATGAATAGGAGAGGAGCAGCAATAAAAATTGGATCGAAAACGGCAAAATTTCAAGCTTTCCTTGCGTGCGCTGAGTAAAAGGTAATAGTTATTCAAAAATTATGTATTACAAAATTGTTCCACTCTATAAGTTCTAAATAAAAGTGCGCGACAGCATGTGTGGCTTTTAAAGTTACCCCACTTTAACCATTTTTATGGTTATCAAAAGACTATATCACGGTTTTAATGTTTCCACGCGGGCGGAGCCGCTGGCCATTGCTTAATGATATTCGGCAGGCACCAATGAGTTTTACTGTTAAAATTGTCTAATTGATAATTGCAATTTATCACACGATTTTCAGTGAAGGAAAACATCGTGAGAAAACCTGGTATATCTAGAGAATTCTAGGGATATGTGTAACCTACCAATCATTTGAGCAGCGTGGTAGATGTTAGCTTCAATCCTTCTCTACAAAAACGGAAAGAGAAAGCAAAAGTTCAGAAGTGGGATATTAACCGTTACTTTACTTTAAAAAAATATAGACGAAGGCCAATTATTTTTGCCCCCTTTGGTTACCTAACTACGACATTGGGAAGAAAAAAAACTTCAGTAATACTGCAAGGTATATATACTTTAATTTATATCTATAATACATTATATAAACTCTATAATTAATTCAGCCTTATATTACATCTATGCTATCATTAATATAATGAAGTTTGTGTACATATTCGATAATACATCCAAAAGCAGTCGATTGGGAAAATTTACCAGACTCACGGGGACTCCAATGAGTTTGTCAAGTTTGAGTACTTATTCCATCATACATCCAAAAGCAGTCTGTTGGGGAACTTTACTATGGGCTCACGGGTTTAAACCCCAGCCAGACTCCTATGAGTTTTCAAGTTTGGGTACATATTCCATCAAACATCAGAAAGCAGATGATTTGGGAAATTTACAAGGAACTCACGGGGACTCCGATGAGTTTTTCAAATTTAGTTACATATTCCATCATATATCTGAAAGTTGTTGAATGGAAAAATTTGAGTTTTTTTAAGTTGGGGTACATATTTTATCATACATCCAAAAGCAGTCTATTGGGGAACGTTACTATGCTTACGGCTTACGGGTTTAAACCCCAGCCAGACTCCAATGAGTTTTTCAAGTTTGGTTACATATTTTATACAACATGAAAGACATGTCGGGCTGTAATTGGATATATCATCAAAAGGTACTTTATTTCAACACCAAAAACAAAAGAATAACACAAAACTTTTGATCATAACAAATAATATACACGTTAAAATACTGAGTACAGATATCAAACCTGCATTTAATCACATACCCTCATTTTGAATATGTTATTACTTTTATCTACTCTGATACTATAATACAAAAATTATAAAACTGAAACCAAAATTCTTATGACAAACATTATGTACAGGCCCAAAAATAAAAAATTAAAAAGTTTTATTACGATACAGGTCTTGAATGGACACTTGTATCATAATATAACTTTTTAATCATAACGATACACCTATACAACCTCCAGATGGACCGAGGAGGTTGAGCCTCTACCTTAAAAAAAAAGGTTTCAATGAACGAGTCCGCGGCGACGCAACACGCATGCGCAACCGATGTTTGCGCCTTGGCGCTAACATTTGACATTTAAAACATATTTTCAATATTAAAACAAAGTTTGGTTTTTATTAATATTGTTTTACGTATTATAGTATGAGAGTAGATAAAGTAGTGTATGACACTGTACATAACTTGGTCTTCTAACACTCGTGTTATAAGAATCCTTATTATGCAACAGTATCATAATCTACTATAAAAATGAATAAAAAAATGTTTTTAATAATATAATACAGAACAAAAGTTCGATTAAAAAATTGTAATTGATAATTTCACTAAAATAAAAATAAAATGTAAAATTTCTTTGATCTCTAAACTCTTCCAATTAAGCCATCAGTGTGAGGCAGACAGTGGACTATATATAATTTATTTTTTTAAATCACACATAAAAACATACAAAATTTATTTACAATAATCTATAACATTGCACAGTACAAAGAAACCTGTTTTATATTAATAAATAAATAAATATATGATACACTTACACACACAGTCGTCTGTCCCCAAAGTAAGTAACTCAATACTTGTGTTATGGACAGACAACTGGTGAATATATACTTATATATTTTTAAATACATACTTAAATACAAATATACACCCAGGCTCAAAGGCCAACAAATTAATTAATAGAAAATGTTGGCCCTCGGCGGGAATCGAACCCGCAACCCACGGAGCTGAAGGCAGGGTCACCCACTGCTCCAACGGGCCAGTCAAAATAGTATAAGTCAAAATAGTAGTAAAATAGTACAAGATATATTGAATTAGCCGCCGTGTGGTATCCGGCTGAGTAGAATAGACCACCTTCATTTTTTACCGAGGTAGACACCTCGGCGACTAAGGTAAGTTGACGTCAGGCAGGCCGGTCGTAAAATACCTAGCAGAATTATGTGACAACATGTTATGCCGACCCCACTTGGAGTGGGATAAGGGCAGGCAGATGATGTATGAATGCATAATACAAATACATGATAATATTGTTTTCTTGTAATCCATAATTAGAGAATATTGCATGCGATTTCATTGTGGCATCTAACTCCTGATGATGTTTCAGTGACGGGCCAAAACAATTGTTGACATTGTAGTAATGAATATGTGCAGTGCTAGTTTGAGAAAATTTCAAGGATATGTGTAAGCTGCCAATTCTCATTGCATCAATATGGTGGATCTAAGCTTCAATCCTTTTAAACAGGAAAGAAGCCTTTATCAATGACCTTGTAATTAATTTATTCAATTAAGCTTTACTTTGCGATCCATAATACAAAAGTAATAATAAAATTATTTTGCGATGAAGTAAAGTAAAAAATATATATATTGCTAAATATAGAGTGGACAATCTTTTCATACCTGAAGCAAGCAGGATTCGTAAATCGTGACCTAGTAATTGCTAATTTACAAAAAGTTATTTTTGTAAAAAAAAGGTCAAATATACATACCATATCTTTAATATTTAAATGATAACTCATTTAAATATTAGAGATATGTATGTATCCCTGGGATCAAGCCCCACCTACCCTATTTTTTTTAATTTTATAGTTTCTAGTTTTTTATTTTGTAAAAAATTACCAAGCAAGGCCCGGTCAACCATGTACCTAACTGTTAAATTACCAAATTAACTGTTAAAATATACTGAGTCATCTTAAAATATCACTGGCTATTCTTAAAGAAATATATGATCAGTATTCTTTCTCTGTACTGTAACAATGTTTGATTGAAAATCTTAATTTAATATATGCTATTGGCTGCAGTGCAAAATGCCAGTCATATGTTCTAAAGTCCAATTCTTCAATATAAGCATCATCACTACATAGTATAAAACAAAGTCACATTCTTTGTTTGTCCCTATATCCCTATGTATGCTTAAATCTTTAAAACTACGCAGCAGATTTTGATGCGGCTTTAAAAGATAGAGTGATTCAACAGGAAGGTTTATATGTATAATAACATTCAATATGGAGTAGAGATATACTGTAATTTTTGAGGTTTCTAATCTGATGTCATAAATAATTACATTTTCTTCCATTAACATTGCAAACCCGACGATATTTATCAAAATAATTTACTAAGTATTTGTACACCTTTGAATGTATATTAAGACATTCTGTAATTAATTGTAAAAATAAAATACATAAGGAAAAATGTAAAAATAAATAAATATGTAGTATATGAATTTAGATATTCTAAAGATAGCAGGAATATTCTTGGTATAGGGAGAGGGGAATTGTTTTTCTCCAAATTTAACAGGTTACGGGCAGTTATGAATAAATCAAAACTACTGGATCGATTTTAATCATTTTTTTTCACTGAGTGACATGGGATATATATTTTATATCTGTGTGAAGCAGGGGTATCCCGCTAGTTACAATATAATAAGAAGTTCAATCAAATTCTTTTGTATAGTTTTCATTAATTTTAACATCTTTAAATTAAGGATACTGGTACTGTAGATTTGAGATGAGTTTGAGAAATGATATGGTTATATAAGTAGTAAATAATTACTTTTAATGCATCTTTTTTATCTTTTGTTTTATGTTAATTTTTGTATTTAGTTTTTCATTTTTCTTTTCTTTTTCTTTATATTTTACTAGTATTTTAATTCTTGTCCGTTTATATCTGTTACTCAAAGGTTGACTGGAGCGATCCCTTTTGGGATTGGTGAACAAATTTTTAACGCATGTTGAATAATAACTTTAAATGATTCAATATAACCCAAATATATTACAAATATTTAATAGGACTATTGAATTAATCAAATAGGACACACAAATTGTTTAGTGATTTAAAACAATCTTTTTTTTATTGTTTCAAAAAAGTGGGATCTCTGTTTTGCCAATGTTTAAACTATAACACTTTCTAAAGATAAAGAGACTTGGAAGTGTCTCCATAGCAACATAGTCACATAAGTGACTAAGCTCTTTAAATAATAAAAAAAATAAAAATTACAAACCATAAACAACTACATTCTGCAATACAGCCATTAACAAAACCTTTTAGTTTACTATCTAATAGGACACTGGCGGCACCTGAGGCATCATGTTTGTATATATACATTGATTCTCCGGCTTCATTGTTTGCATTTGAAGATGTGACATGACTGGAGGCTGTTGCGGCTGTGGACTCTGTTCCGGAGGTTTTTTATTTTTCTTCTCGCACTTTTTAAACTTAATCCCTAACTTATTTAACAGTATTAACCTTAAAGATTCCTTACCACCTCTATAATTGAGTTCGTGTTTCGCTGCAGTCAATATTTTACCCAATGTAGGCACCTCTTTACGCATAGAGTAAGCGTTAACTATACCTCTCAAAGCGCAGAGCTGGAAGTAGTCGAGCTGAACTTTAGTTTTCCTTACCCGTTTCTTCTTTGGACCAGTCATTTTCGTGTGTGTAGCTTCAGCTTTCAGTCCTTCGCGTTTGATTCGTTTTATAGTGCTTTCAGAGAGCCCAGTTGCTGCACAGGCGCGTTTGACAACGTTTTCAACTGGAAAATGGTAACCGCGATTCTGTTTTTCACTTTCGAAGAATTTAATCACTTTGAATATTATCTCTCGCGCTTGACCGTCTATGGCTTCCTTCTTTTTTTTATTTTCTGCTCGAGGTTTCGCCGGCGGAGGTTGTTGTTGATTTTGAGGGATGTTTTGTTCTGGAACAGGCATATGCATCGGTGGCGGCAAAGGCAGGGTCATATGCGTTACGGGAACTTCGTGAATGTGGTCCATTTTATGCATTGTATTTACGTCGTGTATATGATTATTTAATTTTACTTCGTGACCAACTTCGTGCATATGATTGTCTAGCTTTAAATTATTATCGAGCGGTATAGTGACGTCGTGCATGTGTGAATCCAATTTGATATTAACATTCTGCATATCCATTTTCATGTTAACATCGTGTATTGAATCCATTTTGATGCTAACAACTACTTCGTGCATATGTGGATCCATGTTCAAATACACTTCATTTGGTTGCGAGATCGATGGAATACTTTATACTTGTTTAGGCGAATCTCAAGACATAGGATTTTGGATATAACTGTAATTACTATCTTGCTATATAAACAACCTATATTGTTTATTTACGATAAATAGTGGATTCAAGATTTTGGTCGCCATATTGATTTAATTAAATATTTTTAAGTCCTATTTACGGCCTGGAATCGAGTCTTTTTGAAATTTTTATTATATAGATATGACATAACCACGAACAAAAAACTTGCAACAAGCAAATTTCAACATTTAAAATCTTTAATATTTAAATAATATTCGATTTTCAATTGACATTTAAATTGCCTTTTTTTTAATGTATTTTTTGATCTTTTAAAAAATTATCGAGCACGGCTTGGTCACCTAGGTACTTTTCTTTATTCAAGTAAACTTGTGAAAGAGTGCTTTTGAATCATCTAATCTTAAGTGCGAATAAATTTGACATTTTCTAGTTTATCTTAAAACACAAAAACGGGCCTAAATGTTATATTATAAAAATAACACGCACATTAAAGTTAATATAAAACATTACAATAAAAATTACTTTTAATATTATCTTATTCCTATTATATTTATCTGTGTCCAAAGAAAAATTACGGGAGGGAAGATGAAACTTGTAGCAACCCTACGTATTTCGGGGAAGTCCGCTCGCTATTTAGATTAGTAGAGTTTTTTAATTGTTCCCGCCTCACGAATACATCTTTGAATTCGAGTCAGATAACGCCTGCGTGGAGGTTTTGATACAAGTCTTTAGTCTCATTTTGTATAACGTTTTGGTACTATTTTACTATTTTAGGTTTGTAGTGTAATAGTTTTGTTTTAGTCCTCACATAGTATGCGAAGTTCTGCCCAAACTATTTATTTTATTTCGGGAAATCGAACCCATTTGCTTTGTCACCCACCTTAACTTGAGTTGTGATAAACCCCCAACGTGTTATTGGAGCCCATCGTGATTGAAACTAGAGCTCCACCGTGATATTGGCACCCACCGTGACAACGCACATTTAAGTTTAAAATAAAACATTACAATAAAAATTATTTTTAATATTCTCTTATATTTATCTGTGTCCTAAGAAATAATATTAGAGAAAAGATGAAACTCATATATTCTCTGTACAATCACACAAAAGCAAACAGATAAATTCTCATATGCTCTTTATTGTCGATGGACTGACTCACTCTATGATCGTTTTCAATTGACGTCGACCATAGACAATACACTATTATAAAATGTCGACTCTTAAAAAAGTACGTAGAAAAAAATACACTATAAATTTATGAAATATTTTATTTATCTTCATTTTGTTTGCTATGCAATAGCTTGTTGTGGGTATACAAGGCGGCTGAGTGGGCGAAGGTCGCGGAACAGTGTAAGCATTGTAGAGGCCTCTCACCTGTATGGGTACGAATGTGTGATCGCAGGATTGCTGACGACTGAAAAAAAATAATCATCATCCTCCTGTCCTTATCCCACTCTAAGTGGGGTCGGCACAACATGTTATAAACACGCTGTCACATGATTTGGCTGCGTTTTTACGACCGGCCGCCTGCCTGACGTCAACTTACCTCAGTCGTATTTTACGACACCGGTAAGAAAATATGGTGGTCTATTTTACTTAATCGGATACCACACGGTGGGTCAACTTACCTTAGTCGCCTTTTACGACAACTCGGTAAGAAATGAGGGTGGTGTATTCTATACAGTCGGATACCACGGCAGGTCGACTTACCTTAGTCGCCTTTTACGACAACTCGGTAAGAAATGAGGGTGGTGTATTCTATACAGTCGGATACCACGGCAGGTCGACTTACCTTAGTCGCTTTTAACGACAACTCGGTAAGAAATGAGGGTGGTGTATTCTATACAGTCGGATACCACGGCAGGTCGACTTACCTTAGTCGCTTTTAACGACAACTCGGTAAGAAATGAGGGTGGTGTATTCTATACAGTCGGATACCACGGCAGGTCGACTTACCTAAGTCGCTTTTAACGACAACTCGGTAAGAAATGAGGGTGGTGCTATTCTATTCAGCCGGATACCACACGGCGAATATATATATCTTCTGAATTTCGGATGCGTCCAACGATTTTCATGAAAAACAGCATGTAGAATTTGGGGGAAAAAATCGATCTACCTTAATTTTGTTAAAAAAAAATTGATTTATCCCTATTTTCCGGCATAGAAAAATTGCTAAAACAAAAATAAATTGTAAAGCTTAAATTCGCTATCATTTGTCAAGTAGTAGTAGTGCAATGGTAAACGGGCTGATTAAATATGTAAAATGACCTCGGTCCAAGTCCCATATGTCACAGACCCTTACTTTCTTTTTTAATTTAAAATTTAGAATGTAAGATTTAAGGGCCGATTAATTGATTCAGGTTTCATTAAAATAATGTCCTTCTAAGCTTGTTTTTGGGGACTGAAAAACTGCTACAATATTATTAGAAAACACAGGTTTTTACTCTGTTATTTGCAAAGTGATATTTTCAAATTGCATCAAATTCAAATTTCAAAATATTCTTTATTCAAATAAACTTGTAAACAAGTGCTTTTGAATCGTCAACTCTACTGCTGGTTCGGAAAGCTGCTCCTACCGAGAAGAGTCAGCAAGAAACTCGGCGGTTGCTCTTTTAAAAATATAATTCTTATGATTAGTTACATTTAGTCATTACTGTCTTATACAGGGTCTAAGCGAGCTATATCCACACATTCTTATCTTTTTTAATATCCTTATTCGGTCATATACATACAGTAAATCCCCGTCCACAGTGGTCGCAAATCTTATTTCTGGGTGGTCGCTTCTTTTCATGGACGAATGTCATATGACGTTTCAAGTTCCTTCCATTTTTGAATATCTACAATATAACAATAATATAAAAGTTTTAATATTCATCTTTTAATAAAAAAATATCTGGTCATAATACAAAATATGATTTCTCACTTTTAAATTTTAAATAAGCCATCGTTAGCAAACTCAAAAATTAGTAAAGTTCGAAATTTATTATCTATGGTTTGAATTTTTACATTTTAAGTTATTTGTCTGTATTTTTAAGGTTGACTCGAAAATAGTGATGTGACTTAGAGTAGAAAAAACCCGATTATTTTTACTTAAAAAAAATCGATTTTTTTCGTATCAAAATAATCGATTAATGATAATCGTTTTTTCTGACTAATTGATAAGTTGCCGTTTTTAATATTAATAATTAATTATTATAAAGGAATTAATTCGAATAATAATAACAGAAGCGCTGTTTGTGAAATTCTATTAAAATGTGTAGAATGGCTACATTGGTTTCATCCAACAATGCATATGTAATCTTCAAAATAAAAAAAAGAATGAAAAAGAGAAGAAGATTGATTAAAATAATCGTTTTTTTTAAAATTGATTTTTTTATGAAAAATAATAGATTATAAATCCATTATTTTAAAAAAAATCTATGACTATAAAAATCGATTATTTTTGCACATCTTACTCGAAAAACCGCTATTTAAGAACCAAAATATTTGTATGGATGTAATATTCATATTATATTAATAGAAAAATAATAGAAATATAGTCATTGTTAAAAGACACTTAAATGATTTTCGAACCTGTTTACGCCATATTTACAGAACATCATCATCCTCCTGCCCATAGCCCACTCTAAGTGGGGTCGGCTTGTTTCCTATTTTCCCCTAACCTACTCTAAGTGGGGTCGGCACAACATGTTATAGACATGTTATCACATGATTCGGCTAGATATTTTACGACCGGCCGCCTGCCTGACGTCAGCTTACCTTAATTGTATTTTACGACACCTCGGTAAGAAAGAGGGTGGTCTATTTTACTCACCGGATACCACACGGCGGGTCAACACCTCCTTAGTCGCCTTTTACGACAACTCGGTAAGAAATGAGGGTGATGTATTCTATTCAGTCGGATACCAGACGGCGGGTCGACTTACCTTAGTCGCCTTTTACGACACCTCGGTAAGAAATGAAGGTAGTACTATTATATTCAGCCGGATACCACACGGCGTCAAACTTAACAAATTAGTAAAGTTCGAAATTTATTGTCTATGGTTTGAATTTGTTTCAGCCATATTTCCGTAAAATTTAGTCTGTATTTAATACTTACTTTAGAACACTTATTGCAAGTGTGTTTAGTGTCGTTTAAATGTATCCAGTCAATATGTTCTTGGAGGAGTCCCTTTGTTAGAAATTTTACATCACATTCGTTGCATGTGAACCTGAAAAAAACAATTTTGACAATTTTCAAATTCAAATTCAAAATATTCTTTATTCAAGTGGACTGTTTACAGTACTTTTGAATCGTCAAATGTTTTAAAGAAGCTACCGTATAACAGTATCATTAATATTAAATGCTAGCAATGTAGCTATTTGACGTCTTAATCTTAAGGGCAGATACATTGTATCTTTAGTCAAGCAAAAAGAATCATTCATAAATAGTGATGACATAATAGAGTTAATACACTAGAGTCTGGTAGGGATGTACATGGAGTAGAAAAAAATCGATTCATTAATAATCGATATTTTTCCCACTAAAATTAATCGATTTAAAAAATAACGATTATTTTGTTACTAAATGATCGACTTTTTCTGACGTTTTAAAAGTTGCCTTTTTTAATATTAATATTTAATTACAATAAAGGCTAATTAAATTGGACAACTATCAAGAAACGATATCAGATGCGCTGTTTGTGAAATTGGATTAAAATGTGTAGTTTGGCTAAATTGGTTTCATCCAACAATGCATGTGTAATCTTAACAAAAGGTAGCGCCATTCTACCGTAAAGTTTAGGTTAGTTTTAGTTATCAATACATTTTGGTATTATGTAAATTATGTTAAAGAAGTTGCGCAGTTGTAAATAAAAACGGTTGCCTGTAAAGTCGGTTTTACGGGCAAAGATTTTACGTGACGTCTTTTTAAATGTGATGGATTGGAGTGGGAGAGAGACGCAAGGCATTCGCCAGTCCGGCGGGCCTCTCTTTCGTTCGGTGATTCATCGTAACAGACGTGAGCGGGCGTTACACTTTTTCATGAGTGACTCCAAGCCGCAACCTAATTCAAGACGTTGTCACGTCAAAACAAGAAAAAGAGTGAAAAAAGGGGCTCGCCCTGTCAAGGGACCTTCAGGTATATCGGACGCCTGGCTTACAGGTCCCCGGTCGGTGCATCAGGTGCTCCCGATGCACCGGTTAGCGGAGGGGGGCTTCTCTTTTGAGATGTCCCTACCCGGAGGAGTCTCTGGGATCAGAACTGTCGACGGGGATGGGGGCAATGTATCCTTGCCACCAGCAGCGTGGTGGAGCACACAGGTCGTTTTAGTCGGTGCGTGTCCGACATAACCGTCACCTGTCCCCGTCAGGCGGTGGTGCCCATAAGGGGTTTTATCCTATTCAAGCGGCCTGTCCCTGCTTCGCACGGGTATAAAATATATACCCCATGTCAGTCAGTGTAAAAAAAATGATTAAAATCGATCCAGTAGTTTTGATTTATTCATTACTGCCCGTGGCCCGCACGCGTTAAATTTGGAGAAAAACAATTTCCTCTCCCTATACCAAGAAGGTTTCCTGCTATCTTTGGAATATCTTTCATATAGTACATTTTTACTTATTTACTTTTATATTTTCCCTATGTATTTTATTTTTACAATTAATTACAGAATGTCTTTAAACAAACTCTTGAAAGAGCGACATAGCTGCTAAAGTCGAAGTGTTATAGGGCGAAGCGCGGCCTCCTCACGGCATTTTAAATCTGTAATATCTCCGAAAATGTTCACTTCAATTACATGCTGTAAACATATTTATCTATATTAAATCAACAACACAACAAACAAGAGTATATAGTAGAGTAGAGTATAGAGTATATAGTAAGTAACAAGAGTAGAACTTGGTATAGGGAGAGAAAAACAATTTCCCTCTCCCTATTCCAAGAAGATTTCCTGCTATCTTTTGAATATCTTTCATATAGTACATTTTTACTTTTACATTTTCCCTATGTATTTTATTTTTACAATTAATTACAGAATGTCTTTATAAACAACATTCACAGCTTTAAACGAACTCTTGAAAGAACGACATATTATAGCTGCTAAATGCGAAGTGTTATAGGGTGAAGCGCGGCGTCCTCACGGCATTTTAAATCTGTAATATCTCCGAAAATGTTCACTTAAATTACATGCTGTAAACGACCATATTGATCTATATTAAATCAACAATTAATAATTAATTTTATTTTTATTAATATAAACAACATTCACAGCTTTAAACGAACTCTTGAATAAAAAAATAGTGTTAGAGAACGTCGTCCTAAGGGTCTTATGTAACTCACCTCTTGTCCTCATCTGAGATATGTTTGGAAGCGGTCTTGAGGTGGTGCTTAAGCCCCCATTCCGATCGAAAGCTCATGTCGCACTTGACGCAGTACGCAGGGGCAGTGTCAGCATGGTTGTGAGTGATATGTGCTGATAAACCGGACTTAGTCCGGTACACTTTGCCGCAAGGCTCGCACGAGTACACGCGGTTGGACTGTTTGTGGACTATTCTAGAACATTTTTTTAAAAAGTAACTTTAGAGCAGAGCTTCTTAAACTGTGGGTCGCGACCCCCAGGGGGTACGCGAGACTACTGAAAGGGGCGTCGCAAAGATCTGATACTTTTCAATCATTGTTGATACAACTACAAAATTAGTAATTAAAATTTTAAAACTAGTATACACACTACGTACAAATATATATACAAATAAAAATCATACAAAATACTCTTCTTCTTTCTCAACCGGTGGACGTCCACTGCTGAACATAGGTCTCCTTAAGGGATCGCCACAATCCACGATTTTGTGCCGCTTGGATCCAGCGGCTCCCCGCGACCTTTTTGAGGTCGTCAGTCCACCTCGTTGGGGGCCTACCAACGCTGCGCTTTCCAGTGCGAGGTCGCCATTCCAGCACCTTAGGACCCCAACGCCCATCGGTTCTACGTACTACGTGCCCCGCCCATTGCCACTTCAGATTCGCGATACGATGAGCTATGTCGGTGACTCTGGTTCGTCTACGGATCTCCTCATTTCTGATTTGATCACGTAGAGATACTCCGAGCATAGCCCGTTCCATCGCCCGCTGAGTGACTCTGAGCTTTCTTATGAGGCCCATAGTCAGCGACCACGTTTCCGATCCGTAAGTCATCACTGGCAACACGCACTGTTCGAAGACCTTGGTCTTCAAGCACTGAGGTATTTTGGACGAAAAGATCTCGCGTAGCTTCCCAAACGCTGCCCATCCGAGTTGGATTCGGCGACTGACCTCTTTCTCGAAATTGGACCTACCTAGCTGGACCGTATGTCCCAGGTATATATATTCGTCTACAAATTAGGCGTTGCTTTGCGGAGATCCATAATACAAAAGTAATAATAATTTTTTTTTGCTATAATCCGCGAAGAAGTAAAATAGAAAATATATATAATGCTAAATGTAAACTCTACATTACACTTAAAAGTTTACTTGAATAAAGTATATTTCGAATTTGAATAAAGATCGTAGTAATATAAAATCACTCACAGCATATGAACCCGCAACCCCGCCTTGTTGACAAAAGTGTTGCCACACTTTTCGCACTCCACTTTAGCGGTGCGATGTTTGTCTCTATGGTACCGATAACTGCGATGTGACCTTCCGGAATCAATAAATAAAAATAAAAAGCCTTTAGGTCTCAGATTGGGAACCACATTGTGCCTTAAGCAACGATGTCATGTGGAAAAGAGGTAGACACTTTTGGCATACACGGGCTTTCATGCCATAGGAGCTCTGTTTAGCTTTTCCGTCATGGTCCTCTTAATGATACCATCAAAAGAGCTCTTGCCACCATCGACATTCCTGCTCTTCCGCCTTCGGGATATGTCGGGATGATGGCAAGAGACCAGACGGCTTGACGCTGTTTCCTTGGGAACGGGGACATGTGTTGATACGTTAGCCTCGTCCCATATCGTGATTCGCCGTGAAAGAGTAACAAACATACAAACCCGGTTTTGAACCCGTGAACCCCTGGAAAGTATACTTACTCGGTGGTAAAGTCGCACTGCTTACAAGAGAAACTCATATCAACCCTGCCGTGGATTTCGTTGTAATGTTTCATCACTGAATAAACATTGTTGTACCTCTTGCCGCACTCCACGCATTCGTGCCTGAGTGAATTAAAATACTGATGTATATATCCGGCTCAAAGGACCATTTTTTAACGCATATCACGCATTCATGCCTGAATGAATTATAATACTGATGTATATATCCGGCTCAAAGGACCATTTTTTAACGCATATCACGCATTCATGCCTGAATGAATTATAATACTGATGTATATATCCGGCTCAAAGGACCATTTTTTAACGCATATCACGCATTCATGCCTGAATGAATTATAATACTGATGTATATATCCGGCTCAAAGGACCATATTCTATATAAATAAATAAATATATGGGACACTTACACACACGGTCGTCCGTCCCCAAAGTAAGTAACTTAATACTTGTGTTATGGTACACAGACAGGTGAATATATATTTATATATATTTTTAAATACATACTTAAATACAAATATACACCCAGGCTCAAACCCAACAAATTCATTTATAGAAAATGTTAGCCCTCGGCGGGAATCAAACCCGCGACCCGCGGAGCTGAAGGCAGGGTCACTATCCACTGCTCCAACGGGCCAGTCAAATACATATATATATATCTAACGGTCTACTGTTGATGTATCCTTTACCGCATTTCATGCATTGGTGCCTGAATGGATTAAGAAATACTGTTTATGTACGGCTCGAAGGACCATGTTCTATGTATAAATATAAGTATGCGAGACGGTAGCGGAATGGTTAGGATAACAGACTTGCGATCGAGAGGTCGTGGGTTCGAATCCCGGCCATTATATTACCGATATGAACTTACTCCTAACACAAGCATTTACCTTATAACCTTTTAAAAAATCTAAGGATCTGCCGTTAATGTATCGTTCAACGCATTTCACGCATTCGTGCCTGCATGGATTAAGAAATACTGATGTTTATGTCCGGCTCGAAGGACCATATTCTATGTATAAATATGTAAGGAACTACCGTTGATGTATCTTTTACCGCATTTCAGGCATTGGTGCCTGAATGGATTAAGAAATACTGTTAATGTCCAGCTCGAAGGACCATATTCCATGTATCAATATAAGTATGTGAAGCGGCGGTAGCGGTATGGTTACGGTTACAGATTTCTTATCGAGAGGTTGTGGGTTCGAATCCCGGCCATTATACTACCGACGTGAACTTACTCCTAACACAAGCATTTAACTTAGCTGGAGGGGTTAACAAGTTTACTAGTGATTTGTAACCGTACAGTGGATTAACCTTAAAAGCTAGAGATATGCTGTCGCGGACTTTTTTTTAGAACTTTAAGAGGGGAACAATTTTGTAATACATGATTTTTGAATTACTTGCACCGTTTACTTAGCACATGCAAGGAAAGCTTTATATTTAGCCGTTTACGTAATATTTTTTACTGCTACTTCTCTCCTATTTATCATAGCGTGATGTTATATAGCCTATAGTCTTCCTCGATAAATGGACTATCTTATACTGAAAGAATATTTCAAATCGGTCCAGTAGTTCCTGAGATTATCGCGTACAAACAAACAAACTCTTTAGCTTTATATATTAGTAATTACCTTCGATAATGTCGTTTAACATGTTCGTCAAACGAAAGCTTTGTGTTGAGAACTGACTGGCATATGTTACAGACTCGGCTGCCGCGTTTCTAAAAGAAAAGTATAAATCAGGACAAATATATTTCTTATTAAAAGCTTCGGATTAGTACATAGAGTTATTATACTCGAGTAAGGAATCCTAAAAATCCTAAAGGGGGGTAAGGGGGAAAACGACACTAACAACTAATCGGCCTCAATTGTCAACCTCACCTGTACGTGGTACCCCCTGCTAGACAACCGACGAGGCTCTGGCGACCGATCAATGGCGGTATATCCATACACCCAACTGGGCAACCTGTTGGAAGAGGCTTCAGTGACTAATAATCCCTAAAAGACTGGTGCAGAAGGCAACGGGAAACCACTGCACTAAATATCCCTTGTCTGTCAGTCTTGACATAATATGGAATAGAAAGGAGTATCAAGCACTGACGGCTAACCTTCGCTAGTCGGAGATGCACAAGAAGAAGAAGGAATCCTAAAATGTGCCATTACTACATAGTATAAAACTAAGTCGCTTTCTATGTCTCTCCCCATGTCCCTATATCCCTATGTACGCTTAAATCTTTAAAACTACGCAAAAGATTTCTAAGCTTTTTTTTAATAGATAGAATGATTAAACAGGAAGGTTTATATCACTACATATTATAAAACAAAGTCGCATTCTTTGTCCATATATCCCTATGTACGCATAAAACTTTAAAACTACGCAACAGATTTTGATGCGGTTTTTTTAATATATAGAGTGATTTAAGAGGAAAGTTTGTACGTATAATAACATTCAATACGGAGTAGAGAAATACTGTAATTTTTGAGGTTGCTGTAAATAATTACATTTTTTTCCGCTTACATTGCAAACGCAGGCTAAACCCTACGAGATTTATCAAAATGATGTACTAAGTATTTGTACACCTTGAAAAGGTCTACAGAAAAGTCAGCGATGGTATATGTCTATCTCTTATGGATAACCGACAATAGCATTTTTTGTCATTTACTTTTTACGAAAAATAATGCCTTATTTTTGAAGCAATTTTTATACAATGCATTAATCCTTATCCAATTAAGTACCTTAAATAAATAATTGATTTAATATAGATCATACAAGATTAACTCATTTAATTATTAGAGATAATATTAGTATAGAAGTATGTATTTATGTTCGAAAGCTTAGTTAACCGCTAAATTGCGAATTACGATTAAAGTACTCAACCATTCAACATAAACTTATTACTCGACATTAACTAGATCATAGACAATAACTTAATACCTAACACGACCCTACAAAACTGACAACCCTAACACCACAGCATATTGTACGGATCCTCTTATATATAAACTTAATTGACAAACATTAGCGCGAAATAAAGTACAAGTGCTGCCATCTGTCGCCGTTAACTAACAACTCTAACAATTTAAAATATCAATACCTTCTTATGTCGTTTCTCCATATGATCTATCAAATTTAACTCATGATCAAATCCCGTGATACACGCCTCACATTTATACGGCAAATTTAAATAGTTCTTATTCAAAGCGTCGTTCCGTCTATCCTCCAACATTTCCTCTTCACTTAGCACAACTATCTTAACTTTGCCTTCATATATCTGTAGGCGAGGTTTATTTATTTTTTTAATCACTTTTGTCTTTGATTCCCCAATTGTTGGGTTATTTGTCTGTGGCGATGGCGGATCGTGTTCGAAGTCCGAAAAATCACCTTGCTCTATTTTCACTACAGTTCCAATTTCAAATTCAGATTCGTTATTGGCTGTACGTTCTATTGTCTCATGCTCTATTGGTTGAAAATTTATCGTTGATTGCAGTTCTATTTTTGAAAATTCTAGATTATGCATAGGTTTTTTTACTAGATTGGTTTTGACCTGAAAAATTTAATTAGAAAAATGTAAATCTTCTTGTTCTTTCGAAATCTTGTTAAATGTTCTTTCGAGGGGTCACTGGTTCGAACCCCGGGCAGACACGAATGAGTTTTTCTGTTAAAATATATTAATTCATAATTGGAATTGATCACACGCTTTTCTGTAAAAAAAATCCGCATTGGAGCAGCGTGGTTTCGGTTTCCCTTCAAAACAAAACTGTATTTTACAATTTGAAAAAAATGCTCCGATTGCCACCAAACTATATTTTGATTATCTGCCGGGTTAATCCAAAGATTGTCTGAAAATTTCATTAGAAACGGGCCAGCCGTTTTAGAGACTTGTTATTTTATATATTTATGGTTTACATATATTTAGATATGGACGCCGTGTGGTTTCCGGCTGAGTAGAATTGACCAACCTCATTTCTTACCGAGGTGTCGTAAAAGGCAACTAAGGTAAGTCGACCCGCCGTGTGGTATCCGGCTGAGTAGAATAGACCAACCTCATTTCTTACCGAGGTGTCGTAAAAGGCAACTAAGGTAAGTTGACCCACCGTGCGGTATCCGGTTTAGTAGAATAGACCACCCTCTTTCTTACCGAGGTGTCGTAAAATACGACTAAGGTAAGTTGACGTCAGGCAGGCGGCCGGTTGTAAAAATGCAGCCAAATCATGTAACAACATGTTTATAACATGTTGTGCCGACCCCACTTAGAGTGGGATAAGGGCAGGAAGATGATGATATATTTAAATATGGAGCAAAGGACGCTGGGGTCCCTAGGTGTAGAAATGGTGACCCTACAACTGAAAATATTGTGTTTGTAAGCCCCTCTCTAGTCACCAATCAGATGATCTCATAAATATAGCACTGTCATAAGGTCATAAGCTGTTATGGCCCAGCGGTGCGACCGTGTGAATCTCTAGAGACGATCACGGGTTCAAACCCGGGCAGACACCAATGAGTTTTTCTCTTAAAAACCTATGTGTCTAATTGATAATTGCAATTTATCACACGCTTTTCGGCGAAGGAAAACATTGTGAGGAAACCTGCATATCAGTAGAGAATTCTGGAGGTATGTGTAACCTACCAATCCGCATTGGAGCAGCGTGGTAGGTCTTAGCTCCAATCCTTCTCTCCAAAAATGGAGAGAAGAGGCCTATTCTCAGCAGTGGGATAGTAACAGGCTGTTACTTACTTACTACTTACTTACATAAGGTCATGTCATGGATATCCCTTGAAGAGACCTATTCCCAGCAGTGGGCATTGAAAAATTAAAAAACCAATTAATTACCCCGCTATTCAATATGTTGATGCTTTCATTGGCCTGAATTTTAAATTTATCTATGTCCTTGAGGATTTTGTGGCACCAGACACAAATAACATATTCTTGTAGCATTATCTGAAAAATAGTAGATTACTTTTAAATATACTAACTGCTAATGTAGCCCAGCGGTAACACCGTGCGACTCTTTCGAGGAGGTCACGGGTTCAAACCCGGGCAGACACCAATGAATTTTCTGTTTAAACTTGTCTCTAATTGATAATTGTAATTTATCACACGTTTTTTGATGAAAGAAAATATAGTGAGGAAACCTGCATATCTATAGAGAATTTTGGAGATATGTGTAACCTACCAATCATTGGAGCAGCGTGGTAGGTCTTAGCTCCAACCATTCTCTCCAAAAACGGAGAGCAGATGCCTATTTCTCAGCAGTGGGATAGTAACAGGCCTCTACTTACTTACTATACTAACTGCTTTATCATAGTAGGTTTCAGTAGAAAATATAAAAATAGCCTAAAACATTTACAAGCTCTTGAATAAACTCCATACCAAATATCATATCACTCTATTACCATTCAACAGATGCAGATGGCAGTTATCCTTGCTTTTAACTCAAATAAAATAATTACATTTCATGAATCATAACAATTATAGGTTGACAATTAATAAACATATAATATTAATAAGTAGTATCTGGGTGATTGACACTTCCTTGGTATTTTTTAAATATTAAAAAAATAAGAAAAAATTGAAAAACATATTAAGGCTAGTGGGGCTTGAGCGTGTTCCCTATATGAGCTACCATGACTTTACAATTCACAACAAAAATTGTCTTAGATACCACACAGCTAGAGGAAGGAAATTCATCATTTACAAAGTCTAAGCTACAAAAATAATGTTATAGAAACATGAAACTAGGACAAATGGACACAAAATAAAAGCTGATTTTGTGACCAGCCATATAAGTGGATTACACACAAAATGTCCCTTGTCCCTTTTTCGATTCCTAAAAGGCAGTAAGGCATCGATATTTTATTTTAAACCAAATGTATTCAAATCTAGAATATATTCCAAATTCAAAATGGCCAACAGCATCTTGAACATATTAAGGAACCAATGACGAATGTGTCTACTATACTCTAAACTATAATATAGTTTTATTATATTAACAATGACCAAATTCTTGCACAACTCAACAATACAAATCCTATCAAACATAAAAATGTATTTACCTTAATTTCCAATAAGCTATTTAATAATTTGAAGTGTTCGCAAGTAGCCAATTTAATATGAGAGACATTTGTTCTAAGACAACAAATACAGAATTTCTCGTTCATCTTGTTCCCATCATTATTTAAGTTATAATCCGGTAAGTTTGCCTCCATAAAGTGATTCATTTTGAAAGGTTTTTCGTGATATTTTTATTAGCATAAAAATTACGAATCAAATACACATCTCCATCAGTAGAAAACGTTCCTATATACTCAGAATCAGTCTTCATAAGGTTTAAGTTATAGATATTTATTTCCTCTATTTAGACGAACTGTCATGTAAATGTTTAACTGAACGTGAAAAGGAATGTCGTGAAAGCGTTTTATTGTTGCTAATAAATTTGGATTAAGGTAATCATACCTATATTATAAATCTATCCGTCTCACTGTTATACTTCCACTACTAATCAGTTTTCGCAATAGCAATAAAATTATTTAAAAAAATGATTTATTATAAACATTTAAGAAATATTTAGTATCCACCATAAGTATCCATATACCTCTTTAGTTTGTGATAGTTATTTGTCATCTATGGTTATTTGGCTATGTAGCAGGGCGGTTTTACTACAGGCGCCAACACATGTTATCTCGCATCCCTCTTGCACATGTACGTATTTATGAATGAATCGTATGAAAATAGTCTCAGCTGCATCTCGCTCCACTCCTACATACATATTTTTACGCACTCATTCTCATTTTGACTATCTATCATATAACAAGACAACAAGTTGATTTTATTAATGAATGGGCGGTGTATTAAATTTTTAAATTTCCCGTTGTAAAGTTCTAGTACTTTAATTTTTACTAAAATGTATAATTTTGTTTTAATTTAGTTAGCAAAATTCTTGAAACAAATATCACTAGAAGCAAATTAAATGTATCAAGTCTTATTTCACCAGTAGCTGTTGAGATATTTCTTAAAATGAGAAATATAACAACGAAGAAACGTGCAGTTATAAAACAATAAGAAGAGGATTTACTTAATCATTATATAAATGTAAGTGTTGAGTTTTAATGAATTTTGTGCATCTCAATAATAGTAAGAGCTTTCTTAAATTTTACATTCTCACATCTAAATATAATAACCTAACCTTGCATGGATAGCCTAAAACCTTTAACATGCAGTATAATATTTATTTCATATTTGACTTAGTTATCGTTATATAAAAATTATGATATGTACATTAATTTCGATTGATGAATTAGCTATATTCATTATTATATTAAGGATATGTCTTGAGATTTTATATAGCTTCTAGTGTCTTGTAGTGCAATAAATGATTAATAATGGAACATTAAAGTTAAAGTTTTTAGAAGTTGTTCTAATTGATCATAAGTGTGTATCTATCTTAGTTATGAATAATTTGGACATAACTTAAATGGTCTACTTAATATTTTATTTTAGAAGTATTTTTTAATTGAAGTTGTATACTTCATTGTATTATATTAGAACTTTAAAAATGATTGTCAAGTTTTTTATAATGAGACTCTGATGAAAAGGGAGTAAATAGCAAAAGAGAGCAAGTTTATTCTGTATAAAGCAATATAGGGTATATTGCTTTATATAACACTATTGTTGATTTTTAATTAAAAAGCAAAAGCAAAATTTAAATTTACGATTGATTAAACGATTGATTGATTAATTGCAGATTCAAGAATCCTCAGATCCAAGATTAAAAGTAATTTTTTATTTTAATATGATTGTCACATGATGTTATTTATAGTTATGATTTGAGATATCTTTACATTTACAGTGCTAATAAAAGATATAATAGTATGTGTAATGAATGAAAGAATAACAGCAATATTAAAAGACTGTTCTATAAAACTGAAAGTAAATATTTATGTAATTTATAAATCACTTAAAATGTGCAACTGTTTATATCTAACAGAAATTAAATAACAAACAATATTTCTCCTTCATACTAAATAATAAAAAGCAATAATAAAAAGCAATTTTTCTAAAAGTGAACCCATTTACTCTTTCTTAACAAATCAATGCATAATGACACAGACAACATTTTTTTTATATTATAGAACAACTATTCATATAGATTCAAATACAACCTTGTTCATAAGAGGTTCTATTTGAATAGTAACAATTTTTAATTTTTTTAATTTTTTAAAATTATTTTCAGAGATGGAATAGCACTAGACTAAGTGCAACTAAAGGAAGGTAACTAATACTCAAGTGAAGCCTGAATTTATGAAGCTAAGTTAGATTCCCGTAATTTCAGCCACAGATGTAAGCGTGCACTCAAACATCAGTAGCCAAAAGCGACTGGGAAAAGAATTAAGGTTTTACATGTATTGCAGGTGCCAAATACCGGCTCTTTGCCAACCGCAACACATTACCATTACAAAAAAAAATGTAAAAATTAATGGATTGAATGAAATTAATGGATTAACTTTACAGGAGGGCAGTCCGACAGCTGGCCTCGTGACTCCACGAGCTACGCTGGTCTGGCCTCGCTGCTGCCAATGGAGACGTGCCGCCGCCCCTCACCCCAGGCCGGCCCGTCCGGCTATGCCGCAGCTGCTGTCGCTCCGCCGTCGCTTCGAGCGCTCGAACAGCGCCAGGCCGAACAGTAGCGTCAACCACCAGGACCTCTGTAATTTGAGAAAATGCATTTGAGGTAACTAATACTTAAGTGAAGTCTGAATTTATGAAGCTAAGTTAGATTCCCGTAATTTCAGCCACAGATGTAAGCGTGCACTCAAACATCAGTAGCCAAAAGCGACTGGGAAAAGAATTAAGGTTTTACATGTATTGCAGGTGCCAAATACCGGCTCTTTGCCAACCGCAACACATTACCATTACAAAAAAAAAATGTAAAAATTAATGGATTGAATGAAATTAATGGATTAATTTTACAGGAGGGCAGTCCGACAGCTGGCCTCGTGACTCCACGAGCTACGCTGGTCTGGCCTCGCTGCTGCCAATGGAGACGTGCCGCCGCCCCTCACCCCAGGCCGGCCCGTCCGGCTATGCCGCAGCTGCTGTCGCTCCGCCGTCGCCTCGAGCGCTCGAACAGCGCCAGGCCGAACAGTAGCGTCAACCACCAGGACCTCTGTAATTTGAGAAAATGCATTTGAGGTAACTAATACTCAAGTGAAGTCTGAATTTATGAAGCTAAGTTAGATTCCCGTAATTTCAGCCACAGATGTAAGCGTGCACTCAAACATCAGTAGCCAAAAGCGACTGGGAAAAGAATTAAGGTTTTACATGTATTGCAGGTGCCAAATACCGGCTCTTTGCCAACCGCAACACATTACCATTACAAAAAAAAATGTAAAAATTAATGGATTGAATGAAATTAATGGATTAATTTTACAGGAGGGCAGTCCGACAGCTGGCCTCGTGACTCCACGAGCTACGCTGGTCTGGCCTCGCTGCTGCCAATGGAGACGTGCCGCCGCCCCTCACCCCAGGCCGGCCCGTCCGGCTATGCCGCAGCTGCTGTCGCTCCGCCGTCGCCTCGAGCGCTCGAACAGCGCCAGGCCGAACAGTAGCGTCAACCACCAGGACCTCTGTAATTTGAGAAAATGCATTTGAGGTAACTAATACTCAAGTGAAGTCTGAATTTATGAAGCTAAGTTAGATTCCCGTAATTTCAGCTACAGATGTAAGCGTGCACTCAAACATCAGTAGCCAAAAGCGACTGGGAAAAGAATTAAGGTTTTACATGTATTGCAGGTGCCAAATACCGGCTCTTTGCCAACCGCAACACATAACCATTACAAAAAAATTGTAAAAATTAATGACGTACGAATTACCAAAACTGCGCAATTTCAGAAATCAGTACGACACCTTTATAATGGCTAGCCCGTTAATAAAACGTCTTACAAAGTAGCGCGCTTTTAAAGCTAATGTATATTTACTATACTATAATCTATATTTACCTAAGCTATGATTAAAACAGAGTAATTATGCAAAAGTAATAATAAAATTATTTTGCTATAATCGGCGATGAAGTAAAATAGAAAATGTATATAATGCTAAATGTAGAGTGGACAATTGGTTATCATACCTGATACATGCAGGATTCGTAAAAAACACATGCACAAACCTCCACCACCGCCACCACCATACACAAGCACTATATACATTCACTATCACAAACTCAACAACTCAAATGTTTGAATTTCAACAAACATTCTCGGATAAAATGTGAGTAGTTATCCAAAACTTAATAACAAATAAACTATACTTTTGCACTATTTAATACGAAGAAAATTGAAACGTACTGACTCACCTGAAACGTTCGTTATACGTAATATATAACTGTAATCACTTTTTACTTACGCAAAAATATATAAACCAACAAATGATTTTTAATTAAAATTAGACAATTCCATAAACTTCTTGTTAACGCACACTATATACAATAACACGATATAATAGGAATACCACAATTCCCGTTCCGAGATGCACTTCTCTTGAATGACGAACAAGGACTGAATGTCACTGAAACGTTTTATCGGTATATATAGTAAGCCTCCACCGGAAACAATAACGGAACAGTGTTGCCCCTATTTAATCAAAAAGGGCGCGATTAGGGTTGCCACCTTTTTTTTGAAGAAAAATACTATTTTTCTTTTTAAATCAAAAAAATATAGTACTTTTAGGAAATTCAGGAAAAAAAATAGGACACATCTATTTTCAATCATTATTTATTTTTCCATGATTATTTTTTATTACTTTTCGCTGGATAATGACACGGAGTTAGAGCTACTAACTAACTAAGCCCCGTAAATACATGAATGAGTTTCGTTCCTACATTCCCTATGCAGGGCTGCGGGTGCGTTCCATTCACAGTTAATTAAAAAAAGCACGACAATTGCAATTAGCGATAAAAATATAGTATTTTTCGTGCTATATTCTTTTTCTATAATATATAGTACAATTTAAGCTAGTGTTTTTCAATTTATATATACATTTATTAAAGCAGGGACCTCGAAGCATATAGCATTATAGTATATCCTTAGTGTTTTTATTGAACTGTGATAATATAGGGAAGTTTTATTTTTTAATTTTAAAATATAAGTAAAAATAAAACTAAAATAATAAAAATAAAACTTTTCCTTCTATAGTAATATTTATTGTGTATGCTTTATTGAAGTGTTGTATATCATATGTCATACCCAATATCAGTTATATTCTATGTTTTAGGTGGTTATTTCTGAATAGTTTTTATTCTTTCTGCGACAGACAATATGGATTACAGACATACTTTAATTATTTAACAGAAAGTTACTTGTTCAAGATACTTTAACATACTATCCCATTTAGTTATGCACATTTCAACTAGATTTTTTGTCTGAGTAACTGTGTCTGGTCAAGGCACTGCTACTGTTGTTGCAATGAATTCATTAATATCTGATACAATGGCTGATATTCTTCAAGTGAGTTAAAATGTTTCAAATATAAATCATTTTTGTTTGTAAACACAAAAATTGGCATGTGTATGTTTAAAGTAACGGCCTGTTATCCACCCCAGCAGTGGGAACCATAAGCTTCCTCTATCCGTTTTTTGGAGAGAAGTATTGTAGCAAAGACCTACCATCGCGTTGCTCCAATGCGGATTGGTAGGTTACGCATATCCCTAGAATTCGCTAGAAGTATGCGGATTTCCTTACCATATTTTCCTTCACCGAAAAGCGTGTCATAAATTGCAATTGTCAATTAGACATGTGCCTGCGCGGGGTATAAACCCATGATCGTCTTTACAGAGTCGAACGGCCTCACCGCTGAGCTATCCATAGCTTGTTCCATATTTATTAAAATGTATTTGCAATAATTTTCAGATGAACCTGGTCATAGCCAAAGAGAGTACTCATTGGGATGACGTCTAAGGGCTATATGCTGTTGATGCTTTATGGGATGAAGCACATGATTAGGTCAATTGATTTGACTAGATGAAGGCAAGTAAATATTTGATGTAAAGTATGTCAGTCTGTCCATTTCACTTTCTATTAAAACTGAAGCTTATTTGTCTAATGGGCTAACTGCCTAATCCGTTTGAGATATTACAAAAAATGTTTGGTACAATTTTTCCTCTATTATAGTGATGCAAAAAAGTGTGTGATATAAGAATAGCTTAAAAGACATATTAGTGATGATCATTGGAACTTTGTCACATACAATACAGTATTTGGAAAGCATAATATTTTTAGCCTGGTACTGCTAACAGTACAAAATCAAAGATATTTAACATAACACAAAGATTGTCACAGATACCCCTTATATTTTATTATTAAAAAAAACAAAATTTATAATTATAGTCTCTATTCTATACTTAAAATATAACTGTAGACAAAGTTATAGACACGAAAAAAATATTTTCCAGACACTATTTAAGACCAGTAGAAGCTAAAAATATATTTTTAAAATTTAAAATCTCTGTTATTTGTCAATGCATCATTCTCCTACCCTTATCCCACTCTAAATGGGGTAGGCACAACATGTTTTAAACATGTTATCACATGATTTGGTATCTTACGACCGGTCGCCTGCCCGACGTCAACTTACCTTAATCGGTTTTCGCGACACCTCGGTAAGAAATGAGGGTGGTCTATTCTACTCAGAGGATATCAATGCCAAGATTGTCTGTAAGACTACCTTTGCAAACTAATGTTCTATCTATACATTATTAAAGAATAACTTATTTATTACAGGTTAAATATGCTGCGAACTCTTCCGCCGGGAAGTGTCCACGAGCCCGATGATGCAGATGAACATATATGAAGAGCTTCAGTCGAATCATAATTATTTAGCCTCATTTATTGACATTAGTAATAACATTTTCACAGCGCGAATGCTTTTATTCACTAACAATTTATTTTGCCGCCTGAACCATTCGGAATTTTGGAATAAGGCTGTAAAAGTCCGCTTCAATGCTAGAGGACTCAAGAGAAGGTTGTGTCTTCAAAATAGTATTCATATTAGTATAATTGACAAACATTATGAAGTTTGAAACTTCTTAACTAGGACCCAATGGATTTTTTCTCAAATCCGTGGATAAGGGGGCTCTAGCACACTAGAACGGATCATAATTTGGTTTCATTGTTTAAAACATGATTGGTTAATATTATTGTTTGATAGTTATAGTACCTTGTATTCCATCAGAAATATTTTCCAGACCCAAGCCATATCATATTACCGGTTCATTATATTGATATATCGGTCATGTGCAGCAATAGCGGTACAACTCAAAAACTTATATTTTGAGATGAATTGGTTTAAAATTTTCATTACTCAGGAAAATGAATAACAATTGCTTAGTTGCTAGTTTAATTGTTAGTTTGCTTAAACGACGGGCTTATAATGAATTATGAGTTCTGCCTGTATTGCTGCTAAAAATTGTGTATTTTAACATTAACACCATTTATTCCTATTCAAAACACGTGTTTTTACTTGTGTAGCAAAACTAAAAACCTGAGCAATCCTGGGAGTAATATATTTTCAAAACAGGATTATTTAAATTGTGAAATTTTTATAATTACGCTATTGTCTAATAAAACTGAAAGATTTGATCTAGTTAAAATTATATTATCCATCACAAAAACTTATATCTTTGGAATGGCATTATATGGCATGTAAAGTGTTAATTAGTCAAAAATGTATATAACTTAAAAAACTATAATTCCTGGTTAACTTGCGTTAATCATAAATATGATTTGTTAAAAGTTTTTTGCATAATCGTAATCATAATGCGAGTTAGACAACGGTGTATCAATTAAAGAGAATTCATAGTACTACAGATACTTGGAAAACGATAATGGAAATGGAAAATTTTATCGCAAGTAAAGTTATAGAACTATGATACATGAGGCAAAAGTAACTAACTAATATTACTATTATTAACATTTAAAAAGTGATTCAAAATTTTTATTATTTTACTATATATACTCCATAAGTATAGAAACATAACAAGATGTAAACAAACAAAACCATGTGATTGTGACAAATATGTCATAACAATAATATTATTAACAAATGAAAAAATTGGGATTCAACTGCAGTTGTCAAAAGAATATCTCTAATATTTATAAATGTAATTTTCATAAATTGATTGGTATTTTCTAAAATTAAATATTTATACCTTTAGTATAGCAAAACAGCAATATATAATTTAATAAAATTCAGCAGATACAAATTAGCCAAGTAAACTACCTAAAATGGTAATTGGATTAACCAACGCAACATAATATCAATATTCTACGAGCTTCACTCTGTGATACTTAAATGTGTAGTAATTTAGTGTATTTAATATTATCCATCGTTTTCTTTAAAAATTTTATAATTCTTATTTATTGTTTCAAAGTTTGTAAAAATTATTGATAGCAATCACGCCATAATAAAGTGGTGCGAATACTATCAATAATTTTAAATTCTTTAAAAGAATTAAAAATTATATTAAATGTTAGTATAATGTGTTGTAATAAAAAAGGTACTTTATAGTAGGCAGATAATGCCTACTATAAACTACCTGTTTTGACATGTTTACATTTAGTTAAATACTTAACCCATGGAGTATAGTTCCTCATGATGTTTTCTTTCATCGAAAAGCTTGGTATCAATTGGCACATTAATTATGGCAAAATTTCACAATTTAATTCTTACTTTATATGTATAAATCCGAAGTGTTAACTGGTTTGATGGAAAATATTATACTTAGAGATAAAAACCACTAATATTCTATAAAACTACTACCAATATATCTAAAAAAGACTAATATTTATAATTTACCATCAAGTATACTCCTTTTAAGTATAATGTTTTTTCCTAAATACTAAAACGGTAAAAACGAAAGCATCTATTGTTTCAAATACTAATCTTGTAAATTTGTTTTCGAGTGAATACTTATAATTAATTATATTTAATAATAATATATAATAATTTAAATTACAATTCCTATATTTTCAAGATACATGATCGCCGATTCTGTTTCCTATTTAAAAATAGTAATCATTTTTGAAGTTGCACTTTTAGCGTGTTTAGGAAAAAACTTTTTTTTTAAGAAGCATGCACATAGAAATGTAAAACGGCTGTTAAATATAAATTTTTTTATTACAGTAAAAGTCTATTAAAGAATTTCCTTAAATATTTTGTTTTATTAAAATCTAAAAATCACTATTAATATGTTACAGGAAAACCGGTTATCCAAATAATCGGTAAGAGTAAAATGCGAATCGATAAAACTTTGACATCACTAGTTACGGTTTTAGCGCACCAAGTACATCACTAATTTTACTACGATTTTACGTCATATGTTACATATATTACTACTCCATATGTGAGAAAGAGTCAGAGCTGAGACTGAATCCGTTTTTATGAATGAAACGGGTGAGAGGCAGATAGTTTTTTATGAATGAGAATGTAAGTAGCTATAGTGCTACTCTGCACCCCCCATACCACCGAAAATAGGCTCGCGCCAATGTATGAATCTCAACCATCTATTTTATAGTTATTAATCTATGCTATGTAGTATAAACAAAACAAATGTTTTTACCACTAATCAATTGATCGATAATTTTAATCATTTAACATGGATATGAATGTGATTGAAACTTGCTGCGGTTGCCTTAATAATGGACGTAGAATGATTGAAATACGTGAAGTTGATCTAAAACAGTGTTTTTCTGAAATTATTAATGAGACGCCGGTAAGTAAATATATCGTTAGGTTATATTCTTTCTTACTTTTGTGCGACTAACTGCGCTTCCCGATTTTCATAGTGTTCGCTCAGTATAAACGAAGTTTAGTTGAACTAACATTAGTAATTGTGAAAAACCATCGATTTTTCGACATAACTGTATTTTTAATGTTCCATATGAAATGAATGAATGCGTCTTTACCATTAGGAACCCTTGATTTATCGGATACCTTTTAAGGTCGGTTGGTATACAAATACAGCCGTTTTAAAAAAAGGTCGTTTTTTTCATCCCACTAAGTAAATCGACCACATTCGAAATCACTATCACTACATATTATAAAACAAAGTCCATATTTCCGTATGTACGCATAAAACTTTAAAACTACGCAACCGATTTTGATGCGGTTTTTTTTCATAGATAGAGTGATTCAAAAGGAAGGTTTGTACGTATAATAACATTCAATACGAAGTAGAGAAATACTGTAATTTTTGAGGTTTCTGTAAATAATTACATTTTTTTCCGCTTACATTGCAAACGCAGGCTAAACCCTACGCGATTTATCAAAATGATGTACTAAGTATTTGTACACCTTAAAAAGGTCTACAGAAAAGGCTGCGATGGTATAAGTCTATCTCTTATGGATAACCCACAATAGCAGTTTTTTTCATTTATTTTTTACGAAAAATGATGCCTTATGTTCAAAGCAATTTTTATACAATACAGCATTAATCCTTATCCAATTGAGTACCTTAAATAAATTGTTGATTTAATATAGATCAATATTGCCCTTTACAGCATGTAATTTAAGTGAATATTTTCGGAGATATTACAGATTTAAAATGCCATGCGGAGGCCGCGCTTCACCCTATAGCACTTCGAATCCAGCAGCTATATCGTTCTTTCCAGAGTTTGTTTAACGACAAGGAAGCTGTGAATGTTGCATATAAAGACATTCTGTAATTAATTGTAAAAATTAAATACATAGGAAAAATGTAAAAGTAAATAAGTAAAAATGTACTATATGAATTTAGATATTCCAAAGATAGCAGGAAATCTTCTTGGTATAGGGAAAGGAAATTGTTTTTCTCCAAATTTAACGCTTGCGGGCCACGGGCAGTAATGAATAAATCAAAACTACTGGTATGGTTTTAATCATTTTTTTACACTGAATGACATGGGATATATATTTTATACCCGTGCGAAGCAGGGGCAGGCCGCTAGTTTAAATATATGTAAAAGATCGAACTAAGTTATAGTTTGTTTTTTTAAACAGAAACATGAAATAAATAAAAAAAAAACAAAGAATTGACTATATACGATAGCCTAAAGGTCTGGTCAGCGTCACATGTATAATTAAGCTGTAAAAGGTGTTTAAATTTATTATACTGTGAGGTTTATTTAAATACTGAAAAAATACTGCCATTTGAAAAGAGTTTTTAAAAATAATTGAATAATTAAAATTTGAATTCTAAATTTAAATTTCTTTTAAAGAAAGATCTATATTTTGTTCCTTATTAATTTCTCTATTTGTTTTTTCAATTTTTTTTTGTATTTTATGGAGGACTAGCGGCCTGCCCTTGCTTTGCACGGGTATAAAATATATATCCCATGTCAGTCAGTGTAAAAAAAATGATTAAAATCGATCCAGTAGTTTTGATTTATTCATTACTGCCCGTGGCCCGCAAGCGTTAAATTTGGAGAAAAACAATTTCCTCTCCCTATACCAAGACGATTTCCTGCTATCTTTGGAATATCTAAACTCATATAGTACATTTTTACTTATTTACTTTTACATTTTACCTATGTATTTTATTTTTACAATTAATTACAGAATGTCTTTAAACAAACTCTAAAAGATTCGAAGTGCTATAGGGTGAAGCGCGGCGTCCTCACGGCATTTTAAATCTGTAATATCTCCGAAAATGTTCACTTAAATTACATGCTGTAAACGGCCATATTGATCTATATTAAATCAACAATTTATTTAAGGTACTCAATTGGATAAGGATTAATGCTGTATTGTATAAAAATTGCTTTGAACATAAGGCATCATTTTTCGTAAAAAGTAAATGAAAAAAACTGCTATTGTGGGTTAACCATAAGAGATAGATATATGCCATCGCGGACTTTTCTGTAGACCTTTTTAAGGTGTACAAATACTTAGTACATCATTTTGATAAATCTCGTAGGGTTTAGCCTGCGTTTGCAATGTAAGCGGAAAAAAATGTAATTATTTACAGAAACCTCAAAAATTACAGTATTTCTCTACTCCGTATTGAATGTTATTATACGTACAAACCTTCCTCTGGAATCACTCTATCTATTAAAAAAAACCGCATCAAAATCGGTTGCGTAGTTTTAAAGTTTTATGCGTACATACGGAAATATGGACTTTGTTTTATAATATGTAGTGATGTAGATAACAGTGATTGGTGATGGTGATAAATTTTTATTTATTTTATTTTCCAGAAATCACATTTTGATAGAAATATGCTAAAGCTCTGTTTCGAGTGTACTGCATTACTACTGAAGTTTACAAAGTTCAAACTGCAAGTTGTGTCATCATACAAAACTTTTAAACAACATTTTAAAGTAAGATTGTTATATAATTTTATCATATCTTAATATTCAAGTTGTTACAGACTATAGACATTGATTTTGATCTTAGTAACCTACATACCTTAGCACCCTACATAAAAAAAACAGTTCAATTATTTTTTCAATTATTTATTTATTTATTTATATATACATATATGCTACATTTGCAAGGATGGCATTGCGATAGTATAAAACTGTGTGCATATGCCATCCATATCAAAATTATTAAAAGAACATAAGATATAAGACATTAATATTAAAGTTAGTTCAGTGTAGTTGGAAGAAACGAGTCTTCACCTTATGGCTGAGTGCCCTATGTACTCGCTGGTAAGATGGGAGATACTAGGTAAGGATGAAATTGAAGTTGAGGATCTGACAAATATCTCCTTCAGGGATATTATCAGGTTAGTAAAAGCTACGGGTAGATTAGAGCAGGTGACACTGTCAGGACAGCAGTGAAACCCTTGTCCCAACATGGGGAAATGGGTGGAATAATCCGGAATAGGAGCTGACCACCCGCCCTGCACCGACAGGCGTCCCCGAAATTAGATAGATAGATAGTTCAGTGAAGTATTTTACCCACAAGGATTATTTTAAGTTTTGAATAAAAGATACATGATATAGAAGGGTGAATGACCATACCCTTTTCCATTTCATATGTATTGCATAACCTTGACCGTGAGACTAAATACAAGTGTGAAGGAGACAAAACTATATTGTTTTTTCTCCTGTTTTTTTTTATACAAGGACACCATATCAAGTTAGTCAGCTAACAATAAAACAGAACTTTAAAGTTCAATAATACAGAAGTTACAAACTAACAAACAAAATGCCGTGTGGTATCCGGCTGAATAGAATAGTACCACCCTAATTTCTGACTCAGGTGTCGTAAAAGGCGACTAAGGCAAGTCGACCCGCCGTGTGGTATATGGCTGAGTAGAATAGACCGCCCTCATTTCTTACCGAGGTGTCTTAAAGGGTGACTAAGGTAAGTCGACGCGCTGTGTGGTATCCGGCTGAGTAGAATAGACCACCCTCATTTCTTACCGAGGTCTCGTAAAAGACGACTAAGGTAAGTTGACCCACTGTGTGGTATCTGGTTAAGTAGAATAGACCGCCCTCATTTCTTACCGAGGTGTCGTAAAATACGACTAAGGTAAGTTGATGTCAGGCAGGCGGCCAGTCTTAAAATACTTAGCCAAATCATGTGACAACTAAAATATAACTAAAATAATTGACTATTGCAGAATTGACTGGCCCGTTGGAGCAGTGGGTAGTGACCCTGCCTTCAGCTCCGCGGGTCGTGGGTTTGATTCCCGCCTAGGGCCAACATATTCTATTAATGAATTTGTTGGTCTTTGAGCCTGGGTGTATATTTGTATTTAAGTATGTATTTAATAAATATATAAGTATATATTCACCAGTTGTCTGTCCATAACACAAGTATTAAGTTACTTATTTTGGGGACGGACGACCGTGTGTGTAAGTCTCCCATATATTTATTTATTGCAGAATGTGACCCTGTCCTATACCCCATACACCCGTCTCCACACAAAACACCTATACAACATATCATCGGACAGCCCTCAAAGCACGGACGAACTGACAAAAGTGGAGGATATTAAAATAGAGAATTATATAGAAGATGGTTTACCAGATACTGTGAAAGAGGAAGAATCTTCAGTACATGAGGACGAAGAGCCAATAATTAAGGTTTGTTTTCTTTAAGCAAAAGTAATAACAAAAAAGCCGTGATAGTGGAATGGTTAGAGTAATGGACTTGCGATCCTCGTGGGTTCGAATCCCGGCCATTATACTACTGAACCCACTCCTAACACACACACATATATATATATATATATACTGTAAACGGATATTGCAAGAGGTAGCTGCTATATGTGTATTACCAGTGTAGCTGATTGATAGCGAACTCGCCACAGCTCCCTGTCATCGAGCGTCCTATGAACACAGCCGATGGCGTGCTCGGCGTAATGCGCAATAACTTAAATAGTTATTTTTTTTTTATCGCTCTATGTACTTTTTTATATGCTCACGGATATGTGACTTTATTCTTTAGATAGGGCGAGTCTAGAGAATTGTAGAGATATGTGTAACCTACCTATCCGCATTGGAGCAGCGTGGTAGGTCTTAGCTCCAATCTTTCTTTCCAATAACGGAGAGAGATGACCTATGTTCAGAAGTGGGATAGTCACAGTCCGTTACTTTAGTTTTATTTTATCGTCCTATGCCTAGCCATTTTTATATGCCCATATATAACCATAGGATATGTGACTTAATTCTTTGAATAGGGCGATAAGTCTAGAGAATTTCAGAGATATGTGTAACCTACCAATCATTGGAGCAGCGTGGTAGGTCTTAGCTCCAACACTTCTGCACAAAAACGAAAAGAGGAGGCCTATGCCCGGAAGTGGGATAACAGGCTTTACACATTTATTACAGGTTAAAAGAAAAAAGAAGAAAGCAAACGGCGTGATCAAAAGAGAGAGAGTGCAAGAGTACGTTGAAGTGGAGTTGAACAGAGTGGAAATAGAAGAAGAGAGGAGAATTATGTCGCTCAGTGAGGACTATGTGAACGCTATGTACCGATGCGAAAAATGTATTACATCTTTTCCAAACGAGGATGACCTAAAGGATCATATAAATATCAAGCATAATTTGGTAAGTACATATATTGTTGACTAGCAATCGCCAGCGGATCCGCCCACGTGGAATGATTAAAACCGTAATATATTATTTTGATAACCATAAAAATGGCTAAAGTGGGTTAACCTTAAAAGCTAGACATATGCTATCGCGGACTTTACTTAGAACTTTTAGAGGGGAACAATTTTGTAATACATGATTTTTGAATAACTATTACTGTTTACTCAGCGCACGTAAGGAAAGCTTAAATTTTGCCGATCTTAATATTTTATATTGCTGCTCCTCTCCTATTTATCTTAGAGTGATGTTATATAGCCTATAGCATTCCTCGATTAATGGACTATCATACGCTGAAAGAATTTTTCAAATTGGTCCAGTAGTTCCTGAGATTAGCGCGTTCAAACAATCAAACAAACAAACAAAAAAACAAACAAAAAAACAAACAAAAAACAAACATACAAACAAACAAACTCTTCAGCTTTATATATTAGTATAGAAGTGTAAACTTCTTTAGTGTTGGGCTGGGTAAAAAATGTTATACTCCCGTCGGGTCACGTGACCTGATCGAAAATTCGTATAGCAGAGGGAGAGTAGACCGCCAGCGCGGCGTAGGAGAGGGAGTTCCCTCCTCTGTATCCAAAATAATGTTATCTCATAATCTTTAATATTTAAATGAGTTAATCTTGTATGAATACTAGCGGCCTGCCCCTGCTTCGCACGGGTATAAAATATATAGCCCATGTCACTCAGTGAAAAAAAAAAATTATTAAAATCGATCCAGTAGTTTTGATATATTCATTACTGCCCGTGGCCCGCAAGAGTTAAATTTGGAGAAAAACAATTTCCCTCTCCCTATTCCAAGAAGATTTCCTGCTATCTTTGAATATCTAAATTCATATAGTACATATTTGCGTATTTATTTTAACATTTTTCCCTATATATTTTATTTTTACAATTAATTACAGAATGTCTTTAAACAAACTCTTGAAAGAGCGACATCGCTGCTAAAGTCGAAGTGTTATAGGGCGAAGCGCGGCGTCCTCATGGCATTTTAATTCTGTAATATCTCCGAAAATGTTCACTTAAATTACATGCTGTAAACGGCCATATTGATCTATATTAAATCAACTATTTATTTAAGGTACTTAATTGGATAAGGATTAATGCTGTATTGTTTAAAATTGCTTTGAACATAAGGCATTATTTTTCGTAAAAAGTAAATGACAAAAAATGCTATAGTGGGTTATCCATAAGAGATAGACATATACCATCGCGGACTTTTCTGTAGACCTTTTCAAGGTGTACAAATACTTAGTACATTATTTTGATAAATCTCGTAGGGTTTAGCCTGCGTTTGCAATGTAAGCGGAAAAAAATTTAATTATTTACAGAAACCTCAGAAATTACAGTATTTCTTTACTCCGTATTAAATGTTATTATACGTACAAACCTTCCTCTGGAATCACTCTATCTATTAAAAAAAAACCGCATCAAAATCTGTTGCGTAGTTTTAAAGTTTTATGCGTACATAGGGAAATATGGACTTTGTTTTATAATATGTAGTGATAGTGATAAATTAAACTACAACCAGAAAAAGACACGCTGAAAAGCACGTTTTGTCTTAAAAAGGAATTCACTAATTTTTAAACTACTATCATACAATTATTTATCGTAACGTACTTATAAGTACGGATACGTTGTCGCACTGAAAAACACGTTTTTTTTAAAAAAAATTGTTATTTTCCTCGCTAGAGAGCTCCGATCATAAATGCGTCCGATCGCTGCTAAATTCAAATGGTTAAAGGGCGAACCGCGTTTTTTTTTTTTTCGGACACTAACTAAGGCTGTTAGCCATGAAGGCTTTGACAGCGTCACCGGGAGAGTGGGCGAGCGCAGAAGCATCGCCGGGGGTGAAGTGCTAGGAGAGCGGGTCTCGAAAGAGGCCCGCAGCATCCTGGGAGCGTCGCCTCAAGGGTGCCTCCCGTGAGGCCGAACCTCGGCTTAAAGCGACGCGCTGTGGAGGACTATTATCGGACTGTGGAAGAGTCCTAGTGTCATAACGGACGGGATTGGACGCCCCGGCCGCTAGACGTGAGAAATCGGGGACCTCGTCTTCGCCGGCGAAGACGCTGTGTGTGAGTGTGTGTGAAGTGTTTGGCGTTAGCGATCTTAAGATCGACCCCTGCATTTTAAATCTGTAATATCTTCGAAACTGTTTATTTAAATTACATGCTGTAAAGGGTCATATTGATCAATATTAAATAAACAATATATTTAAGGTTCTTAATTGGATAAGGATTAATGCTGTATTGTATTAAAATTGCTTTGAACATAAGGCATCATTTTTCGTAAAAAGTAAATGACAAAAACTGCTATTGTGGGTTATCCATAAGAGATAGACATATACCATCGCGGACTTTTCTGTAGACCTTTTCATGGTGTACAAATACTTAGTACATCATTTTGATAAATCTCGTAGGGTTTAGCCTGCGTTTGCAATGTAAGCGGAAAAAAATGTAATTATTTACGACATCACATTAGAAACCTCAAAAATTACAGTATTTCTCTACTCCATATTGAATGTTATTAGACATGTAAACCTTCCTCTAAAATCACTCTATCTATTAAAAAAAAACCGCATCAAAATCTGTTGCATAGTTTTAAAGATTGAAGCATACATAGGGATATACGGACATAGGGACAGACAGAGAATGCGACTTTGTTTTATACTATGTAGTGATATTATTTATTTTTACAATTGATTAGACAATGTCTTTACATACAACATTCATAGCTTTCTTATCATTAGACAATATAAACTTGAAAGAAGGACATTTAGTTTCGCCTCCGGTCGCTGCTTATTTCGAAGTACTTATAGGTCGAAGCGCGGCCTCCTCGCGGGATTTTAAATCTGTAATATCTCCGAAAATGTTCACTTAAATTACATGCTGTAAACGGCAATATTGATCTATATTAAATCAACAATTTATTTAAGGTACTCAATTGGATAAGGATTAATGCTGTATTGTATAAAAATTGCTTTGAACATAAGGCATCATTTTTCGTAAAAAGTAAATGAAAAAAACTGCTATTGTGGGTTATCCATAAGAGATAGATATATACCATCGCGGACTTTTCTGTAGACCTTTTTAAGGTGTACAAATACTTAGTACATCATTTTGATAAATCTCGTAGGGTTTAGCCTGCGTTTGCAATGTAAGCGGAAAAAAATGTAATTATTTACAGAAACCTCAAAAATTACAGTATTTCTCTACTTCGTATTGAATGTTATTATACGTACAAACCTTCCTCTGGAATCACTCTATCTATTAAAAAAAACCGCATCAAAATCGGTTGCGTAGTTTTAAAGTTTTATGCGTACATACGGAAATATGGACTTTGTTTTATAATATGTAGTGATATAAATATTCTGAATCTCGGAAACGGCTCCAACGATTTTCCTGAAATTCACCATGTAGAGGGTTTTGGGGGAGTAAAATCGATCTAGATAAGTTTTATTTAAAAAAAATGTCGTTTTATCCTTGTTTTTGGGCTGTAAAATTTTTTTGAAATTTACATTGGATACAATCACAATTTTTCGCTGTTGAACGTAAAGTCATGGTAGTTCATTTGGGGAACGGGCGGTCTAGAGAAATGTAAATACCTAAGTTCGATCTCCACTACATAATTATTTTTTTATTTTTTATTAATTAACATGTAAATTAACTTGTATGTATGTTCCATTTATTTTTTAAGTTTTTTCTTTCCTGTGAAGACTTTTTGGTTTATTTTTTTGTTTTGTTACTCTTATAATTATGTATTGTATAACTGTTTGTCTTCTTAATAAAATAAATAAATAAACCCAGGGCACCAATGGGTTTCTATTAAAACTTATGTGTCCAATTGTTAATTACAATTTATCACAAGCTTTTCGGTGAAGAGAGGTGAAAATACCTAGGATCGAGCCCCACCTGTCCTATTATTTTTTGACGTCAACGTCTTAAATTAGGTTGCGGCTTGGAGTCACTCATGAAAAAGTGTAACGCCCGCTCACGTCTGTTACGATGAGTCACCGAACGAAAGAGAGGTCCGCCGGACTGGCGAATGGCTTGCGTCTCTCTCCCACTCCAATCCGTCACATTTAAAAAGATGTTGTCACGTAAAATCTTTGCCCGTAAAACCGACTTTACAGGCAACCGTTTTTTTTTTAAATTTTTTTTAGATCATTTTAAAAGTTACCCAGGTACTATATGTATAAACCTGTAGTAATCATTTATTTCTAGAACGCGTCTAAACACAAGTGCTCTATATGCGCGTGTTCATTCAGTACTGAAGTGTCGTTCAATTACCACCAGAATAAACATTTAAGGCGATACCAATGTATGATATGCGAGCTCAGGTTTGTGAGTAAAAGAACAGCACAGAAACATTACAACGTCGCACATTGTCACGGGTGAGTGTTATAGCACTTTAAGAAAATACTGACAGACATACTGATGACTGGTCACAGTCATACCACCAGCCCTCCACTACACGTCGCCCTAAGCCGCGGTCCGGCCTCACAGGAGGCACCCTTAGGACGACGTTCCCCATAGCTAGTAGAGCTTCATACAACAGCGTGATGACTAGTCACAGTCATACCACCAGCCCTCCACTACACGTCGCCCTAAGCCGCGGTCCGGCCTCACAGGAGGCACCCTTAGGACGACGTTCCCCATAGCTAGTAGAGCTTCATACAACAGCGTGATGACTAGTCACAGTCATACCACCAGCCCTCCACTACACGTCGCCCTAAGCCGCGGTCCGGCCTCACAGGAGGCACCCTTAGGACGACGTTCCCCATAGCTAGTAGAGCTTCATACAACAGCGTGATGACTAGTCACAGTCATACCACCAGCCCTCCACTACACGTCGCCCTAAGCCGCGGTCCGGCCTCACAGGAGGCACCCTTAGGACGACGTTCCCCATAGCTAGTAGAGCTTCATACAACAGCGTGATGACTAGTCACAGTCATACCACCAGCCCTCCACTACACGTCGCCCTAAGCCGCGGTCCGGCCTCACAGGAGGCACCCTTAGGACGACGTTCCCCATAGCTAGTAGAGCTTCATACAACAGCGTGATGACTAGTCACAGTCATACCACCAGCCCTCCACTACACGTCGCCCTAAGCCGCGGTCCGGCCTCACAGGAGGCACCCTTAGGACGACTTTCCCCAACGAAAATAAAGCTCTATATAACAACGTGGTGACTAGTCACAGTAGAGTTGACGATTCAAAAGCACTTGTTCACAAGTTTATTTGATTAAGGAATATTTTGAATTTAAATTTGAATTTTTTTTTGAAAATTGAATTTCACCAGCCCTCCACTACACGTCACCCTAAGCCGTGGCCAGAACTCACATTGAAAAATGCTGAAATTTACGTTGAATAGAAAAGACAATTTTCACTATCAAATGTAAAGTCATGGTAGCTCATTTGGGAAACGAGCGGTCTAGAGAGGTGTAATGTAGAATTGAAAGCAAAGGACTTTTTAAGTTGTCAAACTAATATTGTGATAGCCGATGGGTAACGGGCGGACCGAAAATTTTCAAAACCCGGGTTCGAATCCCACATGTCATCAACCAATTTTTTTTTAATTTTTTTTTCGGTTCGGACATCAGGTACTATGATGAAAAGTACAAAAGTCATGAATCTTTGAATGGTCCCCCAAAAATAATTGATTTGTTTCAGAACAGACATGGAATATAACTACGTAAATAATATAAGTGAACAGAACAATGTTAAAGAAAGCGAAGATATCAGGTAAGCAAACTTATAAACAGTGCATATATCCCTACTAATATTATAAATGCGAAAGTTTGTGAGTATGAATGTATGTTTGCTACTCTTTCACGGCGAATCCGCTGAAACAATATCAATGAAATTTGCCACAATTATTCCTTATACGCTTATATCTATATCTATACTTATAATAAATCTGTAGAGAGGTCAATTCTGTAACTGGAATATATTTCCAAAATAACTATCAGGGGGTGATTAGGGATCCATACTGATGCCAAAAATGCAATCAGTAAAAATTTTGTCTGTCTGTCTGTCTGTATAACCGTTATAGAAACAAAAACTACTCGACGGATTTTAACGAAACTCGGTACAATTTTTTTTCATACTCCTGAGCTGGTTATAGTATACTTTTCATCACGCTACAATCAATAGGAGCAGAGCAGTGAAGGGAAATGTCGGGAAAACGGGAGAAGTTACTCCATTTTTTAAGCTTCCGTCGCGTGTACAACCTTGATGGTTAAAGCTACACAGAAATCATGTATGACGGAAATGTTTTCCTTAAAATTATATAAAAAATATCCCACGACAGCATATGTCTATCTTTTATGGTTGACTCACAATAACACGTGTAACTCCCGATAGCTTAGCAGTTCGAAGCTTTCTGGTTATATTTGTCTACTCCTACGTTTATATCACTCTCAGTCATCCCTAAATAAAAAAGTGAATAGTATTAACCATTGTATAAAAAAAGAATCATTGAAATCGGTATAGAAACACCAAAGTTATACATGAAATACGCTAATAATAAGCCATCGCGCGTGAATACTGAATCATGCTATAGGGATTATCACTACATAGTATAAAACAAAGTCACATTCTTTGTTTGTCCCTATATCCCTATGACTGCTTAAATCTTTAAAACTACGCAACAGATTTTGATGCGGTTTTTTTAATAGATAGAGTGATTCAAGAGGAATGTATAAAAACATTCAATATGGAGTAGAAAAATACTGTAATGTTTCTAATGTGATGTCGTAAATAATTACTTCTTTTTCTTTATAATTAATAATTACTTTGATGTTAGATATAGCAGGAAAACCTTCTTGGTATAGGGAGATGGAAATTGTTTTTCTTCAAATTTAACGCATGCGGGCCACGGGCAGTAATAAATAAATTAAAACTACTGGATCGATTTTAATAATTTTTTTCACTGAGTGACATAGGCTATATATTTTATACCCGTGCGAAGCAGGGTAGGCCGCTAGTATAACATATAGGCTATAGAAATCCTGTTGATTCTACAGGAATAGGATGACACTAAAAAGCCTCAACCTATCACGTGACAAAAGCTAGTATTTTAGATCTTTTATTATTTACTAGCGGCCTGCCCCTGCTTCGCACGGGTATAAAATATATATCCCATGTTACTCAGTGAAAAAAATGATTAAAACCGATCCAGTAGTTTTGATTTATTCATTACTGCCCGTGGCCCGCAAGCGTTACATTTGGAGAAATACAATTTCCTTTCCCTATACCAGTGATTCTCAACCACTTTTTTTTGTTGTGGCACATATTTAACGAAGCTGCCACATAATAATGTAATGTTACGGCCTGTTACTATCCCACTGCTGGGCATAGGCCTCTTCTCTCCGTTTTTGGAGAGAAGGATTGGAGCTAAGACCTACCACGCTGCTCCAATGCGGATTGGTAGGTTACACATATCTCCAGAATTCTCTAGAGATATGCAAGTTTCCTCACGATGTTTTCCTTCACCGAAAAGCGTGTGATAAATTGCAATTATCAATTAGACACATAAGTTTTAATAGAAAAACTCATTGGTGTCTGCCCGGGTTTGAACCCGTGACTTCTTCGAAAGATTCGCACGGTGTTACCGCTGGACTACCACAGCTTATTAGTGGGATAATATCTGGGTGACCGAGATTCGCCGGTAATTTTTTCCAAAAAAAAACTTTAAAAAAAGAAAAAAACAAATATTTTGTTGGGATCGATCCTTGACACTCACATTTCTCGAGGCTGCCCGCTAACCGAATAAGCTACGTCGACTTGACAGTTAATGGCGAAAATTCAATTCAATATAAATGTTAGTGTTTTTAATGCCCAAAAATAGGGATAAAACAAATTTTTTTTACATAAAACCTAGCTAGATCAATTTTTCTCCCCCAAAACCTCCTACATGCTGAATTTCAGGAAAATCGTTCTAGCCGTTTCCGAGATTCGGAAAATATATATATATACAAGATTAACTCATTTAAATATTAAGATATGCAGAACTTATACTAAGCTTTTGTTTATGTGCAGTGTAAGTGAAGGTACATCTTTCCCTTGTGAGTTTTGCGCTAAAATATTCAAATGGAAGACATCACTCAGGAAACATCTAGAAACACATCGCATTGAAACCGGACAGAAAAGAAAACCGTACTGTGCTCCGTGCAGGTAAGTGAAATAAATCAAATTCAAATTCCAAATATTCTTTATTCAAGTAAACTTGTAAACAAGTGCTTTTGAATCGTCAACTCTACTGCTGGTTCGGCTGTTCCTGCCGAGAAGGGCCAAAGAAATGTGGCGGTTGTTCTTTAAATATATAATTTTAACTTTATAATTAATGAAATATATAATTTTAATTTTATTTAATTAAATATATAATTTTAACTTAAATTAATTAAATATATAATTTTAATCTATACTTATAATAAATCTGTAGAAAGGTCAATTCTGTAACTGGAATATATTTCCAAAATAACTATCAGGGGGTGATTAGGGATCGATACTGATGCCAAAAATGCAATCAGTAAAAATTTTGTCTGTCTGTCTGTCTGTCTGTCTGTCTGTCTGTCTGTCTGTCTGTATAACCGTTATAGGAACAAAAACTACTCGACGGATTTTAACGAAACTCGGTACAATTTTTTTTCATACTCCTGGGCTGGTTATAGTATACTTTTCATCACGCTGCATTCAATAGGAGCAGAGCAGTGAAGGGAAATGTTGGGAAAACGGGAGAAGTTACTCCATTTTTTAAGCTTCCGTCGCGTGTGCAACCTTGATGGTTAAAGCTACACAGAAATCATGTATGACGGAAATGTTCTCCTTAAAATTATATAAAAACTATCCCACGACAGCATATGTCTATCTTTTATTGTTGACTCACAATAACACGTGTAACTCCCGATAGCTTAGCAGTTCGAAGCTTTCTGGTTATATTTGTCTACTCCTACGTTTATATCACTCTCAGTCATCCCTAAATAAAAAAGTGAATAGTATTAACCATTGTATAAAAAAAGAATCATTGAAATCGGTATAGAAACACCAAAGTTATACATGAAATACGCTAATAATAAGCCATCGCGCGTGAATACTAAATCATGCTATAAGGATTATAACTACATAGTATAAAACAAAGTCACATTCTTTGTTTGTCCCTTATATCCCAGATTTTGATGCGGTTTTTTTAATAAATAGAGTGATTCAAGGGGAAGGTTTATATGTATAATAACATTTAATATGGAGTAGAAAAAAAACTGTAATTTTTGAGGTTTCTAATGTGATGTCGTAAATAATTACTTTTTTGCCTTATATATTTCAAACACAGGCTACCTAAAACCCTACGATATTTATCAAAATGATGTACTAAGTATTTGTACACATTGAAAAGGTCTACAGAAAAGTCCGCGATGGCATATGTCTATCTCTTATGAATAACCCACAATAGCATTTTTTGTCATTAACTTTTTACGAAAAAGAATGCCTTATTTTCGAAGCAATTTTTATACAATATAGCCATTAATCCTTATCCAATTAAGTACCTTAAATACATTGTTGATTTAATATAGATCAATATGACCGTTTACAGCATGTAATTTAAATGAACATTTTCGAAGATATCACTGATTTAAAATCCCGCGAGGAGGCCGCGCTTCGCCCTATAGCACTTCGAATTTAGCAGCGATCGGACGCGCAACTAAATGTCGCTCTTTTAAGAGTAACCTCTAAAGAAAACATTTTTGTATTGTCTAATGATAACAAAGCTATGAATGTTGTATATAAAGACATTCTGTAATTAATTTTAAACATAAAATATATAGGGAAAAATGTAAAATGTAAATATGTAGTATATGAATTTAGATATTAGATATAGCAGGAAATCTTCTTGGTATAGGGAGAGGGGAAATGTTTTTCTTCAAATTTAACGCGTGCGGGCCACGGGCAGTAATGAATACCTAAATTAAAACTACTGGATCGATTTTAATCATTTTTTTCACTGGGTGACATAGGCTATATATTTTATACCCGTGCGAAGCAGGGTAGGCCGCTAGTTAAATATATAATTCTTATTACTAGTTACATTATTCATATTTAGAGTTATTAGAGTATTAACAGATTCTTATAAATCAAAACTAGCGGCCTGCCCCTGCTTCGCACGGGTATAAAATATATAGCCCATGTCACTCAGTGAAAAAAATTATTAATATCGATCCAGTAGTTTTGATTTATTCATTACTGCCCGTGGCCCGCACGCGTTACATTTGGAGAAAAACAATTTCCTCTCCCTATACCAAGAAGGTTTCCTGCTATCTTTAGAATATCTAAATTCATATAGTACATTTTTAATTATTTACTTTTACATTTTACCTATGTATTTTATTTTTACAATTAATTACAGAATGTCTTTAAACAAACTCTTTCTTTAAAGAAAGAACGACATAGCTGCTAAATGCTGTTTGTTAAAAGTGTTATAGGGCGAAGCGCGGCGTCCTCACGGCGTTTTAAATCTGTAATATCTCCGAAAATGTTCACTTAAATTACATGCTGTAAACGGCCATATTGATCTTTATTAAATCAACAATTTATTTAAGGTACTTAATTGGATACGGATTAATGCTGTATTGTATAAAAATTGCTTTGAACATAAGGCATTATTTTTCGTAAAAAGTAAATGACAAAAAATGCTTTAGTGGGTTATCCATAAGAGATAGACATACACCATCGCGGACTTTTCTGTAGACCTTTTCAATATGTACAAATTCTTAGTACATCATGTTGATAAATCTCGTAGGGTTTAGCCTGCGTTTCCAATGTAAGCGGAAAAAAATGTAATTATTTACAGAAAAAGTATTAATAATTAATTTGTTCGTTTTAGGTTGTCTTTCACCACAACATCGAACCTGCAGAAACATGTCCGAACAAGTTCCAAGCATCAAGTTCAATTAAAACTAAGGTATGTTTAACATTTAACTAATCTATACTAATATATAAAGCTGAAGAGTTTGTTTGTTTGAATGCGCTATTTCAGGAACTACTGGACCGATTTGAAAAATTCTTTCAGTTTAAGATAGTCCATTTATTGAAGCTATAGGCTATATAACATCACGCTAAGATGAATAGGAGAGACTTACATTAGTCGTAAAATACGACTAATGTAAGTCGACCCGCCGTGTGGTATCCGGCTGAGTAGAATTGACCAACCTCATTTCTTACCGGTGTCGTAAAATACGACAGAGGTAAGTTGACGTCAGGCAGGCGGACGGTCGTAAAAACGCAGCCAAATCATGTGACAGCATGTTTATAACATGTTGTGCCGACCCCACTTAGAGTGGGATAAGGGCAGGAAGATGATGATGACTTTGGGGACGGACGGCCGTGTGTATAATTGTCCCATATGTAATTTATAGAATTAGGCGTTACTTTGCGTAGATCCATAATACAAAAGTCGCAAAGCTTTGCGACTTTGGTCGTGGAGTCTATCTCCTGATGATGCTTCGGTTGCGGGGCGAAACGATTGTTGAGTTTGTGATAGTGAACGTGTGTAGTGCTTGTGTATTGTGGCGGTGGTGGAGGTTTGTGCATGTGTTTTTTACGAATCCTGCATGTATCAGGTATGATAACCGATTGTCCACTTACATTTAGCATTATATATATTTTCTATTTTACTTCATCGCGGATTATCGCATTTTTATTATTACTTTTGTCCCATATATTGACTATTATTTGACTGGCCCGTTGGCGCAGTGTTTAGTGACGCTGCCTTCAGTTCCGCGGGTCGCGGGTTCGATTCCCGCTGAGGCCCAACATTTTCTATAAATGAATTTGTTGGCCTTTGAGCCTGGGTGTATATTTGTATTTAAGTATGTATTTAAAAATATCAGTTGTTTGCCCATAACACAAGTATTAAGTTACTTACTTTGGGGACGGACGACCGTGTGTGTAAGTGTCGCATATATTTATTTATTATTTATTATTATTATTAATATATATATATATATATATATATATATATATATATATATATATATATATATATATATGTATATATATATATATATATATACATATATATATATATATATATATATATATATATATATATATATATATATATATATATATATATGTATATATATATATGTATATATATATATATATATATTTATTTATTTATTTATCTTCAGGAAGCTCACAGAAAACACTGAGTCCAAAGACACGGAAAGGCACAAGGCGCAACTGGACGAGATCAGGTCGTCGGTGACCAGTTCCCGCCACCAGTACCCCTGCAACCAGTGCGACAGGAGGTTCCTTTGGAGGGGCAACCTGCTGAGGCACCTTCAAAGCCACGCCGCAAAGTATGTGCTAAATCATATTGTTAACTACTTGGGCTTTGCCTGTTTCGTAAACAGAGCGTAATAAAAACTATACCCCTATAGTTCGCGGAAATTCTAATAACGGGTGGTTAAATTTGTAGGGCCGATGTTGAATATCACCACACCTAAATGTCAAGTTTTTTTTCTGCATTTTTTTTATATTTCGCAATTTCAGACTAACTCAATTTGAACCATGGAAAGATACACAATCGAGAAACGCGTTAAAGTTATTTAGGCTTATTATGAAAATTGGCGTTCAAATCAAAATGCATATCGTGTACTTCGCGATTTTTTTTCGATCAATTTAATCGTCCTAATGTGCGTACAATCGGAAAAATTGTGCAAAAAATTTGAACAAATTGGGTCTGTAGGAGGCCCTAATTGGAAGATATGGATGTGGATGATATGTGGTTTTAACAGGACGGTGCCTCTTGCCACACAGCTAACGAAACAATGGCTCTTTTGAACGACAACTTCAATGGCCGTGTTATCTCACGTGGTGACGATGTCAATTGGCCGGCAAGATCATGTGATTTGACACCGTTGGTCTTCTTTTTTTGGGATTATTTGAAAGAAAAGGTGTACGTAGATAAGCCAGCAATAATTCAAGAGCTAAAGAATGAGATAATTCGGCTCATTAACGGCATAGAACCTCAATTATGCCTCAGCGTCATCGAAAATTTGGACCATCGGATGGAGGTGTGCCGCCGAGGTCGCAGCGGCCATTTGGCCGATATTTTGTTTCAGACATAATTGAGTCATACTATATCTATATATATAAAAGGAAGTTGGTCTTAGTTACACTATTTATAACTCAAGAACGGATGAACCAATTCGGCTGAAAACATAGGATACTTTTTATCCCGTTCGACCGCATTTATTTTATCCCGTCAAGTCACTATAAAACGTGGTATAACAAAAACGACTATGACAGTAAAATAACAAAACATAAATGACAGCTATACGTAATTTTGTCTTTGGTTAAGTATGGTAAGAAATTAGACAATTATCAAAATAATAGCTAAACTTCTCTGCATAGTATAAAATAAGTAGCTTTCTCTGTCTGTCCCTATGTTATTATCTACCTATGTATGCTTAAATCTTTCAAAATACGCAACAGTGATTGAAGAGGAAGGTTTATATGTAAAATAACATTTAATATGGAGTAGAGAAGTACTGTGATTTTTGAGGTTTCTAATGTGATGTCGTAAATAATTAAATTTTTTTCGCTTACATTTCAAACGCAGTCAGAAATATTGCCTTATTTTCGAAGCAATTTTAAACAATATAGTATTAATCCTTATTCAATTAAGTAATACATTGTTCATTTAATATACCTAGATCAATATGACCGTTACAGCATGTAAATTTAAATGATCATTTTCGAAGATATTACAGATTTAAAATGCAGGGCATTGCGATTGCGCTCTTCGCCCTATAGCACTTTGAATTTAGCTGCGATCGGACGGGTTTGTTTTTCACATGACCAACTATATGTCGCTCTTTCAAGAGTAACCCCTAAAGAAAACATGTATGTATTGTGTAATGACAAGAAAGCAGTGAATGTTATACATAAAGACATTCTGTAATTAATTGTAAAAATAAGATATATAGGAAAAATGTAAAAGTAAATAAGTAAAAATGTAGTATATGAGTTTAGATATTCCAAAGATAGCCGGGAATCTTCATGGTATAGGGTAAGAGGAATTGTTTTACTCCCAATTTAACGCGTGCGGGCCACGGGCAGTAATGAATAAAACAAAACTACTGGATAGATTTTAATCATTTTTTTCACTGAGTGACATGGGATATATATTTTAAACCCGTGCGAAGCAGGGGCAGGCCGCTAGTTCTAATATATATCTATACTCATATATAAAGCTGAAGAGTTTGTTTGTTTTAACGCGCTTATTTTAGGAAAATTCTTTAAGTGTAATATAGTCCATTTATCGAGGCTATAGGCTATATAACATTACGCTAAGATGAATAGGAGAGAAGCAGCAACCAGCATCAAGTTCAATTAAAACTAAGTTATGTTTAACATGAGACTATTCTATATTAATATATAAAGTTGAAGAGTTTGTTTGATTGAACTATTCTCAGGAACTATTGGACCGATTTGAAAATTCTCTCAGTGTAAGATAGTCCATTTATCGAGGAAGGATATAAACTATATAACATCTCGGTAAGATAAATAGGAGAGGAGCAGCAATAAAAAATATTACGAGAACGGCAAAATTTAAAGCTTTCCTTGCGTGCGCTGAGTAAGCGGTGAAAGTTATTCAAAAATCATGTATTACAAAATTGTTCCCCTCTAAAAGCTCTAAATAAAAGTCCGCGACAGCATATGTCTAGTTTTTAAGGTTATCCCACTTTAATCATTTTTATGGTGATCAAAATACTATATTACGGTTTATATCTTTTAAGGCGGGCGGAGCCGTTGGCGATTGCTAGTATAATATCCTATTACCTAAACCTGCCTCAGGAATTGTACTGTCAGAAATTATGAAAAAAAATTGCTATAATTCGCGTTTGTGAAGAGAATCTATGTAACACTAAGTGTAGGAACCACAGCCGTTCACATACCTTATACATGCAGGAACACCACACCACATCACCACATGTATCACAAAACGCCGACACCAACAACTCATCATACCAGCACTACACACACTCGCTGCCACAACCTCTACGATCGTTTCGCCCTGTAACCGAATTATCATCATCGCAGCACTGCCCAAGCAAGAAGTATTAATATTTTAACCCTTACCATTGACTTTTTCTCCATTGCTGATGTATTATTTTGTTTCCAGGGCCAAGGGTGATCTAGTATGCAAGCCGTGCAACAAGACATTCTCATCTATAGCCACATATCACCAGCATATGAAGTTTAGTAAAAAACACGCCTCCGAGAATGATTTCAAGTGAGTTTCACTGCGAGTATTTATTAGGATATAGATTTCATAAGTAGCATGTAAAAATCATATGATATTTCATGAGTGAAATCATAACTGTGATTGCTCAGTGATGAGACCGTGCTACTCTTTCGAGTGGGTCAGAAGTTTAAACCACAGACAGGCCAACCAATGAGTTTGTTTAATAAAACTTATGTATCTAATTGATAATTGCAATTTGTCACGCGATTTTCGGTGAACTTCACCGTGAGAATATCTCTAGACAATTCTGGGGCTATGTGTAAACCTAGCAATCCACATGGGAGCAGCGTGGTTGGTTTTAGCTCCAACTCTTCTTTCCAAAAACCTAGAAAAGAGGCCTAGGCCTAGCTGTGGGATAGTAACAGGCCGTTAATTTACTTTTTGGTCATAAGTAGCAAGTAAAAATCATATGATTTTTCAAATTTCATGTCAGCTATTTCCATTAAATATATAAAATTAGCAATACACGTGCTGTTGTGTTCACTCTGAATTTTCCATAAGTTATGTTACAATTGTTTTGCTATAATCTGCGTTTGTTAAGAGAATCTATGTAATGCTATGGATTTATCAAAATGCATTACGTTACTTTTATACAGACAACTCCTAAAACTGTTTTTTAAATAAATGCAGATGTAAACCTGATATAAAAGTTTTAATTTTACCAAAATTCATATTTAACGCTTGAGTGAACTAGCCGTTACAGATAGAAAGTCAGACAGCAGTTTAAAAACACTGTTAAAAAGAGGCTGATACAGAAAGCCTTCTATACTCTTGAAGATTATTTAGAAGATAAGAATGTGTGGATATAGCTCTCTTTGAACCTGTACAAGACAGTAACGACTTAATGTAAATAATATTAAGAATTATATTTTTTAAAAGAGCAACCGCCGAGTTTCTTGCTGGCTCTTCTCGATAGGAACAGCTTTCCGAACCAGCAGTAGAGTTGACGATTCAAAAGCACTTGTTTACAAGTTTATTTGAATAAAGAATATTTTGAATTTTGAATTTGAAAAATTGACAGACAGACTTTTGCATATAATATTAATATTTTTACGGTTGTTATGTTGTCGTTTACAGATTCATGTGCAGCGATTGCGGAAAGCGTTTTCCAACGAAGTCCCGTTTGCGAGATCACATCAATTGGGACCACTTGAAGAATTTTGTATACAGCTGTGATGAGTGTCAAAAGGTAGGTCGGGATTTGATTATCACCTCTATATCTATATACTGACTGGCCCGTTGGAGTAGTGGGTAGTGACCCTGCCTTCAGCTCCACGGGTCGCGGGTTCGATTCCCGCCGAGGGCCAACATTTTCTATAAATGAATTTGTTGGTCTTTGAGCCTGGGTGTATATTTGTATTTAAGTATGTATTTAAAAAATATATAAGTATATATTCACCAGTTGTATGTCCATAACACAAGTATTAAGTTACTTACTTTGGGGACAGACGACCGTGTGTGTAAGTGTCCCATATATTTATTCATTTATTTATATTATCTATAGAATTAAGAATTGAGATTAATACAAAAGTATTTATATTATTTATAGTATAAAAATAATCATCTGCGATTAAAGAAAATATGTCGCACGCTTAGTATTAATGTGACCTAATTCAAAATCTTTAATATTTAAATGAGTTAATCATCATCCTCCTGCCCTTATCCCACTCTAAGTGGGGTCGGCACAACATGTTATAAACATGTTGTTACATGATTTGGCTACGTTTTTACGACCGGCCGCCTGCCTGACATCAACTTACCTTAGTCGTATTTTACGACACCTCAGTAAGAGAGGGGTGGTCTATTCTACTAAAGCGGATACCACACGGTGGGTCAACTTACCTTAGTCGCCTTTTACGACACCTCGGTAAGAAATGAGGGTGGTCTATTCTACTCAGCCGGATACCACACGGCGGGTCGTCTTACCTTAGTCGCCTTTTACGACACCTCGGTAAGAAATGAGGGTGGTACTATTCTATTCAGCCGGATACCACACGGCGTATTTAAATGAGTTAATCTTATAATTTAATAATTAAGTTAATGTATATATATTCAGAATCTCGGAAACGGCTCAAACGATTTTCTTGAAATTCAGCATGTAGGGGTTTTGGGGGAGAAAATTGGATCTGGCTAGGTTTTATTTAAAGGAAAATCGTTTTATCCCTGTATAAAAAAACAAAAGTTTACTTCAAATTTTTTTTTAATATGTACAACACAATTTTCGTCGTGAAATGTCAAGTCAGCGTAGCTTATTCGGGGAACGGGTGGTCGCGCGAAATGACAATACCTAGGATCGAGCCCCACCTACCCTATTATTTTTTAATTTTTTTTTGTAGTACCTTTTTTTTTATTTTGTAAAAAATTACCGAGCAAGGCTCGGACAACCTTTTACTTTGGTTTAATTGAGTTGATGTACAATCTAACACAATTAATATAAATTTGGAATTGATCATTTTAATAATAAACGTACGATATAATTGTCACTGTGACTTTTAATAATTATCACTTTAATTTCACCTGTGATTGTTAAAGAGTGTGGATGATTTTTAATTTATTTTATAACATACTAGTGGCCCGCTCCGGCTTCGCACGGGTATAAAATATATAGCCTATGTCACTCAGTGAAAAACTGATTAAAATCTATCCAGTAGTTTCGTTTTATTCATTACTGCCCGTGGCTCGCACGCGTTAAATTTGGAGTAACAATTCCCCTTTCCCTATACCATGAAGATTCCCTGCTATCTTTCGAATATCTAAATTCATATACTACATTTTTAGGGACATACAGAGAAAGCTACTTTGTTTTATACTATGTGGTGACGTTTAGCTATTATTTTGATAACTGTCAAATTTTTTACCGTACTAAATCAAAGACAAAATTACGTTTAGCTGTGATTTATGTTTTGTTATTCCACTGAAATTTGCGTTTTATTATTTTACTGTCATAGTCGTTTTTATTATACCACGTTTTATAGTGACTTGACGGGATAAAATAAATCCGGTCGAACGGGATAAAAAGAATCCTATGTCCGTCTCCTGGTTCTAAGCAACCTCTCCACCAATTTTCAGCCGAATTGGTTCATCCGTTCTTGAGTTATAAATAGTGTAACTTTAGACCAACTTTCTTTTATATATATAGATTTAAGGAACTATTATATTTGTGATATTTGTGTCCAAAAAAAATACTAGTTATTTTTTCCAGGTGTTCAAAACGAGTAACTCGGTGTACTTCCACAAACAAGCGGTGCACAAAAAGGATAGCGTGGAACACCTCTGCGATCACTGCGGGAAGCCTTTTCCGGTAATATTCGATATCGCTATATCCCCAACTCGACAAATATCTTCTCATTCCGTTACAGAAAAGATTTATACATAATTTCTCCCCCCTTTTTTATATCCATGTCTCACTCTCCTCCCCCAATCCCTTCCCGTATAATTTTCCCCAATATCTCCCCCTTTCCTCATGTCCGTGTCCCCTCTCCTCCCCATATCCCTTCCTAAATACTCCCCCAATCCTCCCCTTTCCTTATGTTCATGTCTCCTCCCTCTACTCCCCCTTCACCCAAACACTTTCTGTACTTACTCCTGCACTCTATCTCCCCTCTCACTTTTTGACACGTTTGACAAATAAAAAGTACTGTAAACAGTCCCCTTCAATAAAGAATATTTTGAATTTCAATTTGTCTAACCCCCCTCAACCCTCCAATAACGAACACAGTAGACCCACTCCCAGAAGTGAGATTATAGAAAGCCGTAACTTCTAGTGTTCTTATTTTCACTTCATAGACCAACGCGAAACTCCGCAGCCACATAGTGGGGATTCACAGTGGTGGTGCCAGCCACCAGTGTGGGTGGTGCGACGCTCGATTCTCCTGGCACTCATGTCTCTCACGGCACGTGCGGCAGAAGCATAGGAAACTGAAGAACAGCTAGCGACTGACTGACTGGCAAAAGTGAGTCAGTACATACATTACTGACTATTATGACTGACTGAGTCAGTCGAAGGAGACATTACTGACTTTAATAACGGACTGGCAGCGGTGAGTCAGTCGAAGGAGACATTACTGACTTTAATAACAGACTGGCAGTGGTGAGTCAGTTGACGGAGACATTATTGACTTTATTATGACTTACTGACAATGGATGAGTTAGTTAAGGGAGAAATCACTGAAGTTTATAACTGACTGACAGCGGGTGAGTTAGTTAAGGGAGACGTAACTGACTTTTATAATTGACTGACAGTAGTGAGTCAGTTGAGGGAGACATTACTGTCTATTATGACTTACCGACAGCGGTGAGTCAGTGGATGGAGACATTACTGACCAATATAACACTCTGACAGCTGTGAGTCAGTCGAGTGAGACATTACTGACTATACTGCGTCCATCATATTATCAGTCTTTTGACAGCTCACGCTCATTAAGTTTTGTATTGCTTACGTACAAATATCATACAAATAATATTTGTACTTTATGGATGGGTACCGCCCACTTAGTGATGTCACACATAATGGGTTACTACGATTATGCCACAGATTAAAAATAATCGGTAGAAATCGATGTTACGAGTATTAAAAGACATTTAATAACATTATATAAAGTTTTACTTTCTTCTTAGTTAATACATGAATACAAATAAAACAATCAGGATATTCTAATTTATTTTATTAGCACGAGTCGTCGGAATGATAATCAACACTAGACTCCTCCGATGAGGAGTCTTCAGTAGCAGTTATTATTAGCTCTTGTGTAGATAATATATTATCAAACGCAATATCACGTTCTCAATCAGAGAATATTACTCTTTTAGTTCTTTCCACCACACTTGCCCAGTTCTCGGCCGTTACGTGGGTGCAAGCATTTTTTAGCAATTGCAACATTTTATTCGCTGTGAATGGGGGGCTTGTATTGCATCTCGCAGCATGCCCTTTTACTTGTGCCCATATAAGTTCTATTGCGTTGTACTGGCAGTGGTATGGAGGAATCCGAAGAACAGTATGGCCATATTCTGCTGCCATTTCATTGATTACATAGCGTTTTGCTCTCTTTTTGGTTTTTAATATTTTTATTAATTCAACTTTTAACATTGAGTCGTCCACATTTTCTCCATTGTCCCGAAGCCAATTAATTATTTCATGCTTTTTGCTAATAAAAAGCTGTGTTGGCATTTTGTCAATTTGACGGGAGTGGTAGGGCGCATTATCAATAAAAATTATTGATGGTTCTTCCAATGAAATGAGCATTTTTTTGAACCACTCTTCATACACATTTGCATTCATCTCTTCGTGGTAGTCATTTGATTTCTTCGATTTAAATGCCAACAGTGCGTCTTGTACAAATCCTTTTGCTGTACCTGCATGGCAAATGATTAGGCGCTCACCTTTTCCCATTGGTACTGAGGAAGTGGAATCAGCAGTATCATCAGTCCAGAAACGAGATAGTGTGTGGTTAGCGTTGAGCCATGTTTCATCCGTGAAAACAATATTTGCCCAATCTTGTATTTTCTTTGCCTCTCTTAAAAAATCACAACGTGCTATAGCTATATCTGTGCGTTCCATTAATAATTTTCTTTTATTTAACTTTTTATATGAAAAGCCAATTGTGTTCAAAACTTTGACCAAAGAAGATTTTTCACCATGAAATAGACCACTTCTTTTCAAAGAAACAATAAGTTTTCTCAAAGTTGGAATTTCTTTTCTCAAGTAGTAATCTAGTTTACGTAGGTTATCATTAATCGAATTACTTAGGTACGTAATTCGATTAATGATAGTAGGTACTATAATCGGAATGGTATCGCATACGAGAATCTTTAGGACATCACTATCGTCAATCTGTCAAAAGATGGTTAATATAATGGACAGTGTATATAATAACAATGACGCCAGTGAGTAAGTCGAAGGGGACATTACTGACTTTTATAATTGACTGGCAGCGGTGAGAGAGTTGAATAAGACATTACTGATTATTATAACAGACTGACAGTGGTGACCCAGTTGAGAAAGACATCACTGACTATAATAACAGACTGACAGTGGTGAGTCATTTGAGGAAGACATTACTGACTTTTATAATTGACTGACAGCGGTGAGAGAGTTGAATAAGACATTACTGACTATTATAACAGCCTGACAGTGGTGACTAAGTTGAGAAAGACATCACTGACTATAATAACAGACTGACAGCAGTGAGTCAGTGGAAGGAGACATTACTGACTTTTATGACTGACTGACAGCGGGTAAGTTAGTGGAGGGAGACGTTACTGACTGGCAGCGGGTGAGTTAGTTAAGGGAGACATAACTGACTTTATTATAATAGAGTAACAGCGGTGAATCAATGGAAGGAGACATTACTGACTTTATTATGACTGACTCACTGACAGCGAGTTGTGAGTCAGTTGAATATTACTGATTATAACTCATTTCAGTGGGTTAGCATTGGAATTAATAGTTTGTAATAAATATTGAGTGATAACCCTTTATGTTTTACGTGTATTGCCTTTTTCAAGAGTGTACAAAATTTAGATTAAATGTTTATTGTGTTCAAGTATTGTATTTTATTTTGAGTGTATGTTAATACAGTAATAGTAATTGAGTTAATACAGTATTAAAATAAATATTTCTTTTATTTCTTCTATTCATCCATTAATATTAATTTACCCAATAATATCGTCCTCAACATCAGATATTTCAACGCTGTTACTATCGACTTTAAGGTCAACATCTTTATCTTTGGAATAATTTTCGTCCATTTTCGCTCCTCTAACGGAAATCTCAACATCTTTATTAATAAATATTTCATCAGGTTGATAAAACTTATTACTTTCAGTAATATTTTCTTCAATATCTTGACTGGAAACATCTTTATGTTTCTTTATATCTTCACTAAATAGTTTATCATCAATCTTAAATACTTTTTGTAGCTCTTTATCAACTTTGTTTCTATCTGTATTACTTAAATTTTCGTATTTATCATGAATTATATTTATAAAGCTTTTAATGATATCTTTCAAATCTATTCCACTAGCAAATTTCTTAAGAACATCATTTAGTTTTGCTTTATCGCTTTGATTAAAATATTGGTTAAGTTTTACTAATGATTCGTATAATATAGTATTATTACTGTTTAATATATTTTGTAAATTGGTTCTTACTTGATTTGGTTTCATATTCGAGTTATTTATAAGAATGTTTAGTATTGTTTCCTGTACATCTTCGTTGAATATATCCGTACTATCAAATAGTATTTCTACTTCGTCACTAAGCAATTTCATTGCTTTTTTCAAGTCTTTATTATCATACTTGAGTATTGCAGCAACGAATTTGTCAAGAAATTCAATAAATATTTTGTCTTTTTCATTGGTTCTTAAAAATGCTTTTACTGGCGTTATAGCTTTTTCTATTTGGTCGATAAATTGACGTATTTTGTCGATGAAAGAGTTTTGGTTTTCGCCGGGTTCAAAGAGGAGGGATGTTTCTAAAGCTACATTGACGCTCCTGGGTTTAGTGGCTTTTGCCAAAACTGTAATATAAAAATGGTTGCTTATCATCGTAGCGTCCATGAAATCAAAATACTGTACTAAAAACTATTATATTTATCATCTAGAGCAGGGCTTCTTAAACTGTGGGTCGCGACCCCCAGGGGGGTCGCGAGACTACTGACATGGCTGCAGCTGTCCTTTAAAGAACTTTTCTATACTGCGTCCATCATATTATCAGTCTTTTGACAGCTCACGCTCATTAAGTTTTGTATTGCTTACGTACAAATATCATACAAATAATATTTGTACTTTATGGATGGGTACCGCCCACTTAGTGATGTCACACATAATGGTTACTACGATTATGCCACAGATTAAAAATAATCGGTAGAAATCGATGTTACGAGTATTAAAAGACATTTAATAACATTATATAAAGTTTTACTTTCTTCTTAGTTAATACATGAATACAAATAAAACAATCAGGATATTTTAATTTATTTTATTACCACGAGTCGTCGGAATGATAATCAACACTAGACTCCTCCGATGAGGAGTCTTCAGTAGCAGTTATTATTAGCTCTTGTGTAGATAATATATTATCAAACGCAATATCACGTTCCCAATCAGAGAATATTACTCTTTTAGTTCTTTCCACCACACTTGCCCAGTTCTCGGCCGTTACGTGGGTGCAAGCATTTTTTAGCAATTGCAACATTTTATTCGCTGTGAATGGGGGGCTTGTATTGCATCTCGCAGCATGCCCTTTTACTTGTGCCCATATAAGTTCTATTGCGTTGTACTGGCAGTGGTATGGAGGAATCCGAAGAACAGTATGGCCATATTCTGCTGCCATTTCATTGATTACATAGCGTTTTGCTCTCTTTTTGGTTTTTAATATTTTTATTAATTCAACTTTTAACATTGAGTCGTCCACATTTTCTCCATTGTCCCGAAGCCAATTAATTATTTCATGCTTTTTATTAGCCTGTGTTGGCATTTTGTCAATTTGACGGGAGTGGTAGGGCGCATTATCAATAAAAATTATTGATGGTTCTTCCAATGAAATGAGCATTTTTTTGAACCACTCTTCATACACATTTGCATTCATCTCTTCGTGGTAGTCATTTGATTTCTTCGATTTAAATGCCAACAGTGCGTCTTGTACAAATCCTTTTGCTGTACCTGCATGGCAAATGATTAGGCGCTCACCTTTTCCCATTGGTACTGAGGAAGTGGAATCAGCAGTATCATCAGTCCAGAAACGAGATAGTGTGTGGTTAGCGTTGAGCCATGTTTCATCCGTGAAAACAATATTTGCCCAATCTTGTATTTTCTTTGCCTCTCTTAAAAAATCACAACGTGCTATAGCTATATCTCTATATATAGCTCTATATATAGCTATATCTCTATATTCTTTCTGCTTTTTTCTATATTAATTTTTAGGCTAACTGTTACATTTAAGCTCTTTATATTTCAAGATTTCAATGATGCTCCAAATACTTATATTTACTGCCAAAGATCCAAATCTCCAATCTCGCATACAAACCGATTTAGTTTTGTTCTCATCTGCCATGCTATCGCTATATGTTATATAGTATCAATCTTTATGAATTTGCAATGATTGAAGTCGCTACTATAATCCGTGATATTGATGCTACCAATATCGCGGACAGTTACATGGTTGATGAGGCTGAAATGTGTACCGAACTTCTTAAAGGGGTAGAAGGTAGAAGCTTAACTATAATTACGCAAAATATTAGAAGCCTTAATAAAAACATAGACCAATTTTGCATCCTTTTACAAAGAATTGCAAAAGACTTTGATGTCCTTGTAATGACAGAATGCTGGTTATCTTACAATTCCGATGGTACTGATATCCCTGATATACGTGGATATCGCAAATATTCTACAAAAAATAAACATAACCAGAATGACGGAGTAGTGATATATGTTAACAATAATATTTCCTCCATCCGTGTTTATGAGCCTCCTTTACAAGATGCTAATTGTCTGGCAATTCAATTTCAATCAAATTTGACATTGCTAGGGATTTATAGACCATGTGCTTTCAAAAAAATTGATAACTTCGTTGAATCTTTTGACGAATTATTACAAGAACTCAAATATCAAAATAAAATTGTCGTTGTTGGTGATATTAATATTAATACTATACCACCTAAAGACATAAGTTCCTCTATTGAATACCTTAATGTAGCCGCATCACATGGTTTGCTACCTGCCCATTCTTACCCTACTAGGCTTGACACATGTTTAGACCATATTTTACTTAAGGCGCCTACTAAATCTCTAGCCATTGTCTGTAAATCTGATGTTACTGACCACGACACAGTCATATTAAATCTTAAATTAGATAAAAATATTAGAAGTCAAGTCGAAACCTATATAAAGATTGACTATTATGCTGTTACCAAAAAAATACATAATACTGATTGGACATCAGTCGTTACACAATCGAATCCTGAGCAAGCAACTAACTCATTCATAAACACAATTAAAAATATAATGGTTGAGTTCTCAGACACTTCAACAAAACGTAGCAACAAAACAAATATAAAACCCTGGATCACGCGAGGCCTCATAAAATGCATAAATAATCGTAATAAACTACACATTAAGGTTAGAAAACATCCACACGACGAAACATTACAGAAACTGTACAAAAACTACAGAAACACTTGCAATAACCTACTAAAATCATTGAAATGTAAATTCTATAGAGACCTTTTAAAAAAATACCATAATAATCCTCGACGGACATGGACCACCATAAAAGACATATGTCATCTTCACAACTCCAAAGACAAATCCACGGAATTACTCACTATTTCGAATCTCCCCTTACACTCTGTTAATACTATCAATAGCCACTTCTGCAATGTTGGACCTAAGTTGGCACACACAATCCTCTCTGACTGCACACTTGATCATCATTCCTTAACAAAGAATATACCATACCTGCCCCAATGCTCCAATTCGCTTGCCCTACCTTTCACAGACGAAAATGAGGTAATTAAAATTATATCCGACCTAGATGAACATGTAGCAGTTGGATGGGATAATATACCAGTAAAGCTCATTAAAATGGCTAAAAGTTCTCTTAGTTATCCCATTGCTCATATTTCAAATATGTGTATTGAAAGTGGTATTTTTCCTTCTGCTCTCAAAAAATCCATTGTTTATCCAGTTTATAAGGTTGGTGACAGAAATTGTATTTCTAATTATCGCCCTATATCCATTTTGCCTGTGTTAACTAAAATCATTGAAAAGATAATAAACGGTCGTTTAATTTCATTCCTAGAAAAGAACAATATTCTTGCACCTAATCAATTTGGCTTCCGCAGGCACAAATCGACTGAGGATGCTATATCAGCAATGATCAACGAGGTATCCTTAAACATGGATGCAGGAAACAAGTGTTTGGGTGTGTTCTTAGATTTGGCAAAAGCCTTTGATTCGGTATCTATTCCTATTCTCTTGACGAAACTAGAGTCATGTGGAATTCGAGGTTTGCCGTTGAAACTTTTTCAAAGCTATCTAACTAATAGAACTCAGTTAGTCAAAATAGGCAAATATCTTAGCAGTGAACAGGATATAACGTTCGGTGTACCACAAGGTAGTGTCTTGGGTCCGACATTATTCCTACTTTATGTTAACGATCTTTGTAATATAAAAATGACAAATGCTAAAATCTTTACATTTGCGGATGACACAGCTCTCCTATTTACAGGCCCATCGTGGCCAAAAGTACTGAGCGAAGCGGAACTTGGCCTATTTCAGATTCAGACGTGGTTAATCCACAACTTGTTAACCCTCAATATCCACAAAACAAAATTCATAACCTTCACTTATTCACAAATTAAAAAATCTGTACAAGACCAGATTAAGCTTAAAATTCATTCATGCTCTAATAATTTAAATTTTATACAAAATTGTAGCTGTCCCTTGGTAGATCAGACAACAGAAATCAGGTATCTTGGAGTCCAATTAGATGAAAGGCTTTCATGGGAATGTCATATAAATAGTGTTATTCCACGTATTAGGAAACTCATATTCATATTTAAAAACATTCGTCATATTGCTGACGAAACCCTTAAAAAGCAAGTTTACTATAGTTTAGTACAATCTCTCCTCACCTATTGCATTTCTATCTGGGGAGGTGCTGGTAAAACTAATATGTTAAGACTGGAGAGGGCGCAAAGAGCTTTATTGAAGGTTGCGCATTTTAAGCCGTTCCGCTATCCAACGCAACAACTATACAAGGATTGCAAAGTGTTAAATGTTCGACAACTCTTTATAAGTAATATTGTCACAAAACAACATACAAAACTGAACTTCCTTCAACTGTTAAAACAGTTAGAAGGAAAAAGAAGAACGCACCGAGTATGTGTTATTCCCAAATTAAAGTTAACACTAACGAGACGACAAGCTATATTTCTTGGCCCTTTACTTTACAATAAATTAAATAAAAACCTTAATATATTCAAAAAAACAAAATACACGATTAAAAAAGAAATATTTCAATATCTTACGACACTTAGTCACGAGCAAACCGAATCCATCTTAACTGTTCTTGGATAGGATAAAATGCACGCACATACACACACTATATGTATGTATATATATATATACATGTATGTGTATATATATATATATATGTATATATATATATATATATATATATATATATATATATATATGTGTGTGTGTGTGTGTATATATATACATATATGTATAACTCATTAAAACTAACTATAACTTATTTATATATTTAAAATTAATATAAATTAACACGTTGGAATAAATAAAACATAAATAAAATATAATTATAGATAATAATAAGCATATACAAAAAAAAAAAAAAAGTTCGTTTTTGATCGTAGCATACTCTGTGTTCAAAAATAAGTAAATTTGTGATATATTTGTACACATGTATATAAATACTATATATACAATAAAATCAAATATAAATAATATACAATAACTATTGTGATTTTATACGTTAATCCTTTACGTTTATTGCACTTCTTTTGGTTATTCTTTATTTCTTATTTATCTACTTCACTTACTGTTATATACGTTATTAAAAATACATAAATACATTATAAAATTTCCATCTGATATCTTACTCAAGTAAGCTCAATGTTATTTCTTGCAAGCACTATATCTTTGTTTTTACGCCAATGTTTACATCGCTAGCTTACTGTCACTTTGATAAGTGGGTACACAAATAAATTACTTCGGACTTTGTTAATGCGAGAATGGACATGAAGTTAAAATATTTGTTATGATTTGCAGTATCATTGATTCTTTTTTCTTTTTACTTTTTTTTTATATTACTAGAATATTAATCATGGTTTTTCTTTCATTTGTGGTAATCCAGAGCATCTATATTGCATAACAAAGTATGGCAAAATAAACAAGTCTGCAGAATTAATGATAATCCTAAACACAAGTTTTCTTAGTTAGGAGTCAGATGTTCTCCCACTTCAACGGCCAAATTATAACTACCTTTTTAATAACATCTTGTAAATGTGGGTTACGCAATACTTTATTAATAAGAAATAAATAAATAAATAAATAAATAAATAAATAAATATCTATGCGTTCCATTAATAATTTTCTTTTATTTAACTTTTTATATGAAAAGCCAATTGTGTTCAAAACTTTGACCAAAGAAGATTTTTCACCATGAAATAGACCACTTCTTTTCAAAGAAACAATAAGTTTTCTCAAAGTTGGAATTTCTTTTCTCAAGTAGTAATCTAGTTTACGTAGGTTATCATTAATCGAATTACTTAGGTACGTAATTCGATTAATGATAGTAGGTACTATAATCGGAATGGTATCGCATACGAGAATCTTTAGGACATCACTATCGTCAATCTGTCAAAAGATGGTTAATATAATGGACAGTGTATAAGTTCCTTCATTACCCCTTTTCATTAAATTTAATTAAATAGATTTTATTAAATTTATGATTGGTTAGTTTACAACAATTATAAATAAAATTTTAAAATTAGTATACACACTACGTACAAATATAAATACAAATAAAAATCATACAAAATACTATTGTAGTTTTATTATAACTATTTTTTGAAAAAAAGTGGCAATGCAAAACTGTTATTTACATTGTAAAATAGTGCGATATTACATCTACATCTACGGTTAGTATACATTTCATTATATGGAGGAGGGGGTCGTTTAAAATTTCCTAAGCTTGAAGGGGGTCGCTATATAAAAAAGTTTAAGAAGTTAGAGTATTGTTTTTGTGAAGTGCTGTGAGTTCGAGTTACCACATGGAGCCGCGGGGATAGCGGGACAAATGACATGAAATGAGATTTACGTTTTATATTATCATCCTTTGCCCTTATCCCACTCTCAGTGGGGCCGGCACAACATGTTATAAGCATGTTGTCACATGATTTGGCTACGTAATTTATGACCGGCCGCCTGCTTGGCTAACCTTCGACACCTCGGTAAAAGGGGGGTACTCTACTCAGCCGCATACCAAACGGCGAGTCAACTTACCTTAGTCACCTTTTACGACACCTCGGTAAGAAATGGGGGTGGTCTATCCTACTCAGCTCGGTAATCGGTAACGTGAGACAGTCGACCTTAAAGTCGGACTGTCCCGCCAAAATTGGGACGTGTGGTCACTTTAGCGGAAGTGCCTCTACTACACAAATAATAAATAAATATCTGAGACCCGAGGAGCTGAAAGCAGAATCACTACCCTATGCAATGAATGAAATGAATGAATGCGAATGAAACTCATTCATATCATGGTTGATACAAATGGATTATAATCAAATTGAAAATATTCTTTTAACCCTTATTTAAAACACTCTAAAATACACACAATCATACACAACACTCACTCATACCTTACCTACATGCAAATCACTTATTTTAAGACACACATCCATATACATCCACATGCACACACACACGGCTGTAATATAAGTTTTTAATTTTTGTTTTATATTTTTTATTTTTCTTTTCGTTTTTACTTTTGATGAATAACATTTAAATGTTGTTCTTATTAGTTTTATACAAATTCCTTTTTTTCCTTATTAATTGTAATTTTTTGTCATCGTAATTTATATTTTTTTTTACTCCTGTACATATATAAGTTGAACTAAGTTAAGGTGGGCACTGGTTCCCAAAATACAGTTTTAACTAGCTTGGGAGCCAGGGAGACAATAATTGTACATGTGCATTGTTGTAAAATAAATAAATAAAAAAAAAAAAAAAAAACTAAATCTATTTGATTATTTTCGATTTCAAAAATTATTATTCGAAATATATACTCAATTATACATACGAAAACAGCAAAGGAGCACGGAAAATAGAACCAATTGCATATTTGCGATAAAGTAAAGAAATAAAAAAATGTTTTATATCACTATAAATTATTGTTACAACATGTTTGAAATACAATCTCCTTCATATAGTTAGGTCAATATCTTTAATATTTAATTGAGTTAATATATATATGTGTATATATACATATATGTATTAAAATAAAACTTATCTAGATCAATATTTCTATCATCCCTGAAATTCACGAAAATCGTTGTTGCCGTTTCCGAGATTCTGAAATCACTACATATTATAAAACAAAGTCGCATAAACCCTATGTACGCATAAAACTTTAAAACTACGCAACAGATTTTGATGCAGTTTTTTTTTATAGATAGAGTGATTCCAGAGGAAGGTTTTTACGTATAATAACACTCAATACGGAGTAGAGAAATACTGTAATTTTTGAGGTTTCTGTACATAATTACATTTTTTTCCGCTTACATTGCAAACGCTGGCTAAACCCTACGAGATTTATCAAATGATGTACTAAGTATTTGTACACCTTAAAAAGGTCTACAGAAAAGTCCGCGATGGTATATGTCTATCTCTTATGGATAACCCACTATAACATTTTTTGTCATTTACTTTTTACAAAAAATAATGCCATATTTTTGAAGCAGTTTTTATACAATACAGCATTAATCCTTATCCAATTAAGTACCTTAAATAAATAGTTTATTTAATATAGATCAATATGGCCGTTTACAGTATGTAATTTAAGTGAACATTTTCGGAGATATCACAGATTTAAAATGCCGTGAGGACGCCGCGCTTCGCCCTAACACTTCGACTTTAGCAGTTATGTCGCTCTTTCAAGAGTTTGTTGAAAGACATTCTGTAATTAACTGTAAAAATAAAATACATAGGGAAAATGTAAAAGTAAATAAGTAAAAATGTACTATATGAATTTAGATATTCCAAAGATAGCAGGAAATCTTCCTGGTATAGGGAAAGGAAATTGTTTTTCTCCAAATTTAACGCTCGTGGGCCACGGGCAGTTATGAATAAATCAAAACTACTAGATCGATTTTAATCATTTTTTTTACACTGACTGACATGGGATATATATTTTATACCCGTGCGAAGCAGGGGTAGGCCGCTAGTATATATATATAGCGTAACACCGTGTGACTATCGTGAGTAGTATTCATAGTTATTGTATAGAACCGGCTATACTCACGTGTAATTCTATCGGGTTAGCCCGACTAGTTTCGAACCCATCCGGGACACTTATTCATGAGCTCTTTACACGACGTTATCGCGGCGGGAACTGCGTCGAGCAGCTCGCTGGGCGCGACTCATGGGTGGCGGGGGTGCGGGGGGACACGGTGGCGGCGGTGACCGCACCTCTTCAAAGTGTTCCCTGTCGCTCTAGTCTTCGTCATCGCATGCACGGATGAAGTTTGTGCACGCGACGCTTACGGTGTCGGGTTCAAAGCGGTCTTTATATGAACCAGTAGTGTCAAAAATCGGGTTCCACGCCGGAGGTAGTGTCCATCCACCGTCTCTGTTTAATTTCGGGTACCGGCCAATTTCAATGGCTTCTCGTATTTTTCTAGGTACTAGAAATTTTTCCCTGGATAGTGGTTAGTACTCGAATCGTGGACATGCTCCGCTATGGCCGATCCATTGGTGTCCATATTCTTGACACTACGAATGTGCTCCGATATCCTCGTAGTGATGTTGCGACGAGTGTCGCCTATATGATTCCTCCCACAGACGCAAGGAATCCTATAACACCAGGCACGCAAAATGGATCCGGATCTTTCGGTGAGCGCAGCAGGCTACGTATTTGACCAGGAGGACGGAATAACGTCTTGATATTATACTTACGACGGGGATAGTGGCCTATCTTATCCGTCACTCCCTTAACATACGTTAAATAAGCAGGCGACCGTGCTGCTTCTACCGATCTTCGCGATTTCTTGTTTTGTGCTAAACGATAACACTGGTGCCAGTTATAACCATTGCTTTCTAAGGCGAGTTTTATTTGATGTAATTCCTGTCCCAGATATTGCGGGTCACAAAGATTTAAGGCTCTGTTTATCAAAGTTCGAGGGAGAGAAGAAAGATGCGAGGGGTGATGATGCGATCTGGCGTGTAAGTATTTGTTTGTGTGAGTGGGTTTCCGGTACACCGTTGTAGAAAACTTACCGCCAGGTCGTCTTACGACCATGACGTCAAGAAATGGCAGCTTACCATCCTTTTCTTCGTCCAATGTGAACTTCACCTTATCATATAATTTGTATAGGCACAGTAACAAGTCTAATACTTTATCTCTGTTAACTATCTGTGTGAATAAGTGCCCCGGATGGGTCCGAAACTAGTCGGGCTAACCCGATAGAATAAGACGTGAGTATAGCCGGTTCTATTCATTAACTAATCTTGTATAAGTAAAAAAGAAAATAATTTTGTAACTTTTTGTGTGTAAATAGGTATTGGTTTTTGAAACGGTATAGATGTAAATTTGAATTGTATGTATTAATTAATAGTAAACTTGATAACAAATCATTAAAAAAAAATTAATAGGATAATAATGCACCAAATATAAACAGCATGCAAATGATTAATTCATTTAAATATCACTACATATTATAAAACAAAGTCGCATTCTTTGTTTATATCCCCATGTACGCATAAAACTTTAAAACTACGCAACAGATTTTGATGCGGTTTTTTTTAATGGATAGAGAGATTCCAGAGGAAGGTTTGTACGTATAATAACATTCAATACGGAGTAGAGAAATACTGTAATTTTTGAGGTTTCTGTAAATAATTATATTTTTTCCGCTTACATTGCAAACGCAGGCTAAACCCTACGAGATTTATCAAAATGATGTACTAAGTATTTGTACACCTTGAAAAGGTCTACAGAAAAGTCCGCGATGGTATATGTCTATCTCTTTTGGATAACCCACTATAGCATTTTTTGTCATTTACTTTTTACGAAAAATAATACCATATTTTTGAAGCAATTTTATACAATACAGCATTAATCCTTATGCATTTAAGTAAATTGTTCATTTAATATAGATCAATATGGCCGTTTACAGAATGTAATTTAAGTGAACATTTTCGGAGATATTACAGATTTAAAATGCCGCGAGGACGCCGCGCATTTAACAGCTATGTGTTGTTCTTTCAAGAGTTTGTTTAAAGCTGTGAATGTTGTTTATAAAGACATTCTGTAATTAATTGTAAAAATAAAATACATAGGGAAAATGTAAAAGTAAATAAGTAATAATGTATATGAATTTAGATATTCCAAAGATAGCAGGAAATCTTCTTGGTATAGGGAGAGGAAATTGTTTTTCTCCAAATTTAACGCTTACGGGCCACGGGCAGCAATGAATAAATCAAAACTACTGGATCAATTTTAATCATTTTTAAACACTGAGTGACATGTGCTATATATTTTATACCCGTGCGAAGCAGGGGCAGGCCACTAGTTAAAGATAAAATGTTGGCCACATTTGAATCATATGGTTTTATTTATCACGTTTTGTTAAGTACCTAAACCTATGGAGTGTAGCATCATAATAATTATCATATGATCTTAATTTTTTATATACATTACATATATTAATATTAAAAAATCAGTTGTTTAATGAACTTTTAAAGTGGTGGACGCAAAACGGTGTCTTCTAATAGATTTTGATGTTCCGGAATAATGTTTCAAAAGGTATGTTAAATATATACACTAGTGATTTCCCGGACTTCGTTCGCGCAAATAAGGGTTTAAGTACCCTCAATATGTGATTTTTTCCAGTAAGAATAAATTTTTTTTTGCTCTAAGTATACAAATATTTATATTAGTACTAGCGGCCTGCCCCTCCTTCGCACGGGTATAAAATATATATCCCATGTCATTCAGTGTAAAAAAAATGATTAAAATCGATCCAGTAGTTTTGATTTATTCATTACTGCCCGTGGCCCGCAAGCGTTAAATTTGGAGAAAAACAATTCCTTCCCCTATACCAAGAAGATTTCCTGCTATCTTTGGAATATCTAAATTCATATAGTACATTTTTACTTATTTACTTTTACATTTTCCCTATGTATTTTATTTTTACAATTAATTACAGAATGTCTTTAAACAAACTCTTGAAAGAGCGACGTAGCTGCTAAAGTCGTGTATTATAGGGCGAAGTGCGGCGTCCTCACGGCATTTTAAATCTGTAATATCTCCGAAAATGTTCACTTAAATTACATGCTGTAAACAGCCATATTGATCTATATTAAATCAACTATTTATTTAAGGTACTTAATTGGATAAGGATTAATGCTGTATTGTATAAAAATTTCTTCAAAAATATGGCATTATTTTTCGTAAAAAGTAAATGACAAAAAATGGTATAGTGGGTTATCCATAAGAGATAGACATATACCATCGCTGACTTTTCTGTAGACCTTTTTAAGGTGTACAAATACTTAGTACATCATTTTGATAAATCTCGTAGGGTTTAGCCTGCGTTTGCAATGTAAGCGGAAAAAAATGTAATTATGTACAGAAACCTCAAAAATTACAGTATTTCTCTTCTCCGTATTGAATGTTATTATACGTACAAACCTTCCTCTGGAATCACTCTATCTATTAAAAAAAACCACATCAAAATCTGTTGCGTAGTTTTAAAGTTTTATGCATACATAGGAATATATGGACAAAAAAAGAATGCGACTTTGTTTTATAATATGTAGTGATTTTAGACCATCACCATTCAATGGTGAACGGGCAAAGTAAACAAGTGATAACGCCTGGATCGACTCCCACCTGCAATGTTGTTTTCTTTTCAAGTATAATCTTTTTTATATCTTTAAAAGAATTACCAAGCATGTATCGGTCACCTAGGTATTTGATCATTAAACGCAAACCGACATCTTATATATATAAAAGAAAGTTGGTCGTAGTTACACTATTTATAACTCAAGAACGGATGAACCAATTCGGCTGAAAATTGGTGGAGAGGTTGCTTAGAACCAGGAGACGGACATAGGATACTTTTTACCCCGTTCGACCGCATTTATTTTATCCCGTCAAGTCACTATAAAACGTGGTATATCAAAAACGACTATGACATGGAATAGGTAACAAAACATTAATGACAGCTATACGAAATTTTGTCTTTGGTTAAGTATGGTAAAAAATTTGACAATTATCAAAATAATAGCTAAACTTCACTACATAGTATAAAATTAGTCAATTTATGTATAGTTTAGATATTCCAAAGATAGCAGGGAATCTTCATGGTGTAGAGTAAGGGGAATTGTTTTACTCCAAATTTAACGCGTGCGGGGCACGTGCAGTAATAAATAAAACAAAACTACTGGATAGAGTTTAATCATTTTTTTCACTGAGTGACATAGGCTATACATATATTTACCCTTGCGAAGCTGGAGCGGGCCACTAGTAATTCATATTTTTAACCATAGGTCACGGTTCAAAATCAACACGCAGTATTGTCACATGTAATGTTTAATTGCGATATTTAGAGGCCAAAGGGTAATTTGGCGGCCTCTTTGGCGGTGATCAAAAGAAAAGATCATAAGAACATAATTTAAGATTAATTATGTAATTAAAGTGTATAACTTGTTCTTATCAAATAAGCTGTGATGGCCTAGCGGTGCGTGTGTGTGAATCTCTAGAGACGATCATGGGTTCAAACCCGGGCAGACACCAATGAGTTTTTCTAATAAAACTTATGTGTCTAATTGATAATTGCAATTTATCACACGCTTTTCGGTGAAGGAAAACATCGTGAGGAAACCTGCATATCTATTTATTTATTTATTTAAAAAGGCCATCAACAATATAAACACCATACATAGATACAACTACACAATGTACAACGATTATTATAATTAAGTGCTATATTAATTATAGATGGCAACAGCATGCGCAGATTGACAACAACTATATAAAGTGACAATGAACATAAACTACGTAATAAATTTGAGAAAAAAGAAGATCTAAATATAAATATAAATACAATAAAGCGGCAAAAAAGAACAATTGAAAACTATAAATATAATATATATAAATATAATATATATCTCTAGAGAATTCTGGAGATATGTGTAACCTACCAATCCGCATTGGAGCAGCGTGGTAGGTCTTAGCTCCAATCCTTCTCTCCAATAACGGAGAGAAGAGGCCTATGCCCAGCAGTGGGATAGTAACAGGCCGCTACTTACTATCAAAGTTCACAATAAACAAAATATATGATTATAGATTTAACTGTTGACTTCAGAAAAAGGAAAATGAAGTACGGAATACGGCTCCGTCCGCGTGGAAAGATTAAAACTGTTATATAGTAGTACCTTGGTGACCGAGCTTTACTCGGTAATTTTAAAAATGATGTAAAAAAAAATTAAAATTGAAAAAAATTTTTTTTAATGAAAAATGAAAAATAATAGGGCAGGTGCGGCTCGATCCTAGGTATTTCCACCTCTCTAGACCGCCCGTTTCCCAAACGAACTACCATTTGATTTGATCATGACTTTACGTTTGACAGCGAAAAATTGTGATTGTATTCCACGTAAATTTCGAAAAAATTTTAGAGCCCGAAATATAAGCCCAAGGATAAAACGAGATTTCTCCCCCAAAACCCTTTACATACTGAATTTCAATAAATCGTTGGAGCCGTTTCCGAAAAATAAATAAATAAATATATATATATATATATATACAAGATTAACTAATATTAAAGATTTTGATAACCATAAAAATGTTTAAAGTGGGTTTGTGGGTTGTGGGTACTTTGATTTAGAACTTTTAGAGGGAAACAATTTTGTAATACATGATTTTGAATAACTATCGTCGTTTACTCAGCGCACGCAAGGAAAGCTTTAAATTTTGCCGCTTTCGTACTATTTTTTATTGCTGCTCCTCTCCTAGTCATCTTAGCGTGATATTATATATATAAAGCATATAGTCTTCCTCGATAAATGGACTATCTTACACTTAGAGAATTTTTCAAATCGGTCCAGTAGTTCCGGAGATTACACATACAAACAAACAAACTCTTCAGCTTGAGAACGGATAGTACAATTTCAACAAAATAATGTTTTAATTACTTTAAATATTTTGTAGTAAAAGAAAGTTCCTGGTTAATAGAGATTAACGGAATAAACGTCTCGTGAAGATTGGGTAATCTCTATCTCTTAATATCTCTATCTCTTACGGATAACCCACAATACCATTTTTTGTCATTTTCTTTTTACCAAAAATAATGCCTTATTAACGGAGCAATTTTAAACAATACAGCATTAATCCTTATCCAATGAAGTACCTTAAATATATTATTGATTTAATATAGATCAATATGGCCGAATGCGATTGTTTTTCATAAAGCTGTGAACGTTGTATATAAAGACATTCTGTAATATATTAATTGTAATAATAGATAACAGAGGGAAAAATGTAAAAAGTGAATAAGTAAATATGTAGTATATGAATTTAGGTATTCCAAATATAGGAGGAAATCTTCATGGTATAGGGAGAGAGGAATTGTTTTACTCCAAATTTAACGCCTACGGGCCACGGGCTGTAATAAATAAATCAAAACTACTGGATCTATTTTAATCATTTTTTCATCGAGTGACATAGGCTATATATTTTATAAACGTGCGAAGCAGGGGCAGACCGCTAGTACATTAATAAAACAATCGTCTCGTGGATATTATCCGACATCATTACTCGTTGACATAAAGTCGTTTCTGATGGTGACATAAAGATTAACATAATAAACTTCTCGTGGAGATTACACGACGATATTACTCGTTGACATAACCTCGTTCCTAGCGGTGACATACAGATTAACGGAATAATTGTCTCGCAGAGATTACCCGACGATATGCATAACTCGGTGACATAAAGTCGTTTCTGATGATGACATATAGATTAATAGAATAATCGTCTCGTGGAGATTACCCGATGATATTACTCATTGACTTATAGTCGTCCCTGAAGTTGATATATAGATTAACAGAATAATTGTCTTGTGGAGATTACTCGATGATATTACTCGTTGACTTAAAGTCGTTTCTGATGGTGACATATAGATTAATAGAATAATCGTCTCGTGGAGATTACTCGTTGACTTATAGTCGTCCCTGAAGTTGACATATAGATTAACAAAATAATCGTCTCGTGGAGATTACCCGATGATATTATTCCTTGACATAAGCTCGTTCTTGAAGGTGAGATATAGATTAATGGAATAATCATCTCCTATTCAGGAGACGATATTACCAACAAAATATTGTTGGTAATATTCAGGAGACGATTATTCCACCGAAGTCGTTGACATAAATTCGTTCCTGGCGGTGACTTATAGCTATCATCTTTAACATTGCAGGTGCTCGTGTTCGGAGGTCTGTGTTGGATATCGCTTACAGCTAGCATCATGAGTCTATCGAGAATTATCTGGCAAGTGGATATAGAATCTGCAGCGTCAATGTTGAGTATGTTAATTTGTTATTTTTTAATACATTTAGGCATTCACAATTTGAAATCCGCGTGGTTCCCTACGAGAGAAGTTTAAGGAAATAGGTATCCTTACATTGGCTCTACAGTATATTTCTTTTTTTATTGCATTTTTTAATCTTTAAAAAAAATTACCGAGTAAGGCTCGTTCACCAGCATATTTGTTTTTATATGTATTGCTGTTGACAAAGTAGGTAGTAAAGGTTATAAAAATTTACAAATTCATTATGTTCCTTTTTCCAGGTTTTATATTCGGCGTGTCGACCATCGTGGGTACACTTTCTCTCTCTGCGATAACAGATAAGATCGGACGAAGATGGTGTTTCGTTATATTCTCCTTTTCTACACTTATCAGCTATATATTAATATTTTTCTTGGAAGATATGTACATACTCTTTAGTGTAATCGGTGGAATATCATCAGGAGCTCTTACAGCTCTGACTATATACGTAACTTCTGAATACAGTACGGCAAAGTCAAGGATACTAAACCTTTTTTTAGTATTAATTGTTGCTCAGACGATAGGCTTGCCTTTGGGATACCTAATCGAAATGCATTTACAGAGGAGAATTGTAATTGCCATCTTTATACTTATGAATATATTAGGAACTATTCTTCCTTACTTTTGGATTGAAAGTCCCCATTGGTTGGCAACTAAAGGAAAGTTTGACGAGTGTGAAAAAGCTTTCAGAATATTACACGGCGGCAAACCGAGTTGTGAACGCGAATTAAAATTGCTTATCATCATGGAAAAGGGTAAATTGAGAAAATTCGGCGACATGAATATCAATTCGACCGTTAAGCTTCTATTTCTATCGTTTAAAATGAAATATTTCTGGAAACTTCTTCTATTGAATCTATGCATGCAGTCGTATATTAGCGCGGCGGATAAAGTAGTTTTATGGAATCTAAGTTCAATAGGACCATCGTTTTTTGATATGTTAATATTATACTCAATCGTAATTTTTGGATGTGTTATATCATATTTTGTAATTAGAAAAACGTCCATACGTCTCTTACTGCTTTCTACTGGTTATATAGCCAGTCTTTTATTGGTGATCGCCCAAATTTACTGCTATTATCAAAATAATGATTTTTCGAATAGTATTAATGTTATGTTATTATTAGCTTCTTATATTATTGTAAATATAGGTCCGATGCCAATTTTGAAAGTCGTCGAAAGCGAAATGTTTCCATCTGAACTCAAAATGTATATATATTCGATTTTACAAATATTTTACTTAGCGTTTTCAAATTTGGCACAACATCTAGTAAAACTCGACGATTATGTGAGACTTTTGTTGTTATGTGTTGCCATTATGTTTGTTAGTCTTGGTTATTTATGGTGGCAGTTACCAGAGACTAAAAGGAGAACGTTACAAGAAATTGAGATGTATTTTAAAACGAATAGTTTTGATATTGAAGATGATTTGGCGTGCGAAGAGGTTGATATAGCGTATTAAAGTTTAAATAAAGTTTTTGTATTCTAAGTAATTGCTTAAACAAGAATGTTGACAAGTCAACGTAAAAAAGCTTTTAACAAAATTTTATGTCCCTACTGTTAACCGTCGAGCAATTCCCTCGTCTGGAGGCAATCCTGGCAATGTCAGGTCATGCTTATCATAATCATGCATCCCACTCTAAGCGGGGTCGGCACAACATGTTATAAACATGTTGTTACATGATTTGACTACATATTTTACGACCGGCCGCCTGCCTGACGTCGACTTACCTTAGTCGTACTTTACGACACCTCGGTAAGAAATGAGGGCGGTCTATTCTACTCTTTATTGTAATATGTCATATTTTAGGGTGGTGTCCCTACACAGTATACTAACTCTATGGTAAATTGTCTTAGAATATCTGCGTGGTGTGTATATTTGATGGCATTTTGTTAAATAATAAAAATAAAAATGTTTTTTAATGATAAAATAAACTTTCTTTAAGTTATTCTAAGTTAAAAAAAATGTATTAAAATAACGTAACGTTTTATTGTGTGACCTAAAAATTCATATTCCTTCAAACAGCTAATAATATAAGAAACTAAAATTTAAGGCAAGTAACAATAAAACTAAATAAAATAAATCCTTTAAATTTTTTTTTAATTATTCAATACTTTATGTACGTAATAACATATAATAAAATAATATACCCATACCATACCCAGATATAATTTTTAAAATCATGTTAAAAAACTTAAAATAAAAAAAAACGGTTGCCTGTAAAGTCGGTTTTACGGGCAAAGATTTTACGTGACAACGTCTTTTTAAATGTGATGTATTGGAGTGGGAGAGAGACGCAAGACATTCGCCAGTCCGGCGGGCCTCTCTTTCGTTCGGTGACTCATCGTAACAGACGTGAGCGGGCGTTACACTTTTTCAAGAGTGACTCCAAGCCGCAACCTAATTTAAGACGCTGTCACGTCAAAAAATATTGAAAAGAAAAATGAAAGAATGATAGGGCAGGTAGGGCTCAATCCTAGGTATTTTCACCTCTCTAGACCGCCCGTTCCCCAAATGAACTACCATGAGTTTACATTTGACAACGAAAAATTGTGATTGTATTCAACGTAAATTAAAAAAAAAAAATATAGCCAAAAAAGGCATTTTTTTTACCTAAAACCTAGCTAGATCGATTTTTCTCCCCCAAAACCCCCCACATGCTGAATTTCAGGAAAATCGTTGGAGCAGTTTCTGAGATTCCGAAAATATATATATACATACAAGATTAACTCATTTAAATATCAAAGAGATAAAGTAAAGTTAAACTTTAAGTTTTATGAAATAAATCTTAATATTTAAATGAGTTAATCTTGTATATATATATATATTTTCCGAATCTCGGAAACGGCTCCAACGATTTTCCTGAAATTCAGCATGTAGGAGGTTTTGGGGGAGAAAAATTGATCAAGCTAGGTTTTATGTAAAAAAAATATTGTTTTATCCCTGTTTTTGGGCATTAAAAAACACTAACATTTATATTGAATTGAATTTTCGCCATTAACTGTCAAGTCGGCGTAGCTTATTCGGTTAACGGGCATCTTCGAGAAATGTGAATGCCAAGGATCGATCCCGAACTAATTAATTGTTTTTTTTTTTTTAAGTTTTTTATTTTTTTGTAAAAAATTACCGAGCGAAGCTCGGTCACCCAGATATTATTTAATTAAACAAATTATTTTGACATTTTGCATTTTTACTTCAATTTCTTTATTTACAAAATGTATTATTTTAATAAAATGTTTGCCACTTTAATGTCATATGGTTTTATTTATCCACGTTTTGTTAAGTACATAAATCTGGAATATAGCATAATAATAATTATCATATGCTCTTAATTTTTTATGTACATTACATATATTAATATTAAAAAATCAGTTGTTTAATGAACTTTTAAAGTGGTGGACGCAAAACAGTGTCTTCTAATAGATTTTGATATTCTGGAATAATCATGTTTCAAAAGGTATGTTAAATATATACACTAGTGATTTACTCGGCTTCGTTCACGCTAACTTAAGGGTTTAAGTACCCTCAATTATACAACATGTGATTTTTTTCTAATTACAAAACAAATGTTTTATTTGTCCTAAGTATAAATATATTTGGACTGGCCCGTTGGCGAAGTTGGCAGCTTCGTGGGTCGCGAGTTCGATTACAACTGAGGGTCAATTCTTTCTATTAAAAATTTTTTGGTTCTTATTTATTTCTTTATTGTACATATTGTTAGAAAAAAATAGCAAATGTACAAAGGCGGACTTATCCCTGAAAGGGATCTGCTCCAGTCAACCTTTGAGTAACAGAAGGAAAAGGACAAGAAGTAAAATATGGCTAGTATAGAAAGAAATATTATTTGCACTCGATATAACAGAAAAGGCAATATAAATATTTAAAAAATGATGTAATATACACAACAGGAACAAAATTAAAGGATAAATTTATTTTTTTGAGGTTTTTCAATGGCTGTATTTGCCTCAAAAATGTTCGTACTGAAATAAAAAAAACATTTTAAATTTGTTTCTAGTTTTGAGAGAGAAAAATGGTCGAACTATATAAAAAAAATAAATTTAAAGTTTAAACTTTCTAATTTTGAGATCTTATGTTGGAAAAATATTTTCAATCAAGGTGTACCGCTCAACATAGTCCATATTTTTAACCATAGGTCACGGTTCAAATCAAAAAGCAGTGCTGTCACATGTAGTGACTAATTGCGATATTTAGAGGCCAAAGGGCAGTTTGACGGCTTCTTTGGCGGAGATCAAAAGAAAAATAAGAATATTATTTATGTTTAATAATGTAATTAAAGTGTAAACTTGTTCTTATCAAAAGTTCACAAACAAAACATATGATTATCGATTTATCTGTTGACCTCAGAAAAAGGTAGATGAAATACGGAATCGTATAGTTTTATTCTTTACTAGCAATCGCCAGCGGCTCCGCCCGCGTGGGAAGATTAACACCGTATAGTCTTTTGATAACATAACAATGTTTAAAGTGGGTTAACCTTAAAATATAGACATATGCTGTCGCGGACTTTTATTTAGAACTTTTAGAAATTTTGTAATACATGATTTTTGAATAACTATCACCGTTTACTCAGCGCACGCAAGGAAAGCTTTAAATTTTGCCGTTTTCGTACTATTTTTTATTGCCGCTCCTCTCCTATTCATCTTAGCGTGATGTTAAATATATAGCCTTCCTCGATAAATGGACTATCTTAATCTGAAAGACTTTCTCAAATCGGTCCGGTAGTTCAATCAATCAAACAAACAAACTCTTCAGCTTTATATATGTATATGTGCTATAAAAGCGTGTTTTTGTTTTTTTATACTACTTATTTTCCACTTCTGATTTCTATAATATATAGCGATAATTTACAGCATTAGGCGTTACTTTAAAAAAATTCATAATTCGAAATCAGTGGTGGGTAGTGCAACAATAACATTTGCATTTATTAGGCATGAGAAAGAATAATACACTCTACATCTAGCATAACATATATTTCTTTTATCGCGGATTATATTAAAATAATGTTTTCATTACTTTAAATTTTTTGTAGTAATATGAAGTTCCTAGGTGTAGCATAGAGATTAACGGAATAATCGTCTCGTGGAAATAACTTGATGATATTATGCGGTGTCATAAAGTCGTTTATGATGGTGACATATAGATTAACCGAATAATCGTCTCGTGGAGATTACTCGATGATATTATTCGTTGACATAAAGTCGTTTCTGATGGTGACATATAGATCAACAGTATATTCGTCTCGTGGAGATTACCCGACGATATTACTAGTTGACATAAAGTCGTTCCTAGCGGTGACATACAGATTAACGGAATAATTGTCTCGCGGAGATTACCCGACGATATACATAACTCGGTGACATAAAGTCGTCTCTGATGGTGACATATAAATTAATACAATAATCGTCTCTTGGAGATTATCCGAAGATATTACTTGTTGACTTACAGTCGTTCTTAAGAAAGACATATAGATTAACAAAATAATTGTCTCGTGGAGATTATCCGACGATATACATAACTCGGTGACATAAAGTCTTTTCTGATGGTGACATAGATTAACAGAATAATTGTCTTGTGGAGATTACTTGATGATATTACTTGTTGACATAGTCGTTTCTGATGGTGACATATAGATTAACGATATTACTAGTTGTGTTATTGTCGTTCTTGAAGGTGACATATAGATTAATGGAATAATCGTCTCCTGAATATTACCAACAATATTACACCGGAGTCGTTGACATAAATTCGTTCCTGGCGGTGACTTATAGCTATCATCTTTAACATTACAGGTGCTCGTGTTCGGAGGTCTGTGTTGGATTTCGCTTACAGCTGGCATCATGCATCTATCGAGAATTATCTGGATCGTGGAAATAGAAACTGCAAGGTCAATGTTGAGTATGTTAATTTGTTATTTTTATATACATTTAGGCATTTACAATTTGAAATCCGCGTGGTTCCCTGCGAGAAAAGTTTAAGGAAAAAAGTATTCTTAGATTAGCTTTACAGTATGTTTCTTTTTTTATTGCATGACTACATAGTGTAAAACACAGTCTCTTTCTGTGTCCGTCCCCATGTTCCTATGTATGCTTAAATCTTTAAAACTACGCAACAGATTTTGATGCGGTTTTTTTCAATAGATAGAATGATTGAAGAGGAAGGTATGTATAATAAATAACATTCAATATGGACTAGAGAAATACTGTAATTTTTAAGGTTTCTAATGAAATGTCGTAAAAAAAAATTCCGCTTACATTGCAAACGCAGGCTGAACCCTACGACATTTATCAAAATAATGTACAAAGTATTTGTACACCTTGAAAAGGTCTACAGAAAACTCCGCGATGGTATATGTCTATCTCTTATAGATAAGCCACAATAGCATTTTTTTTCATTTTCTTTTTACGAAAAATAATGCCTTATTATCGAAACAATTTTTAACAATACAGCATTAATCCTTATCCAATTAAGTACCTTAAGTAAATTGTTGATTTAATATTGATTATAGATCAATATTCTCGTTTACAGCATGTAAATTAAATGAACATTTTCGAAGATATTACAGATTTAAAATGCAGGGCATAGCGAATGCGCGCTTCGCCCTATAGCACTTAGAATTTAGCTGCGATTGGACGGGTTTGTTTTTCACATGGCGAACTATGTGTCGCTCTTTCAAGAGTAACCTCTAAAGGAAACATATTTGTATTGTCTAATTACAAGAAAGCTGTGAATGTTATACATTCTGTAATTAATTGTAAAAATAAAATACATAGGGAAAAATATAAAAAGTAAATAAGTAAAAACGTAGTATATGAATTTAGATATTCCAAAGATAGCAGGAAATCTTCATGGTAAAGGGGAATTGTTTTACTGCAAATTTAACGCGTGCGGGCCACGGACAGTACTGAATGAATCAAACTACTGGATCGATTTTAATCATTTTTTTCACTGAGTGACATGGGCTATATATTTTATACCCGTGCGAAGCCGAAGCGGGCCGCTAGTTTTTTTATCTTAAAAAAAATTAACTTAGTATTACAGTTGATAAAGTAGGTAGTAAAGGTTATGAAAAATTAAAAATTCAGTATGTACCTTTTTCCAGATTTTATATTCGGCGTGTCGACCGTCCTGGGCAGTCTTTTAGTCGCCACCATAACAGATAAGATCGGACGGAGATGGTGTTTCGTTATATTCTCCTTTTCTACACTTATCAGCTCTATATTAATATTTTTCTTGGAAAATATGTACATACTCTTCAGTGTAATCGGTGGAATATCATCAGGAGCTCTAACAGCTTTGACTATATTCGTAACTTCTGAATACAGTACGGCAAAGTCAAGGATACTAAATGTTTTTGTAGTATTAATTGTTTCTCCGGCGATAGGCGCGCCTTTAGGATATCTCATCGTAATGTACTTACAGAGGAGAATTGTGCTTGCCATCTTTATACTTATGAATATACTAGCGGCCTACCCTGCTTCGCACGGGTATAAAATATATAGCCTATGTCACTCAGTGAAAAAAATGATTAAAATCGATCCAGTAGTTTTGATTTATTCATTAAAGCGTTCCGCATTAAAGCATTCCGCAAGCGTTAAATTTGGATAAAAACAATTCTCTCTCCCTATACCAAGAAGATTTCCTGCTGTCTTTGGAATGTCTAAATTCATATACTACATATTTACATTTTACATTTTTCCCTATATATTTTATGTTTAAAATTAATTACAAAATGTCTTTATATACAACATTCATAGCTTTGTTATCATTAGACAATACAAACATGTTTTCTTTAGAGGTTACTCTTAAAAGAGCGACATTTAGTTGCGCGTCCGATCGCTGCTAAATTCGTAGTGCTATAGGGCGAAGCGCGGCCTCCTCGCGGGATTTTAAATCTGTGATATCTTCGAAAATGTTCATTTAAATTACATGCTGTAAACGGCCATATTGATCTATATTAAATCAACAATGTATTTAACGTACTTAATTGGATAAGAATTAATGCTATATTGTATAAAAATTGCTTCGAAAATAAGGCATTATTTTTCGTATAAAAGTAAATGACAAAAAATGCTATTGTGGGTTATCCATAAGAGATAGACATATACCATAGCGGACTTTTCTATAGACTTTTTCAATGAGTACAAATGCTTAGTACATCATTTTGATAAATCTCGTAGGGTTTAGCCTGCGTTTGCAATGTAAGCGAAAAAAAAAGTAATTATTTACGACATCACATAAGAAACCTCAAAAATTACAGTATTTCTCTACTCCATATTGAATATTATTATACATTCCTCTTGAATCACTCTATCTATTAAAAAAACCGCATCAAAATCTGTTGCGTAGTTTTAAAGATTTAAGCAGTCATAGGAATATAGGGACAAACAAAGAATGTGACATTGTTTTATACTATGTAGTGATAATCCCTATAGCATGATTCAATATTCACGCGCGATGGCTTATTATTAGCGTATTTCATATATAACTTTGGTGTTTCTATACCGATTTCAATGATTCTTTTTTTATACAATGGTTAATACTATTCACTTTTTTATTTAGGGATGACTGAGAGTGATATAAACGTAGGAGTAGACAAATATAACCAGAAAGCTTCGAACTGCTAAGCTATCGGGAGTTACACGTGTTATTGTGAGTCAACCATAAAAGATAGACATATGCTGTCCTGGGATATTTTTTATATAATTTTAAGGAGAACATTTCCGTCATACATGATTTCTGTGTAGCTTTAACCATCAAGGTTGCACACGCGACGAAAGCTTAAAAAATGGAGTAACTTCTCCCGTTTTCCCGACATTTCCCTTCACTGCTCTGCTCCTATTGATTGTAGCGTGATGAAAAGTATACTATAACCAGCCCAGGAGTATGAAAAAAAATTGTACCGAGTTTCGTTAAAATCCGTCGAGTAGTTTTTGTTTCTATAACGGTTATACAGACAGACAGACAGACAGACAGACAGACAGACAGACAGACAGACAGACAAAATTTTTACTGATTGCATTTTTGGCATCAGTATCGATCCCTAATCACCCCCTGATAGTAATTTTGGAAATATATTCCAGTTACAGAATTGACCTCTCTACAGATTTATTATAAGTATAGATTAGGAACTATTCTCCCTTACTTTTGGGTCGAAAGTCCCCATTATTTGGCAATTAAAGGAAAGTTTGACGAGTGTGAAAAAGCTTTCAAAATGTTACACGGCAGCAAACCGAGTTGTGAACGCGAATTAAAATTGCTTATCATCATGGAAAAGGGTAAATTGAGAAAATTCAGCGACTTGAATATCAATTCACCGCTTCAGGGATCAGTTCGCAGCATTCAAACGTAACGATCCGCAAAGCTGCCAAAGAGTGTTCTTGCTTGTCGGCTGAAAAAATTCAAGCTATTATTAGGAATGAGCTGAAGCTGTCAATGAGTACCTTCTCAAATGAGTTGCAAGAAGTTAAGACAATGCTCTCCGGCTTCGAACAGACGATCTCCTTTTTCAATACAGAGTTTGAAAGAATTAAATCTGAGATAACAACACAGAAGTCTGAGATCAACGAGCTCCGCAAAGAGAACAGTGAACTCCGAAAAATCATAAGTGATAACTCAACTCGGATTCAAAATATAGATCAAATTTCGCGTGCAACCAATGTTGAGTTACAGTGTGTACCAGAACATAAGAACGAAAACTTGTTAACTATTGTTCAGCAACTGGCGAAAACCATTAAATGCCCTATTCAAGTAAATGATGTACACTACTGTTCTAGAATAGCAAAACTGAATACTGGAAGTTCTCGCCCACGATCTATTCTGGTGAAATTTAGCAGTATACGGCTGAGAGACGATTTTCTCTCGGCAGCAGTCAAGTATAATAAGAACAATCCCTCAGACAAATTATCTGCAAGTCACCTTGGGCTAAGCACTCAGAATAAAACTCCTATATATCTCTCAGAACATCTCACTCCTGAAAATAAAAGTTTACATGCAGCGGCGCGCCTGAAGTCTAAAGAACTGTCATATCGTTTTGTGTGGGTTCGTGACGGAAAAGTGTTTATGAGGAAATCAGAGGACTCTAATTATATATTCGTTCGCAATTTGGAAACTCTATTAACATTAAAATAAAATTAAAACTGTTGTAAAGATAATAAATTATACAGAATATGGAATATAAAAGCATAAAATTCACAGATTTAAAAATATACTATCAAAACGTTAGGGGTCTTCGGACTAAAACAATAGGGTTCTTTAATAATGTTGTTTGTTGTGACTATGATATTATCATTTTGACCGAAACATGGCTAAATGAAACTGTTTTTGACACGGAACTCTTCGACGATAGATACATTGTATATAGAAGGGATCGTAGTAGTAGTGGTTTTCATTCCTTTAAAGAAGGAGGCGGTGTGCTTATTGCAGTTGGGAAAAATATAAATTCTCGACGGATACCATCTTTGGAATCAAATTGCGAGGATTTATGGATAGGCATCAGATCATCTACGTCACACAGTTCTTCAGATAACCTTCTTATCTGTTCTCTGTATTTGCCACCGCCCGTTCAAAAACACATTCTTAAACATTTTATAGATACAGTTAACAATGTTGTGAGTACATCTACCTCTGACATCCTGCTGGTAGGAGATTTCAATCTCAGTTGCATAACATGGTCGGAAGATTCTAACCTTCCTTTTATGGTTGCAAATACTAACAATAGCGTATATGGTAATCTCCTTTTGGATTTTGCTTCTCTTAACTCGCTGGCTCAATATAACGGTGTTGTGAATACTCGAGGTAGAATTTTAGATCTGGTTTGGGGTAGCTGCAAGGTGAACAATCTTGAACGGTGTGATAACACGCTGTCCAATGTTGACCCATTGCATCCAGCGCTCTCATTTACAGTTTCCACAACTACTAATTTATTCCTACCGACCTCAGAAAATACTACTAGATTGTGCTTCTTTAGAGCTGATTACGAAAAAATTATTTACGATCTTAAATCAGTTGATTGGAACAAACTTTTCTCTTCATGCGAAAGCGTAAATGATGTTGTTTCAATTTTTTATGATCATGTCCGTAGAACAATCGCAAATAGAGTACCTAAAACAAATACACTTAATAAAAAATATCCTGTATGGTTTACGCCCAAATTAATAAGATTACTTCGCGAAAAACATAAATACCATTGCAAGATGCGTAAATTTAACAATAACCCACGGGACGTTCACTCATTCGAAATACTAAGAACGAGATGCTCTAAGTTGCAAGCTGCGTGTTATAATAGTTATTTACGTCACTTAGAATCATGTTTAAGATCTAATCCTAGGCTACTATGGTCATTTGTGAAGAAAAAGAGAAGAGGTGACAGTTCTTACCCAGCTTCAATGTCATTTAACGATAAAACCTCTTTAGTTCCCTCAGAGATCTGCGAATTTTTTGCCTCACAGTTCTCTACTAATTTTACACAACCTACCTCATTAACACAAAATAATGTACCGACAGATGTTGTCAGCGATGGACACCGTGGATTTGAGCAGCTTTTGTCTAGCAGCTTATGTTCATTTCGGATCAGTACGGAGACAGTTCTCAAGGTTTTAAAAAGGCTTGATCCTCACAAAGGAACTGGTTCAGATGGTATACCGTCTTTATTTGTCGTCAAATGTGCATCTGTCTTGGCCCTGCCTCTCTCATTAATTTTTAACAGATCAATAAGTGAAGGAATCTTTCCTGATACCTGGAAAAGCGCCCGTATTGTCCCACTGCACAAAGGCGACGATAAAAGTCAAGTTCGTAATTATAGACCTATCTCCATTCTCTGCGTGTTTTCTAAAATATTTGAACAGGTTATGTATCCGGCGCTAGCAGCACATTTTAAACATATCATCACACCCTTTCAACATGGATTTGTTAAGGCAAGGTCTACCGCAACAAATCTTGTATCTTATGTGGAGGACTTGTCTCAGTACATGGATGTTAGGGGTACGGTAGATGTCATTTATATGGACTTCTCAAAGGCCTTTGATCGCGTTCAGCATCACTTGCTTTTGAATAAGCTTCGTATTCTTGGCCTTGGTGACCCTTTGCTTCTTTGGTGCAATTCATACCTAACAGGCAGGTCTTCTAGCGTCGTCTTGAATGGTTATTCATCGGATCCGTATGTCAACTGCTCTGGTGTTCCACAAGGATCACACTTGGGCCCGTTATTCTTCAATATTTTCATTAATGATCTGGTAGAGATTATTCAATACTCTAAGATTTATCTTTTTGCTGACGACCTCAAAATATTGAAAAATATCAATGATGCAAAAGACGCAGAATTGTTGCAAGCTGATTTAAACAGTATAGCGAAATGGTGTCGAAGTAACTCCATGACCCTTAACGTTGAAAAATGTCATTACTTGTGTTTCACTAGAACACGTCAACGGGTATCAAGAACATACTTTATCAACGACGTAGCGCTCACGGAGGTTGACAGAATTCGTGACTTGGGCGTCTGCCTCGACAATAAATTACGATTTCAACATCATATTGATCAAATGGCAACGAAAGCGTTCAAAACATTAGGCTTTGTCTTGCGAAACTGCAAAGATTTTAAGAATCCTCAAACAAAAATAATAATATTTAACGCCCTGGTCCGGTCTAGTCTTGAGTACTGCAGCACTGTTTGGAACCCGTTCTATGAGGTGTATAATAAACGTCTGGAATCTGTGCAAAAAAGATTTCTCTGGCACTTAACTTTTCGCTGTAACCTAGGGAAAAAATTACGAAGTTATTCTTCAAGACTTTCGTATTTTAAAATGGAGTCTTTGTATAGCCGAAGACACCTAGCAGATGTCATGTTTGTATATAAGTTGGCGAGGGGTGCCATAGATTCGCCGATGACTCTGCGCATGCTAAATTTCGCAATACCTAAGCGCACTCCTAGAGCAAACAAACGCAAGTTGTTTGCTTGTAAAATATCGAAAACGAATCTGGGGTACAATTCGCCAATGAATAGATTCATGAGAACCCATGACTTGCTCTGCAGTTATGGTGACTTGGACATATTTTGTAGTACAGCTGCAGATTTCAAAAAAGTCGCCTTAAAATTTATAAAACGCCAGCCTAATTCCTTCCACTGATCTATTTTATTTTATTTTTATCTTTTCTTTTAAGTATATTGTAAATTTGTTTAAAAAAATTTAAAAATGTATTCTTTATCATACAAACGAGTATTTGTATGAAATGGCAAAATAACTGTTGTCAAATTGTGCATGCCGTTGCCATCTATAATTGATATAGCACTTAGTTTAAGTTTTCAACATTTGTATTTTTAGCACTACTTGGTGTGTATATTGTTGATGGCCTTTTAAAATAAATAAATAAATAAATAAATAAATAAATTCGACCGTTAAGCGTCTATTGTTATCGTTGAAAATGAAATATTTCTGGAAACTTATTCTATTGAATCTATGCATGCATTTGTACATTACCGCGGCGGATAAGATGCTTTTATGGAATTTAAGTTCAATGGGAAAATCGGCTATTTTGAATATGTTCATATTATACGCATTAGTAATTTTTGGATCTGTTATATCATATTTTGTAATAAGAAAAACGTCTATGCGTCTATTATTGCTTTCTACTACATCTACTGGTTATATAGCCAGTATTCTATTGGTGATTGCCCGAATTTACTGCTATTTTCAAAATAATGATTGTAATAATGATTTTTCGAATAGTGTTAATGTTATGTTATTATTAGCATTTTTCATTTTTGTAAATATAGGCCCGAAACCAATTTTCATAGTTGTCGAAAGCGAAATGTTTCCGTCTGATCTCAAAATGTATATATACTCGGTTTTACAAATATTTTACTTTGCGTTGTCAAATTCGGTACAACATCAAGTTGTAGTCGCCAATTATTTGAGACTTTTGTTGATATGTGTTGCTATTATGTTTGTCAGTCTTGGTTATTTATGGTGGAAGTTACCAGAGACTGAAAGGAGAACTTTGCAAGAAATTGAGATGTATTTTAAAAATAATACTTTTGATATTGAAGATGAAATAGCATGTGAAGAGGTTGATATAGCGTCTTAAAGTTTAAAGTACCTAGGTACAGGGTAAAATCATGTAAAAAAAAATTAAAAAAGAAAAATGATAAAATAATGAATAGGGCAGGTGGGGCTCGATCCTAGGTATTTTCACCTCTCTATGACCATCTCTCCATGACTTTACGTTTGAAGCTTTTAACAAAATGACGACATATACATATTTTTTTTAAGTTAAAATACGACTAAAATACTTCGCTGAATTAATTGTTTTTTTTATACTGTATGGATTAAAATGAAAGTCAATTAAAATTCTTAATTTTTTTTATCGTTTTTTCCGTACGACTAACAATTGAAAATCAAGACGCCCTTGATATATTATGGTGTATGGAGGTAATGTAACATTAATGTATATACGTCCTCTAGGAAATGGAAACGTATTTAAAGCAGGATCCAGTCCGAAGTACATGTTCTTAAAATAATAATTGTCCTGAAATAAAAAAAGTTGATTACTACAAGGGCCAGTCACACGCTTAGTTTTAAAGTGACCGAATTAAAAAATGTTATTTTTCTTAAATTGTCTTAAATGTAATTTGATATAGAATAAAAAGTAGTAAGTAGCGGCCTGTTACTATCCCACTGCTGGGCATAGGCCTCTTCTCTCCGTTATTGGAGAGAAGGATTGGAGCTAAGACCTACCACGCTGCTCCAATGCGGATTGGTAGGTTATACATATCTCCAGAATTCTCTAGAGATATGCAGGTTTCCTCACAATGTTTTCCTTCACCGAAAAGCGTGTGATAAATTGCAATTATCAATTAGACACATAAGTTTTAATAGAAAAACTCATTGGTGTCTGCCCGGGTTTGAACCCATGATCGTCTCTAGAGATTCACACGGTCGCACCGCTAGGCCATCACAGCTTGATCTATGATATAGAATAGTATATACTGAATAGAATAGTACCACCCTCATTTCTTACTGAGGTGTTGTAAAAGGTGACTGAAGTAAGTCGACCCGCCGTGTGGTATTCGGTTGAGTAAAATAGACCATCCTCTTTCTCACCAAGGTGTCGTAAAATACGATTAAGGTAAGTTGACGTCAAGCAGGAAACATGTTGTGCCGACCCCAGAGTGTTATAAAGGCAAGAGGATGTGTTAAATGTAGCCACATCGCCGGTTTTCACTCCATTTTCATTCCTAATATAGCCACCTCGTTTTCAGAGCGATTTGCTCTACCCGTCTCGTCGCAAATCGCTGCTAAGTTGACAGGCCCGTTGGCGCAGTGGGTAGAAACCCTGCCTTCAGTTCCGCGGGTCGTGGGTTCGATTCCCGCCGAGGGCAAACATATTCTATAAATAAAGCTGTTGTTCTTTGAGCCTGGGTGTTTATTTGTATTTAAGTATGTATTTAAAAATATGTAAGTATATATTCACCAGTTGTCTGTCTACCATAACACAAGTATTAAATTACTTACTGTATACGCCTAGAGTGATCAACGGACAAAAGCAGCAACTGCGGAATTGCTTTTATAAGAGTGCAGGCTTATTCAATTGTTTAGCCGGACGAATACATGGACCGAGAGGTCAATTGAAGATCAGCGCGGTCACCTTACGCACCTTTTTAGCGCGCTGCGTTTATATATATCAAAATATAGTACTTGCAATCTTTTAAGACTTTTTGGGGACGGACGACCGTGTGTGTAAGTGTCCCATATATTAAAAAAAAAAGTGTAGCCCCACACTTATTTATTTATTCAATGGACAACCAACAATAGATACATTTTATTTACTTCAATTAAAATCATTCCGATCTCATTATAAATGTTATATTAATGACAGGTTATAGCCGTGTGGTATCCGGCTGAATAGAATAGACCAACCTCATTTCTTACCGAGGTGTCGTAAAAGGCGACTAAGGTAAGTCGACCCGCCGTGTGGGATACGACTGAGTAGAATAGACCAACCTCATTTCTTACCAAGGTGTCGTAAAGTACGACTGAGGTAAGTTGACGTCGGGCAGGCGGCCGGTCGTAAAAATACAGCCAAATCATGTGACAGCATGTTTATAACATGTTGTGCCGGCCCCACTTAGAGTGGGATAAGGGCAGGAGGATGATGATTAATTACAGGTTATCTCGTCCTTCGTTAAAAATAATTAAAGCTTAAAAAATTTAAATGAGATTTTATTTAAAAAAATGTTAAAACAAAAGTAATAATAAAATTATTTTGCTATAATCCGCGATGAAGTAAAATAGAAAATATATATAATGCTAAATGTAGAGTGGACAATCGGTTATCATACCTGATACATGCAGGAGTCGTAAAAAACACGTGCACAAACCTCCACCACCGCCACCGTGATACACAAGCACTATATACGTTCACTATCACAAACTCAACAATCGTTTCGCCCCGCAACCGAAGCATCGTCAGGAGATAGACTCCACGACCAAAATCGCAAAGCAAAGGCATTGTGTATCACGGTGGCGGTGGTGGAGGTTTGTGCATGTGTTTTTTACGACTCCTGCATGTATCAGGTATGATAACCGATTGTCCACTCTACATTTAGCATTATATATATTTTCTATTTTACTTCATCGCGGATTATAGCAAAATAATTTTATTATTACTTTTGTATTATGGATCTCCGCAAAGTAACGCCTAATTCTATAAATTATTTAAAAAAATGTTGTTTTTTCCTCAGTATCAGGCATAGAAAAAACGCCAATTTTCGCTGTAAATGTTAGTAATAATGGCAACGGTAAACGGGCTGACTAAATATGAAAAATACCCGGGTTTGATTCCCACATGTCACCGGTTGTTTCTTTTTATTTTGACGTGACAACGTCTTATATTAGGTTGCGGCTTGGAGTCACACATGAAAGAGTGTAACGCCCGCTCACGTCTGTTACGATAAGTCACCGAACGAAAGAGAGGCCCGCCGGACTGGCGAATGCCTCGCGTCTCTCTCCCACTCAAACATGAAACATGAACTATATTTTTATAGTTAATTATGCAATTATTATTTTCATTCAACTCCTTGTTCCTATTGTGCAATTTAATAATATTCATATCAATAAATATTCTACTGAGAAAAACTCCAATCCATCACATTTAAAAAGACGTTGTCACGTAAAATCTTTGCCCGTAAAACCGACTTTACAGGCAACCGTTTTTTTATTGCATTTTTTTGTTTCTTTTTTATTTTTAAATTGCATTTTTATTTATTTTTATATTATTAATAATATTATCGAGCAGGGCTCGGTCCTCCAGGTAACATTGAGGTCATTAAAATAATATTTATATTTTTTTGGTTCTCTTACAAACTACTTTTATGTTCAGAATTTTAATTAAATACACTGATTTCCAACTATTATGAAGCTGTGGTAGTCCAGCGGTAAAACCATACGCCTCTTTCAAGGAGGTCTAGGGTTCGAACCCCGGGCAGACACCAATGAGTTTTCTAGTATAAAACTTATGTGTCTAATTGATAATTGCAATTTATCACACGCTTTTCGGTGAAGGAAAACATCGTGAGGAAACCTGCATATCTCTAGAGAATTCTGGAGATATGTGTAACCTACCAACCCGCATTGGAGCAGCGTGGTAGGTCTTAGCTCCAATCCTTCTCTCTAAAAAAAAAAAACGGAGAGAAGAGGCCTATGCCCAGCAGTGGGATAGTAACAGGCCGTTACTTACCAACTATTATATATTATGGTTGTATATAAATGGTATACTTACAGGTTTAAAAGGACATTTAAGCTTTTTTCCATCCGGACTCTGGTAAAATGTTTGAAAGCTAACGGCTGCGAAGGGATCGTATTCAAAAAAATTGCACAAATCTATGTGTACTTCAATGAAGCTTCTCTTATATGCATTCCCGAATTGCTGGTAAAAGTAATAGTTAACCTGAAAGTTGCAATTTAACAAAACAGGTTACATTCCGAAATTAGCTGCAGAAGTGAAAACTTGAATATTAACGTTCTGCATTTTTGGTTTATAATAATAATAATAAATTTTATTTGCGAAATTGTGGGTACATACAGATATAACTTATTACTAAATTCCCTAACACAATCTACTGTCACTAACAGTGTGCAAATATTTAAAACTAAAAATGCCTAACATTTCTAGTATAGTATTATAATTACATTTATTTACATATTAAAATTACAATTAATTAATAATGAAATTACAATTAATATTACAATTATGTCATGTTATTAAAATAAGAAAATAAATAAAATGTAACAAAAGAAGAATTATTGCATTATTGTAAACATATGTCAATTATTTAAAAATTCTTACAATTATTATGAAACATTAAGTATATTGTTGTCATTAAGGTAATCGTGAACCGAATAATAATTTTTTTGGTTTAATATTTCCAAAATTGCTCCCTTAAACTTCAGAAGAGGCAATTCTTTTTTACAATTTGGGAGTTTATTGTACAATTTAATAGCCATACAATATGAATTGTTAGAAAAGACAGCCAACCGTTGTGATGGCGCCCAGAGTTTACCTGGTGGATATGGCCTGCACCTCCTGTTCGGATATATTTCATTTAATGCAGGAAATAAAATGGTATTTTTTTTAACAAAAACATCAATCATTTTAATTGTCAGTATTAAAGTACTATTACTATGTGGTAAAATACAATATTCATTGAACACTTGAAGTAAATAAGGCACTAAGCAATTTGGTTCTAAAATTGGCTTTTAGAACCAAATTGCAAACTTAGTTCGAATTTTAATGCCTTATTTACTTGTGTTCAATTTATTGCGCTATCGTAGACAAACATGAACGCCGTGTGGTGGCCGGCTGAATAGAATAGTACGAATCTCATTTCTTACCGAGGTGTCGTAAAAGGCGACTTAGGTAAGTCGACCCACCGTGTTGTATCTGGTTGAGTAAAATAGACCACCCGTTTTCTTACCGAGGTGCTGTAAAATACGACTAAGGTAACTTGACGTCAGGCAATCCGCCGGTCGTAAATAGGCAAAATTATGTGACAACATGTTTATAACATGTTGTGCCGATCCCACTTAGAGTGGGATATAGACAGGAGAAAGTATGATCGTAGACAAACGTGACAATTTATATTACATTAAAAATTTAGCACTTCAGAACTATTACAATTCAATCCAAATTGCGCAAGCGCCCTGCATCGCCTAAATGAAACAGCAGGCGCATCTATATATTTTCATACAATTTTTTTTTTTTTTTTTAATATAAATATTAATATATGGGACACTTACACACACGGTCATCCGTCCCCAAAGTAAGTAACTTAATACTTGTGTTATGGTAGACAGACAACTGGTGAATATATACTTATATATTTTTTAAATACATACCTAAATACAAATATACACCCAGGCTCAAAGACCGACAAATTCATTTTAAAGAAAATGTTGGTCCTCGGCGGGAATCGAACCCGCGACCCGTGGAGCCGAAGGCAGGGTCACTACCCACTGCTCCAACGAGCCAGTCAAAAAATGCATATTTGCATACAAAATGTTAGCAAGAAAATATATATGTTCGACTTACTTTTATTTTCTCATCAGCCCACACGACTGTAGTAACATTTAATGTTATATAATGAACCGGGTCACCCCGTTTCACCAGCCTCGCAGTAAAAACTAAATCTTTTATAAAACTAGTATTCCTGAATGTTGTAGTTGGGTGCTCAAAATTGAAATAGTAACGCTGAAAGATCCAAAATACATCTTTAACCTTTCTCCTAGTAAATAAATTGTTGAATAGCTATAAAACACATTCCACACTCTCTGTTATTTGATAATAACTACCTTTTCATTTTTACAATGTATTGTGTACATACAGCAAATAATCCCACATAGATATAGTAACATTACTGATTTTGCCCCCATTTTGGAGGTGTTTGGGAAGCGTCACCTCGTGCTACAAGTATTACGTTCTAAATCGATAAGTATCTTTTTTATTTTCGATCTGTAAAAAAGCTTATTTATATTCAAATAGAATGATATCCGACAACATAAGTGATATGAAATACGAATAAATCATTAAAAGTAAAGGTACATTATATTAATATGTAATTGGTAAAGTAAAAAAAGTAAGTAAGTAACGGCCTGTTACTATCCCACTGCTGGGCATAGGCCTCCTCTCTCCATTTTTGGAAGTTTCCAGAAGGGTTGGAGCTAAAACCTACCACGCTGCTCCAATGCGGATTGGTAGGTTACACATATCCCTAGGATTCTCTAGAGATATTCAGGTTTCCTCACGATGTTTTCCTTCACCGAAAAGCGTGTGATAAATTGCAATTATCAATTAGACACATACGTTTTAATAGAAAAACTCATTGGTGTCTGCCCGGGTTTGAACCCATGATCGTCTCTAGAGATTCACACGATCGCACCGCTAGGCCATCACAGCTTATGTATTTGGTACCTCTTTTGAATTCAATAAGGTTAAGGTGGATGTGTAGTGTGACAAGATTTCATAGAATACGAAATGAATTTAATAATTGAAGTGTATAATACATTACCCTAATTTGTGATCTCTCAGGCTTGATATTCTTCCAAAAATGGTATATAAATTATATGATACCTGCTCTTATTTATAATCATAATTTGTATACCTTCACGTTTAGTCAATTATAATAATTAAGTTTAAGTGATACCTATATACATTTTTATTGCATAATAGCGCATGACTGCAATGATGTAGTTTAATAGTTGAAGCGCATCCTATGCTATTCTGCTAATATTATAAATGTGAAAGTTTGTGAGTATGGATGTATGTTTGTTACTTTTTTACGGTGAACCCAATGAACCAATATCGATGATTTGACATAATTATTTCTTTATTAAATCGATCTAGCTAGATTTTATTAAAAAAAATGTCGTTTAACACTTGTTTTCAGGCATTAAAAAATGGTTACATGTAGTCTTGAATGCAAATGATATTAGAGCTCTCAAATGCAAAGTTGTGATAGCATAATGAGTAACGGACGGACAAAAAAAAGCTATAACCTGGGATTGATTCTCACATGTCACCCGGCTTTTTTTGCTTTTTTATAATTGCATTTTTTATATCTTTAAAAAAATTACCGAACAACAAAAGAAGACTTTTATAATAAACTAGCGGCATGCCCCTGCTTCGCACGGGTATAAAATATATATCCCATGTCAGTCACTGTAAAAAAAATGATTAAAATCGATCCAGTAGTTTTGATTTATTCATTACTGCCCGTGGCCCGCAAGCGTTAAATTTGGAGAAAAACAATTTCCTTTCCCTATACCAGGAAGATTTCCTGCTATCTTTGGAATATCTAAATTCATATAGTACATTTTTACTTATTTACTTTTACATTTTCCCTATGTATTTTATTTTTACAATTAATTACAGAAGGTCTTTAAACAAACTCTTGAAAGAGCGAAATCGCTGCTAAAGTCGAAGTGTCAAGGGCGAAGCGCGGCGTCCTCACGGCATTTTAAATCTGTAATATCTCCGAAAATGTTCACGTAAATTACATGCTGTAAACGGCCATATTGATCTATATTAAATCAACTATTTATTTAAGGTACTCAATTGGATAAGGATTAATGCTGTATTGTATAAAAATTGCGTAAATTTTCGTAAAAAGTAAATGTAAAAAACTGCTATTGTGGGTTATCCATAAGAGATAGACATATACCATCGCGGACTTTTCTGTAGACCTTTTTAAGGTGTACAAATACTTAGTACATCATTTTGATAAATCTCGCAGTATTTAGTCTGCGTTTGCAATGTAAGCGGAAAAAAATGTAATTATTTACAGAAACCTCAAAAATTACAGTATTTCTCTACTCCGTATTGAATGTTATTATACGTACAAACCTTCCTCTAGAATCACTCTATCAATTTAAAAAAACCGCATCAAAATCGGTTGCGTAGTTTTAAAGTTTTATGCGTACATACGGAAATATGGACTTTGTTTTATAATATGTAGTGATGTGTATAAACGTTGTGTCAATTAGCGTGTATCAAATTTGACATGTAAATACATTGCTCCCCATTAAACTGATAAACGGCTAATAATTTATGATCTCGTCGTATACAATTCGTGTATAAAAATATACAGTTGAGAATAGACCACCTTTCTTTCAAGGTGTTTTAAAATACGACTAAGGTAAGTTGACGTCAAATAGGCGGCCGGCCATAAAAAGCCAAATCATTTGACAACGTGTTTATAAAATGTTGTGCTGACCCCACTTAGAGTGGGAAAAGGACAGGATGATGTATTCAAACACGGTTAAAATTATAAATCGTATTTTCTCTAACAAACAGCTTATGTATAATGCTTGTATCGTGAAAGTCAGGGCTTACAACAAATGTTAAATATTTTTTTACCTATTCAAATGATAAAGCCCCAATTAAAGAACGGAAGCACTTAACTATATAAGTATGAAACATTTATTACAATACTAACTTTTACCAGTAACTTCGTTTGTGTGGACTAGGGCTGCCACCCGTACTATATTACATAGTATCGTACTATAGTTTAGTCAATTGTACTATATATTATAGAAAAACAGTATAGGACGAAAAATACTATATTTTATCGCTATTTCAATAGTCGTGCCTTTTGAGAATCAACTGTAAATGGAACGCACCCGCAGCACTGTATAGGGAATGTTTGAACGAAACTCATTCATGTATTTACGGGGCTTAGTTAGTTAGTAACTCCTTTGTCATTGTCCAGCGAAAAGTAATAATAAATAATCATGGAAAAATAAATAATGATTGAAAATAGATGTGTACTATTTTTTTTTCCTGAATTTCCTAAAAGTACTATATTTTTTTTATTTAAAAAGAAAAATACTATTTTTCTTCAAAAAAAAGGTGGCAACCCTAGTGTGGACTGTTGTCGCGTGATAGGTTGATAATAGATGGCGCTTGAGACAGGGATTCATTTTAATTTTGTTTTTAATAAATTAACTGAATGTTTTTTTTGTTTCTATTAAATACGGTCTTTTGTATGTATGTAATAAAATTTTATTTTGTTTTTTAAATGTCTATTTTGTTAACTTTTCTCTTTAAAAAGTAGTATTTTCGAAACCCCGGAACCTATTTCCTTACTCTACATGGTTTGTAATACAAAATCTTAATTCACTGTACGTCGTTTCAATCTGCGTCGTTTTTTTTTGACCATTTTTAACCACGACGCGACATAAATGCAGAATTGGTGTATATTTCTTAAGTTTTTAGATAATTATTTTATAAATTTCGTGTTTTCCTCCTATGTCTGGTGCTGTGTCAGTATATATATTTAAATTAAGGTAATCTTGAAACTGTTTGTGATTTATATTTATGCCTGTAATGGATTTATATACGAACCTTGTTCTATAATGCTTATAATGTTTATTTTTTACACCAACAACTTACATACAAAATTGTATGTAAGTTGTTGGTGTAAAAAATAAATAAATGTTGATAGATAGATAGATAAACATCTTTATTGCACAATAAATCTTTATTACACAATAAAATAAAAACATAAAAAATATAACAGAAAATTTTAAATCTAATAATAATGTAAAGCGTGCAAAGGGCAGTCTTATCACTAAGCAGTGATCTCTTCCAGACAACCCTTATTAACCCTGATTTGTAATAGTAGGTAATATCTTTAATATTTATTGTATGTATATTTTCGGAATCTCGGAAACGGCTCCAAAGATTGTCCTGAAATTCAGCATTCAGGAGGTTTTGGGAGAAAAAAATCGATCTAGCTGTTTTATTATAAAAAAAAACGGGATATCCTTGTTTTTTTGGCATTAAAAATACTTAAATTTAAATTTGACCCTCTTTCCGATTGGGCTGAAATTTTACGTACTGTTCCAGTCCCGATGACAATCCATGTTTATGATAAGCATGACCTGATGCTGTCAGGATTGGCTCCACTCATGCTCAAGGGTTAACAGTAGGGAAATAAAATTCTGTTCAAAACGTTTTAAAAGTTTTTTATTAGGCTTCTTTATATAACCTGAATTTCGGAAACGGCTTCAACAATTTTAATGAAATTTAGTGTGCAAGGGACAACAATCCCACTAATTCTTTTAACAATGCCACTAATTCTTTTTTGTTGTGTTAATTGCTTGTCAAGAAGATTCTTACGAAATAAAAGTTTGTTTACAAGATATTTATTCATTTCAACAATATCCAAAATAAACCTTAAAACTAGTTGCAAATACAATTAAAATTAACTAAATCTACTCACACCTTACACAACACTTTTATAATCTTTTATTTATTTATTTTAAAAGGCCATCAACATTACACAAATACAAATTGTGAAATTTTTTAAGTTAAGTGCTATATTAATTATAGATGGCAACGGCATGCGCAATTTGACAACAATTATTTTGCCATTTCATATAAACACGCGTTTGCTCTATGTATGATAAAGAACACAATGAACAAATCTATATCTGTAAGTCGACCCACCGTGTGGTATCCGATTTAGTTCCATAGACCATTCTCTTACTTACCGAGGTGTCGTAAAATACGACTATAGTAAGTTGACGTTAGGCAGGCGGCCGGTAAAAATGAAGCCAAATCATGTGACAGCATAAATATGCTGTCATCATCATCATCATGTTGTAAATACAACATGATGTGCCAACCCCACTTAGAGTGGGATAAGGGCAAAAGAATGATGATGAAGTAGTATGTACCTAAGCTTGAACCTATCTTTAATCTTTACATTGTTTTCGATAGAAAATCTTAATCTCTTGCGTCGTTTTAATTTGCGTCGTGTTATTTTCGAACGTAACCACAAAGAAATGTGAGGTATGCGTGTATAGCTTTGACGCTCTAACAATGTAATAGGGTATGGTCATTGATCTGTATAAATCGTGGTTACTTTTTTTTACGTAAAAAATTCCTTAGACTAAAATATTTCGCTGAATTAATTGATTTTTTTAATGTGTTGATGATATATATATATATATATATATATATATATATATATATATATATATATATATATATATATATATATATATATCACCCTGTACGAAAAAAAATGTGTTCTTTTCCTAATTTACTTATTCTTTTTTTCTTAATTTGAAACTTCCTTAATTACTTTTATCGTTTTTACTTTACGACTAACAATTGAAAATCAATACGTCCCTGATATATTATGTATTGAGGAAATGTAATATTAATGTATATACGTCCTCTTGGAAACGGAAACGTATTTAAAGCAGGATCCAGTCCGAAGTACATGTTCTTGAAATAAAAAGTTTGCTGAAAAGAAACAGATGATTATTACAAGGGCTAGTCGCACGTTTAGTTCAAAAGAGACTGAATTTAAATAGTTATTTTTCGCACGCTGGTTTTTCGCTCAATTTTCATTCCCAATATAGCCACCTTGATTTTAGAGCGAATGGCTCTAGTCATCACGTCGCAAATCACCGCTAAGTGCTGCTTCACAGTTATGGTTAACTCACAATAATTACTTCTATAGAAGTTACAATAAAATTATTTTGCTGTAATTCGCGTTTGTTACAACGAAACAATTTTATTTTAACTTCTATACTATGGAAATCCGCAAATTGGCGCTTGCTTCTATAAATCAACTATTTTTATGTTCAAAATTTTAATTAAATACACTGATTTCCAACTGTTTTATATATATAAATGGTATACGTACAGGCTTAAATGGACATTTAAGTTTTTTTCCTTCCGGATTCTGGTAAAATGTTTGAAACGCAACGGCTACGAAGGGATCGTAATCAAAAAAATTGCAAAAATCTATGTGTACTTCAATGAAGCTTCTCTTATATGCAGTCCCGAATTGCTGGTAGAAGTAATAGTTAATCTGAAAGTTACAATAGTAAACGGGTTGGACTCCAGGAACGCTGGTAGAAATGAAAACTTGAATATTAACGTTCTCCATTTTTGATATTCAGGAATGGTCAGGAAATAATTTTGCACGAATTGCTTTGATTATCAGCAATATCTGGGTGACCGAGCTTCGCTCGGTAAATTGAGAATTACATAAGGAATACGTGGATATAGCTATTCTTGTACCTTGCGCAAGATATCAGTGACGAAATGCAATTAGTTTCAAGAATTATATTTCAAAAAGACCAACCGCGAATATTTAAATTATAAATTTAAATTTCAACAACACAAAATATTATTTTTATTATTCTATTTATGTTCATTAATACTTATACTTAATACTTATTTAGTATCTCTTTTTTATATAATATTTCATTTAATTTATAAATAAATAATTTAATCTATAAACTAAAAGGTAATTAATAATAAAATAATTTAAATTAAATACTTCCCTGAAATAACAGAGTAAAATAAAAAATTAATGTTTTTCAAAATTTAATGCCTGTCCATATCCTATCCAAATCTCATATAAAAAAGGTAGCAGTACAACACTACACAAACACAACACTTTTTCCTATGCCACTATTCGTACTAATGATCTCGTTGATATGAGTGGAAAGAATCCGAGATTTCATGTTTCCACTTCATTCCCATCATTTGCGGATATAGAATGTATGTAAAAAAAATATATGCTTGACTTACTTTTACTCTCTCATCGAGCAACACGAGTGTAGTAAGTTTCACTGTTAAATAATGAACCGGGTCACCCCGTTTCACCAGTCTCGAAGTGAAGACTAAATCTTTCATTAAACTACTATTGCTGTATGTTGTAACTGGGTGCTCAAAATCGAAGTAGTAACGCTGAAAGATCCAAAACATATCTTTAACCTTTCTGCTAGTAAATAAGTTATTGAATTGCTATAAAACACATTCCACACTCTCTGTTATTTGATAATAACTACCTTTTCATTTTTACAATGTATTGTGTACAGACAGCAAATAATCCCACATAGATACAGTAACATTACTGATTTCGCCCCCATTTTGGAGGCGTTTGGGAAGCGTCACCTCGCGCTATAAGTATTACGTTCTAATTCTATAAGTATCTTTTGTATTTTCGATCTGTAAAAAAGCTTATTTACATTTTATATTATTAATGTTTTTATAACGCCGTGTGGTATCCGGCTGAATAGAATAGTACTACCCTCATTTCTTACCAAGGTGTCGTAAAAGGCGACTAAGGTAAGTCGACCCACCGTGTGGTATCCGGTTTAGTAGAATATACCACTCTCTTTCTTACCGAGGTGTCGTTAAAAACGACAGAGGTAGGTTGACGTCAGGCAGACGGCTGGTCGTAAAAACGCAGTCAAATTATGTGACAGAATGTTTATAACATGTTGTGAAGATTCCATTTAGAGTGGGATAAGGACAGGAAGATGATTATTTATGATTTTATAGAATACGAGAGGAGTTTGTTTGGGTAAGTCTGAAAGTTGCGTCCATTGCTGAAAAGATGACTATTGCTAGATTGGATTGGTACGGTCATATAATGAGGAGGGATGACAAGCATGTGACCGTAAGAGTTTTAAATATGTTGATGGATATATAATTAGTCGGAGGCCGAACAAATACGGACGGATTGTCCGATAAACGATATGCAAAAGGAATAGGATAAGATAGAAAAATAATGATGACCTAAGGAGGATTATGTCTAATTAAAGGAGAATTTCTATAATTGACAATGATAGGACAGAATGGAAGCAAAATACATTTTATGCTAGAGTGGGATAAACATCGTACAGCCCAAAAATTAAAAATTAAAAAGTTTTATTACGATACAGGTTTGGCATGGACACCTGAATCATATATAAATCATTATATAAGTTTTTAATCATAACGAAACACCTATACAACCTCCAGCTGGAACAAAGAGGTTGAACCTCTACCTTAAAAAAAAGGTTTCAATGAACGAGTCCGCGGCGACGCAACACGCATGCGCAATCGACATTTTAAAAACCTTTTCAATATCCAAAGAAAGTTTGGTTTTTATTTATAGTAATGGTTTTTATTATAAAACAATAATAAATATATGGGACACTTACACATACGGTCGTCCGTCCCCAAAGTAAGTAACTTAATACTTGTGTTATGGGTGACAGACTGGTGAATATATACTTATATAATTTTTAAAAAGATACTTAAATACAAATATACACCCAGGCTCAAAGACCAACGAATTCATTTATAGAATATGTTGGCCCTACCCACTATCCACTGCGCCAACGGGCCAGTGTATGACACTGTACACAACTTGATCTTATAGCACGAGTGTTATAAGAACCCTTATTATGCAACAATATCATAATCTAATAATTAATAACTATAATATATAAATAATCTAATAACTATAATATACGTAGAATAAAAATAAGGAACGAAAAATATTAGAATTATTGTAAAAAAAAGCACTGGGAGTTTTGTACCATCTTTTTCCTATATACCGAGACTCTTTCAGAATAATTCGAACACTTTTCGAATTATTCTTCTACCTAAATTAAGAATGATTCTACTTTATTATCACTTTTTATTTATTGTTTATTTTTAACAATATTTATAAAAAAATCAATATTTATTTTATTGTATTTTTAGTGGTCCTTGATATGTATATAAAATTAGTCCATTCAAATTGGGCCACAATTAAGTTTAAAGAACACACATACAGTCAAAACTTATCATCATCTTCCTGCCCTTAACCCACTCTAAGTGGGGTCGGCACAACTTGTTATAAACATGCTGTCACATGATTTGGCTGCGTTTTTACGTCCGGCCGCCTGCCTGACGTCAATTTACCTCAGTCGTATTTTAGACAACTCGGTAAGAATGAGGGTGGTCTATTCTACTAAACCGGATACCACACGGTGGGGCAGCTTACCTTAGTCGCCTTTTACGACACCTTGGTAAGAAATGAGGTTGTCTATTCTACTCAGCCAGATACCACACGGCGGGTCGAATTACCTTAGTCGCCTTTTACGACACCTCGGTAAGAAACGAGGGTGGTACTATTCTATTCAGCCGGATACCACACGGCTAAGTTAAAACTAATGTGAAGCGTATAATAATATATTACCCTAATTTGTGATCTCTCAGGCTTGATATTCTTCCTAAAATGGTATATAAATTATATCATACCAGCTTATATTTATAATTGTAAATTATATACATGCCTTCGCGTTTTAGTCAATTATAATAATTGAGTTTAAGTGATACCTATATTATATCATCAAATAATAAAAAAGTATTTTATGTCCATCAGTTGACTGTTTTTAAACACCTAAGGAATTGATAATTCAAAGAATTAGGCGTTTTTTGCGGAGATCCATAATACAAAAGGAAATCCACGCTAAAGCAAATAGAAAATATTATCGTCATTCTCCTGCCCTTATTCCACTCTAAGTAGGGGCGGCACAAAATGTTTTAAACATGTTATTACATGATTTAGCTAGTTATTTTACGACTATCCACCTGCCTGACGTCAACTTACCATTGTCGTGTTTTGCGACACCTCGTTAAGAATTGAGGTTGGTCTATTTTTCTCAGCCGGATACCACACAGCAGATCAACTTACCATAGGCCTTATACGACATCTCGATAACAAATGAGAGTAATCTATTCTTCTCAACCGGATACCACACGGCGGGGCGACTTGCCTTAGCCACCTTTTACAACATATCGGTACGAAATGAGGGCGGTCTATTCTACTTAGCCGGATAGCACACGGCGAGTCGACTTACCTTAGTCACCTTTTTCGAAACCTCGGTAAGAAATTAGGTTGATCTATTCCACTCAGCTGGATACCACACGGTGGAAAAGCAAAGAGAAAAAATATATAATATTAAATGTAGTGTGTACTATCCGTTTTTCATATCTGATACAACGAGGATTTGTAAAAACGTAAAAAACATTTAATCGTAAATCATATTTAATCTAACAAACATCTTATTTCGGACGCTTCTTAATGCTTCTATCGCTAAAATCAGGGCTTAAATCAAATGTTATTTTTTTTATCCACCGACACCCACAAGTAAATAAACAAATAATTCAATAATTAAAAACTTAAGTCTCCATAAACGACTGATAATTATATGGCCTCTTCATACATATATAATCCAAATATAAAAATATTCTACACGGAATAAATCGTATTACCTCTAACAAGCAGCTTATTTCGGACGCTTCTTAATGCTTCTATCACCAAAATTAGGGCTTACAACAAATGTTAAATATTTTTTACCCAACGACACCCACAGATAAATAAACAAATAGATATAAACTGCCTATAATTATATTGCCACCTCATATGCCTGGATTATATCCATGTATAAAAAATATAATTACTTAAAGCTTTTAATAAATAAAAGCATTTAACAAAATTTAATATCCCTACTACTACTCGTTGAATATTTCTTTCATCTGGCGCCAATCCGCGCAGCAGCATCAGGTTATATTTATGATAAACATGTAATGAGGACTGGACTAGTATGTCAAGTTCAGCTCAATCCGACACCGGGAAGTAAATCAAATTTAACTTGTAAGATTCCGCACATATATACATGAAAAGTTAAATAAAACTTAACAATATTTAAACACGTAGTATACGCCGTGTGGTATCCGGCTGAATAGAATATTACCACCCTCATTTTCTTAGCGGGGTGTCGTAAAAGGCGACTAAGGTGAGTCGACCCACCGTGTGGTATCCGGTTTAGTAGAATAGACCACCCTCTTTCTTACCGAGGAGTCGTAAAATACGACTGAGGTAAGTTGACGTCAGGTAGACGGCCGGTCGTAAAAACGCAGCCAAATCATGTGACAGCATGTTTATAAAATGTTGTGCCGACCCCGCTTAGAGTGGGATAAGGGCAGGAAGATAAGGATGATTCTAACACGGAGTATATCGTAAATCGTATTTCCTAACAAAACAGCTTATTTCGGACGCTTCTTAATGCTTCTATCGCCAAAGTCAGGGTTTACAACAAATGTTAAATATTTTTTTACGTATTCAAATGATTAAGCCTCATTAAACGAACGGAAGCATTTAACTATATAAGTATGAAACATTTATTTCAAACTAGATTTAACCTGCAAATACTTCCATCAAAAATCAGATCGATCAGGGAGATTAAATTGCAATTCCTATTGTAATGCTACTTGAAACTTGATATATTGATAATAGATGTAGTTACTCAATCTCCTGATTTTCCTGTCGAAAAGATAGCCTATATTTTACCCCGTCACTCGAACCATCTTGCAAGTTCCTTCTTGTTGTGTCAATTATTTTCAAGAATGTATGAATGAAAATTATTATTACAAAATATTTATTTATTTCAACAATATACAAAATAAACCTTAAAACTAGTTAAAAATACTGACAAAAGTAATATAAACTTGTCTTCAAATACGACTTAAAAAATGTCTTTCTGCTATTGTCATATTGACAAAAAAATAGAGTTTTTCCCAACGTAAAGTGGTTTTATTTACAGAAAAACGCACAATACAATTTCGCTACAAATACACATAATTTATAGAATTAGGCGTTACTTTGCGGATATCCATACAAAAGTAATAATCCACGATGAAGTAAAATAGAAAATATATTTAATGCTAAATGTAGAGTGGACAATCCATTTTCATACCTGATACATGCAGGATTCGTAAAGGATTCACGAACTCGGGTTAGCGATAGTGATCGTGTGTAGTGCTTGTGTATTGTGGTGGCGGTGGTGGAGGTTTGTGCATGTGTTTTTATTAATCCTGCATGTATCAGGTATGAAATCAGGTATACGGATTGTCCACTCTACACATTTAGCATTATATATTTTTTCTATTTTACTTCATCGCGGGTTATAGCTAATTAATTTTATTATTACTTTTGTATTATTGATCTCCGCAAAGTAACGCCTACTTCTATAAATTATGACAAAAGTATAGCTTCTTGAACTATAAATCAACACTGCACATTCACTTCCGTAGCCATCACCTTCCTATCTTTAAAATACATTGCAATCTCTCTTTGAGTTTTGTTCTTCGTTTCTGGTAAATATTTGTACAAATAAACCGTACAAAGGCCACATGTAACTCCATAGAATAAGAACGAACCATCAATACCTAAAGAGGAGAAAATCAGCGGTGATATTTTGCATAACGTTGTATAAAAAATACCAAATGTCAACGATATTATAATATAGCAGGACGATTGGAACTTAATCGGTACTATCTCCCCATATATAGACATCGACATGATCATCGGACCACAGCTTATAGACACAGAATAAAACGTCAGTAACGCTAAACTAATATATTTGTTCTCAACAATTAATTCTTGTCTCACTAAATACAAATAAAATGACGTTAACAACAAAAACGTGACACCTAAAAACGACGATGTCATATACAATGTACGACGCAACAAAACTTTAGTTAAATACGAACCAAAATACATACCCATTACAGTTATACCATCTAAAATCAACATGACAGTATAAGCTGAGTTTTTCAATCCTGTAATATTTTTTAATATTTCCAATATATACAAACTACATATAAGTTTTCCAGATAAATGGTATTGCATAACAGCAACTATAGACAATGTTAAAGGCTTATAGAATTCTGTAGATTTAATTATTTGTCTATAACTAGTTATGATTTCAGATTTGTTATTCTCTTGTGATGATATAATTTCATTTAAATCCCGTTCAGATTCGACATTGACGCCATGTATCGATCTAAAAGCGGTTACGCATTCATCTAATTTCCCTTTGCTAGCCAACCAGAAAGGAGATTCAGGCCAAAAAATCACGTTAAACGTGTATATAGTGCAAATTATTCCCAACACAGCAATATATTTCCAATGGTAGAATGTGCCAATGACATTTGCGATCCAAATTCCCCAAAAGAAGCTTGCGGATTTAATCGTGAGAAATAATCCTCGGTATCTCGGGCTGCAATATTCTGTTACTATAAGAATTGTCACAGTCACGTTCCCTGCGTGCAGAATTCCCTGAAGAACCTCAGATATGAAGATGTGGAGCAAACTCTCGCTGCAGTAAAGGATGATGAATGATATTGCTGATGTCACTGAAGCGATGATTTCTGGCCACTTTCTGCCAATGCGTTTTGTTAGTATTGGCGTGATGAATAGCCAGGGGTAAACGCCTAACGTGAATGTGGTAACTGAAAGAAAAAAGCTGACGTCAAATTGATTGAAATAGAAATGATTTATTAAATGCTTAACTTTAATTTGCAATGTATGTATGTGAAGGTGGAACCTTGCAAGTTAAATTTGACCCACTTTCCAGTGTCCGATTGAGATGAAATTTTACATGTTCCAGTCTCGATGACAATGCATGTTTATGATGAGCATGACCTTATGTCAGGATTGGCTCCAGACAGGGAACTGCTCAACGGTTAACAGTAAGTACATAAAATTTTGTTAAAAGCTTTTATTAATTAAAAGCTTTAAATATGTTAAACTTATTAAAACTATATTTTTAATAAAGAGTGTTTTAATTTTACTAATTGCATCGAATTGCAAATGTACCAGCCTATCATATCTATACTAATATTATAAATGGGACAGTTTATATTTTAAAATATTTATTATGATACAATATTTATGGTATATAGCACGATTGAAGCTTATATAAAATTCTAGTATTTAATTGTCTCAAATTTAATCAAAAATTTTCCTGTCGATTTGACGTGAAAGCGTAAAAGACTGACTGACAAAGTTATTATGGATTGTCAAAATAAATTTACTCACAAAGCCAAGACGCCATCTCGTCGTCAACAACCACACCCTCTTTCCTCAACTGTGGTATGAATACAGTGGGCGCGCCCACAAACAGGCCTGCCATGAAGAACTGAGTCCATACAGTGCTGCTTATTAACACCTGAGTAACGATAAATTATAAAGTAGTAACGTGTGTATGCGTTACGAAGCTTTGGTAGCCCAGCGGTGTGACCGTGCGACTATTTCGAGAGGGTCACGAGTTCAAACCCCGGCAGGCACCAATGAGTTTTTCTATTAAAACATTTGTCTAATTGATAATTGCAATTTATCACACGCTTTTTGGTGAAGGAAAACATCGTGAGGAAATCTGAAAATAGATCTATCCCAAAAATAGGGATAGATCGATTTTTTTTTAATAAAAACTAGCTAGATCAATTTTTCTCCCCCAACATCCCCTACATGCTGAATTGCAGGAAAATCGTTGGAGCCGTTTTCGAGATTTCGAAAAAAAATATACATACAAGATTAATATAGTATACATACATATAAATATATGTAATAAGAATGTGTGGATATAGCTCGCTTAGACCCTGTACAAGACAGTAATGACTGAATGTAACTACTCATAAGAATTATATTTTAAAAGAGCAACCGCCGAGTTTCTTGCTGGCTCTTCTCGGTAGGAACGGCTTTCCGAACCAGCGGTAGAGTTGACGATTCAAAGCACTTGTTTACAATTTTATTTGAATAAAGAATATTTTGAATTTGAATTTGAATTTGAATATATACATACAAGATTAACTCATTTAAATATTACCTAAAGATAGCATTTAGTTTAAAATAATTTCACAGTGTGTATTTGGAGCTCTACATGGTGTGTATATTGTTGATGGCCTTTTAAAATAAATAACCTGTTTAAGTATAGACTTCGTAGATTCCTTGGCTTCTGTAATCCGCTCACAATCTTCAGGACTGACTTCCTGGTATTGACACGAATCCATTCTGAAGAAAGGGTGTTATAGTTGTATGTAATCCGGCAACGCGACATTTGGAGTCACGGTGGCTTGATCACACCTGAAAATAAAAGTCATAGTATCTTAATTCCAATCGAATATTCCATTCATCTAGAAATAATCGTCATGGAATGTTAATTCAAATCCAACATTTCCATCATCTAGAAATAATGTCATGGAATGTTAATATGCACTAATCGAACATTTCAATTATTTAGAAATAATGTCACGGAATGTTAATATTCACTAAACGAACATTCCATTAAATTAGAAATAATGTCACGGAATGTTAATACCAATCGAATATTCCATTCATCTGGAAATAATGTCATGGAACATTAATTTCAATCTAACATTCCATTCATCTAGAAATAATGTCATGGAATGTTAATATGCACTAATCAAACATTTCAATTATTAAGAAATAATGTCACGGAATGTTAATATTCACTAAACGAACATTCCATTAAATTAGAAATAATGTCACGGAATGTTAATACCAATCGAATATTCCATTCATCTGGAAATAATGTCATGGAACATTAATTTCAATCTAACATTCCATTCATCTAGAAATAATGACATGGGATATTAATTCCATTCGAAAATTCCACTCATCTAGAAATAATGTTAATTCCAATCGAACATTCCATTGATCTAGAAATAATGACATGGAATGGTAATTCCAATCAAACATTTCAATCATCTAGAAATAATGTACTGGGATATTAGTTCCAATCGAACATTCTATTCATCTAGAAATAATGTAATGGAATGTTTATTCCAATCGAACAGAACATACATCAAGAAATAATGTCATGGAATCTTAATTCCAATCGAACATTGCATTAAATAATATCAGAAATAATGTAAAATAAAATTTCGGAAACCCCAGCTATTTGGACGATATTGACATTTCTTCAGTACGCTGTGTAGTATCCCGCTGAGTAGAATAGACCATCCTTATTTCTTACCGAGGTGTCGTGAAAGGCAACTTAGGTAAGTTGTTCCACCGTGTGTTATACGGTTGAGTAGAATAGACCACCCTCTTTCTTATCGAGGTGTCGTAAAATACTAAGATAAGTTGACGTCAGGCAAGCGGCGAGTCACATGTTGCATCGTACATTATATCACACCATATAACATGTTTAGCCGACCCCACTTAGAGTGGGATAAGGGCAAGAAGATCAATCAATCAATCAATCAATCAATCAATCAATCAATCAATCAATCAATTGTGCCGACCCCACTTAGAGTGGGATAAGGGCAGGAGGATGATAAGTAGATAACAGCATCATTCTCCTGTCCCACTCTAAGTAAAGTCGGCACAGCATGTTCTAAACATGTAGTCCCATGATTTGCTAGGTATTTTACCATGGTCGTCTTTTACGACACCTCGGTATGAAATGAGGTTAGTCTATTCTACTCTGCCGGATACCACACGATGGGTCAACTTACCGTAGTCGTCTTTTACGACACCTCGGTATTAAATGAGGTTGGTCTATTCTACTCAGCCGGATACCACATGGCGTGATGCTGTAATCCACTATAAAAGAAAATGTATGTTTTGCTTAATGTAGAGTGTACTAAACCTGTTTATATCTGATACTAGCTAAAGTCACGACTAACAGTTAAGAAAAAAGTATGTATGTATGTAACGGCCTGTTACTATCCCACTGCTGGGCATAGGCCTCTTCTCTCCGTTTTTTTTTTTTTTTGGAGAGAAGGATGGGATCTAAGACCTACCACGCTGCTCCAATGCGGATTGGTAGGTTACACATATCTCCAGAATTCTCTAGAGATATGCAGGTTTCCTCACGATGTTTTCCTTCACCGAAAAGCGTGTGATAAATTGCAATTATCAATTAGACACATAAGTTTTACTAGAAAACTCATTGTTACTAGAAAACTCATTGGTGCCTGCCCCGGGTTTGAACCCTAGACCTCCTCGGAAGAGGCGCATAAGAAAAAAGTGTTAAGTTAAAAAAAAATTACCTGTTTCTTTAAGAACTATTAAATTTTCTATATTATGTATTATAATTTATTTTTTTAGTAGAATTTTTATTAAAATTTAAATTATACTGCGTTATTATCCAAAAATATACATATATCAACATGACGTCGACACATTAAAATAATTCTCTATGTAACTTTATATATATTTTTGAAACTGGGATTTATATTTTTTTTAATTTAGAAAAAAAAGTCATATTAAGGCTAATTATCATTTATCAATTCGATATGAATCTTTACGTAACCTCGTTCTATAACACTCTTTATATTAGTTTTTCTATACTAATATTATAAAGAGGAAAAAATTGTATGTATATTTGTAATGTTTTCACACAAAAACTACTGGACCGATTCCAAAAATTCCTTCACCATCGGAAAGCTGCATCTTTACTGAGCAATATAGGCTATATGACATTAAAATATTAATATTATAAAGATGAAAAATTTGTATGTATGTTTGTAATATTTTCACACAAAACTACTGGACAGATTCCAAAAATTCTTTCACCATTGGAAAGCTGCATCTTTACTGAGCAACATAGGTTATATGACATTAAAATATTAATATTATAAAGATGAAAAATTTGTATGTATGTTTGTAATGTTTTTACACAAAAACTACTGGACCGATTTCAAAAACTCTTTCACCATTGGAAAGCTGCATCTTTATTGAGCAACATAGGCTATATTACATTTTCAAAAAATATATTAAAGAGAAAGCGCCGCTTCACTTTTATTTTGTTGAATACGTGTACCAAAAGCAAAACGTCATTAATCGTAATTTGTATTGTATGAAACAATGTAGTGTTTACATTTTTCTCCATGTTCTTTATTTTTACAATTAACATATTACAGAATGTACAACGTTCACAGCTTTGTAAAAAACAAACGCGTCCAATCGCTCTTGCGATCTTTGGAATATCTAACTAAACTAAAAAATTTACTATCATCATCACTACATATGAAACAAAGTCGCATACTCTGTCTGTTCCTATGTCCCTATATCTCTATGCATGCTTAAATCTTTAAAACTACGCAACAGTTTTTGATGCGGTTTTTTTTAAATAGATAGAGTGATTCAAGAGACAGGTTTTTATGTATAATAACATTCCATACCGAGTAGAGAAATACTGTAATTTTTTAGGTTTTTAATGCGGTGTCGTATATAATTACATTTTTTTCCGCTTACGTTGCAAACGCAGGCTAAACCCTACGAGATTTATCAAAATGATGTACTAAGTATTCTATCTCTTATGGATAAACACAATAGCATTTTTTGTCATTTAATTTTACGAAAAATAATGGCTTATTTTCAAAGCAATTTTTATACAATACAGCATTAATCATTATCCAATTAAGTACCTTAAATACATTGTTGATTGAATATAGATGAATATGGCCGTTTACAGCATGTAATTTAAGTGAACATTTTCGGAGATATTACAGATTTAAAATGCCGTGAGGAGGCCGCGCTTCGCCCTATAGCACTTCGCATTTAACAGCTATATGTCGTTCTTTCAAGAGTTTGTTTAATGACAAGAAAGCTGTGAATGTTGTATATAAAGATATTCGGTAATTAATCGTAAGAATAAAATACATAGGGAAAAATGTAAATAAGTAAAAATGTAGTATACAAATTTAGATATTCCAAACACGGTTGGAAATCTTCATGGTATAGGGAAAGGGGTATTGTTTTACTCCAAATTTAACGCGTGCGGGCCACGGGCAGTAATGAATAAATCAAAACTACTGGATCGATTTTAATCATTTTTTTGACATAGGCTATATATTTTATATCCGTGCGAAGCAGGGGCAGGCCGCTAGTATATTTATATGTATACATACAACTCATTTAAATATTAAAGAGAAAGCGCCACTTCACGTTTGTTTTGTTGAATAGGTGTATCAAAAGCAAAACGTCATTACATGAAACAATGTAGTGTTTAATTTAAAATGTAAATTATCACTTACTTATAAATACACGTCCGCTTCTCGTATTATATTTGCCACGTCTCATACATTTTTAAGTATTTCGGAGCGCTCTGCAAATGTAATACTAGGGCTATCTGTGAATACGTTCGCGTTAATTTAATTATTAATTATTTAACGCTTTCATTCAACTTGCCATGTATGTATGTGAAGGTGGAATTTTTCAAGTTAAATTTGATCCAATTCAGCTGAAATCTATATCTATACATATATATATATATATATATATAAAGCTGAAGAGTTTGTTTATATTATTGTTTGAAGCAGCTTATCTCGGATTTGATTCTTTCAGTGTTAGATAGTCCATTTATCGAGGAAGGCTATAGGCTATATAACATCACGCTAAGATGAATAGGAGAGGAGCAGCAATAAAAATAGTACGAAAAGGGCATAATTTAAAGCTTTCCTTGCGTGCGCTGAATAAACGGTGATAGTTATTCAAAAATCATGTATTTCAAAATTGTTTCCCGCTAAAAGTTCTAAATAAAAGTACGCGACAGCATGTCTATTTTTTAAAGTTATTTTATGGTTCTCAAAAGACTATATTGAGTTCTAAAACTAAAATACCTTGATATATATATTCTCCTGCCCTTATCCCACTCTAAGTGGGGTCGGCACAACATGTTATAAACATGCTGTAACATGATTTGGCTGCGTTTTTACGATCGGCCGCCTGCCTGCCGTCAGCTTGCCTTGGTCGTATTTTACGACACCTCGGTAAGAAGGAGGATGGTCTATTCTACTAAACCGGATACCACACGGTGGGTCAACTTACCTTAGTCGCCTTTTACGACACCTCGGTAAGAAATGAGGGTGGTCTATTCTACTCAGCCGGATACCACCCGGCGGGTCAACTTCCCTTAGTCGCATTTTACGACACCTCGGTAAGAAATGAGGGTTGTACTATTCTACTTAGGCGGATACCACAAGGCTTAACTAAAAAAAACACGGTAAACGCCTGTAAAGTCGGTTTTACGGGCAAAGATTTTACGTGACAACGTCTTTTTCTCAGTAGAATATTTATTGATATGAATATTATTAAATTGAACAATAGGAACAAGGAATTGAATGAAAATAAGAATTGCACAAATTTCAACTATAGAAATATATTTTGTTTACCAGAGACACAAGCACGCACCGATTCAACGCGCCTATACACTGTCCATTATATTAACCATCTTTTGACAGATTGACGATAGTGATGTCCTAAAGATTCTCGTATGCGATACCATTCCGATTATAGTACCTACTATCATTAATCGAATTACGTACCTAAGTAATTCGATTAATGATAACCTACGTAAACTAGATTACTACTTGAGAAAAGAAATTCCAACTTTGAGAAAACTTATTGTTTCTTTGAAAAGAAGTGGTCTATTTCATGGTGAAAAATCTTCTTTGGTCAAAGTTTTGAACACAATTGGCTTTTCATATAAAAAGTTAAATAAAAGAAAATTATTAATGGAACGCACAGATATAGCTATAGCACGTTGTGATTTTTTAAGAGAGGCAAAGAAAATACAAGATTGGGCAAATATTGTTTTCACGGATGAAACATGGCTCAACGCTAACCACACACTATCTCGTTTCTGGACTGATGATACTGCTGATTCCACTTCCTCAGTACCAATGGGAAAAGGTGAGCGCCTAATCATTTGCCATGCAGGTACAGCAAAAGGATTTGTACAAGACGCACTGTTGGCATTTAAATCGAAGAAATCAAATGACTACCACGAAGAGATGAATGCAAATGTGTATGAAGAGTGGTTCAAAAAAATGCTCATTTCATTGGAAGAACCATCAATAATTTTTATTGATAATGCGCCCTACCACTCCCGTCAAATTGACAAAATGCCAACACAGGCTAATAAAAAGCATGAAATAATTAATTGGCTTCGGGACAATGGAGAAAATGTGGACGACTCAATGTTAAAAGTTGAATTAATAAAAATATTAAAAACCAAAAAGAGAGCAAAACGCTATGTAATCAATGAAATGGCAGCAGAATATGGCCATACTGTTCTTCGGATTCCTCCATACCACTGCCAGTACAACGCAATAGAACTTATATGGGCACAAGTAAAAGGGCATGCTGCGAGATGCAATACAAGCCCCCCATTCACAGCGAATAAAATGTTGCAATTGCTAAAAAATGCTTGCACCCACGTAACGGCCGAGAACTGGGCAAGTGTGGTGGAAAGAACTAAAAGAGTAATATTCTCTGATTGGGAACGTGATATTGCGTTTGATAATATATTATCTACACAAGAGCTAATAATAACTGCTACTGAAGACTCCTCATCGGAGGAGTCTAGTGTTGATTATCATTCCGACGACTCGTGCTAATAAAATAAATTAAAATATCCTGATTGTTTTATTTGTATTCATGTATTAACTAAGAAGAAAGTAAAACTTTATATAATGTTATTAAATGTCTTTTAATACTCGTAACATCGATTTCTACCGATTATTTTTAATCTGTGGCATAATCGTAGTAACCCATTATGTGTGACATCACTAAGTGGGCGGTACCCATCCATAAAGTACAAATATTATTTGTATGATATTTGTACGTAAGCAATACAAAACTTAATGAGCGTGAGCTGTCAAAAGACTGATAATATGATGGACGCAGTATAATTCTCTAGTGTTGCTTGAGTGGGAGAGAGACGCAAGGCATTCGCCAGTCCGGCGGGCCTCTCATTCGTTCGGTGACTCATCGTAACAGACGTGAGCGGGTGTTACACTTTTTCACGAGTGACTCCAAGCCGCAACCTAATTTAAGACGTTGTCACGTCAAAAAAATAACTAAAATACCTAGATATTGTATTTAATTTAACATTATTGGCTATTTGTTCAACGTACAAACATACTTCACAATTTCTCTCCATAAACGGATGAAAACCAAAATAACAAGTTTACCTAATACTACTTTTTGCTAATTATTATGTTAATTACCTAAGTTTACAATATACAGCGTATAATAATTCCACTGATAATATGTACATGTCTTTGCAGCTCTGTGAAAAAAATTGTCTTACAATAACTAAGTGTATCATTAAAAAAGCCGAGTAAAACATTGAAATCTTAATTTAATTATATAGTTACCTACAAAAGTAATGCGAATATTATTTTGCTATAATCCGCGATAAAAGAAAATATATGTAATGCTAAATGTAGAGTGTACTATCCGTTCTCATCATTTTTAATAGTATCTTTATATTTAAATGAGTTAATCTTGTATATATATATATTTTCTGAATCTCGGAAACGGCTCCAACGATTTTCCCGAAATTCAGCATGTAGGAGGTTTTGGGGGAGAAAAATTGATCTAGCTAGGTTTTTATGTAAAAAAATTATTGTATTATCCCTGTTTTGGAGCATTAAAAAACACTAACATTTATATTGAATTGAATTTTCGCCATTAGCTGTCAAGTCGACGTAGCTTATTCGGTAACGGTAACGGGCAGCCTTGAGAAATGTGAATGCCAAGGATCGATCCCCAACTAAATAATTGTTTTTTCTTTTTTTTTAGGTTTTTTTTTCTGTAAAAAATTACCGAGCGAAGCTCGGTCACCCAGATATTAAATTATAAAGCAGTATAAAGAAAAACTCAGTAAAGATTGACGGCGAACGAACACAAAGGCATCGGTTTGTTTTCAGCAATAGGTGGTCGGCAAATCGTAAAGGTATAGTGTTATTACAATATTAAATTAACAATACTTGAAGATAGCAAATAAAATTATGTTAGCTGATGTTAACATGCACTCTTAGTACATATATATATGTGCAAATAAAAACTGAGCAGTAAGTAACGACCTAACTCGCCATCTCGTTCGCACCTACCCGTATATATACTTCCCGCTCTTTCCAACCGCTACCTTTTATGCTTGTCTGGCTGGGGTAGGAACTATCGAAAATGTCTGGCTGATGAGGAAACATCATCTTATTAGTACCAGGTGTCTGGCAGGGGGTTTCCACTATGCTAAGTGTCTGGCATTGACTGACGTGATTTTTAATATTATTCTGAAGGTAATACCAAATAATCAGCCTTTATAATTTGACGAAATTAGATCGGTATTTTGCGATTAGTACCGCGTATTTCCCAAAGCCACTATGATCCAGATTTCATAATCTACCATTGTTCTTACCTGTGTTTGAAGCAGGCACTGAAAAACTCTACTGCTGGTTCGGGAAGCTGTTCCTACTGAGAAGAGCCAGCCAAGAAACTCGGCGGTTGCTCTTTTCAACATAATACTTATAACTAGTTACATTAAGTCATTACTATCTTGTGCAGGATCGGACAGTAGCTATATCCACACATTGTTATCGTCTTAATAATCCTCAACAATATAGTAGGCTTTTTGTATCAGCCGCTCTTTAACAGTGTTTTTAAACTGCTGTAATATAGAACCTTATACCGAAACCCACAAACGACTTACGTTCTTTTGCAAGGCGCAAATCAGGAGCCGCAAGCTTATGTCGGTTCCTACTCTATCTATTATATACATCACCATTGTTGTATAATTTTCTACTCTGATACTGTAATACAAATATTATAAAACTGAAACCAAAATTCTTATGACAAACATTACGTACAGGCCAAAAATAAAAAATTATAAAATTATATTACGATACAGGTCTTGTATGGACACCTGTATCATAATATAACTTTTTAATCATAACGATACACCTATACAACCTCCAGCTGGACCGAGGAGGTTGAACCTTAAAAAAAAGGTTTCAATGAACGAGTCCGCGGCGACGCAACACGCATGCGCAATCGATGTTTGCGCCTTGGCGCTAACATTTGACATTTAAAAAAATGTTTTCAATATTTAAACAAAGTTTGGTTTTTATTAATGTTGTTTTACGTATGAGAGTAGATAAAGTAGTATATGTCACTGTACATAACTTGGTCTTATAACACTCGTGTGTTTTAAAAAAATGAGCCCTTGAACTTAATACCCTTGAACCTTTATTATGCATCAGTATCATAATCTACTATTTTATATTTTTATGTACAAAAACATCCTTTTATATCGCATTTTTTTTGTATCTTTAAATTTTTTTTAAAGCAAGACTGTTACCCAGCTTCTGATAATAAAGCTATAATAACGTGTACAAGTCAGTGATAAAACATACATTATCAATTTTTATGTCTTCAAACGTATTGATAGCCTAATGGTGGATCGTTTGTCAAATATGTATTCAAATACTATACTGTAGAACATGCCAAGCCGTGTGGTATTCGGTTGAGTAGAATACACCACCCTCATTTCTTACCGAAGTGTCGTAAAAGGCGACTAAGGTAAGACAACACGTCATGTGGTATCCGGCTGAGTAGAATAGACCATCCTTATTTCTTACCGAGGTGTCGTAAAAGACTACTTAGGTAAGTTGATCCGCCGTGTGGTGTCCGGCTGAGTAGAATAGACCGCCCTCATTTCTTACTGAGATGTCGCTAAAGGCGACTAGGGTAAGTCGACCATATGTGTGGTATCCGCCTGAGTAGAATAGACCACCCTTATTAGGTAAGTTGACGTTAAACAAGCGGCCAGTCGTACAATACTTAGCCGAATCATGTGACCCCACCTAGAGTGGGATGGAGGAGGATGATAATAATTAGAAGAATAATTATTTCTTATTCTTTATTATTAATTCTTATTCTAATTCTAGAAAATTAACTCAAAAATCTTTATACATTTCAATGAAAAGACGTCATGTATAAGTCGTTAAGTCCTTAAATGCTTTTATGTTTTGTGTTAAATATATTAACTTAGTATGCAAAAAGACATCACGGATGTCAGTCGTTTTGTTGATATCGAGGAGTTCGCAATGTTTCAGAAGGTATGTCAAGTTTTTTTATTATCGACAGGTATTTAGGACTTATCATGAAGTGCAAAAGAAACGAATTTTTAAATAATTTATTGAATTAGCATATCATATGCAATCCAAAAAAGCTGTGATGGCCCAGCGGTGCGACCGTGTGAATCTCTAAAGACCATCATGGGTTCGAACCCGGGCAGACACCAATGAGTTTTTCTATTAAAAACTTATGTGTCTAATTGATAATTGCAATTTATCACACGCTTTTCGGTGAAGGAAAACATCGTGAGGAAACCTGCATATCTCTAGAATTCTGGAGATATGTGTAACCTACCAACCCGCATTGGAGCAGCGTGGTAGGTCTTAGCTCCAATCCTTCTCTCCAAAAAACGGAGAGAAGAGGCCTATTCTCAGCAGTGGGATAGTAACAGGCCGCTACTTACTTACTACTTATGCAATCCGTAATACAAAAGTAATAATAAAATTATTTTGCTATAATCCGCTGTGAAGTAAAATAGAAAAATTATATAATGTTAAATGTAGAGTGGACGGTTATTATTATATATAGCCTTCCTCGATAAATGGACTATCTTACACTGAAAGAATAGTTTAAATCGGATAATTAGTTCTTGAGATTATTAGCACGTACAAACAAACAAACAAAAAGACAAACTCTTTAGTATATATTTTTGTAGTATAGATATATGTATCTTCGTTGTAAAAAAAATATTAAAAAAAATATATCTATAGTTTAATACTGAAAATCTATACATATAATAAAACAAAGTCCCCAAAGGCTGTCTGTATATGGTCGATTTTCTCGAAATCTCCTGAACATTTTTTTGTAATGTTTAAAGTAAAAGAAACCGAACTAAAAGAAAAAAAAGTTCTTAAGGAAGGTTTTAGTTAATAGTACATAACATTAAAATACCCGCGGGATTTACGCTAACAAAGCAGGCTTGGCATTATCCCACTGCTGGGCATAGGCCTCCTCTCTCCGTTTTTGGAGAGAAGGATTCGAGCTAAGACCTACCACGCTGCTCCAATGCGGATTGGCAGGTTACACATATCCCTAGAATTCTGTAGAGATACGCAGGTTTCCTCATAATGTTTTCCTTTACCGAAAAGCGTGTAATAAATTGCAATTATCAATTAGAGACAAGTTTTAATACAAAACTCACTGGTGCCCGGGGTTCAAACCCGTGAAACAGGCACGACTAATGAGCCTTAATGAGAGTACCTGAGTGATCGAGCCTTGCTCGGCAATGATGCAAAAAAAAAATTAAATAAAAAAAAATTGAATAGAAAAATTAAAAAATAATAGGGCAGTTGGGGCTCGATCCTAGGTATTCTCTTTCTAAAACGCCCGTTCCCAAAATGAAATACCATGATTTTACGTTTGACAGCGAAAAATTGTGAATAATGTAAATTTAAAAAAAAATATATGTGTAAATACAATATAAGATAAATAAATAAATATATATATACAATACAATACAAGATTAACTCATTTAAATATTAAAGATAAATACGGTTTTAACCATTGAGATCTCTATTTAAATCTACATAATCTTACTAAAATTTAGTTTCAAAATATACGAACTAGGTAATTTAAGAGAATGATGACTTTACCACCTAAATTAGTACCTCTTAATATAGGATTAGTATAATTATATTATGTTAGCTAAGCGTTGCATTTTTTTGCTAAGCATTGCATTTTTTTTCACAGCGCACATTGTATTTTTATTTTCTTAATTACAATATCCATATCGTAAATGAGAATGTACGTCTGTTAGACGTTAAAATTAACTAGCAGGCCGCTCCGGCTTCGCACTGGTATAAAATATATAGCCTATGTCACTCGGTGAAAAAAATGATTAAAATCGATCAAGTTGTTTTGATTTATTCATTACTGTCTGTGGCCCGCGTGCGTTAAATTTGGAGTATAACAATTCCCCTTTCCCTGTACTATGAAGATTTCCTGCTATTTTTACTTATTTACTTTTTACATTTTTCCCTGTGTATTTCATTTTTACAATTAATTACAGAATGTCTATATATACAATATTCACAGCTTTCTTGTTAATGTATAATTAATGTATAGTAATGCTTTCTTGTTATTAGACTATACAAACATGTTTTCTTTAGAGATTAATCTTGAAAGAGCGACATATATAGGCCATGGCCATACGTTGGCCATGTAAAAAACAAACGCGTCCGATCGCTGCTAAATTCGAAGTGCTATAGTGCGAAGCGCGGCCACCGACGCGCTTTGTATAGGTACGTGGCGCACTGCCGCAATCGCTATACACCTGCATTTTAAATTTGTAATATCTTCGAAAATGTTCATTTAAATTACATGCTGTAAACGCCTATATTGATCTATATTAAATCAACAATGTATTTAAGGTACTTAATTGGATAAGGATTAATGCTGTATTGTTTAAAATTGCTTCGAAAATAAGCCGCTATTATTCGTAAAGAGGAAACGACAAAAAAATGCTATTTTATCCATAAACGTTAGACATCACCTTAGAAACCTCAAAAATTACAGTATTTCTTAACGTCATATCACTCTATCTATTAAAAAAAAACCCCATGAAAATCTGTTGCGTAGTTTTAAAGATTTAAGCATACATAAGGATATAGGGACATAGGGACATACAGAGAAAGCGACTTTGTATTATACTCATCATCCTCCTGCCCTTATCCCACTCTAAGTGGGGACGGCACAACATGTTATAAACACGCTGTTACATGATTTGGCTGCGTTTTTACGACCGGCCGCCTGCCTGACGTCAACTTACCTCTGTCGCCTTTTACGACACCTCGGTAAGAAATGAGGTTGGTCTATTCTACTCAGCCGGATACCAAACGGCGGGTCAACTTACCTTAGTCGCCTTTTACGACACCTCGGTAAGAAAAGAGGGTGGTACTATTCTATTCAGCCGGATACCATACGGCGTCGACTTTGTATTATACTATGTAGTGATAAATAAGCTCAAATCATTTGATTTCAGATCTATATTATTGTGAGTCTTAACTGGATATCGTTTTCGAATGGCTTTGTATTTGGTCACGTGGCAAGTCTTATCAGCGCCCTACAGAAGAAAGAGGACGGAATAAACTTCAGCAAAGGCCAAATATCATTGATAGGTATGTACAGAGTGGTACCGATGTCACAACGTTAAATGAATCTTGACGCTTGTTCTAAAAACAGGAGAAAACAATAACATTATAGTTTTGTCTCTTTCACACTTGTGTCTTGTCTCTGGGTCAAGGTTATGCATTACATACGAAATGGAATGGATGCGGTATGGTCATTCACCCTTCCATACTCTTATCAAAAAAAATTTTAATTTTGGTAACGATTCAATATAATGTGGTTTAACATTTTTTGTAATTCCATACGTGCAAGCCATTTTCTCAAAGTTATATACTAAACTGTTCAATTGAATGAAGTTACGAATCTTGCATTCGTCAAGTATGAAAACGGATAATGCACTCTACTTTTAGCATTATATATATTAAAGGTTTTTATTTAATTTGCCGTGTATGTATGTGAAGGTGGAATCGTGCAAGTTAAATTTGACACATTTCGGTGTCCGATTGAGCTGAAATTTTATATACTGGTCCAGTTACAATGACAATGCGTGTTTATGATAAGTATGACCTGATGATGCCAGGATTGGCTCCAGACGAGGGAACTGCTCAACAAGTTACTCAGTAGGGTCATGAAAGGTTCAAACCTTTTTTAAATTGACTTGTTTTTATTTTATCTACTCTGATACTATAATACAAAGATTATAAAACTGAAACCAAAATTCTTATGACAAATATTACGTACAGGCCAAAAATAAAAAATTAAAAAGTTGTATTACGATACAGGTCTTGTATAGACACCTGTATCATAATATAACTTTTTAATCATAACGATACACCTATACAACCTCCAGCTGGACCGAGGAGGTTGTACCTCTACCTTAAAAAAAAAGGTTTCAATGAAAGAGTCTGCGGCGACGCAACACGCATGCGCAATCGATGTATGCGCCTTGGCGCTAACATTTGACATTTAAAAAAATCTTTTCAATATTTAAACAAAGTATGAAAAATACGGTTGTTGTTTTACGTATTATAGTATGAGAGTAGATAAAGTAGTGTATGACACTGTACATAACTTGGTCTTATAACACTCGTGTGATACTATAAAACACACTCGTGTTATAAGAACCCTTATTATGCAACAGATCATAATCTACTATAATTTATCTCGTATATACTTTTGTATAATTGTATTTATATCTTTCTCTGTTTCAGCTTCGACATTGACCATAACATGTATAATTGGCTTCGGGATTGTTGCAGCTGTAACAGACAAAGTAGGCAGACGTTGGCCCTTTATTATATTCTCATTAACAACCTCAATTAACTGGATAATACTGTACTTTTCAAGAGAAATGTATCAGTTCATGCTATCAAAAGTTATAGCTGGAATTTCGGTCGGCGCTCTATTGTCTTTGAATATATTTGTAACATCTGAGTATACCTCACCAAAGACAAGGCCTTTCTTCGTAAATATGGTAACGACTGTCTCACCAGCGATAGGAACTGCTTTGGCGCACGCGTTCGGAATTATCTTACATTGGAGAAAAGGGACTATTATAGGAGCATTTATATCTGCTTTGGGTGTAATACTTCCATATTATTGGGTAGAAAGTCCACATTGGTTGGCCTCTAAAGGTAAATTCGCTAGATGTGAATCAGCGTTTAGAATTCTACATAAAACTACACCTAATTCGGAACGAGAATTGCAATTGCTTACTCGAATGGAGAATAGTAAATTAAAAAACGCAAAAGAAAACAATCGGAAGCCAACATTAAAGAGATTGTTAAATGCATTTAAGAGAAAATATTTCTGGACTCTTTTAATATTAAGTATTGTTATGCATATATATTATGCGGCTGCAGGTAAATTAGTATTTAGCATATTAGCCACAGTTATTTTGGAAGAAATAACTGGTACATCAGACGTTTTACTGTTTACTTTGTTAGTCGATAGTTTTATAATTTTAGGTTCTTTTTTATCATGTGTATTGATTAGGAAAGCATCGATGCGTTATTTGTTATTCTCGACAGGTTTTACTGCTAATGGTTTATTAGTTATATTCGCTATTTGTTATTACTTGAAGAATAATAGTTATTATTTTAACTGGATAAATGTTTCGTTGCTTGCATTTTACTTTATAATTGTCCACGCTGGTCCTTATTCTGTATTAGAAGCATTGTTTAGCGAAATGTTTCCTTTAGAATTGAAGGTTTATATGTTTTTTATATCAGCCATTGTTTTAACTGTTGCGTTATCTTTAACTATTATTCTATTGCCGTATACAGTAAGCGCTATGGGATATCATGGGTTGTTTTTAATGAATGCAACCATTATGACAATAAGTCTTGGTTATATATGGTTAATGTTGCCAGAAACGAAGGGTAAGACTTTGCAAGAAATCGAGATGTATTTTAAAACGAATAATTTTGATGTTAATGAAGAATTGAGTAAAGAACAAACGACGTCGATAGTGTAGCTTATAGCATTGCGATTTACGAATTATCTGTCGGAGTATGTTGGTTGATGGTTTGGTTATGTGGGGAAGCGATTGAGATTGTGGTAGTGAATGTGTGCGGTGTTAGTAGTGTAATGTGGCGTGGGCGGTGCTACAGTACATAAATGTCCCATATACAGGAGAGGTACTAATGATACAACATTTAAATGAATTTACTAATCACTTAAACGTAGAAGATAACTTTGGCATAATTCAATCTTTCCAAATATCGTTTTCAAAAATTTATTTGTGAAAAGAAAATATTAAAATTGGGAGCCGATTTGTTAATAATGATTCACTGACTCGATGTCAAACTAATTATGTTGTTAAAAAATAGACAATAACTTTCTTGTTTTGTCTCACTCGCACTCTATGTAGTTTATAGGTCAAGGTTATATTCCGTATTACATTATTTTAGAATAGCCTGTTAGCGTACGGCCATTGATCTCTACAAATCGTGCGTCTCTTTTTCAAAACGTAAAATAATTCCTGTCACTAAATAAATAAAGGTTTATTTCGAAAAACTAGGGCAAATATTGTTAGTTATTTGTTACTAACAAAATTTGCCCATTGCCAATAATTTGAAAATCTTATGAAAACAGAACATAAACACTGTAAAATAAAATAAACACAAATAAAATTAAAATCTATACTTATAATAAATCTGTAGAAAGGTCAATTCTGTAACTGGAATATATTTCCAAAATAACTATCAGGGGGTGATTAGGGATCGATACTGATGCCAAAAATGCAATCAGTAAAATTTTTGTCTGTCTGTCTGTATAACCGTTATAGAAACAAAAACTACTCGACGGATTTTAACGAAACTCGGTACAATTTTTTTTCATACTCCTGGGCTGGTTATAGTATACTTTTCATCACGCTGCAATCAATAGGAGCAGAGCAGTGAAGAGAAATGTTGGGAAAACGAGAGAAGTTACTCCATTTTTTAAGCTTCCGTCGCGTGTAAAACCTTGATGGTTAAAGCTACACAGAAATCATGTATGACGGAAATGTTCTCCTTAAAATTATATAAAAACTATCCCACGACAGCATATGTCTATCTTTTATTGTTGACTCACAATAACACGTGTAACTCCCGATAGCTTAGCAGTTCGAAGCTTTCTGGTTATATTTGTCTACTCCTACATTTATATCACTCTCAGTCATCCCTAAATAAAAAAGTGAATAGTATTATCCATTGTATAAAAAAAGAATCATTGAAATCGGTATAGAAACACCAAAGTTATACATGAAATACGCTAATAATAAGCCATCGCGCGTGAATACTGAATCATGCTATAAGGATTATCACTACATAGTATAAAACAAAGTCACATTCTTTGTTTGTCCCTTATATCCCAGATTTTGATGCGGTTTTTTTAATAGATAGAGTGATTCAAGGGGAAGGTTTATATGTATAATAACATTCAATATGGAGTAGAAAAATACTGTAATTTTTGAGGTTTCTAATGTGATGTCGTAAATAATTACTTTTTTGCCGCTTCAGTGCAAACACAGGCTACCTAAAACCCTACGAGATTTATCAAAATGATGTACTAAGTATTTGTACACATTGAAAAGGTCTACAGAAAAGTCCGCGATGGTATATGTCTATCTCTTATGGATAACCCACAATAGCATTTTTTGTCATTAACTTTTTACGAAAAATAATGCCTTATTTTCGAAGCAATTTTTATACAATATAGCCATTACTCCTTATCCAATTAAGTACCTTAAATACATTGTTGATATACAAATACATTAATATAGATCATGTATTCAGCTTCACGTTCAGCGATCACGTTTACAGCATGTAATTTAAATGAACATTTTCGAAGATATCACTGATTTAAAATCCCGCGAGGAGGCCGCGCTTCGCCCTATAGCACTTCGAATTTAGCAGCGATCGGACGCGCAACTAAATGTCGCTCTTTTAAGAGTAACCTCTAAAGAAAACATTTTTGTATTGTCAAATGATAACAAAGCTATGAATGTTGTATATAAAGACATTCTGTAATTAATTTTAAACATAAAATATATAGGGAAAAATGTAAAATGTAAATATGTAGTATATGAATTTAGATATTAGATATAGCAGTAAATCTCTTGGTATAGGGAGAGGGGAATTGTTTTTCTTCAAATTTAACGCGTGCGGGCCACGGGCAGTAATGAATAACTAAATTAAAACTACTGGATCGATTTTAATCATTTTTTTCACTGGGTGACATAGGCTATATATTTTATATCCGTGCGAAGCAGGGTAGGCCGCTAGTTGTTACTAATTAAGAAACAAAATAAAAATAAAATTAAAGTTGTTAGTAATTAAGAAAATATATTCACAGTTAAAAAAGGGGTTAGTAACTAAAATACTTGAATTAACTGATTTCTTTTAAGTGGGGTGCTAAAGTGTGTAGGCACCTCAAATAAAAAAATAATTAAATAAAAATTATATATTTATTTTATTTATTGTGAAATAATTCTACAGTTTTATTTATTCTATAAAATATTTCTGTTAAACCCGTAAAAAAAATTGTTATAGTAACTATAAGTTGCACAGAGTAAATATTCATATCAAAATATATGATGTAAAAACTACAAAAAAGTAACTTTCTGTCAACGGACAAAATAATATATTTTCATGGCTTTTAAAATTCTTAGTGAAGATAAAATTTTCAAAAAATTTCTACACTGGATATGATAAGAAATGGTAAAAAAGAAATTATTAATTTCACGGAATTCGACAAGCATAAATCCTGGTACAAAATTGATCTTGACAACTCTTTCATAACAAAAGTTCCACCGAATACAATCAAGAGTGTAAAAGAAAATAAAATGGTCTGGAAATGGAAGAAAGAAGAAAAAATATCGCCAATACAAAATAACGTTCAAAAACCAGACAATCTAATTTATCCCCATCAAGTGACAGTGAATTTAGCGATAAATTTAACGTATATATTTCTATTTATTCTTATAATATACTGCGGTTATGCTTTTTTAGGCCAAATAGAAATAGAAGAAATCGTAAAAGATTACGGAAACGATAAAATATACTAAAATATTTATTAAATAATATTTCAAACAAAAATATACAAGCTATATTTACTCCATAAGTTAAGGTACTTAGCTAAATGTAGAAATTTTAATTAATTCATTTAAAATTCAAAATTTAATAAGACTACTATTTTTCGAGGATGACATGTAAACAAAAAATACAAACAAAAACACTCAGGAGTTGTTAACATTTTATTGCAATAATATTATTTACAAATAAAGATATTCAAATAAAACTCTATTTGTCAAAATATTGTGTTTAATTAAATCTATGCATATTAAAAAACAAAGTCTCCCAAAAACTCTTTGTCTGTATGTAATCGGTTTTCTCAAAATCTTCTGAGCGGATTTTTGTAATTTTTACTAAAATATATATTACAATTCTTGAAGGTTTATAGTAGTTTTATTTAAATTGACTAAAATACATATTCCCACGAGGGCAAAGCCTCTACCAGAGCTATTAATTTGTATAATAATGAATAATAATTTCAATTAAATATTTTTAAATGGCTTTTTTTCCTTTTTTAGAAAATATTTAAAAATGTACTGAAATTTGAAAATAAATCAATGAGATTTCAATAAAAAAATGCGGTCAATATATTTCGGAATTGATATTTGTAATTTGTCATCAAATTCAAAATATTGTAACAACGCCGCCATGTCGTTACTGCAAGCAAGCAAGCAAGCCATGACGTCACATCTTGCCACAGCCTTTCGCGCCATTTTTGACGTGGGAGATGTGACAGCCGCTGTCATTAGCAGCTAGCCCGCGGATAGCGAACAAGAGTTTGCTTTGATTTCATTTTAGCATTTTTTATGCAAAGAATAAAACTGATTTAGAATACTTCTTTTATTAATATAAATAGTTTAGTTACATAATTCTTAATTCAAATAAACTTGTAAAACAAGTGCTTTTGAACCGCCAACTCTACTGCTGGTTCGGAAAGCTGTTCCTACCGAGAAGAGCCAGCAAGAAACTCGCGGTTGCTCTTTTAAAAATATAATTCCTATTACTAGTTAAATTTAGTCATTAAAGTCTTGTACATAGTCGAAGAGTAGCTATCTCCACATATTATTATCTTCTAAGTAATCATCATGAGGAAACCTGCATATCTCTAGAGAATTCTAGGGATATGTGTAACCTACCAATCCGCATTGGAGCAGCGTGGTAGGTCCTAGCTCCAATCCCTCTTTCCAAAAACGAAGACAGGAGGCCTATGCCCAGCAGGGGATAGTAACTTATCCGTCATAAAATTATTAACGCAAAAATATACTTTAAAATAAAACAATCAATAGTAAAATATAAAGTTTTATTATTTCGACCAAAAATCAATACATACATTTGTGATAAATAAATATGGCTAAGAAAATAATACATTGTAATAGTGAAATAAGTTTTATTAATATACAAAATACGGCCATTTTGCGCGGCAATTCATACGTCACCGCTTTTTTTAATTACGTTAAACTTGGTGTTAATGGACCTCAAGTATTATGCCAACTTCAAAAGTAATTTGGATATAGTTATTATAGAGTAGGGGAACTAGAGAAAGAAAATGAGAAAATTTTCACACTAGCAATCGCCAGCGTTTCTGCTTGCGTGGAAAAGTTAAAACCGCAATGTAATATTTTGATAAATATAAAAATGGTTAACGTGGGTTAACCTTAAAAGCTAGACATATGCTGTCGCGGACTTTTATTTAGAACTTTTAGAGGGGAACAATTTTGTAATACATGATTTTTGAATAACTTTTAACGTTTACTCAGCGCACGCAAGGAAAACTTAAAATTATGCCATTTTCGCAATATTTTTTATTGCTGCTCCTCTCCAATTCGTCTTAGCGTGATGTTATATAGTCTATAGCCTTCCTCGATAAATGGATTATCTTATTACACTTAAAGACCTTACACTAAAATAATTTTTGAAATCGGTCCAGTAGTTCCTGAGATTAGCGCCTTCAAATAAATAAACAAACTCTTCAGCTTTATATATTAGTATAGATTATCTGAAAACTACGTATAGTTAAAACAGATTGGATGTTAGAAAATTTCAAACGAAATATCCCTTTGCAAAAAACAAAACTTTGTTAATTTAAATATATGCAAAAACATTTAATAAAATTGTACATATTTTGATGTACGCGCCATGAATATTTCTCTGCGCATGTGTCATTAGACATAGATATGTCTCTCATTTTCCCTCTTATTATTTACACTCGCACTTCACATGCGTGTTTATAGCTCTCCTACTCTATGGTAATTTGCGATTTGTCTATGGTTAGTTTAAAATTTTGCGGTCCTTTAGCACCCACTTTAACATCATACATATAATTATAATACTAAATTTTTAATATATCTATTAAATAATACAACCGAAAGTTTAATGACTTAGAAAATACGAATGAAATATACAACATGCATCGCATTATATGCTTTAATTATATATAAATATAATAGAAACAATTCTAAACCATAAAGTTATTATAGAGTCGGGGAGCCATTTTAAAACGTGTCTATAGAAAATAAATAGAAAGTAAACTACTAATTCTTTTTTATATGAGATTAGTTAAAGATAAGTATATGAGTTCATTTTTCTTATTATTTGTTGCAACACTCACTCACAGGCTTGTCTATGTGTCCCCTATTTTATGTATAATAGCTCTATGTTTCTTAATAAACGCGCATATTCTTGTATCTGTAAATGGTTACATAAACAAAATTATAAATTTTAAATTTAGAACATGCAATAATAGCGCAAAAATGTCATCTAGCTGTTTTAATGTCTTTTTTTAAGAGTTTAAACCATGGACGTAGTATTCTTTATCCAAGGTTTAAACTATTGTAGTAAAGTCATAGAGTTATTAAACCAGAGGAAAGTCAGCCTTAAATCTGCTATATTACATTAAAGAGAAAGCAAATGAAGATATCTGTCTTTTTTTTTATGTGTCATTAAACAAAGACAAGGTTCATCTTTCTTTTTTTTGTTTTAGACACAGGTCTGTCTATCGCTCCCCTATTCTGGAATGAATAGCTCTATGAATAAAGTCGACACAATAGAGTAAATTATTTTTTTGCAATCGATATTTATTACATAGACAATTAATGGAAAATGTCAAAACTCTATAAGTTATATATAACATATCCACAAACAAGAATGTGATACCTAAATTATGATTTATACTTTTTAAGTTAGTTTAATGTATTAAATTATATTTTATTATAATTAGTATTAAATTATAAATTATTTTAGAAATAGATTTTGTGACAAATTAAACATTATATTTTTAATATTACATATAGTTTTAAAAATATCGATATATCGATTTTATTTTTCCGATTTTTAGGGATAATGTGTAATTTTCTTAATAATTATCTATCCGATATTAGAAGAACTTCTGCAGTCCAATTTCCCCATTCACACCCTCAACCAATGCTTCTGGTTGAGAAGGTTCTGCATTGGAAACTTTTAAATCCTTTAGGACTAACAATATATTGACAATTCATAATTCTTATACCTGGTTTCAAGAACCTTGTTCGGTAATTTTTTCCAAAAAAAACTTTAAAAAATAATTACGTAGTTGGGCATCGATCCTAGGTATTTACATTTCTCGAGACTGTTTGTTTTCCGAATAAACTACTCTGACTTGACAGTATATGGCAAAAATAGTGTTTTATATTCAATATAAATTTTAGTATTTTTTAATTACCAAAAACAGGGATAAAACGAATTTTTAATACATAAAACCTAGCTAGATCGATTTTTCTCCCCCGAAAACCCCCATCTTATAGAAATATAGAATAGAATAGTAACAACCCTAATTTCTTACCGAGGTGTCGTAAAAGGCGACTAAGGTAAGTTGACCCACCGTGTGGTATCCGGTTTAGTAGAATAGACCACCCTCTTATTTACCGAGCTGTCGTAAAATACTACTGAGGTAAGTTGACGTCAGGCAGGCGGCCGGTCGTAAAATACGTAGCCAAATCATATGACAACATGTTTATAACATGTGCCGACCCCACTTACAGTGGGAAAAGGGCAGGAAGATGATGAGATGATGAGAATATCAGAAGTGGGATAATCTGCTAAATATACATTTTAGTACAAGAGAAGGGAAGCCATAGACAAGCCTGTAAGTAATTGATGCAACAAATTTAAAGAAAGATGAAACCATATATTTATCCTTGTCTAATCACTAAAGGGGTTTTTTTTTATAAAAAAAAAGCGTTCCCAAGCAGTCACGATGATAGCCGACTTCTTAATTTATATAACACTAGTTTTTACCCGCAATTTCGTTCGCGTGGACTGCTGTCGTGTCGATAATAGATGGCGCTTTTCAATGTCATCATATTCCTGTAAAATTAACAGGATTTTTATAGCCTATATGTTACCCCGGTGTATAAGGAATAATTGGGCTAAATTACATCGATATTGGTTCAGCGGATTCGCCGTGAAAGACTACCAAATATATATCCATAGAAACTTCCACATTTATAATATTAGTAGAATAGAATATCAGAAGTGGGATCTGCTAAATGTACATTTTAGTACAAGAGAAGGGAAGCAATAGACAAGCCTGTAAATAATTGGTGCAACAAATTTAAAAGAAAATGATAACATATACTTGTCCTTGTCTAATCACACATAAGGGGTTTTTTTCTGACAACAAAAGCGTTCCCAAGCAGTCATGACGTTAGCCAACTTGTTACAACATGTTTTTAATTCCAACTCCTTCATAGAGTTGGTCCATTAATATGAAAAAGCATTGTGGGCGTCATTATGTGTCATTGTGTTGTTGAGAAAGAGTAAATGGCTTGACTTTGGGAAAATTGCTTTTTATTTATTGGACAAGTGTAAAGCAGAAATATCGTCGTTAATTATAAGGTTGTTGATTTATATAACACTAGCTTTTACCCGCAATTTCGTTCGCGTGGACTGTTGTCGTGTCGAGTCGTGTCGTGTAATAGATGGCGCTTTTTAATGTCATCCTATTCCTGTAGAATTAACAGGATTTCTATAGCCTATATGTTACCCCGGTGTATAAGGAATAATTGGGCCAAATTTCATCGATATTGGTTCAGCGGATTTGTCGTGAAAGAGTAACAAACATACATTCTTGCAAACTTTCGCATTTATAATATTAGTAGGATATCATATCTAAATCCTATCATAATCCAAAACTGTACAATTTTCATTCATTTATTATTTAGTTTAGCTAATTAATCATTTAAAAAAAGGAAACTTTTGGGCCCAACATTTGGACTCAAAGAAGAATGTGAAAATCATTAAAAGATACGCTGTTATCCGCATTTTTTACATCTAGGCCCAAGATTGTATCAAAGTGTATCCGTTTCCTTTATATTATTACTGTCATTAAATTGTAGACCAATAAAAAACTTATCATCGCAAATTGACCGATCTCAAGCTAAATGCTAAGATAGCCTATTTCCTGACTTTACTAACACGCAGGTTATACTATCGTAATCATATCCAAACTGTACAATTTTTATTCATTTATTATTTAGTTTTGGTCGTATATGAAATTTACAAATTTAAAAATATTAAATCACGCCCCACCGCGGCTCGTTGATGGTGATTCTGGAAAATAAAACGTAAGAATCAATGATAATATAGACGATGAAGATGTAGGAATCAATGATAATATAGATGATAAAGATGTAGGAATCAATGATAATATAGACGATAAAGAAGATGTAGGAATCAATGATAATATAGACGATAAAGAAGATGTAGGAATCAATGATAATATAGACGATAAAGAAGATGTAGGAATCAATGATAATATAGACGATAAAGATGTAGGAATCAATTATAATATAGATGATAAAGAAGATGTAGGAATCAATGATAATATAGACTATAAAGATGTAGGAATCAATGATAATATAGACGATAAAGATGTAGGAATCAATGATAATAAAGATGATAAAGAAGATGTAGGAATCAATGACAATGTAGACAATAAAGAAGATGTAGGAATCAATGATAATATAGACGATAAAGATGTAGGAATCAATGACAATGTAGACAATAAAGAAGATGTAGGAATCAATGATAATATAGACGATAAAGATGTAGGAATCAATGATAATATAGACGATAAAGAAGATGTAGAAATCAATGATAATATAGACGATAAAGAAGATGTAGGAATCAATGGTAAAATAGACGATAAAGAAGATGTAGGAATCAATGATAATAAAGATGATAAAGAAGATGTAGGAATCAATGATAATATTGACGATAAAGATGTAGGAATCAGTGATAATGTAGACGATAAAGATGTAGGAATCAATGATAATATAGACGATAAAGAAGATGTAGGAATCAATAATAATAGAGACGATAAAGAAGATGTAGGAATAAATGATAATGTAGAGGATTGAGAAGATGTAGGAATCAATAAAAATATAGACGATAAGGAAGATGTAGGAATCAATGATAATATAGACGATACAGAAGATGTAGGAATCAATGACAATGTAGACGATAAAGAAGATGTAGGAATCAGTGATAATATCGACGATAAAGAAGATGTAGGAATCAATGATAATATAGACAATAAAGATGTAGGAATCAGTGATAATATAGACGATAAAGATGTAGGGATCAATGATAATATAGACGATAAAGAAGATGTAGGAATCAATGATAATATAAACGATAAAGATGTAGGGATCAATGATAATATAGATTATAAAGAAGATGTAGGAATCAATGATAATATAGACGATAAAGATGTAGGAATCAATGATAATATAGATTATAAAGAAGATGTAGGAATCAATGATAATATAGACAATAAAGATGTAGGAATCAGTGATAATATAGACGATAAAGATGTAGGAATCAATGATAATACAGACGATAAAGAAGATGTAGGAATCAATGATAATATAGACGATAAAGAAGATGTAGGAATCAATGATAATATAGACGATAAGGAAGATGTAGGAATCAACGATAATACAGACGATAAATATGTAGGAATCAATGATAATATAGACGATAAATATGTAGGAATCAGTGATAATATAGACGATAAAGATGTAAGGATCAATGATAATAAAGACGATAAAGAAGATCTAGGAATCAATGATAATATAGACGATAAAGAAGATGTAGGAATCAATGATAATATAGACGATAAAGAAGATGTAGGAATCAATGGTAAAATAGACGATAAAGAAGATGTAGGAATCAATGATAATAAAGATGATAAAGAAGATGTAGGAATCAATGATAATATTGACGATAAAGATGTAGGAATCAGTGATAATATAGACGATAAAGATGTAGGAATCAATGATAATATAGATGATAAAGAAGATGTAGGAATCAATGATAACATAGACGATAAAAATGTAGGAATCAAAGATAATATAGACGATAAAGATGTAGGAATCAATGATAATATAGATTATAAAGAAAATGTAGGAATCAATGATAACATAGACGACAAAGATGTAGGAATCAATGATAATATAGACGATAAAGAAGATGTAGGAATCAATGGTAACATAGACGATAAAGATGTAGGAATCAATGATAATATAGACGATAAAGAAAATGTAGGAATCAATGACAAAATAGACGATAAAGAAGATGTAGGAATCAATGATAAAATAGACGATAAAGATGTAGGAATCAATGATAAAATAGACGATAAAGATGTAGGAATCAATGATAATATAGATTATAAAGAAGATGTAGGAATCAATCATAATAAAGATGATAAAGAAGATGTAGGAATCAATGATAATAAAGATGATAAAGAAGATGTAGGAATCAATGATAATAAAGATGATAAAGAAGATGTAGGAATCAATGATAATATTGACGATAAAGATGTAGGAATCAATGATAATATTGACGATAAAGATGTAGGAATCAATGATAATATAGACGATAAAGATGTAGGAATCAATGATAATATAGACGATAAAGAATATGTAGGAATCAATGATAATATAGACGATAAAGATGTAGGAATCAATGATAATATAGACGATAAAGAAGATGTAGGAATAAATGATAATGTAGAGGATTGAGAAGATGTAGGAATCAATGATAATAAAGATGATAAAGAAGATGTAGGAATCAATGATAATATAGACGATAAAGATGTAGGAATCAATGATAATATAGACGATAAAGAAGAAATAAGAAATGTCATAGACAAACAACGGAACACAGATAAAAATATTTACCAGATGATGTTGCCGTCGTATCGTCCTGAAACAAAAATAATAAAACTTAAAAAAAACGCTGTAATAGCGGATCTAAATAAAAAGTAAAGTAAATTATCGGCCTTTCACAATCTATACTAATATATAAAGCTGAAGAGTTTGTTTGTTTGTTTGTTTGAACACGCTAATCTTAGGAACTACTGGACCGATTTGAAAAATCCTGAATGCAAGATAGTCCATTTATCGAGGAAGGCTATAAGGCTATATAACAATCATCACGCAAACATTTTCTTCGCGCAGTAGAAAGAGAGGTGGATACTTCCTCTCCTACACACCGGCGGTCTACTCTGCCGCCGTAATACAATTTCAAAACAAGCAGTTCCTGAGATTTGCGCGTTAAAACAATTCAAATTCAAATTCAAAATATTCTTTATTCAAATAAACTTGTAAACAAGTGCTTTTGAATCGTCAACTCTACTGCTGGTTCGGAAAGCTGTTCCTACCGAGAAGAGCCAGCAAGAAACTCGGCGGTTGCTCTTTTAAAAAATATAATTCTTAATATTATTTACATTAAGTCGTTACTGTCTTGTGCAGGTTCAAAGAGAGCTGTATCCACACATTCTTATCTTCTAAATAATCTTCAAGAGTATAGTAGGCTTTCTGTATCAGCCTCTTTTTAACGGTGTTTTTAAACTGCTTTAATGGCAGTGCTGAAATTGATTGCGGAAATTTATTATAGAATCTTATACCAAAACCCACAAACGAGTTACGTACTTTTGCAAGGCGCAAAGCAGGAGCCGCAAGCTTATGTCGGTTCCTGCTTTGTCTATTCAATCAAACTTTTAGCAATCAATTTAACAAATTCAGCTTTATATATTAGTATAGATCAGCATAAATGGCGAAAGTTTAATATCTACCAGATATAACTCCCGTTTAATTAGAATTCATTGAGCGATAAACGTATTTCACTCACCGATAGCCGTCCTCTCTGCACTGTCATGGTGTTCTGAGGCACGCTGCAGTCAGGAGTGACTCCAATATCGTTGTAGATCTCTCGCAGCATCACCAGCATCGTGTCCTCTGACTCCCTGATGGAAATATATGTACAGTAGAACCTCGATAAGTTAAAGACTTCAAAAACTTCAAAAAATAATCTCCTCAAGGAACTTAAAAAAAATCAGCTCCCACCATCAGATCCCAAAACCTCTAAAATTTGAAATACGCAACCTCTATAACTTGAATTAATAATTTCAATTTTGAACCTTAATAACTTTAAAAGAGTGTAGTCTACAAAAGTAATAATAAAATTATTTTGCTATAATACTACATACTTTAATATAATACTATCACAAACTCAACAATCGTTTCGCCCCGCAACCGAAGCATCATCAGGAGATAGACTCCACGACCAAAATCGCAAAGAGTATGCAAAAGACTCCTACATGTATCAGGTATGATAACCGATTGTCCACTCTACATTTAGCATTATATATGTTTTCTATTTTACTTCATCGCGGATTATAGCAAAATAATTTTATTATTACTTTTGTACTTAATATATAAAGCTGAAGAATTTGTTTGATTGTTTGAACGCGCTAATCTCAGGAACTACTGGATTGATTACTGGATATACCTGATACATGCAGGATTCGTAAAAAACACATGCACAAACCTCCACCACCGCCACCACAATACACAAGCACTATATACGTTCACTATCACAAACTCAACAATCGTTTCGCCCCGCAACCGAAGCATCATCAGGAGATAGATTCCACGACCAAAATCGGAAAATCTTTGCGATTTTATATAGTGCACAATTTATTCTTATACGACGGGGTAAAACAGAGGCTACAAAAATCCTGTCTTTTAACAGGAAAATCAGGAGATTAAGAAACTCCAACTACCAATATATCAAGTTTGGTGTAACGGAATCATTTCAATAGCAATTGCAATTTAATATCCATGATCGATCTGATTTTTGTGATGGAAATATTTACATGATTGGAGAGTCACAGAAGCTATTGTTTATTTATGGACTAAGGTCCACGCAGACGAAGTCGCGGGTAAAATCTAGTAAATAAATTAATGATTTTTGCATAATTCTCATCACTTACCAATAACAAACGTGGCTGCTCATAGCGAATAGATATTCGTTTATCATCTCGAAAGGCGCCTCTTGTAGCACGTAATCGATCCGACGACCGCCGTTCAAATTGCCCAGCATCTCTGGAGTTATCTGGAAATTTAGACCAATAGATAATAATCACTACATAGTATAAAACATAGTCACATTCTTTGTTTGTCCATATATCCCTATGTATGTATAAAACTTTAAAACTACGCAACAGATTTTGATTTGGTTTTTTAATAGATAGAGTGATTCAAGAGGAAGTTTATATGTATAAAAACATTTAATATGGATTAAAGAAATACTGTAATTTTTGAAGTTTCTAATGTGATGTCGTAAATAATTACATTTTTTCCGCTTACATTGCAAACGCTGGCTAAACCCTACGAGATTTATCAAAATAATGTACTAAGTATTTGTACACCTTGAAAAGGTCTACAGAAAACTCCGCGATGGTATATGTCTATCTCTTATGGATAAGCCACAATAGCTTTTTTGTCATTTACTTTTACGAAAAATAAAGCGTAAAAAACACATGCACAAACCTCCACCACCGCCACCACGATACACAAGCACTATATAGCGATCGCGATAAATCGCAAATGGCTTTGCGATTTTGGTCGTGCAGTCTATCTCCTGATGATGCTTCGGTTGCGGGGCAAAACGATTGTTGAGTTTGTGATAGTGAACGTATGTAGTGCTTGTGTATCGTGGTGGCGGTGGTGGAGGTTTGTGCATGTGTTTTTTACGACTCCTGCATGTATCAGGTAAGATAACCGATTGTTCACTGTACATTTAGCATTATATATATTTTCTATTTTACTTCATCGCGGATTATAGCAAAATAATGTTATTATTACTTTTATATTATGGATCTCCGCAAAGTAACGCCTCATTCTATAAATTATGATCGCGGAATGTTATTATAGAATCTTATACCCAAACCCACAAACGACTTACGTACTTTTTCAAGGTGCAAAGCAGGGGCCGCAAGCTTATGTCGGTTCCTATTTTTTGTCTATTATATAAATTACTAATCTTTTTATAATTATGTATATTCTTATGCACAATAGACCTTTGGAAAGAAGGTCTACTGTGGGGTCTAGGTAAAGGTTCTTTGGGAAGGTAGCTGAAGGGATCGCTTAGATATCTTTAATCTTTTCTCCTCTAATAATCGTCAAGTGCGAACTCCTTATAAGAAAAAAGTACGTGGTTGACCAAGCCTTGCTCGGTAATTTTTTACAAAATAAAAAAGGAAAATTCAAAACAAAAAGAAAAAATAATTGGGTGGACTCGATCCTAGGTTTAATTTCTCGAGACCACCCGTTCCCCGAATAAGCTACGGTGGCAAAAATAGTGTATATTTTTGTATTTTTTTAATGCCCAAAAATAAGGGATAAAACGAATTTTTTTTAAAAATAAATCCTAGGTAGATTGATTTTTTTGTCATCAAAACCTCCTGCATGCTGAATTTCAGGAAAATCGTTATAGCCATTTGCGAGATTCGCAAAGCATAAATATCGCAAAATCTTAAAGCCAAAATTGTTACAATATTTATACTTCTTTTATTATCTTATATTTACTTAGTGGTGTTCCATAATTAAAACCAGGTTAAGATCTGCCCGCTTCTTCATGTCCCGGGCTTTATTTACATCTCTATTCAAAAGTCATCATCCTCCTGCCCTTATCCCACTCTAAGTGGGGTCGGCACAACATGTTATAAAAATGCTGTCACATTTGGTTGCGTTTTTACGACCGTTTTTATGCCTGATGTCAACTTACCTTAGTCGTACTTTACGACACCTGAGTAAGAAATGAGGGTGGTACTATTCTATACAGCCGGATACCACACGGCGTATCTCTATTCAAAAGTATCCCTCTAAAATAAGTATCACAAATCTTACCTCTTGTGTTTGTTCTTCTTTTTGTTCTCCATTTAACTCCTCTTTCTCCATTTCTTCTTCCACCACCTGGAATTGATTTAGCTAAGATTTAGCATATATTATTCTTTCTATGGGCCTCATAAGAAGGCTCAGTCACTCAGCGGACGATGGAGTGAGCTATGCTCGGAGTTTCTCTACGTGATCAAATCAGAAATGAGGAGATCCGTAGAAGAACCAGAGTCACCGACATAGCTCAGCGTGTCGCGAGGCTGAAGTGGCGATGGGCGGGGCACATAGTGCGGAGAACCGATGGGCGTTGGGGTCTCAAGGTGCTGCAATGGCGACCCCGCACCGGAAAACGCAGTGTCAGCAGACATGAGATGGACTAAAAATATCAAAAAGGTGGCGGGGAGCCGCTGGGTCCAAGCACAAGATCGTGTATGGTGGAGATCCCATGAATAGACCTATGTCCAGCAGTGGACGTCCATCGGTTGAGAAAGAAGAAGAAGATTCTTTCTTTTCTCCCATACGCTTTCTTACTAGCCGAAGCTATCCACTCAGTCCATGCTGCATACATCCTTCCCACTATTCCCCACTTAGAATAATCCTATTGAAATGTTCTTAGAGAATGTACTAGTGAGTGTGTGTAGAACTTGTGTGGAGTGTTGCTGGTGGCGGCGTTTTTTCATACGTATGACGACTTGTCGTGCATGTATAAGATATGTGAATTTTTCCTGCTTCCTACACTTATCATTACATAGATTCTCCTAACAGACGCGGATTATAGCAAGATAATACTATTGCAAGTTCTGTAACTTATTGTTTAAAAGTGTAGGGCCTCCTCGGTAAGAAATGGTTAGATTACAGGTTGGTCTATTCTACTCAGCCGGACACCACACAGCGGGTCGACTTACCTTAGTCGCCTTTTACGACATCTCGGTAAGTAATGAGGGTGGTACTATTCTATTCAGCCGGATACCACATGGCGTAAAAGCTTTATTGAAGTAGTAATTTTATGTTTTGCTTGTCGAGTCTCTAGAACAAATTTGGGTAAGTATTCACCATTAAACAAGTTAATGATGGCCTCCAATGAAATAAACTCCAGTGACGTTGATATTTTCCACGATTCCTATTATAGTTATAAGAATAAAGTTTATTCAATTTTGTTTTAGTATTTTTAAAGTTTTCTGTAGTATTTTGTTTATTATTATTATATTTTTTTTATTTATTTTTTACTTTTCAGTGTTAGTTCCCAAATATTTTAAAATTTTACACTTTTTACTTTTGTACCATAACCAATGTTTATTTTTATTTTTACTGTATTTGAATGTTGTATATGCCTGTAATAGTATTTCAAATAGATTAAGACTGTATGAAATACGTGTAAAAAACAAAAATGTATGTTAATAATGCTGTTGGCATGTCTTACTAAATAAATATATATATCTTCCTGTCCTTATCCCACTCTAAGTGGGGTCGGCACAACATGTTTTTCTCTTTCATTTTGTTCTATCTTTCGTCAACTCTGGCGTCACTCCTTTTATATCCATATCATACTTCACACAATCCAACCATCTCTTTTTAGGCCTCGCTCTAGGCACATATCCATCCACATTCAAATTTAATACACGTTTGGTCACATGATTTTCATCCCTCCTCATTACATGTCCATACCATCTCAATCTTGCACTTCTCGTCTTTTCTATAAGGGGCGCAACTTTCAGACTTCCCCTTATATACTCGTTTCGTATTTTATCCAGTTTTGTCACACCACACATCCACCTTAACATTCTCATCTCATTTGCATGTACTCTTCTTTCATCCGTCTTTTTCATTGCCCAACATTCTGATCCATACAATACGACAGGTCTTATGACCGCTTTATAAATTTTTCCCTTAACTTTAAGAGGCATTCGAGGGTCACATATTGTGCCTGAGACCTGCCGCCACTTCATCCATCCTGCATTCATTCTTTTACCCACATCTCGATCTATTTCACCGTCGTTTTGAAAAAGCGAACCAAGGTACCAAAAATCAGAACAGACTGGCAAAATGTTCCCATCCAAACCGATCGGGGAGAAATTGGAGGTCCTACTAATATCTTAAGATTAAATTGTTTATCTTAAGATATTTATTTATTGTTGTGTCGTATGTAAATAACTGATGTTTGATTTGAAAAGTCCGTACTTCAGTACGTACCTTTTCTAGATGCGTGTCCGGCGGAGGCTGCGTCTTCCACATGCTGGACCACGTGTTCTTGATAGATTCAATCAGCTTCTGTTTGATGTCGGCTCCCACACGTGCCATGGTATCCTTTAGTTCTGGATATATATGGCCTTGCTTGGTAATTTTGTACAAAATAAAAAAAACTTCGAAAAAAAAAGAATGGGGTAGGTAGGGCTTGATCTTAGTTATTTCTATTTCTAATCATTTCTCGCGACCATTACCCGAATAAGCTACGCTGACTTGACAGTTTACGACAAAATTAGTGTTTCATATGTTCAATGTAAATTTTAGTATTTCATTAATGCCCAGAAACAGGATAAAACGATTTTTTTTAATATAACCTAGCTGGATCGATTTTTCCCCCCAAAACCTCCTGAATGCTGAATTTCAGAAAATTCATCAACCGATACTAACAAAAGTAAATCTCAATTTAATTATATTTATTTTGTTAGATTTTTTTAATATAGTTTATAGTTTATAGAAAATGCTGGCCTTCGTCTTGATCAATTGACCACACTTCGAGTGGGATAATGGCATAATAATGTTGGTTTTCGGCGGGAATCGAACCCGCGACCCGCGGAGCTGAAGTCAGGGTCGCTACCAACTGCTCCAATGAACTAAAACTTGCCCTTGACCGCCAGTTAGTTAAAACTACTTACCCAAATGCATTCTTTTCCTGCCTTTATGGTGCGGAATCAAAAACGGTTTCACGTCGCGAAGCACTGGATTGATCATGGGTTCGATTCTGGAAATTTAAAATATATAATCTAAAGTAAATAAACTTTATTCTTGAACATTACAAAGCCTGTTAGGCGGTTAAATAAATTAAAACTATACATCACAATAATATACAGAGAACAGTATAGCGAATTCCTGACTCCCTAGGATTCCATGAGCAATGGTAGATATTAAATATATCCTCCTGCCCTTATCTGACTCTAAGTGGGGTCGGCACAACATGTTACAAACATATTGTCACATAATTTGGCTATGTACTTTACGACCGGCCGCCTGCCTGACTTCAAGTTACCTTATTCGCCTTTTACGACACCTCGGTATGAAATGAGGGTGGTCTATTCTACTTAACCGGATACCACACTCCGGGTCGACTTACCTTAGTCGCCTTTTACGACAGTTCGGTAAGAAATGAGGGTGGTCTATGCTATTTTACCGGATACCACACTGCGGGTCGACTTACCTTAAGCACATTTTACGTCACATCGGTAAAAAAGAGGGTGATACTATTCTATTCATCCGGATACCACACGGTAGGTCGACTTATCTTAATCGCCTTTTACGACAGCTCGGTAAGAAAGAGAGTGGTCTATGCTATTCAGCCGGATACCACACTGCGGGTCGACTTACCTTAGTCGCCTTTTACGACATCTCTGTACGAAATGAGGGTGGTCTATTCTATACAGCTGAATACCACGGCGTTTGCATACACTTTTCTTTCACCCATCTTTATGACTGCCCAACATTCTGGTCCATACAATATGACATCATATGACCGTTTAATCAACTTTTTCTTTAGCTTCATGAGGTCCATAGGGCTTTTGGTGATGAATATTAATCATCAAAGGCTTCATGGCACTAAGTATTTATATAATACTAGCGGCCTGCTCCTGCTTCGCACGGGTATAAAATATATATCCCATGTGACCCAGTGTAAAAAAAATGATTAAAATCGATCCAGTAGTTTTGATTTATTCATTACTGCCCGTGGCCCGCACGCGTTACATTTGGAGAAACTTATTTACTTTTACATTTTCCCTATGTATTTTATTTTTACAATTAATAAATTAAAAAATAAGTAAAAATGTACTATATGAACTTAGATATTCCAAAGATAGCAGGAAATCTTCTTGGTATAGGGAAAGGAAATTGTTTTTCTCCAAATTTAACGCTTGCGGGCAGTAATGAATAAATCAAAACTACTGGATCGATTTTAATCATTTTTTTTTACACTGACGGACATGGGATATATATTTTATACCCGTGCGAAGCAGGGGCAGGCCGCTAGTTGTTTTATAATATGTAGTGATACATACAAAACCTTCTAATGTAACATAAGAACTTACCTGTAAGCAATAGGGTCGTAAGGATGGAAGATGTTGAAGAAATTCTTGCAAGTCGGCAAACAGAAGTCCCGACCGAGCGTCTCAACGCCGCGGATGCACTCGAATATTGCTGGAACATACATAAACCTGTGAAGCTGTGGTAGCCCAGCGGTAACACCGTGCAACTCTTTGGAGGAGGTCACGGGCTCAAACCCGGGCAGACACCAATGAGTTTTTCTGTTAAAAACTTATGTGTCTAATTGATAATTGCAATTTATCACACGCTTTTCGGTGAAGGAAAACATCGTGAGGAAACCTGCATATCTCTAGAGAATTCTGGGGATATGTGTAACCTACAAATCATTGGAGCAGCGTGGTAGGTCTAAGCTCCAATCCTTCGCTCCAAAATCGGAGAGAAGAGGCCTATTCTCAGCAGTGGGATAGTAACAGGCCGCTACTATACATAAACCCATAGTACCTAGTTGGCCGAGCCTTGCTCAGTAATTTTTTTGACAAAATATAAAGAAACTTCTAGAAATAATAAAAAAAAATAATTGGGTAGGTGGGGCTCGATCCTAGGTATTTTCATTTCTACAGACCGCCCGTTCCCCGAATAAGTTACGCTGACTTGACAATTAAAGGCAAAAAATGTTTTATATATTCAATGCCACTTGCCCTATTATTTTGTTCATTTTTCTTTTAAATATTTTTTTAATTTAATTTTTTTACATCATTTTAAAAATTACCGAGCAAAGCTCGGTCAACTAGGTACTATGGGTTTATGTATAGTAGCGGCCTGTTACTATTCCACTGCTGGGCATAGGCCTCTTCTCTCCGTTATTGGAGAGAAGGATTGGAGCTAAGACCTACCACGCTGCTCCAATGCGGATTGGTCACCCAGATTAATTTATGTATAGAATAGATAGAATAGATGACGAAGATTAAGCTACGACGGCTGTCCAATAAATACGACTTACCTATGGGACTTCCCATGGCGTAGAGTGCGTCCGGAATGAAATCCAAACACGGATATTTAACGCAAGGCTGGCCAGTGCCCGCCGAACCAGTAACGTACTGTTTCTCCGTAGATATTGTCCTATCTAAAATATCCTGGAAAGAGAAATTACGATTTTTAAATTTTTTATAGGCAAAAGACCAAATAATTTCAAATTACTTATCAAAGTTTTAAAGGTAAAAGACCGCATTCAAATAATTTATAGAATTAGGCGTTACTTTGCGGAGATCCATAATACAAAAGTAATAATAAAATTATTTTGCTATAATTCGCGCGATAAGTGAAAGTACCTGGTATTGACCGAGCTTTACCCATTTTTACAAAATGGGTACCGCCGCCCGACGGGGTCATACGACGGTTATGTCAGACTCGCACTGACTAAAAACCTAACAGTGCACCACCACGCTGCTGGTGGCGGGGACAGGGTACCTGTGAGACATTGCCCCCATCCCCGCCAGCAGCAACTCTGTACCCCAGAGTGCGCCACCTCTGGGTCGGGGCCTCTCTAACAGTGGCCCCTCCCCCCGTTGGACGAAGCAACGGGAGCAACAGATGCATCGACCGCCTCAGGGACCTATTCAGATGGGCGTCCGATAAACCCTGTTCGAGACGCCCAGAGGTCCCAGTTAGGGCGGCATACGACGGGCTTCGGCGAGATGTCTGCGCCACGCTCGCCTGTGGATTCAGGGACTCCTTCCTCGAGATAACGTTCTCGCAGAAGGAGGCCATCGCTACCCACGACCTCTCCCTGTCCACCATGACACGAACCACAGTGGGCAAGGAGAGATCGTGCCCCACCTCTGCCACCAGCTCTGCCTGCTGAACAGCCCAAGTTGGGCAATTTGCGAGCGTGTGTAGCGCCGTCTCAAATTCGGCGCCGCATTCGTAAGGCGAATTAGATGGACTGACCAGATACGAACGACCTTGGACGTTAATCAACACGATGCTCTTCACTTGGCTTATGAGCGGAACAAGTGGCGAGCAACGGTCCGGAAACTGATCGAACCACTAGGGAATCTACCCTCAGTATTGGAAACGATGCGAGGAGCAGAAGTAGCTACTCTATCTCTCTATAGTACATAAAACTCTATAGTACATCCTCCTGCCCTTTTATGTATTTTACGACCGGCCTGCCTGACGTCAACTTACCTTAATCGAATTTTACGACACCACCGAAAAAGGGTGGTCTATTCTACTCAACTGGATACCACACGGTTTGTCAAGTTACCTTAGTTGTATTTACGACACCTCGGTAAGAAAGAGGCTGGTCTGTTCTACTCAGCCGGATACCACACAGCGGGTCGACTTACCGTAGTCCCGGTACTCGGTAAGAAATAAGGGTGGTAATATTCTATTCACACGGCGGTTATTTTTTTTTTTTTTCAAAAATTACCGAGCAAAGCTCAGTCACTACTAAATTATTATAAGGTTACCTTAGGCATCTGGTGACAAAGCAAGTCGTACAAGATGACGCTGCCCAGCGAGTGTCCGCTGAGAGATATACCACCTTCGAAGCGAGGGTTCCTCTGCTTGAACAGAGCGTAGATCCTGTTCAGTTCACCACACACCGTGTCTATTATAGTCTGGAACAAAGAAATAAGTAAATCTCATCTTCTTCCTGCCCTTATCCCACTCTAAGTGGGGTCGGCACAACATGTTATAAACATGCTGTCACATGATGTGGCTGCGTTTTTACGACCGGCCGCCTGCCTGGCGTCAACTTACCTCTGTCGTATTTTACGACACCTCGGTAAGGAGGGTGGTCTATTCTACACAACCGGATACCACACGGCGGGTCAACTTACCTTAGTCGCCTTTTACGACGCCTCGGTAAGAAATGAGATTGGTATTATTCTATTCAGCCGGATACCACATGGCGTAATAATTAAGTAAATCTATCGACACTAATATATAAAACTGAAGAGTTTGTTTGTTTGTTTGTTTGTTTGTTTGTTTGTTTGAACGCGCTAATCTCAGGAACTACTGGACCGATTTGAATTTCTTTCAGTGTAAGATTTTCCATTTATCGAGGAAGGCTATAGGCTATATACCATCATGCTAAGGTGAATAGGAGAGGAGAAGCATTGAAAATTACTTCGAAAAAATGGCAAAATTTCAAAACCATAAAAATGGTTAAAGTGAGTTAACCTTAAAATCTAGACATATGCTGTCGCGGACTTTTATTTAGAAATTTTAAAGGGGAACGATGTTGTGATACGTGATTTTTAATAATTATCACCGTTTACTTAGCGCACACAAGGAAAGCTTAAAATTTTGCCGTTTACGCAATATTGTTCATTGCTACTCCTCTCCTATTCATCTTAGTGTGATGTTATAGCCTATAGCCTTCCTCGATAAATGAACTATCTTACACTGAAATATTTTTTTAAATCGGTCCAGTAGTTCCTGAGATTAGTGCGTTTAAACAATCAAACAAACAAACTCTTCAGCTTTATATAATAGTAGATTTAACACTTTGAACTATTACAATTTAATCCAATCCACGAAACAACAGACGTAAACATTTTTACCCCACAGTAGAAAGAGATGAATACTTCCTCTCCTACACACCGGCGGTCTACTCTCCCTCCCAAGAATAATTATTTCTCGTGTCCTGACGCAAGTTTAACATTTATAAGAAAAGCTTTAAATTCAAAAATTTTCGGTCTCCATACCCACTTACCTGACAAAAGACCGGACTGGTGTAGAAGAGGACGTCTAATAAAGTGTCGTTGGTGAAGTTCCGCAGACGCGGTATGCTCTCTAAGGTGACAGCAGCCAGCCGGGTGTCCACTCCCGTCTCTCCCGAGTGGAGACTGGAGTGCCAGGATATAGGCAACACCTGGAACCAATATATTTTTATACGTCCCCTTCTTAATGTTCCATCTTCTCGCGAAATGCGGCAATCATCAAATCAATTTTCATTTCGATACCGGAACGAGGTAACCACTACATATTATAAAACAAAGTCACATTCTTTGTTTGTCCATATATCCCTATGTATGCATAAAACTTTAAAACTACGCAACAGATTTTGATGCGGTTTTTTTAATAGATAGAGTGATTCAAGAGGAAGGTTTGTACGTATAATAACATTCAATACGGAGTACAGAAATACTGTAATTTTTGAGGTTTCTGTAAATAATTACATTTTTTTCCGCTTACATTGCAAACACAGGCTAAACCCTACGAGATTTATCAAAATGATATACTAAGTATTTGTACACCTTGAAAAGGTCTACAGAAAAGTCCGCGATGGTATATGTCTATCTCTTATGGATAAGCCACAATAGCAGTTTTTTTCATTTACTTTTTACGAAAAATGATTCCTTATGTTCAAAGCAATTTTTATACAATACAGCATTAATCCTTATCCAATTGAGTACCTTAAATAAATTGTTGATTTAATATAGATCAATATGGCCGTTTACAGCATGTAATTTAAGTGAACATTTTCGGAGATATTACAGATTTACCGTACATACCGTGGCGCAGCGGTAACGATGTAGATGACTTATAGTAGGCGTTAACAACCGCCGGCGCGAGTTCGAATCCCAACTTCGTTTTAGGTTTTAGTTTTTTGTTCTGTTTAATTTATATAAGGAAGGTCACGGTAGGTCGAAGGCATTTCCGATCCGAAGGAGACAGGACGTAATAAAGTACATTTTGTTTTATGTGCCATATTCGAAATTTATAGTGGTTTAGTGCTATTGATATTACTATAAATAAGTGATATAATAAACTCCAAAAGTTGCACAAGATTTATGTAACTTTGTTTCTTATATAGTGTTATTAATTAATAGTGATTTAATGTCGGCGTTTCATTGTTATAGCCTATGGGAATGCTCTTTTTACGCCTCGGTCTAAAACCCTAAGGAAACGAGTAGCCACGGATTGGATTTTGGCAGGATTCCCACTATATAAAAATTCTTCTGGCGTCCAAATAGATTTAGTTTAGCTACTTCATAGTTTACATAGGAGCAATACAATAAATAAATAGATAAAAACAGTCTTTCACTATAGAACCCGTAACACGAGATATTATATATTCCCTATTCCCGCTTGACACTGAAACGTTTTATCAATAGGAAGACTCCATCGGGAACAACAACAGCATAGTGTTGCCACCATTTTAATTATAAAAGGGGCGATACTCTTGTTTCATGACTGTGTTACTATAAAATACAAAGCAGAAGTCGTTGGCGACAACAGTCCCCATCATCATTCTCCAGCCCTTGTCCCACTCTAACTGAGGTCGGTACAACATGTTTTGAACATGTTGTAACATGATTTGGCTAGGTTAATGACATCAACTTAACTTTAGTCCCATTTTACGATAATCCGTTAAGAAATGATGGTGGCCTATTCTACCCAGTCGGATACATACGGTAGGTCAACTTAATTTAGTCACCTTTTACGACAACTCGGTAAGAAATTATGGTCTATTCTACTGCACCGGATACCACACGGTGGGTTAACTTACCTTAGTGGCCTGTTACGACACCTCGGTACGAAATGATGATCTGTTCTACTCAGCCGGATACCACACGGCGGGTCAACTTACCTTAGTCGCTTGTTATGACACCTCGGTAAGAAATAAGGGTAAGTAATGGTTGATTGACATGGTGTGGTGCGCTTGTTCAAAAAACAGGATAAAACAATAATATTATAATTTTGTCTCCTTTGCAATTCTTGTAAAATGCATTAGTATCTTGCTTAAGGTTATGCATTACATACGAAATGGAATGAAATGGTGTAGGGTCATTCACCCATATATATCATATACCCTTTATTTAAAACGTTAAATAATTCCTGCGGTTAAATTACTTCACTAAATTAACTGAATTTTTTTATGTAGGCTGCTAAGGTGTTGATTGGTAAGGCGTTAAGGTGCTAAGGATTTTAAATTAATATCGTATAATACAACCCTATGTACACCCAGACTCGAAGAACCAACAAATTGTTTATATTCAAATACAAAATATTCTTTATTCAAATAAACTTGTAAACAAGTGCTTTTGAATTGTCAACTCTATTGCTACTATATGATAATATATGGGTGGCCGAGCCTTGCTCGGCAATTTTTAATACAATAAAATAAAAGAAACTTCAAAGAAAAAAGAAAAAATAATAGGGCAGGTGGGGCTCGATCCTAGGTATTTTCATTTCTCGCGACCACCCGTTCCCCGAATAAGCTACGCTGACAGTTAATGGCGAAAATTCAATTCAATATAAATCTTAATATTTTTTAATGCCCAAAACAGAAATAAAATGATTTTTTTAAAGTAAAACCTAGGTAGATCGATTTTTCTTCCCCAAAACCCCTACATGCTGAATTTCAGGAAAATCGTTGGAGCCGTTTCCGAGATTCCAAATATATATATACACTAGCTTTTACCCGCGCAACTTCGTTCGCGTGGACTGTAGTCTTGAAATTAGGAGTAGCTTCTGTCACCGTCCAAACCTTCAAATATCTCCATCATAAAAATCAAATCGATCCCAGTATATAAACATTAATTTTGCCAAATTTTATCTATATTGATTCAGAGAATTGACCATGAAAACGTTACAAACAGACTTTCGCATTTATAATATTATTAGTTTATTTATTTTACTAAATAACCCGTATTACTTATGTTAATAATCTATTTTTATTACAATGTTAAATTTTCTCAGTTAAATTTGTCCAGTAAACGAATAAAATAAAATAAAATATAAATACTCTTTAAAGATAACTCCTTTGACGTAAGCCGAAAAACTTTGAATCTAAATACTTCGTAAATACAGATTTGACTTGATTTTGACACATCTATACTTATAATAAATCTGTAGAGAGGTCAATTCTGTAACTGGAATATATTTCCAAAATAACTATCAGGGGGTGATTAGGGATCGATACTGATGCCAAAAATGCAATCAGTAAAAATTTTGTCTGTCTGTCTGTCTGTCTGTCTGTCTGTCTGTCTGTCTGTCTGTCTGTCTGTCTGTCTGTCTGTCTGTCTGTCTGTCTGTCTGTCTGTCTGTCTGTCTGTATAACCGTTATAGAAACAAAAACTACTCGACGGATTTTAACGAAACTCGGTACAATTTTTTTTCATACTCCTGAGCTGGTTATAGTATACTTTTCATCACGCTACAATCAATAGGAGCAGAGCAGTGAAGGGAAATGTCGGGAAAACGGGAGAAGTTACTCCATTTTTTAACCTTCCGTCGCGTGTGCAACCTTGATGGTTAAAGCTACACAGAAATCATGTATGACGGAAAATTTTTCCTTAAAATTATATAAAAAATATCCCACGACAGCATATGTCTATCTTTTATGGTTGACTCACAATAAGACATGTAACTCCCGATAGCTTAGCAGTTCGAAGCTTTCTGGTTATATTTGTCTACTCCTACGTTTATAACCCTCTCAGTCATCCCTAAATAAAAAAGTGAATAGTATTAACCATTGTATAAAAAAAGAATCATTGAAATCGGTATAGAAACACCAAAGTTATACATGAAATACGCTAATAATAAGCCATCGCGCGTGAATACTGAATCATGCTATAGGGATTATCACTACATAGTATAAAACAAAGTCACATTCTTTGTTTGTCCCTATATCCCTATGACTGCTTAAATCTTTAAAACTACGCAACAGATTTTGATGCGGTTTTTTTAATAGATAGAGTGATTCAAGAAGAATGTATAATAACATTCAATATGGAGTAGAGAAGTACTGTAATGTTTCTAATGTGATGTCGTAAATAATTACTTTTTTTTCTTTATAATTAATAATTACTTTGATGTTAGATATAGCGGGAAATCTTCTTGGTATAGGGAGAGGGGAATTGTTTTTCTTCAAATTTAACGCGTGCGGGCCACGGGCAGTAATGAATAAATTAAAACTACTGGAACGATTTTAATAATTTTTTTCACTGAGTGACATAGGCTATATATTTTATACCCGTGCGAAGCAGGGTAGGCCGCTAGTCGTAAATAAATATTAGTTCCATAGGTTTATTATAGATGGCGTTTTGAATGTCATCGTATTTAATTCCTCCTGAATTTAATTCCTGTTGAATTAACAGGATTTATATAGCCTATATGTTACCCCGGTATATAAGAAATATTTATGCCAAATTTCATCGATATTGGTTTAGCGGATTGGCCGTGAAAACGGAACCGACAGACAGACAGACAGACAGACTTTCCCATTTATAATATTAGTAAGGATACAAGATTAACTCATTTAAATATTAAAGATTAATATTTGATTGATTGATATTGATGGTGAATTCGTTGAGTCTATCCTCCCGAAGATGCTTCGGTTGCAGGGCGAAGCTATCGTGGAGGTTGTGGTGGTGAGTATGTGTAGTGCTTGTATGGAGTGTTGGCGTTGGCGGCATCTTGTGATACGTATGGCGACTTGTCATGCATGTATGTATATGATTGTTGCCTGCTTCATACACTTAGCATTACATATATTCTCTTAACAAACGCGGATTACAGCAAAATAATTTTATTGTAATTTTCGTTTATAGAAAATATTAGCTCTCGGCGGGAATCGAACCGGCGACCCGCAGAGCTGATGGCAGGAACAGAATGAAGTAATTATTGTGCGTACTTTACCTCAACCCTTCCAACCAGGCCGTTGTCAAAGGAGTTCTTGTAGTGAGATTGAATCAGTTGTAAGCTGGTTGCCCTGAAGTCATCCACTGAAATAATAAATATTAATATTAGTAGCAGGATATCTGAGCCTTGCATGGTAATCACTACATAGTATAAAACAAAGTCGCATTCTTTGTTTGTCCCTATATCCCTATGTATCCTTAAATCTTTAAAACTACGCAACCGATTTTGATGCGGTTTTTTTTAATAGATAGAGTGATTCAAAAGGAAGGTTTGTACGTATAATTACATTCAATACGAAGTAGAGAAATACTGTAATTTTTGAGGTTTCTGTAAATAATTACATTTTTTTCCGCTTACATTGCAAACGCAGGCTAAACCCTACGAGATTTATCAAAATGATGTACTAAGTACTGGTAAGTGATGTACACCTTGAAAAGGTCTACAGAAAAGTCCGCGATGGTATATGTCTATCTCTTATGGATAGCCCACAATACCATTTTTTGTCATTTACTTTTTACGAAAAATAATGCCTTATGTTCAAAGCAATTTTTATACAATACAGCATTAATCCGTATCCAATTAAGTACCTTAAATAAATAGTTGATTTAATATAGATCAATATGGCCGTTTACAGCATGTAATTTAAGTGAACATTTTCGGAGATATTACAGATTTAAAATGCCGTGAGGACGCCGCGCTTGGCCCTATAGCACTTCGACTTTAGCAGCTATATGTCGTCCTTTCAAGAGTTTGTTTAAAGAAATTCTGTAATTAATTGTAAAAATAAAATACATAGGGAAAATGTAAAAGTAAATAAGTAAAAATGTACTATATGAATTTATATATTCCAAAGATAGCAGGAAATCTTCTTGGTATAGGGAAAAGAAATTGTTTTTCTCCAAATTTAACGCTTGCGGGCCACGGGCAGTAATGAATAAATCAAAACTACTGGATCGATTTTAATCATTTTTTTACACTGACTGACATGGGATATATATTTTATACCCGTGCGAAGCAGGGGCAGGCCGCTAGTACATGAATAAAAACTAGAGTTTACAACGGATATCCTCGTACAGTGTACTCACCGACTTCCTCCACGGACCGGAAGCGCATGTCGCAAGCGGAACCCACTCCATGACACATCAGCAACAGATGGTCAATACTGGACGGTTCAGTGTCCTCTATTTCCGACTCCACGCAGCCTCGTCTGACCACGCGTGGGCGCATCATGGATTGCTATAAACATTTAAAAAAAAACTTTATTCCTGACCAAAATTATTCATCATTCTCCTGCCCTTATCCCGCTCTAAGTGGGGTATGTGCCTACCCCACTTAGAGTGGGATATATTATTAACATGTTGCCACTTGATTTGGATAAGTATTTTACGACCGGCCGCCTGCATGACGTCCACTTACCTTAGGCGTATTTTATGACACCTCATCAAGAAATGAGGATGGTTTATTCTACTCAGCCGGATAACACACGGTGTGTCAACTTACCTTAGTCGCTTTTTACGACACCTCATCAAGAAATGAGGATGGTGTATTCTACTCGGCCGGATACCACACGACATTACTAGTACCTGACAATGCTTCGGACACAATCACTAAGCTTTTAACGACACCTCGGTAAGAAAGAGGGTGGTCTATTCTACTCAGCCGGATACCTCATGGCATTACTATTACCACCTGATGATGCTTCGGACAAAATGACAAACAATTTGGTGTGAATGCAAAATGAAAATTAGTTGGATCAAAATAACTAAATCCAATATTCAGATAATGCGCAAAAAAATTCAAAGACAAAAAGAAATAAGTAGCTTCATTTGCTTTCACTTTTTGTCTATGGCCACATTTGAGGCTGACTCTTCTACTCTAGTTTAATAAGTCTATTAAAAATAGCATCACAGACTAACAATCTTTTGTTTCTGGTGCCTATACTCCCCAGCACCATGGACCATGAAAATAAGATGATCTATCCTTTGTGGTTGGTCTTCGGAGACACTTATCTTGGGCGGGTTACGGTAAACTCTCTTGCCGAAAGCGAATAGCTAGGAACGGAAGGATTTGGTTAGGAGGTATTTCGGATAAGGAGGTATTACCTGTTATAAATCTATACTCAGTGCTAGCGAGTGGCGAGGGGCGGTCGCCCCAGGGCACCACAGGCAAGGGGGGCACCAAACTTGATAATAATTTTTTTTTTTGATGAATAATGGAATCATTTCAGAAAAAGTTGAATAAGAGTCTTATTCAACTTTTTGCACATTGATTTTGTATGATTATATTGTCTACAATAAACACAAAAAAGTTTCTTAGCTGTAGAGCTCGAAGAAACAACGGACTTTGCCACTCAAATAGTGAGGAAAGTTCGTTTTTAGATTTTCTAAATAAATTTTATTATAATCTAATGTTATTTTATATATAGTTATTATCATTTTCAACCAATTGAAATTTATATATTAAAGTCCTTTGCGTTCTGAAATCTAAAATTATTTAAACTCTTTAGAAGGGGGGGGGGGGGGCACCAGGTGACAATTGGCCCCGGGTCCCAAATATACTAGCTACGCCACTGTCTATACTAATGTATAAAGCTGAGCAGTTTGTATGTTTTTTTGTTTGTTTGAACGCTCTAATCTCAGGAACTACTGGACCGATTTGAAAAATTATTTGTGTGTAAGATAGTTCATTTATCAAGGAAGGCTATAGGCTTTATAACAGCTTAGATGAATAGGAGAGGAGCAGCAATAAAAAACATATTACGACAACGGCAAAATTTAAAGTTTTCCAATTACTTTTCTAATACAAAAGTAATAATAAAATTATTTTGCTATAATCCGCGATGGAGTAAAATAGAAAATATATATAATGCTAAATGTAGAGTGGACAATCCGTTATCATACCTGATACATGCAGGATTCGTAAAAACACATGCACAACCTCCACCGCCACCACCACAATACACAATACAAAGCCAAAATCGACCAAAATGCGATCAAAATCTGCGACCAAATACGCAAAGCCTTACGATTTTGGTAGTGGAATCTATCTCCTGATGATGCTTCGGTTGCGGGCGAAACGATTGTTGAGTTTGTGATAGTGAACGTATGTAGTGCTTGTGTATTGTAGTGGCGGTTGTGGAGGTTTGTGCATGTGTTTTTACGAATCCTGCATGTATCAGGTATGATAACCGATTGTCCACTCTACATTTAGCATTATATACATTTTCTATTGTACTTCATCGCGGATTATAGTAAAATAATTTATTATTACTTTTGTATTATGGATCTCCGCAAAGTAACGCCTAATTCTATAAATTACATTTCTAATCACTAACTTCACGCATTCGGCAGCTTATTCCACAAGTAAAGCTTTAAGTTAACTTAGTTTCAATAATAAGATTTATCATCACTCACTGATGATGAAAGCTATGGTAGCGCAGCGGTGTGACCGTGCGACTCTTTCGAGGAGGTCACGGGTTCAAATTCGGGCAGACACCAATGAGTTTTTCTGATAAAACTTATGTGTCTAATTGATATTTGCAATTCATCACACGCTTTTCGGTGAAGGAAAACATCGTGAGGAAACCTGCATATCTCTAGAGAATTCTGGGGATGTGTAACCTAGCAATCCGCATTGGAGCAGCGTGGTAGGTCTTAGCTCCAAACCTTCTCTTTTAAAACGGAGAGAAGAGGCCTATTCTCAGCAGTGGGATAGTAACAGGCCGCTACTTACTGATGATGATGTGAAGGCATCAGTGGGACTGGTCTGGAGGAAGTGCACCATGACTGAGGGTCCGTGCATCACCACCATCTCATTGTTGGGCAGCATCAACCTCCTGTGCCATTCGCCTGTGGTGATACCGTGACGGTATTCCTCCTGAAATTAAACGATGAACGGTGGATTGGATTAAAGGCCAAACTGAAATTTATGAAAATAATCACACTAATAATATTTATTTATTTGTAAAAAAACGGTTGCCTGTAAAGTCGGTTTTACGGGCAAAGATTTTACGTGACAACGTCTTTTTAAATGTGATGGATTGGAGTGGGAGAGAGACGCAAGGCATTCGCCAGTCCGGCGGGCCTCTCTTTCGTTCGGTGACTCGTCGTAACAGACGTGAGCGGGCGTTACACTTTTTCATGAGTGACTCCAAGCCGCAACCTAATTTAAGACGTTAACACGTCAAAATCCACAGCTATTATTATGACTAAATTACTCTTAATATAAAAATATTAACATAAGCTATTTAGGATTACATTTTTTAGACTAAACATTTTAGACATTGACTCAAACTATGTAGGTAATAAGCATAATATAATTAACAAGTACTTAGTACATAATTTTGATAAATCTCGTAGGGTTCAGCCTGCGTTTGCAATGTAAGCGGAAAATTTTTTTAATTATTTACAGAAACCTCAAAAATTACAGTATTTCTCTACTCCGTATTGAATGTTATTATACATACAAACCTTCCTCTTGAATCACTCTATCTAATCAAAACAATTCTAAACCGCATCAAAATCTGTTGCGTAGTTTTAGAGATTTAAGCATACATAGGTATATATGGACAAACAAAGAATGTGACTTTGTTTTATACTATGTAGTGATAAACTTAATTAAAAAAACAACAAAAATTTTAGTTGAACAAACATAAAGGATACACTCTTGTTATTTTTAAATTAAATTAAAGTTAACAAATTAAGAAAAAATATATAAACAAAATTTTGTATGACCGCAAAAGTTTGTGAGTATGGGTGTATGTTTATTATTCCTTCAGCGAATATCTCATTAGAATTTATTATTCTTTTTGGCGAATCCACTGATCCAATTTACATGAATTTTGGATAACATAACAGGATTTATATAGCCTCTATAGCCTATAGAACAAAAATTGTGCTAAATTTCACCGATAATAACGCAGTGGATTGGCCGTAAAAGAGTAAAAAACATACACACTCACAAACACTTTCGCATTATTTGCTGACCGATTGAAATAAAACATACCCTATATATTAACTGAGGCTTTCTTCTACATAGCAGTAAAAACAGAGTTCAAATAGGATCAGCGGTATTTGTGATTAGCGGAAACAAACGCACAGAGATTTGAAATCTCAACGATTTTTATTATATGTATAAAATAGATTGTGTATTAATAAAGCTATTATCTTACTCAATTAACTTTACCTCTAATTTTTCAGCTATCGATTCCGAATAAGGAATATAGCGAGGATCGGTAGCACCTTTGTAGAACCAACTGCATCTGAAAAAACAATTTTGATGTGAAAATTCTTATGTCATGACACGCTTAATAAGTAAGTTTTCGTTTGTTTCTTGGTAACTAACTTCTAAACTATTGATATGAAACAAGAATAGAAACGGTCTGAGAACCGAACCTTGTAGTACACCTATTTAATATTGTTTTACAATAAAGATACATTGATTAATGTAATTGATTAAGAATCGATAAATAATTAAAACTAATCTCAATTATTAACTTCACTTATAGAAAATTCCTACAAAAGAAGTGATTAATATATATAGCAACTACGTGAGCTTTGTTCATTATTTTTAGGGGCTATAAAAAAAGATGAAAATTGAAGAAAAAAAAGAAAAATAATTGGGCAAGTGAGGCTCGATTTGGGGTATTTTTACTCTTCTAGACCGCCCGATAAGATCAGATTAGCCTATGTTTTCAAATAATATTATAGCAGTTTTTTAGCGCCCGAAAACAGGGATAAAACGACATTTTTTTAAATGAAACCTAGCTAGATTTATTTATCGCCCCCAAACACTACATGCTGAATTTCTGAAAAACTTTGGAGCCGTTTTTAAAATTCAGTTCTTCAATCGAATTGTTTAATATTTAAGGGAGTTAATCTTGTACGTATATATATATTTTCTGAATCTCGGAAATGGCCTGAAATTCAGCATATAGGGGGTTTTGGGAGAGAAAAATCGATGTACCTAGGATTTATTTAAAAAAAAAATATTTTATCCCTGTTTGGGGTGTTAAAAAAATCTAAAATTTAAAATTCAAAGCAAAGTATTTTTTAGTTGTCAATCGTAACGTTGGGATAGTTGATGGGTAACGGACGGACCGAAAATATTTTAAGCCCGGGTCCGAATTCCACATGTCATCGACAGCTTCTTTTTTTCTCAATATTTTTTTATATATTTTTACGCCGTGTCCGACTGGATAGAATAGTTACACCCTGTTTTCTTACCGAGGTGTCATAAAATGCGGCTAATTTAAGTCGACCCGCCGTGTGGTATCCGGCTGAGTAGAATAGATCACCCTCATGTCTTACCGAGGTGTCGTAAAAGGCGACTAAGGTAAGTTGACTCACCGTGTGGTATACAGTTAAGTAGAATAGACTACCCTCTTTCTTATCGAAGTGTCATAAAATACGACTAAGATAAGTTGACCTCAGGCAGGCGGCCGGTCGTTAAATACGTAGCCAAATCATGTGACAGCATGTTGATAACATGTTGTGCCGACCCCACATAGAGTCAGATAAGATAAGATAATCCCCACAGAGGATAAGGCCAGGAAGATGATGATTTTTTTATATATTTTTATAACTGCTGATAGATCCCAAAAAAGGTTCGAGGGAGCTTCTGGGTAGAATTGATGAAACTCATTGGGGAAACTCAGTTCAGCGGCCTATGCCGTTCGAAAGATTAGACAGTTTACTGACGTCGAAACGGCAAAACTTGTTTATTTTGCTTACTTCCATAGTGTTATGTCCTATGGAATATTGCTATGGGGTAAATGCGCGGATAATGAAAAAATCTTTGTATTACAAAAAAGAGCCGTACGTGGCATTTACAATTTAAGACCGCGGGATTCCCTGCGAGAGAAGTTTAAGGAAATAGGTATTCTTACATTTGCTTCACAGTATATTTTAAGTAATTTAATTTTTGTATATAAAAATATAAAAAATTATAAAACAATAGGCGATGTATATAATAGACAAAGTAGGAACCGACATAAGCTAGCGGCCCCTGCTTTGCGCCTTGAAAAAGTACGTAAGTCGTTTGTGGGTTTGGGTATAAGATTCTATAATAAAATTCCACAATCAATTTTAACTTTGCCATTACAGCAGTTTAAAAACACTATTAAGGAGAGGCTGATACAGAAAGCCTACTATACTGTTGAGGATTATTTAGACGATAAAAATGCGTGGATATAAATATTGTTCGACCCTGTACAAGATAGAAACATTAAATGTAACTAGCTTTAAGAATTGTATTTTTTTTTTAAAAAAGAGCAACCGCCGAATTTCTTGCTGGCTCTTCTCGGTAGGAACAGCTTTCCGAACCAGCAGTAGAGTTGACGATTCAAAAGCACTTGTTTACAAGTTTATTTGAATAAAGAATATTTTGAATTTTGAATTTTGAATTTTGAAAGTATAACTTATAGAACAGGCAAATCACCTCATGACATTGCTGGGTTTATCGGACCAGTATACAGCATTCCGGAGACGCCCCACGACGTTCACATCGAATCTACCACCGTCGGTCGGCACTATTGTGTTGTCGTTTAGATCGGCTGAAATTATACAAACAATTTCTTTTTTTTTCTAACGATTTCTGGGAATAGCAAGATCAGATACTAAATTTAAGCGAACTAGCTGGCAGTCAACATTATAACAATGAGTAATATTGAAAAATTATAGAATGCAAATATAAACTGGTGTATTAAGATGATGGTGTTTGCACAAACAGTTGGACAGTTGGAACATCAAAATGACAGAACAGACAGAAAATCAAACTCACGGCCATTGAAAGCGTCCTCCAAGGCTCTTGAATCGGCAGCCGAAAATCCACGCCATATTGAATTACCCTCAATATCTACCTTATAAAACCAGTGATGTTTTACCGGTGCGTACTCGGATGATGTACGGTTCTAAAAATACAAGACATTTTGTAAATAAGTTTAGAATGATAATCTAAATGTGCTATAGAGTAGTTGCCCATAATACATTCCATGTTGAACAAATAGAAGCTTAATTTGCCTTCTATTAACTTCCTCACCTAGAAGCAGTAAACACCTAACTGACAAATCTTTGATAACTAAAAGCAGAATGATCACTATCTATGGCCTATAGTTTAGGCGCAATAGACCAATTTCCATCAGAAGTATTATTAATAGATAGAATAAAAATCGATCCGGTAAATATGATAAACGTGAATTATTAAAAACAAAAATTCATGGATAAGGCACATTTATAAGGGTAGAGCGAGAGATTTGAAGCCATCGTGATGGCTGTAATATTAAATCAGTAATTATTTAATAACAGTAAACATTAAATGTTTTTTCATTTCATACATTTTCATTTCATTTCATAAATAATTTTGAATGAATAATGGATGAAATTTTAGTTAGTTGTAGTTTGTTGTTGTGTTTGGGAGGTTACAGCCTAAAGTTTGCAATTTTTTAAAGACAATATTGCTTATAATAAATATTTTACCAACGTCTCGCTATATAGTGATCAAACTTAAGATAATCGATTGCAATTTAACTCCAAATCGTAGCAAGATGTTTAGAATTTCAAAATTATCTGTAACTTAACGAATAAAAATAAAAACTTCCAATCCGATCGCAAAACCTGGAATTGTTCATTTAATTTTGTTTATGTTTGATACCGATTTTGAATTTGAACTTAATAAATGATTTCTTCAACGAAATCCTACTAAAAATTATATACGAATAGACTTCTTTAGGAATATTCAAAAATATTTTTGTCACATAGAGATCTTAAGGGTATAAGAATGGTAAATACCTCAGCCATCATTACAATCCTCTCGTTGGTGTCATCGTGAAATAGTTGGTCGCAGAAGTTAACCGTCATTGCCTTTTTACCGACATTATCTTTCCTAAGTTCCATGCTTACGTTCTCTTTTTTATTTTCAGAACTTCTATCCATACCCTGTCTAACTTTAGAATTACCGAATTTGACACTGTTGAAGTCACCATTTATAATATTTATTGAAGCATCACAGCAATATTTACAATTGTTTATAATACTGTCTATTGTTAAATTACTATCGTCTACGTCTCCTAATTGATTGTTTTTATGTTTTGTATGCAGCGTATTTTCTATACCACCAACTCTTTTAGTTAGATTTGTTATTTGTGATTGTCCTACATAAATATCATCCGTGTTATTAACGCCATATTGAACGGTGAAGTAATTAACTGTTCTTACTATTTCTTCTTTAGGGTTAAAATGTTTATATGATGCCAAATCGCGCACTAAATTCATATTTTCTATATAATTCTGTGGAATGGTTGAAGTTTTTACTATATTTGAATCCGTACGAGAAGTATTAGACATATCCCTTGTATTATTACTCAAAGTTGAATTTTCAAAAAAACTTTTAACGTTACTTTGAATTTTATCCCGAGTGTGCTGTAAATTTTTGTGCCTATAGTGGTCTTGAGACTGACTTAATTCAAAAAAAGACTTCGAATGCTCCTCTTTAGGAGGACTAGTAAAATAACTTGATAGTCTGCTAAAGTTATTGTAAGCGTCTGAGCTATCAGTATTTCCCACATGAGATGAAAAGAAATTATCAGGATCTGGTAAGGATTCTATCTTCGGCTCCTCAATTTTTTTAGTTTCTGTTTGATTCGATGGTAAATTAATTGTTTGTTCAGCTTCAGTTGTTGCACTTTTAGACTCAAGGATCTTCGAAAATGCTGGTAATCTTTCAGTTGTGGTAGAAAGGGAGTGATCTTCTACTATTCTATTAACCATCGTCATAATTTGAGCATCTGAAATATTTCGGTTTTCGAGAGGATTGGGTGAAAATATCACCGTCGTTATAGCCCGAGTCTGAGTGGAAGTGTCAGGTATAAAGATAATATTTTGTGAGTTTAAATTCAACGTTGTTGTAGTTTGGGTTTGAGTGGTAGTATCTGGGATGTACGTAATACTTGATTCATTTAAACCAGGTACTATATCTTGAATTAAGCCGCTAAATCTTCTTTTACATTGCTCTTCAAAACCTGGGGGAATGCGTATTGGGATGCCATCAGGGCTCATGATATAAGAATTCAATGTTGGGGGCGAATTCAATGAATTCCTATAATAATTCTCAACTGCATAATTGCCTGTGTCAAAATATGAAGCTATAGTCATAGCTGGACTAGTTCTTAACCTAGATCTTCGTAAATGATAGCTAGAACAATCTTTTTTCGCCTCGTACAGACTCTCAGAATCATGATGAGTTTCCATTTTCTTATATCTTTCTACTCTATTGGTGAAAGTATCGGCATCTGGAATAGGATCATCCGAACTTCTTTCTCGTTCTTTATATTCTATTTTACCATCATCTGTTTCCGAGGGCTCTATTACAAATTCCTCAAATATAGGAAAATCCTTTTTAGCATCTTGCTCAATTGATTGTACATCTAAACCACTTTCATCTGATTTCGTATCTTCTTCGGATAGCTCAGTAGAAACATTTAAAGGTCGTGGTAGAATTGACATATCTTCTTGCGAAATTCTGTACTCGGCTTTTATTTCATCGCTAGCATTATTTGGAATGTTTTCGAATAATAAGGATTTGTCTTGAAAAAATCCCATACAAAGAGAGTCACGTTGAACGTTGTAATTATGATCATGAAGAACTTCTGACCCATGAGGTTCATTATCTGACCATGTGTAATTTATACGTGAGACACCAACATCACTTAGTTCTACCGGCGGTGGAAATATTTTTGTTTCACTAATTTCTTCAGTTATGAGGGATATTACAGACTCATCAGTACCAAGAGCTGGATTTTCAAGTAACGGGTACTCTACAGGATTAGCTAATTGTATGGGAGCTGTAATATTTTCTATTAATTGAGACGTTAAATCATCTACTTTTTCTTTTGGTTTACTAAACTCTTTAGGTGTTATACAAATGTTTAATTCAGAAGCCTGCTTTTCAAGTATTTCATCTATTAATTCAATTGGCTCAATATCGTCAAAAAAATTTGACGCGCTTTGATTTAATATATTCTCATGTTTTTCGTTTGTCTTTATTTTGCTCTTGGTTTTTGCGAGATCTTTCATATCTTTATATTCATTGTGTGGCGGACCTCCAGAAATCAAGGATAAATTTGACTGATCCCAATCGAAAATTGTATAGGAAGATTGATTAAATTTCATTGATTCTTGGTAGTCTTCAATATCTTTTATCACTTGATTATTAAAACTAGATAAAGCAAACGCATTTTCTGAATTTTCATCAGCAGATTGCTTCGTTGGTGCTATTCGCTCTGCAAAGTCTTTTAATACTGGCAACATAATTTTTGATAATGGTTCTTCTGATGTAGTTATGTCAGATTTGAATTCTTTGTCATGGATATCTTTATTAATTGTGATATCATCACTATCCTTACCTTTTTCCGATAGAGGATTAGTAAGTTGAAAATCGAGATATGGCATGGACGTAACATCAATGATTCCTTCCACTAATTCAAGTCCACTAATAGATGTTTTATTTAATTTTGTTTCGGTTATTTGTCCTGATCGTTGTTTGCTATCAAAAAAACTTTTGGGCGAAACATTGGGCGAAGATATATCTGAATATTGAGACAATTCAAATAAACATTTCACATTCTTATCTTGAGTCATATCATCATTCGTTTTGGTTGGTAAAACAGGTTGAGCTATTGGTTGATTAAGGTTACAATCACTTTTAAATGTATCGACAATAGTTGAGTTCAAATACTGTGATCCGGAAATCGTATTGCTAGCTTCATTATTTCCAGGATAAATTAAGTGTGACAGAGGCTGAAGTGTCTGCTCGGGATAATCTATAATATTTTTAAATAAAGAATCGGCAGTACTTTGGGATGATTGAGATTTCATTACACTTTCTAACAAAACATCATTTGCAAAACTACTCGCACCGTGGTCAAGCTTAGATGATAACGTTTGAGTATTTGTTTCTGGTCGAACTAAAGCATTTTGGGATAGAGAATCAATTATCGTTGGCACATTACTAATTGATAGTTGACCCATTTCTTTTAAGATATTTTCAGAAGTAGTAACTGCATTATCCTGAGAACTAGTAATATCATCTTTGACTGAAATATTTTTAATAGTACTATCAGTTTGCATTAAGTTATTAAAACTTGGATAGTAAGGAACTTCTTTGTAAGTTTGCTGGTCACTGTAATAACTATCCCAACTTATTTGAGAAATTGGATAATCATTGGCTTCATTAAAATATTCTTGACTTTTACAATACTGTGTTGTTTCTTCATTGTTATCAATTGGGTCAAATACTTTTAAATGAGTGGATACACTTGGAGGAAAATTTTCATAATTTCCAGTTGGCAAATTTTCATAATAAGACTCTTTTTCCTTTTGAGTACCTTCAAATTTCGTGTTATTGTAACCAGGGTCAAAAAAGGTTGTAACGGTATTTTGAATCTTATTAATATCAATAGAACTTAATTTAGATTTTAATGATCCAATTATTCCGAAACCTTTTGTTCCCTGTTGAATATTCTCTAACCTTTCTGTAGTAGGTCTACTTAAATCAAATGCAGTACTATAGTCATTGTAAAGTAGTGGCTTTTGTTCTTCTGCCTTAATTGTGTCCGACCTTTGATATTCAACAGGATAAGTAAGATCAAATGGTGGTGCATTTACATTCTCAACAGGTAAACTTGAATCAATCGACAAACTACGAGCTTGTTGATTTTCATCGGGAGTAAAAAAAGCACCTTGGAATGAACTTATTCTAACGGGGTTCAATACTGGCTTAACATTATTACTTATACTACCAAATCCATCGATAGGACCAGAATAATACTTTGGTTTTTTGTTTGATAATCTATAATTAATATTGCCTCCTAATTTTGGAGGCTCTCGTATTCCTTTGCTTAGTTCAGATGGCGTATCAATTAAAAACTCTGAAAATGTATCAAGCTGAGTTATATTTTCTTCAACTATGGGCTTAATATCAGCTTGTGTTAATGTGATAGGATTAAAGAACATTGGTTGTTCAACACTTGTTTGTTGACAACTGAATTCTTGATTTGTAGTTGAAACAGAACGATCATATTGTAAACAGTTTGATGCGGAAGTCGCCTCTATAAAGTTAATGGCAGTAGCTGGATCAAATGATTCTTTAGATATCATTGTATCAGATGGCAGAGTCGATGATTGCGGTGCGAATAATATTTCGGTTGAAATTGATTTTTTAGGAGTAGGAGATTTACACGAAGAAAGTGGCTTGTTGGATATCTTGTTCTCAGATAGTGAAGATGTTGATGATATGTTATAGGTAGAGGACTCAGGTAGATTAAACGGTTGTGATGGAGTTGGAAATGATGCTTGAAGATGACTTTTTGGTGGTGGCATTTGAGGCTTTACACTGTTTTGTATAAAGCGTTTATCTTTAGTAAAGTCTTCTTGTGCGAATTCTTTATTAGGTACACTGTACAAATATTCATTTGGAGATGTCAAACTTTGTTCCACAAATTTCTCCGACACTAAGTCGGCATCTAAATCTGATTTAAAGGGAATCGTCGGAATAAATATATTATCTTGTGGTATCATAGTTGGTAAAGTTTGAGGCTTAAGTATTGGTTGATTTGCAGACAACCGTCTTGCTACTGATGGCGGCAAGACTGCTTTTCCTACTGAAGTTTGACTATAACCGCTAGATAAATTAGAAAACATAGGTGGCGGAGGAATTACAGTGGCTGATCCTTGAGGTATTGATTGGGCTATATATTCAGGTGCCACTTGATAAGCATTAGATGCCTTTGACGACATAATCTCTTCATTTTGTTTCATCTCAATATAATTTGAATTACTTCGCTTGAGAGCCGTATATGAGTTAGTTGGAATATCAAATGTTTGTTCAGTATTTTTAGGTATAGAACTTGACGGATTAAAAAATTCAATATTTTCCTTGATTTCTTCTGATTTTGTTTCCGTGGTAAATCTACAAGCGCTATCTGTTTTGGGATCAATTTCTATAAAAGGTATTGTATTATGTCCCATAGAAACACTTTCAGTTTTGCTATCTTCTTGTGGTAAACTGGATGTGTTAGCATCTGGGATGAAATAAGGTGGAATCTGGCTAATTGGTACTGAATTAATAGTCTGTATATGTTGATGATCGCCTGAGCTAAGCCCTGGTATTTGAGCATACACTTTTTTCTTTGTTGTTATCCGATAATTTGCTGTAGTATCTGAAACAGAAAAAAAAATCGTCTTTATAATTTCCATAAAATTTACTTAGTTTTACTTTCTGAAGTTTTGTTAGAATATTATTTGTCATACTACATATGCCTGTGCTGGCCTAAGAGCTGTGATGGCCTAGCGGTGCGACCGTGTGAATCTCTAGAGACGATCATGGGTTCAAACCCGGGCAGACACCAATGAGTTTTTCTATTAAAACTTATGTGTCTAATTGATAATTGCAATTTATCACACGCTTTTCGGTGAAGGAAAACATCGTGAGGAAACCTGCATATCTCTAGAGAATTCTGGAGATATGTGTGTAACCTACCAATCCGCATTGGAGCAGCGTGGTAGGTCTTAGCTCCAATCCTTCTCTCCAATAACGGAGAGAAGAGGCCTATGCCCAGCAGTGGGATAGTAACAGGCTGCTACTACTACATATGCCAACATTTATCTGGTGTTTTATTTCTTCTTCATCAATCTTTGCATTCACCATATTTTCCAGGCCATTTCACTTGAAAGGTGGGTAAAAAAAAATTGCATTTTGCAACGATTATGTACTTGAGAAAAAACAATTCAAACTTCCACATTCAACACATTCAGAGGTGTTAGAGAATATACAGGGTGAACGATATGAAGTGTTACCATTTCAAAAGACTACGATTTTTTAGTTATAACAAATCTTTTATTACTCCAAGAGAAATAATGCGAGAAAATTAGCAAAATTTTCAAATCAATTCACTTTAACTCGATATGACCACGTTTTGCCTTGACTATAGCCTTCAGCCGGTCAAAAAAAGAGTTGCACGCTGCACGAAAGTGATCCTGAGGTATCTTGTGCCATTCACGTACGATTTCTTTCTTTAGTGCATCCATATTGGCATATTTTTTAGTCGTCACTTTGCTGTCCAAAATGGACCATATGGAAAAGTCCATATGATTCGCGTCTGGGAAATTCGAAAGCCAATTGTGTGGACGAAATGAAATGTGGAACATGAGATTCCAGCCATTCTTGGTTCACGCGAGCTTTGTGAGCTGGGGTCGAATCTTGTTCAAATGTCACGGCCTAATACTGAAGTGTTTGCATGCCCACGGGTCCAATACAGCTCCCAAAACATTTTTTCGATAATAGGCAGCATTTAATTTGACACCAGTCCGAATGAAAACGACTGGAGAGCGTCCATCAGCGGTCACTGCAGCCCACACCATATCTTGTGAGTGGAAATTACTTTGGGTGGTCATTCGAAGGCGTACATTCTCGTTTGTACGTTTGGTCAAGTAAACACAATCGTTTTGAGTGTTGATAAATCGCTCAATTGGAAAAAAATTCTCATCAGAGAACACAATGTTTGGAAAACGATCATGCTCGTGCAAGCGCAGCAACTGTTTTGCTCTTTCGAGGCAAACTTTTTTTTGCTTCTGTGTAAGATTGCGTGCTTTCTGGAACTTGAAAGGTTTGACTTTTAGCTCATTTTTAAGTATGCGGCAAATGCTTTCTTAGTGTATTTTCAATTCTTTAGCCATTTGCCCTCCACTTCGACGCGGATTCCGCTCGAGCCGCATCTTCACTTTCCGAACCATAGCACGTGACGTTGCTGTCTTTTTTGGTCCACCACCGCAGCATTTGGCAATGCTGCCAGTATCATTATAACGTTTTATAGTGCGATATACAAACATTTTATTCACTTTGAGGTGACTGAGCTCACGCACGATAGCTGGTTGTGATTTTCCAAACAAATATAACGCAATTACACTACTACGTTTGTATACCATTTCGGATATTTGTCGTTCTACTGACAAGGGATACAAATGCTTTCGGCAGCTTGTGAACAAGACAATGAATTATCAAAAAAGCTACTGTGACCTTGCCGCGAACAAAACTTTGACAGATATGACCAATATGAAGTTAGTAACACTTCATATCGTTCACCCTGTATATACACATCAATGTCTGAAGAAGTCTTCGACAGTGCGCGGACTGATACCTCAAAAAGTTTGAAGGGAACCGCTGGACCTAAGCACACAGAGTGTGGTGTAAAGATACCATGAAGAAAGATATGGTTGAAGGAGGAGGAGAGAATATATCGAAGTTACAACGGTAAAAGAAGACATTCAGTGTCCGGATATTTTTCAACTCTTTTTGCACTGTGAATTCTAATAAGCTCATATTTAACATTAATAAAGAGTTGCCACATCCTGGTTATGAAGACCTAATGACCCTGTACATTTCTGCCTGATGGGGAGGAAACAGTAAGAAGGAGCAAGTCTGCCTCATCAGTAATACCGCCCAGAGGATCAACTCTTGGTGGGGCATATATAAACCATTTAAAAAAGTTTATAAAGTTAAGCCTCAATAAAACATTTGCAGTCAGAACGTATTTAATTTCCTACTTCATGGAATGCAGTAAGGACTACAAAATAATATACTCGCTAAATCAAAACGGCACTTTTAGTATGAAATTTGGACAGCTGGTCATATTTACGGAAACGAAATATAAGCCGATTATAATAAAATGCTAAAGAAATATTTGCATCGGGTTTCAACTGAGAGCTGCGAAGATTCGGACATTGAGTTAAGCCGCCCATTTGTCGCTTATTTTATTCAGACTATTCGAGTACTTTCGACCTCAGTATAACCTGCATACGTTTTTATTTCAACCATTCGCACAGGGTCACGTGAGGTTAATGGCACGGCTTTATTTTTGGCAACCTAATGGTAGGGATATTTAAACGGTCAAAATTTTTTTTTTCTTTGTGATTCAACCACCTTTTGAAGCATTCACAGTATCTTGTTACACACGACATCTTTTTGTATACTGAAGGCGACACTTTATTTATAACTTTATTTTTAAAATTTACTCTTTTATGTTGTTAGCCCTAACGGGTTTTACAGCGTTACCAGGTGAGAGAAAAAGCATTGTTGAGGTTGAGGTCAAGAACTCCCAACTGTGACAAATGGCAACCCCATTCCAAGAATACATACGGGGCGGCGGTGGAATAGCGGAAGCCATCACCCCTGACTGTGTTGAATTTGGTAACGTTTGGCGTTTCTCGCCAATGGAACAAAATACCACAACAGAAATCCACTTAAAATAGAAAAAAAATACTGGCGTCAAAAGTGGCGAAAAGTCGTCTTAAGGTCAGGAGGCAGTCCTGCGACGCCATACAACAGTTTAGTATGTAGTAGGGTGGTGTGATAAGTCATGTCAGGAGTAGTGGGCGAGAATCAAAGCCGCGTCCCATAGAGCTGAAGGCAGGGTCACAGCCAGTCGCGCCAGTGGGACAGTAATATTCATTCCAATAAACATATATCTTCAAAAATAATTATTGCCTTCCGAACTATTGCATAAGCCAACGAAACACGAAATAATGATACCAATGGTTATTACAGTATGAGGTACAACTGTATAAGGTCACAATTATTATGGGCATGTGGTGTTTAAATCCGTGGGAATGAGAGACGATTTATAGGTTCGCAGATGACCAAAATTTATAGCGTCTAATGTGTGTTGCATCACTCGAAATTTGTAACGCAGTGGTACGATTTACGAACTTCAAAATATAGTATTTTCTTTTAATATATGAGAATATTACACACACGGTCATTCGTCCTCAAAGTAACTTAATACATACATAGTTTAATACATATATACACCCAGATTTGTGGAACCAACAAATTTTAATAAAAAAATGTTGACTCTCGAATCAAGTCCGCAACTCATGGAGCTGATGGGAGACCACCTGCCGCATTGCGGCAATTCAATATTATAAATGGGAAAGTCTGTCTTTCTATATGTTACGCTTTACGGTTAGTCCTTTCAAGCAATAGTAATAAAAATTTTATTAATTAAAATTTATATAACGGAAAAAAGTAAAGTAAATCGCGACCCCGTACAGGTTAAAAAGTAGCCTTTATGTTTCTACAACAACCTTCTCTCAACTTCAACCTCTACAATCTTCTCTATCTTCTATTGAAAGTCCCATCAAAATCAGTTCCGGAAAATGTACTATTATCCTAAACCCTTTCAAAAATTGCTCTATCCTTTAGTAAAAACCATACAGACAGGTGACAGCTTTTGTGGACTTTTCTTGACAATACTCATATGTACAGATTTAGTGTAAACAGAGTAAAAATAATAATTTGTAGAACTTACTAGCTATAGGAGGTTCCCGGAGCGGTGGAGGTGCTATATCCTTTTGTCGGATTTCTGGAACATTCATTGCTATTGACGTATCCATAGCTTCAGGGCTGTGTATATCAGGGTAAGACTTAGGTTCATCAGGCGTCACATCTCGACTCTTTAGACTTAACATATTCGAAAACGAGCTAAACACAGCGCTGGCTACGTGCGGTAATACATTTGGTAATTGTGATAAATTCTGAGCTATATCAGCTGTCAAACTTTGTTGGACCTCTACCGGACCCTGTGACTTATCTGGTTCGTTTAAATTTATTTCTTCCAGGTTCTCTTCAGCTTGGAAATCAGGGTCTTTGTCGGTCACTGTGCTGTTCAGTGGAGCACTGACATAACGCGTGCCTTGCAATCTAGCGAAGTATTCGTTAACGTCAAAGTCATCGTCTGATTTGACGGTAGCTTTCGACACGATCGCGATGTTAGATTCATTCGATTTCTCGTTTTGCGAATGTTTTTTGACATCCATAGGATGGATTTTAGTGTTCGTGGGTGTGTTGTGTGCTGTTGTGTTGGAGTTTGTGTCACCGGACGATAAATTTGTGATGTCATGTTCGGAATGTCGCAAGGTTTTCATTTGGGACTCGTGTTGTTGATCTGTAACAAAGATAAACCACGGTTATAAAAGCAATTTTTTACATTGTATTTTAAAGAAGAATGAAGAATGAACATTTAAAGAATTATGCGTTACTTTGCGAAGATCCATAATACATAGGTAATATACATAGGTAGTGAAACTATTTTGCTATAGTAGGCGATGAAGTAAATGTAAAATATTTATAATGCTACGAGTAAATAAAGAGTGGACTATCCTTTTTTCATACCGTAAAAACATATGCACGAAAATACACCACCACAATACACAAGCATTACATACGTTCACTATCACAAACTCAACTAACAAACATCACCAGGAGAGACTCCACAACAAATTTTAAAAAATAGTTTAAAATAGTTTGGCAGCTAAAATTTCAATTACTATGTCAACATTTAATATTTTTTCAGTGCCGGAAAACAGAGATAAAACGATTTTTTTAAATGAAACCTAGCTAGATCGATTGTTTTCCCCCAAAACCTACATACTAAATTTAATGAAAATCGTTGAAGCGTTTTCCGAGATTCAGAAAAATATATTTATGCAAGATTTAGTCGTTTAATAATAAGTTAATAAGGTTTGGACAATGATATTTTGTTTGTCCATATGTTATCAAGCAAACAAACTAATAGGCAAACAGCTAATCGCTATTGAGGAAGGGCGGTAACTAAGGTGCCGCGGTATTAGCAAGACACCGTGTTACATCAAAGTCAACAATTGATTCATGCTGTAGACAATATTGGCCAACAGATTTGGAGTTTTTAAAAGTTTTTATTTAACTTACAGTGTATGTTCACAAAACTCTTCTAAACCCTAGGTCCTCTGAATAATTAATTTCACTTGTAAATATAGTTGTAACAGCCTTTTACTCTCCCACTGCTGCGAATACGCCTCTTCTTTCCGTTTTTGGAGAGAAGGATTGGAGCTAAGACCTACCACGCTGTTCCAATGCGGATTGGTAGTTTACACATATCTCCAAAATTCTCTAGAGATATGCAGGTTTCCTCACGATGTTTTCCTTCACCGAAAAGCGTGTGATAAATTGCAATTATCCATTTCAAATTCCATTTCACTTGTCACTTAATAATTTAATCGGAAACAATATTAATAGGTGCAGTAAATTTACGAAAAACGTTTGACTATGTATAATTATAAAGTACATTCTCTAGCGCGTTACAATGTACCACTAGCGCCATCTCTGGACATTAGCGAATAATACAAAAATGTTTTACATTCGTTTTAGTATCTTTATCTTCAACCGATGGGCGTCCACTGCTGGACATAGGTCTCTTCGTGGGATCTCCACAACAAAAGATCTTGTGCCGCTTGGACCCAGCGGCTCCTCGCGACCTTTTTGAGATCGTCAGTCCATCTCGTAGAGGCCTACCGACACTGCGTTTTCAGGTGCGGGGTCGCCATTCCAACAAATTAGGACCCCAACGGTTCTCCGCACAATGTGCCACCCATCGCCACTTAAGCTACGTTGACACGCTGAGCTATATCTGTGATCCTGGTTAATGAATAGAGCACCCTCATTTCTTACCAAGGTGTCGTAAAAGGTGACTAAGATAAATTAATCCACCGTGTGGTATCCGGTTGAGTAGAATAGACCACCCTGTTTCTTACCGAGGTGTAGTAAAATACAACTAAGATAAGTTAATGTAAAGCAGGCGGCCGGTCGTAAAAAACGTGAGAACATGTTGATAACATGTTATAAACACTTAGAGCGGGATAAGGGCAGGAGAATGATGATATAGGTATTCCAAAACTGTTTTCCTTATCATTCATTAGATTTATGTCCGAATTAAGAATTCAACCGTAACATAGAAAACCGACATACCAACGTGTTTATCGTCATAGGTTTACGAAAACGCCCTAAGAGTCACGTCCTCGCCGATAAATTCTTTTACCTTCTTAACTAGGCTTTAAATATGGTTATGGTCGCCATTAATAGTTCAATTTTCTATGGACACTATGGACGTCATAGGTCGCTCCATGGGATCTCAACACCACTATTAATTTTTACCATTTTACTCATTAATTTTGATTTGTGTGCATATTTTACTTATTTGTATTTGATGAAGGCGAATAAAATTTTACATATTTTTAGTTCCGCACACTCAATCCTACCCTTTTGTTATACTAAGGTCGCAATTTAAACGTGATTATATCACGCAGGCACATACAATTCAATGCAAGTACAGAACATATATCAGAGCGAGAAACAAGGTAAAGACCTTTGACAAATCAAATCGATGCTTGGTCATGGGCGACCGCAAAACTAGGGTTCCCTATGCAGTTTTAGAAAGTACTGAAAACGGCCCATACCAATATTATCAACTAGGAATAGCCGGCGGTTTCACCCGCGTACATACCGATCTCATGGCAGTGGAAAGTCTACTAAGTCGGACTATAGATTTATTTTTGTTTAATATATCATCAAAAGTTTCCGCAGCGCATGTGATTTCAGATTTTTATGACAAATTTTTTACTGTAATATAGCCTATGTTGCTCAGTAAAGATGCAGCTTTCCAATGGTGAATTTTTGAAATCGGTCCTGTAGTTTTTTGTGAAAACAGTACAAACATACATACAAATATTTCCTCTTAATAATATTAGTATAGCTGGTAAAATTTGTTTGTTTTTATCTATACTTATCTATACTTATAATAAATCTGTTGAAAGGTCAATTCTGTAACTGGAATATATTTCCAAAATATCTATCAGGGGGTGATTAGGGATCGATACTGATGCCAAAAATGCAATCAGTAAAATTTTTGTCTGTCTGTCTGTCTGTCTGTATAACCGTTATAGAAACAAAAACTACTCGACGGATTTTAACGAAACTCGGTACAATTTTTTTTCATACTCCTGGGCTGGTTATAGTATACTTTTCATCACGCTGCAATCAATAGGAGCAGAGCAGTGAAGCGAAATGTTGGGAAAACGGGAGAATTTACTCCATTTTTTAAGCTTCCGTCGCGTGTGCAACCTTGGTGGTTAAAGCTACACAGAAATCATGTATGACGGAAATGTTCTCCTTAAAATTATATAAAAACTATCCCACGACAGCATATGTCTATCTTTTATTGATGACTCACAATAACACGTGTAACTCCCGATAGCTTAGCAGTTCGAATCTTTCTGGTTATATTAGTCTACTCCTACATTTATATCGCTCTCAGTCATCCCTAAATAAAAAAGTGAATAGTATTAACCATTGTATAAAAAAAGAATCATTGAAATCGGTATAGAAACACCAAAGTTATACATGAAATACGCTTATAATAAGCCATCGCGCGTGAATACTGAATCATGCTATAAGGATTATCACTACATAATATAAAACAAAGTCACATTCTTTGTTTGTCCCTATACCCTATGTATGCTTAAATCTTTAAAACTACGCAACAGATTTTGATGCGGTTTTTTTTAATAGATAGAGTGATTCAAGAGGAAAGTTTATATGTATAATAACATTCAATATGGAGTAGAGAAATACTGTAATTTTTGAGATTTCTAATGTGATGTCGTAAATAATTACTTTTTTTCCACTTACATTGCAAACGCAGGCTAAACCCTACGAGATTTATCAAAATGATGTACTAAGTATTTGTACACCTTGAAAAGGTCTACAGAAAAGTCCGCGATGGTATACATATGTCTATCTCTTATGGATAACCCACAATAGCATTTTTTGTCATTAACTTTTTACGAAAAATAATGCCTTATTTTCGAAGCAATTTTTATACAATATAGCCATTAATCCTTATCCAATTAAGTACCTTAAATACATTGTTGATTTAATATAGATCAATATGACCGTTTACAGCATGTAATTTAAATGAACATTTTCGAAGATATCACTGATTTAAAATCCCGCGAGGAGGCCGCGCTTCGCCCTATAGCACTTCGAATTTAGCAGCGATCGGACGCGCAACTAAATGTCGCTCTTTTAAGAGTAAGCTATGAATGTTGTATATAAAGACATTCTGTAATTAATTTTAAACATAAAATATATAGGGAAAAATGTAAAATGTAAATATGTAGTATATGAATTTAGATATTAGATATAGCAGGAAATCTTCTTGGTATAAGGAGAGGGGAATTGTTTTTCTTCAAATTTAACGCGTGCGGGCCACGGGCAGTAATGAATACCTAAATTAAAACTACGGGATCGACTTTTAATATTTTTTTTCACTGGGTGACATAGGCTATATATTTTATACCCGTGCGAAGCAGGGTAGGCCGCTAGTCTGTAATAAAAATAAAAAGTCGAGTAAAAAACCTTTTAAAAAATTTCATGTTCCCACTGTTAACCGTTCAGGAATAGCCTCGTCGGAGCCAATCCCAGGAGTAGCAGCAGGTCATGCTTATCATAAACACGCATTGTCATCGGGACTGGACCAATATATATAATTTCATCTCAATCGGACACCAGAAAGTAGGTCAAATTTAAATTGCAAGATTCCACCTTCACATACATACATTGCAAGTTAAATAAAAAGGAATTTAAAAAGGAATAAAAATTACTTTAAAAAATTACTAACACTACAAAAAGTACGAGAGGCTAATCAGATTCTCGATAATATGGGGCTAGTGAGAAAACTGAAAAGGGCAAAGCCTTTTGAGTTTGTGTAATAGTGCGTTAGTGCTACTTAAAAAAACACAAGAACAAAGTGTCCCTCACCAAGTCTCACCCTATCCTACTAATATTATAAATGCGAATGTTTGTGATGTATGTTTGTTACTCTTACACGGCGAATCCGCTGAACCAATAGCGATAAAATTTGGCACAATTTTTCCTTATACACAAGGATACAATATAAGCTATAGAAATCCTGTCAATTCTACAGGAATAGAATGACATTGAAAAGCGCCTACTATTACCGACCTATCACGCGAAAACAGTTCACGCAAACGAAGTTACGGGTAAAAGCTAGTATAGTAATAAAGATAAGTCACTGGATCTATTCTTAGATATAACTTAATTTATACGTTTATAATAAATATTGCTAATATAAGCAATAAGCCTTATGGCTAGATTTAACTTCAATAAAGTACTTCTATCGTGAATGTACTTTATAATAGGGAGAAAAAATTACTTAATTTCAATAAATAAACTTAACCAAAAGTACCAAACATACACATTTATACAAATGTAGATAATGCAAAAATAATTATATCGTTTTTGTACTATGGAACTGGACAAAATAACGCCCAATAATATTAATCATTTAAACGGAACCACTTATGTGAAAAGCGTTTCAGCCCCGAACTGGCCGGTAAGGTTACTCGCAATTTTACTATTGGATCAAGTTGATCCTGTTCTGTGCGGCAATTGGTGGTAAAGGTGAGTGCATACTGCGATAAGTTTTAATGTTTTTTTCATTCTCCTGCCCTTACCCCACTCTAAATGGGATCGGCACAACATGTTATATCACATTGTCACATGATTTGTCTACTTTTTTACGACAGGCCGCCTGCCTGACATCAACTTAACTTAGTCGCCTTTTACGACACCTCGGTATGAAATGGGGTGGTCTATTCTACTCAGCCGGATACGGCATATAAGTTTTAATGTTTTTAGTACCGTTGATGTTAGGTAGAGCTTTACCCTAGCTCAAGACCATCGTGTGCCCTAACGGAGACCTTCCGGGCGTTCCGTATAGGGTTTATCGGACGCCCACTTTATTAGGTCCCCGAAGCGGTCGACGCATCTGGTGCTCCCGATGCATGGTCTAGCGGAAGGAGGGGTCACTTTTAGAAAGGACGCGACCCAGAGGTGGCGCACTCTGGGGTTCAGAGTTGCTGCTGGCGGGGATGGGGGCAATGTGTCCAACGGCACCCTGTCCCCGCCACCAGAATGGTGGAGCACACAGATTTTTAGTCGGTGCGAGTCCGACATAAACGTCGCCTGTCCCCGTCGGGCGGCGGTTATGTCGGACCCACAAGGAGTTCGTCCTGTCTAAAATAAAGTACAGCTTTACCCGTCGGGATACTAACCACGATCAATTCGGTATTCAAAACCAGAAACCAAACTAGAAATGACAATTTGGAAAATTTAGTGTTTTAGTATATATAGGGAAGATGAGAAATATATATATACGGTCGTCACACCGTATCCATATATTTATTGCCGTGGGCAGATGGAGTTTCCAAACAGTAGTATAGTTCGAATGAATTAAAAGCTACCAAAACATCTTTAATATTTAAATGAGTTAATCTTGTCTTGTATATTTTGAATTTCGGAAACGGCTCTAACTATTTTCATAAAACTTAGTACGTAGAGGATTTCGGTGGCGAAAAATCGATCTAGCTAGGTTTCATTTACAAAAAATTACATTTTATCTGTTAACGTACACACTATATACAATAACACGATATAATGGGAATACCACAATTCCCGTTCCGAGATGCACTTCTCTTAAATGACGAACAAAGACTGAATGTAACTGAAACGTTTTATCAATAGGAAGACTCCACCGGAAACAATAACGGCGGTGTTGCCACCATTCCATTTTAATCAAAAATGGCGCGATACTCTAGTTTCATGACTGTGTTGCTATAAAATACAAAGCGCAAGTCAATGGCGACAACATATCCCTGTTTTCGCGCACTGAAAACATGCTAAAATATAGAATAGATTGCAAATGATGTTGATTTAGATGTCGCTTGTAAAATTGTAATAGTTCAGTTCTTGTTCAGTCATTCGTAAAATTGTAACAGTGGAGAAAGGGCCGGCTAAAAAAGTGAAAATACTCCGGATCGAGCTCCACCTGCCCAATTATTTTTTTATTATTTTTTTAAAGTTTTCATTTGTCTTTAAATAAAACTACCGCTAGCAAGGCTTGGTCACCCAGGTACTCAATAATACCGATCAATTAAATATCTGGCAATGCCCCCGTACATCGGGAATACCACTAAAAAAGGTACTTCACGAATCAATCAAAAAGTCCCATCGAGTAGCCAGCAGTAAATCATAACAACACTTCGCAGAATACACTTTATTAAAACATTATAATCACGAATTAACTCCACTATTGTTTGACCATTAGAATGACATCATGTGCCCATAAATCTAAGAATAAGGTAGGATCATATTAAGGTTGAGGCGACGAAATTTGTAAAGGATTATAGCGTTTTCTAGTTTTAAAGAAAAACAAATGTAATGAGAATATTTTTTTGCTATAATCCGCGATAAAAGAAAATATATGTAATGCTAAATGTAGAGTGTAATATTCGTTCTCATACCTGATACATGCAGAATTTGTAAGAACTCATGCACTACCCGCAAAGGCTTTGCGATTTTGTCGTGGAGTCTATCTCCTGACGATGCTTCGGTTGCGGGGCGAAACAATTGTTGAGATTGTGGTGGTGAATGTGTGCAGTGCTTGTGTATTGTTGTGTCATCGGTGTCGGGCAGTGCATGAGTTCTTACAAATTCTGCATGGATCAGGTATGAGAACGAATACAACACTCTACATTTAGCATTACATATACCTATTTTCCTTTATCGCGGATTATAGCAAAATAATATTCTCGTTACTTTTGTATTACTGACCTCCGCAAAGTAACGCCTAATTCTATAAATTATCTAGTTTTATAGCTTGTTACACGTTTACTATTAAAGTGACCTAATTCCAAATTAGGCTTAATTGAGTAACATACATTGTAATTACATTTACTTCACTATTGTTTGAACATTAGTATGACATCATTTGCCCATAAATCTAAGAATAAAGTCGGGTCATATTAAGGTTGAGGCGACGAGTGGGGAGATTGGTAAAGAATTATAGCGTTTATTTTTCTAGTTTTAAAGCTTGTTACACGCTTACTATTAAGTGACCCAAGATCCTTATTTCAACGCCATCTAAGACAACACGCTATGAACTATTATAACCACTCGTGTTTTCTTGCTCTCCCAAGATATGGGTCTATTTAACAAACAGGAGTTTTGTACGCGCTATGATACGCTTTATTGTGGTTTGCCACAAGGCCGCTTTTTTAATTTAGGTCACTTTAATACTAGACGTGCGATATGTTAAGAAAGGTCGAGATGGTCACTTTTTTAAGTAACCACAATTTACAGCAGACAGTATAAACAAATGCATTTTTCATAAAAATGTCCACTTAAAAGTCAAACTAAAGTTTTAATTCTTTACGCAAATATGCTCACGCCCTTAACGGATGTCCATTGCAATCATCAAATAGATTTAAAAACACGATTATAGCATACCATAAAACAAATATTGCTTGGTGTTTACTGAATATTTATAATACATCTCGACGCCGTCCTAATTTGGTGACAAGATTAAGTGCAGACACTATTGGAAATTGTGATAATCCCAGCGGCGAGACCGTGTGACTCTTTTGAGGGGGTCACAGGTTCAAAACCGGGTAGGCACCAATGAGTTTTTTCTATCTGTAATCTTTAATAATTAAATGAGTTAATCTTGTATGTATTGTAAACGGATATTCTAAGAGGTCAATGCTATCGTGCGTATTACAAGTCTGGCTGATGGATAACGATAACAAACTCACCACAGCTCCCTGTCACCGAGCGTCCTACGAACACAGCCGAGTGCTCGGCGTAATGCGCAATAACAAATGGAGGTTGCGATGGCAACGGAATAACAAGCCATCTTGTGTGTTGTGACGTTTGTTTTGCGATATGATATTAATTACGAGTGCGGGAATACAAGTTGAATTATAGTTCAGGGTTTAATTAATACTCACTTCTGGACCTTCTTTAACAGTATTCATATATATTTAGTACACTTTTTTCCATTTTTTTTCTGGTACATAAATATTATCCAAATCTTGGAAACGGTTCCAAACGATTTTCATGAAATTCAGAATGTAGGTATGGAAGAGGAAACATCGAACTAGCTAAGCTATTTTTTAAATGTCGTTTTATTCCTGTTTTCGGGAATTAAAAAATTAATAAAATAGACATTGAATAGACAAGACAATTTTTGCTGTCAATTGCAAAGTTATGGTAGGTCATTTGGGAAAGGGCGGCTTAGAGAAGTGAAAATATCGAGCCCCACCTGTACATTATTATTTTTTTTTCGATGTTTCTTTTTTTGAATCTTGTAAAAAAACGGTTGACTGTAAAGTCGGTTTTACGGGCAAAGATTTTACGTGACAACGTCTTTTTAAATGTGATGGATTGGAGTGGGAGAGAGACGCAAGGCATTCGCCAGTCCGGCGGGCCTCTCTTTCGTTCGGTGACTCAGCGTAACAGACGTGAGCGGGCGTTACACTTTTTCATGAGTGACTCCAAGCCGCAACCTAATTTAAGACGTTGTCACGTCAAAATTACCGAGCAAGACTGTCACCCACGTATTACCTCATTAAGAGATTAATCTAGATTGTTCTAAAGTTAACGCCATAACAGCATAATATATCCAATCATTAGATAAAGTGTTAACATACGTACAATAACAAGTTGTTGCATAATTAAACGGGTATTGAATAAATTACACGTTTCCATTGAATTCGTGAGGTAATAATATATATCAATACATCAGGTCTGTTATCAACGCATCTGTGTTGTATCTGTACGATCTCCTTATCAGGTTACAAATATTTTTAATCACTTATAAAACTACTAGCGGATGCTCTGCCCCTGCTTCGCACGGGTATAAAATATATATCCCATGTCATTCAGTGTAAAAAAAAATGATTAAAATCGATCCAGTAGTTTTGATTTATTCATTACTGCCCGTGGCCCGCAAGCGTTAAATTTGGAGAAAAACAATTTCCTTTCCCTATACCAAGAAGATTACATGCTATCTTTGGAATATCTAAATTCATATAGTACATTTTTACTTATGAATGTCTTTATATACAACATTCACAGCTTCCTTGTCGTTAAACAAACTCTTGAAAGAACGATATAGCTGCTGGATTCGAAGTGTTATAGGGCGAAGCGCGGCGTCCTCACGGCATTTTAAATCTGTAATATCTCCGAAAATGTTCACTTAAATTACATGCTGTAAACGGCCATATTGATCTATATTAAATCAACTATTTATTTAAGGTACTTAATTGGATAAGGATTAATGCTGTATTGTATAAAAATTGCTTCAAAAATAAGGCATTATTTTTCGTAAAAAGTAAATGACAAAAAATGCTATAGTGGGTTATCCATAAGAGATAGACATATACCATCGCGGACTTTTCTGTAGACCTTTTTAAGGTGTACAAATACTTAGTACATCATTTTGATAAATCTCGTAGGGTTTAGCCTGCGTTTGCAATGTAAGCGGAAAAAAATTTAATTATTTACAGAAACCTCAAAAATTACAGTATTTCTCTACTCCGTATTGAATGTTATTATACGTACAAACCTTCCTCTAGAATCACTCCATCTATTAAAAAAACCGCATCAAAATCGGTTGCGTAGTTTTAAAGTTTTATGCGTACAAAAAATGCGACAAACTTTGTTTTATAATATGTAGTGATAGTGATTACTTTCACCCTACACTTGCTGATGGTATGTACCGAAAATATAGGCGTCAACGTAAAAAAAATGTTGTATCCCTGTTTTTGTCGTAATGTCGTAAAAGGCGACTAAGGTGAGATGACTCGCCGTGTGGTATCCGGCTGAGTAGAATAGACCACCCTCATTTCTTACCGAGGTGTCGTAAAAGGCGATAAAGGTAAGTTGACCCACCGTTTGGTATCCGGTTTAGTAGAATAGACCACCCTCCCTCTTACCGAGGTGTCGTAAAATACGACTAGGGTAAGTTGACGTCAGGCAGGCGGCCGGTCTTAATAACGCAGCCAAATCATGTTACAACATGTTTATAACATGTTGTGCCGACCCCACTTAGAGTGGGATAAGGGCAGGAGGATATTATACGTTGAATAACATAATATTTCGTTGTCAAACGTAGTCATGGTAGTTCATTTGGGCAACGCGCGGTCTAGAGAGGTGAAAGTACCTAGGATCGAGCCCCACCTGCCCTATTATTTTTCATTTTTCTTTTCAATTTTTTTTAAATTTTAATTTCATTTAAAAAATTACCGAGCAAGTCTCGGTCACCCAGGTACTATACAAGATAAATATTTCAATGTGGTAATCTTGTATGTATATATAAATAAATATTCGGAATCTCGGAAACGGCTTCAACGATTTTCCTGAAATTCAGCATGTAAGGGGTTTTGGGAGAGCAAATCGATCAAGTGTTATTAAAAAAAAATGTTGTTTTATCCCTGTTTTCGGGCTTTAAATTTTTTTTTAATATACGTTCAATACAATCACAATTTTTCGCTGTCAAACGTAAAGGAACGGGCGGTCTAGAGAGGTGAAAGTACCACCTGCCCTATTATTTTTCATTTTTCTTTCCAATTTTTTTTTTTATTTTTTTTACATCATTTTAAAAATTACCGAGTAATACTCGGACACCCAGGTACTTTAATATTTAAATGAGTTAATCTTGTTTGTATATAAATATATTTTCTGAACCTCGGAAACGGCTCCAACGATTTTCCTGAAATTCAGTATATAGGGGGTTATGAGGGATAAAAATCGATTTAGCTAGGTTTTATTTAAAACAAAATCTCGTTTCATCCCTGTTTTCGGGCTCCTAAATTTTTGAAAATTTACGTTGAATACTGTTGGTAATCAGGAACGCAACCATATATGTTGTGAGTTCGTAGTACTTTTGTCTGTAACACGTTAAACTGGCTACATTTTTATAACCTCTTTCCCTTTGTAGCGAAATGTTCCCTAATTAAAAGGAACCTGGTCCCTGGACCCTAGGTCGCTGGTAGGTAATTGAAGTGGACTGTATAGGGGGGTTCAGGGCGTTGACTATTTTCTATCTCTCTGGGCAATGCGTAATTTATTACCGATACGTAGTAACAACTTAGCACCACCCACCTTTCGATGCCTTTGTACTGCCACCGTGCACTGGAAGGTTCGAAGTCCTCGAAATGCGCCGGCGGCCGGCCGTTTCTTGTGACGCCAGGGGAAATGTTACTAGCACGAACAGTAACACTTTTACGAGTCCGCAACTCGACACGACACTTATTGTTAGGCACTGCACTTAGGTAATATTGCGGACGAATTGTTTAATGTTCGACAACGAATTTAACAAATAATGTATAGCGATCGAGCGGCCATTAGCGAAGGTTCCGCGCTCACGTAGACACTCGCACGGCGACAGACGAACCGATCGGCGAATGGCGTTTCATTGCTACCCACATATCGATGAATAAAAAAATGACAATTGCCCAGAGACAAAAAGAAATATATTACGAACTAAATAGAATTATTGAATATTTACGAACACCGCCCACCGTTAAAATGTAATTTTAACCAGGCTCAAATTACGAATGCAACTGTCAAATTATTTAAATGAAAGAAATTAAAATACGAAATAAAATACAAAAACAAAACTAAAATACTAATAAAAACTTTAAATTAAAAACTAAATAGGCAAGGGAGATAACCTGTGGACAGGTCTCTTTAGAAAGCCTTGCTGAGTTTTGAGTGTAACAGAACGAATGACACCATCTTTTGACGGATAAATTTCCGATACACGGCCTAACTTCCATTGTAACGGAGGTAAGTTAGGATCGTTGACGAGAACTAATGTACCAACGCGAATATTTTCAATCGATTTCGTCCATTTTTCCGTTTGTGGCAAAGTTTGCAAATATTTATTGTGCCAACGTTTCCAAAAATCCACGAAAAAATTCAGATGTCGGTTTGAATTGGTTAATCGACCGCCCACCCTGATAAGACCCTGCTTATCCAGAAATGGACTGAAACGCGGTAACCGAGTACTGCAAATTTTACCCGATTCGAGATTTTTTAAATCTTGCGCAAACGATAATTTTTGGAAAATACCTACTAGGCGAAGTGTTGTGGATTGAATTTCTGATACTACGAGAGGTTCTGTCAAATTACTATTCGTAGATTGGCAGTTAGGAATAAAGCAACGACGATAGGATATTATTTTAATCAATTTATGAAACGATGAATAATGATATTGAATTTCGACGACCCTATTTGCGACATAGGTTGACCAGTTATGTGGAGCAGCAGATAACCAGCATAAAGTAATGCTTGAATCAGTCCAAGCCACCTCTTGAGTGATACTGATCTTGGAATCAAGTACACGACGAACGAATGTGAATAACGAAGACAAAAGAGAAGCGGCACATAGCTCTAATCTAGGTACCGACAACTTCTTTAATGGTGCGACTCGAGATTTAGCAGCAAAAATGTGAACACTAACATGTTGATCTGGATGTACGACTCTTAAATATATGACAGCAGCGTACGCTGATTCCGAGCTGTCACAAAAACCATGAAGCTCAACATAACAAGATTGAGTCGGTACGAAACGAGGAATTTGAATTTTAGACAACTCAGCAAATTCAGAAACAATACGCAACCATCTTTGTTTGATATCACCTGAAACCTCTGCATCCCAATCGAGCCCAGCTAACCAAAGCTCTTGAATAAGAATCTTGGCAGCAACGATAACAGGGCATAAGAAACCGACAGGATCAAAAATACGAGCAATTTCAGACAAAATTACGCGCTTTGTCACTCTGTCATGCAAAGGTTTCACGTGATACGAAAATATATCTTTGACCGGCTGCCATGCCAAGCCTAAGACTTTAACCGAATGGTCTTCATCTAACGAAACAGTACATGCGTCAACATCTTTCGCTGTATCTGGAAGACACTGTAAAAATTCCGAACTGTTCGAACACCATTTACGAAGTTCGAATCCTCCGTCTTTAAGTAAATTCAAAAGCTGATTTTGGAGATGTATGGCAGATTCTACCGAATCAGAACCGCTTATAACATCATCCATATAAGTATAGCGACGAATAACTTCAGCAGCTTCCGGATAATCCGATTGATGATCCGAAGCTAACTGTTGAAGAACACGAATTGCTAAGAATGGTGACGACGAAAGACCGTAAGTGACCGTTTTTAGGCGATAAACTTGAGGCTCACTCTCACAATTTGTGCGCCACAAAATTAATTGGTAATTTTGATGTTTTTCACTAACTAGAATTTGCCGGTACATTTGTCGAATATCGGCAGTAAAAGCGATTTTATGGAAACGAAAACTACAAATAAGTTCACCTACATCTTTTTGTAGCTTAGGCCCGATAAGTTGGGTATCATTCAAAGAAGCACCATAACTTGCTTCAGCAGATGCATCGAACACTACTCTTAACTTAGTGGTCGAGCTTGAAGGTCTAAGCACTCCATGATGTGGTATAAAGTAGTGAGGTTCTTTAACTTCACCTGTGATGAGTTCCATATGACCTGATTCCAAATAATCCGACATAAATTCGAAATATAATTTTCTAAAATGCTCATCACGAGCAAAACGACGTTCTAAAGAAAGCAGGCGTTTTAACGCTAACGAACGCGACTCACCAAGAGAAGGCTCACCATCCCGAAATGGAAGTGAAACTACGAATCTTCCTGACTCCAACCGCTCATATGATTGAACAAATATTTTTTCACACTGTTCATCGTCAGGAGAGATAATTATTTTTTCCGGAATCGACTCAATCTCCCAGAATTTACGAATTGCATTATCAAGACGACTTTCTTGATTCGAAACAACGAAAGACGAAATATTTTTAGTAGTATTATCATTACGAACGAACTTGAGATCAACTTTCCCGATTAGAAGCCAACCAAGTGAACTTGAAATTGCCATTGGAGTTCCAAGAGGGCCACGAATAGTTTCACCAACGAAAATGTCATCGTAAATATCTCCTCCGAGAAGAATATCTACTGAAGACGGTAAATTATAATTTGGATCAGCAAGAAGCAAATGTTTGACATGAGACCATGATTTTTGGTCGATAAAGTTCGAAGGTTTATTCGACGTTATATGATTCAAAATCAAAGCACGAAGGGTAAACTCTGGTCCCGAATCAATACGTGATTTTATAACTGTCGTTACGCAGCCTTTCGAGCATGTAGTCAAATCACCGATGCCTTGAATTGGCGTGCCTACTTTGTGACGAGACAACCCGAGGCGAGATACTAAGTCCTCAGTAACAAATGAAGCTTCAGAACCCGGATCGACTAGAGCTCGAGCAGTTACAAATTTACCCGACGAATCGCGAACTAAAACAACGGCTGTCGAAAGTAACACCATATTTTGTTTAGCCGATTCTGTTGAATATAATGAGACGACATTAGCTGACTCATCCGAATTTACATTTGTTTCCGGACTAGTATCTTCAACGTTTTTAGGATTTTTCGCGAAATGCAAAAATGAATGGTGATGTGTCGCATTACAAACCGAACAACAGATTTTTGCACAAGCATCGTCAGTACCATGCATTGGCTTTAAACATTTCAAACAAAGCTTCTTCTGCTTAGCAAATATAAAACGATCATACGATTTTTTCTGTTTAAAAGAATTACACGAAAATAACGAATGAGATCCCTGTTTACAAAATAAACAATTATAGTGCGATTTAGAAGCACCCAAATTCGAATGCGACGAATTACTCAAATTTGGACAAGTAACGAAGGTTGAAGTAGCGCGAGAACGATCTATCTGCGTAGAAGAGTGACACGATAGTGAACGTGACGTTGGGCGAGAACTTTCCCAAGCAATGATTTCACGATTCAAGAATTCTTGAAGTTCAGAAAATTTAGGAATAATATTGGTCGCAATTGATTTATCGAAATCACGACGAGTGTTAGGATCGATTTTTCGGTAAAGCATGTAATATAAAATAAAATCCCACTCATCAACATGGAACCCCATAGACTCTAATGCACCAATATTTTCTAAGAATCCGCTAAGGATAGTACGAAGTCCTGTAGCGGACGGCGAATTTAAATTAGGTAGCTTATATAAAGAATCCATATGTTGCATGGCTATGAGACGTTCATTTTTATAGTTGTACTCTAAAATGCTCCATGCTTTTTTATAATTGCTCCCAGTGATCGGCAAACCCCTCAGCAACTTACTCGCGTCACCACGAACATATGATAGTAAATATTGAAATTTAGCTACGTCTGATAGATTTTTATTTTGATCAATTAACGAGATAAATAGATCACTAAACGAATTCCACTGTTTATAATCTCCAGAGAATGTGGGTACGAATAATTGCGGTAAGTGTACAGAAATATTTGCCGATTTTTCATCAGTATTCAAATTTCGATCAACTTCGGATTTCGAATTCGAATCTTCGAAACCGAATTTGATTGCCAGTATATCTCGAACTAAATCGTTAAATGCCGAACGAATGTTGCTATGATCAGGGATCAAAGTGTTTGTATCCTTAAGTTCCAAACTTTCAATGGACGATTGAATTTGATCGAATTGATCTTGTATCCGTGTAAGTCCGATACAAGAAACCATAAATTTGCGATAAGAATCTCTATTGTTATTTGCATCCATTCCTAGTTGAACGATTGTGTCTAACTCATGCTCTAAGCAATTCCTTTTATGCATCAGAGCAATAAATTCACTCGACTCGGCCATTATTTAAAGAATCCGAAATGAAAAAAAAAATAAAAAAAATAAACTTAGCTTAATCACTACCGTGCACCTAAAAGGTTACACGTAACAAATTTCGAAATAAAAATTAAAAATTAATCGAAATATTAAAATTTAATATTTTTGTAAAAGTCGAATGTCGTGTCGTAGTCGTGACATATAAAAACCACTTTTGCCGCTCGATGCAACTACGAAGTGTAACCTACCGTCTAAGTTTTTAGAAAAAATATAATATTATCGTCGAATAATTAACGAATTGAATGTTTTGTTTAATATTACGAATACTTTGTTCAAACATAAAAGACGAAAATAATTATGTAAGAACAATTTATTAACAACGAATAACGAATACGAATAGTACGAATATTTAAACGAAATATCGAAAATTAAAAATAGCAGTAACCGACTATTACGCACTATTTCTAATTCAGCTGAATAATACGAAACGAATAGATTTTAAGTTAATTTAACGAAATATAAATTAACCTAATATAATATACGAAGTTACGAACTAGTAAGGATTTCTTACTTTATTTACGAATTAATGGAATACGAAACGAATGGCACAGATAATATTTATTATTAATTAAACGGTAGAAATTTACGAAAGCGATTAAGTTTAATTTTAGAATATATACGAATACGAATTATACGAAAGCCAAAATGGCGTCACTCAAAACTGCTTTTTAATCTTTTAAAAAGAATAGAAAATAAATTGCATCCGGCGCGAAGGTCCAGACTAATGTTGGGAAATGTTCCCTAATTAAAAGGAACCTGGTCCCTGGACCCTAGGTCGCTGGTAGGTAATTGAAGTGGACTGTATAGGGGGGTTCAGGGCGTTGACTATTTTCTATCTCTCTGGGCAATGCGTAATTTATTACCGATACGTAGTAACAACTTAGCACCACCCACCTTTCGATGCCTTTGTACTGCCACCGTGCACTGGAAGGTTCGAAGTCCTCGAAATGCGCCGGCGGCCGGCCGTTTCTTGTGACGCCAGGGGAAATGTTACTAGCACGAACAGTAACACTTTTACGAGTCCGCAACTCGACACGACACTTATTGTTAGGCACTGCACTTAGGTAATATTGCGGACGAATTGTTTAATGTTCGACAACGAATTTAACAAATAATGTATAGCGATCGAGCGGCCATTAGCGAAGGTTCCGCGCTCACGTAGACACTCGCACGGCGACAGACGAACCGATCGGCGAATGGCGTTTCATTGCTACCCACATATCGATGAATAAAAAAATGACAATTGCCCAGAGACAAAAAGAAATATATTACGAACTAAATAGAATTATTGAATATTTACGAACACCCTTCTTGTCTTTGTAAAACGCCATAGTCGAATTAAAATTTATCCGCATTCTAAACAGTTTGTTTCACTATAAATCAAGCAAATATTAACAAATACAATCACAATTTCTTGCTGTCAAACGTAATGTCATGGTAGTTCATTTGGGGAGCGGGCGGTCTAGAGAGGTGAAAATACCTAGGATCGAGCCCCACCTGCCCTATTGTTTTTCATTTTTCTTTTTTTTTACATAATTTTAAAAATTAGCGATTGAGGCTCGGTCACCCAGGTACTATTTTTTATTAGTTACAAAATAAAAAAACGCTTATTATTTAAAATTTCATACAAAACGGTCAACTACTAGTGCACTTACCTTACGACTGTTATTGATAGTGCATAAGGCACGTGCGTGGTTATAACCCCTCATCTACCCGGACCAAGTAAGAGTTCACCTTGACAAGACAAACAATGTAATTGCAAAATGTTACATACCAATACAAGAGCAAGACCCGCAAAAGCCGCTGTATGTAAAGGCCCGTGCATGCACAATGATGTGTTGAATGATAAAAACTCGATTTGGACGGCGTCATGCCAGAGCGAGACATAACCATAATACGTACAGAGGTTCGTGGATTTGGATGAAAATACCTGGTCCCGTAAAAAAAACTTTATTCAGCTTTTCATTACAAAATCCAATCCTATGTTATCTTTATATTTAAATGAGTTAATCTTGTATATATATATATTTTCTGAATCTCGGAAACGGCTCCAACGATTTTCCCGAAATTCAGCATGTAGGAGGTTTTGGGGGAGAAAAATTGATCTAGCTAGGTTTTATGTAAAAAAAATATTGTTTTATCCCTGTTTTAAGGCATTAAAAAACACTTACATTTATATTGAATTGAATTTTCGCCATTAGCTGTCAAGTCGACGTAGCTTATTCGGATAACGGGCAGCCTCGAAAAACGTAAATGCCAAGGATCGATCCCAACTAAAAAATTGTTTTTCCTTTTTTTTCAGTATTTTTTTTTGTAAAAAATTACCGAGCGAAGCTCGGTCACCTAGATATTTCTACTGATATTATAAATGCGAAAGTTTGTGAGTACGGATGTATGTTTGTTACTCTTTCACGGCGAATCCGCTGAAGCAGTAACGATGAAATTTGCCACAATTATTCCTTATACACCGAAATAATGTATAGGCTATAGAAATCCTGTTAATTCTACAGGAATAGGATGACACTAAAAAGCGTCATCTATTATCAACCTATCACGTGACAAAAGTTCACGCGAACGAAGTCGCGGGTAAAAGCTTTAATCTTTAATATTAAAATGAGTTAATCTTGTCTATACTTAGCCGTGTGGCATCCGACTGAGTAGAATAGACCACCCTCTTTCTTACCGAGATGTCGTAAAATATCGACTAAGGTAAGTTGACGTCAGGCAGGCGGCTAGTCGTAAAATACGTAGCCAAATCACTTGACTCAATGAATCTTGTCTATACATACTTATCAATACTTATTATAAAACTCAGTCCCCAAAAACTGTCTGTATGTGATCGATTTTCTTAAAATCTACTAAACGGATTTTGGTACAGTTTTTACAACAAGATAGCGCAATTGTCGAGGAAAGTTTAGGTTAGTAGTACATTACGGTTTTATGTAAATTGAAATATGAAAAACTTTATAACACACTGATATCGACGTGTTGGGAGCTGCTGATACAGCTAGTATGTATATAAGATTAATTCATTTAAATATTAAAGATGTTGATAAAAGCGAAGACGCAGTTACAGCGTGTATTAGTAAAGTAGCGGCCTGTTATTATCCCACTGCTGGGAATAGGCCTCTTCTCTCCGTTTTTAGAGAGAAGGATTTGAGCTGAGACCTACCACGCTGCTCCAATGCGGATTGGTAGGTTACACATATCCCCAGAATTCTCTAGAGATATGCAGGTTTCCTCACGAGGTTTTCCTTCACCGAAAAGCGTGTGATAAATTGCAATTATCAATTAGACACATAAGTTTTAATAGAAAAACTCATTGGTGTCTGCCCGGGTTTGAACCCATGATCGTCTTTAGAGATTCACACGGTCGCACCGCTAGGCCATCACAGCTTCAGCGTGTATTAGTAAAGAGTGTCAAAAGTTTTTCGTTATCTTGTACTTTAACTTGTAACATAGTGATTAATATCACTGTGTCACAACCTGTAAGTACAAACCGTTTACTGGTAAAGATAATAAAGTGTAGCGGATGTTAAAGTATGAACGACTTATTGCCGCATCGGCGCCTTTGATGTTATGAATGACTACAGTTTACCGCTAGCGGAAACTGTTTCATGTTGATTATAGTAAATTCTTTAAATTTTTTATTTCATATTCACGGCGCGTCAGGGCGGTAAAACTTTCTATGAATCACTTTTCAGGTACAAAAGTAATAATACAATTATTTTGCTATAATCCGCGATGAAGTAAAATAGAAAATATATATAATGCTAAATGTAGAGTGGACAATCGGTTATCATACCTGATACATGCAGGAGTCGTAAAAAACACATGCACAAACCTCCACCACAGCCACCACGATACACAAGCACTATATACGTTCACTATCACAAACTCAGCAATCGTTTCGCCCCGCAACCGAAGCATCTTCAGGAGATAGACTCCACGACCAAAATCGCAAAGCTTCTTCTACTTCATCGCGGATTATAGCAAAATAATTTTATTATTACTTTTGTATTATGGATCTCCGCAAAGTAACGCCTAATTCTATAAATTACTTTTCAGGTAGTTAGTAGGTAGAAAAACAAAATGAGTTCTAACATTATTAGAAAGCAAATGTTTATTACGTTGTAATTTATAGACTCATTATAAAAAAATACGTCTCATCCCTGTTTTTTAGGCATTGAAAAACTGCTACAATGTTATTAGAAAAAAAAGGTAAATAATGTTGTCACTTGCAAAGTTATAAAAGCTCAGTTGGAAACTAAGGAAGTAAAAATAATCCGAATCAAGTCGCTAATATCACCCTACCGTTTTCATTTTTTTATATTGCATCTTTTTTATATGTATCTTTAAAAAAACCGAACAAAGCTCGGTCACTCGAGTACTCATTGTTTAAATAACATCAAATATGGCTGTTATTTTTTTGTTTTTCTCCTATTCCAGAATGGAAAATTTAATTAATTAATAATTTAATTAAACATAATTTTTTTTTCATCCTTTTTGTTGGTTCGGTATGTGAGCGTCACACCAATTTAGCTGAAATGATTTCAGCTAATTGATGAAAGCTCAATCGGCTTTCCTTGAGCCGATTAGATGTGAAAGCGTAACAGACAGACAAACAGAGGTCTGCTTTTATAATGTTAGTATGGACTAAAGTATGGATCATTGATATTATAGGTCCCATGATTTCTTAACATAAAATACACCGTGTAAAGAGCACATGAATAAGGGCCCCGTATGGGCTTGAAACTAGTCGCGCTCCTGATACAATGAGAAGAGAGGATAGACGTGGTGATGCATTAACTAGATAATTTAATTTTAATTAGAACGCCGTGTGGTATCCGACTGAATAGAATAGACAACCCTCATTTCTTACTGAGGTGACGTAAAAGGCGACTAAGGTAAGTTCACCCACCGTGTAGTATCCGGTTGAATAGAATAGACCACCCTCATTTCTTACCGAGGTGTCGTAAAAGGAGACTAAGGTAAGTTGACCCACCGTGTGGTATCCGGTTGAGTAGAATGAACCACCCTCATTTCTTACCGAGGTGTCGTAAAAGGGGACTAAGGTAAGTTGACCCACCATGTGGTATCCGGTTGAGTAGAATGGACCACCCTTATTCTTACTAAGGTAAGTTGAGTTGTTATAAGACATCATATTGTGCCCATCCCACTGAGAGTGGGATAAGGTCAGGACGAATAAAATTTGATTTTAATTAGAGCTTAGTTTACCCAATTCAACTTTACCAATGTCATCAGGCGCAATGTGCATGAAGTGCGTATAGTGCGCCCAAAGAAGCATTCGCTTCAACAAAACCCAAAAGCATTATTGCTTAACGCATTACTTTTAACGCAGTTACAACAGAGACGCCTTAAACAAACAGCCATTCACAACTATCAATGAGGCATAGATAATACAAGTGGAGCGGAAAACGAAATGAAAAATCAGATATAGCGAAATTGCTCGTTACGGCATAACACCATCCGGTATCGATCACCTCTAAAGCACACCTGCTCAGGCGCCGACGTCCAGTCTACTGCTAGCTGCCGTGACGAGCGGACGTACTGTCGCTATATACAAGCTGTCATAAACACGAAAGTTTTATTATTGCGCGTGTGCAAGTGTTGTGAGTGATCAAGTTTTAATAAAAATCCAATTGTTCTGTATCAGTGCGTAGAGTTTGGTCACTTGTATGAGCTTTAGGTATTATTCCGCGTCGTACGTGAAATGAAAGTATGTAATTATGTTTAAGATATAGGAAGTTTATGTGCGAGCGAAAATATATATACAGTAATGTAGGGAATAAATAATTGCATATTATTTCATAATCTTAAAGTTCTGTCCATACTAATTTAAGACATGCGAAAGTCTGATAGGCTTTAAAAGCTAACTAAAGTCAACTAAACTCACTAAAGCGATATTGGTGAAAATTAATACAATTAAAGCTTATATACCAGGCTACATATCATTCTCCTGCCCTTATTCCACTATAAGTGGGGTCGGCACAACAAGTTTGTTTAAACATGTTATTGATTTGGTTAATTAATTTTCGACCGGCCGCATGCCTGATGTCAAATTACCTTAGTCACCTTGTGAAAGAAGTTTGTGTAAGAAATGAGGGTGGTTTAATCTACTCAACCGGATACTACAGGGGACTACATATAGGATATAATAATTCCCCCTTTTTATTTTTCTTTATTGGTAATGAAACAGCGTTTTACAAGTTTTAGTAATGAACAACAAACATTGCTAACAATAAGGCAAATAAAAGATTATTTAAAAATAACGTAAATTTAACATTAAAAACTATAGCTATTCTGTGTGTGTGTGTGTGTGAGAGAGAGATAGAGACAGTGCTATGTGTGTGTGTTTCTGGATGTGTTTTGAGTCTGGCATGCATGTGTTTTTCCAAAAATAACAAATAAAAATAAGCATTAATATAAAAAGTTCCTCACTATCCTTTAATATTCTTTAAGTATTATTTAAATGTATGTAAATTATTAATTTCTTTCTTTAATCGCGCCTTTCTTTTGGAAAAAGGGCTAAAACCTATTCCATTGGTGGTATTTAAAAGACGTAAGTAATATGACCTAAAAGTAATTTTATATCAAAACTTTATTACGTAAAATGATATGGACATTACACGTGATTAAAATATTACTTTTGCATGTACAAGGTTGGAAATTTAATTGATATTTAGGCGATTTAGAGCAACTTTAACTGACTTTTATTAAAAGCTTTTATTTAACTTGCCATGTATTTATGTTAAGGTGGAATCTTACAAGTTAAATTTGACCCACTTCCCGGTGTCCGATTGAGCTGAAATTTTACATATTGGTCCAGTTCCAATGACAATGCATGTTTATGATAACATGACCTGATGCTGCCAGGATTGGTTCCAGACGAGGGAACTCTTCAACGGTTAACAGTACGGACATGAAATTTTGTAAAAAGCTTTTTTAACTTGAGTTTTTATGAGTGTGAAAGTGTGCTTGTTTGTTTCACGTCTGAGCGAACTTTGCTTTACAAACTTCTTGTCCAATATTATTTCCTGATTGAGATAATTTATTTATAATTTTCCAAGTACTACAATACTTAGCAATATTTACTGTTAAATAAACTATTTTTTTGATAGAAGCCAAGTATAAAGACAATATTTAGATAACCGGTTCAATGCTTTTGTCCTACTAATATTCATCATTCATTCGCCAGCCCTTATCCCACTCTAAATGGGGTGGGTTCAACATGTTGTCACATGATTTGGCTACGTATTTTACGACCAGCCGCCTGCCTGACGTCAATTTAACTTAGTCGCCTTTTGCGACACCTCGGTAAGAAGAAGGGCGGTCTATTCTACTCAACCGGATACCTCACGGTGGGTCAACTTACCTTAGTCGTCTTTTACGACACCTCGGTAAGAAATGAGGGTAAAAAGTAAGTAAGTAGCGGCCTGTTACTATCCCACAGCTGGGCATAGGCCTCTTCTCTCCGTTTTTGGAGAGAAGGGTTGGAGCTAAGACCTACCACGCTGCTCCAATGCGGATTGGTAGGTTACACACATCTCCAGAATTCTCTAGAGATATGCAGGTTTCCTCACGATGTTTTCCTTCACCGAAAAGCGTGTGATAAATTGCAATTATCAATTAGACACATAAGTTTTACTAGAAAACTCATTGGTGTCTGCCCGGGTTTGAACCCTAGACCTCCTCGAAAGAGGCGCACGGTGTTACCGCTGGGCTACCACAGCTCATGAAGAAATGAGGGTGGTACTATTCTATTCAGCCGGATACCACACGGCGTCCTACTAATATTATAAATCCGAAAGTTTGTGAGTATGGATGTATGTTTGTTACTCTTTCACGGCATATCCGCTAAACCAATATCTACGAAATTCGGCACAATTAAATTTCATACACCGGAATAACATTTAGGCTATAGAAACCCTGTTAATTATACAGGAATAGGATGTCATTGAATAGCGCCATCTATTACGCAAACAAAGTTGCAGGTAAAAGCTAATTCTTCATAAGAAAAATAAGTCAAGTTAAAAAAACTTTTCAAAATTTCATGTCCCTACTGTTAACCGTTGAGCGGTTCCCTCGTCTGGAGCCAATCCTGGCAGCATCAGGTCATACTTATCATAAACATACATTGTCATCGGGACTGGACCAGTATATATAATTTCATCTCAAAAGACATCGAAAAGTGGGTCAAATTTAACTTGCAAGATTCCACCTTTACATACATACACGGCAATTATAAAAGCTTTTAAAAAATACTGGACCGTTGGCGCAGTTGGCAGTAACCCTGCCTTCAGCTCTGCGAGTCGCGGCTTCCATTCCCGCTGAGGGACAACATTTTCTATAAACAATTTGTTGGTAATTCGAGTGTGGGTGTCTATATGTATTTAATATTACAAACGCGAAAGTCGGCCTGTCTGTTACTTTTTTGGAACTATTTTTACTTTTTTTGGAATTCTAGGGATCTAGCCAGGTTTATTTTAAAAAATGTTGTTTTATCCCTGTTTTCGGGCACTGAAAAAACGTTAAAATTCAGAATAGAATGCAAATGATATTTTAACTTGTTATAAAGTTGTCATAGCTAAAGAAATGATATTACCCCGTATCGAGCCTAAATTGCCCAATTATTTTCCCTTTTTTAAATTTTATCGTTAATATTTAAATGAGTTAATGAATCTCGGAAACGGCTCCGACGATTTTACTGAAATTCAGCATGTAGGGGGTTTTGGGGGAGAAAAATCGATCTAGATAAGTTATATTTTTAAAAAAATTTATCCCTGTTTTCCGGCTCTAAATTTTTTTTTGAAATTTACGTTGAATACAATAACAATTTTTCGCTGTCAAACGTAAAGTCATGGTGGTTCATTTGGGGAACGGGCGGTCTAGAGAAGTGAAACCTACCTAGGATCGAGCCCCACCTGCCCTATTATTTTTTAATTTTTCATTACAATTTTTTTTTTACTACTATATAACGACACTAACTACTAGCGAGTTGTATCTGTGGTAGATAAAATTTAAGCGAACGTTTAGTCTACACTAATACTATAAAGATAAAATTGTATGTATTTTTGTAATGTTTTTCACACCAAAACTACTGGACCGATTTCAAAAATTCTTTCACCGTTGAAAAGCATATTTACTGAGCAACACAGGCATTACACTTTTTATTACATTTAAAAAAGAAACGGTTGCCTGTAAAGTCGGTTTTACGGGCAAAGATTTTACGTGACAACGTCTTTTTCTCAGTAGAATATTTATTGATATGAATATTATTAAATCGCACAATAGGAACAAGGAGTTGAATGAAAATAAGAATTATATACGGTAACTCATCGTAACAGACGTGAGCGGGCGTTACACTTTTTCACGAGTGACTCCAAGCCGACGAATTTACGACGTTGTCACGTCAAAATAGGGATCCGTAATAAAAATATAATAAGGTGTAAAAAATTAGCCATAAAAATATGTAATCACATGCGCTGCGGAAACTATTGATGATATATTTAACAAAAATAAATCTATAGTCCGACTTAGTAGACTTTCCACTGCCATGAGATCGGTATGTACGCGGGTGAAACCGCGCGATATTACTAGTAGTTTAAAAAAAAACAATAGATATTATCTTAACTTCGTTTTTAGCAGTTTTATTAAGAAACTTTCAAATTACGGTAACGTTCAAATAATCTATTTGATAGGTGTTACAATTATATTATGCAATTGGCTCATTTTGCGCGATTACTAAATAAAAACATTGTGACCAACGTTAGGTATTTAGCGCTTAGTACCTGGGTTCGATCCTTGCTCGGTAATTATTTAAAAGGTATAAAAAATTGCAATTAAAAAAAAATAAAAAAGAAAGAAAGCGCCGGTGACGTGGGGATCGATTCCAGGTTTTGAACTTTTTTGGTCCGCCCGTTACCATTAGGCTATCACAGCATTGCATTTTATAGCTCAAATATCAATTACATTCAATCCTACATTTTATTTCTTACCGAGGTGTCGTAAATGGCGACTAAGGTAAGTTGACTCACCATGTGGTATCCGGTTAAGTAGAATAGACCACCCTCTTTCTTATCGAGGTGTCGTAAAATACGACTAAGATAAGTTGACGTCAGACAGGCGGCCGGACGTAAAATACCAAGCCAAATCATGTGACAGCATCTTTATAACATCTTGTGCCGACCCCACTTAGAGTGGGATAAAGGCAGGAAGATGATTCAATTCTACATTTTAGTATTTTTTTAATGCCCAAAAAAAAAAAATTTTTTTTTAATAAAACCTAGCTAGATCGATTTTTTCCCCCAAAACCCCTTACATGCTGAATGTTACCAATGCAATGTTACCTAAATTTCAGGTAAATTGTTGTAGCCGTTTTCGAGATTCAGTAAATATATGTACATATATATACATACATAAGCTGTGGTAGCCCAGCGGTAATACCGTCCGCCTCTTTCGAGGAGGTCTAGGGTTCAAACCCCGGGCAGGCACCAATGAGTTTTCTAGTAAAACTTATGTGTCTAATTGATAATTGCAATTTATCACACGCTTTTCGGTGAAGGAAAACATCGTGAGGAAACCTGCATATCTCTAGAGAATTCTGGGGATATGTGTAACCTACCAATCCGCATTGGAGCAGCGTGGTAGGTCTTAACTCCAATCCTTCTCTCCAAAAACGGAGAGAAGAGGCCTATGCCCAGCAGTAGGATAGTAACAGGCCGTTACTTACTACTTTTATATACATACAAGATTAACTCATTTAAATATTAAAGATTTGATAGGTGTTGCAATTATATAATGCAATTGGCTCATTTTGCGCGATTACTAAATAAAAACATTGTGACCAACGTTAGGTATTTAACGCTTATACAGTTCATTAAGTACCTATATATAAAATTAGATTATCATCCGGTTGTCTCAGGTAAAACAGGTTTAAGACCTTTGCTAGCTATGGGCTAATCAAAACTAAAATGGCGGCTGTCATTTTTATTGATCCGCGATTTTTCTTCTTTTAGGGTCAACATTTTTTTGCCTTATTTCCATTTACACAAAGATAAAAACGATACCATTTTGCACAATACAAATACAGAATATAAAATCCGGTCTAACCTAATGGTACTTCTACTTTTATAATATCACCACCATCATCATCCTCCTGCCCTTATCCCACTCTAAGCGGGGTCGGCACAACATGTTACAAACATGTTGTCATATGATTTGGCTACGTATTTTACGACCGGCCTGCCTGACGTCAACTTACCTTAGTCGTATTTTACGACTCCTCGGTAAGAAAGAGGGCGGTCTATTCTACTAAATCGGATACCACACGGTGGGTCAACATACCTTAGTCGCCTTTTACGACACCTCGGTAAGATATGAGGTTGGTATATTCTACCCAGCCGTATACCACACGGCGGGTCGGCTTACTTTAGTCGCCTTTTACGACACCTCGGTAAGAAATGAGGGTGGTACTATTCTATTCAGCCGGATACCACACGGCGTTTACCATGACAATAACATCTTTTATTCAAATTCAAAATATTCTTTAGTCAAGTAGACTGTTATCAGTCATCAGACTTAGAATAGTCAAATGTTTTGTCAAAAAAAAACCGTTGATTCAGAAGTTTGCTCCTACCGAGCACAACTAGCCAGAAACTCGGCGAATAATATTTTCAAAAAACATATTTACAATTTTATTATTTTTACAAATTCAAAATATTTTTTAATCACTTAAACTTGTAAACAAGTGCTTTTGAATCGTCAACTCTACTGCTGGTTCGGAAAGCTGCTCCTACCGAGAAGAGCCAGCAAGAACTCAGCGGTTGCTCTTTTCAAAATATAATTCTTATTACTACTTACATTTACTCATAACTATAAGCATAAGTCTTAGTTCTCTGTTATCACAACTCTGCCTCGCTCGACATAACAAAATATTAAATAAATAAATAAATATATGGGACACTTACACACACGGTCGTCCGTCCCCAATGTAAGTAACTTAAATACTTGTGTTATGGTAGACAGAAAACTCTTGAATATATACTTATATATTTTTTAAATACATACCTTAATACCTTAATACGCGAAGCTGTGGTAGCCCAGCGGTAACACCGTGCGCCTCTTTCGAGGACGTCTAGGGTTCAAACCCCGGGCAGGCACCAATGAGTTTTCTAGTAAAATTTATGTGTCTAATTGATAATCGCAATTTATCACATTCCTTTTCGGTGAAGGAAAACATCGTGAGGAAACCTGCATATTTCTAGAGAATTCTGGGGATATGTGTAACCTACCAATCCGCATTGGGGCAGCGTGGTAGGTCTTAGCTCCAATCCTTCTCTTCAAAAAAAAAAAAAAAAGGCCTATGCCCGCCCAGCAGTGGGATAGTAACAGGCCGTTACTTACTTTACTTACTTACTTACCTTAATACAAATATACACCCAGGCTCAAACGCCAACAAATTCATTTATTAAAAAAAACTATAGTCTCCAATACAAAATATATTTTTTAACAATTATTATAGCGGAAGTATCGAAATCTGCGACTGTTTTTCATCTTGTTTTTTGTCTGTGAAATTTAAATGGGTTATACAATGTTGAACAAAAAACTGGGTTTCATTAGTTTTATTTTTAAAAAAACCTATTCTTGTAACCGGAACGAAATATATGGAAAAACATTTGAATGAGTTTCAAAGATAGAGTTATTATACTAGAGTAGAAAAGCCAGTCTAAAAAGGTAAAGGTAAAAATAAGCTAAGGTAAAAATAAGGTGAAGAGAATGTAAGGTAAGGTAAATAGAATGGAAGAAAAAAGACATATGCCAACCACACTTAGAGTGCAAAACTAATGACAATATTATTTTTCTATAATCCACGATAAAAGAAAATATATGTAATGCTAAATGTAGAGTGTACTATTTATTCGTTCTCATACCTGATACATGCAGAATATGTAAGAACTCGGTAACTAACCGAGACCGATAACACGACAAAATCTTAAAGCGGGCTTTGCGATTTTGTCGTGGAGTCTATCTCCTGACGATGCTTCGGTTACGGGGCGAAACAATTGTTACGATTGTGGTGGTGAATGTGTCCAGTGCTTGTGTATTGTTGTGTTATCTGTGTCGGGTAATGCATAAGTTCTTACATATATTTCATTACATATAATTTCTTTTATAGCGGTTTATAGCAAAATAATATTCACATTAGTTTTGTATTATGGACCTCCGCAAAGTAACGCCTAATTCTACAAACTCTTAAGAGTGGGAAAAGCGGCAGGAGAATGAATGTTAAATGATAATAAAAGCTTAAGAACAAAAGCTATTTTAACATGAGGTCTCACAATTCGCCCTATCCGAATAATAAAGTCACATTTCCTATGCTTATACATGGGACATGTGACTTTATTCTTTGGATTACGCGAATTTAGGTAATCAATTCAGTATAATCAACACTTTTACAAATTAAATTAAATATTAACTTCCTTCTCATCAATTTATTAATTTATGGTAATCCCCATACGTGTTTCCCGTCGTTTATTGGGTGCTCTTCACAGAGCCGTGAGTAAGCATTATTTTGGCAACCGCAACCTTATAAAACCTTATAAGTGGTTTTTTTGTTTAACTAAAGGTATTTCCCGACTTTGAGTCACCATCTATCATATCTATACTAATATACAAAGCTAAAGAGTTTGTTTAAATATAAATATATGGGACACTTACACACACGGTCGTCCGTCCCGAAAGTAAGTAACTTAATACTTGTGTTATGGGTGACAGACAACTGGCAAATATATACTTATATATTTTTTAATTACATACTTAAATACAAAAAGGCCAACATATTCATTCATTCATAAAATGTTGGCCCTCGGCGGGAATCGAACCCGCGACCCGCGAAGCTGAAAGCAGGGTCACTACCCACTGCGCCAACGGGCCAGTCAAAAGTTGTTTGTTTATTTGTTTGATAGTTTGAACGCGCTAATCTCAGGAACTACTGAACCGATTTGAAAAATTATTTCAGTGTAAGTCCATTTATCGAGAAAGGCTATATAACATGCTAAGATGAAAAGGAGAGGAGCAGCAATAAAAAATGTAACGAAAACGTTAAAATTTAAAGCTTTTCTTACGTGCGCTAAGTAAACGGTGAAAGTTATACAAAAATCATGTATTACTCTAAAAATTCTAAATAAAAGTCCGCGTCACCATATGTTTAACCTTTAGCTTTTAAGGTTAACCCACTTTAACCATTTTTATGGTTATCAAAATACTATTACGGTTTTAATCTTTCCACGCGGGCGGAGCCGCTGGCGATTGCTAACCATCGTCAATCTGTTCTTGTCCACTGTTGGACATAGGTCTCTCCGATAGCACGCTACTGAGCTCGGTCTACAGCTATTCGCTTCTAGCCAACGCTAGCCACACTGCGGATGTCGTCACTCCACCTAGCTGGAGGGAATCCCACACTGCGATTTCCAAGGCGCGGTCTCCACTCCAGAACCCGTCTACCCTACCCGTTATCAGTTCTGCGACAAATATGAACCAGCCCACTGCCACTTGAGCTTGCTAATCCTTTGGGCTATTGGGTCGATTTCCGGGCGTTCCGAACGAGGTTTAATCGGACGCCCACCCTATAAGGTCCCCGAGGCGTTCGATGCATCTGGTGCTGCCGATGCATCGTCCAGCGGAGGGAGGGGCCACTTTCAGAGAGGCCCCGACCCAGAGGTGGCGCACTCTGGGGTACAGAGTTGCTGCTGGCGGAGATGGGGGGCAATGTCTTCATGGGTACCCTATCCCCGCCACCAGCAGCGTAGTGGAGCACACAGGTTATTTTAGTCGGTGCGAGTCCGACATAACCGTCGCCTGTCCCCGTCGGGCGGCGGTACCCATAAGGGGTTTTTTCCTGTTAAAAAAAATGTCGATTACTTTGGTTTTCTGTTGGATCAGTTCATTTCGGATTCGATCCTTCAGAGAAACTCCAATAGCCCTCTCCATAGCTCGTTGAGCGACCTTAAATCGGTGGAGCAAGCTCATTGGGTGGACCAGTCGAATCGCTTAATAGCATGTTAATCATTATCTTCCTGCCCTTATCCCACTCTAAGTGGGGTCGGCACATGTTAGAAACATGCTGTCATACGATTTGGCGATATGGCATACGTTTTAACGACAGGCCGCCTGCCTGACGTCAACTTACCTCAGTCGTATTTTACGACACCACGGTAAGAAAGAGGGTGGTCTAATCTACTAAACCGGATACCATACGGTGGGTCAACTTACCTTAGTCGCCTTTTACGACACTTCGGTAAGAAATGAGGGTGGTACTATCTTCTATTCAGCCGGATACCACACGGCGTCGCTTAATAGCAAGTTAATATCAAATTTAAATCCAAACTTATAGTTAAGTCATACTAGTATTAAAATTGAATAATTCAAATTGAAATTGTGTGGTATCCGGCTGAGTAGAATAGACTACCCTCATTTCTTAGCGAGGTATCGTAAAAGGCGATTAAGGTAAAAGTAATCATAATATTATTTTGCTATTATCCGCTTAATTTTATGATAACTTTTTATTATGGATCTCTACAAAGTTACGCCTAATTCGTAAATAGCAAATCATGTTTCAACATGTTGTGTCGATCGTACTTGGAGTGGGATAAGGGCAGGAGAATGAAGATGAATGTAAATTGAAAATGTTTAAAATATCGACCGCCGAGTTTTTCGCTAGTTCTTCTCGGTAATAGAAATATTCCGAACAAGTTGTAGCTTCATTAATCACATTGATCCTTGATTATGCTTGCTTGCAAAAGCTTATTTTGATATAAATTTATTCGAATATTAATACCTGAGTAACGTAATTACTCTACTAGTAATTTTTGGTTACACATAGTAGTATAACTACTCGCCGATAGATGTCAGGAAAAGTCACAAAGAGAAAAAAATTATGTTTGTATCAAAAAACTGCCAGAAGCATGAAAATCACAAAGTATCGGTAACGTAAATATCGTATTTTTATTTTATGCATAGAAACCAGCAATACTCACGTGTTATTCTGTCAAGCTATCCCAAGTAGTTACGACCCTATCCTCCTCGAGTCGGTGTTCAGCGATAACGCTGTGTAAAGAGCTCAAGATTAAGGGCCTGGATATGTTTTTAGTACCGTACTAACATATGTTTAAGATTCTATAATAAAATTTCGAATTCAATTTCAGCTTTGCCATTACAGCAGTTTAAAAATACTGTTAAAAAGCGGCTGATACAGAAAGCCTACTATACTCTTGAAGATTACTTAGAAGATTAGAATGTGTGGATATAGCTCTCTTTGAACCTGTACAAAACAGTAACGACTTAAAGTAAATAGTATAAGGAATTATATTTTTAAAAAGAGCAACCGCCGAGTTTCTTGCTGGCTCTTCTCGGTAGAAACAGCTTTCCGAACCAGCAGTAGAGTTGACGAATCAAAAGCACTTGCTTACAAGTTTATTTGAATAAAGAATTTTTTGAATTTTTTTTTAATAGGGTAAAAAAACGGTTGCCTGTAAAGTCGGTTTTACGGGCAAAGATTTTACGTGACAGCGTCTTTTTAAATGTGATGGATTGGAGTGGGAGAGAGACGCAAGGCATTCGCCAGTCCGGCGTGCCTCTTTCGTTCGGTGACTCATCGTAACAGACGTGAGCGGGCGTTACACTTTTTCATGAGTGACTCCAAGCCGCAACCTAATTTAAGACGTTGTCACGTCAAAAACATTAGTAAATGAATTAGGACATTTAATCGCTAAAGTAGAACCGTAAACGCGTTTGCGTTCAGCATACGCTGACATTTTTTCTCGATTATAACCAATTAATTTGATTGTTTCCTAAGAATCGCGGTAGCGGGCCATTATAAATTAATGGCGAAACTATATTCTGCGAATTACTCATCAAATATTAGCTGTGAAGATTATACAACTGTATAATAGCAATCTGTTTGAACGATTATTTGGAAACGTAAGAGATAAGTTGGCAAAGCCAGTAAGTTTACCCAAACTTATATTTAAATTTTATATTTATAAAACCCTGACACTAAAGTACCACGTAATGTAGTACTTTATTTTACCTAAGGACTATCATAAATAATTTATAGAATTAGGCGTTACTTTGCGGAGATCCATAATACAAAAGTAAAAATAAAATTATTTTGCTATAATCCGCGATGAAGTAAAATAGAAAATATATATAATGCTAAATGTAGAGTGGACAATCCGTTTTCATACCTGATACATGCGGGATTCGTAAAAACACATGCACAAACCTCCACCACCGCCACTACAATACACAAGCATTACATACGTTCACTATCACAACCGAACCGAAGCATCATCAGGAGATAGACTCCACGACCAAAATCGCCAGTCATTCACTCTACATTTAGCATTATATATAATATCTGGGTGACCGAGCTTCGCTCGGTAATTTTTTTATAAAAAAAAAATTTTAAAAAAGAAAAAAATAATAATTTAGTTGGGATCGATCCTTGGCACACACATTTCTCGAGGCTGCCCGCTAACCGAATAAGCTACGTCGACTTGACAGTTAATGGCGAAAATTCAATTCAATATAAATGTTAGTGTTTTTTAATGCCCAAAAACAGGGATAAAACAATATTTTTTTTACATAAAACCTAGCTAGATCAATTTTTCTCCCCCAAAACCTCCTACATGCTGAATTTCAGAAAAATCGTTGGAGCCGTTTTCGAGATTCAGAAAATATATATATTATATATACAAGATTAACCCATTTAAATATAAAGATTTTCTATTTTATTTCGCTGTTATATAAAGCTCAACTAGTGTTTGGGAACGTCGTCCTAAAGGTGCCTCCTGTGGGTCCAGACCACGGCTTAGGGCAACGTGTAGTGAAGAACTGATGGTATGACTATGACTAATCATTTCAAACTGTCCGTTAGCTTATTAGGAACATATCTCGGAATTTTGCGTTACTCAGGTTTCTGATAGGCTTATTCAGCACTTAAAGTTCCTAATAAGTTAACAGGTAGATCATTTAGGCTGTTATTTTGTTTATTTACTACATAGAAAATATTTCAAAATGCCCGCTTTTTTTATTTCTAGATGCATTTATCTGCTACCTAGTTTATTTATCACTTAACTATCCGACACTTTATCAGTAACTTGTGAAACAGGCCCTTAATCAATTAGATGTAATATTTTTCCCATTACTTTATATTTCTCTTCCAATCAATTTCGTAATTCATAAATTTTGGAGCAATACAATATCCATTATGTCTATAATGACTTCCCGACTTACATAACTAAATTGATGAAATATATATTTTTTGACAACAATGTGCTGTTTGTAATACTTTTACTACATAAAAACTAATGTCCTTAACTGACAATAATAGTTTACGGCACGTTTAAAATCGTAATAAAAAACGTGATGAGGAAATTTCCATATCTATACTAATATATAAAGCTGTTTGATTGTTTGAACGCGCTAATCTCAGGAACTAATGGACTGATTTGAAAAATTCTTTGAGTGTAAGATAGTCCATTTATTGAAGAAGGCTATAGGTTATATAACATCGAGTTAAGATGAATAGAAGCTGAGCAGCAATATCTTTATATTTAAATGAGTTAATCTTGTATATATATATATATATATATATATATATATATATATATATATATATATATATATATATATATATTTTCTGAATCTCGGAAACGGCTCCAACGATTTTCCTGAAATTCAGCATGAAGGAGGTTTTGGGGGAGAAAAATTGATCTAGCTAGGTTTTATGTAAAAAAAATATTGTATTATGCCTGTTTTTGGGCATTAAAAAACACTAACATTTATATTGAATTGCATTTTCGCCATTAGCTGTCAAGTCGATCGATCCCCAACTAAATAATTGTTTTTTCTTTTTTTTTTAAGTTTTTCTTTGCAAAAAATTACCGAGCGAAGCTCGGTGACCCAGATATTAAACTTTAAAAGGTCTAAAAAAAAGTCCGCGACAGCATACGTCTTTTAAGGTTAACGCACTTTAACCATTTCTATAGTTATCAAAAAACAGTTTTAATCTTTCCACGCGGGCGGAACCGCTGGCGATTGCTAGTAATAGAATAAGGCTTTACTATACTATGCTACCAATATTATAAAAACGAAAGTTTGTGAGTGTGGATGTATGTTTGTTACTCTTTCACGGCGAATCCGCTGAATCAATATAGATGAAATTTATCACCATTATTTGTTAAACACCGGGATATATATACAACATATTTATAGTAAAAAAAAATCTTGTTTTTCTAAAAAACAAATTTACATTCCTGAGTATTAAACTAGTCACATTAAAAATAGGAACCGACATAAGCTTGCGGCTCCTGCTTTGCGCTTTGTAAAAGCACGTAAGTCGTTTATGGGTTTTGGTATAAGATTCTATAATAAAATTCCGCAGTCAATTTCAGCTTTGCCATTACAGCAGTTTAAAAACAATGTTAAAGGGAAGTTCATACAAAAATCTACTATACTATTGAGGATTATTTAGATAAGAAAGCGTGGATATAGCTACTGTCTCTTCTCGGTAGGAGCAGCTTTCCGAACCAACAGTAGAGTTGACGATTCAAAAGCACATGTTTACAAGTTTACTTGAATAAAGAAAATATTGAATTTGAATTCATTCATGAGATCTGATAACGGTATGCCAAACCTGTATACAAAACTGAGTTCATAGAATGCATGACAACACGTGTGTACAATACTAAAAAAATCAGTCAAGGTCAAACATAGTTTACTTTCCGGGATCATTAAACCTCTACCTAACTCCTTCAGCGTGATTTATAGAACCAGGCGTTACTTTGCGGAATTCCATAGCACAGAAGTGACCATAGAATTATTTTGCTGTAATCCGCGTTTGTATCGCGTTTGTATTATGGATCGGAGATTCCATTTCCGGTCTAAATCCCGGAACGATTTTCATGAAATTCAGCATTAATAGCGTTTTGGGGGGAAAAATTCGATCTAGCTGTTTCATTTAAAAAAATGTCGTTTCATCCCTGTTTTCTAAGTCTAAGTCATGGTAGTTCATTTGGGGAACGGGCGGTCTAGAGAGGTGAAAGTAGCTAGGTTCCAACCCCACCTATACAACTTTTTTTAATTTTTTTTATAATTTTTCTTTATATATTTAAAAAAAATTACCGGTCACCCAGGTACTCAAATAGTTTTATACTTTAACGCTTATTTTGGTGTAAAGTCGCGTGTACCAATAGTTAACAGTAACAATGCAATAAATCCAGATAAACGAATATGTCTAACCTTGACTCGTGCGTTGGTATTCGGCGCGAGCGCAGTTATAACGCATTCTGTACATAACAAACACAAGGCGACACTGTTCGTTTCATTTATAATTAGTCTGTTACTATCCCACTGCTGGGCATAGGTCACCTCTCTGTTTTTAGGGAGAAAGTTTGGAGATAAGACCAATCTATTGTAGACCAGTCTACAGAAAGGTTTAAGTTAAGTATAAGAGATGTACTTATACGTAAAGCATATTACAAAATTGAAGATTATTTGGATGATAAAAAATCCTGGATTTGAAATCCTTTCAGCTAAATGCAAGACTGCGGTTAGTAATGTAAAATTGAAAATGTTTAAAAGATTAACCGCCGAGTTTCTTTCTGGTTCTTCTTGATAAGAGCAACATTCCGAATCAGTTGTAGCTTCATTAATCATATTGATCCTTGACGATTCAAAAGTGCTTCGAAGGCTTCTTTGTATTGAAGATTAGATTAGATTAACCGTTAAGGAGTTCCCTCGTCTGGAGCCAATCCTGGCAGCATCAGATCATGCTTATCATAAACATGCATTGTCATGGGGACTGGACCATGTAAAATTTCAGCTCAATCGAACACCGGGAAATAGGTCAAATTTAACTTGCAAGATTTCACCTTTACATACATTGTATGTAAAGGTGAAATCTTGACTGTCTGTCCCTATATCTCTATGTATGCTTAAATCTTTAAAACTACGCAACATGTTTTAATGCGGTTTTTTTAATAGATAAGAGTGATTCAAGAGGAATGTTTATACCTATAATAACATTCAATATGGAGTATTGAGATTTCTAATGTGATGTAAATATTTTCATTTTTTTCCGCTTACATTGCAAACGCCGGCTGAACCTTTCGAAATTTTTCATAATAATGTAATAAGTATATGTACACCTTCAAAAGGTCTACAGAAAATTTACTTTTTACGACAAATAATTCCTTATTTTCGAAGCAATTTTAAACAATATAGCATTAATTTTTATTCAATTAAGAACCTTAAATATATTATTGATTTAATATAGATCAATATGGCCGTTTACAGCGTGTAATTTAAATGAACAGTTTCGAAGATATTACAGATTTAAAATACAGGGGCATAGCGATTTTTGTTTTAATTCAAATTTAACGCGTGCGGGCCGCGGACAGTTATGAATTAATCAAAACTATTGGATCGATTTAAATTATTTTTTTCGCTGAGGCTGATAGGCTATATATTTTATACCCGTGCGAAGCCGGAGTGGGATCGCTAGTTTAATAAAAAACAACAACATACTCGTACATTTGTTAGTCCAGTTAAGTCTCTTTAACCGCACAACTGGTACTTGGGATAACATCTGTCGAATACAAATGCGTAAGTCAAGGTTGGACGTATTCCTTCTTTCCGGGATCATTACACTGCGGCAGAACCGGCTGTTAGGAATATATTAACTTACCGTGTCTCGCGGAACTACCCGTGGCAAACTGCATTAAAATATTATTAACAAGCTCAATAAAAAAAATTGGTATATAATACACAAAGTAGGTACCGACATAAGCTTGCGGTTTGTAAAAGTACGTAATTCGTTTGTAGGTTTAGGTATCATCTTCATCTCCCTGCCCTTATCCCTCTCTAAGTGGTTAGGCACAACATGTTATAAACATGCTGTCAAATTATTTGGTTGCGTTGTTACGACCGGCCGCCTGCCTGACGTCAACTTACCTCAGTCGTATTTTACGACACCTCGGTAAGAAAGTGGGTGGTCTATTCTACTAAACCGGATACCACACGGTGGGTCAACTTACCTTAGTCGCCTTTTACGATACCTCGGTAAGAAATGAGGTTGGTCTATTTGTAGGTTTAGGTATAAGATTCTATAATAAAACTCCGCGATCTATTTTAGTTTTGCCATTACAGCAGTTTAAAAACACTGTTAAAGGGAGGCTGATAGAGAAAGCCTTCTATACTATTGAGAATAACTTAGATTACCTACGATGAACCGCACAAAAATATCAGAATTATAAAACAAATTGGCGATGTATATATTAGACAATTGGGAACCGACATAAGCTTGCGGCTCCTGCTTTGCGCCTTGCAAAAAGTAAGTAAGTCGTTTGTAGGTTTGGATATAAGATTCTATGATAAAACACCGCGATCTATTTTAGCTTTGCCATTACAGCAGTTTAAAAACACTGTTAAAGGGAGGCTGATACAGAAAGCCTACTATACTGTTGATTACAAAAATAAGAATGCGACGATATAGCTACTGTTCAGTAAGAAATGTCATCATTCTCCTACCCTTATCCCACTCTAAGTGGGGTCGACACAATATGTCTTCTTTTTCCATTCTCCTCTATCATTCGTCATATCTGGTGCCACTCCTCTAACATGCATATCATTTTTCACACAATCCATCCATCTTCTATTTGTTCAGTAAGAAATGTATATGGTCTATTCTACTCAACCGGATACACGGCAGTTTAACTAACCTTAGTCGCCTTTTACGACATCTCGGTAACCAATGAGGGTAGTTTTTGGTGGACTGACTGACTTGGGTGGTCTATTATATTCACCCGGATACTACGCGGCTTGATTATTTTGATAATCATTATCAATCTTTATTCAACAAAGGTAACGAGAATATTATTTTGCTATAATACGCGATAAAAGAAAATATATGTAATGCTAAATGTAGAGTGTACTATTCGTTCTCATACCTTTATTACCAGCACAATCTCAACAATTGTTTCGCCCCGTAACCGAAGCATCGTCAGTAGATAGACTCCACGACAAAATCGCAAAATCAAGTAAACTTGTAAACAAGTGCTTTTGAATTAAAAGTAATAATAAAATTATTTTGCTATAATCCGCGATGAAGTAAAATAGAAAATATATATAATGCTAAATGTAGAGTGGACAATCAGTTATCATACCTGATACATGCAGGAGTCGTAAAAAAAACACATCCACGACCAAAATCGCAAATGGCTTTGCGATTTTGGTCGTGGAGTCTATCTCCTGATGATGCTTCGGTTGCGGAGGAAACGATTGTTGAGTTTGTGATAGTGAACGTATATAGTGCTTGTGTATCGTGGTGGCGGTGGTGGAGGTTTGTGCATGTGTTTTTTTTACGACTCCTGCATGTATCAGGTATGATAACCGATTGTCCACTTACATTTAGCATTATATATATTTTCTATTTTACTTCTTCGCGGATTATAGCAAACTAATTTTATTATTACTTTTGTATTATGGATCTCCGCAAAGTAACGCCTAATTCTATAAATTATGCTTTTGAATCGTCAACTCTACTGCTGGTTCGGAAAGCTGTTCCTACCTAGAAGAGCCAGCAAGAAGCTCGAGATTGGAACTATAGATAAATAATGGATCGGAATCAAATGTCCACCTTACATAAGCAAGACTTTGTTTACCAACCGAGCACAGAGTTTTTTAGCGTTTCGTAACAAATTTGGGTCGCTTGAAACTAGTTTTTTTTTTTCCATTACACATAATTTGTACTCGAACAGTGTGCTTGGTTGCATCGGCTGATTTTATATTGCCATGACAGAATCGTAATGGCGCAGTAAATTCAAATTCAAAACATTCCGACCGCGTGGAATGATAAAAACCGTAATATAGTATTTTGATAAGTATAAAAATAGTGTGGTATCCGGCTGAATAGAATAGTACCACCCTCTTTTCTTACCGAGGTGTCGTAAAAGGCGACTAAGGTAAGTCGACCCGCCGTGTGGTATCCGGCTGAGTAGAATAGACCGACCTCATTTCTTGCCGAGGTCTCGTATGGTATCCGGTAAAGTAGAATAGACCACCCTCTTTCTTACCGAGGTGTCACTAAGTACGACTGAGGTAAGTTGACGTCAGGCAGGCGGCCTGTAGTAAAAACAGAGGTGTCGTAAAATACGACTAAGGTAAGTTGACCCGCCATGTGGTATCCGGTTGAGTAGAATAGACTAATCTCATTTCTCAACCGAGGTGTCGTAAAAGGCGACTAAGATAAGTTGACCCGCCGTGTGGTATCCGGTTGAGAAGGATAGTCCACCCTCTTTTTACCGGGGTGTCGTAAAATACTACTAAGGTAAGTTGACGTCAGTCTTAAAATACGTAGCCAAATCATGTGACAATATGTTTATAGCATGTTATACCGATCCCACTTAGAGTGGGATAAGGGCAGGAAGATGATAATGAAAAATGGTTAAAGCGGTTTAACCTTAAATACATAAAACCTAGCTACATTTTTCTCCCCCAATACCCCCTACATGCTGAATTTTAGGAAAATCGTTGAAGCCGTTCGAGATTCCGAAAAAATATCTTTATATACATACAAGATTAAATCATTTAACTATTAAAGATTTTAGAACTGTTTTGATAACCATAAAAATAGTTAAAGTGGGTTAACCTTATAACCTAGACATATGCTGTCGCGGACTTTTATTTAGAACTTTTAGAGGGGAACAATTTTGTAGTACATGATTTTTTAATGACTGTCACCGTTTACTTAGCACACGCAAGGAAAGCTTTAAATTTTGCCGTCTTCGCAATATTTTATATTGCTGCTAGTCTCCTATTTATCTTTTCTTTTTTTTAACAGGAAAAAACCCCTTCTTATGGGTACCGCAGTCCGACGGGGGCAGGCGACGGTTATGTCAGACTCGCACCGACTAAAATAACCTGTGTGCTCCACGCTGTTGGTGGCGGATATAGGGTACCTATGAAGACATTACCCCCATCCCCGCCAGCAGCAACTCTGTACCCCAGAGTGCGCCACCTCTGGGTCGGGGCCTCTCTAACAGTGGCCCCTCTCTCCGCTAGACGATGCATCGGGAGCACCAGATGCATCGACCGCCTTGGGGACATTTACAATGGTCGTCCGATAAAACCCCGTTCGGAACTCCCAGAGGTCCCCGTAGTCTCCTATTTATCTTAGCGTGATATTATATAGCCTATAGGCTTCCTCGTTAATTGGACTATCTTAAACTTAAAGAATTTTTCAAATTGGTCTAGTAGTTCCTGAGATTAGCGCGTTCAAACAATCAAACTCTTCAGCTTTATATATTACTATAGATTAACTGATTACTATAGACTAACTATAGATTAAGAGCTGTGATAGCCCAGCGGTAACACCGTGCAACTCTTTCGAGGAGGTCACGGGTTCGAATCCAGGCAGACACCAATGAGTTATTCTGTTAAAACTTATGTGTATAATTGATAATTGCAATTTATCACACGCTTTTCGGTGAAGGAAAACATCGTGAGGAAACCTGCATATCTCTAGAGTAATCTGGAGATATGTGTAACCTACCAATCCGCATTAGAGCAGCGGCTAACCCTCTCTCCAAAAACAGAAAGAAGATTTATAGAATTAGGCGTTACTTTGCGGAGGTCCATAATACAAAAGTAATGAGAATATTATTTTGCTATAATCCGCGATAAAAGAAAATATGTGTAGTGCTAAATGTAGAGTGTACTATTCGTTCTCATACCTGATACATGCAGAATTAAACGTAAAGCTTTACGATTTTGTCGTGGAGTCTATCTCCTGACGATGCTTCGGTTACGGGGGAAACAATTGTTGAGATTGTGGTGGTGAATGTGTGCAGTGCTTGTGTATTGTTGTGCCATCGGTGTCGGGTAGTGCATGAGTTCTTACAAATTCTGCATGTATCAGGTATGAGAACGAATAGTACACTCTACATTTAGCACTACACATATTTTCTTATATCGCGGATTATAGCAAAATAATATTCTCATTACTTTTGTTTACAGAAAGAAGACCTATGCCCAACAGTGGGATAGTTACTTATTTTTGTCAGTAAGCATTCAACGCATCACGTTTCATGACACGACGCCACCCTGTGTTTGGAATGTACTTTATTTTCTCTCTTTATCCAATTATTCTTAACCTTAAGTAATCGAGTGGCCAAGGGCCGGGTGACTCACTGGCCATTATGTCAGAATGCGGCTCCAGTTTTTTGGTATCCTACCACTGGAGGTCCGTAATATTAAATAAAAACCCAGTTCCCGCCGCGATAACGTCGTGTAAAGAGCTCATGAATAAGTGCCCCGGATGGGTTCGAAACTAGTAGAGCTAACCCGATAGAATAACACGTGAGTATAGCCAGTTCTATACATTAAATAAAAACCAATTTTGATTATCAAATCGATCATCCTCCTGCCCTTATCCCACTCTAAGTGGGGTCAGCACAACATGCTATAAACATATTGTCACATGATTTGGCTACGTATTTTAAGACTGACGTCAACATACCTTAGTAATATTTTACGACACCCCGGTAAAAAGAGGGTGGTCTATCCTTCTCAACCGGATACCACACGGCGGGTCAACTTACCTTAGTCTCCTTTTACGAAACCTGGGTAAGAAATAAGGTTGGTCTATTCTAGTCAGCCGGATACGATACGGCGGGTCAATTTACTTTAGTCACCTATTACGACACCTTCGGTAAGATATGAAGTTGGTCTATTCTACTCAGCCGGATAACACACGGTGGGTCAATTTACCTCAGTTGTATTTTACGGCACCTCGGCAAGAAATGAGGTTATTCTATTCTACTCAGCCGGATACCACACGGCGGTTCGACTTACCTCACCTTAGAAAAATCGATCTAGCTAGGTTTTATTTCGAAAAAATCTCGTTTTATCCCAGTTTATTGGCCTAAAAAAACTACGAAAATAGGAATAAATAGCAACTCATAATTTGAGCTGTCAAATGCAAATCTGTGACAGCCTAATCGTAACACGCCGACCAACAAAATTCTTCGAAACTTAGGTTCGATTCCCACACCCGACGCTATTTCTTTTTTTTATTGCATTTTTGGTATCTTTAAAAAAAATACCGAGCAAGGTTCGGTCACCTAGGTACTCTATCTTTATTAAAGTAAACTTGTAAACAAGTGCTTTTGAATCGTCAACTCTACTGTTGGTTCGGAAAGCTGTTACTACTGAGAAGAGCCAGCGAGAAACTCGAGAGTGGTTCGTGGCCGTCTCAATAAAGTCGTAAGGTCTCCACCACTGGTTTATCACAGCTTCCTCGACTATATACGTTATGGTATTTTCTATTCCCGAAAGATAAAAGGAAAACTTGTATATTAGCCTAGTAGATAAGCTTCAATCGTATCAAACCTTTTCAATATCAGTGTGTAACGAATTTTTTCTCGAATTAAAATTTTGAACATAAAAGTAGTTATCGTGAGTTAATTATAAGAGATTTTTGAATAACTTTCAACGTTTACTAGGAAAGCTTTAAATCTTGCGCATGCAAGGAAAGCTTCAAATCTAGCCGTTTTCCCAATATTTTTTATTGTTGCTCCTCTCCTATTCATCTGAGCGTGATGTGTGTTATATGTTTTGTTATGTCTTTTGATAACCATAAAAATGGTAAAAGTGACCTTAAAAACTAGACATATGCTGTCGCGAACTTTTATTTAGACCTTTTAAAGGGGAAATATTTTGTGATACATGATTTTTTCAATAACTTTTACCGTTTACTCAGCGCACGCAAGGAAAGCTTTAAATCTTGCCGTTTTCGCAATATTTTTTATTGCTGCTCCTCTCCTATTCATCTTAGCGTGATATTATATAGACTATAGCCTTCCTCGATAAATGGACTATCTTACACTTTATCTTACAATAAGAAAACAGAAAGCCTACTATACTGTTGAGGATTATTTAGACGATAAAAATGCGTGGATATAAATATTGTTCGACCCTGTACAAGATAGAAACAATTAAATGTAACTAGCATTAAGAATTGTATTTTTTAAAAAGAGCAACCGCCGAGTTTCTTGCTGGCTCTTCTCGATAGGAACAGCTTTCCGAACCAGCAGTAGAGTTGACGATTCAAAAGCACTTGTTTACAAGTTTATTTGAATAAAGAATATTTTGAAAAACAAAAAATACGTTGTATATTAGTATAGACATGCAGAACCAATATAATAAACTCAATTTTGTTGGTAGCATTATTCAAGCACGTGCGCTCGACGGCGAAGGACCCAAATTCCTATAGATTTTTGTTTTATTTTTTTTACTACTCTTCACCCGCGACTTACATCATGTTTTATTTATGAACTATCCCGTTCCTGTTACTATTCCGTTGCTTGATATAGGCCTCCTTTCTCTCCTTTTTGGAGAGAAGGTTTAGAGTAAAGACCCACTATACCCCTCCAATAGCGGATTGATAAGTTACACAAATCCCCTGACATTCTCTATAGATCAAAATTATTCCTTATCCCACTCTAAGTGGTGTCAGTACAACATGTTTTTGGCTAGTTATTCTACGACCGGTCGCCTGCCTGACGTCAACTTATCCTGGTCATGATTTCAAAAATTCTTTCACCATTGGAAAGCTGCATCTTTACTGAGCAACATAGGCTAAATTACATTAAAAAAATAGGGATCCGTAATAAAAATGTAATAAGGTGTAAAAAATCTATATATATAAAAGAAAGTTGGTCTCAGTTACACTCTTTATAACTCAAGAACGGATGAACCAATTTGGCTGAAAATTGGTGTAGAGGTTGCTAAAAATCAGGGAGACGGACATAGGATACTTTTTATCCCGTTCAACCGCATTTATTTTATCCCATCAAGTCACTATAAAACGCGGTATAACAAAAACGACTATGACATGGAATAACAAAACGTAAATGACAGTGAAATAACAAAACATAAATGACAACTAAACGTAATTTTGTCTTTGGTTAAGTATGGTAAAAAATTTAACAATTATCAAAATAATAGCTAAACGTCACCACATAGTATAAAACAAAGTAGCTTTCTCTGTATGTCCCTAAAAATGTAGTATATGAATTTAGATATTCGAAAGATAGCAGGGAATCTTCATGGTATAGGGAAAGAGGAATTGTTACTCCAAATTTAATGCGTGCGGGCCACGGGCAGTAATGAATAAAACAAACTACTGGTTCGATTTTAATAATTTGTTTTACTGAGTGACATAGGCTATATATTTTAGACCCGTGCGAAGCCGGAGCGGGCCACTAGTTAGTCATAAAAATCAGTCATCGCATGCGCTGCGGAAACTATTGATGATATATTTAACAAAAATAAATCTATAGTCCGACTTAGTAGACTTTCCACTGCCATGAGATCGGTATGTACGCAGGTGAAACCACGGGATATTACTTGTAATATATAATTACATAGAGAAACTACTGATATAGAAATATATTCCTAACGGAACCAGGAACAAAACTAAAAGCCATTATTATAATGATTTATGACACCATAAATGACGTAACGTCTAACGATAATAATGTTAATGTGACAGGATGTTTGTCTGTATTTATACCTTTTTCCGAACTAATATGTGATTTTAGTCCTAATGGATCTGGCGAGCGCAAAAGCATCAAATTTGCTAAATTCGGAGAATAGAGTCGGGGAACGTCATCCTAAAGGTGCCTCCTGTAAGTCCGGACGACGGCTTAGGGCGACGTGTAGTGGAGGGCTGGTGGTATGACTGTGACTAGTCATCACGCTGTTGTATGAAGCTCTACTAGCTATTGGGAACGTCGTCCTAAGGGTGCCTCCTGTGAGGCCGGACCGCGGCTTAGGGCGACGTGTAGTGGAGGGCTGGTGGTATGACTGTGACTAGTCATCACGCTGTTGTATGAAGCTCTACTGGCGTCGGGAAACGTAGTCCCAATGGTGCCTTCTGTAAGGCGTTACTTTGCGGAATTGCATTATACAAAAGTTGATATTTTTTTTTCTATAATCCGCGTTTGTTAAGAAATTCGATGTAACGCTAAGGTGTACGAAGCAAAAACCGTTCTAATACCTAATACACATCAAGTATCATGTATCACAAAATACCGCAACCAACAAAACACTATACAAGCACCATACACATTCACTAAGACAATCTCAACGATCATTTAAACCCGTAACCGAAACATCAACGTTCATTGATCGTTTCTAATCGCCGATTATAAAGAAGCTATCGGAAGCGAAGGCAAAGTCGGGGGCAAGATCTAGTATAACATTAAATGTACAACGCTCGCAAACAACTCCACACATTAATATTAAACCTGTTTAACTACTATGTGGTATTATATTCAAGTTGTAAACACTTCAACACCTTTTAAGTACAGTAGCTTTGTTTTCGCACGGTTAGTATTAAAGTGACCTAATTCCAAATTAGGCCTAACTGATAGATACATTGTAATCCTTTGTTCAATCAATAAATCGTGATACAAACTATTAAAAAAGCCAGTGTTTTCTTACCCTTCTAAGTTATAGGTCTCTTTAATTAATTAATTTACAGATTTGACTTTGCCACAGCTTCATACAAGACTGCGGTTTAATAATGTAAAATTGAAATGTTTAAAGATTGACCACCGTTTCTAGCTGGTTCTCCTCGGTAAGAGCAACATTCCGAACCAGTTGTAGCTTCATTAATCATATTGATTCTTGACGATTCAAAGTGCTTGAAAGAGCTTGCTTAAATAAAGTTTATTTTGATTTGATTAAAAAACTTTAGTTGTTTGATAGATGGCGTTTTTCAACGTCATTCTATTCATGTTTAATTAACAATATTTCTATAATAGGTATATCTATATAATATTAACGTAATAGACCGACAGACTTTCGCATTTATTATATTAGTAAGGATGTATGTAGCCGGGAGTCACAAGTAAAAAGCAACATTGAGTTTAGTTGTTAAAAATTATGTATCTAATTGATAACGGAATTTATCACACGCTGTTCGGTGAAGGAAAACAACGTGAGGAAACCTGCATGTCTCTAGAGAATTCTGGGGATACGTGTATCTACAATCCGCATTTGAGCAGCGTGGTAGGTCTTAGCTACATTACTTTCTCTCAAAAAACAGGGGTAGTTAGTATATTTAGTTAGTTAGTATATTTACTTAGTTAGTTATAATACATTTTGATTGTAAGCACTAATGATACTAGTACATAAACCTACGCACTTGAATGTGACTTGAATGTGAAAATAAAAACCAATGCTCCATTTAAATTTACAGAAAACAAAACTCATGTTAAAAACATAATCAAAGATGGTGTCTATTAGTGATAATATGAAAATAACAATACTAGTGTTAGTGAACTTTATTATAAGAACAAACTGTGATATTGGACAAAGTATAGAAGATCAAAAATTAGCAGGACATTTATTGAGAGACGGTGTTAGGATAGACTACGACGAGTATCAGAATGTAAATAGTAATATAGGATCTAAGATCAGCGATATAGAACCAGAGAGAACATTGGCACGAACTAATGCTATTCAAGATGAATCTAAAGAGACTGTTGATAGAGTTGCAACAACAGAGAGCGTTACCACTGTAGCGTATGAAGAACCAGAAACTGACAAGAAAGTTGAAAAAGTTCTAGAAAATGATAAGAATTCAGATGAAACAGATGACACGTCTAAAACAACAATGCAAGATGCGACAGAAACAGTCACAGGGTATACAGTGTCGATGCTAGACAATAATGTTTATAGTAGAGACAGTGTGGCAGAGGATGTTCATAACCAAAGCGTATTCAACGCGCAGGTATGTTATTGTTTTGTCAATATATACTTATAATATAAATTAGAAGGTATGTCTGTTTCACGGCTGAAACGCTAAAGCGACGTTGATTAAAGACAACAGATACAACTTTCATACAATTTTGAGTAGAAAGATGCCACATTAAACATAATCAGCCACTTTTAGGAATATGACTCAAAATTTAGCTGATTTTTTTTTCGATTTAAAAGCAGAGTTATTAAAATTTGTGACTAATACTTTTTAGCATAGATAAGAGTAAATATAATAGGTTAAAACAAAACAATGAATCAATATCTAAACCATGGTAATTTACTCCCCTTTTTTTAATAGCCTTCTATTTATTTAAAAAAATACTCGGCAAAGCTTGGCCATCCAGATATTCCAGTTCGCCAGTGCAACAAAACGCCTAAATGAATTGTTGTCTCCAATGACTTTCGCTTTGTATTTAATAGCAACACTGAAACAAGAGTTACGCGCCCTTTTGACTGATGTTGGCAGCACTGTGGCATGTTGTTTCCGGTGGAGTCTTCCTATTGATAAAACGTTTCAGTGGCTTTCAGTCTTTGTTCGTTAGAGAAGTGTATCTTGCAGCGGGAATTGTGTTATTATATCGTGTTGTTGTACAAAGTGTGCACTAACAGAGTTCCACTTAAAATAGGAAAAAAACCCCTACAAGTAGGGTTGCCACCCGTACTATATTATTTAGTATCGTGCTATATTTTAGTCAATTGTACTATATATTATAGAAAAACAATATAGGACGTAAAATCCTATATTTTATCGCTAATTCTACTGTCGCGCTTTTTTTTAATTAACTATGAATGGAACGCACCCGCAGGCGCTGCATAGGGAATTTTTAACGAAACTCATTCATGTACGTACGGAGCTTAGTTAGTTGGTAACACTTACCAACTCCTTTGTCATTGTCTCATGTCAACGTCCCTTTCTCAATTAATATTACGCGAACGAACATAGAGGTTATTTTCGACTGTTTATTATCGGATTGAAATTACAACAAAAACATGGAGAGTAATGATGCTTCTTGCACGCCTCCCAAGAAGAAAGAAAGAAAAATCTTCAAAAAAAGCTCATGAAAAAATAAATAATGTTTGAAAATAGATGTGTACTATTTTTTTTCTAGAATTTCTCAAAGTACTGTATATTTTTTCCAATTAAAAAAAAATACTATTTTTCTTCAAAAAAAAAGGTGGCAACCCTACCTACAGGTTCTAGAACTTCGTATGAGATAATATAAATTCCACTTTGGATTACAGTCAGAGTCACCTTCGCAACCAACAACGAGATCAATGGACAGCTCAGAGGAGACGTCCCCAAAACCGGCAGAACTTGATGAATATGAGAGCACGGGCCAGAGAAACCCGAAAACCGAAAGTAGGTATAGCTCATCATCATCATTATCATCCTCTTCCTGCCTTTGCCCCACTCTAAGTGGGGTCGGCACAACATCATAAACATGTCATAAAATTTGGCTACCTATTTAACGACCGGTCGTCTACCTGACTCAACTTAACATAGTCGTATTTTACGATACTTCAGTAAGAAAGAGGGTGGTCTATTCTACTTAACCGGATACCACACGGTAAGTCAACTTAGCTTAGTCGTATTTTACGAGACCTCGGTAAGAAATGAGGGTGGTCTATTCTACTCAACCGGATACCATACGGTGAGTCAACTTACCTTAGTCGTGTTTTACGACACTACGGTAACAAATGAGGGTGGTCTATTCTACTCAACCGGATACCACACGCAGTCGAATTTTACGGCAACTCAGTAAAAAAGGTGATCCATTCTATTCAACTGGGTACAACACGGCAGTTTGACCTACCTTACTTGTTAGTCGCCTTTTACGACACCTCGGTAAGTAAGAGAGTGGTCTATTCTACTCGGCCGGATACCACACGGCAATAACCATTAATCCTGTAAATTATTTCCCTTTAACTCTCTTCCTCCAGCGGATAAGCAGCCAATGGACACGCGGACCTTCGACAAGCCCCGCCCTATACCAGCACTGAGCAAGAGCTCGACCCTCAAGTCCTGGCTCGAGGACTCCTGGCTCCGGCCACCAGCCGGTATCCTGGTCCCCCTGAGGCCAGTAGCACTCAACAGGGCCTTGGGAGTGTGGAACGACCTGGCCGGAGAGGGGTTGAACGTGACAGATGTCGTCATCGTCGGTTACGACTCTAATGGTAAAGTTATTTAACTACCCTCTTTTTATAATCGTACTAACTGAGCCCCGCGAACAGATTAATCTATACTAATATATAAAGGTGAAGAGTTTGTTTGTTTGTTTATTTGTTTGTTTGTTTGTTTGTTTGTTTGTTTGTTTGTTTGTTTGTTTGTTTGTTTGTTTGTTTGTTTGTACTTTGTTCGTTTGATTGATTAAACGCGCTAATCTCAGGAACTACTGAACCGATTTGAAAAATTATTTCAGTGTAAGATAGTCCATATATCAAGGAAGGCTTTAGGCTATATAACATCACGCTACGATGAATAGGAGAGGAGCAGCAGTAAAAAATAGTACGAAAACGGCAAAATTTAAAGCTTTCCTTGAGTGCGCTAAGTAAACGGTGATAGTTATTAAAAAATCATGTATAACAAAATTGTTCCCCTCTAAAAGTTCTAAACAAAAGTCTGCGACAGCATATGTCTAGCTTTTAAGGTTAGCCTACTTTAACCATGTTATGGTTGTCAAAATACTATATTACGGTTTTAATCTTTCCACGCATGCGGAGCCGCTGGCGATTCCTAGTACGTAATAAGACTAGAGAATAAGTAGATTATGGAAAGTCGAGTTTTTTAATATTTTTCTAATGTAGCCGAACATTAGAATTACCTATTACCGACTTTAATTATTACTAATACCTTAAAGATCTTTAGACCGTTAAAGTGATAATCAAGCACACCCATTAATAGAGCGCGCGCACGCAAACGCGCACGTAAGCACGCACGCACGCACGCACGCACGCACGCACGCACGCACGCACGCACGCACGCACGCACGCACGCACGCAAGCACGCACGCACGCAAACACGCACACGCGCACACACAATATATTAGTAGAATAATAAAGATAGAAATACGAAAGAGCAGATATCATGAACTCCCAAGGTAATTTGTGTGTACGTAATGTATGTACTTAGTTTTACTTTACCCTTAAGACATCTGGACTTACCCGTGACCGTAATCCTCACTCATAATTTGATAGTCGACTTACCTGAAACAATATAATCAAACATTACAAATAATCATAATACCTGTTGATTATTCAAATTCTAAATCAAAATATGACTTATTCAAATAAGTTCTTATAGATTTAAATGAGTTAATCGTCACTACATAGTATAAAATAAAGTCGCGTTCTTTGTTTGTCGCTATATCCCTATGTATGTTTAGAGCATGTAATTGAAGTGTATATTTTCGGAGATATTACAGATTTAAAATGCCGTGAGGAGGTCGCGCTTTGCCCTATAGCACTTCGAATTTAGCAGCTATATGTCGCTCTTTTAAGAGTTTGTTTAATGTTGTTTATAAAGACATTCTGTAATTAATTGTAAAAATAAAATACATAGGGAAAATGTAAAAGTAAATAAGTAAAAATGTACAATATGAATTTAGATATTCCAAAGATAGCAGGAAATCTTCTTGGTATACGGAGAGGAAATTGTTTTTCTCCAAATTTAACGCTTGCGGGCCACGGGCAGTAATGAATAAATCAAAACTACTGGAATGATTTTAATAATTTTTTTTACACTGAGTGATATGGGATATATATTTTATACCCGTGCGAAGCAGGGGCAGGCCGCTAGTATCTTATAAAAAATTACCTAGCAAGCCTCAGTCACTCAGGTACTACAATAAACACAATATTCCGCTATCACCTAGTCCGGCGAATTCAATCGAAACCGAATCTCGCGTAACCTTGGTCGGAGAACGTAGGGTTATGTAAGGTTCCGCTCCACTTAATAACGTCGCAACAGCGCAAAAAGTTTTACTATAATTGGCTCGCGAAAACGGTGGACATCTGCGGCGTATCTATTGCGAAATTTATCGCGGTTGATGCACGGCGGCTCGCCCGGTCTCAGATCAGTACAAGAATATGCGGGTCTTACGTAGGCAACGAGCGTTTTAAGGACGAGTGAATTATCTCGCTGATCATCATCTCCGTGCCCTTATCCCATTCTAAGTGGGGTCGGCACAACATGTTATAAACATGCTGTCATATGATTTGGCTGCGTTTTTACGACCGGCCGCCTGCCTGACGTCAACATACCTCTGTCGTATTTTACGATAACTCGGTAAGAAAGAGGATGGTCTATTCTACTAAACCGGATACCACACGGTGGGTCAACTTACCTTAGTCGCCTTTTACAACACCTCGGTAAGAAATGAGGTTGGTCTATTCTACTCAGCCGGATACCACACGGCGTACATTTTGAAATTATTAATTGTACGCTCATTTGTTACAAAATCAAGTGTTACAAAATTGTTCCCCTCTATAAGTACTAAATAAAAGTCCGCGACAGCGTATGTCTAACTTTTAAGGTTAACCCACCTTAACTATTTTTACGGTTAAAGTTAAGGCTTTTAAGGAATCCGAAAATATTATATACACACAAGATTAACTTATTTAAATATTAAAGATTTATATAAAAGTAAGGCATTTACTTCATATGTCTGTAGTATCCAGCTGAGTAAAAAAGTCCACCCTCATTTCTTAAAAGGCGACTAATGTAACTTGAGCCACTGTGTGGTATCCGGCAATAGACCAATCTCATTTCTTATCAAGATGTCGTAATAGGCGACTAAGGTAATTTGACGTCAGGCATGCGGCCGGTCATAAATTAAATAGCCAAATCAATAACATGTCTAAAACATGTTGTGCCGACCCATTTAGAGTGGGATAAAGGCAAGAAATGATGAAGGTATTTACTTCATATTTAGTCATTTTATGACCACTGGAAGTCTAATCGTCAGCATTTGCCTCATGTGACGGCTAACCGCCATAAAAATACCTGACAAATTTCATTTAATCGTTAACAGCGGGAAAAAAAAATACTGCAGCAATAAAACAAATTACGACGCAATAATACGTGAGGTCATATAAAAGGTACAGTTGGAATGGTCTCGCCATTGATGTAATAAACCAAGATACACAGTTCCATACAAATTCAAAATATTCTTTATTCAAATAAACTTGTAAACAAGTGCTTTTGAATCGTCAACTCTACTGCTGGTTCGGAAAGATGTTCCTAACGAGAAGAGCCAGCAAGAAACTCGGTCGCAAGCAAATATCAGTGTGGTTAATGTATAGAACCGGCTATACTCACGTGTTATTCTATCGGGTTAGCCCGACTAGTTTCGAACCCATCCGGGGCACTTATTCATGAGCTCTTTACACGACGTTATCGCGGCGGGAACTGACCAGATAAAATAAGACGTGAGTATAGCCTGTTCTATACATCTATATATATAAAAGAAAGTTGGTCTAAGTTACACTATTTATAACTCAAGAACGGATGAACCAATTTGGCTGAAAATTGGTGTAAAGGTTGCTTAGAACCAGGAAACGGACATAGGATACTTTTTATCCCGTTCGACCGCATTTATTTTATCCCGTCAAGTCGCTATAAAACGTGGTATAACAAAAACGACTATGACATTGAATAACAAAACGTACATGTCAGTGGAATACAAAACATAGATGACAGCTAAACGTAATTATATCTTTAGTTAAGTATATTCTTTGAATTTAGATATTCCAAAGATAGCAAGGAATCTTTATGGTATAGGCAAAGGGGAATTGTTTTAAGCCCAAATTTAACGCATACGGGCCTCGGGCCGTAATGAGTAACACAAAACTACTGGATTGATTTTAATCATTTTTTTCACTGAGTGACATAGGCTATATATTTTATACCCGTGCGAAGCCGGAGCGGGCCACTAGTTAACTATAAATACTACTCACGATAGTTTAAATTTAAAAATGTGCTTAGTATTAACGAATAGCAATCGCTGCGTCTCCCACGTGGAAACATTAAAACCGTAATATAGTCTTTTGATGACTATAAAAATGGCTAAAGTAGGTTAACTTTAAAAACTAGACATATGCTGTCGCGGACTTTTATTTAGAACTTTTAGAGGGGAACAATTTTGTAATACATGATTTTTTTAATAACATTCACCGTTTACTCAACGCACCCAAGGAAAGCTTTAAATTTCGCCGTTATTATAGCTCCTCGATAAATGGACTATCTTACACTGCAATTTTTCAAATCGGTCCAGAAGTTCCTGAGATTAGCGCGTTCAAACAATCAAACAAACACACTCTTCAGCTTTATATATTAGTATAGATTAGTGAGTTTGTTTAACCTACTCAATTGCGTTAACGTAACTCCAATTTGTATCACGATACAACAGAGACATCTAGTGACCGATGTTCCAGCGCCATACAAATTGACATTTTGAAATTATTATTTGTTGAGGACATGTTCAAGCGCCTGACCTAGCCGTGTGGTGTCCGGCTAAGTAGAATAGTACCACCCTCATTTCTTACCGAGATGTCGTAAAAGGCGACTAAGGTAAGTCGACCCGCCGTGTGGTCTCCGGCTGAGTAGAATAGACCAACCTCATATCTTAGCGAGGTTTCGTAAAAGGCGACTAAGGTAAGTTGACCCACTGTGTGGTATCCGGTTTAGTAGAATAGACCACCCTCCTTCTTACCGAGATGGCGTAAAATACGACTAAGGAAAGTTAAAAAAGAAAGAAGAAAAAGACGTCAGGCAGGCGGCCGGTTGTAAAAATGCAGCCAAATCATGTTACAACATATTTATTACATGTTGTGCCGACCCCACTTAGAGTGGGACAAGGGCAGGAGGATATATATGTTCAAGCGCCTGACTGTGTATCTTGGGTGTTATAATATCATGGGTCTGACAGTTTGACCAAGTATACGCGAGTAACACCTTAAAATTCAATTTTTATTTTATAACTGTTATTCATGTTTTGGGCTGTACGTAATATGTAACATATAGTATAGGGATGTGACTTGGAGTAAAAATCTTTAAAGAAAAAATCGATGTTTTTCCCTTTAAAAAGAATCGATTTTTAAAAAATCGATTATTTTAATCATCCTCTTTTCTTTTTCACTCTTTTTTTTTGTTATTTAAGATAATAAATACATTATTGGATAAAACCAATATTATCTACACATTTTTTTGAAAAAAAATAATAGATTATTAAAAATCGATTATTTAAAAAAATAATCGGTTATTTTTTCACATCCTACCGACCGACCTATGACCGAGCTTTGCTCGGTATTTATTTTTAATATTTAAAAAAAATGATATTAAAAAAGACACCTTGTTACCTGGATTCGATCCTGGTATTCTGAATTTGAGAATACCAAAATAAGCTATCAAGACTTTGAAATTGACAGCGCAATAAACCTTTGCTTTCTCATACAATTGTAGCAGTTTTTTTAGTGGCCGAAAACAGGGATAAACAAAATCAAATTTTTTTTATAAATAAAACCTAGCTAAATCGAATTTTTACCCAAAAAACTCTCTACTGAATTTCATGAAAATGAAATGAAAATTCATTTCATGGAGCCGTTTTTGATATTCTGAATCGGAAAGAATCCATCTAGATAGGTTTCACTTAAAATAAAAAGATATTCGATCCGTTTCCGGTCAGTAGAATTGAATGCAAATGATATTTTTAGCTGTCAAACGTAATGCTATGATATCCCAATGGGTAACGGGCGGACTAAGAAGTAAAGAAAGAAGAAAATAAGAAAAATCTGGGATCAAGCCCCTGTTATTACCACCACCCATTTTTTTATTATAATAATTTATACCATTAATTTTTTTAGAAATAATGAATTTTTTAACCACCCATATTAATTTTTTTAGAATTTTTTTATTTTAGCACATGCGCGATAATGTTATAATTTAATCTATACTTATAATAAATCTGTAGAAAGGTCAATTCTGTAACTGGAATATATTTCCAAAATAACTATCAGGGGGTGATTAGGGATCGATACTGATGCCAAAAATGCAATCAGTAAAATTTTTGTCTGTCTGTCTGTCTTTCTGTCTGTCTGTCTGTCTGTCTGTCTGTCTGTCTGTATAACCGTTATAGAAACAAAAACTACTCGACGGATTTTAACGAAACTCGGTACAATTTTTTTTCATACTCCTGGGCTGGTTATAGTATACTTTTCATCACGCTGCAATCAATAGGAGCAGAGCAGTGAAGGGAAATGTTGGGAAAACGGGAGAAGTTACTCCATTTTTTAAGCTTCCGTCGCGTGTAAAACCTTGATGGTTAAAGCTACACAGAAATCATGTATGACAGAAATGTTCTCCTTAAAATTATATAAAAACTATCCCACGACAGCATATGTTTATCTTTTATTGTTGACTCACTAACACGTGTAACTCCCGATAGCTTAGCAGTTCGAAGCTTTCTGATTATATTTGTCTACTCCTACATTTATATCACTCTCAGTCATCCCTAAATAATAAAGTGAATAGTATTAACCATCGTATAAAAAAAGAATCATTGAAATCGGTATAGAAACACCAAAGTTATACATGAAATACGCTAATAATAAGCCATCACGCGTGAATACGTGAATCATGCTATAGGGATTATCACTACATAGTATAAAACAAAGTCACATTCTTTGTTTGTCCCTTATATCCCAGATTTTGGTGCGGTTTTTTTAATAGATAGAGTGATTCAAGGGGAAGGTTTAGATGTATAATAACATTCCATATGGAGTAGAAAAATACTGTAATTTTTGAGGTTTCTAATGTGATGTCGTAAATAATTACTTTTTTGCCGCTTACATTGCAAACACAGGCTACCTAAAACCCTACGAGATTTATCAAAATGATGTACTAAGTATTTGTACACATTGAAAAGGTCTACAGAAAAGTCCGCGATGGTATATGTCTATCTCTTATGGATAACCCACAATAGCATTTTTTGTCATTAACTTTTTACGGAAAATAATGCCTTATTTTCGAAGCAATTTTTATACAATTAAGTACCTTAAATACATTGTTTATCTAATATAGATCAATATTACAGCATGTAATTTAAATGAACATTTTCGAAGATATCACTGATTTAAAATCCCGCGAGGAAGCCGCGCTTCGCCCTATAGCACTTCGAATTTAGCAGCGATCGGACGCGCAACTAAATGTCGCTCTTTTAAGAGTAACCTCTAAAGAAAACATGTTTGTATTGTCTAAGGATAACAAAGCTATGAATGTTGTATATAAAGACATTCTGTAATTAATTTTAAACATAAAATATATAGGGAAAAATGTAAAATGTAAATATGTAGTATATGAATTTAGATATTAGATATAGCAGGAAATCTTCTTGGTATAGGGAGAGGGGAATTGTTTTTCTTCAAATTTAACGCGTGCGGGCCACGGGCAGTAATGAATACCTAAATTAAAACTACTGGATCGATTTTAATCATTTGTTTCACTGGGTGACATAGGCTATATATTTTATACCCGTGCGAAGCAGGGTAGGCCGCTAGTTAGTTAATAATTTATTTAGAAACATTACCGTGCATGGCTCGATTACCCAGGTACTGCTGATTTGATCACGCAGAGCGACACATCTTTAAAGAGTTTCAAATTAAGTCATAGATATACGCGTTTCATATTTGAGAACATTCTAGATTTCTCAGTCATCATGACAACAATTTACTCAACATCCTTATGTAGATTGCTTAACGGAAATTATCAAAGCGACAATGGTGTTTTTAAATGGGCCTTTTAGAAACAGGTTTTAATAAGACGACGGAAGTACTAAAAAAAATGTTTTAAATCTATCTATTTATCTTTAATATTTAAATGAGTTAATCTTGTATGTATATATATATTTTTTAGGAATCTCGGAAACGACTCCAACGATTTTCCTGAAATTCAACATGTAGGTTTTGGGGGAGAAAAATCAATCGAGGTTTTATTTAAAAAAATCTCGTTGTATCCCTGTTTTTGGGTATTGGTATTAGAAAACTACAAAAAATTACATTGAATATAAAACACTATTTTTGCCATAGACTGACAAGTCAGCGTAGCTTATTCGGGGAACTGGCAGTCTCGAGAAATGTAAATACCTAGGATCGATACCCAACTACCTACATACATACAATAATACACCCTAAGTCGAATAACCAACCAATTGTAATTAGAAAATATTGACCTTCGGCGCTAATCGAACCCGCGACCCGCGATTCTAAAGTCAAGATCGCTCCTGCCTTTGCCAACATGTCCGTCAACTAGAACTCTAATGATTTCAAACTTCAACTAGATTTCAAAGATCTTTTCTCTCGGATACTAACTAATTCTGTTAGCCATGGAGGCTTTTACATCGACACCAGTAGGATGGGCGAGCGCAGAAACATCGCGTGAGAAACTGGGAGAACGAGTCACGACTGGGAAGACGAGTGAGAGAGCGTGACTCACAGCATCCTGGGAGCGTCGGCTTAAGGGTGCCTCCTGTGAGGTCAGACCTCGGCTTAAAGCGACGCGCTGTGGAGGATTGTATTGGATTTGAACAAAGATCTTGTATGACCCTGACGAACAAATAACGATCGCAAACACACACACATATAACACACGCAAACAGCGTCTTCGCCGACGATGACGAGGTCCTAGTTTTCTGACATCGGTCGGCCGTGGCTTCTCGCCATACTCCCGACGCCATGATGACTAATCGTCATACTATTAGCCCTCCACTACACGTCGTCCTAAGCCGCGGTCCGGCCTCACAGGAGGCACCCTTAGGACGACGTTCCCCATAGCTAGTAGAGCTTCATACAACAGCGTGATGACTAGTCACAGTCATACCACCAGCCCTCCACTACACGTCGCCCTAAGCCGCGGTCCGGCCTCACAGGAGGCACCCTTAGGACGACGTTCCCCATAGCTAGTAGAGCTTCATACAACAGCGTGATGACTAGTCACAGTCATACCACCAGCCCTCCACTACACGTCGCCCTAAGCCGCGGTCCGGCCTCACAGGAGGCACCCTTAGGACGACGTTCCCCGACTCTAATAGAGCTTCTGCGCTCTACTCTCCGCATTTCGCAACTTCGGCGATGCTTCTTTCGTCCCGCCTGACGCTGTAAAAACCGTTAGGACTAACAGCATAAAGTCAATTCGAAAAAAAAAAGAACAAAGATCTTAATATTTGATATGTTTAAACAGGAGTGAACTGGAGGTCCCGTCATAATCTGCAGCCATCAGCAACCGGAAACGGGGACAGGGCAGTGGCTGACGCGCTATCAAAACTGCTGCTTAAATACCAAGTGAGTACAAAAATCCAGTCTGGTAGTAGGAGAGCATCCTACGAGATCATACATTAAATTAGGGGTTTGTACAATAACGTGATCCTACACTAAAGTAAGGAGTTAAACCCCTACTTATTCTATACTAAAGAAGTTGTTTAGTTATGAACACCTATTTTAGTGCGTGAAATCTTAATAAAAACATCATCCTCCTGCCCTTATCCCACTCTAGTTGGCACAACATGTTATAAACATGTTGTCTCATGATTTGGCTGCCTATTTACGACCAGCCGCCTACCTGACGTCAACTAACTCGTCTGACTTACCTTAGTCGCCTTTTACGACACATCGGTAAGAAATGAGGTTGATCTATTCTCATACGAATACCACGCTTAATACCAAAGACTGCTGAGTTACAAATATATATTTTCGTGCAATAAAAGACAATTCAAACCATAAATTCCCCAATAAAAGAACAAAAGACAAAACAAAAATTAACACATGAAAACCTAAATTAGCTACGGCAGATCGCGGTATATGTAAAACAATAGTATTTAAATGATAAAAACTTTAAATACAATGTTTTTGTAAACAGTGATGGCTTAATGTTTTAAATATCTGCCTTTGCAGGATCAAACCCTGAACTAAGAGATTTGTCTAAAAGGCTTCGGGTGTAAGACCAATTATTAATTGCGCTTTAATTGCTTTTTTATAAATCACAAAAGAATAAAATCGTAATATAGTATTTTGATAACCATAAAAATGGTTAAAGTGGGTTAACCTTAAAAGCTAGACATATGCTGTCGCGGACTTTTATTTAGAACTTTTAGAGGGAAACAATTTTGTAGTACATGATGTAAATTTCACCGTTTACTTAGCGCACGCAAGGAAAGCATAAAATTTTGCCGTTTTCGTACTATTGTTTTTTGCTGTTCCTCTCATCTTAACGTGATGTTATATTTCCTATAGCCTTAATTAATGTATAGAAACCAGCTATACTCACGTGTTATTTATTATCGCGGCGGGAACTGTTCCCGCCGCGATGACGCCGCGCGAAACTAGTCGGGCTCATCCGATAAAATAACACGTGAATATAGCCGGTTTCTATACATTGATTATGAATTCCACTCACGATAGTTTAAATCCTATAGCCTTCCTCGATAAATGGACTATCTTACACTTAAAGAATTTTTGAAATCAGTCAAGTAGTTCCTGTGATTAGCGCGTTCAAACAACCGAACAATTAAACAAACAAACAAACAAACTTTTCAGCTTTATTATTGGTAATATTTTTTTATTTGTTGCTCCTTTACTATTCATCTAAGAGTGATGGTACATAGCCTATAGCCTTCCTCGATATATTACACTCAAAGAATTTTCCAAATAGGTCCAATATTTCCTGAGATTAGCGCGTTCAAACAAACTCTTCAGCTTTATATCTATATATATAAAAGAAAGTTGGTCTTTGTTACACTATTTATAACTCAAGAACGGATGAACAAATTCGGCTGAAAATTGGTGGAGAGGTTGCTTAGAACCAGGAGACGGACATAGGATACTTTTTATCCCGTTCGACCGCATTTATTTTATCCCGTCAAGTCACTATAAAACGTGGTATAGCAACAACGACTATGACATGGAAAAACAAAACATAAATGACAGCTAAACGTAATTTAGTCTTTGGATAAGTATGTTAAAATAAAAAGTATGTTATATGACAATTATCATAATAGTAGTAGCTAACGTAACTACATAGTATAAAACAAAGTCACATTCTCTGTCTGTCCTTATATCTCTATGTTTGCTTAAATCTTTAAAACTACGGAAAAGATTTTGATGCGGTTTTTTTTAAGTATATAGAGTGATTGAAGAGGAAGGTTTATATGTATAATAAAATTCAATATGGAGTAGCGAAATACTGTGATTATCACTGAGTGACATAGGCTATATGCTTTATACCCGTGCGAAGCCGGGGCGGGACTCCTAGTATTAGTATAGATGTTATAATATCCCATGTTATTCCACAGGGAGTGTATACAGACTCGACAAATGACGGAACAATGCGGGCCCTAGCATCAGCTGCTAAATTGGTGCCTTATGACAGTGCCTTGTTCGTGGTGACCGACAAAGGTGCTGGCGACCCACAGAGACTACCACTGGCTTTGAGGGCATTAGTTGAGAAGAGACTTAAGGTAACTAAATTTGGGAAAAGCTCAAACAATTTCCATGAAATTCAGTATTTAGGACAATAAATAGATCTAGCTAGGTTTTATTACAAAAAAAAACGGTTGCCTGTAAAGTCGGTTTTACGGGCAAAGATTTTACGTGACAACGTCTTTTTAAATGTGATGGATTGGAGTGGGAGAGAGACGCAAGGCATTCGCCAGTCCGGCGGGCCTCTCTTTCGTTCGGTTACTCATCGTAACAGACGTGAGCGGGCGTTACACTTTTTCATGAGTGACTCCAAGCCACAACCTAATTTAAGACGTTGTCATGTCAAAAAATGTCTTTTTATGCATGTTTTCACACATTAAAAAACAGCTAATCTATAATATTTGAATGTGTTAATTTTGTATATAATATATTTTTCTGAATTTTGGAAACGGCTCCAAGGATTTTCATGAAATTCTACATGTAGGAGGTTTTAGTGGGGAATCGATATAAATAGGTTTTTTTTAAGTTGTTTTATCTCTGTTTTCCGACTAAGGTAAGTCGACCCGCCGTGTGGTATCCGGCTGAGTAGAATAGACCAACCTCATTTCTTACCGAGGTGTCGTAAAATACTACTAAGGTAAGTTGATGTCAGGCAGGCGGCCGGTCGTAAAATACGTAGCCAAATCATGTGACATGCTTACAACATGTTGTGCTGACCCCACTTAGAGTGGGATAAGGGCAGAAAGATGATGTTTTATCTCTGTTTTCGGGTATTGAAAAAACTCGTAAAATATAAATAGATTGTAAAGATTAAATTTGCTTTAATTTGTCAAGTTGTAACAGCGCAATGGTGAAAGAGCGAAATAAACATGTGAAAATACCCCAGATGGAGTCCCACATATCACCTGCCCTTACTTCTTACTTTAATCGCATTTTTTTATATCTTAAAAGAAAAATTGACGAGCAAGGCTCGATTACCCATGTACTTATTATTTAAAAGAGTCCTTTTACAGGTGTACACAATATGGACGGATCCAAACCACCCATCTTTGGAATCGGAGATGGCCCTCCAAGACCTGAGGAACGTGTCATCGCACACCGAAGGGGAAGTGTTGCCATATTCCTTGCAGATCATGGTAAGATATATATTTAATATTTCATCATCATCATCCTCATATATATTTTCTATTTTACTTCATTCGCAGACTATAGCAAAACAATTTTATTATTACTTTTGTATTATGGATCTTCGCAAAATAACATCTAATTCTATAAATTATATAACACAACACTTGTAAAAAGCGATATATTGTTTTAATCGAATTTTATACGAAAATGTGTTTACAACTTGTTTTATAATCTTTTTTTTAATAAATTAAGAATTATCAATTAAGAATTATCCTGCCCTTATCCCACTCTAAGTGGGGTCGGCACAATATGTTATAAGCATGCTGTCACATGATTTGGCTGCGTTTTTACGACCGGCCGCCTCCCTGACGTCAACTTACAAAAACCTTAGTCACCTTTTACGACACCTCGTTAAGAAATGTGAGTGGTCTATTCTACTCAGCCGGATACCAAACGGCTTATTCAAATTATAGTAAAATTCGTGAGTATGCAATGCTATCTTAGTTAACTTAATAAAATTCACCAGCGAGTAGTTCACCAGAGCCCTGTTTTTCGATAGGTTTATAAAAAAAATAATGGAGATATGGAGTTATTGCGACATGCTCTTTGAATTTAGACGCAAAGCTAAAAGTTATATCAAAGTATTTTACGACACCTCGGTAAGAAAGGGGGTGGTCTATTTCACTAAACCGGATACCACACGGTGGGTCAACTTACCTTAGTCGCCTTTTACGACCTAGGTAAAAAATGATTTCAGGGGTTTCGGGGTCGAATAAATCGATCTAGGAAGGTTTTAGTTTTTTAAATGTCGTTTCATTCCTGTTATAGTTAGGCATTGAAAGTTTGACTTGATTGACTGTTAAAATATAAATAGAATACAAAGGTTAATTTTTCTATCATTTGTGAAGTTCTAATAGCTCATATTCATTGTAACAACCCGTATATTTAGAAAGGAGCAACCGCCGTGTTCCTTGCTCTTCTCGGTAGGAACAGCTTTCCGAACCAGCAGTAGATTTGACTATTCAAAAGCACTTGTTTACAAGTTTACTTGAATAAAGAATGTTTTGAATAATTAAAAAATCAAATATGCCAATAGTAGATTTTAAACTTTCGCGATTCATACTAATTTAAATATAAACAACCGGGTCACATCGCGATAATCACGTTACCTTTGTATAAGGTTCGACGTTTCGGCAGAGTTGATGTTTATATTTAAACAAATATGCCAAATCTAATTATAGTCACATGTACATAGCTACTACAATACAAGTATCATGTTTTTATCACTTAGATAATTCCCAATAAATAAAATATGATAAATTGTGACCAGGTATATAGGTATTACTTTCTGGTCACAACATTATCAAGGTTTTCCTTAATACTGTATACAATAGTCATTTCTGTTTTCGAAATGTCAAGTTACTTAACGCGATACGTCGATTGGGTATTCAGGAAGTGAGGGTATTTTTACTTTAAACTTTATTTTAAACATTTATAGAACGTTTTATAAGATTACATCAGATGGAATTAAATCGACAATTACGAATCTGTTTTATATTTTTTCGCACTTTTAAAGCGGTTATATTTAACTTGGCCTCGTGTATTTATGAAGCAGTATTGTAAATAAAAGATGTGATAGCTCAGCAGTGAAAATGTGCGACTCTTTGGGCTCTTTGGTCGTCGCCGGTTCAAACACCAGGCAGATGCCAATGAGTACCTATTTCTATTAAAACTTATGTGTCTAAGGTAAGGACACTCGTAGTTGATCGTTTTGTATAAAATTTTAAATAAGCGTTTTGTTTGTTGTAGCTAATAAAATTTTAAATATTGAACAATGGACTTTAGTTTAGAGGTTTTGGTCAGTTGTTAACAGATGGCGAAAGGTAAACAAATTTAATTTTTATTATCTTCAACAACAAAAAAACGCTTCATCATCTTCCTGCCCTTATCCCACTCTTAGTGGAGTTGGCACAACATGTAATAAACATGCTGTCTCATGATTTGGCTGCGTTTTTACGACCGGCCGCCTGCCTGACGTCAACTTACCTCAGTCGTATTTTACGACACCTCTGTAAGAAAGAGGGTGGTCTATTCTACTAAACCGGATACCACACGGTGGGTCAACTTACCTTAGTCGCCTTTTACGACACCTCGGTAAGAAATGAGGGTGGTCTATTCTACTCAGCCGGACACCACACAGCAGGTCGACTTACCTTAGTCGCCTTTTACGACACCTCGGTAAGAAATGAGGGTGGTACTATTCTATTCAGCCGGATACCACACGGCGTGAAGCTTATGAACAAACAAAACGCTTATTATTTAAAATTTCATACAAAACCGTCAACAACATGGTCAATTACTAGTGCACTTAACTTAATTGATAATTGCAATTTATCACACGCCTTTCGGTGAAGGAAAACATCGTGAGGAAACCTGCATATCTCTACAGAATTCTGGGGATATGCCCAACCAACAAACCCTTATGGCAGCGTGGTAGCTTTAGCATTTATAATATTAACTAGCTATGCCTGCAGCGTCGCCTATGTGGTTTGATGACAAGACACAAAAGTAATTACAGTGTATTTTATTGAAAGTTTGAACATAAAAGTAGTTATTGTGAGTCAACCATAAGAGAGATAGACATGCTGTCGCAGACTTTTTTGTAGTATTTTTGTTGATCTACAATCTCTAGTACATTACTCTAGTGCAGGGCTTCTGTGGGTCGCGACCCCCCTGGACTACTACTACACTACTGAAAGCAAAAGGCGTCGCAAAGATCTGATACTTTCAATCATTATTGATACAACTACATGGCTGCAGCTGTCCTTTAAAGAACTTTTCTAACAAAGATTTATTGATATTTCTCCTCCTAAGTTCCTTCATTACCCCTTTTCATTAAATTTAATTAAATAGATTTTATTAAATTTATGATTGGTTAGTTTACAACAATTATAAATAAAATTTTAAAATTAGTATACACACTACGTACAAATATAAATACAAATAAAAATCATACAAAATACTATTGTAGTTTTATTATAACTATTTTTTGAAAAAAGTGGCAATGCAAAACTGTTATTAACATTGTAAAATAGTGCGATATTACATCGACATCTACGGTTAATATATATTTTCTTATATGGAGGAGGGGGTCGTTTAAAATTTCCTAAGCTTGAAGGGGGTCGCTATATAAAAAAGTTTAAGAAGCCCTGCTCTGGTGTATCTCTGTTGGTTTATGCAGTACACGCGATTAAAGCTCCCAGGAGTTTTTTACAACTGCGCGATCTCTTCTACACAATTTACATAAAACTTTAAAGTACTATTAACCTTAACCTTTCTCGAGAACTGCACTATCTTTTAATGATAGTAGTAGATTTTAAAAAAAATCCATAAGATACTGTCAGAAAGCTTTTGGAGACATTGTTTTATAATATGTATAGATATGGAAATTTAAAGCCGAACCAAAATCCATTAATCTATTCATAAATTGGTTGTTACAGGATGTAGACAGCAACCTGGCATCAGAAACTGAGCTGCAGCAGTGGGAACCAAGGCTTCCGTCGGAACCACGACGGGCCAGGATCAACAATCAACCTGACATAGATATATTCGACGTAAGTCTTTGTTAATCATTCTCCTGCCCTTATCCCATTTTAAATGTGGTCGGAACAAGTATCTTTCTTCCGTGCTCATGGCAGAAGTGGGGCACGATCTCTCCTTGCCCAATGTGGTTCGTGCCATGGTGGATAGGGACGGATCGTGGGGTGCGATGGCCTCTTTCTGTGAGGATGTTATCTCGCGGAAGGAGGCGGCGGGGCGGGTCCGGGAAGTCGAGTCCTTGGATGCGATCCGCAGCAAGCGAGCGGGGCGCAGACGACTCGCTAAAGCCCGTCATTTGCGGCCCTAAAGGGGACCTCCGGGCGTTCCGAACGGGGTTCCGAACGGGGTTCGGGGTTCCGAAGGATCCCCGAGGTTGTCGATGCATCTGGTGCTCCCGATGCAAAGATTAGCGGAGGGAGGGGCCACTTTTAGAGAGGCCCTGACCCAGAAGTTGCGCACTCTGGGGTTCAGAGTTTCTCTCTTCCATACCTTAAGGATGTGACTTGGAGTAGATAAAATCGATTATTATGACACGAAATTTTCGATTTTTCAGACTGTTTGAAGAGTTGCTACCAATAAATAATACAAGATGCGCTGTTTGAAAAATTCGATTAAAATTGTGTGTTGTGGCTACATTTGTTTCATCTAACAATGAATATCTAATCTTAAAAAACAAGAAAAAAAGTAAAAAAGAAAAAGAGGATAATTAAATCAATCGATTCGATTGACTTTTTAAAATCGATTATTTTAATTTAATAGTGTCACCAAAAAAGGCGAAAGATGGCCTATAGCCAGAAGTGGGATAGTATGCCCGACCCATATATATATACACGTTTTGTATTTCTATAGACGCTTCTGGTAAGGCGTGGTGGTGGCGAAGCTATAACCCTCGGCGTGCCCATAGAGAACGGAGTAACAGCACTGAGGGTGCTTATTGAAGGGAACGTGGACCACGCTGTGCTATACCCCCCTAGTGATGGTGAGTTTATGATAAATTAGCTTTTACCCGCAACTTGGTTCGCGTGGACTGTTGTCGCGTGATGTTGATAATAGATGGCGCTTTTCAATCTCATCCTATTCCCCTAGAAAACTTTTTCCTATTATAAAGTACATCACAATGGAAGTACTTTATTGTAGTCACAATCTAGCCTTCAGGCTAATAAGCAACTTATTTTTAACCTAAACTTATAAATTAACTTATATCTAAGAATTAACAGGATTTCTATGGCCCATATTACCCCTGGTGTAGAAGGAATAATTGTGCCAAATTTGATCGATATTTGTTTAGCGGATTCGCCGTGAAAGAGTAACAAAGCTACATCCATACTCACAAACTTTCGCATTTATAATATTAGTAGGATGAATATTTGAGATAATTATACACATATTCATCTGTCCCCAAGGTAATGAACAGTCTAGCTATGTTTTATTTTAATACAAGTCAAGTTAAAAAGCTTTTATCAAAATTTCATGCCCTTACTGTTAACCCTCGAGGAGTTCCCTTGTCTGGAGCCAATCCTGGCAGCATCAGGTCATGTTTAACATATACAACGCGTGTTTATATAAAGATAGATATATTTGACATGTCTTTGTTGATCATTGGGACTGGACCAGTATGTAAAATTTCAGCTCAATCGGACAACGAAAATTGTGTCAAATTTAACTTGCAAGATTCCACCTTCACATACATACACGACAAATTAAATAAAAGATTTTAAAAATGACATTCTATCCCTATTATCAGAACATGAAAGACTGTTAATATCGGTGTCATTTGTAAAGTTGTAATAGCTAAGTTGGGTAATCGGACGGTCCAAAACATTTAAATACCCCAGTTCAAATCCAGATATCTCAAACCCCTTTTTCCCCTTCTTTTTCAAAATCTGTTTTTTGTAACAAAAAATATTAAAATAAATACTTATGTATTTAAATAAATACTTGTGTATTTAAATAAATACTTGAATACACTTGGACTCGAAGAAACAACAAATTATATTTAGAAAATATTAGACCATCGAAGCTGAAAGCATGCTTACTGTACCTTGCGTCAACAGACCAGTCAAATGAACGTATTAAGCCGGACATTTCATCTATTTGTCTCGCATTCCATTTAGTAATTTTCCCCTACAATTGTGATGACAAATCGTTATCATTATATTAAATTATCTCAACAAGGTTATGTCTGGACGATTTCAGATCATTATCGTAATCAACAATGTCCGTGTTTACATCAAATTGGTGCGCTCTAGCGGAACTATTAGGAAAAGAACATGTCATTATCCCACTTCTGAACATATATCTTTAAAGACAGTCTCTCTAGCCCAAAGGTTGCCTGGAAGAAATCGCTAGTTAGCGATAAGGCCGGCTCATTGTATTACATTATATTGTTTTCGTTATATTGTAATTTTATGTGGTGCAATAAAGAATGTTCTATTCCAATCTATATTTTAGAATCATCTATATCTAGTCAGATCTAATCAGAATAATCTAATGAGATTCGTAATATTACTTGCAATGTAATAAAAAATAAATAAAATTTTAATAAAAGAAGTTATCCCACTTCTGAAGTTTTATCGTTTTCCGAACACCCTAGCGCTAAGTTCAGAAAGTCGTTCGTAGAGTAATTAACAATGTTATAGAAAATTATAATAAAAAAAAGGTTATCCTTTACCTTTTTTGTTATAATTGTAATGTGACCAAAAATCGATTTAAAATACAAAAAAAACACGCTTTACGATTTATTTTATTGTATTGTCAGTTTCAAATTAATCCGTTCGTAGTGGGTTGAAAACGAGTTAAAAGAGTCACATACTACTTACAGGGTACACAACTCAAAGCGTCTAACAAGTCAAGAAAAAATTGTTTTAATAAAAGCTTTTAACAAAATTGAATATCCCTACTGTTAACCGTTGAGCAGTTCCTTCGTCTGGAACCACTCCTGTCAGCAACAGGTCATCTTATTATAAACATGCATTGTCATCGAGACTGTACCAATACGTAAAATTTCAGTTCAATCGGACACCGGGAAGTGGATCAAATTTATCTTGCAAGATTCCACCTTCACAAACATTGCAAGTTGACAAAAAGCTTTTAATAATCAACTTTTGTCCGTCCAGCGCCGCAGATCGACATATTCAACCAAACGTCGGTACAGATGTTCTCTTCAGCATCAAAGACTGCGAGTTTATCACCGAGGGACGTTTATCTAGTGTTTCCGGGAGCAACTCTGGACTTAGACATGTAAGGCACTTGATTTCTTGCCCAAGATTTATTGAAGTAAAACTTTTTACATGTAATTTATAGAATTAGGCGTTACTTTGCGGAGATCCATAATACAAAAGTAATAATAAAATTATTTTGCTATAATCCGCGATGAAGTAAAATAGAAAATATATATAATGCTAAATGTAGAGTGGACAATCGGTTATCATACGTGATACATGCAGGAGTCGTAAAAAAACACATGCACAAACCTCCACCACCGCCACCGTGATACACAAGCACTATATACGTTCACTATCACAAACTCAACAATCGTTTCGCCCCGCAACCGAAGCATCGTCAGGAGATAGACTCCACGACCAAAATCGCAATGCTTTGCGATTTTGGTCGTGGATGTGTTTTTTTTTACGACTCCTGCATGTATCAGGTATGATAACCGATTGTCCACTCTACATTTAGCATTAGGGCTGCTACACACAGTGCCGGCGGCAATGCCGCCGGGTTTATGCTCTGCGGCTATGCCGCCGGCAATCCAAGCCGCCGGCACAAGCCGAGCAAAGCCGCCCAAAGCCGCCAGTCATCATTTTTGGTTGTGAGTTCACATAGGACGAACTGACGCCGGCAAGCCGCGTAACCCGCCGGCACCCCCCGGCGGCTCTGTTGCGGCTCCTTTATGTGGCAAAGCCGGCGGCTTTGAATGCCGCCGGGGTGACGGCGGCATTGCCGGCGGCTTGCCCGGCGGCCCTGCCGCCGGCACTGTGTGTAGCAGCCTTTATATATATTTTCTATTTTACTTCATCGCGGATTATAGCAAAATAATTTTATTATTACTTTTGTCTTTTTACATGTGTTTTTCTTGCGAATGCATGACGAAGCTGGTGAATGCATGACGGGAGAGGTTAGAGAAGAAGTTAGTGAAGATAGAAAGAGAGAGATTTGTTTCGTATTTCGGTAAGGGCAAGAGAAAGGTGCCAGCACAAATGACTCTTTTTAAAACGAAGTTCAGGTCTATTGTCTGTTTCACACTGTAGGGACAAGAGAAAACAGTGCGCGTGCACATTTTCTTTCTCTTTTTCTCATAGCCAGTGTATGACATATTATTAAAGTGTAGTATGAAAGTGACCTAATGCAAAATAAGGCTTTAATGATTTCATATAATTGTCGAAATACCAATGCCGTCATACCACGAACTAATGAAGAAAATACTTTTTTTCTCTTTTCAAAGTTATGAGTTTGTTTAACACACGAGTTTTATAGACGCGTTATTGCAATTTGCCACTAAGTAATAATTTTTTGATTTTTAATTTTTAATAATAATATTTTTTTACCTGCGATACATACATATAGATGGAGCTTAAGTTTTATTTAGCCGAAGGCGACTAAGGTCTAAAGCACACTAATTTTATTTAATTGTTTCCAGGCTATCAGTGTTGCCAGCAGCATTGCTGAAAGTGGACACGTCTGCTCTCGTCGGAATGTGGCACTTGAGTGTGCGCTGTGATACATGCGACTACACGCTAAGCGTCAGCGCACAGACTAACCTGCATCTATACGTAGAACTTGAACCTAGAGGTGAGTACCTTTATTACGGACAAAGTGCTTTTTGTTGCCAGCCGTCAAAACCAACTACAATGGGCAATAATAGGGAAATTCCAAGAGATATTTCAGATTGTATATCTTTAATATTTAAATAGGTTAGCTAGGTTTCATTAAAAAAAAACTCGTTTTATCACTGTTTTTGGGCACAAAAAAAACTACTAAAATACAGAAAGCAATAGATATTTGAGCTGTCAAATGCAAAGCTGTGAAAGCCTAATATAAAGCGCGGACCAATAAAGTTCAACACCTCGGATCGATTCCCACATGACAACTGCCGCTTTTTTATTGCATTTTTTTAAATCTTTTTATTGCATTTTTTTATATCCTTTTTTTTTATATTTAAAAATTTTTTTTTTTTTTTTTCCGAGTAAGGTTCGGTCACCCAGTTACTTAATATTAAAATAGGTTAATATATATTATCTGAATTTCGGAAACGGCTCCAACGATTTTCCTAAAATTCCGCGCGTAGGTTTTGGTAAAAAAATCGATCTGGCTAGGTTTTATTTAAAAAAAATGTCAAACAGGCATATAAAGCAAATGAAATTTTTGGCTGTCAAACGTAATGCTATAGTTAGCCGTGTGGTATCCGGCTGAGTAGAATAGTGCCACCCTCATTTCTTACCGAGGTGTCGTAAAAGGCGACTAAGGTAAGTCGACCCGCCGTGTGGTATCCGGCTGTGTAGAATAGTCCAACCTCATTTCTTACCGAGGTGTCGTAAAAGGCGACTAAGGTAAGTTGACTCACCGTGTGGCATCCGGTTTAGTAGAATAGACCACCCTCTTTCTTGCCGAGGTGTCGTAAAATACGACTATGGTAAGTTGACGTCAGGCAGGCGGCCGGTCGTAAAAACGCAGCCAAATCATGTGAGAACATGTTTACAACATGTTGTGCCGACCCCACTTAGAGTGGGATAAGGGCAGGAGGATGATGAAACGTAATACTATAGTAGTAGCCTAATGGTAACGAGCGGACCAAGGAAGTTCGAAACTCAGGGTTCGAATCTCACATGTCGCCGTCGCTTTTCTTCTTTTTAGTTGTATTTTTTTATATTTAAAAAAAAAATACTAAGCAAGGTTCGGTCATTCAGGTACTATAATTAAGGTGCAATATAAATTAAGTTAATTTAATTTACGTTATTGTTATACATCGCTGTATTTAAGTAAAACATTTTTATTGACGACTCCAAAAAATTAAATTAAAATGAAATTCATACAATTGTCAATTTTAAGGTCCATAATTTGAAAATCAACCGTTCTTAACGTTATTAAGGTCAATTTATAGAATTGGGCGTTACTTTGCGGAGATCGATAATAAAAAAGTAATAATAAAAATAATTTTGCTATAATCCGCGATGAAGTAAAATAGAATATATATTTTATGCTAAATGTAGAGTGCTTCCTTTGCAATTTTGCCATGGAGTCTATCTCCTGATGATGCTTCAGTTGCGGGGCGATTGTTGAGTTTGTGACAGTGAACGTATGTAGTGCTTGTGTATTGTGGTGGCGGTGGTGGAGGTTTGTGCATATGTTTTTGCGAATCCTGCATGTATCAGGTATGATAACCGATTGTCCACTCTACATTTAGCATTATATATATTTTCTATTTTAATTCATCGAGGATTATAGCAAAATAATTTTATTATTACTTTTGTGTTATTTAGGGTACTTAAACGCTTAAGTTGACGCGAACTTTCGCGAGTATTAATAATTTTTATTATTGTTGTATCACTTTTTTTACACCATCCGCAACGGGACGCGATCGCAAAAACTTTGACACAAGTTCATTACCCGTTCAATCGCGAATATAATTCGCAATATCAACCTTATTGCACATATAATAGGGACTAAATTTATATAATAAGTACAAATTTGACTGGTGTTCACAACTCCGTATATTGGGAGTATGTAATTTGCATACATTTTTATTTTTGTTTTATACGCAATTACGTCATCAGACTTTTATAGCCAAGCGGTGAAATCGTGCGATTCTTTTGAGGGTATCACGGGTTCATACCCTGGACAGGACAAATTCAAAAAAAAATTATTCAAATAAACTTGTAAACAAGTGCTTTTGAATCGTCAACTCTACTGCTGGTTCGGAAAGCTGTTCCTACTATTCTCCTGCCCTATCCCACTCTAAGTGAGGTCGGCACAACATGGTTTAAACATGTTGTTAAATATTTTGGCTGGGTATTTTACGATCGGCCGCCTGCCTGACTTAAAATGACCTATGTCGCCTTTTACGACACCTTGGTGAGAATTAGGGTGGTTTATTCTACTCAGGCGGATACCACACGACAAGTCAACTTAATCGCCTTTCACGACATCTCGGTAAGAATGAGGGTGGTCTATTCTACTCAACCGGATACCACACGGCGTCAACTTACCTTAGTCGCCTTTTACGACACCTCTGTAAAAAAGAGAGTGGTCTATTCCAATCAGCCGGATATCACACGGTGGGTCAACTTACCTTAGTCGCCCTTTACGACATCTCGACAAGAAATGAGATTGGTATATTCTACTCAACCGGATACCACACGGCAAGTTATCTTACCTTAGTCGCCTTTTACGACATTTCGGTGAGAATTAGGGTGGTCTATTCTACTCAGCCGGATACCACACGACAAGTCAACTTACCTTAGTCTCCTTTTACGACACCTCGGCAAGAAATGAAGGTGGTACTGTTCTACTCATCCAGATACCACGGCGTTCACTTATAAAAATTAACATCGGAATAAATTTAAAAAAAAATGTACATACAATTTTAAAATTTAAACTATCGTGAGTGGTATTCATAGTTAATGTATAGAACCGGCTATACTCACGTCTTATTTTATCGGGTCAGTTCCCGCCGCGATAACGTCGTGTAAAGAGCTCATGAATAAGTGCCCCGGATGGGTTCGAAACTAGTCGGGCTAACCCGATAGAATAACACGTGAGTATAGCCGGTTCTATACATTAAAAATGTACCTACAAATTATAATTTTACAACAAGTCACACGTAAATCAAACAAGAGTCAAGTGTTTGTACATTACAAGGATGTCGCTCGCAAAAACTTGCGAAAACTCGACACGTTCAATTAATAAAGTCATGTTTACTCTACACTCGCACACACCGCAGATGCTGTGTAAATGCTTCTTAAACAAATAATACCTAGAACAGGGCTTCTTAAACTTTTTTATATAGCGACCCCCTTCAAGCTTAGAAAATTTTAAACGACCCCCTCCTCCATATAATGAAATATATATGAACCGTAGATGTAGATGTAATATCGCACTATTTTACAATGTAAATAACAGTTTTGCATTGCCACTTTTTTCAAAAAATAGTTATAATAAAACTACAATAGTATTTTGTATGATTTTTATTTGTACGTAGTGTGTATACTAATTTTAAAATTTTATTTATAATTGTGGTAAACTAACCAATCATAAATTTAATAAAATCTATTTAATTAAATTTAATGAAAAGGGGTAATGAAGGAACTTAGGAGGAGAAATATCAATAAATCTTTGTTAGAAAAGTTCTTTAAAGGACAGCTGCAGCCATGTAGTTGTATCAATAAAGATTGAAAAGTATCAGATCTTTGCGACGCCTTTTGCTTTCAGTAGTCTCGCGACCCTCCTGGGGGTCGCGACCCACAGTTTAAGAAGCCCTGAACTAGAAGACCGAGCCTAGCTAGGTAATTTTATTAAAAGACTAGCTAGTGAAAAGATTAAAATCATAATATAGTATTTTGATAACCATGAAAATGGTTAAAGTGGGTTAACCTTAAAAGCTAGACATATGCTGTCGCGGACTTTTATTTAGAACTTTTAGAGGGAAACAATTTTGTAATACATAATTTTTGAAGCCTACAGCCTACAGCCTTCCTCGATAAATGGACTATCTTACACGCAAAGAATTTTTCAAATCGGTCCAGTACTTCCTGATGAAATTCCTTTCAGCTTCTGCACAATTATGTTTATTATGCTTATACGTAAAGCATATTACACAATTGAAGTTTATTTGGATGATAAAAATGCCTGGATTTGAAAATTCTTTCAGCTTTATACAGGACTGCGGTTTAATAATGTAAAATTGTAAATGTTTAAAAGATTGAACGCCGAGTTTCTTTCTGGTTCTTCTCGGTAAGAGCAACATTCTGAACCAGTTGTAGCTTCATTAATCATATTGATCCTTGTCGATTCAAAAGAGCTTATTTGAATAAAGATTATTTTGATTTGATTTGAAAAAAACAACAGTAATAAAACAGCAATTCACACCGCACCGCATCCCATTATAACTGTATAAAGCATTTTCGGTAATTGCGAAAATATTGGCCATTAAAACATTATTCTCCACGTAAGACCGGAGTAAATAATTACAGAACGTAAAACTAAGCAAATATGTATGTAATAAACTCTTAATTTATGTACACATTGCGTTTGATCTCTTCACATACACGAAATTCAAATCAATCTATATTCAATAGAACTTACAAAAGTAATAATAAAATTATTTTAAAGCGATTTGCTTTGCGATTTTGGTCGTGGAGTCTATCTCCTGATGATGCTTCGGTTGCGGGGCGAAACGATTGTTGAGTTTGTGATAGTGAAATATATAGTGCTTGTGTATTGTGGTGGCGGTGGTGGAGGTTTGTGCATGTGTTTTTTACGAATTCTGCATGTATCTGGTATGATAACCGATTGTCCACTCTACATTTAGCATTTTATATATTTTCTATTTTGCTTCATCGCGGATCATAGCAAAATAATTTTATTATTACTTTCGTATTATGGATCTCCGCAAAGTAACGCCTAATTCTATAAATTATTCAATGGAACTTGTAAACAAGTGCTTTTGAATCGTCAACTCTACCGCTGGTTCGGAAAGCTGCTCCTACCGAGAAGAGCCAGCAAGAAACTTGTTGGTTAAAAAAAAAAGTAAGTAAGTAGCGGCCTGTTACTATCCCACTGCTGGGCATAGGCCTCTTCTCTCCGTTATTGGAGAGAAAGATTGGAGCTAAGACCTACCACGCTGCTCCAATGCGGATTGGTAGGTTACACATATCTCCAGAATTCTCTAGAGATATGCAGGTTTCCTCACGATGTTTTCCTTCACCGAAAAGCGTGTGATAAATTGCAATTATCAATTAGACACATAAGTTTTTAATAGAAAAACTCATTGGTGTCTGCCCGGGTTTGAACCCATGATCGTCTCTAAAGATTCACACGGTCGCACCGCTAGGCCATCACAGCTTTCTTGCTTCAGCAACTTGTTGGTTGCTGTTTACAAAATATAGTCTACTAGCTTTTATCCGCAACTGCGTTTGAGTGGACTTTTATTATTTTGGTTGATAATAGATGGCGCTTTTCAATGTCATCCTATTCCTGTAGAATTAACAGGACTTCTATAGCTCATATCTTACCGCAGTGTATAAGGAATAATTGTGCCAAATTTCACTAATATTGTTTCAGCGGGTTCAGGAATGTATAAGTATAATTGTGCCGCAGTGTATAAGAAATAATTGTGCCAAATTTAAGTAATCTTGGTGCAGCGAGTTAACCATGAAAGAGTAACAAACATACATCCATACTCACAAACTTTGGCATTTATGTTATTAGAAGGACTGTACTAGATTATACACGCGACTTTTTTCGCGTGGACTGTTGTCTTATGATAGGTCGACAATAGATGCCGCATTTCAATGTCATTCTATGCCAGACGAATTAACAGGATTTCTATATCCTATATGTTATTCCAGTATATATTGAAATAATTGTACCGAATTCCATTTCGATATTGATTCAGCGGATTCGCCGTGAAAGAGTAACAAACATACATCCATACATGACAAACTTTTGTATTTATAATACTAGTAAGAAGGATATTAGTCTAGAGCTGAGAAATTAGTAGAATTAATAGTAAACAGAGAAACGTGATAGAGGGAGGGAAAAAAGTTTTTATATCCCAAATTAGTTTTTTTTTTACTGGCAGCTCGTAACCCCAATTACCTTGAATCCAGAGCCGTAAAAATGCAATAGTTTATGCTTAGAATTGCAAGAATCACAAAATTAATAGCAAGGAAAATACGCGTTGCTTTACCATAAATTTCTTTTATTATATACATGGAATAAGATATTTTGCACAACGAAATAGCGAGATTCTAAGAACTGATAATTAAATAAAAGAATATTGTTGAGGATGTGAAAAATTAACATAATGAATAATAATTAGGTAATTGACTGGCCCGTTGGCACAGAGGGTAGTGACCCCTGCCTTCAGCTCCGCGGGTCGCGGTTTCGATTCCCGCCGAGGGCCAACATTTTCTTTAAATGAATTTGTTGGTCTTTGAGCCTGGGTGTATATTTGTATTTAAGTATGTATTTAAAAAATATATAAGTATATATTAACCAGTTGTCTGTCACCCATAACATAAGTATTAAGTTACTTACTTTGGGGACAGACGACCGTGTGTGTAAGTGTCCTATATATTTATTTATTTATTATTATCTATTTAATTATTAAACAGCAAGCTGTGATAGCCCAGCGGTGTGACCGTGCGAATCTTTCGAGGAGTCACGAGTTCAAACCCCCGCAGGCAATAATGGGTTTTTTCAATAAAACTTGTGTCTAATTGATAATTGCAATTTATCACAAGCTTTTCTGTGAAAGAAAACATCGTGAGGAAACTTGCATATCTCTAGAGAAATCTAGGGATATGTGTAACCTACAAATCCACATTGCAGCAGCGTGGTAGGTCTTAGCTCCAACCCTTCTCTCCAGAAACGGAGAGAGGATGCCTATGCCCAGCAGTGGGATTGTAACAGGCCGTTACTTTACTTTTTTTTAAATTATTAAACTGTAATTTCATTTCAAAAGTACATAATCAAAGGTGAGGTCTTTTTCGAGTGATATTATGAACTAGCTGACTCGACAAACGTTACTTTACCAAATAAATTATGCCATATCTTTAATATTTAAATGAGTTAATCTTGTATATATATATATATATATTTTCCGAATCTCGGAAACGGCTCCAACGATTTTCCTGAAATTCAGCATGCAGGAGGTTTTGGGGGAGAAAAATTGATCTAGCTACGTTTTATGTAAAAAAAATATTGTTTTATCCCTGTTTTTGGGCATTAAAAAACACTAACATTTATATTGAATTGAATTTTCGCCATTAACTTTCAAGTCGGCGTAGCTTATTCGGGTAACGGCAGCGTCGAGAAATGTGAATGCCAAGGATCGATCCCAACTAAATAATTGTTTTTTCTTTTTTTTAAGTTTTTTATTTTTTTTGTAAAAAATTACCGAGCGAAGCTCGGTCACCCAGATATTAACTTATTCATTTGGATAAGGATTAATGTCATGTTTATTAAAATACCTTTGCAAATAATGTATTTATATCTGGGTGACCGAGCCTTGCTCGTTAATTTTGTACAAAATAAAAAAAAGTTCAAAAAAAAAAGAAAAAAACATTAGGGTAGGTGGGGCTCGATCCTAGGTATTTTCATTTCTCGCGACCGCCCGTTCCCCGAATAAGCTACGCTGACTTGACAATTAATGGTAAAAATTCAATTCAGTATAAATTTTAGTATTTTTTAATGCCCAAAAACAGGGATAAATCTTTAAGGTTAATCACAAATTTTTAAAAATGATGTTATATCCCTGTTTTCGGGCACTGAAAAAATTCAAAAATTTAGAATGGAATGCAAATTATATTTTAGCTGTATTAGTTTAGTTGTGATAGCTTAATGGGAAAAGCAGACTTAAAAAGTCAACATACTCGAGATCAAAATACTCGAAACCAACATTTTTTTTATATTTTTGTTACAATTTTTTTTATTTAAAAAAATGCGACAGAGCATGTTTATAGAAATAATTTAAGACATTGTGCCTATTGTGAATATTTAATTTAGAATATATTACGAAATAAAAATTAACACAAATAATAAGAAACATAAAAAATCATAGACAATAACATAAATCAAAATACGCATGCACCATAAAAATAAAAAAATTATAAAAAAAAACAACCTTTCATCGTGTACGGCCATCTTCCATAAACAACGTCCCGCTCTCTATAAGTCAAGGGCACACGTATTGCGACACGTCACTAGTTCACACACAAACACACCCGTTTCAAATGTCGAACACTTTCTAACATGACATTATAGACAATGTTTTTATTTTTTGTTACAAATAACGAGCCTTGGGTCATAAGCTCATGCAGCCTATTGCGTAACGTTAATTCGTGTCTAATTTGCTAATCGTGAGAGAGTATTAAATTTTAGCGTGTTTCTAAACGCAAGCTGACTATTTGTATAATAAAGTACGCAGACCTTTAACATTACATAAACCTCATTGATGTCTTTTCTTTTTTCTGAAGCAACGTTAACTTATTTCAAACATATGACATTATTGAAAAACTAAATGAGAGCCAAAGAATCCTTCATCATTCCTTAAATGTCAATTTTGCAAATTAAATCCATTTGTGTTTTCTTGCCATCATATCCAACGGATTCTTGACAACATAGTAAGTAACGGCCTGTTACTATCCCACTGCTGGGCATAGGCCTCCTCTCTCCATTTTTGGAGAGAAGGGTTAGAGCTAAGACCTACCACGCTGCTCCAATGCGGATTGGTAGGTTACACATATCCCTAGAATTTTCTAGAGATATGCAGGTTTCCTCACGATGTCACCGTCACCGAAGAGCGTGTGATAAATTGCAATTATCAATTAGACACATAAGTTTTAATAGAAAAACTCATTGGTGTCTGCCCGGGTTTGAACCCATGATCGTCTCTAGAGATTCACACGGTCGCACCGCTAGGCCATCACAGCTTGACAACATGGTTTCGATATAATAAACGGTGTTAATTCCGTCGTTTTGAGTCAAAAAATGCAGTGAATTAACGATATCTACAAATTTTTCCTGTAAAGAGCTCATGAATAAGCGCCCAGTTTATGCTCGAAACTAAACTAACCCGGTAGACGTGAGTAAACCCGACTTAAAACTTAAAATTTAGCAGGTATATGTCGCTCTTTCAAGACTTTGTTTAATGACATGAAAGCTGTGAATGTTGTATATAAAGACATTCTGTAATTAATTGTAAAAATAAAATACATAGGGAAAAGTGTAAAAAATAAATAAGTAAATATGTAGTATATGAATTTAGATATTCCAAAGATAGCAGGAAATCTTCTTGGTATAGGGAGAGGAAATTGTTTTTCTCCAAATTTAACGCTTGCGGGCCACGGGCAGAAATGAATAAATCAAAACTACTTGATCGATTTTAATCATTTTTTTTTTTACTGAGTGACATGGGCTATATATTTTATACCCGTGCGAAGCAGGGGCAGGCCGCTAGTTTTATATAATCTTTTATTTTTAATTCCACAACTCAATATAATCTATACATATAAAAGAAAGTTGGTCTTGGTTACACTATTTATAACTCAAGAACGGATGAACCAATTTGGCTGAAAATTGGTGGAGAGGTTGCTTAGAACCAGGAGACAGACATAGGATACTTTTTATCCCGTTGGACCGCATTTATTTTATCCCGTCAAGTCACTATAAAACGTAGTATAACAAAAACGACTATGACATTGAATGACAAAAAATAAATGACAGCTATACGTAATTTTGTCTTTGGTTAAGTATGGTAAAAAATTTGACAATTATCAAAATAGTAGTAGCTATAAACGTTACTACATAGTATAAAACAAAGTCACTTTCTATGTCTGTCCTTTACGCAAAAGATTTTGATGCGGTTTTTTTTTAAGTATATAGAGTGATTGAAGAGGAAGGTTTATATGTATAATAAAATTCAATATGGAGTAGCGAAATACTGTGATTATCACTGAGTGACAGGCTATATGCTTTATACCCGTGCGAAGCTGGGGCGGGACTCCTAGTATTTAATGTTAAACTAATAATTTAAATTCAATTGAGAATTGATTTTGAAAATTCATTCATATATTTATTCAAATAAATTGTAATATATTGCAAAACGAAAAAAGTAACTTGGCATCATTAAAAGCTATGTATAATATTAAAAAAAATACAATAATTCGGAGACGTAGATAATAAAAAAAAAAATAATATCGCTGTGAACCAACAAATATATGTCACTGTCAAATATCATAGACAACACAACTACTCGTCACGTTTTAACACTCGTTTGGCAATGACCTCCAAAATTAACAATGGCGACACGTTTTGGCGCGAAATCGATAAACGATAAGACAAACACGCTCATGTTTAACATTGGTTTTGTATATTTCTTTCCTAAAAAGAAATATTCTGATTAAATTTATAACCAATTTGAAAATTTAAAAGCTAAATAATAACGTAGTCAAAACATCATAGACTAGAATGTTATTTTTTACACATTAACCTTCGTTCAATGATATCACTGAAATAACAATGGCGGCACAATTTAGCGCGAAACACTTGACGTTTAATCAACGTCTAATAACAAACTAAGTTTAAACAGTCATTATTGTGTCGTCATTTATTATCTATATCATTCAGATATAAATAAAATACTATATGTCCGTATGTCGATGATACAAAAATTAAAATATATCAAACATATTACCCTAAATCCGACTAAATTTAATAGTTATCCAACAAGAGTTATTAACATGATGCTATTATGTTTGACTGGCACACTCAAGTACCTGAAACATGTCTTTTTTCCTCCAATCCTTTAATTAGAACCAAAATATAACTACTTAGAAAATTTCATTAAAATCGGTTCAGTAGTCTTGAAGATTAGCATAAGCTTGCATCGGGACACGAGATTTTTATATATAAAGATGTAGTACCTAGTTTGACCGAGCTCGAAAACCGTTTTTACTTAAAAAAAAAGAAACTAAAAAAAAAGAAAAAAATTTTAGTGCCCAAAAACGGGGTTAAAACGATTTTTTTAAATAAAACCTAGCTAGATCGATTTTTCTCCTCCAAAACCTCCTGCATGCTGAATTTCAGGATAATCGTTGGAGCTGTTTCCGAGATTCCGAAAAAATATATACATACATACAAGATTAACTCATTCTTAAATATTTAATTTAAGATTTTTTATTATTAACGAAATAATTTGTATTGAATAAAAGGCTTTTATGAGTAACTAAATTTTATATTCCTACCGTTAACCGTTAAGGAGTTTCTTCGTCAGGAGCCAATCCTGGCAGCAAGTTAAATAAAAGATTTTTAAAATATCAAAGTCGCAAGCATTACATATACTTATCCTATAGGTCATACTCCATTACAATCAGGAAACAGACATTTGTCGGCAGCGATTAACAAAGGTTATCGTAACTATACCACATCTGACTGATAACAACGTGTAAACATGAACTATATCCACTTAACACTTAGTGGATTCATAGATAAATAGAATACTGAATGAACATGAGAAATTCATAAACAATTTACATATAAACTTTCAAAAACAACCTTTATAAGTTGCTGAAATAAAAGGTATAAAACGACGTTCTTCTCCTGCCCTTATGCTATGCAAAACATGTTTTTCTAAATAATTCATAGAATTAGGCGTTACTTTGCGGAGAACCATAATACAAAAGTAATAATAATAAAAAATTGCTATAATTCGCGATGAAGTAAAATAGAAAATATATATAACGCTAAATGTAGAGTGGACAATCGGTTATCATACCTGATACATGCAGGATTCGTAAAAACACATGCACAAATCTCCACCACCGCCACCACAATACACAAGCACTATATACGTTCACTATCACAAACTCAACAATCGTTTCGCCCCGCAACCGAAGCATCATCAGGAGATAGACTCCACGACCTAAATCGCAAAGCGAAGCAATACCCGAATAAGCTTAGTTATATTCTAATCAACCCCACCATTTATTTTATTTTGCCTGCGAACAAATGTAACAAGCTTGTTACACTTACTTTTACATGTTTTTCTCTTCCATTATCCCCTATCATTCGACAATTCTGGCGCTACTCCATTTATATGCATGTCATACTTGACACAATCCATCCATCTACTTTTAGGCCTCCCTTTACATCCACATATCCACCCATATTCATATTTAAAAGTATAAAACTTCGTTCATGATCAAAATAACTATCTAAGGATATTGTTCAACTTGGAAAATACACTAACCTTTGAACGACAAGGTGAGGGGGTGAATTAATTTTTACATACAATTTTAGATCATATTATTTACTAGTACCTAGTTGACCGAGTCTATCTCGTTAATTTTTTACAAAATTAAAAAAGGAACTTAAAAAAAAGAAATAATAATTAGGTAGTTGGGGATCGATCCTAGATATTGACATTTCTTAAGACTTCCCGTTAACCGAATAAGCTACGCTGACTTGACAGTTTATGGCACGAAATTGTGTTTTATATTCAATATTAATTTTAGTATTTTTAATGCCCAAAAAAAGGCACCCCTGCTTTAAAGTGACCGTTTCACAGATATGCTGAAGCTACGAGTGACAGGGGCAGCGGCAAGCGTACGTGAAACCTTTCTAGTCGATGAATATGGGACAGAATTGGCTAAACTGCCCTTTAGGTAAGTTTACCACATTTAGTCTTACAAAATTCCGCCTCGATCGAGCTAATCATAATGTTCTTATATTAGTTGGTGATAGTCGAACTGTGCGGCCGTATGACTCTTACTGAGAAGAAGCATCACACGTTTATGAGAATAGAAGAAATTGACACATATACGGGGCAAAAACCATCAGGTTCTTCATAAGTACTTATGTACACAATTGATATTTACACGGCTCTTTGAGACAAAGAAAAACGTCTTGAGGAAGCCTACATCTCTCTCGAGAATTCCTAAGATCAACATAAGAGCACCGTGGTGGATATAATCTCTAGCGCATTTCTTCAAAACAGACAGAAGACCTGTAATAGCAGTTACATACGTAGGCTTCGACTTTTACATCTCAAGCTCTTTATACACTCGGAGGATTGAAAAAAATCCTGAAAAAAAAGATTGCCATATCTTTTGAAGAAAAAGATTAAACTTTTAGTAATGCTTCAAGTCTCCAAATGAAGTACAAACTTACAAGAGACAAAATTAAGGGAAAATTCTTAACCCTTTGCACTCCGTTGTCACCGCTATGGCGACATATATTATAGCCCATAGTACTAGGCGAAATCTACAGCGGTGGCACCAACCATTCTAAATACTTTAGGAGCAGCTACATACAATGGTTCATTCACTTAACAGTGTTTCCTACTCGATGACACTATAAAAGCACAAGTTCAATAAGCTGATATTTTATCCCGGAGAGCGCCACAGCGGGTCGGGGCCTCTCTAAACAGTGGCCCCTCCCTCCGCTAATCGATGCATCGGGAGCACCAGATGCATCGACCGCCTCGGGGACCTAACTCCAGCGAGCGTCCAATGAACCGATCCAAGGACTGAACTTCCCCGATTCGCTTCGGATTTCGCGACATAACGTCCTCGCAGATCCTTCTGCGAGGACGTTATGTATGGGTTATGTATGGGTCATCGCAGCCCACGATCCCTCCCTGTCCACCATAACACGAACCTAAGTGAGCAGGGAGAGATAGAGCCCCACCTGTGCCACGAGCTACGCCCGCTGAACCGCCCAGTCTGGACAGTCTGCGAGCGTGTGCAGCACCGTATCAAACTCGGCACTCGTGCCACTCACCAGTCGCTTTGCGCTGGGCCACCCGCCACAGATACCTCCCGAAACAACCATGTCCGGAAAGCACCTGCGTCAGGCAGAAGGTGAGAATCCCATGCCTCCTAGCGACCCAGCCCTGGAGAATGCTACGCTGGGTGATTCCAGCCGCCGCTCCATTTGAGCTGCTCTCTGCCAATTCGTCTCCACCGCCGCAGAGTTTCCTCCCAATTAACGGGATTCTACTTTGCGGCGGCGGCTGATATACATTCAAACATAAGATTGATTAAGATTGTCTTATAGAAGTCGATGCTAGTAGCAAACATTTTTTTTACTAATATTGACAGCTACCAGCCTGTATCAGACGTCGACCACAGTATGGACGGTCCAATGGCTGATATCTACGCAGATGTACCTTTGCCTACCGTAACAGCTTCGAAGGTATACGTCAAGATCGTCGGACGTGATGTTAAGGGTAAAATTATTTTTAAATACTAACCTACAAATATTTAAATTTTTTATACTATGTACTAACTAACTAACGACCACCGCCGTTGTGGTATCGGCTGAATAGAATAGATCACCCTCATTTCTTATAGAGGTGTCGTAAAAGGCACCTATAACGGATCGATTTAATTCCAATTCATTTGATAAACCCGTCGTGTTCCCGCCGCGATTACGTTGTGTAAAGAGCTCATGAATAAGTGCGCCGGATAGGTTCGAAACTAGTCTGGCTAACCCGATAAAATAAGACGTATAGCCGGTTCTATACATTAACTATGAATACTACTCACGATAGTTTATATTTAAAAATCATTTGATAAATTTGTGTTTTCTTAACAATCATTCGGACTAAAAAGAGGAAATAAAACTAGTTTAAAAAACTAAAAAGCGCGCTATTCAATTCTTTTGTCTATTTTTTAAATAATCAAAAAAATTCTAACGTATTCTTAAAACCTGTTTTATAAAGGTCCACTTAAAAACACAATTGTCGCTTTGATAATTTCCGTTGAGCAATCTACATTAGGAATGCGGGTAAATTGTTGACGTGATAAAAACTAAGTAATCTAGAAGACATGTGTAGATATGTTAGACTTAATGAATGTCTGTAGACATTAAGTGAAAAGTAAGTAAGTAAGTAGCGGCCTGTTACTATCTCACTGCTGAGAATAGGCCTCTTCTCTCCCTTTTTGGAGAGAAGGATTGGAGCCTGGATCTACCAATGCGGATTGGTAGGTTTCACATATCCATAATCGCCAGAGATATGCAGGTTTCCTCACGATGTTTTTCTTCACCGAAAAACGTGTGATAAATTGCAATTACCAATTAGACACATAAGTTTTAACAGAAAAACTCATTGGTGTCTGCCCGGTTTGAACTCGTGACCTCCTCGAAAGAGTCGCACGGTGTTACCGCTGGGCTACCACAGCTCCATCCGCTGGGCTACCACAGCTCCATCCGCTGGGCTTCCACAGCTTCATAGCTGTAGATTAACGTTTGTTAATTATAGGCGAGCCGTTCGTCCGTTTGGCGGGTCCCATAAACCACCAAGAAGTTCGTATGGGAAGATCGGCCGCAATCAGATTCCCTGATTCACCGAATGATCTTGGAGACGTGGAAGAAATAAATATACGGTCCCATAACGAAAAATTGCAGTCCAACGATAGTAACGTGTTGCCGTTTGGACAGTCCAGGTCGCAAGTAAGTTTTTTTTTATTTACTCTGATACTATAATACAAAGATTATAAAACTGAAACCAAGATTCTCATGGCAAACATTACGTACAGACCAAAAATTAAAAATTAAAAAGTTTTATTACGATACAGGTCTTGTATGGACACCTGTATCATAATATAACTTTTTAATCATAACGATACATCTATACAACCTCCAGCTGGACCAAAGAGGTTGAACCTCTACCTTAAAAAAAAAGGTTTCAATGAACGAGTCCGCGGTGACGCAACATGTGCAATCGATGTTTGCGCCTTGGCGCTAACATTCTACATTTAAAAAATCTTTTCAATATTTAAACAAAATTTCGTTTTTATTAATATTGTTTTACGTATTTTAGTATGAGAGTATATAAAGTAGTGTATGACACTGTACATAACTTGCTCTTATAGCACTCGTGTGGTACTAAAAAAAAACTCGCCTGTGGCTTGTTTTTTTAAAACACACTCGTGTTATCTCTTACATATATTTTCTATTTTTCAACTCTTGTAAATCTAGGAACAACCATAGAACAAGGGTTATAGAAGATTTCTACGACTGATTTTGCACTGAAGGGTACAAAATCAGCCTAATCATCCTCATCATTTTCAGTGAATAGTTCCAAATTAACTATTCGTGGTGGATTTACATTTTATTATAGAGGATTAACTAATACTGCTTTTTCGCTTCTTTGTCCTTTTTTACTTACAAACGTAGCTACATTAATCCTTTTGGTTTTCTTTTGCAGGTAATGAATCAAATGGGAGCCATATTAACGTCTGTTCAAATCGGACTAAGTTCAAGATTGTACGGGGCACCAAACGATCGATTGCAGGTAAGATATTATGGGTAATTGAAATATTGGTCAATATACTCGTATCAATCTCTGATGGTGACCTCACACTAGTTTAATATTGTCATTTGTTAGCTCTAACGCATTAACTTTAATATTTTAATGAGTTAATCTTTTATGTATATATATACTTTCGGAATCTCGGAAACGGCTCCAACGATTTTCCTGATATTCAGCACGTAGAGAGCTTTGGGGGAGAAAATCGATCTAAATAAGTTTTATTTTAAAAATATGTAGTTTTTTTTAATTATTTTAAGAAGGAAAAGCGAAAACGGACGACGGTATTTGGCCTTCCTACTAATATTATAAATGCAAAAGTTTGTGAGCATGAATAAATCCATACTCACAAACTTGTTGGTTACTTTTTTACGGCGAATGCGCTGAACCAATATCGATGTAATTTGGCACAATTATTCCTTATACACCGGGATAACATATAGGCTAGAATAGAATAGAAATCCTGTTAATTCTACAGGGATAGGATACATTGAAAAGTACAAAGTTGCGGGTAAAAGCTAGTAATATATCAAGATGTGATTCATCAAAACCGCAAGATTTACGATAAAATATCTTAAACGTAACTATTTTCAGTTACACTTCGAAGTTACTAACTTCAGGGAGCAAGCAGTCAGATTCAATTTCGGCGCTGTCGGCGAGCTGAGATTTTTAAGCGGCATCGAACCATCTACGTGAGTATATTAGATAACAATCATCTTCCTGCCCTTATCCCACTCTAAGTGGGGTCGACACAACATATTATAAACATGCTGTCACATGATTTGGCTGCGTTTTGACGACCGGCCGCGATAACACACGGCGTGTCGATTTATCTTAGTCGCCTTTTACGACACCACGGTAAGAAATGAGGTAGGGCTATTCTACTCAGCCGGATACCACAAGGCGGGTCGACTTACCTTAGTCGCCTTTTACGGCACCTCGGTAAGAAATGAGGTTGGTACTATACTATTCAGCCGGATACCACACGGCGTAGTATATTAGAAAACAAATCCCGTCAAAAATATTACATTATTTCCTAACCATGTGAATGATCAAAGCCTTCAATGAAATCACGTATTTAACCAATTCACATGAAATAATTTGCAATCATAATCAACGAATATTTCTAGTGAATATTTCATTAAATTAGCAATTTGGCTATTATAGTAAAATCACATATTTCTATCTGAACTATTTTTATTGAAAAATGAACGAGTTGCCGATAGATGGCGCTGTTTCATATTGACACGCGCTAATGTTTGTCCATTGTAGAAACCATAAGTAACTTCAATATTATGCATAACATTCGATGTCTTACGAGTTTAACAAGCTCAGTCTCTCGTACTCGTCGATATTTTGGAAGGACCTATAATAGGCGGTTCAGAAAACATCAGGAAATATAAAAAGATACGATAATTGACCACTATTTAGTGACAACGTACTAAATTAAGGATTAAATTATAAAATGCCGTTTTCAAAATTCAGCGTCAATTTACAAAGATGATCATTTTCTACTATTGGCAGTCATTTACTAAATTTGGTCTACAGGATGATTATGTTTTGGTAGCAAGTTAAAAATAGGCCTTTAGGCATTATTTCTATAAAAATAAACATCTGATAAAAAATCCAAATTCCTAGAAACTCAAGATTAGTTTCTGATTCTGAATTTTTCCAGGTTTTGTCACATTAACTGGATAGCTGCATAATACATTTTGATTACAGGCAAATGGTAGCTTCAGGTCAAACAGCTAACGTTATAGTCAGTTTAACAATAAGCTCCAACGCGCAACCTGGTGCAAGAGATTTGATCACATTCACTGCCTATGGTAAGAACAAAAATCAAAATCACAACTAAAAACATATTGATATAATCGTTAAATACTGACTTCACAAAAATATAACTCAAAAAAAAACTCGTTCGTTACTAATTTAAAAATATAAAGGACTAGGGACCTACTTCCCACTTCTCACTTCTTAACAAAAAAAAACTTCTATGGACATCCATCTCCTTAATTGGAACAAATGGAGGAACTCTTAAGTAGAGACAGGATTTTCCCAGGCATCAGCTTCTTTCTCGACTGTAAAACATATATTTAAGGACTCGACTTTCGAAAACTCCTCCGCTGTTTCTTTCCATGAGACACTGAATAACAAGCCTGTTTCTAATTTATAGAATTAGGCGTTACTTTGCGGAGGTCCATAATACAAAAGTAATGAGAATATTATTTTGCTATAATCCGCGATAAAAGAAAATATATGTAATGCTAAATGTTGAGTGTACTATTCGTTCTCATACCTGATACATGCAGAATTTGTAAGAACTCATGCACTACCCGCCATCGATGACACAACAATACACAAGCACTGCACACATTCACCACCATAATTACTATATAACTCTGCTTGAAACAATTGTTGAGATTGTGGTGGTGAATGAAGAAACAATTGTTGAGATTATGGTGGTGAATGTGTGCAGTGCTTGTGTATTGTTGTGTCATTATATTGCTTGTGTATTGTTGTGTCATTATCATATTAAGCTTTCTTCATCATTAAACGTCGTGTTATGGAACTAAATCTATTTTTCAGGTTTAGAGCAAGTGTCCACTTCAGCGTATGTATATGTCGTGAACGATGGGGGGAACATCCGAGACATTACTGCACCGGAAGTTCGACACACCTTCCAAGGGTCCTGTCTGTTGACACTGGGCGACGGTTGCGCCGAATACGTATGGTCTGCTAGCGTTATAGTCAGAGATAGGGAGGCAGGTGAGTTGATCTTGTGGTATACAACCAGTGTTTGTAGATCGATTTCATAATCATATATTTGGGTTACTACCTACAGGGAGAGAGGGGGAACAACAGTACAAATAATTGGGACATGCTAAGACTAGGCATAATGACGTAGATAAAAAGGACTTTGTTATAAATCCAAAGAACTCAACACAATAGCATTTTTTGTCATTTACTTATTACGAAAAATAATGCCTTATTTTCGAAGCAGTTTAAAAAAATACAGCATTAATCCTTATCCAATAAAGTACCTTAAATACATTGTTGATTTAATATAGATCTATATGGCCGTTTAGAGCATGTAATTTAAATGAACATTTTCGAAGATATCACAGATTTAAAATGCAGGGCAGCATAGCAGGTGCGACGGCGCGCTGCGTGATTATAAATAGCGCGTCGAAGGCTATATATTTTATACTCGTGCGAAGCCGGGGCGGTCCGCTAGTTATAATAAAAAGAGCCTTTCGTATTTGAAATCCAATGAAATCCAATATTACTCTCCGTATGCTGCTGACAATGACGCCAAATCTTGGGCCACCATCAAATAACTCTGTCAAATTAGAACACCCCTAAATATTTTCAGATCCTGATTTAGATCAAAACCACTTGACTATAATAATCTGAACTTTGCAATTAGAAGTCAGTGAATGTCATTCCACATAAAGAATCAGGAATATTCAACTATCTTATCACATATCCTTATAACATAAAACCATAGACTCGATATCGCAATTCCCATACGTGCTATATCAGACGATATAACAAAAACTGCTATATGAAAATTGTAACCTCATCCATACAAAGATAAAATTTCAAAGGCCTATTATCTAACCAGGTCTCCTGCGTCTCACGTCATCACCTCTGGGTCTAACCTTCGACAATGCCTTCATTTCTGGCACTCGAGATGAAGTTATAGCCACATATAGGGCAACATGCTGCGCTCCACGAGTTCTGATCAACGCAGTTGATGCTTTTGGGAATACAAATAGCTACACCATTGATATATCTAGTGAGTATGAACTTTGACTGCCCCATTTTTATTATTGGATCTGTATTTCTTTATTAACAGTTACATAGAATATCTTGAAGAAACCTGAAATGACTGGATACTTTCTGGGATATAATCGACCCATTCGCCACATTTTAACAACTAGATGGAGTTCAATCTTACTGCTTCTTATATGAATTATGAAACCTACACGGAACGGCTTTTACAGACTAGTTTCAAGAAAAAACCCCTAGGCAATGTCTAACAGTGTTTACCAGTGGAAGATCGGCTCCGTTTAGCATTGAAAAATGCAGCTTTGTCCGTCAACGCCTTACAGTAGAATCTCAGCAATGTTTGCAGTAAAACTTCAGCAATGTTTGACAGTCGAACTTCAGAAATTTTCAGCAAAAGAATTTCAGAAATGTTCTACTAAGTTCACCAGTGAAAGTTCATCAATTTCTAACAATGTATGGCAGTAGAATCAGTTATGTTCAAAGTAGACATTTAAAAATGTTAAAAAGAAAAATTTTAATAATTTCTGCAAAGGTCGTCATAAACGACGAATCAGTGATGATTGAATGATATACAATCGTCTTTTTTTTAAGTTTTTTTTTAATCTTGTCGTGTATGTATGTGAAGGTGAAATCTTGCTTGTTCAATTTGACCCACTTCCCGGTGTTAATTGAGCTGAAATTTTACATACTGGTCTAGTCTCGATGACAACGCATGTTTATAATAAGCATAACCTGATGCTGCCAGGATTAGCTCCAGACAAGTAAACTCCTCAATGGTCAACATAATGGCCATGTTTTTGTTAAAAGCTTGTTTGACTTGTTTCAGATTACATAAACGGGGCGACAATAGCGGCTATCGTACTTGCAGTGATTCTCATCATCGCACTAATAGCTCTTATCATAGGTCTCATATACTGGTGCGTTAAACGTCGGAAGGACGCTAGAGAACTACCCTCGTATACAACCTCGAGGAGTATAAGTTAATACCACAACTTGCAACATGAAAGCTTAATTGAAATATAACCGGCAATACGTACAAGCGTTATTATTAACAAAGTGAGATTAAGAGAAGGCAGGCAAGGTTTCTTCCTATTAAGGTCCTGTATCCCGTAAGAGCGACAGAGAGGGCAAAAGACGGCGTCCTGTTTTTACATTTTATTACCCCGCGAGCAGCAACTCTTTGATACTGGTATAATGGATCAAATTTCATATTATTGGTGCTTGTTATAAAGACGCATTAAGCTTATATAAAGGCAGTACAACTTTTTTTATTACGATTTTACTCTTTTGAACGGCGTGAGTTTGAGGGTATATAACAATATCTAGAAGTCACAAGTTCGTTCGTGTATTGAAAATTCTAGAGATATTCACTCGCTTGCTTCTCTGCTACTTAGTCAAGTACGCTAAATATTTAATGAAATCAATTATTAATATTTCAGTATTAATTATGTTCATGAAAATTTACTATATGAAAGTGTATAATGTGAAAAAAATTAAATCTTTTTTTAGCTTTTAATCCTATAATTAAAGCACATTTAAATGTGTATATATTTCTGAAATAACACTTAGGAGTAGGGTCACCATCTGTCTCGATATATAGGGATTTTTACTGTTATTGTGCTCTGTGTACCGATATACCGACAATAATAGAATCTTTCACTCTCTTTCGTCAGTCATAGGTCTCTTTTAAAGGACTTCAATTCTACAGGATCTTATGCCATCTGAATCCTGTGCCTCCTACCTTTTGAGGTCGATTTTTCAGTGTCCAATACATGTCTCCATGAAAGTGGAAGAACAAAAGATGACAAGAGAGAGAATATTTAACGATAATAAACGAATATAAAACAGGAATATTCAAAATAAATAAAAATAAGAAGAAACTAACTAAATGAAATGAAAAAGTTTATTTCTTCCCCATGTGAAACGAAGACATGCACTTAATTTAGCTTATTCTAAATTTCACATGACATAGAAAGTATGGTAAATATGGTAACCCTACCCGAGTATAGCGTTTTAAGTATAAAATTATCAATTGATTATACTTATTTGTTAATTATAATAATAGTAATTATAATTATGTAAAACTTTAACATTAACACGTCATAAATATTCGTTTCTTTTATACTTTTATTTGATTTCTAGGTTTAAGATATTTTTTATATTTCTTAATTTTAAATTATTATTTTTGTAACGTATTCGACGCCTATGGCCAAATTAACTTTAATATAAACTTAAATTTTAGTTACCTAAACATAATATGTTAATAAATTATAATACTATTAAAATTAGTTTAATTAAGATGAGATTTACATGAAAATGTATACAGTAAAACATGAAAATATTAAAGTTATGGTGATTTTATGATATTTGACACATTTCCCGTTGTTCTATTGAGCTGAAATTTTACATACTGGTCCGGTCCTGATGATGATGCATGTTTTTGATAACCATGACCTGATGCTGCCAGATTGGCTCCAGACGAGGAATCCCCTCAACAGTTAACAGTAGGAACATGCAATTTTGTGTAAGCTTTCATTGCAACTACCGTTGTTGATTATTATTACACTTAAAAAGATATATGAGGTTTAATATATACAGTCTGGTACCGACCATACGACATTAATTACACAGCAGCATTAAGCAGACTACATAATAAAAATCCGTTAATTTAGTAAAGTGATTGTATTAGTAAGTGATGACCGTACTCCGTTCCATTTCGTATGTAATGCATTGACCTTGACCGAGACTACATACAAGTGCGAAGGACATGGAACTATATTGTTATTGGTTTATCCTGTGTCTCGAACATACTGCGCCAGGTCATATCGTCATACTCGTTAGCCATATCTCAATTAAACTATATTTATTATGTTCAAAAATACATTTTAATGGCGTATCGTCGGTACCAACCAGTAAACTATCTACATATAAAGTAATTACTGTGCCTTACATCTATTATTTTCATGACTTACTATTTAACTGTTAAAGATATTTTTTCGTTTAATAAACAGATAAAAAATGGAGTCTAACTGGAAAAAAAATCGAACTGCTGAAGTGAATTTAATGCTTCATTAATTAGTCTGGTTTCAACCTTCCCTCAAAATACAAAATTTCGTACTATTAGTATTTTATTTTATTAGTAGTAATATTTGACGTACAAACTAACATTCATTTTTACATATATATAGATATCATAAAGCCTCAAATGACATATGTACTCTAAAACATTAATAAATGTTATGATAAGCTACAAAGTTTGAAATTTAAATTTATATCAGTTCAACGTGAGTCAAAATAGAGTCCAAAGGAGTCTTTTTCATTCATACATACATACTAATAAAAAGAAAAGTTACATTCATATATACATATACATACATACAAAAAATTAAAAAATCTTAACTTCTTAGTTCGTTTCACTCCATTATTTATCTGTTATCTAACTCTAAGTTTAATAATACGGGTAGTACAATCATTAATATTTAGTTAGTAAATAATAAGCCATATTTTGCTAATTATTTTTGTATAACATTATTATTTTTGTATAACATTATTTTTTTTGCCAATAAATTATATGTGATAATTTTGTTTTTAATATGAAGCCCATTTCATAGAATTAGGTGTTACTTTGCGGAGGTCCATAATACAAAAGTAATGAGATTAGTATTTTGCTATAATCCGAGATAGTAGTATACGCAGATTATAGCAAAATAATATTCTCATTACTTTGTGATATGAAGCCCTGTAAAATATACTGTTGCCTGAGTGTTAATTATGAATGTGGGTGGATGAATATGTGACTAGAGATAGTCCTAAAGAGATGGTTGGATTGTGTGAAGTATGACATGCATATAAAAGGAATAGCACTAGAGTTGAATGATAGGAGAGAATGGAAGAGTGAAAAATGTTGTGCCGACCCCACTTAAAGTGGGATAAGGGCAGGAGGTCGTTAATAGATATTACGAGTAAGATGGATATGTAAAGTAAATATGAAAACCGAGTTTTCTTTTAAGTTTTTAGTACACTTGACTTTAATGTATGTTTGCATTTCGAAATGTCTAACAAAAGATTAATACTAACAATTATTCTCATTTGATAGGACAATATAAAAATACTTTAAAAAGGACAAAATACAATAAACTCCTCCAACCTCGTTTCTAAAATAAGATTAAAAAATGAGACAGTCCAACTACAAGGAATGGTCACCCTACATTAAACTACGGCTATCGAAAGTTTATATCTATCTATAATAATAATAATAATAATAAGCCTTTTATTCCGAACTACAAGAATTTGATCGGTTTTTTTTAATTATATGAAATCTCTTAGTTCGGTGTGCCTTTTGGCATAGGCCTCCTCCAACACTTTTCATTGACCCCTATCTTGTGCCACTCTCGTCCAGAAGGGACCAGCAGTTAATATAAGGTCGTCCTCCCATCTTCTCACTGGCCACCCTCTAGCTCTTTTTCCATATATCTATCTATATTAACATATAAAGCTGAAGAGTTTATTTGTTTGTTTGATTGTTTGAACGTGCTAATTTCAGGAACTACTGGACCGACTGAAAAATTATTTCAGTATAAGAAAATTTTGAATCGCAATTTAATCCCCCTAATGGATCTGATTTTTGTGATGAAAATATTTGCAGGATAGAAGAGTGACAGAAGCTAAAGCTTATATCAGAACCACACAAACGAATTCGTATTTTTATAAGTATTTTTATCGACTACTGAGTCGATAAAAATAACCATCTTATACAGTGATGAATCTTTCAATTCTTAAATAGGTAAAGAAATATTACACCTGTTCACACAATGACGTATAGCGAAATATAAATTATCTATACTAATATATATAGCTGAAGAGTTTGTTTGTTTTGTTTGATTGTTTGAACTCGCTAATCTTAGGAACTACTGGACCAATTTGATTAATTCTTTCGGCGTAAGATAATCCATTTATTGAGGAACTAGCCGCCTGGCCCTGCTTTGCACGGGTATAAAATATAAAGCCCATGTCACTCAGTGAAAACAATTATTAAAATCGATCCAGTAGTTTTGATATATTCATTACTGCCCATGGCCCGCAAGCATTAAATTTGGAGAAAAACAATTCCCCTCTCCCTATACCAAGAAGATTTCCTGCTATCTTTGGAATATCTAAATTCATATACTACATATTTACTTATTTATTTTTACATTTTTCAAATCAACAATTTATTTAAGGTACTTAATTGGATAAGGATTAATGCTGTATTGTATAAAAATTGCTTCAAAAATAAGGCATTATTTTTCGTAAAAAGTAAATGACAAAAAATGCTATAGTGGGTTATCCATAAGAGATAGACATATACCATCGCGGACTTTTCTGTAGACCTTTTCAAGATGTACAAATACTTCGTACATTATTTTGATAAATCTCGTAGGGTTTAGCCTGCGTTTGCAATGTTAGCAGAAAAAATGTAATTATTTACAGAAACCTCAAAAATTACAGTATTTCTCTACTCCATATTGAATGTTATTATACATACAAACCTTCCTCTTGAATCACTCTATCTATTTAAAAAACCGCATCAAAATCTGTTGCGTAGTTTTAAAGTTTTATGCATACATAGGGATATATGGACAAACAAAGAATGCGACTTTGTTTTATAATATGTAGTGATTTTAACACACAATAATGACAGTGATTGATTAAAGCTTCTAGGCTGAGTTGCTATTTACTTTTGCCTAACCTAAAAGGTATTAACTGAAAAAACAAAATTACTGAAAATTATATAGAATAGAAAAGAAAAAATTCTATTTGTTCTCACAACACCATACAAATACACAATACAAATAAGTCATCATCTTCCTGCCCTTATCCCACTTCAAGTGGGGTCAGTATAACATGTTATAAACATGCAGTCACATGATTTGGCTGCTTTTTTACGACTGGCCGCCTACCTGACGTCAACTTACTTCAGTCGTGTTTTACGATACCTCGGTAAGAAAGAGGGTGGTCTATTCTACTAAACCGGATACCACACTGCGGGTCGACTTAACTTAGTCGCCTTTTACGACACCTCGGTAAGAAATGAGGGTGGTCTATTCTACTAAACCGGATACCACATGGTGGGTCAACTTACTTTAGTCGCCTTTTACGACACCCCTGTACGAAATGAGGGTGGTACTATTCTATTCAGCCGGATACAACACAGCGTACACAATACAAATAAGTAAAGACCACTAAACAAAATAATCTTAAACCTAACAATTAACCTTACCTAGTCAGTTTAAGGCAGGGTCGAGGGTACCAGACCTCGCGGTCGATCGCCTACGCGGTGGACCGATCAAATAAAATCTGTTGTTGGTGGCCCTCTTCATGAATGCGCCAGGAAGACGGCAAACAGGGAAAAATGGCGAAACATCGTTAAGCAAGCGATAAGCGCCCCAACTACGTGACGGCCACGACCGCTCTGCCAAGAGCGTATCGACGGAGAAGAAGTCAGTTTAAGTATATATGTAAAGCTTTGTACAGTGGTGTGATACCAAAAAAGATGACCACTCAGCTGTAATTGGAGTGATGCCCCAAAATGCTGCGGCTGCCCAGTACTGGACTCGCAGACAGCAAATCAAATCAAATCAAAATAATCTTTATACAAATAAGCACTTTCGAATCGTCAAGGATCAATATGATTAATGAAGCTACAACTGGTTCTGAATGTTGCTCTTACCAAGAAGAACCAGAAAGAAAGTTGGCGGTCATTCTTTTAAACATTTTCAATTTTACATTATTAAACCGTAGTCCTGTATAAAGCTGAAAGCTGCAGCACAATAACAAACACATCTGCAGTAACATTAAATATAAATATTTGTATAATGTAGTAATAAATATATAATTAATAAATACTTAATGGTTTCTATTTCATTATTAGATCAAAACTATAAAAAATATATATTCTTGTCAGAAAATTTATAATCTCACAACAAAACAACTTACAAAATGTTTTAAAACATTCTTATAACTTGAGCATGTTGAGAAATTGAATTCAGGAAAATAGCCATTCTGGAACGGTGGTTTCTTGTATGTTTTATATAGGAAAGAAGACATGATATATTTATTTACTAATCAGAATTAATTAACACTGTAATATTAATATGCAAATGCAAAATTTTGAGTAACGTTTTACACTATACTTTTATGTATTTAGTAAATATTTATTTAGCATTTTTATGTCGAGTTCGAGTAAAACACTCCCAATTCTAAATTTGAATCACAACAACGCATTGAAAATAAGAAATCGCGCCGATTCGCAGTCGAATCTGACAGTCGCGCGAACATATACACAATGTCTAATTTACGCACAACCGAAGGCCGTCATGAAATTACGCATTTCTCACACATTTCAGGAATCAAAATAGCACTAACCTTGTCTAGCAATCAGTTCCTGGCTGGGAACGGCTGGTAACAATACAGCATTTTGCGTCAAATCCTCAATAGAGACCCCAGTCACAGCCGTAGATAACAACGGGTTTTTCACAACATTCCGATTTGTGTAATCACCGAAACTTCTATCGGACATATTGTCGCGGTTTTTTTGTATCGGCACATGTAAAATTTTCAGCGAATTTTCACATTTGGAGGCCACAAAAAGCAAATTTAATTAGATGAACCGACGTACGTGTCAATATTTTCATTTGACGTTGACAAACAGTTTTCCGTTCTGTAATTGCATACTTTTTATTGGCAGCATCCTTCCAGCAAGGAATATATTAACAGTTTTTATACAATCGACTTACAATTTTTCATGTTTAATACATTGAATAGTACGAATATTAACTTTAATAATTTATAATGAAATAGTAAAATAACACTATGTATATTATATACTAGCGGCCGCTCCGGCTTCGCACGGGTATGAAATATATAGCCCAATATTGAATGTTATTATACATATAAACCTTTCTCTTCAATCACTCTATCCATTTAAAAAAAACTGCATCAAAAATAGGGATATACGGACATGGGGACAGACACAGAAAGCGACTTTGTTTTACATTATGTAGTGATTACGTTTCTAATGGCGGTCGTAGTGTACAAAATCTTTAATAATGATACTTCTGTTTCGTCTCATCTACTTGTAGTGAACATGATGAATAGGAAAAAATGGAAAAAGCAAAATCTTAAAATAAAATTCCTTATGGCTTTTATTAAAAGTGTTGTATATTTGTGGAGATTTAAATTCAAATTGGAATTGAACGGGGTTTTTGTTTGAAGAAACTTCAGCCACGGCTGTTTTTTTTCGACCTTGAAATTATTGTATATTTTAATGTAAACACGCGAACATTTTTCTTCAGCTTAACGGCTGATTTTTGATTAGGACTGTTGGTCTGATTTGTCTTTTAGTAATATTTATATTTAAAATTAATTGGTAAATTATATAATTGATATAAAATGTTATAATTATATTAAATCTAACACTAATATCTTACAAGCCTATGAGTTTTTTTCAATGCAGCGCCATCTTATTATGTTACATAAAATTACTTTATAGAAATTGGAATACCACGAAACAATCATTGCCATCTATAAGAAGAAGAGAGAAACTGCTACAAATATCCCAATTTTACTATTAAAGACATACAAATATAGGTAACACTAGATTTTACTTAGCATTCAGTCATTCTCATATTGACTATATAAACAATGAAGTGAAGGGGCATAACCGAACTTTTAAATCAAAGCTCTTTATATAAATTAATAAATAACTATTTTTAACAATAATTTAAACTATTTTTATAAATATTTTTTCAATACAAACGTTGTAGTTTTTGCATACATTTTATTTATCAGTGTCATGGATTAATGTTATATCTAGTCTATTATAATCTGTGCATTTAAAGTCAGTCGAAACAACCGACTAGGGATGTATGGAGAAGAAAAGTCGATTAATTGATTTTTCCAATTAAAATAAATCGATTTTAAAAAAATCAATTATTGCATTACGAAATAATCGTTTTTTTTCCTGACTATATCAAAAGTTGCCTTTATTAATATTATTAATTAATGACAATAAAGACTAATTAAAGTGGACAACTATCAAGAAATAATATCAGATGCCCTGTTTGTGAAATTGGATTAAAATGTGTAGTTTGGCTATTTTAGTTTCATCCAACAATACATATCTAATCCTAAAAAACAAGAAAAAGAGTGAAAAAGAAAAAAGGATACCTAATGTAATCGATTTTTTAAAAAACAAATTTTGATGAAAAATAATCAATTAATAAAAATCGATTATTTTTTCGCATAGCTACTATAGACCAGGGCGGTTTTACTACAGGCGCCAACACATGTTATCTCGCATCCCTCTTGCACATGTACGTATTTATGAATGAATCGCATGAAAATAGTCTCAGCTGCATCTCGCTCCACTCCTACATACATATTTTTACGCACTCATTCTCATTTTGACTGTCTATCATATAACAAGACAACAAGTTGATTTTATTAATGAATGGGCGGTGTATTAAATTTTTAAATTTCCCGTTGTAAAGTTCTAGTACTTTAATTTTTACTAAAATGTATAATTTTGTTTTAATTTAGTTAGCAAAATTCTTGAAACAAATATCACTAGAAGCAAATTAAATGTATCAAGTCTTATTTCACCAGTAGCTGTTGAGATATTTCTTAAAATGAGAAATATAACAACGAAGAAACGTGCAGTTATAAAACAATAAGAAGAGGATTTACTTAATCATTATATAAATGTAAGTGTTGAGTGTTAATGAATTTTGTGCATCTCAATAATAGTAAGAGCTTTCTTAAAATTTACATTCTCACATCTAAATATAATAACCTAACCTTGCATGGATAGCCTAAAACCTTTAACATGCAGTATAATTTTTATTTCATATTTGACTTAGTTATCGTTATATAAAAATTATGATATGTACATTAATTTCGATTGATGAATTAGCTATATTCATTATTATATTAAGGATATGTCTTGCGATTTTATATAGCTTCTAGTGTCTTGTAGTGCAATAAATGATTAATAATGGAACATTAAAGTGAAAGTTTTCTAGAAGTTGTTCTAATTAATCATAAGTGTGTATCTATCTTAGTTATGAATAATTTGGACATAACTTAAATGGTCTACTTAATATTTTTTTTTAGAAGTATTTTCAATTGAAGTTGTATACTTCATTGTATTATATTAGAACTTTAAAAATGATTGTCAAGTTTTTTATAATGAGACTCGGATGAAAAGGGAGTAAATAGCAAAAGAGAGCAAGTTTATTCTGTATAAAGCAATATAGGGTATATTGCTTTATATAACACTATTGTTGATTTTTAATTAAAAAGCAAAAGCAAAATTTAAATTTACGATTGATTAAACGATTGATTGATTAATTGCAGATTCAAGAATCCTCAGATCCAAGAATCCTCAGATCCAAGATTAAGAGTAATTTTTTATTTTAATATGATTGTCACATGATGTTATTTATAGTTATGATTTGAGATATCTTTACATTTACAGTGCTAATAAAAGATATAATAGTATGTGTAATGAATGAAAGAATAACAGCAATATTAAAAGACTGTTCTATAAAACTGAAAGTAAATATTTATGTAATTTATAAATCACTTAAAATGTGCAACTGTTTATATCTAACAGAAATTAAATAACAAACAATATTTCTCCTTCATACTTATGCAATAATAAAAAGCAATTTTTCCAAAAGTGAACCCATTTACTCTTTCTTAACAAATCAATGCATAATGACACAAAAAACATTTTTTTTTTTATTATAGAACAACTATTCATATAGATTCAAATACAACCTCGTTCATAAGAGGTTCTATTTGAATAGTAACAATTTTTAATTTTTTTAAATTATTTTCAGAGATGGAATAGCACTAGACTAAGTGCAACTAAAGAAAGGTAACTAATACTCAAGTGAAGCCTGAATTTATGAAGCTAAGTTAGATTCCCGTAATTTCAGCCACAGATGTAAGCGTGCACCCAAACATCAGTAGCCAAAAGCGACTGGGAAAAGAATTAAGGTTTTACATGTATTGCAGGTGCCAAATACCGGCTCTTTGCCAACCGCAACACATTACCATTACAAAAAAAAATGTAAAAATTAATGGATTGAATGAAATTAATGGATTAATTTTACAGGAGGGCAGTCCGACAGCTGGCCTCGTGACTCCACGAGCTACGCTGGTCTGGCCTCGCTGCTGCCAATGGAGACGTGCCGCCGCCCCTCACCCCAGGCCGGCCCGTCCGGCTATGCCGCAGCTGCTGTCGCTCCGCCGTCGCCTCGAGCGCTCGAACAGCGCCAGGCCGAACAGTAGCGTCAACCACCAGGACCTCTGTAATTTGAGAAAATGCATTTGAGGTAACTAATACTCAAGTGAAGTCTGAATTTATGAAGCTAAGTTAGATTCCCGTAATTTCAGCCACAGATGTAAGCGTGCACTCAAACATCAGTAGCCAAAAGCGACTGGGAAAAGAATTAAGGTTTTACATGTATTGCAGGTGCCAAATACCGACTCTTTGCCAACCGCAATACATTACCATTACAAAAAAAAAATGTAAAAATTAATGGATTGAATGAAATTAATGGATTAATTTTACAGGAGGGCAGTCCGACAGCTGGTCTCGTGACTCCACGAGCTACGCTGGTCTGGCCTCGCTGCTGCCAATGGAGACGTGCCGCCGCCCCTCACCCCAGGCCGGCCCGTCCGGCTATGCCGCAGCTGCTGTCGCTCCGCCGTCGCCTCGAGCGCTCGAACAGCGCCAGGCCGAACAGTAGCGTCAACCACCAGGACCTCTGTAATTTGAGAAAATGCATTTGAGGTAACTAATACTCAAGTGAAGTCTGAATTTATGAAGCTAAGTTAGATTCCCGTAATTTCAGCCACAGATGTAAGCGTGCACTCAAACATCAGTAGCCAAAAGCGACTGGGAAAAGAATTAAGGTTTTACATGTATTGCAGGTGCCAAATACCGGCTCTTTGCCAACCGCAACACATTACCATTACAAAAAAAAAATGTAAAAATTAATGGATTGAATGAAATTAATGGATTAATTTTACAGGAGGGCAGTCCGACAGCTGGCCTCGTGACTCCACGAGCTACGCTGGTCTGGCCTCGCTGCTGCCAATGGAGACGTGCCGCCGCCCCTCACCCCAGGCCGGCCCGTCCGGCTATGCCGCAGCTGCTGTCGCTCCGCCGTCGCCTCGAGCGCTCGAACAGCGCCAGGCCGAACAGTAGCGTCAACCACCAGGACCTCTGTAATTTGAGAAAATGCATTTGAGGTAACTAATACTCAAGTGAAGTCTGAATTTATGAAGCTAAGTTAGATTCCCGTAATTTCAGCCACAGATGTAAGCGTGCACTCAAACATCAGTAGCCAAAAGCGACTGGGAAAAGAATTAAGGTTTTACATGTATTGCAGGTGCCAAATACCGGCTCTTTGCCAACCGCAACACATAACCATTACAAAAAAAATTGTAAAAATTAATGACGTACGAATTACCAAAACTGCGCAATTTCAGAAATCAGTACGACACCTTTATAATGGCTAGCCCGTTAATAAAACGTCTTACAAAGTAGCGCGCTTTTGAAGCTAATGTATATTTACTATACTATAATCTATATTTACCTAAGCTGTGATTAAAACAGAGTAATTATGCAAAAGTAATAATAAAATTATTTTGCTATAATCGGCGATGAAGTAAAATAGAAAATGTATATAATGCTAAATGTAGAGTGGACAATTGGTTATCATACCTGATACATGCAGGATTCGTAAAAAACACATGCACAAACCTCCACCACCGCCACCACCATACACAAGCACTATATACATTCACTATCACAAACTCAACAACTCAAATGTTTGAATTTCAACAAACATTCTCGGATAAAATGTGAGTAGTTATCCAAAACTTAATAACAAATAAACTATACTTTTGCACTATTTAATACGAAGAAAATTGAAACGTACTGACTCACCTGAAACGTTCGTTATACGTAATATATAACTGTAATCACTTTTTACTTACGCAAAAATATATAAACCAACAAATGATTTTTAATTAAAATTAGACACTTCCATAAACTTCTTGTTAACGCACACTATATACGATAACACGATATAATAGGAATACGACAATTCCCGTTCCGAGATGCACTTCTCTTGAATGACGAACAAGGACTGAATGTCACTGAAACGTTTTATCGGTATATATAGTAAGACTCCACCGGAAACAATAACGGCACAGTGTTGCCCCTATTTAATCAAAAAGGGCGCGATTAGGGTTGCCACCTTTTTTTTGAAGAAAAATACTATTTTTCTTTTTAAATCAAAAAAATATAGTACTTTTAGGAAATTCAGGAAAAAAAATAGGACACATCTATTTTCAATCATTATTTATTTTTCCATGATTATTTTTTATTACTTTTCGCTGGATAATGACACGGAGTTAGAGCTACTAACTAACTAAGCCCCGTAAATACATGAATGAGTTTCGTTCCTACATTCCCTATGCAGGGCTGCGGGTGCGTTCCATTCACAGTTAATTAAAAAAAGCACGACAATTGCAATTAGCGATAAAAATATAATATTTTTCGTGCTATATTCTTTTTCTATAATATATAGTACAATTTAAGCTAGTGTTTTTCAATTTATATATACATTTATTAAAGCAGGGACCTCGAAGCATATAGCATTATAGTATATCCTTAGTGTTTTTATTGAACTGTGATAATATAGGGAAGTTTTATTTTTTAATTTTAAAATATAAGTAAAAATAAAACTAAAATAATAAAAATAAAACTTTTCCTTCTATAGTAATATTTATTGTGTATGCTTTATTGAAGTGTTGTATATCATATGTCATACCCAATATCAGTTATATTCTATGTTTTAGGTGGTTATTTCTGAATAGTTTTTATTCTTTCTGCGACAGACAATATGGATTACAGACATACTTTAATTATTTAACAGAAAGTTATTTGTTCAAGACACTTTAACATACTATCCCATTTAGTTATGCACATTTCAACTAGATTTTTTGTCTGAGTAACTGTGTCTGGTCAAGGCACTGCTACTGTTGTTGCAATGAATTCATTAATATCTGATACAATGGCTGCTATTCTTCAAGTGAGTTAAAATGTTTCAAATATAAATCATTTTTGTTTGTAAACACAAAAATTGGCATGTGTATGTTTAAAGTAACGGCCTGTTATCCACCCCAGCAGTGGGAACCATAAGCTTCCTCTATCCGTTTTTTGGAGAGAAGTATTGTAGCAAAGACCTACCATCGCGTTGCTCCAATGCGGATTGGTAGGTTACGCATATCCCTAGAATTCGCTAGAAGTATGCGGATTTCCTTACCATATTTTCCTTCACCGAAAAGCGTGTCATAAATTGCAATTGTCAATTAGACATGTGCCTGCGCGGGGTATAAACCCATGATCGTCTTTACAGAGTCGAACGGCCTCACCGCTGAGCTATCCATAGCTTGTTCCATATTTATTAAAATGTATTTGCAATAATTTTCAGATGAACCTGGTCATAGCCAAAGAGAGTACTCATTGGGATGACGTCTAAGGGCTATATGCTGTTGATGCTTTATGGGATGAAGCACATGATTAGGTCAATTGATTTGACTAGATGAAGGCAAGTAAATATTTGATGTAAAGTATGTCAGTCTGTCCATTTCACTTTCTATTAAAACTGAAGCTTATATGTCTAATGGGCTAACTGCCTAATCCGTTTGAGATATAACAAAAAATGTTTGGTACAATTTTTCCTCTATTATAGTGATGCAAAAAAGTGTGTGATATAAGAATAGCTTAAAAGACACATTAGTGATGATCATTGGAACTTTGTCACATACAATACAGTATTTGGAAAGCATAATATTTTTAGCCTGGTACTGCTAACAGTACAAAATCAAAGATATTTAACATAACACAAAGATTGTCACAGATACCCCTTATATTTTATTATTAAAAAAACAAAATTTATAATTATAGTCTCTATTCTATACTTAAAATATAACTGTAGACAAAGTTATAGACACGAAAAAAATATTTTCCAGACACTATTTAAGACCAGTAGAAGCTAAAAGTATATTTTTAAAATTTAAAATCTCTGTTATTTGTCAATGCATCATTCTCCTACCCTTATCCCACTCTAAATGGGGTAGGCACAACATGTTTTAAACATGTTATCACATGATTTGGTATCTTACGACCGGTCGCCTGCCCGACGTCAACTCGACTTACCTTAATCGGTTTTCGCGACACCTCGGTAAGAAATGAGGGTGGTCTATTCTACTCAGGGGATATCAATGCCAAGATTGTCTGTAAGACTACCTTTGCAAACTAATGTTCTATCTATACATTATTAAAGAATCACTTATTTATAACAGGTTAAATATGCTGCGAACTCTTCCGCCGGGAAGTGTCCACGAGCCCGATGATGCAGATGAACATATATGAAGAGCTTCAGTCGAATCATAATTATTTAGCCTCATTTATTGACATTAGTAATAACAATTTCACAGCGCGAATGCTTTTATTCACTAACAATTTATTTTGCCGCCTGAACCATTCGGAATTTTGGAATAAGGCTGTAAAAGTCCGCTTCAATGCTAGAGGACTCAAGAAAAGGTTGTGTCTTCAAAATAGTATTCATATTAGTATAATTGACAAACATTATGAAGTTTGAAACTTCTTAACTAGGACCCAATGGATTTTTTCTCAAATCCGTGGATAAGGGGGCTCTAGCACACTAGAACGGATCATAATTTGGTTTCATTGTTTAAAACATGATTGGTTAATATTATTGTTTGATAGTTATAGTACCTTGTATTCCATCAGAAATATTTTCCAGACCCAAGCCATATCATATTACCGGTTCAGTATATTGATATATCGGTCATGTGCAGCAATAGCGGTACAACTCAAAAACTTATATTTTGAGATGAATGGGTTTAAAATTTTCATTACTCAGGAAAATGAATAACAATTGCTTAGTTGCTAGTTTAATTGTTAGTTTGCTTAAACGACGGGCTTATAATGAATTATGAGTTCTGCCTGTATTGCTGCTAAAAATTGTGTATTTTAACCTTAACACCATTTATTCCTATTCAAAACACGTGTTTTTACTTGTGTAGCAAAACTAAAAACCTGAGCAATCCTGGGAGTAATATATTTTCAAAACAGGATTATTTAAATTGTGAAATTTTTATAATTACGCTATTGTCTAATAAAACTGAAAGATTTGATCTAGTTAAAATTATATTATCCATCACAAAAACTTATATCTTTGGAATGGCATTATATGGCATGTAAAGTGTTAATTAGTCAAAAATGTATATAACTTAAAAAACTATAATTCCTGGTTAACTTGCATTAATCATAAATATGATTTGTTAAAAGTTTTTTGCATAATCGTAATCATAATGCGAGTTAGACAACAGTGTATCAATTAAGGAGAATTCACAGTACTGCAGATACTTGGAAAACGATAATGGAAATGGAAAATTTTATCGCAAGTAAAGTTATAGAACTATGATACATGAGGCAAAAGTAACTAACTAATATTACTATTATTAACATTTAAAAATTGATTAAAATTTTTTATTATTTTACTATATATACTCCATAAGTATAGAAATATAACAAGATGTAAACAAACAAAACCATGTGATTCAGGAGTGACAAATATGTCATAACAATAATATTATTAACAAATGAAAAAATTGGGATTCAACTGCAGTTGTCAAAAGAATATCTCTAATATTTATAAATGTAATTTTCATAAATTGATTGTTATTTTCTAAAATTAAATATTTTTACCTTTAGTATAGCAAAACAGCAATATATAATTTAATAAAATTCAGCAGATACAAATTAGCCAAGTAAACTACCTAAAATGGTAATTGGATTAACCAACGCAACATAATATCAATATTCTACGAGCTTCACTCTGTGATACTTAAATGTGTAGTAATTTAGTGTATTTAATATTATCCATCGTTTTCTTTAAAAATTTTATAATTCTTATTTATTGTTTCAAAGTTTGTAAAAATTATTGATAGCAATCACGCCATAATAAAGTGGTGCGAATACTATCAATAATTTTAAATTCTTTAAAAGAATTAAAAATTATATTAAATGTTAGTATAATGTGTTGTAATAAAAAAGGTACTTTATAGTAGGCAGATAATGCCTACTATAAACTACCTGTTTTGACATGTTTACATTTAGTTAAATACTTAACCCATGGAGTATAGTTCCTCATGATGTTTTCTTTCATCGAAAAGCTTGGTATCAATTGGCACATTAATTATGGCAAAATTTCACAATTTAATTCTTACTTTATATGTATAAATCCGAAGTGTTAACTGGTTTGATGGAAAATATTATACTTAGAGATAAAAACCACTAATATTCTATAAAACTACTACCAATATATCTAAAAAAGACTAATATTTATAATTTACCATCAAGTATACTCGTTTTAAGTATAATGTTTTTTCCTAAATACTAAAACGGTAAAAACGAAAGCATCTATTGTTTCAAATACTAATCTTGTAAATTTGTTTTCGAGTGAATACTTATAATTAATTATATTTAATAATAATATATAATAATTTAAATTACAATTCCTATATTTTCAAGATACATGATCGCCGATTCTGTTTCCTATTTAAAAATAGTAATCATTTTTGAAGTTGCACTTTTAGCGTGTTTAGGAAAAAACTTTTTTTTTTAAGAAGCATGCACATAGAAATGTAAAACGGCTGTTGAATATAAATTTTTTTATTACAGTAAAAGTCTATTAAAGAATTTCCTTAAATATTTTGTTTTATTAAAATCTAAAAATCATTATTAATATGTTACAGGAAAACCGGTTATCCAAATAATCGGTAAGAGTAAAATGCGAATCGATAAAACTTTGACATCACTAGTTACGGTTTTAGCGCACCAAGAACATCACTAATTTTACTACGATTTTACGTCATACGTTATATATATTACTACTCCATATGTGAGAAAGAGTCAGAGCTGAGACTAAATCCGTTTTTATGAATGAAACGGGTGAGAGGCAGATAGTTTTTTATGAATGAGAATGTAAGTAGCTATAGTGCTACTCTGCACCCCCCCCATACCACCGAAAATAAGCTCGCGCCAATGTATGAATCTCAACCATCTATTTTATAGTTAATAATCTATGGTACTGAGTACCTGCAATTTGCTGTAAAAGTTATAGAAGGTATATAGGCATTAGGCTCTAGGACTAAAGTATATTATGTTATTATATGTCATGAACACGGAATTATTTTGCAGAGGATGAAAAGGAAAACATCGTCCTTTTGGAATTCTAAGTTTTTAATTTGTTATTATAGTTTACATTAACGTTACTGCGTACGTTTTTTTGTTTGCGAAATGAAATTTTTTATAATTATAAAATCTTCTACATCTAATATTATTCGAATGCAAATTCAATTTTTTTTTTATTCAAGTAAACTTGTAAACAAGTGCTTCTGAATTTTCAAGTCTACTACGACACTGTCTGACTGCTCTACTCTACTCTCAACTTACTCTTTTGTCTTATTAAATTGTTACCAGGGCGGTTTTACTACAGGCGCCAACACATGTTATCTCGCATCCCTCTTGCACGTATTTATGAATGAATCGTATGAAAATAGTCTCAGCTGCATCTCGCTCCACACCTACATACATATTTTTACGCACTCATTCTCATTTTGACTGTCTATCATATAACAAGACAACAAGTTGATTTTATTAATGAATGGGCGGTGTATTAAATTTTTAAATTTCCCGTTGTAAAGTTCTAGTACTTTAATTTTTACTAAAATGTATAATTTTGTTTTAATTTAGTTAGCAAAATTCTTGAAACAAATATCACTAGAAGCAAATTAAATGTATCAAGTCTTATTTCACCAGTAGCTGTTGAGATATTTCTTAAAATGAGAAATATAACAACGAAGAAACGTGCAGTTATAAAACAATAAGAAGAGGATTAACTTAATCATTATATAAATGTAAGTGTTGAGTTTTAATGAATTTTGTGCATCTCAATAATAGTAAGAGCTTTCTTAAAATTTACATTCTCACATCTAAATATAATAACCTAACCTTGCATGGATAGCCTAAAACCTTTAACATGCAGTATAATTTTTATTTCATATTTGACTTAGTTATCGTTATATAAAAATTATGATATGTACATTAATTTCGATTGATGAATTAGCTATATTCATTATTATATTAAGGATATGTCTTGCGATTTTATATAGCTTCTAGTGTCTTGTAGTGCAATAAATGATTAATAATGGAACATTAAAGTGAAAGTTTTCTAGAAGTTGTTCTAATTGATCATAAGTGTGTATCTATCTTAGTTATGAATAATTTGGACATAACTTAAATGGTCTACTTAATATTTTTTTTTAGAAGTATTTTCAATTGAAGTTGTATACTTCATTGTATTATATTAGAACTTTAAAAATGATTGTCAAGTTTTTTATAATGAGACTCGGATGAAAAGGGAGTAAATAGCAAAAGAGAGCAAGTTTATTCTGTATAAAGCAATATAGGGTATATTGCTTTATATAACACTATTGTTGATTTTTAATTAAAAAGCAAAAGCAAAATTTAAATTTACGATTGATTAAACGATTGATTGATTAATTGCAGATTCAAGAATCCTCAGATCCAAGAATCCTCAGATCCAAGATTAAGAGTAATTTTTTATTTTAATATGATTGTCACATGATGTTATTTATAGTTATGATTTGAGATATCTTTACATTTACAGTGCTAATAAAAGATATAATAGTATGTGTAATGAATGAAAGAATAACAGCAATATTAAAAGACTGTTCTATAAAACTGAAAGTAAATATTTATGTAATTTATAAATCACTTAAAATGTGCAACTGTTTATATCTAACAGAAATTAAATAACAAACAATATTTCTCCTTCATACTTATGCAATAATAAAAAGCAATTTTTCCAAAAGTGAACCCATTTACTCTTTCTTAACAAATCAATGCATAATGACACAAAAAACATTTTTTTTTTATTATAGAACAACTATTCATATAGATTCAAATACAACCTCGTTCATAAGAGGTTCTATTTGAATAGTAACAATTTTTAATTTTTTTAAATTATTTTCAGAGATGGAATAGCACTAGACTAAGTGCAACTAAAGAAAGGTAACTAATACTCAAGTGAAGCCTGAATTTATGAAGCTAAGTTAGATTCCCGTAATTTCAGCCACAGATGTAAGCGTGCACCCAAACATCAGTAGCCAAAAGCGACTGGGAAAAGAATTAAGGTTTTACATGTATTGCAGGTGCCAAATACCGGCTCTTTGCCAACCGCAACACATTACCATTACAAAAAAAAATGTAAAAATTAATGGATTGAATGAAATTAATGGATTAATTTTACAGGAGGGCAGTCCGACAGCTGGCCTCGTGACTCCACGAGCTACGCTGGTCTGGCCTCGCTGCTGCCAATGGAGACGTGCCGCCGCCCCTCACCCCAGGCCGGCCCGTCCGGCTATGCCGCAGCTGCTGTCGCTCCGCCGTCGCCTCGAGCGCTCGAACAGCGCCAGGCCGAACAGTAGCGTCAACCACCAGGACCTCTGTAATTTGAGAAAATGCATTTGAGGTAACTAATACTCAAGTGAAGTCTGAATTTATGAAGCTAAGTTAGATTCCCGTAATTTCAGCCACAGATGTAAGCGTGCACTCAAACATCAGTAGCCAAAAGCGACTGGGAAAAGAATTAAGGTTTTACATGTATTGCGGGTGCCAAATACCGGCTCTTTGCCAACCGCAACACATTACCATTACAAAAAAAAAATGTAAAAATTAATGGATTGAATGAAATTAATGGATTAATTTTACAGGAGGCTAGTCCGACAGCTGGCCTCGTGACTCCACGAGCTACGCTGGTCTGGCCTCGCTGCTGCCAATGGAGACGTGCCGCCGCCCCTCACCCCAGGCCGGCCCGTCCGGCTATGCCGCAGCTGCTGTCGCTCCGCCGTCGCCTCGAGCGCTCGAACAGCGCCAGGCCGAACAGTAGCGTCAACCACCAGGACCTCTGTAATTTGAGAAAATGCATTTGAGGTAACTAATACTCAAGTGAAGTCTGAATTTATGAAGCTAAGTTAGATTCCCGTAATTTCAGCCACAGATGTAAGCGTGCACTCAAACATCAGTAGCCAAAAGCGACTGGGAAAAGAATTAAGGTTTTACATGTATTGCAGGTGCCAAATACCGGCTCTTTGCCAACCGCAACACATAACCATTACAAAAAAAATTGTAAAAATTAATGACGTACGAATTACCAAAGCTGCGCAATTTCAGAAATCAGTACGACACCTTTATAATGGCTAGCCCGTTAATAAAACGTCTTACAAAGTAGCGCGCTTTTGAAGCTAATGTATATTTACTATACTATAATCTATATTTACCTAAGCTGTGATTAAAACAGAGTAATTATGCAAAAGTAATAATAAAATTATTTTGCTATAATCGGCGATGAAGTAAAATAGAAAATGTATATAATGCTAAATGTAGAGTGGACAATTGGTTATCATACCTGATACATGCAGGATTCGTAAAAAACACATGCACAAACCTCCACCACCGCCACCACCATACACAAGCACTATATACATTCACTATCACAAACTCAACAACTCAAATGTTTGAATTTCAACAAACATTCTCGGATAAAATGTGAGTAGTTATCCAAAACTTAATAACAAATAAACTATACTTTTGCACTATTTAATACGAAGAAAATTGAAACGTACTGACTCACCTGAAACGTTCGTTATACGTAATATATAACTGTAATCACTTTTTACTTACGCAAAAATATATAAACCAACAAATGATTTTTAATTAAAATTAGACACTTCCATAAACTTCTTGTTAACGCACACTATATACGATAACACGATATAATAGGAATACGACAATTCCCGTTCCGAGATGCACTTCTCTTGAATGACGAACAAGGACTGAATGTCACTGAAACGTTTTATCGGTATATATAGTAAGACTCCACCGGAAACAATAACGGCACAGTGTTGCCCCTATTTAATCAAAAAGGGCGCGATTAGGGTTGCCACCCTTTTTTTGAAGAAAAATACTGTTTTTCTTTTTAAATCAAAAAAATATAGTACTTTTAGGAAATTCAGGAAAAAAAATAGGACACATCTATTTTCAATCATTATTTATTTTTCCATGATTATTTTTTATTACTTTTCGCTGGATAATGACACGGAGTTAGAGCTACTAACTAACTAAGCCCCGTAAATACATGAATGAGTTTCGTTCCTACATTCCCTATGCAGGGCTGCGGGTGCGTTCCATTCACAGTTAATTAAAAAAAGCACGACAATTGCAATTAGCGATAAAAATATAATATTTTTCGTGCTATATTCTTTTTCTATAATATATAGTACAATTTAAGCTAGTGTTTTTCAATTTATATATACATTTATTAAAGCAGGGACCTCGAAGCATATAGCATTATAGTATATCCTTAGTGTTTTTATTGAACTGTGATAATATAGGGAAGTTTTATTTTTTAATTTTAAAATATAAGTAAAAATAAAACTAAAATAATAAAAATAAAACTTTTCCTTCTATAGTAATATTTATTGTGTATGCTTTATTGAAGTGTTGTATATCATATGTCATACCCAATATCAGTTATATTCTATGTTTTAGGTGGTTATTTCTGAATAGTTTTTATTCTTTCTGCGACAGACAATATGGATTACAGACATACTTTAATTATTTAACAGAAAGTTATTTGTTCAAGACACTTTAACATACTATCCCATTTAGTTATGCACATTTCAACTAGATTTTTTGTCTGAGTAACTGTGTCTGGTCAAGGCACTGCTACTGTTGTTGCAATGAATTCATTAATATCTGATACAATGGCTGATATTCTTCAAGTGAGTTAAAATGTTTCAAATATAAATCATTTTTGTTTGTAAACACAAAAATTGGCATGTGTATGTTTAAAGTAACGGCCTGTTATCCACCCCAGCAGTGGGAACCATAAGCTTCCTCTATCCGTTTTTTGGAGAGAAGTATTGTAGCAAAGACCTACCATCGCGTTGCTCCAATGCGGATTGGTAGGTTACGCATATCCCTAGAATTCGCTAGAAGTATGCGGATTTCCTTACCATATTTTCCTTCACCGAAAAGCGTGTCATAAATTGCAATTGTCAATTAGACATGTGCCTGCGCGGGGTATAAACCCATGATCGTCTTTACAGAGTCGAACGGCCTCACCGCTGAGCTATCCATAGCTTGTCCCATATTTATTAAAATGTATTTGCAATAATTTTCAGATGAACCTGGTCATAGCCAAAGAGAGTACTCATTGGGATGACGTCTAAGGGCTATATGCTGTTGATGCTTTATGGGATGAAGCACATGATTAGGTCAATTGATTTGACTAGATGAAGGCAAGTAAATATTTGATGTAAAGTATGTCAGTCTGTCCATTTCACTTTCTATTAAAACTGAAGCTTATATGTCTAATGGGCTAACTGCCTAATCCGTTTGAGATATAACAAAAAATGTTTGGTACAATTTTTCCTCTATTATAGTGATGCAAAAAAGTGTGTGATATAAGAATAGCTTAAAAGACATATTAGTGATGATCATTGGAACTTTGTCACATACAATACAGTATTTGGAAAGCATAATATTTTTAGCCTGGTACTGCTAACAGTACAAAATCAAAGATATTTAACATAACACAAAGATTGTCACAGATACCCCTTATATTTTATTATTAAAAAAACAAAATTTATAATTATAGTCTCTATTCTATACTTAAAATATAACTGTAGACAAAGTTATAGACACGAAAAAAATATTTTCCAGACACTATTTAAGACCAGTAGAAGCTAAAAATATATTTTTAAAATTTAAAATCTCTTATTTGTCAATGCATCATTCTCCTACCCTTATCCCACTCTAAATGGGTCGCCTGCCCGACGTCAACTTACCTTAATCGGTTTTCGCGACACCTCGGTAAGAACTGAGGGTGGTCTATTCTACTCAGGGGATATCAATGCCAAGATTGTCTGTAAGACTACCTTTGCAAACTAATGTTCTATCTATACATTATTAAAGAATAACTTATTTATTACAGGTTAAATATGCTGCGAACTCTTCCGCCGGGAAGTGTCCACGAGCCCGATGATGCAGATGAACATATATTCAGTCGAATCATAATTATTTAGCCTCATTTATTGACATTAGTGATAACATTTTCACAGCGCGAATGCTTTTATTCACTAACAATTTATTTTGCCGCCTGAACCATTCGGAATTTTGGAATAAGGCTGTAAAAGTCCGCTTCAATGCTAGAGGACTCAAGAGAAGGTTGTGTCTTCAAAATAGTATTCATATTAGTATAATTGACAAACATTATGAAGTTTGAAACTTCTTAACTAGGACCCAATGGATTTTTTCTCAAATCCGTGGATAAGGGGGCTCTAGCACACTAGAACGGATCATAATTTGGTTTCATTGTTTAAAACATGATTGGTTAATATTATTATTTGATAGTTATAGTACCTTGTATTCCATCAGAAATATTTTCCAGACCCAAGCCATATCATATTACCGGTTCAGTATATTGATATATCGGTCATGTGCAGCAATAGCGGTACAACTCAAAAACTTATATTTTGAGATGAATTGGTTTAAAATTTTCATTACTCAGGAAAATGAATAACAATTGCTTAGTTGCTAGTTTAATTGTTAGTTTGCTTAAACGACGGGCTTATAATGAATTATGAGTTCTGCCTGGTTTGCTGCTAAAAATTGTGTATTTTAACATTAACACCATTTATTCCTATTCAAAACACGTGTTTTTACTTGTGTAGCAAAACTAAAAACCTGAGCAATCCTGGGAGTAATATATTTTCAAAACAGGATTATTTAAATTGTGAAATTTTTATAATTACGCTATTGTCTAATAAAACTGAAAGATTTGATCTAGTTAAAATTATATTATCCATCACAAAAACTTATATCTTTGGAATGGCATTATATGGCATGTAAAGTGTTAATTAGTCAAAAATGTATATAACTTAAAAACCTATAATTCCTGGTTAACTTGCGTTAATCATAAATATGATTTGTTAAAAGTTTTTTGCATAATCGTAATCATAATGCGAGTTAGACAACGGTGTATCAATTAAAGAGAATTCACAGTACTACAGATACTTGGAAAACGATAATGGAAATGGAAAATTTTATCGCAAGTAAAGTTATAGAACTATGATACATGAGGCAAAAGTAACTAACTAATATTACTATTATTAACATTATTTTACTATATATACTCCATAAGTATAGAAACATAACAAGATGTAAACAAACAAAACCATGTGATTCAGGAGTGACAAATATGTCATAACAATAATATTATTATTAACAAATGAAAAAATTGGGATTCAATTGCAGTTGTCAAAAGAATATCTCTAATATTTATAAATGTAATTTTCATAAATTGATTGTTATTTTCTAAAATTAAATATTTATACCTTTAGTATAGCAAAACAGCAATATATAATTTAATAAAATTCAGCAGATACAAATTAGCCAAGTAAACTACCTAAAATGGTAATTAGATTAAACAACGCAACATAATATCAATATTCTACGAGCTTCACTCTGTGATACTTAAATGTGTAGTAATTTAGTGTATTTAATATTATCCATCGTTTTCTTTAAAAAATTTATAATTCTTATTTATTGTTTCAAAGTTTGTAAAAATTATTGATAGCAATCACGCCATAATAAAGTGGTGCGAATACTATCAATAATTTTAAATTCTTTAAAAGAATTAAGAATTATATTAAATGTTAGTATAATGTGTTGTAATAAAAAAGGTACTTTATAGTAGGCAGATAATGCCTACTATAAACTACCTGTTTTGACATGTTTACATTTAGTTAAATACTTAACCCATGGAGTATAGTTCCTCATGATGTTTTCTTTCATCGAAAAGCTTGGTATCAATTGGCACATTAATTATGGCAAAATTTCACAATTTAATTCTTACTTTATATGTATAAATCCGAAGTGTTAACTGGTTTGATGGAAAATATTATACTTAGAGATAAAAACCACTTATATTCTATAAAACTACTACCAATATATCTAAAAAAGACTAATATTTATAATTTACCATCAAGTATACTCCTTTTAAGTATAATGTTTTTTCCTAAATACTAAAACGGTAAAAACGAAAGCATCTATTGTTTCAAATACTAATCTTGTAAATTTGTTTTCGAGTGAATACTTATAATTAATTATATTTAATAATAATATATAACAATTTAAATTACAATTCCTATATTTTCAAGATACATGATCGCCGATTCTGTTTCCTATTTAAAAATAGTAATCATTTTTGAAGTTGCACTTTTAGCGTGTTTAGGAAAAAACTTTTTTTTTTAAGAAGCATGCACATAGAAATGTAAAACGGCTGTTGAATATAAATTTTTTTATTACAGTAAAAGTCTATTAAAGAATTTCCTTAAATATTTTGTTTTATTAAAATCTAAAAATCACTATTAATATGTTACAGGAAAACCGGTTATCCAAATAATCGGTAAGAGTAAAATGCGAATCGATAAAACTTTGACATCACAAGTTACGGTTTTAGCGCACCAAGAACATCACTAATTTTACTACGATTTTACGTCATACGTTATATATATTACTACTCCATATGTGAGAAAGAGTCAGAGCTGAGACTAAATCCGTTTTTATGAATGAAACGGGTGAGAGGCAGATAGTTTTTTATGAATGAGAATGTAAGTAGCTATAGTGCTACTCTGCACCCCCCCATACCACTGAAAATAGGCTCGCGCCAATGTATGAATCTCAACCATCTATTTTATAGTTAATAATCTATGCTATAGACTATTCTTGAAGCGTCAAAGTCAAAACTCTAAATTGTGTTTTGAAGAAATAACTACAGTTTTTTGGCTTAAATATATTCAAAAAATGTCTGATCCGCCTTTAAAACGATATAGACGCGAAGAGAAATCAGAATCTGACGAAGATATAGACAATTATGAGCCGTACATACCAGTTAAGGAGCGTAAGAAGCAAAAGTTGTTGAAATTGGGACGTCTGGGGCAAGTTGCGGCGGAGGCGGCCGCAGAAACGAAGAGTTCCAGTGATAATGACCCTGATGATGAAGGTATAACAAGTTTGTCTCTTCCATTATCTCCTATCATTCGTCAACTCTGGCGCTATTCCTTTTATAGCATGTCATACTTCACACAATCCACGCCTAAATATAATCTAAATAGAATAGTATCACCCTCATTTCTTACCGAGGTGTCGTAAAAGGCGACTAAGGTAAGTTGACCCACCGTGTGGCATCTGGCTGAGTAGAATAGAGCACTCTTATTTCTTACCGAGGTGTCGTATAATACGACTATGGTAAGTTAACGTCAGGCAGGCGGCCGGTTGTAAAATACGTAGCCAAATCATGTGACAACATGTTTGTAACATGTGCCGACCCCACTTAGAGTGGGATAAGGGCAGGAGGATGATGATTTGTTCTCTGTATCAGTATTTTACTTAAAGACTTGTATGAACCTATCTATCGAACATTTATGGTCTATGCGATACCACCGATGTATGGGATTTTGCGGGAGAAAAATCGATCTAGCTAGGTTTCATTTTTAAATAAATAATTTTATCTCTGTTTTTGGGCATTAAAAATATTGTATACTGTACAATTGAAAGCTAAGGATTTTTTTTAGCTGTCAAACGTAATGTTGTGTAATGGGTAACAGGCAAATGTCACTCGGCGCTTTTTCTTATTTTATTTATTTAAATTGCACTTTTTTTATATTTTAAAAAAATAACCAAGCAGGACTCATTCACTCAAGTACTAATTATAAAATAGTAGAACTTTTCTGTGCTATAAATGAATAATTAATAGAATTAGCAGTTACTTTGCGGAGATCCATAATACAAAAGAAATAATAAAATCATTTTGCTATAATCCGTAATGAAGTAAAATAGAAAATATATATAATGCTAAATTTAGAGTGGACAATGTATTTTCATTACTGATACATGCAGGATTCGTAAAAAGACATGCACAAATCTCCACCACCGCCACCACAATATACAAGCCAGTAACGTTCACTATCACAAACTCAACAATCCTTTCGCCTCGCAACCGAAGCATCATCAGGAGATAGACACCACGATAACATCGTAAAGCTTTGCGATTTTGTCGTTATGTATTTTCTATTTTATGGTGGAGCACACAGGTCGTTTTAGTCGGTGCGAGTCCGACATAACCGCCGCCTATCCCCGTCGGGCGTACCCATAAGGGTATTTTCTTGTATATAAAAAAAAGCATTATAGCAAAATAATTTTATTATTACTTTTGTGTTATGATTCAAACATTTCAATTCTTCTACTTCCAGCTTCACAAGAAGAGTGGGGCCGTCGTTATAATGTATCATTACTAGACCAGCACAGTGAATTGAAGAGACTGGCTGAAGCCAGAGCATTATCGGCAGCAGAACGTCAAGCTAAAGAGGAGGAGCATATTTTAGAGAGTGTAGCTCAGAGTAAGGCGCTTATGGGTGTTGCGGAATTGGCTAAAGGTGAATATCAACATCTAAAACTGGATCCCTGTATCTTGAAGCTGGTTTAAGTGGTAGTCATCCTTCTTTCATCATATACCTTAATACAAAAGTAATAATCACTACATAGTATAAAACAATGTCGCTTTCCCTGTCTGTCTCTATATCCCTATATTTATTTATTTATTAGGACATTCATTAGTTCCTAGATATAATACTTACGTATAATAATAAAAGGCACAAAAAATAAATTAATATGTACAACTTATAAAGTACTTGTCGTACTTGTCGTCACAGTATGCACCAAAAAAAAAAAAATTAATCTGCCCTTAACAATCTTACCATACCATTTTTTGTCATTTTCTTTTTACGAAAAATAATGTCGCAATAATAATGTAATTAAAATGCCGGTCGCGCTTCGCCCTTCGCCCCACTTCGAATTTAGCAGCGATCGGACGCGTTTATTTTTCACATGGCCAACTATTAGTTGCTCTTTTAATAGTAACCTGTGTAACCCTGTGGCTCAGTCTGGTTTCGAACTCGAACAGAACTCAACAGTTTTAAAATAATTCTCCGATCGCCAGCAACCTATACAGGATCATCAGCTGGGTCTGATCAAAAATTGACTGAATATTTCATTAAAATCGGTCCAGTCACTTCGAAGTCTATAAAGTACATTCAGACATTCATTTTTATATATTAGATTCAATTTATTTATAAATACATAAGTACGTTGAATCAACAAATTATTTTGAAAAGAAGTAACAAGTACAGTGCGAAAAAAAATGTTACCCACCATACTTACTTGTCACTTCTACTTAAAATGATTTTTAAAACGTTCAAATTCAAATAATTCTTTATTCAAATTGGCTTTTACAAGCACTTTCGAATCGTCAAATTAATAAATAAATAAAATAATAAATATATGGGACACTTACACACACGGTCGTCCGTCCCCAAAGTAAGTATCTATCTATCTATCTATCTAATTTCGGGGACGCCTGTCGGTGCAGAACGGGTGATCAGCTCCTATACCGGACTATTCCACCCATTTCCCCATGTTGGGACAAGGGTTTCACTGCTGTCCCGACAGTGTCACCTGCTCTAATCTACCCGTAGCTTTTACGAACCTGATAATATCCCTGAAGGAGATATTTGTCAGATCCTCAACTTCAATTTCATCCTTACCTAGTATCTCCCATCTTACCAGCGAGTACATTGGGCACTCAGCCATAAGGTGAAGACTCGTTTCTTCCTCTCCACACTCTGGGCACGCAGCATCTTCTGTTATTCTCATTATTGACAGGTGTCTGTTTAACAGGCAGTGCCCAGTTGTAATGCCTGTTACAATTGCTACATTCTCCCTGCTCTGAGACATCAGCTGTTTAGACTTCCTTATATCAAACGATTTGAGAAACAACTTTGCTTGTCTAAGCATTGTGTTTCTCCATCTTTTGTTAGATTCTGTTTCTATTCTTTTTTCTATCACACACTTTATTATATTATGTGCAATTGGGAGGAAGGGTTCTGGTCCTACGAATGTTTGACTAGCTCCCTTTCTTGCCAATTCGTCAGCTTTTTCGTTCCCTGCATGGCCACAGTGTCCCGGAACCCATGCAATCGTTACTTCCCCCTTCTCAGCTAATTCGTTTAGTTCACGCTTGCATTCCTTCACGATAGCTGAGGTTGTTTCTATGCGGTCAAGTGCTTTTAAAGCTGCTTGACTATCGCTATATATGACTATATTATGTTCTAATGTTATTTGTGATTCTTTGAGTTTCCTGGCACACTCCATGATAGCTATCATTTCGGCCTGGAAGACACTTGTATATTTACCCAGATTTAGGACCTGGTGTAAATCTGACGAGGTGCCGTAGACAATTCCAGCTCCCGCCAGCTTCGCGGATTCTCGTCTAGACCCGTCCGTGTAGCAGATGGTCTGACTCTTCGCGCTGTTTTCCACTTCCCAGTTTTCTTTTGCTCCTATGTGTATCCTATATTTTTTATCGAAGATTTTCTGTTTCTTGATCAAGTCACTTCTCCTGACGACCATAGACAGATTTTCTCCGTAAATCTTTTCTATATCTGTATGACCTTTATCTGTAAAGTTTCCTTTCCATTGTTGGAACACTTTCATCTTGTACCATTGCTCCATAGCTTTTCTCTTAGCTGCTAGGTCTAGAGGATAGAGTCCCACCAGAACTTCTAGTGCAGCGGATGGGGTTGTTCTCACTGCGCCTGTGATCATTAGTGTTGCTATCCTCTGTATCTTCATTAAGTCCTTGCTGTTGACTCCGATGTTGGCTCTGTGCCACCAAATCGAAGCGCCGTACAGTATTCTGGGTAGAATGATAGCCGTATATATCCACTTGATAATTTTTGGCTTCATACCCCAGGTTCTGCCCACCGCTCTTCTACATTGCATAAGTGCAATTTTTGCTTTGTTGCATTGTTCTTTGATGTGACTTCTAAACCTTAGGGTTTTGTCTAGCTTTATCCCTAAGTACTTTATTTCCTTTACCAACTGTATCTCTACACCCTTTATGCTGAGTGGATTAAAGTTGGCTATTTTCCTTTTGTTTGTGAAAAGGACTAGTTTGGTTTTCGTCGGATTAAGGTTTAATCCCCTTTCCTGACACCATCTTAGTGTTTCTTTAATACTAATACTCATTATGTTCCTTATAGTGCTCAGGTCTTTCCCTGTTACTAAAAGGACACCGTCATCTGAGTATGCTTGCATGTATGTCCTCATATCATTAATCTTCCTGACTAATGGATCTAGTAGGAGACACCACAGAAGAGGAGAGAGACACCCTCCCTGAGGAAATCCTCTCGTTGATTTTATTATGTGTGTAACTCCGCTTAGCTCCGCCGCGATTGAACGATGCTCTAGCATGTTCATTATCCAGCGTCCCACTTCATATGATATTCCTTCCCTACAGATTGAGTTTCTTATAGCATTGCGATTTGCTTTGTCAAAAGCACCTTCTACATCGAAGAAGCAACCTAATGCTATTTCTTTGTTACTTAAGGTTCTTTCTATCCTTACCACTAAATTATGGAGAGCTGTTTCTGTTGATTTTCCCCCCATATATGCATGTTGATTTTCATGCAGTGGAAGGTTGCTTTGTTCTAGGTTAGTTCTTATGTGTCCTTCGATCACTTTTTCTAGTGTTTTTAGAATGAACGAGGACAAACTAATACACCGAAATGACTTCGGTTCCTAATAGGTTTTCTTTCCAGGTTTTGGAATGAATACCGCTTTTACTTTTCTCCAGCTCGTCGGGATATAGCCCCACGCCAAACTGGCATTGAAGAGTGCTAACATGTTTCCTTTAATATATTCATATGCTACCTGTAGCATTTTAGGGAATATTTCATCTGGACCAGCTGCTTTGTATGGTGCAAATGACTTGATACTCCACTTAATATGCTCTGCTGTTATGATATTTCCCGGGTCTGACCAGTGGTATCTGGTGCTTGGTGATATCATTTCCTCTTTAATTTCTTTGCATTCTGGAAAATGTGCTTCTGCCATTTTGGTTAGTATTATTTTGGGATCCGTAATTATTGTCTCATCCAATTTAATACTACCCAGTCTGCATGTTCTGTCTTTTGCCAGTATTCGCATTAGACGTGCTGCTTCAGGGTATTCTGTGACCCCGTTGCAATACACCTGCCAGCCATTTCTGGACTCTTTTCTGCACTTTTTACGGAATTCCGTCCTGTTCTTCCTATATTCTGCCCAGCTCAATTCATCCCCTTTTTTAAGGGCAATTCTTTGAGATTTGCGTACTTTTTTCCTGAGTTTTTTCAGTTCGTTGTTCCACCACGGTTGACCCATACCTTGTGTGACCTCTCGTAGTGGACACGAACTGACAAAGGCATCTTTTAACGCTGTGCTTAGTTCCAATGCGCCTTCCTCTAACTCTTCTATCGTGTTGTAGGAAGTGTATTTGGATCTCCATTCGCTCATTAAGGACCCAAAATTGTCCCAGTTGGTCTTCTTAGCATTTCTAATACGCAATTTGCCAATTTTGCTGTTTATGTGGAAGGTGATTCTTCGATGATCTGACAGTGAGTCGTTCAGATCCACCTTCCAATCTTTTATGTATTTGGCCATGCCTTCCGATGCTAGAGTAATATCTAGCACTTCTTTTCTCGTGCTTGTAACGAACGTTGGTTCATTACCAATGTTCATTATCTCGAGATTGTTACTTATGATAAATTCTAACAGTGCTTCTCCTTTCCTATTTGTGTCTGTACTACCCCACACCTCATTGTGCGAGTTAGCGTCACATCCTATTATAAAATAAGTTTTCTTACCTTTGTATTTGTTAATGGTTTCTTCCAGTTCTCTAGTCGGTGGTGTCAAGTCGGTCTCACTAGGAATGTAGGCCGACATAAACGCCATCCTTAGTTTCTTTTCTTCATCTAGTGGAATCAAAGCTTCCACCGCTACTAAATCTCTGTAACATTCTAATTCAATTAGTCCTAAGTTTCTGATCCTACTACTGGTATAGATACATGTTCTGGGGTTCGACTCACCATTGTTGTAATAGGTTAGGTCTCCCCCTAAACAACCCATACCGACCACACGTCCGTTAACAACGTATGGTTCTTGTAGCAGGGCCACATCTATTTGCTTGCTGGTCACATATTCGCAGAGTTCGCTCATGGCTTCTCTGCAGTGGTGCAAGTTTATCTGAAGAATCTTTAGTGTGTGTGTGGTGTGTTTTTGTGAGTGTTTATGTTTTTTTGTGAGTGTTTATGTTTTTGTGAGTGTTTATGTCTTCCCATTAAGTGTGTTGTGTTGTGTTTGTTTGTTCTTTTTCCCAATACATAATGATGCCCCGCACAACTTCGAGCACCAGCTGTGAGGCAAGGCGCTCAAGAAGTGTACGAGGCATCAGTTATTTTATTTATTTATTTTATTTATTTTATTTTTAGGGGAAACAAACAATTATGAAAATACTTAAATATCGGTACCTTTGATCGTTAGTGTGCCGTGGTGGTACCGGCATCTCCGACTATTCCCTGCACGGATGTCTTAGCGGGGGGGTACTAGGGGCCCCGCCTGACGCTCCGATTGCTGGTTTCGTCGTGTCCGCTGGTTCCAGCACACGAGCAACACTGGTTGTACTGTTCTGTGCGGAGTTTGAATCGTTTTCGACTTGACTCTGTTCTTGTGTGTCTTGTTTGGGTTTGAGTTTTGGTTTCCAATTCAAAAACCTAACCTGCACTTGTGTGGCTTGGTAGAAGAGCCACACAAGACCCTCCCTAAAAAGTTCATTTATTTCCCGAGGGACCCCCACAATCAGACGCTCCCCCAGAGGAAGGGGCTCTCTGACGATGAGGCTCCACTCGGGGAGTATCAATTCTGTTCTATTACGATTTTGACCCCTAAGCAGAAGGAGAGGATCAGCTGCTCTCCTAGTGCCTGGGATCCAAATTGCCACTCTACCTCTATCTCTTCTCATGGCCTTGATCGAGACGCCGTTGTAGAGGCCGAAGTCGCACCCCAGCAACCAATCCCTCGACTGCTCAGTGGCTGGTGTCACAAGGAAGAACCCTTCTGCCACCAGCCCCGAGGTCGCAAAGTTTAGCTTGGAGCTGTCGACCTCCTCCACAACGGCTGCCTCGATAAGGTCAGCTATTTTGTCCCTTATGTGAGTTGCTAAATCCCCATCGACCGGCAAACCATCTGCACGATGGATGGCCACAGCGAGATCACACTGCTCCTTTGCAGTGCAACGTGGTCCCGCTGTAGCCCCCCAATTGCGACGCTTTGCCGGTCGCTGTTCGCTCAGTCCTTCTTCAGGGTCTATACCCTGCCTCTTCTTCTTCAGCGGTCTGGAGGTCTTCGCCTCCCCAACCCCCGAAGAGGTGTCCCCCTCCACGGGTTGGGAAGTCGAAGGCGCGTCCGACACGGCCAACTGCCTTCTAAGTTTCTTGGCCCTATTCTTGCGTTTTTTAGACGCCACCATCTTGAAATCGCCCTCACCCGTACCCGAAGGCCCAGGCGTCGGCGACTTCAATAGGTCCTCTTCTTCCCTCAGATGGAGGGTTTTTAAAAGTTCATCGTGGAGATTCGCTGCCGAACCTCCAGGATGCTCTAAACCGGAATGCGAAAAATTGCCCCCCCCAGAATACGAGGGGCAGCCTGAGACTGATGCTTGGGCCGTAACCCGAGCAGCAGTCTCAGGGAGGGATTCTCCAGCCGGGCTGGTACCCTCCTGGGGTAGACTATGCTTTTTTCCCGCGTCCATGTTTTTTTTAAGCAGGTGAGAGGATGTTTTTGGGGGAGGGATTGGATTGAGAAGGATTTGGGGGTAGAGGAAGGGGATAGCGGACGTGCGTGATTGCGTGGGAAACCGGAACCCCGCACCGCCAGATCATACTTGCTATTGCAGCCTGAGGAATAAAAAGTGTGAGCTCATTAGTGACTGCAACATTGCCCAGGGTGCACGGCGTGGACATGTATGATTCGACTTATGACAGTGCCCTGTAGCTCAGCTCACATACCTGAGCGTGACAACTGTCATCTACACCCCCAAAGTAAGTAACTTAATACTTGTGTTATGGACAGACAACTGGTGAATATATACTTATATATTTTTAAAATACATACTTAAATACAAACATACACCCAGGCTCAAAGACAAACAAATTCATTTATAGAAAATGTTAGCCCTTGGCGGGAACCGAACCCGCTACCCTGCGAAGGCAGGGCACCCACTGCGCCAACGAGCCAGTCAATTACAATAAAGCTACGACTGGTTCGGAAAGGTGCTCTTACGGTGCGTTCTTTCCAGGTATCCAATATTCGGAACCTATTAAAACATCCTGGAAACCGCCCAGGTGTATCCTGGAGCTGCCGGACCTCAGGCACGAGAGGATCCGTAGGGAAATGCGTATACTGGTCGAGGGAGAAGATGTGCCGCCTCCGATCAGGACATTCCAGCATATGAAGTTTCCTAAAGGTATGTAAAAAAAGAAATGTAGCTGTGGTAGCCCAGCGGTATCACCGTGCGCCTCTTTCGAGAAGGTCTAGGTTTCAAACCCCGAGCAGGCACCAATGAGTTTTCTAGTTTAAAAAAAAAACGGAGAGAAGAGGCCTATGCCCAGCAGTGGGATAGTAACAGGCCATTAGTTACTTACTTACTATGTAAAAATAGAGTGTCCAAAAATTCAAGAATAAATCTTGGCTGGGTCACCCAAAATTCAAGGATAAATCTATATTCAAATTCAAATTCAAAATATTCTTTATTCAAGTAAACTTGTAAACAAGTGCTTTTGAATCGTCAACTCTACTGCTGGTTCGGAAAGCTGCTCCTACCGAGAAGAGCCAGCAAAAACTCGGCGGTTGCTCTTTTAAAAATATAATACTGTTTACATTAAGTTGTTACTGTCTTGTACAGGTTCAAAGAGAGCTATATCCACACATTCTTATCTTCTAAATAATCTTCAAGAGTATAGTAGGCTTTCTGTATCAGCCTCTTTTTAACAGTGCTTTTAAACTGCTGTAATGGCAAAGCTGAAATTGAAATATATATTAATACTAGCCGTGCCAGAATCTTCGCCTGAATGGAAATTAGTATGCAAGGCTATAATATCACGCTCAGGTGAATAGGAAAGGAGCAGCAATCAAAAATAGTACGAAAACGGCAAAATTTAAAGCTTTCCTTGCGTGCGCTGAGTAAACGGTAATAGTTATTCAAAAATCATGTATTACAAAATTGTTCCCCTTTAAATGTTCTAAATAAAAGTCCGCGACAGCATATGTCTAGCTTTTAAGGTTAACCCACTATAAGCATTTTTATGGTTATCAAAATCATTACATATTTCGGTTTTAAACTTTCCACGATTGCTAGTATTTTATATTCTTCATTCCCTTCTTCATTTCTTACCGAGGTGTCGTAAAACGCGATGTCAGGTCGGTTGTTAAATATCTATCACCAAATCACGTGACAGCATTATAATATGTTGCGCCGACTTAAATTGGGATAAGGGCAGGAGGATGATGACGATTCTTCATTCCCAGGAATTTTACGTGGTCTCGAAGCGAAGGGCATCAAAAAGCCCACTCCAATCCAAGTTCAGGGTATACCAGCTGTGCTCAGTGGCAGAGATATGATCGGCATAGCGTTCACCGGTTCAGGGAAGACCCTGGTGTTCACATTACCCATTATCATGCTGTGTCTGGAACAGGAGGTGAAGATGCCTTTTATTAAGTGAGTTTTTGAATTAAAAAAAAAGTGTTTCACTTCGCAAGTGCGCCAGAAGTGAAAACTTGTATATAAGCGTTGTGCATTTTTCATATTTTGATATTCCAAAATATGAAAAATGCACAACGTTAATATACAAGTTTTCATATGTAAAATTTGTTGTAAAATTATTCACTAATAATGGTTAGGTTAGGATCAGGATAGGATTTTATAAGAATTGCTTTAATCTTTAATATTTAATCTTGTATGTATATATATGTATATTTTTTTTCGGAATCTCGTAAACGGCACCAACGATTTTCCCGAAATTCAGCATGTAGGCGGTTTTAGGGGAGAAAAATCAATCTAGCTAAGTGTTATCTAAAAAACATAATTTATCTCTGTTTTTGGCCATTAAAAAATACTAAAAAGAAATGAAATGAAAATACCTAGGAACGAGCTTTCTTTTTTTTATTTTGTAAAAAATTACCCAGATATTTATCAGTATAAAAGTACTATCATTATGTGGTTAAAAAATAATATTTATTTATTGCGCTTTCGTACACACGCCGTGTGGTATCCGGCTGAATAGAATAGTACCACCCTCATTTCTTACCGAAGTGCCGTAAAATACGACTAAGAAAAGTAAATGTCAGGCAGGCCGGTCGTAAAAACGCAGCCAAATCATGTAACAACATGTTTATAACATGTGCCGACCACACTTAGAGTGGGATAAGGGCAGGAAGATGATGATGCTCTTTCGTACACAATTTATATTACACTAGCAATCGCCAGCGGCTCCGCCCGCATTAAAGATTAAAACCGTAATATAGTCTTTTGATAACCATTAAAATGGTTAAAGTGGATTATCCTTAAAAGCTAGACTATATATATATATATATATATATATATATATATATATATATATATATATATATATATATATATATATATATATATATATATATATATATATATGTCGGGGATTTAGATGGGTTTTTATTGTAAGCGACTTCGGCGTTCTCTATATTTCAAGTCGTAGAATCAGTGCGCACACCCGGCGCCATCGAGTCTCAGATGTCCAATCTGTCATGTCGCTTTGTTACCAGCGCCACCTTACCATGCATTTTACATATGCGTCAAATATCACAATCACAAGCGACAGCTATTAGACAACCTTGACTACTGACTCCATGATTCGGCTAAAGTATCCCAAATGATAACAGATGTAACGCCATCTGTCCGGCAGTTAAACAAGTCTATTATTATCTTCACTTCTCCGACACGGCCATACTGACAGAGAGCGCGTTCTCGCGCGGTCTCATGCATGATGTGGTCACAGACGTCATCAGCCATGGGTCTAAACCTTAGAGTTTCCCCAGCGAACAATCCCTTACCGTTAAGCGAGTGTAGCTCAGTACAGCGTCACAAGCCAAAAGCACGGAGCTTGTAATGCTCAAGCGTTGGAAGTAAAAAGCGCAGAGCTTTCGATGCTCCAGTGTTGATAGCACAAAGCGCGGAGCTTTTTCGATGCTCAAGCGTTGGAAGCACAAAGCGCGGAGCTTTCAATGCTCAAGTGTCGCAAGCATAAAACGCAGAGCTTTCAATGCTCAAGTGTCGGACGCACAAAGCTCAGAGCTTTCAATTCTCGTGTCGCAAGCATAAAGCGCGGAGCTTTAAATGCTCAGGTATCGGCAGCACAAAGCGCGGAGCTTTCAATTCTCGTGTCGCAAGCATAAAGCACGGAGCTTTCAATGCTCAGGTATCGGCAGCACAAAGCGCGGAGCTTTCAATTCTCGTGTCGCAAGCATAAAGCACGAAGCTTTCAATGCTCAGGTATCGGCAGCACAAAGCGCGGAGCTTTCAATTCTCGTGTCGCAAGCATAAAGCGCGTAGCTTTCAATGCTCAGGTATCGACAGCACAAAGCGCGGAGCTTACAATGCTCAGGTATCGCCAGCACAAAGCGCGGAGCTTACAATGCTCAGGTATCGGCAGCACAAAGCGCGGAGCTTTCAATGCTCAGGCATCGCCAGCACAAAGCGCGGAGCTTTCAATGCTCAGGTATCGCCAGCACAAAGCGCGGAGCTTTCAATGCTCAGGTATCGCCAGCACAAAGCGCGGAGCTTTCAATGCTCAAGTATCGGCAGCACAAAGCGCGGAGCTTTCAATGCTCAAGTATCGGCAGCACAAAGCGCGAAGCTTTCAATGCTCAAATATCGGCAGAACTCAGACCAAGGTATGAGGTCGTCAAGTATGAAATTTGTAGAACATCAGGCAAAGTTTGCCAATAATTTTTATAAACACAAGAAACGATTTTTCTTACCAAAATATGCGCCCAAATTGCCAACATATTGTTGCCGTTTAAGCAACACATTGTTCGGCCTGGTCATTTAAAAACATGGTGGAACCACGTCCACCTCTATGTGTATGAACTCCTGGAAGGTCAATTTTACTGCATTATTGGAATGAACTTTTTTTTTTAAGGTCTACCATTACTTGTCTAATTATTTTCGACATATTTGTACCCTGACATCTGATGCATACATCTGATTAATGTTAGCGCACACTGTATACAATAACACGATATAATAGAATACCACTATTCCCGCTGCGTGATTCACTTCTCTTAAATAACGAACAATGACTTACTGTCACTGAAACGTTTTATCAATAAGAAGAGTCCACCGGAAACAACAACAGCACAGTGTTGCCGCCATTTTAATCAAAAAGGGGCGCGAAACTTGTTTCATGACTGTGTTGCTATAAAATACAAAGCGGAAGTCATTGGCGACAACATGAATACTACGTATTGCAGTATGTTTTGCAGATTAGTTATTTTCTAGGCACACGGAATGTTTGCGAATTTCATATTGACTTCATTTTTCATCACAAGTGTATATCCGATTCAAAAACCACCAGGTCAGACCAGGATTTGTGGCGAGAAAGCAACATCAAACAAGCTTCCAGACGCTCTCGTTTCTGGTTTTCGTTCAGCTCATGAGGAACCCACTTATCTAACGTTTCATTTGAGTCAAATGAGTTGATATTGTCTGTTTGCTTACTTTGATCATAATTCATAAGCACTTTGAGATGGATCAGACCACACGGTGAACTTTAATATGTCATTATTAACCTTTGATTCTGGGCGACGATTGTGGGGTTAAGGTTACCATTTCGAAATTTGACAAACTGTAGATCTTAGTATGATTACCTATTATCAGCAATATGTAAACATACGTACTGTCAAATAACAAACTGTCATAGTTGTCCAAACTGTAAACTACAAATTTCATTCAACTTATTATTTCTTTCGTAAAACAATTTCTTTTAAATCGTCCGCTTTTATTATCCATAATGTAATGAATAAACGTCTCTGCTAAAAAGATTAATAATTAAACGTAGCTTTTTTTAAATTAGCATACATACTGTAAACAATAGTACAAGATGTCGCCGCTATCCCGCGCATCAAACTCAAACTTAATTTTCTTAATTGAAATAAACTTGTAAACTAGTGCTTTTGAACCTTCAATTCTACCGCTGGAAAAGCGGAAAGCTCTCGCTACCAAGAAGAGCCAGCGAGAAACTCGGCGGTTGCTCTTTTCAACATAATACTTATAACCAGATACACCAAGTCATTACTATCTTGTACAGGGTCGGACAGTAGCTACGAGAATATCCACGCACTCTTCCCGTCAAAATAATCCTCAACAGTATATTAGGCTTTTTGTATCAGCCTCTCTTTAATAACATTTTTAAATTGCTGTTAAGTCAAAGCTAAAAATGACTGCGGAATTTTATTACAAAATCTTATACCCAAACTCAAGAACAAATTTCGTACTTATGCAAGGCACAAAGCAGGAGCGGCAAGCTTATGTCGGTTCCTACTTTATCTATTATATACGTCACCTATCGTTCTATAATTTTTTACATTTTTATGTACAAAAATTAAATTACTTAAAATGTACTGTGAGTGAGTAGTACATCACGAGTGCAGCTAGCTGGTAGATAACGAACTCGCCGTCGTTCCTTGTCACCGAACGTCTTACGAACATTCCCGATCGCATGGTCGGAGTATACGGAATAATAAATGGAGGTTTCGATGGCAACGGAATAACAAGCCGTCTGATGTGACGTGACGTTTGCTTTGGGATATAGTATTAATTACGAGTGCGGGAATACAATTTGAATTATAGTTTAGGGCTTCATTAAACCTCCCTTCTGGACTTTCTTTAACAAACATAGAAAAATACTCAACCATCTATGCAGTGTATGCGAGTTGAGATGTGTAACCTACCTTGCATCTTCATATACAAGACACATATTATATGTTATACATACACGAACATACTCACACCAACACTGATGTACAAAGAAACATACACGGTCCCACGATGCACCACCACGTTAGGAACACCAGAGCCCTTGGTGAGAGCAAACCCGAAGTGACATGCGGTCACTTGCCAGTGCGTGTTTGAGCCTGTACCATTTCATACAACATTAGACTGCAATCATTACACTACAATCTACAATAAAAAAAATCAATTTAATTTGTCTGTCAACAATTTTCAGCCTGCAGTTGATTGGACATATCGGCAAAACCCTCGGGGTACTTTCGCAATATTTCATGACACGCGTACTGAACACGCCCACCAGCCACCGGCTCTACATTGCACCTATCATTATCACAGACCTCTACTATTTTGGAGGGATAAGAATATGTCTCATTTGGTTTAACTATTAATCTGGGGTTCTTTTCGATAAAAACGATGTCGCCACTTTTGAAGGGACATATCCTAGCTGCCCTTATCATAGCGCACTTTATCAGCATAAACTTGCTCGTCCATCCTGAACTTTACCTCACGTCTAAGTTCGTGAAGGTCAAATATATCCTATTTGTGTTACTACAAAAGGCATTTTTGGATAAGTAGTTAGATGTCCATCAAGTGCTATGAAATCAGTAGGCGTCTTTTTCAACAAATCTGAACGTACCTGAGTATCTAAAATACCTGAGATAACGACTGCCACCTTGTTAGTTCACTCCAAGCAGGCTCAAACCGGTCGATCATGGCAAGTTTGTTACTTGAGTACTCTATGTAAATCTTAGCTGGAACACTGGTATACTGCACTATATTAAAGATATATGAAACCATATATGTATGAGGTCATGAAACCTCCTGGTCGCCGCAAATTATCTTGACAAACGTTCCTTCGCTTCATTTCACGTTTTGCACAATGGGTAAGACTTAGAGGTCCATTTACGTGCTCGATCTCGTAGATGCGTAAACACAACGTTTCGCGTCTCGTAACCTGTCCACGAATTTTCAGTACGGTAATGCTCTATTTTGTCGCACTACTCAGCAACTGTAAACTCAGAATCGTCGGGATCGAACGACGGTATGCAAACGTCACACGGTTTCCTTGACTTCACGTTACTTTTTGAGATTGACACTTTGGTATTACTACGGCCTAAAACTGTCGGCCATGCCGCGAAAGAAAACAAAAAAACAAATGAGGCATACTTATCATTAGGCAAAGCCATGAAACGATCATCTATTTGTGAGGTCGTATTTTCATCATTATCTCTTAGCACCACCATAACTTTCAACACGAGGTGTAGCTGAACCTCGAAAATATTTACTTTGTGTAGCCACAGGAGGGTTGGTAAGCACATTAGGTAAATGCTGTTCCGATCCCACCGCTGCTGTCGGGGATTTAGATGGGTTTTTATTGTAAGCGACTTCGGCGTTCTCTATATTTCAAGTCGTAGAATCAGTGCGCACACCCGGCGCCATCGAGTCTCAGATGTCCAATCTGTCATGTCGCTTTGTTACCAGCGCCACCTTACCATGCATTTTACATATGCGTCAAATATCACAATCACAAGCGACAGCTATTAGACAACCTTGACTACTGACTCCATGATTCGGCTAAAGTATCCCAAATGATAACAGATGTAACGCCATCTGTCCGGCAGTTAAACAAGTCTATTATTATCTTCACTTCTCCGACATATATATATATATATATATATACTAGCGGCCTGCCCCTGCTTCGCACGGGTATAAAATATATATCCCATGTCATTCAGTGTAAAAAAATGATTAAAACCGATCCAGTAGTTTTGATTTATCTCATTACTGCCCGTGGCCCGCAAGCGTTAAATTTGGAGAAAAACAATTTCCTTTCCCTATACCAAGAAGATTTCCTGCTATCTTTGGAATATCTAAATTCATATAGTACATTTTGACTTATTTACTTTTACATTTTCCCTATGTATTTAATTTTTACAATTAATTACAGAATGTCTTTATATACAACATTCACAGCTTCCTTGTTGTTAAACAAACTCTGGAAAGAACGATATAGCTGCTGGATTCGAAGTGCTATAGGGTGAAGCGCGGCCTCCTCATGGCATTTTAAATCTGTAATATCTCCGAAAATGTTCACTTAAATTACATGCTGTAAACGGCGATATTAATCTATATTAAATCAACAATTTATTTAAGGTACTTAATTGGATAAGGATTAATGCTGTATTGTATAAAAATTGCTTTGAACATAAGGCATCATTTTTCGTAAAAAGTAAATGAAAAAAAACTGCTATTGTGGGTTATCCATAAGAGATAGACATATACCATCGCGGACTTTTCTGTAGACCTTTTTAAGGTGTACAAATACTTAGTACATCATTTTGATAAATCTCGTAGGGTTTAGCCTGCGTTTGCAATGTAAGCGGAAAAAAATGTAATTATTTACAGAAACCTCAAAAATTACAGTATTTCTCTACTTCGTATTGAATGTTATTATACGTACAAACCTTGCTTTTGAATCACTCTATCTATTAAAAAAAACCGCATCAAAATCGGTTGCGTAGTTTTAAAGTTTTATGCGTACATACGGAAATATGGACTTTATTTTATAATATACTAGCGGCCTGCCCCTGCTTCGCACGGGTATAAAATATATATCCAATGTCATTCAGTGTAAAAAAATGATTAAAACCGATCCAGTAGTTTTGATTTATTCATTACTGCCAGTGGCCCGCAAGCGTTAAATTTGGAGAAAAACAATTTCCTTTCCCTATACCAAGAAGATTTCATGTTATCTTTGGAATATCTAAATTCATATAGTACATTTTTACTTATTTACTTTTACATTTTCCCTATGTATTTAATTTTTACAATTAATTACAGAATGTCTTTATATACAACATTCACAGCTTCCTTGTCGTTAAACAAACTCTGGAAAGAACGATATAGCTGCTGGATTCGAAGTGCTATAGGGTGAAGCGCGGCCTCCTCATGGCATTTTAAATCTGTAATATCTCCAAAAATGTTCACTTAAATTACATGCTGTAAACGGCGATATTGATCTATATTAAATCAACAATTTATTTAAGGTACTTAATTGGATAAGAATTAATGCTGTAGTGTATAAAAATTGCTTCAAAAATAAGGCATTATTTTTCGTAAAAAGTAAATGACAAAAAATGCTATTGTGGGTTATTCATAAGAGATAGACATATACCATCGCGGACTTTTCTGTAGACCTTTTCAAGGTGTACAAATACTTAGTACATCATTTTGATAAATCTCGTAGGGTTAAGCCTGCGTTTGCAATGTAAGCGGAAAAAAATGTAATTATTTACAGAAACCTCAAAAATTACAGTATTTCTCTACTCTGTATTGAATTTTATTATACGTACAAACCTTCCTCTAGAATCACTCTATCTATTTAAAAAAAAACCGCATCAAAATCTGTTGTGTAGTTTTAAAGATTGAAGCATACGTAGGGATATACGGACATAGGGAGAATGCGACTTTGTTTTATACTATGTAGTGATATTATTTATTTTTACAATTGATTAGACAATGTCTTTACATACAACATACATAGCTTTCTTATCATTAGAAAATATAAACTTGAAAGAAGGACATTTAGTTGCGCCTCCGATCGCTGCTAAATTCGAAGTGCTTATAGGTCGAAGCGCGGCCTCCTCGCGGGATTTTAAATCTGTAATATCTCCGAAAATGTTCACTTAAATTACATGCTGTAAACGGCAATATTGATCTATATTAAATCAACAATTTATTTAAGGTACTCAATTGGATAAGGATTAATGCTGTATTGTATAAAAATTGCTTTGAACATAAGGCATCATTTTTCGTAAAAAGTAAATGAAAAAAACTGCTATTGTGGGTTATCCATAAGAGATAGACATACCATCGCGGACTTTTCTGTAGACCTTTTTAAGGTGTACAAATACTTAGTACATCATTTTGATAAATCTCGTAGGGTTTAGCCTGCGTTTGCAATGTAAGCGGAAAAAAATGTAATTATTTACAAAAACCTCAAAAATTACAGCATTTCTCTACTTCGTATTGAATGTTATTATACGTACAAACCTTCCTTTTGAATCACTCTATCTATTAAAAAAAACCGCATCAAAATCGGTTGCGTAGTTTTAAAGTTTTATGCGTACATACGGAAATATGGACTTTGTTTTATAATATGTAGTGATAGTGATATATATATATATATATATATATATATATATATATATATATATATATATATATATATATATATATATATATATATATATATATATATATATATATATATATGTATATATGCTGTCGCGGACTTTTATTAATAACTTTTAGAGGGGAACAATTTTATAATACATGATTTTTGAATAACTTGCACCGTTTACTCAGCGCATGCTGGGAAAGCTTTAAATTTTGCCGTTTTCATACTATTTTTTATCGCTGCTCCTCTCCCCAAACTTAGAGAGGGATAAGGGCAGGATGGGATTTATTTATGACTATGCCTGCTGATGTATTCCAGAAACGAGGGTCCATACGGCCTCATCATTTGCCCGTCCAGAGAATTGGCAAAACAGACGCACGACATTATACTGCACTTCGTCAAGCATCTTAGGATGACTGGATGTCCTGAAATAAGGAGTTGTCTGGCTATTGGAGGTAAGTTAACATTTAATTTAACACTTTATTAGTTTATAGTTAAACTAGCAATTGCTAATGGCTGAACCCGCGTGGAAAGATTAAAACCGTAATATAGTCTTTTGATAACCATAAAAGTGGTTAAATTGGGTTAATCATTTAAAGCTAGACATATGCTGTCGCGGACTTTTATTAGGAATTTTTAGAGGCGATCAATTTTGTAATACATGATTTTTTTATAAAATCCCATATAATATGCAATGGAGAAATACTGTAATTTTTGAGGTGTCTAATGTGATGTCGTAACTAATTATATTTTTTTCCCGCTTACATGACATACTCTGGCTGAATCCTACGAGATTTATCAAAATAATGTACTAAGTATTTATACACCTTGAAAAGGTCTACAGAAAACTTCGTGATCATATTGCTATGGATAACATATAGTATATGTCTATCACTTATGGATAACCCACAATAGCATTTTTACACAATACATATAAACTGTCCTCTTCAATCACTTTTGGTTTTTTTTCTATTTTGAGTGGTTCTCGGTACGGTATTTTATTCCACTGGCGAGAAACGCCGAACTCGCTACAGGTCAGGGGTGGCGGCTTCCGCTATTGGATACGCCGCCCCCGCCTGTAACCTTATGAATGTGTGACACAGTCTTTATTACTTATCTAAATACATAAATAAATACATAAAATTTACTTTAACGCCAAAGGAACAAATAAGAGTGGTTAAGTTGAATTTATATAAAGAGAAAAAGAAAAGTAAAGCAAAAAAAAAGAATGGTATAGACATAAATTTTAAATACAAAGTTCTTGTGCAAAATCAGACACGTAATTTGTAGATTCTTAATTATAAAACTTACACACTATTACAGGCATCTTTATGCTTTTTATAATATTGAGGGGAGTGGGGGGGAGAAAGCGACTTTGTTTTATTGATCTATGTAGTAATTAACATCTAAATGTTTACACAATCTAGGCAACAGATATATAAATAAAAAGTGGTTAAAAAGTCCGTGAATTACAAAATGGCGGCTACTGAAAATCGGTGTTCGGGTTTCATATTCGAACCAAAGCCGGCTTACCGCAATACCTGTTTCTATTACAGGCGTAGCGGTTTCCGAGTGTATGGAGGTAGTCCAAAGAGGAGTCCACATCATGGTGGCAACCCCTGGCCGGCTCATGGACATGCTGGACAAGAAAATGGTATACATATTTACTTAGCTTTTGCCACGCAACTTCGTATATATTGTGGGTCTTCTCCTCAGCCTTGTTTAGGCCTGGGCTTCGGGCCTCGAAGTTTGACCTCTTTACCCGGGCTTGTCTATGGCAATCACTATCGCCCGGGTAATTTCTTCGACCTTTAAGGTCAGGAGTCCACTTTTTAGGCAATCAATTTCAGCTTTGCCATTACATCAGTTTAAAAACACTGTTAAAAAGAGGCTGATACAGAAAGCCTACTATACTCTTGAAGATTATTTAGAAGATAAGAATGTGTGGATATAGCTCTCTCTGAACCTGTACAAGACAGTAACGACTTAATGTAAATAGTATTAAGAATTATATTTTTAAAAGAGCAACCGCCGTGTTTCTTGCTGGCTCTTCTCGGTAGGAACAGCTTTCCGAACCAGCAGTAGAGTTGACGATTCAAAAGCACTTGTTTACAAGTTTATTTGAATAAAGAATATTTTGAATTTGAATTTAGGCGGACGCCTTAAGGTCTTAAGGGTTGACCTTAAGACCTGATGGGCGTTGGGGTCCTAAGGTGCTGGAATGGCGACCTCGCACTGGATAGCGCAGCGTTGGTAGACCCCCAACGAGGTGGACTGACGACCTCAAAAAGGTCGCGGGGAGCCGCTGGATCCAAGCGGCACAAAATCGTGGATTGTGGCGATCCCTTAAATTCAAATTCAAATTCAAAATATTCTTTATTCAAATAAACTTGTAAAACAAGTGCTTTTGAATCGTCAACTCTACTGCTGGTTCGGAAAGCTGTTCCTACCGAGAAGAGCCAGCAAGAAACTCGGCGGTTGCTCTTTTAAAAATATAATTCTTAATACTATTTACATTATGTCGTTACTGTCTTGTACAGGCTCAAAGAGAGCTATATCCACAAGGAGACCTATGTTCAGCAGTGGACGTCCACCGGTTGAGAAAGAAGAAGAAGCCTTAAAGTACACTGGGTTCCTATGGTCGTACTTCTTCTGCCGCGTCTCCTCTCTTCTCCTCTCCTACCGGGGAGGGTGATAGGAGGACGCAACGTCGTTCGCGTGGACTGTTGTCGTGTGATATATTGATAATAGATGGCGCTGTTCAATTTCACACAGCGTTCTTACTAAAATAAATACATAAAGGGTATATTACCCAGGTACGTCTAAACGTGTGCCGATATCTGTGTATGGACGAGGCCGATCGCATGATCGACATGGGCTTTGAGGAGGATGTGAGGACCATCTTCTCCTATTTCGCCGGCCAGCGGCAGACGCTGCTGTTCAGCGCCACCATGCCCAGGAAGATACAGAACTTCGCCAGGTCAGTGCTGAAGATTCACTACATAGTGTAAAACAAAGTCGCTTTCCCTGTCCCCATGTCCCTATATCCCTATGTATGCTTAAATCTTTAAAACTACGCAGATAGAGTGATTGAAGGGGATGGTTTATATGTATAATAACATTCAATATGGAGTAGAGAAATACTGTAATTTTTGAGGTTTCTAATGTGATGTCGTAAATAATTACATTTTTATCCACTTACATTGCAAACGCAGGCTGAACACTACGAGATTTATCAAAATAATGTACTAAGTATTTGTACACCTTGAAAAGGTCTACAGAAAAGTCCGCGATGGTATATGTCTATCTCTTATGGATAACCCACATTAGCATTTTTTGTCATTTACTTTTTACGAAAAATAATTCCCTCTTCAATAACTCTATCTATTAAAAAAGACTGCATCAAAATCTGTTGCATAGTTTTAAAGATTTAAGCATACATAGGAAAGCGACTTTATTTTATATTATGTAGGGATTTGCGCGCACACACAACAGCACATTTGCACAGAAGTATGCGCGCACAGGCTACGTACGTTCATACAAGAACGTACGTAGTGTGTTCTGGCATGCTCGCACGCACTCACGTAAAAATGCGTACGCACGCACTCACAATCTCGTACGTATACACACTCGCACGTACATAGACACGCTTGTACTTGTACGCACTCACCCACAAGTACGTACTTACACACGCACTCACAAGCATATATCAACGCGCGCTCGCACGCATGTAAAAGCATGTACGCACGCACACATTCACCCACAAGCACGTACATACGCACGCTTTAACGCACGCACTCACAATCACGTAAGTACGCACGCACTTACAAGCACGTATGTACGCACGCACTCACAATCGCGTACGTACTATTACGGAACCCTAATGTTACCAGAATTGCTGACAGACTGCTTCATCAGCAGTCTGGTCCAGATCAACCAAACCAAAATAATTTATAGAATTAGGCGTTACTTTGCGGAGATCCATAATACAAAAGTAATAATAACATTATTTATTAGGAGATAGTCTCCGCGACCAAAATCGCAATCTTCTGATGATGCTTCGGTTGCGGGGCGAAACGATCGTTGAGTTTGTGATAGTGAATTATATAGTGCTTGTGTATTGTGGTGGCGGTGGTGGAGGTTTTCGCATGTGTTTTTACGAATGCATGTATCAGGTATGATAACCGATTGTCCACTCTACATTTAGTATTATATATATTTTCTATTTTACTTCATCGCGAATTATAGCAAAATAATTTTATTATTACTTTTGAAAACCAAAATCATTTTATATTTCAGTGTGTAAAATAAATTCTATTTAAAAAAGCCAGTTTTTTTCCTGGCTCCCTGTAACATTACGCACGCACTCGCAGGTACATACGCACGCACGCACGCACTAGCAAATACGTATACACGCATATTTTAAAGGGTACCCACACCTTCAGATCAGCTCTGGTGAAGCCAGTGACGGTGAACGTGGGTCGAGCCGGCGCCGCGTCCCTCAACGTCCGCCAGGAGTTGGAGCTGGTGCAAGCGGAAGCCAGGACGGTCCATCTTCTCCAGTGCTTGCAGAAGACACCTCCCCCTGTGCTAGTCTTCGCTGAGAGGAAGCAGCACGTGGACGCGATACACGAGTATCTACTTTTGAAAGGTATGGCCTGGAATACCTTAACTGAGGTTGAAGTAGCTTAGAATTTAGTTTATATTTATAATATAGGTTAAGATTAATGTGTGCATGACTTAGATTAATATCCCTTCCCTATCCTCAATCCCACCAGCGTTGAATGGATTCCCCCCAAACTCAAAGCACAGGCGGGGCGGCGGTGGACGTATCCAATAGCGGAAGCCGTCACCCCTGACCTGTAGCGAGTTTAGCCACAGGTTCGGCGTTTCTCGCCTGTGGAAAAAAGATCACATCAGAGATCCACTTAAATTAGGAAAAAAAAATTAACTGGGGCTTGTGAGTGAATAAATTTCAAAACAGACGAGATTGTGGAAGTACCCAATACCGGAAGCAATCATCCCAAGTTCAAATTCAAACAAAACTAATAAGAATATTATTTTGCTATAATCCGCGATAAATGAAAATATATGTAATGCTAAATGTGGAGTGTATCCGAACTATCATACATGCTGAATATGTAAAATCGCTACGATTTGGTCATGGAATCTATCTCCTGACGATGCTTCGGTTAGGGGGCGAAACGATTGTTGAGATTGTGGTGGTGAATGTGTGCAGTGCTTGTGTATTAGTTATCGGTGGCGGGTAGTGCATGAGTTGTTACAAAATCTGCATGTTTTCGGGCTCTACAATTTTTTTGAAATTAACGTTGAATACAATCACAATTTTTCGCTGCCAAATGTAAAGGTCATGGTGGTTCATTTGGGGAACGGGCGGTCTAGAGAAGTGAAACCTACCTAGGATCGAGCCCCACCTGCCCTATTATTTTTAATTTTTTTTACGCGTGGGCTGAAAAGCAGCTTTAAGCTAAGTCCCGCGACCTTTTCACGATATTGTTAGATAAGTAATTTTTAGTGTAAAATGGGATTATCGTGAATAAAGTTATTATTATTATTATATGCTTTTAGGTGTCGAGGCAGTGGCGATCCATGGTGGCAAAGACCAGGAGGAGAGGTCCCGCGCTGTGGAGGCGTTCAGACGTGGGGAGAAGGACGTCCTCGTGGCCACCGACGTGGCTAGCAAAGGTTAGACATCAACACAAACACCCGAATACAATGTGCGAACATTTCCCAGTTAGTTTTTAGGTCAAGGTTCGACTAGCGTGTATGGTCATTGATCTTTATAAATCGTGTTTATGTTTTAAAAAATGAAAAATAATTCCTGTCGCTAAAATACTACGTTGAATTAAATGATTTTGTCATCTATGGTGTATAGATACCTAAAATTAAAATTTATTCCTTATAATCAGTACAACGCCGTGTGGTATCCGGCTGAATGGAATAGTACCACCCTCATTTATTACCGAGGTGTCGTAAAAGGTGACTAAGGTAAGTCGACCCGCTGTGTGGTATCCGGTTTAGTAGAATAGACCACCCGCTTTCTGACTGAGGTTTCGTAAAATACGACTGAGGTAAGTATTCTCTCCGTTTTTGAAGAGAAGGATCGGAGCTAAGACCTACCACGCTGCTCCAATGATTGGTAGGTTACACATATCTCTAGAATTCTCTAGAGATATGCAGGTTTCCTCACGATGTTTTCCTTCACCGAAAAGCGTGTGATAAATTGCAATTATCAATTAGACACATAAGTTTTAACAGAAAAACTCATTGGTGTCTGCCCGGGTTTGAACCCGTGACCTTCTCGAAAGAGTCGCACGGTGTTACCGCTAGGCTATCACAGCTTACCAATAGTACTTAAATTATGTATTTACAGGTTTGGACTTTGAAAATATACAACATGTGATAAATTACGATATGCCAGAGGACATTGAAAACTACGTCCATCGTATAGGACGTACGGGGAGAGCCGGGGGCGAAGGTGTGGCCACCACTTTGCTGGGAAGAGCGGCTGATATGAGTGTCCTGAGGGATTTGGCACATCTCCTCACAGAAGCCGGTCAAAAGGTACGTGGAACTGACAATCCGGTTTGAAGGGCCATAAGTAAATGACACACTTTCATATCAAATCAAAACATTTTTTATTCAAATAAGCTTTTTCAGGCACTTTTAAATGCTCAATGAAGCTACAACTGGTTCAGAATGTTCTTACCGAGAAGAACTAGTGTTGATTAATCCGGTTCAAAGGACCATAAATTAATGACCACTTTTGTTAAGAAATAATTTATTAATGATTTAATTTAGATTTTACAAATAGTTGGTATAACAAATCTGGTTCAAAGGACCATAAATAAATGAATGATACTAAAAATTTTAATTTAAAATGTAAGTCACTATCTACATTTATACACATCAGACTCGTTAACGATTAAGATATATTAAAATTGGACAAAGTGTTTGTTAGTAATTAACTGATAATCCGGTTCAAATTACTATAAATAAATGATTGATCCTAAAAATATAAATAAATTAAAATAAAATTCACTATCTACATTTATACACATCATGCTTGTTAACGATTAAGATATTGTGATTGAAACTGGACAACGTATTGGTTAGTAACAAACTGATAATCCGGTTCAAAGGACCATAAATAAATGATTGATCCTAAAAATTTAAATTTAACAAAATGTAAATATCTATCTACATTTATACACATCCGGCTAGTTAACGATTAGGTTATTCTTATTAAAACTAGACAAAGTGTTGGTTACTAACAAATTGACGATCCGGTTCGAAGGACCATAAGCGTTCAATATGTATTTAACTTTAACCCTTATTTATCAGCACCTGGGTGACTGAGTCTTGCTCGGTAATTTATTACGAAATAAAAAAAAGAAACTTAAAAAAAAATTGTGGAGTATGTGGGGCTCGATCCGAAATTTCTCGCGACCACCCGTTCCCCAAATAAGCTACGCTGACTTGACGATTAACAGCAAATATAGTGTTTTATATATTCATTGTAAATTTTTGTAAATTTTGAATGCCCAAAAACAGGGAATGATTTTTTTTTTAATAAAACCTAGCTAGATCGATTTTTCTCCCCCGAAACCCCCTACATGCTGAATTTCAGGAAAATCGTTAGAGCCGTTTCCGAGAATTCGAAAATATATATATACATACAAGATTAATTCATTTAAATATTAAAGATGAATCATTTTCGGTAATGAATATGATTTGTAAACTTTCCCAGGTTCCCGCATTCCTCCTGGACATGATTGGCGAGCCAGATGTTCCCGCTGCAGATGGCCAGGGATGCTCCTACTGCGGGGGACTTGGCCATAGAATTACAGGTATTTCATACCATTTTTATATTAATTTCACTCCCAACTATTTATACCACCAGCCCTCCACTACACGTCGCCCTAAGCCGCGGTCCGGCCTCACAGGAGGCACCCTTAGGACGACGTTCCCCATAGCTAGTAGAGCTTCATACAACAGCGTGATGACTAGTCACAGTCATACCACCAGCCCTCCACTACACGTCGCCCTAAGCCGCGGTCCGGCCTCACAGGAGGCACCCTTAGGACGACGTTCCCCATAGCTAGTAGAGCTTCATACAACAGCGTGATGACTAGTCACAGTCATACCACCAGCCCTCCACTACACGTCGCCCTAAGCCGCGGTCCGGCCTCACAGGAGGCACCCTTAGGACGACGTTCCCCATAGCTAGTAGAGCTTCATACAACAGCGTGATGACTAGTCACAGTCATACCACCAGCCCTCCACTACACGTCGCCCTAAGCCGCGGTCCGGCCTCACAGGAGGCACCCTTAGGACGACGTTCCCCATAGCTAGTAGAGCTTCATACAACAGCGTGATGACTAGTCACAGTCATACCACCAGCCCTCCACTACACGTCGCCCTAAGTGGTTAACATTATTTACCAAAATTTACTTTACTATAACTTGTCTCACTTCGTAGATTAGCTGGCAGAACTCCGTCATAGGGATAAGTTGACCTTTGTACACTTTATTATTAATAATGTTTATCCAAGGTTTTTTATGATGGTATATAAATAAACGATATATAAAAATTGAGCATTATAAACATCATCCTCCTGCCCTTATCCCACCCTAAGTGGGGTCGGCAAAACATGTTATAAATATGCTGTCACCTGGCCGCCTGCCTGACGTCAACTTACCTTAGTCGTTACGACACCTCGGTAAGAAAGAGGGTGGTCTATTTTACTAAACCGGATACCACACGGTTGGTCAACTTATCTTAGTCGCCTTTTACGACACCTCGGTAAAAAACGAGGATGGTTTATCTTACTCAGCCGGATACCACACGGTTGGTCAACTTATCTTAGTCGCCTTTTACGACACCTCAGTAAGAAATGAGGGCGGTACTATTCTATTCAGCCGGATACCACACGGCGAAAAAGAAATTCATTAATTCAATTTAGCATATAAAGCATTAATATGCTTTATGTATTATTATTATATATATTCTTATATATTATTATTAATATGTTTTGTGCTCAAAAAAACCCTATGTCAGAACTGTTCCATTCCCGCATTTAGCGCCTTCTAATACGCAATAGTATTCAAATTCAAATTCAAACTATTCTTTATTCAAATAAACTTGTAAACAAGTGCTTTTGAATCGTCAACTCTACTGCTGGTTCGGTAAGCTGTTCCTACCGTAAGGAGCCAGCAAGAAACTCGGCGGTTGCTCTAAAAAATACAATTGTTAATGCTAGTTACATTTAATGTTTCTATCTTGTACAGGGTCGAACAATATTTATATCCACGCATTTTTATCGTTTAAATAATCCTCAACAGTATAGTAGGCTTTCTGTATCAGCCTCTCCTTAATAGTGTTTTTAAACTGCTGTAATGGCAAAGTTAAAATTGATTGTGGAATTTTATTATATAATCTTATACCCAAACCCACAAACGACTTACGTACTTTTTCAAGGCGCAAAGCAGGAGCCGCAAGCTTATGTCGGTTCCTACTTTGTCTACTATATACATCACCTATTGTTTTATAATTTTTTATATTTTTATATACAAAAATTAAATTACTTAAAATATTACCTGATATAATCTTGATTTCCGCCCCGATATAAACTCGTTCAGTGCATGTAATTCTTATTAAATAAAAATTTCTTTAACTATTTTTTCCCATATCCCAGAATGTCCCAAATTGGAGGCGGTCCAGAATAAACAGGCGTCGAACATCGGCCGGAGGGATTATTTGGCGAACACAGCGGCTGACTATTAATACTATATGTTGTATTGTCCTTAAAATTAACTCCTTATATATTGTACATATTGTAAATAAATTGACATCAAACATAATGATTGGTTTTATTTACGCTGTGTGGTATCCGGCTGAATAGAATAGTACCACCCTCATTTCTTACCGAGGTGTCTTAAAAGGCGACTAAAGTTAGTAGACCCGCCGTGTGGTATCCGGCTGAGTAGAATAGACCAACCTCATTTCTTACCGAGGTGTCTTAAAAGGCGACTAAAGTAAGTCGACCCACCGTGTGGTATCCGGTTAAGTAAAATAGACTAACCTCTTTCTTACCGAGGAGTCATAAAATACAACTGAGGTAAGTTAACGTCAGGCAGGCGGCCGGTCGTAAAATGCCGACCCCACTTAGAGTGGGATAAGGGCAAGATGATATAAAGTGTTGCAAATAAAACACAATTTCATTTTAAATATTTATTTACCAGCAATAGATAGGTCTCGAATAACAAAAAAATTGATGACGTAATAGTTAACATGATCGTAGTGACGTCACCCGCCGCGCCATTACGACCTACCCACATATTTATACAAGGAAAAACAATTCACATTTTACTATATATATTTAATTACATGTTAGTTTCTTAACAGATAACGTAAATAAAACTAAGGCATGGTTCACACTAAATATATATCTAATAAAAAAAACCTGATTATATATCTATTTAAGTGCGTCCTGCTTAATGGGTACATATCGCGCGTTTAGTATTAAAGAGACCTAAGTCAAAAAGTTGTTTAAAAGACCCATAACTTTGAAGGGAAAGCCTAGCTTTTTTTTATAAATATATAGGACGCTTACACACAGTCCGTCCCCAAAGTAACTTAATACTTGTGTTATGGACAGACAACTGGTTAATATATACATATATATCGTTTAAATACATACATAAATACAAATATACACCCAGGCTCAAAGACCAATAAATTCATTTATAGAAAATGTTAGCCCTCGGCGGTAATTGAACCCGCTACCCGCGGAGCTGAAGGCAGGGTCACTACCCACTACTCCAACGGGCCAGTCAACTAATAGTTTTTAATAGTTCCTAACCCGAATCATAGATCGCATTGAGATAAGTTTTACAATGTATCCAACTAAGTGAAACCTGATTTGGAATTAGGTCACTTTAATACTAAGCGTGCCATGTGTCTAAAAGACCCATAACTTAGAAGCGCGAGACTAGCTTTTTTTTAATAGTTCGTAGCCTGATTCATAGATGGCATTAAGATTATTACAATGTATCCCATTAAATTAAGCATAATTTTGAAAAAGGTCACTTTAATACTAAGCGTGCGATATGTATAAATAAATATATGGGACAATTAAACACAATGGTGACAGACAACTAGTAAAATACATTTTACATACATATATACACCCAGACTCGAAATACGTAGAAATGTTGGCCAAAAATAATTTATAAATAAATAAATATTAAAAATATTACGCGTTACTATGCGGAGATCCATAATACAAAAGTAATAAGTAAAAGTAAGTAAATATATTACTTTTGTAAAATGTTGGCCCTTATTGGAAATCGAACCTGTGATCCCCAGAGTTGATAATAGGATCACTGCTACCTGTGCCAGAATCTGGTAAATTAATACAAAAGTAATAAGTAAAGGAAGTAAATAATATATTACTTTTAAAAAATTGTTAGCCCTTATTGGAAATCGAACCTGTGATCCTCAGAGTTTATAATAGGATCACTGCTACCTGTGCCAGAATCTGGTAAATTAATAATACAAAAGTAATAAATAAAAGAAAGTAAATAATATATTACTTTTGTAAAATGTTGGCCCTCAGTGGAAATCGAACCTGTGATCCTCAGAGTTTATAATAGGATCACTGCTACCTGTGCCAGAATCTGGTAAATTAATAATACAAAAGTAATAAATAAAAGAAAGTAAATAATATATTACTTTTGTAAAATGTTGGCCCTCAGTGGAAATCGAACCTGTGATCCTCAGAGTTTATAATAGGATCACTGCTACCTGTGCCAGAATCTGGTAAATTAATAATACAAAAGTAATAAATAAAAGAAAGTAAATAATATATTACTTTTGTAAAATGTTGGCCCTCAGTGGAAATCGAACCTGTGATCCTCAGAGTTTATAATAGGATCACTGCTACCTGTGCCAGAATCTGGTAAATTAATAATACAAAAGTAATAAATAAAAGAAAGTAAATAATATATTACTTTTGTAAAATGTTGGCCCTCAGTGGAAATCGAACCTGTGATCCTCAGAGTTTATAATAGGATCACTGCTACCTGTGCCAGAATCTGGTAAATTAATAATACAAAAGTAATAAATAAAAGAAAGTAAATAATATATTACTTTTGTAAAATGTTGGCCCTCAGTGGAAATCGAACCTGTGATCCTCAGAGTTTATAATAGGATCACTGCTACCTGTGCCAGAATCTGGTAAATTAATAATACAAAAGTAATAAATAAAAGAAAGTAAATAATATATTACTTTTGTAAAATGTTGGCCCTCAGTGGAAATCGAACCTGTGATCCTCAGAGTTTATAATAGGATCACTGCTACCTGTGCCAGAATCTGGTAAATTAATAATACAAAAGTAATAAATAAAAGAAAGTAAATAATATATTACTTTTGTAAAATGTTGGCCCTCAGTGGAAATCGAACCTGTGATCCTCAGAGTTTATAATAGGATCACTGCTACCTGTGCCAGAATCTGGTAAATTAATAATACAAAAGTAATAAATAAAAGAAAGTAAATAATATATTACTTTTGTAAAATGTTGGCCCTCAGTGGAAATCGAACCTGTGATCCTCAGAGTTTATAATAGGATCACTGCTACCTGTGCCAGAATCTGGTAAATTAATAATACAAAAGTAATAAATAAAAGAAAGTAAATAATATATTACTTTTGTAAAATGTTGGCCCTCAGTGGAAATCGAACCTGTGATCCTCAGAGTTTATAATAGGATCACTGCTACCTGTGCCAGAATCTGGTAAATTAATAATACAAAAGTAATAAATAAAAGAAAGTAAATAATATATTACTTTTGTAAAATGTTGGCCCTCAGTGGAAATCGAACCTGTGATCCTCAGAGTTTATAATAGGATCACTGCTACCTGTGCCAGAATCTGGTAAATTAATAATACAAAAGTAATAAATAAAAGAAAGTAAATAATATATTACTTTTGTAAAATGTTGGCCCTCAGTGGAAATCGAACCTGTGATCCTCAGAGTTTATAATAGGATCACTGCTACCTGTGCCAGAATCTGGTAAATTAATAATACAAAAGTAATAAATAAAAGAAAGTAAATAATATATTACTTTTGTAAAATGTTGGCCCTCAGTGGAAATCGAACCTGTGATCCTCAGAGTTTATAATAGGATCACTGCTACCTGTGCCAGAATCTGGTAAATTAATAATACAAAAGTAATAAATAAAAGAAAGTAAATAATATATTACTTTTGTAAAATGTTGGCCCTCAGTGGAAATCGAACCTGTGATCCTCAGAGTTTATAATAGGATCACTGCTACCTGTGCCAGAATCTGGTAAATTAATAATACAAAAGTAATAAATAAAAGAAAGTAAATAATATATTACTTTTGTAAAATGTTGGCCCTCAGTGGAAATCGAACCTGTGATCCTCAGAGTTTATAATAGGATCACTGCTACCTGTGCCAGAATCTGGTAAATTAATAATACAAAAGTAATAAATAAAAGAAAGTAAATAATATATTACTTTTGTAAAATGTTGGCCCTCAGTGGAAATCGAACCTGTGATCCTCAGAGTTTATAATAGGATCACTGCTACCTGTGCCAGAATCTGGTAAATTAATACAAAAGTAATAAGTAAAAGTAAATAATATATTACTTTTGAAAAATTGTTGGCCCTTATTGGAAATCGAACCTGTGATCCCCAGAGTTGATAATAGGATCACTGCTACCTGTGCCAGAATCTGGTAAATTAATACAAAAGTAATAAGTAAAAGTAAGTAAATATATTACTTTTGTAAAATGTTGGCCCTCAGTGGAAATCGAACCTGTGATCCCCAGAGTTGATAATAGGATCACTGCTACCTGTGCCAGAATCTGGTAAATTATTACAAAAGTAATAAGTAAAGTAAGTAAATAATATATTACTTTTGTAAAATGGCCCTCGGTGGAAATCGAACCTGTGATCCCCAGAGTTGATAACACTGTTACTTGTGGCAGAACGAGATAGATTCTATAATCTATAAATAAAAATAATTAAATAAAATCCGGTCTCTGGTTTATTGCAATTAAGCAGGACACACTTAGAGGTGAGTCGAGGATTTTCAAAAACGATCTTCCATTATTTTCATTAAACCATAATCTTCATAATTTTTTCAAAAAAAATGATAAATTTTAATCCCTTTTAAACATAGGAACTATAATATTTTGAAAATAATTAAATATTTCTGTACAAGCACATGTTCCTTCGACTATCACATGTTCTAGCAATAAGCTACATGTTCAAGAAATCATTGGGAAGAAGTTCACTTCATTTTACAATTCAACTTTCAAAATAATTTAAGAATGATCAGATACTGTTATTACAACTTGTTCAATTTATTTTAAAGTCATAAATAAATTAAGTATAAAATTACTATACAACATGTAACTTATTGCTTAGACATGTTAGTAATTGCTTAGGTATTCAATTCATTAATAGCAGATTTAGATTTCAACATATACCTTATTGTTAACTTTACAGTTTTTTCATGTGACCTGTTGCTCAGACATGCAATTTTTACTTCAAAAGTAATAACAAAATTATTTTGCTATAATCCGCAATGAAGTAAAATAGCTTTGCGATTTTGTCGTGGAGTCTATCTCCTGATGATACTTCGTTTGCGGGGCGAAACGATTGTTGAGTTTGTGATAGTGAACGTATGTAGTACATGTGTATTGTGGTGGCGGCGGTGGAAGTTTGTGCATGTGTTTTTACGAATCCTGCATGTATGAGGTATGAAAACGGATTGTCCACGCTACATTTAGCATTATATATATTTTCTATTTAACTTCATCGTGGATTATAGCAAAATAATTTTAATATAACTTTTGAATTATGGATCTCCGCAAAGTAACGCCTAATTCTATAAAACAATTTTTACTTAAAAATTTTGCTTATTGTTTGAACATGTATGTTGCTAAAACATATAGCTATTTTTTTTGAAATGTAAGTATATTTTTGAAACATGTACATTATTTTTTAACATGTATCTTGTATGTGTTATTATAAACTTATAACTTGACTGTTTCTACATGTGACCTATTGCTTAAACATGACATTTATAACTGGAACAATAATGCTTATCGCTTGAACATGTAGCATATTGTTGAAACATGTAGCTTATTTTTGTAGAATTATATTATTGTTTATGTTACTTGAATGAATTATTTAAACATGTAACCTTACAGTTTCTATATGTAATCTATTGCTTTGACATGGAATTTGTAACTGGAACATAATGCTTATTGCTTGAACATGTAGCATATTGTTGAAACATGTAGATTATTTTATAAGATGTATCTTTTTGTTTATGTTACTTGAATGAATTATTTAAACATGTAACCTTACAGTTTCTATATGTAATCTATTGCTTTGACATGGAATTTATAAGTGGAACAATATGCTAATTGCTTGAACATGTAGCATATTGTTGAAACATGTACATTTTTTAACATGTAGTTTATAGTAAGTAAATGTAGATTATAACTTAATACTCTGAACAGTGTATTGAATGGAATGGATGGATATTTCTAGAGGTTCAAAGATAAAATAATGATTACAGAATGTCCACATCCACCTGACTTGGTTGACTGGTTTTCGTTTTGACAAAACCCGCGACCGCACCTCTATAGTAACAGTATGCCTTAGGTGACGAAATCGTAGCCCAAATATTTCTTATTTTTCCGTCTCACCCTTGCCGCTTTCTTATCATCATAGTCATCAGAATTGTCCTGATCGTAGACACTGTTGTCTATTAACCAGTCTTCGGTCTCTATTTCAGACTTTATCTCTGTTTTGATCTGCTTAACCTGTTCACGTACAGTGGGTGATATGATCTTCTTCTTCCTTCTTTTATTTGGGTCCGAGTCTCTTGATCTCTTTCTTGGTCTCTCTTCGAGCACCAAATGTGGGTATTCCTCGACTATGAAGTTCTCTGACTCGTAGCTTGTGGTTATTTCAACTCCTACTGATGGGTCTACGTCTGGTAGGATGTAGTAGTTCTCGAAGTCACCTTGGAGGGTTATTTCGTTCATTTCTGAGGTGAAATGTCGTTTCTTTTTGCCCGTGTTACAGTGTTTTATGTAGGCATACTTTGGCTTGGCTTCCTCCGGGATAATGTTCACTGTCCAGGATCTGTTCTCGGTCACAGGTATCTCTTTCACGTCCTCCATAGATATCTCCTGCTCTTCCGCTATCTCGTAGATGAAGTTATCTGATATGTTGCCATCTTCCATTATGTGGAGGACTTCGTTTTGAGTTTGGAGAGGTTCGGAGGTTGATGTTTGCGGAACAATCTGAGGATACACAATGATGAACTTAATTACAGAGAAACATGTTGGGATGACTGAGTAATATGGAATTACAGCCAAAGTCTGAAACGATTGTTATAGATATATTGATTCGCCAATCGCCAGCGGTTCCGCCCGCGTGGACATATTAAAACCGTAATATATAATAGTATTTTGATAACTATAAAAACTGTTAAAGTGGGTTCACCTTAATAGCTAGACATATGCTATCGCGGACTTTTATTTGGAACTTTTAGAGGGGAACAATTTTGATTTTTTAACAACTTTTTGAGTAAACGGTGATTTACTCAGCGCACGCAAGGAAAGCTTTAAATTTTGCCATTTTCGTATTATTTTTTATTGCTGCTCCTCTCCTATTCATCTTAGCGTGATGTTATATAGTCTATAGCCTTCCTCGATAAATGGACTATCTTACACTGAAAGAATTTTTCAAATCGGGCCAGTTGTGTGAGAACATTACAAACATACATACAAATTTTTCGTCTTTATAATATTAGTATAGACTAGTACACTACAAATATCATCTCACCTCTATTATCTGTTTGGGATCTGTCATCTTGGTGATAACCTGCTCGGACTGGGTGATGGAAGCCTCGGCTTTGTCCGTCTCCACCTTGACAACCCATAACTGCTTCTTCTGGAGGTTCTTGAGAGATCTGGAACATTCATTATTTAATATTATTAAATATTAAAAAAAAAATATGTGAGGTATCTGCTACTTTCCACCAACTTAAGCGTTTAAATACTACATATATATCCTCCTGCCCTTATCCCACTCTAAGTGGGGTCAGCACAACATGTTATAAACATGCTGCCACATTATTTGGCTGCGTTTTTATGACCGGCCGCCTGCCTGACGTCAACTTACCTTTGTCGTATTTTACGACACCACGGTAAGAAAGAGGGTGGTCTATTCTACTTAACCGGATACCACACGGCGGATCGACTTGCCTTGATCGCCTTTTACGTCACCTCGGTAAGAAATGAGGGTGGTACTATTCTATTCAGCCGGATACCACACGGCGTTCATAGTTCATAGTGATATTTTAAAACTCATAAATAATATCCTTTAAAAAATATATGTGTATCTAAAGCAGTGATTCTCAACCTTTTTTTTTGTTGCGGCACATATTTAACGATTTCAAAATTTGGCGGCACACAAAGAAAAAGATAAAAAAACATTTACTTACTACAACACACTGCAAAAATAGTTTATGACAAAAATTGTAATATATATGAAACTAGCGGCCTACCCTGCTTCGCACGGGTATAAAATATATAGCCTATGCCACTCAGTGAAAAAAATGATTAAAATTGATCCAGTAGTTTTAATTTAGGTATTCATTACTGCCCGTGGCCCGCACGCGTTAAATTTGAAGAAAAACAATTCCCCTCTCCCTATACCAAGAAGATTTCCTGCTATATCTAATATCTAAATTCATATACTACATATTTACATTTTACATTTTTCCCTATATATTTTATGTTTAAAATTAATTACAGAATGTCTTTATATACAACATTCATAGCTTTGTTATCATTAGACAATACAAACATGTTTTCTTTAGAGGTGACTCTTAAAAGAGCGACATTTAGTTGCGCGTACTATCGCTGCTAAATTCGGAGTACTATAGGGCGAAGCGCGGCCTCCTCGCGGGATTTTAAATCTGTGATATCTTCGAAAATGTTCATTTAAATTACATGCTGTAAACGGCCATATTGATCTATATTAAATCAACAATGTATTCAAGGTACTTAATTGGATAAGGATTAATGCTATATTGTATAAAAATTGCTTCGAAAATAAGGCATTATTTTTCGTAAAAGTAAGTTAATGACAAAAAGTGCTATTGTGGGTTATCCATAAGAGATAGTCATATACCATCTCGGACTTTTCTGTAGACCTTTTCAATGTGTACAAATACTTAGTACATCATTTTGATAAATCTCGTAGGGCTTAGCCTGTGTTCACAATGTAAGCGGAAAAAAAAGTAATTATTTACGACATCACATTAGAAACCTCAAAAATTACAGTATTTCTCTACTCCACATTGAATGTTATTATACATATAAACCTTCCTCTTGAATCACTCTATCTATTAAAAAAACCGCATCAAAATCTGTTCCGTAGTTTTAAAGATTTAAGCATACATAGGGATATAGGGACAAACAAAGAATGTGACTTTGTTTTATACTATGTAGTGATAATCCTTATAGCATTATTCATTATTCACGCGCGATGGCTTATTATTAGCGTATTTCATGTATAACTTTGGTGTTTCTATACCGATTTCAATGATTCTTTTTTTATATAATGGTTAATACTATTCACTTTTTTATTTAGGGATGACTGAGAGTGATATAAACGTAGGAGTAGACAAATATAACCAGAAAGCTTCGAACTGCTAAGCTATCGGGAGTTACACGTGTTATTGTGAGTCAACCATAAAAGATAGACATATGCTGTTGTGGGATATTTTTTATATAATTTTAAGGAGAACATTTCCGTCATACATGATTTCTGTGTAGCTTTAACCATCAAGGTTGCACACGCGACGGAAGCTTAAAAAATGGAGTAACTTCTCCCGTTTTCCCGACATTTCCGTTCACTGCTCTGCTCCTATTGATTGTAGCGTGATGAAAAGTATACTATAACCAGCCCAGGAGTCTGAAAAACAATTGTACCGAGTTTCGTTAAAATCCGTCGAGTAGTTTTTGTTTCTATAACGGTTATACAGACAGACAGACAGACAGACAGACAGACAGACAAAAATTTTACTGATTGCATTTTTGGCATCAGTATCGATCCCTAATCACCCCCTGATAGTTATTTTGCAAATATATTCCAGTTACAGAATTGACCTCTCTACAGATTTATTATAAGTATAGATAAACTAATATATACTACAATAATAACTAAACGTTTATTAAGGGATTAATTACAAGTTAATAATAAAAATATTTTTCCTTTTAAGTGATATAATTTAATAATATTAACATTATTATATATTTGCAAAATTTGGCGGCACACAAAAGTGCCGCGGCGCAGTGGTTGAGAATCACTGATCTAAAGCAACATTGGGTACAATTTGAATCTGAAACCCCTGGCTATCATGAAGCTAGTCCTAGAAGCCCAGGGTTGGATGTTACTCACAGGTATCCCAGGGTGTCCACCAGCTGTCGCACGTTAAGCCTGGACACAGCCTCGGGCGTCTCTGTGACCGGCTCGCAGCTGTAGTTGTGCTCAGTGCGGATGATCTCTGCCACTGGGGACAAATGACGGGACATTATTAATTTGAGGGGTGGGGGTGAGACTTGATATAAAATTATTCAAAAGGGGGCTTAGAGGGGAAGGTTTAGATACATTTTGTTCTGAAGGGGGTGGTTTAGATACATTTTGTTCTGAAGGGGGTGGAAGGGGGCGGTTTAGATACATTTTGTTCTGAAAGGGGCCGAAGAGGGCGGTTTAGATACATTCTGTTCTGGAGGGGGATTTTTAATTTTATGAATGGACTATCTTACACTACCCCGTGAGATATCCGGTTGAATAGAATAGTACCACCCTCATTTCTTACCGAAGTGTCGTAAAAGGCGAATTAGGTAAGTTGACCCACCGTGTGGTATCCGGCAGAGCAAAATAGACCACCCTCATGTCTTACCAAGGTGTCGTAAAAGGCAACTAAGGTAAGTTGACTCACCGTGTGGTACCTGTTTAAGTAGAATAGACCACCCTCTTTCTTATCGAGGTGTCGTAAAAGGCGACTAAGGTAACTTGACTCACCGTGTGGTATCTGGTTAAGTAGAACAGACCACCCTCTTTCTTATTGAGGTGTCCTAAAATACAACTACTGACGTCAGGCAGGCGGCCGGTCTTAAAATACGTAGCCAAAACATGTGACAACATGTTTATGACATGTTATGCCGACCCCACTTAAGAGTGGGATAAGGGCAGGAAGATGATGAATGGACTATCTTACACTGACAGAATTTTTCAAATCGGTTCAATAGTTCCTGTGATAAGGGCGTTCAAACAATCAAACAAACAAACTCTTCAGCTTTATATATTAGTATGGATATCGCCTAACACAGTTTTAACGATTTCACGACAACCGCGAGTTTTTTTTAAAAGATTTAAATTTGACTCCCTTCCCGGTGTCGGGCAGCATTTGAAATTTTTAAAAACTTGCAGAAAATTTTGAAATGAGAACAACTTTTTCCACCGAAAACATTTTGAAAGCATTAAAAAATTTGATTGGCAACGAAACATTCGAAAAAATAAATATATGGGACACTTACACACACGGTCGTCAGTACCTAAAGTAAGTAACTTAATACTTGTGTTGGATAGTTAGTGTGGTAGACAGACAACTGGTGAATATATACTTATATAATTCTTAAATACATACTTAAATACAAATATACACCCAGGCTCAAAGACAAACAAATTCATTTATAAAAAATGTTGGCTATCGGTGGGTATCGAACCCGCGACCCGCGGAGCTGAAGGCAGAGTCACTACCCACTGCGCCAACGGGCCAGTCAATATAATTTATACTACGTTTTCTGACTACAGAGTTCGTTCTAGAAATTGTTCTAAAAGCTGATTTACCCTAATTAATTATCACTAGGTATATTTTAAAATAATAACAAATATTAAAAATGTTAAAGTATGTCTATCTGTCACGCTTTCAAGGCCAATCTGAAAGGAATATTGATGAAATTTTTCAAGAATCATTGAGGCTATTTAACGCTAAAATTGATGTGAACGATTGTTTATGTATCTAAGGAGATTTCAAATCAAATTTCAATTCAAATCTCTTTCCTTAAATTCTAATTTAACCAGAAAGTTTATAAATTGAATAAAAAAATCAAATCGTCGAAAAATTAAATCTAATTCTAATTCCAATACTTATTAATAATGATATATTAATAACACCCTAATAATACAATTATTACAGTATATTATATATTTTTATGTAAATACAATTATTATAATATTTTAATATCGAATATCTATAATCACTCGATTTCTATTATTATAGACATTTAAAAAGGTATTTCAAATCATTACCTTTTGAGGGTAGAGATAGGAATTTTTCAAAATATCCTTGATAAGAATCACGGGCCGCGCCTGCAACCAGACCGGCCCTTAAGTATTAACTAGCGGCCTGCCCCTGCTTCGCACGGGTATAAAATATATAGCCCATGTCACTCAGTGAAAAAAATTATTAAATCTAACCAGTAGTTTTGATTTATTCATTACTGCCCGTGGCCCGCAAGAGTTAAATTCGGAGTAAAACAATTCCCCTCTCCTATGAAGATTTCCTGCTATCTTTAGAATATCTAAATTCATATACTACATTTTTACTTTTTACATTTTTCCCTATGTATTTTATTTTTACAATTAATTACAGAATGTCTTTATATACAACATTCACAGCTTTCTTGTCATTAGACAATACAAAAATGTTTTCTTTAGATCTTTAGATTCTTTCGTTACTCTTGAAAGAGCGACATTTAGTTGGCCATGTGAAAATTCTAATTTCTGCTAAATTCGAAGTGCTATAGGGCGAATCGCGAAATTGCTTTCGCATTTTAAATCTGTAATATCTTCGAAAATGTTCATTTAAATTACATGCTGTAACGGCCATATTGATCTATATTAAATAAACAATATATAAAAGGTACTTAATTGGATAAGGATTAATGCTGTATTCTTGAAAATTGCTTCGCAAGGCATTATTTTTGGTAAAAAGAAAATGACAAAAAAAATGCTATTGTGGGTTATCCATAAGAGATAGACATATACCATCGCGGAGTTTTCTGTAGACCTTTTCAAGGTGTACAAATACTTATTACGTTATTTTGTAAAATCTCATAGGGCTCAGCCTAAGTTTGCAATGTAAGCGGAAAAAAAATAATTATTTACGACATCACATTAGAAACCTCATTTAATTATTTACGACATACATATAAACATTCCTCTTTAATCACTCTATCTATTAAAAAAAACCGCATCAAAATCTGTTGTGTAGTTTTAAAGATTTAACCATACATAGGGATATGGGGACATAGGGACAGACAGAGAAAGCGACTTTGTTTTATACTATGTAGTGAAGATGAACAAAGATGCTTCAGTTTCGGGGAGAAACGATCGTAGAAATTGTGGTAGTGAGTGTGTGTAATGCTTGTATGAAGTGTTAGTGTTGGCGTCGTGAATAATAATGTATGTGAATGTTGCCTGCTTCATGCACTTAGCATTAACATTCTCTTAACAAACACAGATTACAGTAAAGTTCTATTGTAAATTGATATCAAAACATGTTTTAGTACTTACTTTTCTTATCGTGTGCAGTCTGTTGCAAAGGAGGGTTGTGTTTTTCGGGCGGTGTTAGGAGCTCTGGCAACATTGGCGAGTCGATCCATAGACCTTGCGCGTCCAGTTCAAAATGATACCTAACAAAACATAAATAACTATCAAATATATGTTATCGTCAAGCTGTGATGGCCCAGTGGTGCGACCGTGTGAATCTCTAGAGACGATCATGGGTTCAAACCCGGGCAGACACCAATGAGTTTTTCTATTAAAAACTTATGTGTCTAATTAATAATTGCAATTTATCACACGCTTTTCTGTGAAGGAAAACATCGTGAGCAAACCTGCATATCACTAGAGAATCCTAGGGATATGTACTTACTAATCCTAGGGTTATGTCCCTATTTGTCTATCAATATAGACAAATAGAGTTATAACAGAATAACTCATTGGTGTCTTCCCGGGTTTGAACCCGTGACCTTCTCAAGAGAGTCGCACGGTGTTACCATTAGTATTACAGCTCATGTTATCTATACTCTATACTAGTATATAAAGCTGAAGGGTTTATTTGTTTGTTTGATTATTTTAACGTACTAATCACAGGAACTAGCCGCCTGCCCCTGCTTCGCACGGGTATAAAATATAAAGCCCATGTCACTCAGTGAAAACAATTATTAAAATCGATCCAGTAGTTTTGATTTATTCATTACTGCCCGTGGCCCGCAAGCGTTAAATTTGGAGAACAACAATTCCCCTCTCCCTATACCAAGAAGATTTCCTGCTATCTTTGGAATAACCAAATTCATATACTACATATTTACTTATTTATTTTTACATTTTTCAAATCAACAATTTATTTAAGGCACTTAATTGGATAAGGATTAATGCTGTATTGTATAAAAATTGCTTCAAAAATAAGGCATTATTTTTCGTAAAAAGTAAATGACAAAAAATGCTATTGTGGGTTATCCATAAGAGATAGACATATACCATTATATATTCGAGGAAGGCTATAGGCTATACAACATCACGCTAAGATGAATAGGAGAGGAGCAGCAAAAAAACAAAAAAAAGTAAAGGCGTAGTTGGCACAGACCCTTCCTTAAGCTTCATCGTGGATTCGATTGACGCCTAGTGCTATAAACGATTTGTTTGTTCTTCTGGTCTGGGTGTATATTATATCTTGAATATTTAAATGAGTTAATCTTGTATATATTTTGTGAATCTCGGAAACGGCTCCAACGATTTTCGTGAAATTCGGTATGAAGGGGAATTTGAGGAGGAAAAATAGATCTAACTAGGCGTTTTGTCCCTTTTTTCCGGCATTGCAAATTCTCAAATGCAGAATCAATTGCAAATGATATTTTAGCTGTCAAACGTGATACTGTGATAGCCCAATGGGTAACGGATAGATCAAAAAGTATGAAACCCAGAATCGAGACCCACATGCCACCGAGGCTGTCTCTTTTTTTTTATTATTAAAGATATACTTAGCCATTGCAATATACTTATCCTGTAGTCATATTTGTATAGTTACTATAAATCCTTACTAATATTATAAATGCGAAAGTCTGTCCGTCTGTTACGTTTTCACGCCCAATCCGCTGAACTAATATCGATGAAATTTGGCACAAATATACCTTATATACCGGGGTAACATATAGGCTATATAAATCCTGTTAATTCAACAGGAAATATTCAGGAGCAATAAAATTCAGGAGAAATAAAATACAATAATATTCAAAAACGTCATCTATAATAAACCTATGGAAGTTTTTTTATTTACGATCATAGTAAAGTCAAATCTGTATTTACAGAAGTATTTAGATTCCAAGTTTTACGGTTTACGTCAAAAGAGTTATCTTTAGAGAGGTCTTATATTAATTATATTATGTTTACTGCATAACTTTAACTGAGCTATTACAATGTATAATTAATACAATATGGGTTATTTACTAAAATAAAAAGACAAATAATATTATAAATGCGGAATACTGTCTGTTACTTTATCATGGTCAATTCGCTCAACCAATATACTACAGTCCACGCAGACAAAGTTGCGAGTAAAAGCTAGTTATATATTCAAATTCACTCACCCACATAACTGTAAGCTGACATGCCTCCAGAGGCACTCGCTCTCCTCCTGCATCGCACCCTCTATCCAGTCCTGCCTCTTATCATCAGCACTAGCCGATGTGTTTACACTGTTAATAAAAAAATAATAATAAAGTACTTGAATGATCGAGCCTTGCTAGGAAATTTTTTTCAAAGGTAGAAAAAATCCAAAAAAAAGAAGCTAAAAAGGGACATGATCCCAGCTATCTTCTTACACCTTTAGTATGCCTGTTATCCACTGAGCTATCACAAATGACAGCTGAAATATCATTTCCATTCAATTTAATGTTTTAGCATTTTTTTAGTGCCCAAAAACCAGGATAAAATGATATTTTATTTAAATGAATTTCACCTAAAATGAATTTTCCGATTCTGACATCTAAGTAAGAAATGAGGGTGGTCTATTCTACTCAACCGGATACCAAAAGGCAGGTCAACTTATCTTAGTCTCCTTTTACGACACCTCGATAAGAAATGAGGGTGGTCTATTCTCCTCAGCCAGATACCACACGGCTTATATGTAAAACTGAAACTTAGTAATATTACCGCACAAATGTACAACTATTATACATATATGATAATTTTGATAAGAGAAATCCTATAGCACAGCGAAACGTTAACACAATAATAAAACGATATTCATAAGAAATTTCGTAACTAATTTGATATTTAAGTACACGAAAAGTGGTTTTAATATTCAAAATAATAAGATACGATTTGTAAACAAATTGTTAACATCTAATAAGAGTTTATCTTTGTTCATTATGCGAACACAAGACGCTTCGAGGTCATTCATAGAAGGTTCGTCTAAGCTCTAATATTACGCCAGATAAATAGTTTTCAAAGAAAATTATAGCGGGAAAAACACTTACTTGTAGAAGGAAAAGCTGCAAACAACATCGTATTCCAAATTACAGCCTTCTACTACACATTTTTGGTCGCTCATCATGGAGAACCAAGCCACCAACACCAAATATGGATTCCGTTCACTCACATATTGTTTCGACTTGAAAATTATAAAATATAAATATTTAGCGCCTAAACTAACTTTCAAACAAACTAATTTGATGGATCCTGTGAAAATTATCAATCAAATGTCGAAAATGACATGCTGTCACGAAAAGTCGAAATCCTAAATGCGTGCCATGAAATGGTGATGTAATTTTCCATAAGACATTAGATATGGTAACACTTAATACTAGAATCGATCACTTCGATTGTGATAACATCGATATTTTACTTACTGATAGTATTTAATTGAAATAATTATACGTTTTATTCAATACCTCTATTTATTAATTAAAATTACATTGTAAATAAGTTCTATATTGTTAAGAAAATATTCGTAACCAAATTTATATATTACCTATACAAAATAAATTTATAAAAATAAACTTTTCTGTATAAATCATCATTAATATAAAAATCTCGAAGTGTTTTTAAATTATTTATAGAATTAGGCGTTACTTTGCGGAGATCCATAATACAAAAGTAATAATAAAATTATTTTGCTATAATCGCGGATTATAGCAAAATAATTTTATTATTACTTTTGTTTTTAAATTCTTTAGTTTAATATTGTTTCCTAGTAGTACTATAAAATTTGGAATATTCAAAACTGGACTTATAATCAAAGTTTATATATAGCTGATATTTTGGTTAAAAAAAGAATTCAAACAAAATTATTTGAATTAATATAAAAGCCAAGCCAAACTTAAAAATTGTAAACCTAGTTGCCTTAGAACAACTTTAGTTTTCCATTTTAGTATGTGAAATGTGAATGATTGTTCAATATCGATTTGGTCATAAATATATTACCACATGAAAAAATTATATTCATAGACAATTATAAAAAACATTTTATCACAAGGGGCAAAATTCTAGTATGGAACAGCTAGTAAGTTTTTCAAAAAATGAAAACTTTTTAGGTATTTTATCTCGATAATAATACTGTAAATAGCAAACTGCGGCTTAAAAATTCATGCTTTCTGTTGGAAAACATCTTCAGGATTAAGTTAAGAGCATTCTATTTTAGTTCCAAAGTATAGACAAATTTACGGAAACCATATCGATCGCCTTCATTTACGTTGCTTCCGGTTATTAGGGGTTATTTTAAGAATAACCTTTTAGTCACTAAAATTTTGGTTTCTAATCACGTGAATCAAAAAAAGACAATAAATATTGATGTACGCAGTAGCCCAATGAAATGGTAAATTGTCATTGTGACTATTTCACTGTCAATTTTGTCAAAATTTCGATGTCATCGTTTGTCATTGATGTCAATTAGGTACTTTATTTATCAGTTATTATTAACCATAACAATTTATTGCTATTGAATAATTAATGTTATATTTTATAGTGTAATATGTAAATGAAATAAGCTAACAAAACAGACTTAGTACATAATTTAAAGTAAAGTTGATACCTGAGTAGTTCCTTAGCTAGCACGACTTGATAACAATTTACTTGGGTTAACTAGAAATGTAATTTATCGACCTTCTATTTACTGGAGTTCTAAATTTTGATTCTATTTAACTTTCTTTAATTTTTCTTATTTTTTCCTGATCTTATATTTCACAGTGTCGAAAATTATATAATCGAACCTATACAAAGTACAAGGTCATTACAGAACAAATAAATTGGACTGTATTTGACTATTTATTGCAGTCTCCCATGTTATATTACTAAATATGTGGCCTTTATATGTATTTAGGTTACTTAAATCGAAAATTAATGTAATATTATCATATATGTATGTTGCTATGTAAATTTTCATTTTTGAATTTTGAATGAAACATACGTAGTTGAAAATTTAAGAAATAACGACAAGGTACAAATAAAATATTTTCGTATTAATGTTTTAAGCTCCTGAAATATCACATATGACCTTGACGTTATAATCAAGGTCTTAAAAATTGCATACACTCAAGGTCTACTAAATGTCGACACACGCCTGTAGGATGACTTCCAAATCCTAGTCTTGGACTAAAACTAGGTAGGTAACGACTAGGTAAAAATAAAATATTTTCGAAATAATGTTTTGGTTTGAGAGTTAAAGGTAATTTTAAGCTCCTGAAATATCGTATATTACCTTGGCGTTAAAATCAAGGTCTTAAAAACTGCATACACTCAAGGTCTACTAAGTGTCGACACACGCCTCTCCTATATACTATAATGGTTAACTTCCAAATCCTAGTCTTTAAATCAATTTAAATCCTAAGTTTCTAAATTGGTCTAGGCTAACTTCACGGGTATTTCACGGCAGACTCGACAGGGTCAACATTGACGTGACAAAAAATAGGGGTTCACAATTCGTAATGTATTTTTGTCGAGTTTTAGAAATATTATAGAAATGTAGCTGGAAGGGGTCCATCGGAAGCAGCTAAATTGTTAGTTGTCTATGATAAAAGTGTAAAACTGATGTAAACTGTCTTTATACCAGGAAAAAAAACTAAGGCCAATTCCGAGGTGTCGTAAAAGGCGACTAAGGTAAGACGACCCGCCGTGTGGTATCCGGCTGAGTAGAATAGACCAACCTCATTTCTTACCGAGGTGTCGTAAAAGGCGACTAAGGTAAGTTTACGTCAGGCAGGCGGCCGGTTGTTAAAACGCAGCCAAATCATGTGACAGTATGTTTATAACATTCTATTCTACTAAACCGTATCCGTAACCGTAACACGGTGGGTCAACTTACCTTAGTCGCCTTTTACGATAGTCACCTCGGTAAGAAAAGAGGTGGTCTATTTTACTCAGCCGGATACCACACGGCGGGTCGACTTACCTTAGTCGCCTTTTACGACACCTCGGTAAGAAAAGAGGGTGGTTCTATTCTACTCAGACGGATACCACACGGCGGGTCAACTTACCTTATTCGCCTTTTACGACACTTCGGTAAGAAAAGAGGGTGGTACTATTCTACTCAGCCGGATACCACACGGCTAAGTCTGAAAACTTATATTAAATTAAAATTAGTAGTACATACAAATAGTGAATCTTTGTGTATTCTATTTGTATTTTGGTTTATTTATTTTTAAACGTTGGCATTAGAAAGTTGCAACAGATATCACACGAGTTGGCATAATTACGCGGGAAAATTACGACATCTTGGATAATATGTTACTAGTAGCGACATCTAGTTTGTGTTTAGGAAATATTCAGTGTTGCTAGTTGCAAAAAAATGGTAGAATTTTACCGCAACAGCCATAATTCTCTACATAGTTATTTATTTATTTATTATTATATTATAGTTACTATCTTGGATAAAGAATTCCGCGTTTTTAACTCCTCCTTTCGTTGTTCTTGATGGACATGTTAAGGCAGCACACGACATGTTCGACCTTTTTTGAAAAATATATCAGTAACACTCGTATTTGCTTTAGATTTCAAGAAATAATCTTCAACAAACTCAATGTTATGGCCTCATTTGGTGTCACCAACTGGACACATTTTTAGCGACGTTGCCAAACTTCATCACAATGTCTTTCACTCTTATGTATAGTTCGCGATAAGAACAGAGACAAACGATAAATCGCTTACACACAGACGCAAGATCGGCAACGTCTTTTGGCGCCGTCCAGTATATACTACGTCCATGGTTACTATAGTAAAATAAAGAGAAAGCAAATGAAAGTCAATATCTGTCTCTCTTCTGTATGTGTGATTAAACAAAGATAAATAAATGAGTAATATCTTGCCTCTCATTATTGACTGACTCTTCTGCTCTAGTATAATTACTCTATGGTTATCATATTGTGTATATTTGCCTCTCTTTTATTTGTAATAAATAAGATAAATATAAGTATACGAGTTTCATCTTTCCTCTTTCTTTACACTTCCCTTTTATGTGTGATAAATAAGATAAATATACGAGTTTCATCTTTTCTCTTTCTTTAATGTGAAACTCTTACTTACAGGTCATAGAGTTAGGTAACTTTAATTCTAAGCGTGCGATATATTCCAAAGGGAGAGAACGTATTCTATGAAAGCTCCCACACTTTACTTTTCCTGACATTATCAACGTTAACATTATCCCACTCTAAGTGGGTTCGACTGACCATGTTACAAAGATATTGTTTCATGATTTGGTTACGTATTTTACGACCGGCCTGCCTGACGTCAACCTACCTACGTTAGCTTAGACGCATTTTACGACCCCTCGGTAAGGGTGGTCTATTCTACTCAACCGGATACTACACGATTGGCCAACCTACTTTAGTCACCTTTTATGACACCTCGGTAAAAAAATAAGGGTGGTACTATTATATTCAGTCGGATACCACACGGTAGGTCAACTTACCATAGTCGCCTTTTGCGACACCTCGGAAAGAAATGAGGGTGGTACTATTCTATTCAGCCGGATACCGCACGTAACAAATAATTCAAGTTTACCTTTTCATGAATGATAATATTACTGCATAAAATCCATTGTGGTTTTTCAATTAATAGCGATAGACAGACAGACTTAGCTTAATATGTAGTGCTTAAATATATTATATATTTAATTTACAGCCCTAATTATGTCTTTTACCAAAGGCATTTTTCCCTTAAAACCTAATAATAAATTTTATAACTATACTCAATGGAAAGACAATAAATAAAATACACATTTTTTTATTATTAATTTATTTATCAATATAATAATATGTATATAATGTATAACTTACAGCCTTAAATAGCGTCAATCGGGGTAGATTACATACGAATTTCTATGAAGACCCATTCTATTTAAAAAAAATTGTGAAATTTTAAGAAAAATTACACCAAATATTTCACAATGGGAGGTATTTGTTGATCCCTCGACCGACGCTGCCAAGCATTCTTAAAAAACATTTTTTTTCTTAATTTTATTAACTCAAATACACCTAACACTATTAAACAATTCTACGCTCGCCTATATTACAACAACCAATTTTTTAATATTTTTATCTTTTTGCAATTTTAAATTAAAAAAAAAAACCGAATCAAAATGGGAGTCAACGGAAAATAGACACTGGAATTTACGCGAACTGCGATGATTTGCTAATTTTTAAAACATTTTATTTATACAGCACTTATAATTAATAGCAAGAATTATATTTTTTTTTTGTAATATTTTTCATTTATACAATAAAATCTAAATGATTTTCCCATGGTCATTTTAGCACAATGTCGTCTCCTTTGGCGTTTATACGAAAAAAATTGCAACAATTGTATTATTATTAACTTAAAAAAACTTAACAAAAAAACACATCATAACGTCCTTCGCATCCTCAAATTTTTAAACGTATCAAACTTACATAGGAATTATTTTTTTTGGTTCAAAAAGTCATCACAATTTTTAAGAAGAAAATAAACACGAAACTAAATCCCTAATTTAAATTTTAAGCACAGTCAGCCAAACTTAACACGTTTGAAAGTACGAAAATTATAAAAAAAATTAAAATTTCATTAACACGTTTAAAAACTTGAAGTAGCCATTCGCATCACGATCGCTTCCTTTCCAAAACTAAACCACCCTTAAATTAAGACTATACTTAAAAAAGGGGACGGTCTGAATATAGTTCCGCCTTAGAAGAATAAAATATCAATATTAGCTAACGCAGTCGACCACGATAGGCAATTTGTCATGGATTTTGACATCATTAGCTGTAAAAGTATGCACAAGTATTCGTAATTTTTCAATTTAAAATATCATGAGTAGTATTCTATACACATCCAGTTATCATGGATATATACATTTTCTAGTAAAAAGGTACTTTCACGTGATCAAAAAAAAAAGCTAAATCAATAACAATAAATAAGAAGTTATGATACAATTTAAGTAAAAATTTATAAAATATGAAACGCAAAACAAAATGATATCTGATATCATGTATGTAATGTCTGTAATTTAATTTATTATAAATGCCATTTTGATTAGTGGATACGGATTTTAAGATTCCTTTCACAACTAAAGTAAAGCAGAGCACTCTTTACAAAATATATATTACAGATCTGATCATCAACTTATATGATATTCAATTGCAACTGAATTAAAAAAATCTTGCTATAACACAGCAAATCTGTACTAATATATAAATCTGAAGAGTTTGTTGGTTAATGTTCTTAATATACGCGCTAATCTCAGGAACTAGTGAACCGATTTGAAAAATTATTTGAGTGTAAGATAGTCCATTTATCGAGGGAAGCTATAGACTATATAAAATCACGCTAAAATGAATATGAGAGGAGCAGCAATATTATAAAATATAAAGGAAAAAAATCATAACGTATTGTCGTATACCTGATGTCAATATTTAGATAGGTTATTCATCTATGGCGGAGTAAGAAATAATTTTGCGACACAGAAATCGTGGAATTACATTGTATAATAAAGTGACTTTAGCAGTTTCCATGCGAGCGCGTGACGCGACAGTATTGACATGTCATTGGGTATTAATTTTCATATATAAATCAATATCGATCAACAAATATTATGCAAACGTCATAGGTAATCAAATCGCGCGCGAAACGCTCCCAATGAAAAACCACCCCTAAAATTACAGGCTATATATAATCACACCGCATTTTTTAAACGAAATATACTTTACCCTACACTTAGTTTAAACATTAGTGTGAACTATACTACAATTTCTGTGTCTGTAATAATATTACAAAATATTTGTGTTAATTAATAAAATATTAGGAACTATGCTTTATAATAATCAATATAGAAGCGACCTAAGCGAAGTGCAGACGTGTCATAATATTTATGTCTTAAGTTACCAAATAGTAGAATATGTGCGGTGCGCGTGTGGCAACACCAGACTGTCACAATGCTAAAAATTTCCCGTACACCCAAAATTATTGTAGACAGCTTATCTTTATTAATCTCATTCATAATTCTGTAACCATCGTCTTTTATCCTTATATCATTAGCATGTGATAATAATTATAAACTGAAATGATTCTTGCTCGCTAAATTCAATTATATGTTGATGTATTACATTAAATAATATAGAAAATCATCTTATTTAATTAACGAAGTTACGACGTCTTATAAATATAGAGGAGTCATAACATGTTTTGCAAAATATGTCTAATCTTGAAAAAATCTGTACAAAGATAGTCACACCCATTTAAACATTACCCACAAATCATTCTTTATCAAGTTCAAGACTGCGTAGCCTTAATGGCTTTAATATTATAAACGAATACAATAAAGAAAGTTAAATGAGTAGATTGTAGTAGATCGAAGAGCGTTGGAAAACTTCATTATTAAGGGAAGGGGGAGGGGGTCATAAGTTGCCTAATCTTAGTTTAGGGCAACTTGTAGTGGGAGCTCAGAATATTGCTATTTCATATAGCAAATAATGTTTTCTTCTCCAGACTTAAAGTAAAACAGAAAGTCAATCTATTATAGATATAAAAGGAAATAGTAAGCAAAATTACTTTCAGTTAATCTTGTATTATATAAATGTTTTGATGTATTATTGTTCATGAATTCATCTATCAATACTAAATACTTCATTCTATTTATATCAGCAGAAGAAGCCATGATGTACAAAGAATGGTTTTTACGAAAACTTTAAGTCTTATCTCATTTCAAACATATCAACTTTTAATCTCGTCAAATAATTCATTCCTAAAATCTCGTTACATCACGCGCACCGCACATTCGATTATTTCAAAAAAAAGCTAACTTACAAACTAGAAAAAAAATATTAAAAGAAACACACCTTAACGCCTTTTAGATTTAATGCACTATACAGATTAAAAATTGCTTTTTTATGATATTAAAATTATCCCAATCAAATCGCACAATTCCAAATTTTCCCACGCATAACTTTCGTAAGCGACATTTCATTAATAATAAATATTACAATTGATTATAACATGTAAGAAATAAAATCTATAGATTATAATAAACTCAGATATATTTTTTAATAGCAGCCCAATATATATTTGTATACTGCTCAAGACTTGAAGACAATCTTGGATCGTGGAGGCATACTAACTCAACATGCTGCTCCATCGAGGGTTTCACAAATATCTCTAATAAATTGAGATATATCTCGCAGTTTACCTCTCGATAATTTCCATTACCAAAAAACTGAAGCAAATGTAACATACATAGGTTTTTATAGAAATTTCTTATTATGAATATATTTATATTAACTTATGAAGGAAAATCCTTCCGTATAAACGATATTTAATTCATTCACTCATTATATTTCCTTATTAGTAGGAATTTATAATTTCAGAAACTGGCAACATTATTACAAGACGCCATCTTGATTATATTCATATTGTAATGGACGTATTTGAGTATAACGAATAGTATTTGCAGTTCTTGTATTACATTAAGCATAGTCATGGCGAATACGAAATTATGGCGGGAAATGTTAAATTTAAAGTATTACGGAGCTCAGAATTTAATTTTAAAATATAACTAAGCATGCAATAAAAACATGATTGAAAAAATTTCTGATTAACTGCACACTGTTTTCATAAATGCACAGATTTTCTATTTTTCTTTATCAAATCTTTATTCAATTCGGATAATTTTCGTCCACGTCACTAATCGTAATACAGTGTTACCAGTCGCATTGAGCAAGTTACTGTATTTATTAAAAATAAATGATACAATAATAAAGATTATGTCGACATTTAGTATACAATGATATATTATTTAAATCGGATACACAATTATTTTTTAATTGAACCATTTATTATCTATGGTACATTACGTGGCGCGTCGCCATTCCGCAGCATTTCGTGTTCTTAGTCTAGGAAACAAAAAGAAAACAATTTACAAACAATAATTTGACATTTGCATGCATCCTATGATTTTGCGCATTAATACAGTCACCAAAGTCAAATAATTCCCCTTATATATTAAAATCCGATATACTTAGATTAATAACTTTAAACAGTAAGCGATTTAACGCATAAACAAGCGATTTTAGTGTCGCCAAATTTTACATTGACACTATTTGAATCAGACAGAGAGAGAGACGAAAGGGGGGATATTATTAAGGAGATGACGGCTAATCAATGGGGTTAAAGGAGAATCCATGGGGGGGGGGACGACTTAGAATGGGTATTATGGAAGGTAAAAAGCCTAAAGTGACAGCAACAATACAATATAATATTAAAGGTAGTAATTGCTGTCATATCCTCAGGTAATATTCAATATATTTTCGACAGTGACCATAGATTATAACTATCTTTTTTTTTCAATAATGGCAACTTCATACGCGTTCCGTAATGACGTATACCGCATGATTACGTTTTCTCTGCCACTCACTATCTAACAGTTATTAATCTAAGTATGCAAGTAAGTATGTAATATTTGATTGAAACAAATATGATATAAAAATACAATTCTTGATAGATTTTTATTAAGTATATTATTTTTGAACTGCTTGAGTTTCCTAGCGATAGATATGACGATTTATAAGCACTTGTAAAATTTTAACTGAATAAAGAATATTTTCAAATTCAAATTTCAAATATTCCTTAGTTCGATAGACATCAGTCATTTAATACGTATTATTAAACTACCGTCATCTTATATGATTTTGTTGCTATATTGATAATTGGATTATCAAAAATTGGTTAGCTGTTATTTAATTATAAGAAGATGAACTGGCGAAAGAATTAAAGTTATTTACTTTGTGTGTTTCAGTATTAGGTATTTTGAACTTTATTAATTAAAAAAGAATCGACAAATACGCTCGAATCCTAATTTACTTATGGCAATCGGTTAAATATTGTTTATAAGTATTATCATTTCATTTTTGATTTAATAATGTCACTGCAAAATTTTATATCATATTTGATTCAATCAAAAAAAGAAGGTAGATAATAAATTTGTGTGCTCAGTTGTGTCGTCATATTATAAGTGGCAGTATTAAAGAACGGACGTGTTTTATTAAAGTTTCACCATATTTTGATATTTTGAAAATTGACTTTTGCTATATAAAATATATTAAAATTTTAACATAACCCTAATTAATTTAATTAAATGTCAACTCATTAGATTCGGAAATTGAATATTTGTTATTTTTAATTAATTGTTTAAATTCACTTTATCGTTATAACCACTGCATATTTGCGTACAACACTATAGTTTGACTTAGGTTAGTTTTGTATAAATTACATACATAAAGAGATCTAAGCATGTGAATTAAAAAAATCTATCAAGCATGGTTAAACTTTAATAAATCCACCATTAAACCCGTTATAAAGTACACAGAAAAATACATAGTTTAAATAAAGAAATAGTGTTACCAGAAGAAAAAATGGTATTTTTTTTTACAAATTTTTCTAAAAATTATGCACATATAAGCCAGTCTTTGCGACGTATCAACGTCGAGTTGATATTTTTTAAACAATTTCCACTATCGCACTGAAATTTATAATTTGCACCTTATTTTAGATTGTTTTAAAATCTAATATATAAAAAAATGTTTGTCTGTATGACCTTTATAATGACCGGACCGATTTTACTGAAATTTTGACACACCTTTAGAATGACCTAACGGATGATTCTGTAAGCTTTGGCGATCGGAGTATTTTTTTAAAATTATTTTTAGAGAAATTCGAAATCAGATTGAGCCAAAGCAACTAGTATTTAATAATTTTGAAAAATCCAATATTTGAATAGGCTAACCGTTTAACTCAGTCCTCGCCTGCGGGGTACGAGGGCGCAGAAGTAAGCCAAGAATTGGGACTGAGGTGCGTTCGGAAACCTCTTGTATTTCACGCTACTAGCCCACCCGCGCATACCTCAGACCCCGTTCACGCCTTACTTTTACGCCCTTGAACCTCGCAAGCGAGGACTGAGTTAAACGCTTGGCCTATAGATAGCGCAGTATGTAAAAGCAAATCCGATGATAATTTTTTTTTTAGATTTTTTATTTATTTAAGAAAATTTATCAAACAACGGTATTTAAAATACAAAAATTATTGAATTTTTATTCTTTTATAAATACATGATTCTAACTTCTAGATGTCCCTTTTTTTGTATAGATGCCTAGTAACCGAGCTTTAATCTACATAAGGCATTAAATCTAAACCTAACTGTGAAAATAATCTTTTTTTAAACAATAAAATAAATATAATATATTTACATACGTTTATTTTTTGTCAATTATGAAAAACGTTATAAGATGATCCTATAACTTAACTGCAGCACAGGCTTTGCATGTTAATTTTTATATAGCATTAGTATTAAAGTGACCTAAATCAAAAAAGTTATTTCGTCGCAAAATACAATAAATCATAGTGAAGCGTCTTCAAAACTCGCACCATAACTTGGAAAAGCAAGAAAACACTAACTTTTTTTAATAGTGCATAGGATTTTGAATTAGGTCAATTTAATATTAATCGTGCGATACGTATAGCGTTTTTAAATTTTGTTTCTATGCTTTTTATTTTGCTGCACAATATAGTAGTGAGATTTGTACTAAACGTTTTTAAATTTTATTTGAAAATTTTTTGAGCAGTTCCAAATCTACCAACGACAAGCGATTCATAGTTAAGCACAGATTATAAATTTCAGCGGCGTAGATTAAAGATTATTAACAACTGTACAATTTTTCTATAAATTTTTGAAAAAAAAATGAGAGATAGACCAATCCAATCAGTGTGTATATGTAAGTAATAATATAACATTTATAGCCATAAATATAAAAACTATTAAAAAAATTAATACAAAATCATTTCATAAATTTCAAAAAAGTATTGAGTCATATTTTAGCTCGATAGTTGAGCTAATTTTATTCACAGAATAATTACATAAATCATACATTCGATTTATTAAAAAAATCCTTAATATATCTGCCATCCCACTTCTGGTATATTAGCCTTTTCAATATACACACTGACTGCAAAGACTCCTATAAAGAGATATATTTCGTATTTTTTTATACACAAAATCACTAGCAATACACAAAATCAAAAACTAAATCAAATAAAATTTAACAACAAGTTTTCAAATTTGTGAAACACTCGAAATTTGTCAAGAAGTTTTTGAAAATTTCAACACAACCAGCCCAACACTGATGCAGAATATTAATCAGAATTCTGAATCAATTTTGAGTTTCTACTAGTTTTTTATAGTAGTGTAGTCTAAAGAATGCTACTAAATAAATAAATAAATAAATAAATAAAAATAAATATAAATAAATATATGGGACACTTACACACACGGTCGTCCATCCCCAAAGTAAGTAACTTAATACTTGTGTTATGGTAGACAGACAACTGGTGAATATATACTTATATATTTCTAAATACATACTTAAATACAAATATACACCCAGGCTCAAAGACCAACAAATTCATTTATAGAACATGTTGGCCCTCGGCGGGAATCGAACCCGCGACCCGCGGCGTTGAAGGTAGGGTCACTACCCACTACGCCAACGAGCCAGTTAAATATTTAACAAGTTTTCTAAGTTTCAAGTATAAGCTACAATCAAAGAAAATAGCAGATTATAGTTGTCAAGAAATTTTCAAAAATTACAACACAACCAACCAACAGTCTGCATTAAATAATTATATTAAAATTTAGTAACCTTTTTACAGTAATGTTAACTGTAGAATGCTATTGAGAATTCATGAAATGATTTTCAATATTGAGTAGTATTCACAATCAACAAAAGTAGATGAATGTTGTCAATAAATTTTCAACAATTTCAAAACAACTTCTTACCAAATTTTTTTGTTATTTTAATGTATAAAATCAAAATTGAGTAGTATCCGTAATCAACAAAAGTAGATGGATGTTGTCAATAAATTTTCAACAATTTCAAAACAACTTCTTACCAATTTTATTGTTATTTTAATGTATAAAATCAAAATTGAGTAGTATCCGTATTAAACAAAAGTAGATGGATGTTGTCAATAAATTTTCAACAATTTCAAAACAACTTCTTACCAATTTTATAGTAATTTTAATGTATAAAATCAAAATTGAGTAGTATTCGTAATCAACAAAAGTAGATGGATGTTGGCAATAAATTTTCAACAATTTCAAAACAACTCCGTACTAATTTTTTTAGATTCAATGTTATATATAAAAAAATACGAAATAAACCCTTATATATGTTTGTCACCTTAAATTGCTATCCAAATAAACGTGTTCACCTAACCGAAACTTATCAATTAAATTTTATAATATATTAAGGCTACGTCCTGGACACTATTTGTATGACTGAATAATGGATGTATTTTACATGTCAAAAATATATATAGAAATACCATATATCGTAGTATGTTAATATATGCTTAAGCTAAACAAATCGTGAAGTCTTTACCGCATAGCTTTTGCTTATTGTCGATGCGTACAAGCTGAAACAAACAAAATAAATAAATAAATAATATATTTTGTTCATAACATATATCTTTTGTGGTATCCAGCTGACTAGAATAGACCACTCTCAGTTAATGAGGTGCGTAAAAGGCGACTAAGGTAAAATGACCCACCGTGTGGTATCCAGCTGAGTAGAATAGACTACCCCCATTTCTTACCGAGGTGTCGTAAAAGGAGAATAAGGTAAGTTGATCCGCCGCGAGGTATCCGGTTAAGTAGAAAAGACCCTCATTTCTTACCGATGTATCGGAAAACGGTAGGCAGCCGGTCGTAAAATAGCTAGCCAAATCATTTGTCAAAATGTTAAAAACATGTTAAGCCGACCACACTTAGAGAGCTATGCTCAGCAGTGAGATACTAATAGGCTGATACTTTACTTTTATAAATCCTGCTAGTATCCCACTGCTGGGTATAGGCATGCTCATTTTCCTTGGAGAGTAGGGTTAACCTTTAGACTACACTTTCCATTGTGGATTATTACACACCCCCAAAATTCACTTAAAATAAGCAGGTTTTGCTGTGTTTTCCATCACTCAAAAGCGGGTCATAATTTGCAATACATACATATAATAAAATCGTTGAGATGTCATAACTCTGTGGGTTTGTTTCCACTAATCTAAAAAGCCGCTGATCTGATTTGGACGCTATTTTTACTAATATGTAGTAGAATGCCTCATTTAACATATAGAGTATGTTTTATTTTAATCGGTCAGTAAATAAAAAAGATATGACAATTTTAAGTTGAAAAGTCGTATACTATGATACTGATACTTTCATTTTTTTGACTGATACAAATTTTTTCATCTTTTATTAACTCCGAAACGGCTTGACCGATTTTAATGAAATTTGTAATCAGTCTAAAAAATCCAGCGAATAATCCTGTACAGTTTGGTAGCGATCCTATTTTTATTGCTGTAATTAATATATCTTTAACTTTAGCACGGCAAAGTGGGCTGAAGATATTAGTTATTAATAAGACACATAAGTTTCAACAGAAAACTCATTGTCCGGGGTTTGAACCCGTGACCACCTCAGCACGAAAATATGTTAAAAAATATATCACCTTACCTAGGCTCCACTTATAACCAGCCCGCAATCCCGGCAACCGCATTCCACGTAATCGCAACTGGCCGCAACCGCGACCGCAACCGCAACCGCACAGGCGACCGGGATTTCACCGTACACTTTCTCACACTCACACACACTTCACGGAAGTTTTATTTTTTATGGTTTTTTTTTTATTATTTTGTTATTTATATATATAAAATGCACTTTTAAGTAAGTAACACATGCACAGTGGTCTATGTACAGTGTTTGTTTGTTTGTATTTTTTGTTTATTGCGTTTTAGCGGCGACTGGCGCGGTCAGTTCGTTTTGCGAGGCTTCGGCTTTCGTCTTGGGTTGTTTGGCTGCGAATAGAAAACAAAATTTTAGCTCGTAAATTGTACTATCAAATCAATACTAATATATAAAGCTAAAGAGTATATTTATTTGTTTGAACGAGCTAATCTCAAGAACTACTGGACCGATTTGGAAAATTCTTTCAGTGTAAGATAGTCGATTTATCGAGGATGGCTATAAGTTGTAGATAACATAACATCACACTAAGATGAATAGGAGAGAAGGAGAAATAAAAAATATTACGTAACGGCAAATTTAAAGCTTTACTTGCGTGCGCTTAGTAAACGGTGAGTGTTATTTAAAAGTTATGTATTACAAAATTGTTCCCCCTAAAAGTCCTAAATAAAAGTCCGCGACAGCATATGTATATGCTAACATCACATTAAGATTAATAGGAGAGGAGCAGCAATAAAAAATAATACGAGAACGGCAAAAAATTTATGGTAAAACAAAGTTTGCCCGGTTAGCTAGTAAATAATATAATCCTAATAACATTATAAATGGGAAAGTTTTTAAGTATGGATGTACGTGTTAAACTTTCACGGCGAATCCGCTGAACCAATATAGATGAAATTTAGCACAATTATTCCATATACAAGGCTCATAGTCTATAGAAATCCTGTTAATAGTACAGGAATAGGATGTCATTATAAAGCGTCATCTATTATCAACAATTATCCTCCTGCCCGTATCCACTCTAAGTGAGGTCGGCACAACATGTTATAAACATGTCACATGATTTGGTAGTTCTTTGCGACCTGCCGCCTGACGTCAACTTACTTAAGCCGCCTTTTATACCACCTCCGTAAGTTTTTTTTTAAATATAATCTAGCTAGGGCTATATATATATATGACCGAATGTCACGTCGGCCGCCGCGCAGCCGCATGGGTGGGCATGGTGGCAAGATTAACTCATTTAAATATTAAAGATAAGTGCGGGAGAATGATGTTGATCTATATTTGTAGAGGAATATTTTGTCCAGCGGTGCCGTGTGTTATCCGGCTGAATAGAATAGTAACACCCTCATTTCTTACCGAGGTGTCGTAAAAGGCGACTAAGGTAAGTTGACCCACCGTGTGGGTATCCGGTTTAGTAGAATAGACCACCCTCTTTCTTACTGAGGTGTCGTAAAATACGACAGAGGTAAGTTGACGTCAGGCAGGCGGCCGGTCGTAAAAACGCTGCCAAATCATAACATACCCCACTTAGAGTGGGATAAGGGCAGGAGCATCATGATTTTGTCCAACGGTGGGATAGTGAAAAAATGCGTAATGTAGCGTCGCTTATGACCCGCTCAGTACACGCGTAAAGGCAGTTCGGTTGCGACGCGTCTCTATACCAGCCGGTCATAGCGAGCCGCGTATTTGAACCCGGACACTTTCGACGCTGGACTGTGTGATATGCGATCGAGTAGTTTCCGTGTGGTATCCGGTTGAGTGGAATAGACCGCCCTCATTTCTTACCGAGGTGTCGTAAAATACGCCTAAGGTAAGTTGACTTGTCGTGTGGTAACCGGTTGAGTAGAATAGACCACCCTCATTTCTTACCGAGGAGTCGTGAAAGGCGGCTATGGTAAGTCGACTCGCCGTGTGGTATCCGGCTGGGTAGTATAGACCACCCTCATTTCTCACCGAGGTATCGTAAAATGCGACGAAGATAAGTTGACTCGTCGTGTGGTATCCGGCTGAGTTGAATAGACCACCCTCGTTTCTTAGCGAGATGTCCTAAAAGGTGACTAAGGGAACTCGATACGTCGTGTGGTATTCGGCTGAGTAGAAAAGACCAGCCTCATTTTTTAGCGTGGTATCTTAAAATGCGACTAAAGTAAGTCGACCCGCCGTGTGGTATCTGGTTGAGTAGAATAGACCACCCTCATTTCTTACCGTGGTATCTTAAAAGGCGACTAAAGTAAGTCGTGTGGTATCTGGTTGAGTAGAATAGACCACCCTCATTTCTTACCGAGGTATCGTAAAAGGCGACTAAGGTAAGTTGACTCGTCGTGTGGTAACCGGTTGAGTAGAATAGACCACCCTCATTTTTTACCGTGGTATCTTAAAAGGCGACGAAGATAAGTTGACCCGCCGTGTGGTATGCGGTTGGGTAAAATCGACCATCCTCATTTCTTACCGAGGTGTTGTAAAAGGCGACTTAATTAAGCTGACCCGCCGTGTGGTTACCAGTTGAGTAGAATAGACCACCCTCATTTCTTACCGAGGTATAGTAAAAGGCGATTAAGGTAAATTTACGTCATGCAGGCGGCCTAATTAACTAGCCAAAACATGTAAAAACATGTCGTGTAAAATCTTCTTTTAGTACTCACGTCGCGGCCGCGAATTGGCTATGACGCTCTGCGCACCGCACGAGCCCGCCCGCCCGCGGTTGTTGGACGAGTTGCTGGTCCCAGCGGTGGGCCGTCTGGAACGAAACATGTTTGTATTTATTTATTTATTATGACAAGCCAATAGCATTTAAGCTGTGTGTGTGTGTGTGTGGTAGCCCAGCGGTATCACCGTGCGCCTATTTCGAGAAGATCTAGGGTTCAAACGCCGGGCAGGCATCAATGAGTTTCTAGTAAAACTTATGTGTCTAATTGATAATTGCAATTTATCACACGCTTTTCGGTGAAGGAAAACATCGTGAGGAAACCTGCATATCTCTAGAGAATTCTGGAGATATGTGTAACCAACCAATCCACATTGGAGCAGCGTGGTAGGTGTTAGCTCCAATCCCTCTCTCCAAAAAAAAACGGAAAGAAGAGGCCTATGCCCAGCAGTGGGATAGTAACTTTACAATAGCTACTTTACAATAATATATTAATATTATTTTTTACTAGCGGCCTGCCCCTGCTTCGCACGGGTGTAAAATATATAGCCCATGTCACTCAGTGAAAAAAAATTATTAAAATCGATCCAGTAGTTTTGATTTATTCATTACTACATTACTATCATTACTACATTTATTAATTTGGAGAAAAACAATTTCCTTTCCCTATACCAAGAAGATTTCCTGCTATCTTTGGAATATCTAAATTCATATAGCACATATTTGCGTATTTATTTGTACATTTTTCCCTATGTATTAATTACAGAATGTCTTTATAAACAACATTCACAGCTTTCATGTCATTAAACAAAGTCTTGTAAGAACGAGATATAGCTGCTAAATGCGAAGTGTGTTATAGGGTGAAGCGCGGCGTCCTCACGGCATTTTAAATCTGTAATATCTCCGAAAATGTTCACTTAAATTACATGCTGTAAACGGCCATATTGATCTATATTAAATCAACTATTTATTTAAGGTACTTAATTGGATAAGGATTAATGCTGTTAATTATTAATGCTAAAAAATTGCTTTGAACATAAGGCATTATTTTTCGTAAAAAGTAAATGACAAAAAATGCTATAGTGGGTTATCCATAAAAAATAGACATATACCATCGCGGACTTTTCTGTAGACCTTTTCAAGGTGTACAAATACTTAGTACATCATTTTGATAAATCTCGTAGGGTTTAGCCTGCGTTTGCAATGTAAGCGGAAAAAATGTAATTATTTACGATATTTATGAGAAACCTCAAAAATTACAGTATTCCTCTACTCCATATTGAATGGTATTATACATATAAACATTCCTCTTGAATCACTCTATCTATTAAAAAAAACCGCATCAAAATCTGTTGCGTAGTTTTAAAGAAATAAGCATACATAGGGGTCGCATTCTTTGTTTGTCCATATATCCATGTATAAAGGCGGACTTATCCCTAAAAAGGATCTCCTGTTACTCAAAGGTTAACCGGAAGGTCAACCTTTGAGCAACAGAAGTAAAAGGACAAGAATTGAAGAAGAAAGAGAGTACGGGTATTTTGAAAAAATAATCGAGTATTTAAAAAATCGATTATTATTTCACATCGCTAGCTAGTAGGTAATATATAGTGACTCACGTGAAGTTGTTCCTATAGCTCTGCGCCTGGGTTCGCTCGCTCTCCGATACAGAGCGATGCCTGTCATAAGGACGGGCGTGGGGCCCGCGGCCCGGACCTGTCGAGCCCTGGGACGCGAGCATCTCGTTCAGCTGAGGCTGGGAATAAAGATTACAAATTAATTTAAAATTTAAATACTATATTGTTAGGAATTCAGATCTCTAAGCTGTGACAGCCTATATAAGGCAACGGCTGACGACATTCGTTCTTAAGTCTGATACAGTCCTGCATAAGTCCGATATAGTCCTCCACAAAGCGTCGTTTTAAGCCGAGTTTCGGCCTCACAGGAGGTACCCTTAAGGCGACGCTCTCAGAATGCTGCGAATCTCGCTCTCTCAGTTTCTCACTCCAGCGATGCCTCTGCGCTCGTTTACTCTCCCGGTGACGCTGTCAAAGTCTCTAGGGCTAACAGCATTAGTTAGAGTCCGAAAAAAGCGACTTCTTTTGTATTTCGTGTTATTAAAATCTAACCTCAAATAATTGTTATTCGTGATAAGAGCGACCACTGAGTTTCTTGCCAATTCTTTCTCCAGAACTGTCTTTTCAAAGAAAAAAAATAGTATGTTTGTTTGTAATGTTTTCATACAGAAACTACTGGACCGATATCAAAAATTCTTAGAAAGCTGCATCTTTACTTTTAATTTACTTTACAACATAGGCTATATTACAATTTAAAAATAGAGAGCCATAATAAAAAGTAATAGGGTGTAAAAAAAAATTAAGCGGGTCAAACCGCGGGATATTACTAATATATTTTCTGGATCTCTGAAACGGCTCCAACGATTTTCTTGAAATTTAGCATGTAGGTATTTTGGGGGAGGAAAATCGATCTAGCTAGGGTTTATTAAAAATAATCTCGTTTTATCCTTGTTTTTGAGCACTAAAAAAAACTACGAACATAGGAATAGATAGCGACTCATTATTAAAGCTGTCAAATACAAAACCGTGACAGCAGTGTTTCCCAACCTTTTTTAGTCCATGCCCCACGTTCAAAATTAATTTGCCCCCCTTAAGTAACATACATAATTTTTAATATTAAAATTGAATTGTCTACTTAAAGAACATAAATAATAGGTTTTAGAAAGAAGAAATTGCTTTTTTTTTAATTTGGCACCGAAAATGCACTTGTATGGCCCAGAGCGAAAAGCTTAAAACTCGTGTCGAGTTGCCAAAATACCCCCCCCCCCCCCCCCCCCAACCATCAAATTGCCCCAGTGTGTGTCGTGGGCCTCACTTTGGGTAACACTGTGTGACAAGTTCGATTCCCACGTCCGATGCTTTTTCTTTTTTTGTTTTTGTTTTATTGCATTTCTTTTCATCATCATCCTCCTGTCACCCTCCCACCCAAGTGGGGTCAGCAAAACATGTTATAAACATGTTGTAACATTATTTGGCTGCGTTTTTACGACCGGCCGCCCGCCTGACGTCAACTTACCTTAGTCATATTTTACACCTCGGTAAGAAGGAGAATGGTCTATTCTACTAAACCGGTTACTACACGGTGGGTCAACTTACCTTAGTCGCCTTTTACGACACCTCGGTGAGAAATGAGGTTGGTCTATTCTACTCAGCCGGATACCACACGGCGGGTCGACTTACCTTAGTCGCCTTTTACGACACCTCGGTAAGAAATGATTTTGATCAATTGTACTCAGCCGGATACCACACGGCTACTTTTTATATGTATTAGTATGGAAGTATACCTCCAGCACTCTGAAGTCTTCAATGCTCTTGAACTTGGCGAGGTGCGCCTGCAGCTTGGGCTCCACCTGGAGGGCGGACGCGTGCTTGTAGTACTTGAGGAACGCCCAGAACTTCTCTATACCGTACAGCTGACCTGGAGAGACCAACCAATCAATATATGAAATGAAATGAAATTTATTCGAAACTATAAAAATGCACTAATACAATGGCAACAAAGACACTGCAAAAGCACAAACTGCGCTGCAGATTTCAACGCCCGCCTCCTTAAAATTTAACAATAAACAGTGTTCCAAATTATAACTAAACTAAATCATGTTAACATTAAAGAATATTTTAATATTTAATAAATTAAATAAGTAAATTTATATTATAATTAAGGTGTGTGTGTGAATGCGTGCGTGTGTGTGTATGAATGCGTGTGTGTGCGTGCGTGTGTGTGTGCGTGCGTGTGTAAATGCGTGCGTGTGTGTGCGTGCGTGCGTGTGTGTGTGAATGCGTGCGTGTGTGTATGTTGTGTAAGAGAGTAAATGGTTACTGTGCAATATATACCTATACTAGCGATCCGCTCCGGCTCCGGCTCTGTTGCGTAGTTTTAAAGATTTAAGCATACATAGGGATATAGAGACATAGGGACAGACAGAGAAAGCGACTTTGTTTTATACTATGTAGTGATTACTATACCTATATTTATTTATTTATTTATTAGATACACCAACTATACATTAACAATAAACTCTTATATAAATTCAAGTTCCAATACAATTATCATTTACAGGTGTATTCAGCATTGTTTTTTTTGTTAGTTCTTTCTGAAAATACATATGTAATTTTTTTTTATAAACTATAAATTAAATTAATCCTATATGTCCAAAAATATAAGTATAAAATATTAATAAAATAAAGATAACATTTGTCATACTCAGAAATAATGTTATACCCTGTTAGTCTGAGTGATTATCCCTTTCTGTTGCGCATCTTTACTTTGCTATAATAATTGATTTGTTTTGCACAAAGTTTTTTCATTAGTATATATCATCATTCTCCTGTCCTTATTCCACTCTAAGTGGGGTTGGCACATCATGTTATAAACATTTGGCTGCGTTTTTACGACCGGACGCCTGCCTGACATCTACTTACCTCAGTCGTATTTTACGACACCTCAGTAAGAATGAGGGTGGTCTATTCTACTAAACCGGGTACCACACGGTGGGTTAAATTACCTTAGTCGCCTTTTACGACGTCTCGGTAAGAAATGAGGGTGGTCTATTCTACTCAGCCGGATACCACACGGCGGGTCCTCTTACGTTAGTCGCCTTTTACGACACCTCGGTAAGAAATGAGGGTGGTACGACGTAATCGTATAAACTCGGGTAAATAAACAAATAAGCCCACCCTTCTCGTAGTCAGCTAAAGTCTCCGCCTGGAAGTGCTGGTAGAGCTCCGGCCGGAACTTCCGCTCCAGCCCGTACGAGTAGAACCGGAAGAGGCACTCCAGCCCGTACCGGAAGCCGGCGGCCGCGTCCTCGTTCGCGAGCGTCCTATAAAACAAATGTTTACACTGAAATCATACTATTATTAGGAATCCATATTTCTAAGCTGTGACAGCCTATATAAAGCAACGGCTATCGCCATTCGTTCTCTTTTGGCGTGCGGCATTCGTAGGAGGTAGACGTGTTTGGGTGACCTCTTTTGTATTTCGTGTTATTAGAATCTTACCTCAAGTAATCAATCGCTATTCGTAATGCGAGCAACCACTGAGTTTCTTGCCAGTTCTCAAGTTCATATGGCCGCTTCAGGAATAATAAACCACAAAATTCACATAAAGTAATACAAGTACAAAGTAATACAAGTACACAAAAGTCATAAAGTTCCTAATGACCATAGTTTAAAAGTTTTGCGCACGTGTAACTAAGGACTTAAACTGAACATCTGGTAACCATTTGAGTAACCACTTAAAACATAACAACGGCACCCTCATTAACGATCAGATAAATGTTTCTAGTTCAAGCTTGTTACACTTGTTCGCAGGCATAAATAAAATGGTAGGGTTGAACCGATTAGTATATAACTAAGCTTATTTCGGTATTGCTTCGCCTTGCGATTTTGTCGTGGAGCCAATCTCCTGATGATGTGATGATGATTGTCCACTCTACATTCAGCATTATATATATTTTCTATTTTACTTCATCGCGAATTATAGCAAAATAATTTTATTATTACTTTTGTATTATGAATCTCCGCAAAGTAACGCCTAATTCTATAAATTATTTAGCCTTTATTCAACTAGCCGTGTATGTATGTGAAGGTGGAATATTGCTAGTTAAATTTGGGCGAAGCTTCTTGCACTGCTAGTAGATAATATTTACCTGAATTCGTTATACATGTTCCTGTTGAAATGGTCCCTCAGGAAGAAAGACCAGAACCGGAAGAGCGTGTTCATCTCCTGCGACTGGCCGATGCCTAGCTTCTTGCGCTCTGTGAAACATGAGTTAAAAAAATCTTTATTTATCTCAGAGCTGATATATTAGGTGCATGAGTTCTTACAAATTCTTCATGTATCAGGTATGAGAAGGAATAGTAAACTCTACATTTAGCATTACATATATTTCCTTTTATCGCGGATTATAGCAAAATAATATTATCATTACTTTTGTATTATGGACCTCCGCAAAGTAACGCCTAATTCTATAAATTACATCTAGAACAGTATCAGTACCTTTGAGACATCTGGAGTAATATTTGTGGTAGGCCTGCTGTGTGAAGTGGTTCTCCCTCAGCAGCCCGTGGCTCGGGTGGTGGAAGGTCGGCAGCGACTGGGGAACGGAGCCGCACGACGAGCCTAGTGTTGGCGACGTGCCGAGAGACCTGCGAGAGGATAGACACGTCAGTAAAAGGTAAAAATATTAAAGTACTGTACACTTCTGACCATAGACCTCCTCTTCGTTTTTGGAGAGAAGAGTTTTAACTAGGATCTACCATGTTTCCAATGCATAACAGACAAACAAAATTTTGCATTCATAATATTAGTATTAAAGTAACTGGAGGTAACAAAAACTCACCCGGCACTATCGCGATGCTGCCGGCGGTGCTCGCGCACGTCCATGATCCATCCCACATGGTGTTCAACCGGTGGGTTCAGGCTGTGCCGGGTCTTGTGCTTCCTGCTGCTTCTGGAAGTGCATACATTATAGTAGATTTTAAACTTTCGCGATTCATACTGATTATTATATAAACATACGGGTCACATCGCGTTATAATAGATTACCTTTGTATAAGGTTCAACGTTTCGGCAGAGTTGCATCCACCGTGGTCACGAACTGACAATCTGAAGCCCTCTTCTCTGTTGATTCAGATTGTCAACGACTTGGGATCCAGTGATCAATAAATATAACTCGCGAAAGAAATCGTTGCAAGCTATATCGCGTGCGGATAATATCAGTGTGGTGTGCAACAGACTTTACATGGATTGTGCGGTTCAAGTGCGGGTAGATGAACAAAATAATGACTGTAGTACTCGGGAACGAAGACGCCGCGGCGCTCCAGTCAGTTCGTGACCACGGTGGATGCAACTCTGCCGAAACGTTGAACCTTATACAAAGGTAATCTATTATAACGCGATGTGACCCGTATGTTTATATAATTTATGCATACATTATACTTTAAGAATAAGAATATCTTTATTTATATAATAACTAGTGGCCCGCTCCGGCTTCGCACGGGTATAATATATATAAGCCTATGTCACTCAGTGAAAAAATGATTAAAATCTATGAAAAAAACGGTTGCCTGTAAAGTCGGTTTTACGGGCAAAGATTTTACGTGACAACATCTTTTTAAATGTGACGGATTGGAGTGGGAGAGAGACTCAAGGCATTCGCCAGGCCGGCGGGCCTCTCTTTCGTTCGGTGACTCATCGTAACAGACGTGAGCGGGCGTTATACTTTTTCATGAGTGACTCCAAGCCGCAACCTAATTTAAGACGTTGTCACGTCAAAATGAAAGTTAATTTATTCATTACTGCCCGTGGCCCGCACTCGTTAAATTTGGAGTAAAACAATTCCCCTCTCCCTATACTAAGAAGATTTCCTGCTATCTTTGGAATATCTAAATTCATATCTATACTTATAATAAATCTGTAGAGAGGTCAATTCTGTAACTGGAATATATTTCCAAAATAACTATCAGGGGGTGATTAGGGATCGATACTGATGCCAAAAATGCAATCAGTAAAAATTTTGTCTGTCTGTCTGTCTGTCTGTCTGTCTGTCTGTCTGTCTGTATAACCGTTATAGAAACAAAAACTACTCGACGGATTTTAACGAAACTCGGTACAATTTTTTTTCATACTCCTGGGGTGGTTATAGTATACTTTTCATCACGCTACAATCAATAGGAGCAGAGCAGTGAAGGGAAATGTCGGGAAAACGGGAGAAGTTACTCCATTTTTTAAGCTTTCGTCGCGTGTGCAACCTTGATGGTTAAAGCTACACAGAAATCATGTATGACGGAAATGTTCTCCTTAAAATTATATAAAAAATATCCAACGACAGCATATGTCTATCTTTTATTGTTGACTCACAATAACACGTGCAACTCCCGATAGCTTAACAGTTCGAAGCTTTCTGGTTATATTTGTCTACTCCTACGTTTATATCACTCTCAGTCATCCCTAAATAAAAAAGTGAATAGTATTAACCATTGTATAAAAAAAGAATCATTGAAATCGGTATAGATACACCAAAGTTATATATGAAATACGCTAATAATAAGCTATCGCGCGTGAATATTGAATCATGCTATAGGGATTATCACTACATAGTATAAAACAAAGTCACATTCTTTGTTTGTCCCTATATCCCTATGACTGCTTAAATCTTTAAAACTACGCAACAGATTTTGATGCGGTTTTTTTAATAGATAGAGTGATTCAAGAGGAATGTATAATCATATTCAATATGGAGTAGAGAAATACTGTAATTTTTGAGGTTTCTTATCGTAATGTCGTAGGTGATGTCGTAAATAATTACTTTTTTTTTCGCTTACATTGCAAACGCAGGCTAAACCCTACGAGATTTATCAAAATGATGTACTAAGTATTTGTACACATTGAAAAAGTCTACAGAAAAGTCCGCTATGGTATATGTCTATCTCTTATGGATAACCCACAATAGCATTTTTGTCATTTACTTTTATACGAAAAATAATGCCTTATTTTCGAAGCAATTTTTATACAATATAGCATTAATTCTTATCCAATTAAGTACGTTAAATACATTGTTGATTTAATATAAATCAATATGGCCGTTTACAGCAAGTAATTTAAATGAACATTTTCGAAGATATCACAGATTTAAAATCCCGCGAGGAGGCCGCGCTTCGCCCTATAGCACTTCGAATTTAGCAGCGATCGGACGCGCAACTAAATGTCGCTCTTTTAAGAGTAACCTCTAAAGAAAACATGTTTGTATTGTCTAATGATAACAAAGCTATGAATGTGGGAGAGGGAATTGTTTTTCTCCAAATTTAACGCTTGCGGGCCACAGGCAGTAATGAATAAATCAAAACTACTGGATCGATTTTAATCATCTTTTTCACTGAGTGACATAGGCTATATATTTTATACCCGTGCGAAGCAGGGTAGGCTGCTAGTACTACATATTTACTTATTTATTTTTACATTTTCCCTATGAATTTTATTATTACAATTAATTACAGAATGTCTTTACATACAACATTCACAGCTTTCTTGTCATTAAACAAACTCTTTAAAGACCGACACATAGCTGCTAAATTCGAAGTGCTATAGGGCGAAGCGCGGCGTCCTCACAGCATTTTAAATCTGTAATATATTCAAAACTGTTCACTTAAATTACATGCTGTAAACGGCCATCTTGATCTATATTAAATCAACAATGTACTGAAGGTTCTTCGTTGGATAAGGATTAATGCTGTATTGTATAAAAATTGCTTCGAAAATAAAGCATTATTTTTCGTAAAAAGTAAATGACAAAAAATGCTATTGTGGGTTATCCATAAGAGATAGACATATACCATCGCGGACTTTTCTGTAGACCTTTTCAAGGTGTACATATACTTAGTACATCATTTCGATAAATCTCGTAGGGTTCAGCCTGCGTATGCAATGTAAGCGGAATTATTTACGACATCACATTAGAAACCTCAAAAATTACAGTATTTCTCTACTCCATATTGAATGTTATTATACATATAAACCTTCCTCTTGAATCACTCTATATATTAAAAAAAACCACATCAAAATCTGTTGCGTAGTTTTAAAGATTTATGCATACATAGGGATATAGGGACAAACAAAGAATGTGACTTTGTTTTATACTATGTAGTGATATAGCCACTGCAAGTGACATCGTAGGATAGTATTAGGACACTCACATAACATCAGTAGCGTGCGGGTCCTTGTTAGCGGCGTAGAAACGTGCGGTGCGACGCGGCCGCTTCATCTTGCCTCCCGACTCGGGCTGCTGTTCGACTTGCTTCATGTAACAAAATCATATTATCAACCAAACGAGGTTTTTTTATCACGACGTGGCAGTCAAGTCGAATCTTTCATTTAATATCACGTCGTTTCGCTTAGAATTAGGCGTTACTTTGCGGAGGTCCATAATACAAAAGTAATGAGAATATTATTTTGCTATAATCGACGATAAAAGAAAATATATGCAATGCTAAATGTAGAGTTTACTATTCGTTCTCATACCTGATACATGCAGAATTTGTAAGAACTCATGCACTACCCGACACCGATGAGACAACAATACACAATGCACTGCACACATTCACCAACACAATCTCAATAATTGTTTCGCCCCGCAACCGAAGCATCATCAGGAGATAGACTCCACGACCAAAATCGCAAAGCCTTTGCGATTTTGCTATTTTACTTCATCGTGGATTATAGCAAAATAATTTTATTATTATTACTTTTATTATATGACTGGCCCGTTGGCGCAGTGGGTAGTGACCCTGCCTTCAGCTCCGCGGGTCGCGGGTTCGATTCCCGCCAAGGACCAACATTTTCTATAAATGAATTTGTTGGTCTTTGAGCCTAGATGTTTATTTGTATTTAAATATGTATTTAAACAATATATAAATATATATTCACCAGTTGTCTGTCCATAACACAAGTATTAAGTTACTTACTTTGGGGACGGACAACCGTGTATGTAAGTGTCCCATATATTTATTTATTATTTACTTATTACTTTTGTATTATGGATCTCCGCAAAGTAACGCCTAATTCTATAAATTATTTAAAAATGGTATATAAGGTAAGGGTAGGAATATTACCGGTTGAGGTCTTGGTGGTGGTGGTGGTGGCTCCGAGGGGTTCCTGTGTCGCTCTGGTGGCGCCGCTGCCTCGAACTGCTCCCGGCTGATGACCGACACCGTCCGGTACTGGGGCGTGCTGCTGTACGACTGTTGAGCACACAACGGTTACAATACCACTAGTGGGCAAACTTTAATCGCGTTAATCCTAACCTACTAATATAAATGCGAAAGTTCGTGAGTATGGATGTAAGTTTGTTACTATTTAACGAATCCGCTGAACCAATATCGATGAAATTTGGCACAATTATTCAGTGGCGTAGCTCTAGGGGGTGGCGAGAGGGGCGGTCGCCCCAGGGCACCACAGGCAAGGGGGGACACCAAACTTGATAATAATTTTTTTTTTGATGAATAATTAAATCATTTCAGAAAAAGTTGAATAAGACTCTTATTAAACTTTTTGCACATTGATTTTGTATGATTATATTGTCTACAATAAACACAAAAAAGTTTCTTAGCTGTAGAGCTCGATGAAGAAACAACGGACTTTGTCACTTAAAAAGTGAGGAAAGTTTTAAATTTTCTAAATAAATTTTCATTTATAAAGTCATTGCGTTCTGAAATCTAAAATTATTAAGACTTTAGAAGGGGGGGGGGGGGGGGTGTCTCACCAGGCGACAATTGGCCCCGGGCCCCAAATATACTAGCTACGCCACTGCAATTATTCCTTGTACACCGAAAAGGCTAGAAATCCTGTGTTAATTCTACAGGAATAGGATTAATATGAATACTAAAAAGCGCCATCTATTATCAACTTATTACGCGACAACAGTTACCGCAAACGAAGTCGTGGGTAAAAGCTAGTACTATTATATCGGGAAGGTCTAATAAACGTAACTCAACTTCCACTTTCACGACTTCATGTTCGATGGTTTAGCTACAACATTATTTATTTATTAGGGTATTATTTAGGGTACACAAAACAGAGTCCTGTCGGAGAAGTACAAAGTAAAAACATAAATATATATAAACTTAAGACTAGACTTTGTGGATCAAGTTAAAATATTGAAACTATATAAAAAAAAACTAAATAATTCAAAATTTACTTTAAAAAAATATATATATATAAATTAAACAGAAACTATTTTTAGATGTGCTTTAAACTTATTATAATTGTTATCAAATATGTTCAGAGAAGAACTGTTAATAACAGAATCTTTGTAATAGCTACACATTCTAATAATCGGATTGTTAAAAGATGTATTATTGGAAAGAACGGGGTAGTTGAAGGGTTTATTATGGGGTTTGCGTGAATTAATGCGTGTATTAAAGTACAAGACCAACTGACTAATAGGAGAGCTGATCACTCCCAAGTTAACTAAAACGGAAGCAAGCAACAATGACTCTTCGTGGTATCATGACAAAGATGGTGTCAATACAAGTACTTGGTATCGTGACAAACTTTATACAATAACAAGAACACTATAGACTAATATACATTAATTTTATACTCCTAATAATGATTACTCATCATCTGCCTGCCCTTATCCCACTCTATGTGGGGTCGGTACATGTTATAAACATGTTGTCACATGATTTGGCTACGTATTATACAACCGGCCGCCTGCCTGACATCAACTTACCTTAGTCGTATTTTACGACACCTCGGTACGAAAGAGGGTGGTCTATTCTACTTAACCGGATACCACACGACGGCTCGACTTATCTTAGTCGCCTTTTACGACACCTCAGTAAGAAATGAGGGTGGTACTATTCTATCCAGCCGGATACCACACGGCGTTAATACTATCATTCAGCGATGTGAAAAATAATCGATTTTTAATAATAAATAATTTTTATCAAAAATCGATGATTCTCTTAAAAAAAAGGGATAACTAAAATAATCGATTTTTAAAAATCGATTTTCATGAAAAAATAATTATATTAATAGTGCTCGCAGCAAGCGCCAGCGTTAAATATTTAATTACAGAAATAATTTGAAAAATTCAGTTTCATTTGTTCACAGTTAGTTAAGTACCTAAATATATGGAGTATAATCAACTTACTGATGACACTTCATTCCACAAGTCCTCTTCATAACGTCTGAGCCCATCTGTGATCACCTGTTCGTGGAGAAAAATAAACAATTATTATTAATATACACAATCTATTTCGTTCAACTAACTCTATAACCTACTACTCGACTCGTTGTCAATCCCCTTTAACTTGATGTCATTCCTTATTACTTGATAGCATCCCCCTTTGCTAATTGACATTCCTTACTTTAAAGCAACTCTCTTACTCTATAATATCTCATTATACTCCAGTCCCTTTACTTATTGCCATTCATCTTTATTGTTTGTCGTTCTCCGTTACTCATTAGGATCTCCCTTTACTCATTGATACCCCTTCTCACTCAAAAGCAATTCCCACCACTATACTTGTTGTCAATCCCCTTTATTTGTTGTTGTTGACAAACCTCCTTACTCAAAAGTAACTTTACTTTTATACATCCCACAATACTCATTGCCAAACAGTTTACTCAAAAGTCATTGCCGTACTCTTTTGCATTTATCGTTACTTGGTGGTATCCCCTTAACACTTAACACAGTGTCATTTACCATTTACCAATCATTCCCCTTTAAAATGACCAAGGTATGCCATTTTCCCCCTTTTCACCTCTCCCTTGTCGATCTCTTACCCTCTTGTTATATCACAGTGTAGTCCCAAAAGTAACCTTGGGACGTGATTATTAGGTATGCTATTTTCCCCTTCTCACCTCTCCCTCATCGATTTTTTACGCCATTGTCCACAAAATTGCAGTCCCAAAAGTAAACTTGGGACTTGATTATCACGATTATGGAATGCCACTTTTCCCCCTTTTCAATCTCCCTGGTCGATCTATTACCCCCCTTGTTTAATCACAGTATAGTCTCAAAAGTAACCTTGGAACTTGATTATCACGATTATGGATACCCACTTTTCCACCTTTTCACATCTCCCTGGTCGATCTCTCACCCCCTTGTTATATCACAGTGTAGTGTCATTATAACCTTGAATACACCATCAGAATGGTACCTACCTGCTCTAAATCCTGTGTAATCTTGGTCCTAGTGGCCCAGTCGCCTTGGCGGTCGTGACCGTCGTGCTTCGGTTGGCGGGTGGTCGTTTGTGTGACAATTAGAAGACGTCCCACATCGCGGTCGGTGAACTCTAAATCTGATTCCTCATCAGACCTGGGATGGGGATGGGATAAATTAGTGCGTGATTAAAACTGTAGAAGCTTTTATTCAACTTGCAATGTATGTATGCGAAGGTGAAATCTTGTAAGTTAAATTTGACCCGTTTCCCGGGGTCCGATTGAGGTGACATTTTATATATTGGTCCAGTCCCGATGACAATAATAAATAAATATATGGGACACTTACACACACAGTCGTCTGTCCCCAAAGTAAGTAACTTTATACTTTTGTTATGGGTGACAGACAACTGGTATATACATACATATATAATTTTAAATACATAAATAAAAATATACACCCAGGCTCGAAGTATCAACAAATTTTTGATAGAAAATGTTGGCTCTTTACCTCTGCGAGCCAGCCATTCCATGACATGCCACCATAATTCGACTTTGGTAGAGAGTGGACATATTACGCACATCAACTTGCTGAACGCTCAATATTGTATGCATTCTTTTCATTTAGGTATTCTTAGGTAGGTTTTTCTACCTTTTGTTCTATTTTATTAGAATTTATATCTTTTATCTATACTTATAATAAATCTGTAGAGAGGTCAATTCTGTAACTGGAATATATTTCCAAAATAACTATCAGGGGGTGATTAGAGATCGATACTGATGCCAAAAATGCAATCAGTAAAATTTTTGTCTGTCTGTCTGTCTGTCTGTCTGTCTGTCTGTATAACCGTTATAGAAACAAAAACTACTCGACGGATTTTAACGAAACTCGGTACGATTTTTCTTCATACTCCTGAGCTGGTTATAGTATACTTTTCATCACGCTACAATCAATAGGAGCAGAGCAGTGAAGGGAAATGTCGGGAAAACGGGAGAAGTTACTCCATTTTTTAAGCTTCCGTCGCGTGTGCAACCTTGATGGTTAAAGCTACACAGAAATCATGTATGACGGAAATGTTCTCCTTAAAATTATATAAAAAATATCCCACGACAGCATATGTCTATCTTTTATGGTTGACTCACAATAACACGTGTTACTCCCGATAGCTTAGCAGTTCGAAGCTTTCTGGTTATATTTGTCTACTCCTACGTTTATATCACTGTCAGTCATCCCTAAATAAAAAAGTGAATAGTATTAACCATTGTATGAAAAAAGAATCATTGAAATCGGTATAGAAACACCAAAGTAATACATGAAATACGCTATAATAATAAGCCATCGCGCGTGAATATTGAATCATGCTATAAGGATTATCACTGCATATATCCCTATGTTTGCTTAAATCTTTAAAACTACGCAACAGATTTTGATGCGGTTTTTTTAATAGATAGAGTGTAAATATATAGGGAAAAAAGTAAAATGTAAATATGTAGTATATGAATTTAGATATTAGATATAGCAGGAAATCTTCTTGGTATAAGGAGAGGGGAAATGTTTTTCTTCAAATTTAACGCGTGCGGGCCACGGGCACTAATGAATACCTAAATTAAAACTACTGGATCGATTTTAATCATTTTTTTCACTGAGTGACATAGGCTATATATTTTATACCCGTGCGAAGCAGGGTAGGCCGCTAGTTCGGAATAAAATAAAAGGATTAACGCGGGAAAGATTTATTAGGCTGGTTTCCACGAGGGAAAACCGCGAGTTCAGTTAGTATTACAGCTTTATATAAATGGCTGCAAAATCAAAAAACTCACCAGGCGTCAGTGAAAGTGTTGTTCCTCGGCGGAGGCAGCTCCAACTCCTCGTCCAGCTGGAAGTGCAGCTCCTCCCGCGGCTCTTCCAGCTCTTCCCGGGGGGCGTGAACGGGCGCGCCGCGTTCCCGGGATCCGGCTTTAGTGCGACGCTTTACCTGTGATATGATTTATTTAATAACTATCAATACTTATATTAGAGCTGTGATAGCCAGAAAACCTACTATACTCGAAGATTATTTAGAAGATAAGAATGTGTGGATATAGCTGTCTTTGAACCTGTACAACACAGTAACGACTTAATGTAAATCATCATCTTCCTTCTGCTCTTATCCCACTCTAAGTGGGATCGGCAGAACATGTTATAAACATGTAGTCACATGATTTGGCCGCCTGCCTGACGTCAACTTACCATAGACGTATTTTTACGACACCTCGGTAAGAAAGAGGGTGGTCTATTCTACTAAACCGGATACCACACGGTGGGTCAACTTACCTTAGTCGCCTTTTAAGGCGACCTCGGTAAGAAAGACTTAATGTAAATATTATTAAGAGTTATATTTTTAAAAGAGCAACCGCCGAGTTTCTTGCTGGCTCTTCTCGGTAGGAACAGATTTCCGAACCAGCGGTAGAGTTGAATCAAAAGCACTTGTTTACAAGTTTACTTGAATAAAGAATATTTTGAATTGAATTGATAGCCCAGCGATGAAACAGTACAAATCTCTAGAGACGATCATGGATTCGATCACGATATTTTATTGAATGTGTTAATACTTAGTAACAAAATGGTGGCCATTGAAAATGGGTGTTTGGGTCTCAGATTGCAACTAAATAATGTCCAAAAAATGGTTAGCCATTTTGTGACGTCACACCACGCCATTACGAATAAATTTGTTTTCTTTGTTCTTCGTCGTAAAACTAAGTGAATTACGTCATGAATTAAATTTTTCTTTATTTCTTTATTAATAAAAACAAGTTAAAATTAGATTTACCTCAGTCCATACATCTGGATCTCCTCTATCAGAGGTGGGACTCCTGGTTGAGCGACCGTCGTCTTGTTGGCCGGCACTTTCGGCGTTTGGCTCTTCTATAATAAAACAAACATTAAAAAATAAGTTCTCTATGAAATTATCTGCGTGTACTTCTAATCATCAATTGCAATGTACTTTAGTTCTGATTCGAAATTGTGCGCTCCCTTCATTCAGCACCGGTTTCAGTTGGGCATACGGACAAATGCTAAAAAGCTGTGATGGCCTAGCGGTGCGACCGTGTGAATCTCTAGAGACGATCATGGGTTCAAACCCGGGCAGACACCAATGAGTTTTTCTATTAAAACTTATGTGCCTAATTGATAATTGCAATTTATCACACGCTTTTCGGGGAAGGAAAACATCGTGAGGAAACCTGCATATCTTTAGAAAATTCTAGGGATATGTGTAACCTACCAATCCGCATTGGAGCAGCGTGGTAGGTCTTAGCTCCAACCCTTCTCTTCAAAAATGGAGAGAGGAGGCCTATGCCCAGCAGTGGGATAGTAACAGGCCGTTACTTATACGGACAAATGTTAGGGTACACTGCTGGTGGCGGGGACAGAGTACCGTTGTACACATGTGCATGCAGTGGCGTAGCTAGGGGCTGGCGAGAGGGGCGATCGCCCCAGGGCACCACAGGCAGGGGGGGGCACCAAACTTGATAATATTTTTTTTTTTTGATGAATAATGAAATCATTTCAGAAAAAGTTGAATAAGACTCTTATTCAACTTTTGCACATTGAATATGTATGATTATATTGTCTACAATAAACACAAAAAAGTTTCTTAGCTGAGGAGCTCGATGAAGAAACAACGGACTTTGTCACTCAAAAAGCAAGGAAAGTTTGTTTTTAAATTTTCTAAATAAATTTTATCATAATCTAATGTTATTTTATATATAGTTATTATCATTTGGAACCAATTTAAATTTATATATTAAAGTCATTGCGTTCTGAAATCTAAAAGTATTTAAACTCTTTAGAATTCACCAGGTGACATTTGGCCCCGGGCCCCAAATATACTAGCTACGCCACTGTGTGCATGTGTACCAAAGTGCTCCAACTCTGGGTCGGGACCTCTCTAAAAGTGGCCCTTCCCTCAGCTAGACGATGCATCGGGAGCACCAGATCGACCGCCCCGGGGACCTTTTCAGATGGGCGTCCGATAAATCCCGTTCGAGACGCCCATAGGTCCCCGTTAGGGCGGCATACGACGGGCTTCGGCGAGTCATCTGCGCCCGGCTCCTTCCGCGAGATAACGTCCTCGCAAAAGGAGGTCAATCGCTACCCATGATCTCTCCCTGTCCACCATGGCTTCGCACCACGTTGGGCAAGAGAGATCGTGACCCATATGTACCACGAGCTCAGCTCGCTGAACCGCCCAAGCTAGGTAGTCTGCGTGATATGCAGCTTGGTGTCAGATTCGGCGCCGCACTCGTTGCACTCAAGCGCTTAGCTTATTTTTTATTTTTTTTATTTATTTTTCTTTTTACACATATATTTAGAAAAGAGAAAGAAAAAAATTAAAATTTAAAAAAAAACACGTCTTGACTTATCCCTAAAAGGGATCTTTTCCAGTCAACCTTTGAGTAATAGAAGGAAAACGACAAGAATTGAAGAAGAAAGAGAGTACGGGTCATATAGAGAAAAGGGAAAAGTCTATATAAATTGTACTATTTAATCTATTAAATAATTTTGGTAAAATAAATAGATAAAAGTGAGATGCTATTAATATATAATTACCTATGATAAATATTAGCAGCTTAGCTGGAGGGGTCAACAAGTTTACTAGTAATTTGTAACCCAAATTGCTAGTGTTGTCGCCAATGACTTTCGCTTTGTATTTTATAGCAACACATGAAACATATAGCGCGCCTTTTACTGAAATGGTGGCAACACTGTGTCGTTTTGATTCCGGCGAAGTCTTCCTATATATTGCTAAAACGTTTCAGTCGCATTCAGTCTTTGTTTGTCATTCAAGGGAAGTGCATCTCGGAACGGGAATTGCGGTATTCATATTATATCTTGTTATTGTATATAGTGTGCGCTAACACTATCATCATCCTCCTGCCCTTATCCACTCTAAGTGGGGTCGGCACAACATGTTACAAACATATTGTCATATGATTTGGCTACGTATTTTACGACCGGCCGCCTGCCTGACGTCAACATACCTTAGTCGTATTTTACGACTCCTCGGTAAGAAAGAGGGTGGTCTATTTTACTCAACTGGATACCACACGGTGGGTCGACTTACCTTAGTCGCCTTTTACGACACCTCGGTAAGAAATGAGGGTGGTACTATTCTACTCAGCCGGATACCACACGGTGGGTCAACTTACCTTAGTCGCCTTTTAAGACACCTCGGTAAGAAATGAGGGTGGTACTATTCTATTCAGACGGATACCACACGGCGTTGTGCGCTAACACTAGTAAAACTTATTAAAATATTAAAGATGACCACTCAGTGCCATTCAAACGCAACGAAACGCACACTCCTAAAAACATATATTTATACGTATACTAGGAGTACCGCCCCAGCTTCGCACGGGTATAAAGCATATAGCCTATGTCACTCAGTGAAAATCACAGTATTTCTCTACTCCATATTGAATTTTATTATACATATAAACCTTCCTCTTCAATCACTCTATATATTTAAAAAAAACCGAATCAAAATCTGTTGCGTAGTTTTAAAGATTTAAACAAAAATAGAGATATAAGGACAGACAGAGAAAGCGACTTTGTTTTATACTATGTAGTAACTTTTATAGGTACTACTATTTTGATATTTGTCAAATTTTTACCATACTTACTAAAAGACAACATTACGTTTGGCTGTCATTTATATTTTGTTTTTCCATGTCATAGTCGTTTTTGTTATACCACGTTTTATAGTGACTTGACGGGATAAAATAAATGCGGTCGAACGGGATAAAAGGTATCCTATGTCCGTTTCCTGGTTCTAAGCAACCTCTACACCAATTTTCGGCCGAATTGGTTCATCCGTTCTTGAGTTATAAATAGTGTAACTTAGACCAACTTTCTTTTATATATATAGATTATACGCAAGCGAACATATTAATTCGCTATAAATAGTAATGTGAATATAATCGTTTTAGGCGTTTTGTAATTCATGTGTTGATGACGTTTATATCCGTCATAGCTACTTAAGGGGTTAATGTATGCAACTCATATAAATGGGGGGATCTATGCCCATAAAACTAATATATGCACTGACCGTTTCGCCTTGCTTGCGGTATGAACTCTGGCACGTCGGGGTTGAGGTGATCGTGTGGTAGCAATGGTGACGCACCGCCGCGACCAGTACGGAACATTCTAGAAAGAAACAATTACCACATTACATATACAATGGGCAGGCTGTGATAGCTCAGCGGTAGCGCCGTGCGCCTCTTTCGAGGAGGTCTAGGGTTCAAACCCCGGGCAACACCAATGAGTTTTGCAGTTAAAACTTATGTGTCTAATAATTGCAATTTATCACACGCTTTTCGGTGAAGGAAAACATCGTGAGGAAACTTGCATATCTCTAGAGAATTCTGGTGATATGTGTAACCTACCAATCATTGGAGCAGCGTGGTAGGTCTTAGCTCCAATCCTTCTCTACAAAAACGGAGAGAGGAGGCCTATGACCAGCAGTGGGATAGTAACAGGCTGTTACTTACAATGCAATAGATGTTCGATATATATGAAAAAAATGTCACAGAGCGCCCAAAGCTTTTTTTACCATAATACAATTAAGTAAGGGCACTAGTAATTGAAATAAAAAAATATTAATCTATACTAATATTATAAAGAGGAAAAATTTGTATGTATGTTTGTAATGTTATCACATAAAAACTACTGGACCGATTTCAAACATTCTTTCACCATTTGAAAGCTGCATCATTAATGGCAAGGGATCCGTAATAAAAATGTAATAAGGTGTAAAAAGAAATCATAAAAATCTATATTCATTAGATTATATTAGTGTAATTTAATAAGAAATAAAACTTTTATGTTAACAAAAATAAATCTATAGTCCGACTTAGTAGACTTCGCACTGCCATGAGATCGGTATGTACGCGGGTGAAACCGCGGGATATTACTAGTTTAACATAATATAGTTAAAACTATTGTTCACCTGGGCAATGGCGGTGGCGGCACGGCTCGCAGCAAACTCGACACGGGCGCCACCAGAGGACCTCCCATGGTGGCCAGGGGGAATATACCGACCATTTGTTTCTTGCGGCTGGAATATTAATATATTACCAATTAGATACACGCACGCAAGTACGGACGCACGCACGCACGCACGCACGCACGCACACACACACACACACAAAACACGCAAGCAAACCAAGCACGCACGCGCACTCGCACGTACTTATGTACGCATGTACGTGCGCGTACGTACCCATAGACACAAATTCAAATTCAAAATATTCAAATTCAAATTCAAAATATTCTTTATTCAAATAAACTTGTAAACAAGTGCTTTTGAATCGTCAACTCTACTGCTGGTTCGGAAAGCTGTTCCTACCGAGAAGAGCCAGCAAGAAACTCGGCGGTTGCTCTTTTTAAAAAATACAATTCTTAATACTAGTTACATTTAATGTTTCTATCTTGTACAGGGTCGATTATATCAATATTTATATCCACGCATTTTTATCGTCTAAATAATCTTCAACAGTATAGTAGGCTTTCTGTATCAGCCTCTCCTTAATAGTGTTTTTAAACTGCTGTAATGGCAAACAAGTTGATACATTCACTGACACCTAGTCACACCTTGGTATATACTTTAATACTATTTATTTTAAACTAATGGTAAAACGACTTAATTTGCGTAGACTTTATTGTTAGATCAACCGAAATCAGTGTTTATCGACCTTTTTTGTGTCTACCTTAAAAATTAATATCTGGGTGACCGAGCTTCGCTCGGGAATTTTTTACAAAAAAAAATAAAAAACTTAAAAAAAAGAAAAAACAATTATTTAGTTGGGATCGATCCTTGGCATTCACATTTCTCGAGGCTGCCCGTTATCCGAAAAGGCTACGCCGACTTGACAGTTAATGGCGAAAATTCAATTCAATATAAATGTTAGTGTTTATTAATGCCCAAAAACAGGGATAAAACAATATTATTTTTACATAAAACCTAGCTAGATCAATTTTTCTCCCCCAAAACCTCCTACATGCTGAATTATAGGAAAATCGTTGGAGCCGTTTCCGAGATTCCGAAAATATATATATATACAAGATTAACTCATTTAAATATTAAAGATTATGCCCCAGAAAAGTCGCAGAAAGTTCCAAAAGAGATTCTCGAAAAAGTAGCGCGCTTTTTCGTGGAGGTCTATATGTTTGTATAAACAATATCATAACCGTTTAAATGTTCTAATAGCGATGCGAAAATTGAGCGGGTTTTGGGGGAGAAAAATCGATCTAGATAAGTTTTATTTAAAAAATGTCGTTTTATCCCTCAATTCGGGCTCTAATTTTTTTTTAATATTTACGTTGAATACAATCACAATCTTTCGCTGTCAAATGTAAAGTCATGGTGGTTCATTTGGGGAACGCGCGGTCTAGAGAGATAAAAATACCTAGGATCGAGCCCTACCTGCCCTATTTTTTTTTTCATTTTTCTTTTCTATTTTTTTTTACATCATTTTAAAAATTACCTACTGTACATACATATACAGTATACTGTACATACCTACCATAAAAGTATGTGATAAATTGTTAAATTTATCGGTGAAGGAAAAAATCGAGGATACCTGCATATCTCTAGAGATTTCTGGGGACATGTGTATGTGCAACAATGTGCATTTTAGCGACGTGGTGGGACTAAGCGCCAACCCTACTCTCCAAAGACTTAGAGAGGGGGACTATACTCAGAAGTGGGATAACAACAGGCGGTTGCTATACTAACCGTTTCTCCCCAGGTTTGTCTGGTGCATCTGGGTGTAGAGGAGGATCATCGTTTGGCTCCAATTTCTTCTCTACCTCTTCCAAATCCTTAACTACTTCTTCCTCTTTCACTGCTTCCTTCTCCACTCCATCTTTTGTTTCCGGTATGTCTTTAGCTTCTTGTGTTACTTCAATTATCTCCACTTGCTTTTGTTCCGTTGCTATCGGTTCTTCTGTTTTAACTTCAACAGTTTCAGTTGTTACAGATTCTCGTTCTGACGTCGTTTTTACCTGTGCAATATATAATTTAATTATTATACATACAATTTAATAATTTAAATATTATAAAACAAAGTCCCCAAAACTGGCCGTCTGTATGTGGTTGATTTTCTCTAAATCTACTGAACGTATAAAAATAGTGCAATGCCTCCGAAAGGTTTAGATTAATAGTACATAACGTTTTTATGTAAATTGAGTTCAACAGGTCGTTTTACAACAATTTTTATTAGGTAGCAACAAACCGGTGTCGACTTTAGTTTAGGGCGGGGGGAGGTGGAGGGGCTACTCATATTCACTATCACAAACTCAACAAAGCAAATTTGAAATTGCAAAGCGCGTTTTGCGATTCTGTCGTGGGGTCCATCTCCTGATTATGCTTCAGTGTCGGGGCGAAACAATTGTTGAATTTGTGATAGAGTGGTGATAGTTGTATATTGTGTTGGAGGAGAATTGTGGCATGTGATTTTACGAATCCTGCATGTATTGGGTATGAAAACGGATTGTCCACTCTACATTAAGCATTATAACTATGTATATTCTTTATTTACTTTATCATGGAGTATATCAAAATAATTTTATGATTACTCTTGTATTTCTAGAATTGTAAAGAGATTAATAAATAAGACAGATTCCAAGATAGAAGTACATAAGTGTAGTATTTCGGCTTCCAAGTCAAAGTAGAACACTTTAATAAACTTATTTTATTTAGGCAACACACTTTTCCTATACGCCGTCCGACGGACGTCATCCTGTGTTCCTTTCTCCTTACTCCCTCCCTCCTGTCATACTGTCTCGCTCACACACTCGACTGCATTCCGTTTCACGCATTCAGTTAACGTTCCATTCCAGCATAAGTATACTTTGAAACGGTAGATATCCATAAACATTTCTTCGTTGACTTTCGTGTTGTAATTCCCTCAATTATTAAAAAATAAAATTATTTCCCAAGTAAAAATAGGTATTTTTAATAAAGCTGAGATAGGCTTGACTAATTAAAAAAATATCGATTTTATTTTCAGTTCTTACCGACGTGTCATAAAAGGCGACTAAGGTAGGTTGACTCGCCGTGTGGTATCCGACTGAGTAGATAGAATAGACCACACTCTTTCTTACCGAGGTGTCGCAAAAGGCGATTAAGGTAAATTGACGTCAGACAGGTGACCGATCGTAAAATACCGGGCTAAATCATGTTAAAACATTTTTATAGCATGTTGTGCCGATGCTATTCACAATGAGATAAGGGGCGGAAAATCATTTGACCAACTCACCTCCTCTACTTTCACAATCGCTTCGACTTCTTTCTTCTCTTCTTTGTTGTCCTTCTCTATTCTGTCGTCTATCTCTTTCTGCTCGTTCTCCATACTCGACACGGTCTCTTTTTGTGCGTCAGTTTTCTCAATAGCCGGCGTTGTCTCTGGTTTTTGGTCCGTTACAGTCTCGTCCGAGTTGGTCCCTATAGAAGGTAGGATAAGGTAGGATTTGAATAAGTGTAAGAGATATGCTCATACGTAAAACATATTAGACAATTGAAGATTATTTAAACGATAAAAATGTCTGAATTCGAAAAAATTTTCAGGTTCATACAAGACTGCGGTTTAATAATGTGAATTGAAAATATTTAAAAGATTCACCGCCGAGTTTCTTGCTGGTTCTTCTCAAAAGAGCCACATTCTGAACCACTGGTAGTTAGCTAGCTAGGCACTTCATTATAGGCTAATCGTTTAACTTAGTCCTAGCGTGCAGGGTACAAAGGCGCGGAGGTACAACGAGAACGGGGACTGAGGTCGGTGCGGGCGGCGAGCGTAGCGTGATATCTACGAGGTGACCGCTAGGACTAAGTTAAACGGTTAACCTATAGAATTGAGTCTTGACGATTCAAAAGTGGTTGTAAGTGTTTATCTGAATAAAGATAATTTTGATTTTAATTTAATTTACCTGTGACGCTTGCACAGCTAATCCGAATGAATATTTACGAAATTGGTCACAGCAAAATCTCATACATTATGGTACAAAATTCCCGCGAGTTTCTTGCTGGTTATTCTCATTAAGAGCATCTTCCAGATCAGTGGTTGCTTTTTAAAACCTTTAAGCAAACTTGCCGTGTATGTATGTGAAGGTGGAATTTTGCAAGTTAAATTCGACACACTTCCCGGTGTCCGATTGAGATGAAATTTTACATACTGCTCCAGTCTCCATAATAATGCATGTTTATGATAAGCATGACCTGTTGCTGCTAGGATTGGCTCCAGACGAGGGAACTGCTCAACGGTTAACAGTAGGGATATAAAATTTTGTTTAAATCTTTTTTTTGTCGGAAAACGACAGACATTATTATTTTATAGTATTTGGAACAGTCTACTTGAATAAAAAATATTTAGAATTTGAATTTTTACCTGTATTGCTGGTATTGTTGAGGTCCAATATCGGCCACTTGGTGGGCTCGAACGCGGTGCGGATCTGTAATAAATGCAAAAATTTAGATGGGTTTCTATAACATTTATCGACAAACGTCTTCTCCTTTCTGAAAAGAGGTGGACAATCCCCTGAGATGCACATCGAACAGGGTGTAAATAGTATGGACGGCCAACAAATAACAATAGTAAGCACCTGTTTGACTAAGCCTTGATCGGTAATTTTTTAAATAAAAAAACCACCATAAAAAAAGAAAAATAATTAGGTAGTTGGGATCGACCCTAGGTATTAACATTTCTCGTGAATGCCCGTTGCCCGAATAAGCTACGCTGACTTGACAGTTGACAGACAGCAAAAACAGTGTTTTACATTCAATGTAAATATTAGTTTTATTTTAATGCCCAAAAACAAAGTTAAAATGATTTTTTTTTTATAAAACCTAGCTAGATTGATTTTTCTCCCGCAAACCCCCCTGCAAGGTGAATTTCAGGAAAATCGTTTGAGCCGTTTTCCAAAATTCCAATAATATATATATATACATACAAGATTAACTCATTTAAATATTAAAGATAAGCGATATGCAGAGCTGTCTGCCGACCTTCACTAGTTAGATAGGCACTTAAGGAAGAAGAGTCTTAGCCCAGCGGTAACACCGTGCGACTCTTTCGAGGAGGTCACGGGTTCAAACCCACCAGACAGACACCAATGAGTTTTTCTGTTAAAACTTATGTGTCTAATTGATAATTGCAATTTATCACACGCTTTTCGGTGAAGGAAAACATCGTGAGGAAACCTGCATATCTCTAGAGAATTCTGGAGATATGTGTAACCTACCAATCCGCATTGGAGCAGCGTGGTAGGTCTTAGCTCCAATCCTTCTCCCCAAAAACAGATAGAAGAGGCCTATTCTCAGAAGTGGGATAGTAACAGGCCGTTACTTACTTATTAAATAGAGGCTGATACAAAAAGCCTACTATACTGTTGAGGATTATTTGGACGATAACAATGCGTGGATATAGCTACCGTCCGACACTGTACAATATATATATATTTTTTTTGCTATTATAAAGAACAACCAAAAGGAAGTACTTTATTGATGTTGCGATCTAGACAAGAGGCTAATAAGCAACTTAAAGATTACCTAAACTTATAAATTAACTTATAAGTTAATTTATAAGTTAAGGTAATCTTTAAGTTGCTTATTAGCCTCTACTGTACAATATAGTAATAACTTAATGTAACTAGTTATAAATATGTTGAAAAGAGCAACCGCCGAGTTTCTTGCTGGCTCTTCGCGGTAGGAACAGCTTTCCGAACCAGCGGCAGAGTTGAATCAAAAGCACTTGTTTACAAGTTTATTTGAATAAAGAATATTTTGAATTTGATTAGCTTACCTTGAACCCAGAGCTGTGGTAGCCCAGCGGTAGCACCGTGCGACTCTTTCGAGGGGGTCACGGGTTCGAACCCGGGCAGACACCAATGAGTTTTTCTGTTAAAACTTATGTGTCTAATTGATAATTGCAATTCATCACACGCTTTTCGGTGAAGGAAAACATCGTGAGGAAACCTGCATATCTCTAGAGAATTCTGTAGATATGTGTAACCTACCAATTGGAGCAGTGTGGTAGGTATTAGCTCCAATCCTTCTCCCCAAAAACGGATAGAAGAGACCTATTCTCAGCAGTGGGATAGAATAGAAATACTCTTTATTGCACAATACACAAAAGAAAAATAACAATTTTTTTTTAGCCCATGTAAAACTAGAGAAGTTAATTTAACAGAAAAAAAAAACTCAATTAATTGCACAAATGGTATAGTAACAGGCAGCTACTTACTTTTTTTTAAGGAAGAAACTGAAAGTTACCATACCTTGAACCCGTTGATCAGCTGCAGCCGGTCCGAGTCCCGGATAGCGTCGAGCACGAGCTGCACGTCGGGCGTGAGCGCGCGCACGCGGTGGAAGGACGCTATCAACGTCACGGGAATGGTGCCGTCGGCGGACATCTTGCGGCGCAGGAAGAAATCGCGCGCCAGGTTGTCAGGACTGAAGTAGTACTCGCTGGGAGCGAGAACAATCTTACTTCTTATCTCATTTAAAAAAGTCTAAGTCACTCACAATATTTAAGAAACAAATAAAATATCATTTTTTGAAAAAGGTTGTGTGACTTATTTTGCTTGTTCCTTGTTCCCTTGTTTGTCTTTTAAAATATTATTATTACATATTATTATAAATATTTCATATATATTTAATATCTTATAGTATAGTGTATTATATATTGTACAGTATTGTATATGATTTATACATATCATAATAATTATTTAATTTAACCTTGCCTATAATTTGCCATTGTATTCTTGATTGTATTATTAAGGTTGCCTGGAAGAGATCGCTGGCTTAGCAATAAGGCCGCCGTTTGTGCAATTAATTGAGTTCTTTTTTTTTTTCTTTAATTTAACTTCTCTAGTTTTACATAGGCTAAAAAAATTGTTATTTTTCTTTTGTGTATTATTGTGCAATAAAGAGTATTTCTATTCTATTTTATTCATTTATTTATTTATTTATTTATATACCATAAAAAATGTTGGAAAAAAAACATAATTGGTAAAAAAAGTGTACAAAGGTCAACTTATCCCTATGACAGAGATCTCTGCCAGCTAACCTACGAGGTGAGACAATTTATATTAGAGAAAAAGGTACGCAAATATCAAACATTATGAATTAGAATTACCTACTAATAATTAAATAAGCTGTGATGGCCTAGCGGTGCGACCGTGTGAATCTCTAGAGACGATCATGGGTTCAAACCCGAGCAGACACCAATGAGTTTTTCTATTAAAACTTATGTGTCTAATTGATAATTGCAATTTATCACACGCTTTTCGGTGTAGGAAAAACATCGTGAGGAAACCTGCATATCTTTAGAAAATTCTAGGGATATGTGTAACCTACCAATCCGCATTGGAGCAGCGTGGTAGGTCTTAGCTCCAACCCTTCTCTCAAAAAATGGAGAGAGGAGGCCTATGCCCAGCAGTGGGATAGTAACAGGCCGTTACTTACTTACTTACTTTACTAATAATTATCATCATCTTACTAATAGTAGCCTTGCTCGGTAATTTTTTAAATGATGAAAAAAAATTTAAATAAAAAAACGGTTGCCTGTAAAGTCGGTTTTACCCCCCTACATGCTGAATTTCAGGCAAATCGTTGAATACGTTTCCGAGATTCCGAAAAAATATATACATACAAGATAAACTCATTTAAATATTAAATATTGTAAATCCTCCTGCCCTTATCCCACTCTAAGTGAGGTCGGCACAACATGTTATAAACATGCTGTCACATGATTTGGCTGCGTTTTACGACCGGCCGCCTGCCTGACGTCAACTTACCTCAGTCGTATTTTAAGACACCTCGGTAAGAAAGAGGATGGTCTATTCTACTAAACCGGATACCACACGATGGGTCAACTTACCTTAGTCGCCTTTTACGACACCTCGGTTAGGAATGAGGTTGGTCTATTCTACTCAGCCGGATACCACACGGCGGGTCGTCTTACCTTAGTCGCCTTTTACGACACCTCGGTAAGGAATGAGGTTGGTACTATTCTACTTAGCCGGATACCACACGGCTAAATACAAGATTAGCTCATTTAAATATTAAAGACAGATAACTTACTATTGAAGTATTAATTTTAGTACAACTACGACCTTATTTAGTTTTAAGAAAAAGATTGTTTGCGTCGTCATGGAATCATTTTTAAATATTTTGTTATTCGAATTACCAATTACTTAGAATAAAAATCTAAAAGAATTTCTTGCATTTTTATCAATATATTGTTCAATCATTTATTAACTCTAACACTTACATTTGTTTCTTAATGAGATCCTTCAGCGTGGCCTGGTCGAGTCCGACGCCGTAGGGCGCCCCAGTCGCCGCCGCGGCGCCGTAGTAGAAGGCCTGAGCGAGCGGCGGCGCGAGCGGCACGGCGCCCAGCCCGTACCGCAGCACGACCTGCGGCAGCGCCGGCTGAGCCACGCGCAGCTAGGGACGGGGGGGCTCTTGGATGTTTGGACACCTCCGATCGTGTTATTTTGGTTGTATATCATGTATACCATATAGCTACATACAGTGCGGTACCGACCATACGACAATCATTTTAATGTCACTAGTCAATTCAGTATTTAAAATAAAAAAAACCCATTAATAGAGATCAATGACCGTACACACCGTTCGAACCTTGACCTAATAATTAAATAGTATCTTATTTAAACATACAAATGCGAGGGAGACAAAACTATAATGTTATTGTTTTCTCCTGTTTTTTAGAATAATTAGTTAATTCAATAAAGTATTTTAGTCTAATGAACTATTTTACGTTATTAAAATAACACCATTTATAGGGATCAATGACCGTATACACCGTTCGAACATTGGCATAATAATAAATTCGGTACTTAACGGGTACAAGTGCGAAGGAGACAAAACTATAATGTTATTGTTTCTTCCTGTTTTTAGAACAATTAGTTAATTCAGTAAAGTATTTTAGCAACAGGAATTATTTTTCGTTTTTTAAAAAATGAACACCATTTACAGAGATCAATGACCGTACACACTTCAGCACGATTAGTCAGTTTAGAGAAGTATTATTTTAATACCTGTGTATGTGCGACTCAGCAGAGTTGGTAACTCATTCGATGGTCTCGGTATTCGCTTTTATAATAAAATTCCGCAATCAATACTAGATCAGTCTACAGAAAGATTTAAATTAAGTGTAAGAGATATGCTTATACGTAAAGCATATTACAACAATTGAAGATTATTTGGATGATAATAAAGCATGGATTTGAAAATCCTTTCAGCTTCACACAAGACAGCGGTTTAATATTTTGATTTGATTTGATTTAAATAAACACCATTTATAAATTCAATGACTGTACACACCGTTCGAACCTTGGCCTAATAATTAAATACGCTACTCGGATACAAGTGCGAGGGAAACAAAACTATAATGTTATTGTTTTCTCCTGTTCTTGTCTCAGGTCTGTCAACCATTACTAAGTCGGATCTCAATTCAATTATACTTATTTCCTTCAATAATACATTTTTTAAACGATATTTAAGAATATGAATTATGCCAAAGTTATCTGTGGATTAATTTAATGTCGTATCCTCGGTACCACCCGATATATAATAGATTATGCCTTTTAGAATAATGGTTGTCATTTATCCCAGTGAAATATATATATTTTTATAAGCTTTTATTAACCTTGCCGTGTAGGGACATGAAGGTGGAATCTTGCAAGTTAAATTTGACCCACTTCCCGTTGTCCGATTGAGCAGAAATTTAACATACTGGGACCCGATGACAATGCATGTTTATGATAAGCATGACCTGATGTGAGGATTGACTCCAGACGAAACTGCTCGGCGGTTAAAAGTAGGAACGGGATTTTTTTAAGCCTTTTTAACTTGAACTTTTCTTTGTCTTTTAAAGCCTTTGTGTTGAAAGGATGAAGGAAAGGTGCATGCAAATGAGATGAGAATGTTAGGGTTGATGACAGGCATTTGATGAAATACGAAATGAGTGTGTTTGTCTTTTTAGAATATGTCAAAAATATAATACAGAGTTCCGTTGATTTGTTTTCGGAATCATTTACAAAATTTAAGAAATTAATTTGTAATTTGTTTTTTTTTCTACTCTTATTGTTATTGTTTATTTGTGACTAGTAAGATACCGCGGTTTCACGCACGTAATTTTTTATATTTTTACAACTTATTCCAGTTTTATAACGGATCCCTATTTTTTTCTATGTAATATATAATGCAAATGTATATAAAGCCTATGTTGCTCAGTAAAGATGCAGCTTTCCAATAGTGAAAGAATTTTAGAAATCGGTCCTGTAGTTTTTTTGTGTGAAAACAATACAAACATACATACAAATTTTTCCTCTTTGTAATATTAGTATAGAAAACTTTACTGGTTTATGCATTAGTTTAAGTTATATCAATGTTATTAGCATAAGTATACTATTTGTTGTCCAAATAATAAAAGTAAAATAAAATGTAATGGGAAGGAACAAATTATGTTTAGAATATGTTTGTTTTTGGCGGAAGTCAAACCAGTTACCCACTGATGTAAAGGCAGGGTCTCTGAAACCAATTTCCAATTTACCCGCTGGTTTGTAATAAATGACAACCATTACAATATAAGAAACCACCATACAACCTCCACACAAAATCGAATAATGAGTCAAAAGTACGCTCCAACTGTTAGTAATATCTTATAATAAACATTTATAATAACCAAATTGTTTCTTTATTCCAATCCAATGTGTTATTCTTATTTAGGATTTATTCTTAGAATTTCAAATCAAAATAATCTTTATTCAAATAAGCTCTTTCAAACACTTCTGAATCGTCAAGAATTAATATGAATAATGAAGTTACAACTGGTTCGTTTTGTACGTTAACTCTTACATTGACGCGAGCGCAGTCGAGGGTAACGCTCATCACCATTTCTTGTCCCACTCTTAAGTGTAGTCGGCACATTCTGTCTTCATCATTCCCTCCTATCATTCGTCAATTATGGCGCTATTTCCTTTTTGAATTCAAATTCAGGTAATTTTTTACAATATAAAAAAGATGGGGCTTGATCCTAGGTATTTTCATTTCTCGAGATCACTCGTTCCCTGAATAAGCTACGCTGACTTGACGATTTACGGCAAAAATAGTGTTATATATTCAATGTCAAATTTTAATATGATTCTAATGCCCAAAAACAGATTTTTTCAGACGATTTTTTAAATGAAACCTAGCTAGATCGATATTTCTCCCCCAAAACCTCCTGCATGCCGAATTTCAGTAAAAATTAAAGAATTTTAAATATTAAAGAATATCTGGGTGACCGAGCTTCGCTCGTAATTTTTTGCGAAAAAACGAAACTTAAAAAAAAGAAAAAACAATTATTTAGTTGGGGATCGATCCTTGGCATTCACATTTCTCGAGGTTGCCGTTACCCGAATAAGCTACGCCGACTTGACAGTTGATGGCGAAAATTCAATTCAATATAAATGTTAGTGTTTTTTAATGCCCAAAACAGGGATAAAACAATTTTTTTTTACATAAAACCTAGCTAAATCAATTTTTCTCCCCCAAAACCTCCTGCATGCTGAATTTCAGGGTAGATCGTTGGAGCCGTTTCCGAGATTCCAAATATATATATACATACAAGATTAACTCATTTAAATATTAAAGATATTGTAAACGTTATGTACGCTTATTTAAAAACACATTGAATTGGAATAGTAAGGACAAAAAATAAAGGCATTAGTAAATATATCCCATAATTATTGGCTGCATAACCGGATGAGTCGATTTATTTATGTATTTTGAGCACCATGAGACCGTAATGTGTTTTTAATTATATAAGTACATAATAAGCATAATTTTACTACTTTTAGTGTATAGAAATATACAGAATTATAATAGTAGATTATGATACTGTTGCATAATAAGGGTTCTTATAACACGAGTGTGTTTTATAGTATCACACGAGTGTTATAAGAGCAAGTTATGTACAGTGTCATACACTACTTTATCTACTCTCATACTATAATACGTAAAACAATATTAATAAAAACCAAACTTTGTTTAAATATTGAAGCGCCAAGCCGCGAACGTCGATTGCGCATGTGTGTTGCGTCGCCGCGGATTCGTTTAATGGAACCTTTTTTTTTAAGGTAGACGTTCAACCTCCTCGGTACAGCTGGAGGTTGTATAGGTGTATCGTTATGATTAAAAAGTTATGTTATGATACAGATGTCCAGACAAGACCTGTATCGTAATAAAACTTTTTAATTTTTGGCCTGTACGTAATGTTTATCATAAGAATTTTGGTTTCAATTTTATAATCTTTGTATTATAGTATCGGAGTAGAAAACAAAAATTTACGATGTATGTAATAGACAAAGTAGGAACCGACCTAAGCTTGCGGCTCTTGCTTTGAAACTGACAAAAGTAAAGTCGTTTGTGGGTTTGGGTATAAGATTCTATAATAACATTCCGCAATCAATTTTAGCTTTGCCATTACAGCAGTTTAAAAACACTGTTAAAGAAAGGCTGATACAGAAAGCCTACAATACTGTTGAGGATTACATAGATAAGAATGTGTGGATATAGCTACTCATATACTCTGTACAAGACAGTAATAACTAAATGTAACTAGTAATAAGAATTGTATTTTTAAAACAGCAACCGCCGATTTTCTTGCTGGCTCTTCTCGGTAGGAACAGCTTTCCGAACCAGCAGTAGAGTTAACGATTCAAAAGCACTTGTTTACAAGTTTATTTGAATAAAAAATATTTTGAATTTGAATTTTGTTTTCAAGCCATTCTAAATTATTATTTTTTTTTGCGTATCGATATTTAGGATTAAAACTGACTGGTGCCAATGAATAATGTAATAGACGCCACGAAAATATTAATAAATAACAATATTATTTTAATAATTTGTTCAAATTATATCGTGTCGCAGTGCCAAATATTTTGATGCTTCGCTGTTATTTTGCTGTGTATCTATCTCCTAATGATGCTTCTGTTACGGGGTGAAACGATTGTTGAGATTGCGGTAGTGAATGTGTGCAGTGCTAGTGTATGTTTCACCGATCCTGCATTTATCAAAACTGATAGTCACTGTACGTTTAGCATTAATTATCATTTTTTATTTGTTTTATCACGGATTATAGCAAAATAATATTCAAAAATAAAATTCCAATCGCTGAAGAGGTTAGCAACTAGAAATAGAAAAAAAATTTTAAAAGCTGTGATTAAAGAAAAAGCTGATTTTATATAGTTGACGTTTTATGAAAGCATAATAAAGCTTAAGTAATTATAAGTAATATTTACAATATATAGGTGATAATGAAAGTGACATAACCCAAAAATAAATTATTACAAACAAAAATCAAAACTTTCTATACAATCAATTCCATAATCCATACAATTATTAGAAATGCAAAAGTATGTTTTATTTTTCATAAACGCAAATTAAGTTTAAACAAACTTGACTTATAAACCAAAAATCAAGACGATGATATGTTTAAAAAATATTTCTTTTTGAGTTAGGTCACTTTAGTAATGATACTCAAAATATAAAGGCAACACCTCAAATGCCCCAAAAAAGGAGTGGGGAAGGGATCGCGTTCAGGCATGGCGAACCCTTCGAGAAAAGTTGCCATGCCACGGACTAAATCACACGTCAGCCAACGTGTGTTGCCCGTATTAAAAAACTTAAATAACTTACAACAATTAAAGATATTTTACTGATTACAATAAAAACACAAAAAAATATTTTAAAAGTGTCAGTCAGTGCTGTAAGCTGTCGTAACAGCTGCTACTTAACAGCAAAACCATAGTTACTATACTAGAGTGAATTAGAGGAGAACAGCTCAAATCCAGCTGTTGGAGGTGGCTACTGGAATCGCACAGCGCTAGATGCTGGATGATTTCAGCTATCCAGCCCGTTGTCACTACACTTCGGTTGAAAGAATGCATTGGGTCCTAAATTCTACCGCTGTAGAATTGTTTATCGGAGATAAGCTTGCGTTATGTGAGCTGAGTTGGTAGACAGCAGCTCAAGTCGAGCTGTTCCGATAATGGAGGCGGCAAATGGAACCGCCGAGAATGAGATGATGGATAATTTCAGCTATCCATCATCATCATCATCATCCTATTGTCTATGCCTGGATTGAAAGGATGCATTGGGTCCTTAAGTCTACCGCTGTAGAATTGCTTATCGGAGAGAAGCTCTACGGTGTTAGGAGAGCTGAGTTGGTATAGAGCAACTCAAGTCGAGCTGTTCTGATAATGGAGGCGGAAAATAGAATCGCCCAGAACAAGATGCTGGATGATTTCAGCTATCCAGCCCATTGTCACTACACTTCGGTTGAAAGAATACATTAAGTCCTTAAGTCTACCGCTGTAGAATTGTTTATCGGAGAGAAGCTCTACGGCGTTAGGAGAGCTGAGTTGGTATAGAGCAACTCAAGTCGAGCTGTTCCCCATAATGGAGGCGGCAAATAGAATCGCCCAGAACGAGATGCTGGATGATTTCGGCTATCCAGCTCATTGTCTACACTTGGGTTGAAAGGATGCATTAGATCCTCAAGTTCCGTCAGACACATCTCTTGGAACACGGTTGTTTCAGAAGGTATCTGTAGGTGGTCCAGCACGAGATATCCATAGAATTATTATACTAGAGTAGACGAGCCTTGTGAACCTTGTAATGCAGCTGAAATCATCCAGCAACTTGCGCTGGGCGATTCCAATCGCCACCTCTATTGGCAGAACAGCTCGACGTGAGCTGCTTGCTCACTATCAAATCAGCTCTCCTAACGCCGTAGAGATTCTCTCCGATAAACTTAACTCTACAGCGGCAGGTTTAAGTACCTTGGTTTTTATTCCCACGGAAGTAAAAGCCGCGTTGCCGGAGATGGTCCTATATCCTGACTTTCAAAATCCTATTCTCCCAGACCGAATCTTAGCTTTTCTTTATTAGTAAAAACTCCTTATTAGTCAGCAGGTATATCAGCCTTTCACTGACGAAATAACTTTAGTGCTCTACCACGCTGCTGGTGGCGAGGAGATGGTACCATTATACAAATTACCCGCATCCCCGCCAGCGGCTATGTAGATCTAATCTTACCTGCGGTATGTCATGGTGAGCTAGTTCCGGGTGGTGGTAGAGGGGGTGAGCGTGGGGGTGTAAGGAGGTGGCTCGAGTTGTCGTCCTCCTGGCACCACGTGCCCTAAGAGCACCACGGCCTCTTATGGATCCCCTGCCGCGAGAGTCCTCTCCGTTGAGAGACACCGTGTCTGGAAGAGGACGAGTTTTATCTCTCAGTATTTTTTTTACATGTTTAGTTTGAATGTAGGTATGGATTAATCAATTTTGAGCGTTGCCATTACAGAAATTTAAAATAACTAACAAATGGAGGCTGATTCAGAAAGCCTACTGTTGTCGCCAATGACTTTCGCTTTGTATTTTTAGTATCGCCGCCCTTTTGGCTGAAATGGTGGCAACACTGTGTCGTGTTGTTTCAGGTGGAGTCTTCCTGTATATTGCTAAAAGGTTTCAGTTGCATTCAGTCTTAGTTCGTCATTCAAGAGAAGTTTATCTCGGAATGGGAATTGTGGTATTCCTATTATAGCGTGTTATTGTATATAGTGTGCGCTAACACTACCCATAAAATTGAGGATTGCGTAAATGATAAAAATGTCTGCAATTAGCTACTCTACGACCTCGCTCAAGAAATCTTAGGGATAACCTTTGTATACTTTATTTTTTACCAATAATGTTTTTTCTAATATATTTTATGGTTCATAAATAAATAAAATAAAATAAATGTGTTAGAGAATTAGATTTTGAAAAGACCACCTGCCGTATTTCTTGCTGGCTCTTTTCGGTAGGAACAGTTTTCTGAACCAGCAGTAGAGTTGACGATTCAAAAGCATGATGCAAATTAAAACAAACTAGAGAAATAATGTCCATTTCAGTATAACACAATACAAAATATTTAATAACACCGTGTGGGTTTTTGAAATGTGTTCGCTCTGCCCGCATTGCATAATCCAAAAGTCTCTATTGAATCTTTTCAATAAAGGCCAGACACTGCCTCGATTGCGGGTTTTATTTTACATTGACGATTAAACTTCAATCGGAACTAAAAATATAATACACACATAAAGCGTCCTTGCGAAAGGAGTTTTTCTTTTTCTGTCGTCCATAAATTAGTCGATGCTTATCGTCACATTTCTGACAGTGTGATGACTAGTCACAGTCATACCCAGGCCTTCACTATACGTCGCCCTAAGCCGTGGTCCGGAGTCACAGGAGGTACCCTTAGGACGACGTTCTCCGAAGCTAGTAGAGCTTCATACAACAGCGTGATGACTAGTGACAGTCATACCTCCAGCCCTCCACTACACGTCGCCCTAAGCCGTGGTCCGGCCTCACAGCAGGCACCCTTAGGGTGATGTTCCGCGACGCTAGTAAAGCTTCATACAACAGCATGATGACTAGTGAAAGTCATGCCTCCAGCCCTCCACTACACGTCGCCCTAAGTCGTAGTCCGGCCTTATAAGAAGCATCCTTAAGACAACGTTCCCCGAGGCTAGTAGAGCTTCATACAACAACGTGATGACTAGTGACAGTCATACCTCCAGCCCTCCACTACACGTCGCCCTAAGCCGTGGTCCGGACTCACAGGATACGCCCTTAGGACGACGTTCCCCGACGCTAGTAGAGCTTCATGCAACAGCGTAATGACTAGTAACAGACATACCTCCAGCCCTCTACTACACGTCGCACTAAGCCGTGTTCCGGCCTCACATGAGGCACCCTTAGAACGACGTTACCCTACACTAATACATCTACATGCGATAGCGTAATGACTAGTCACAGTCATACCAACAGCCCTCCACTACACGTCGCCCTAAGCCGCAGTCCAGGCTCACAGGAAGAACCCTTACGACAACGTTCCCCGACGCTAATAGAGCTTTCATCAGCGTAATGATTAGGCACAGTCCTACACCAGTACAGTCAAACAAAAGCATTTAGAGTAAAATTAGTACCTTACCTGAAAACATAACACAACTATAAATTGTTTCACTTCGTAGGATAGCTGGCAGAGATCTCTGTCATAGCGATAAGTTGACCTTTGTACACTTTTTTTTAACAATAATGTTTTTTCCAACATTTTTTTATGGTACATAAATAAATAACAGGGTTCTCCACAAATGGGAATACATACCGTGATCTTGCCGTGGCGGATGTTGCGGCCCGTGTTTTGGCGGGCGGGCTGCCTTTACGTCAATATCGAGCGGGACCCATTTGTGTTTGCCGGACTTGTTCCCGCCTTTGCCTGCTGATGAAATAATGATATTAAAAAAGGAAAGGCATCTTATTATCCCATTGCTAAGCATAAGCATCCTCTCTCCGTTTTTGAAGAGAACTATTGGCGTTAAGATCCATCAAACTACTCCAATGGCGATTAGTAGATTTCTGGGTATATGTGTAAGCTACTATTACACATATACCCAGAAATCTCTAGATATAAATTGCAAATATCAATAAGACAAGTTTTAAACAGAAAATTTGTCGATGCTTGACTGGGCTTTGAACGCGTGATCATCTTAAAAAAGACGCACGGTGCAAGTACGTCTATCACAAGCTTTAAAAGTCAGGCTTTCCTGTCCCTTAAAATGTGTCATATTTAGAAAAATATATATGTAAAAGTCTATAGCATGATCTCAAATACTTTCTCTTTCACACACCAGCTATGTATCTCATTCAGTAACCCCCCACTCAAGCACCACCTCGCTGGATCACTATATAATCCGCAGTTCGGCCGTGTTAAGTCAATTAGGCAGCGCGCCTGAACGATAGACCTCGTCAGTTCTCAGGTGCGATAGACTCCTAGAGCCTAGTTCATATGTTAAAGCAAGCTAGGTATCTTATGAATATGCCTTAAATAAGTATTTAAATCTACAAACTTAATAAATAATACAAGCTCGTTACTATTTCATTAAGTGCTCTTCGAGTCTTAAATAAATGTCATCTCGTACAAAAGAGAAGATGCCGAAAGACTACCACCTCCTGAGTATTAGATGTTACTCTACCCGTATTGCGTAACCCAAAATCTCTATACCAAAGAGATCAGAGGCCTAAATAACGGGATAAGAAAAAACATATCTATGACGACTCGAGTTTGAATATATATCGCTCGTTTAATATTAAAGTGACCTAATTGAAAATAGGTTTGTGACACCTACAAAACACGCGAGTGTTAAAGACTCACATAACTTGGAAAAACAAGACTATACTAACTTTTTTAGTAGTCCGTATCGTGATGTCATAGATTGCATTAAAATAAGGATTTCAATGTATATAATTGAATGAAGACTAATTTTGAATTCGGTCAGTTTAATTAATTTAATTAAGCATCCGGTATAATGTATTGTCTATGAGAGGAAGAAAATGTGCGCAAGCAGTGCAGTCGTAGCGTGATTAGAAGCGCTTGCCTACCGCACTCCCTTAACCTCTATTCTCGTCCTATTTCCGCGCCCGCATTACCCGCAGTCAAAGACTCAGTTAAACGCTTAGCCTGTAATCTATTCAGCTACGCCTGTAAAACTAAAGCCAAATAACCAAAAGCATCAAAATATTAACTAACTATGCTTACCAGCTGCTTTATTCTTGTCGTGTTGAATGTGTTTGTCGTTGTTCACCTGATGATTATGGGTCGGCTCCATTTTCTCGACCCTCGTCTGGTGTTCTTCAAGCGGTTTCCTCTCTTGGTCCTGTAAAATAACAAAGATCCAATGAATCATTTGCACCTTTCCTTATTGCTCTTCTTAGATTTTTTTATAGATATCGTTCTTCACGCAATCTATCATAATAATTCTCCAGCCCTTATGCCACTCTAAGTAGGATCAGCACAACATGTCATAAACATGTTTTCATACGCTCGACGGTCGTAAAAACGACCGCTTACCTGACGTCAACTTATCTTAGTCGTATTTCACGACACCTAGGTAACAAAGAGGGTGGTTTATTCTTTTCAACCGAATACCACATGGTAGGTCAACTTACCTTAGTCACCTTTTACGCCACCTCGGTACGAGATGAGGTCTATTCTACTCAGCCGGATACCACACGGCTTGTTCTTCACACAATCCATTCAATTCTTATTCATTTATTTATATATAGCATCCACCTTCACATACATACACGGCAAGTTAAATAACAGATTAATTAAAACTTAGTTAAATAAAATGAATATATGGCACGCTTAGTATTAAAGTGACCTAATTTAAAAAGTAGTACCTAAACCTACAAACCTCGTGAGTGTTAAAGAGTCCCATTACTTGGATGAGCAGGAAAAAAATAGCTTTTTGAACAGTTCGTAATAGATATGATAGATGGTATTGAAACAACGATAACCATGTATCTAACTCAATTAAGACTAAATTTGAATTAGGTCACTTTAATACTAAACGTGCGATATATTCATATATCTATTCATTTTAAAGCTTTTATTTAACTAGCCGTATATGTATGTGAAGTTAGATTCAAGTTAAATTTGACCCACTTCCTATTGTCCGATTGAGCTGATGATATACAATGATCTAGTCTCGATGACGATGCATGTTTATGATAAGCATGACCTGATGCTGACAGGATTGGTTTCAGACGAGGGAACTTTTCAACGGTTAACAGAAGGGACAAGAAAGCTTTTTAAACTTCAATAACTTAATATAATAAGCTTTTTAACTTGAGATAATAAAATCCACAGGTGATGTACATAATAGACAAAGTAGGAACCGACATAAGCTTGCGGCTCCTGTCCTACACCTTGTAAAAGCACAAAGTCGTTTGTGAGGATAGGTATACGATTCTATAATAAAATTCCGCAATAAATTTAAGCTTTGCCATTACAGCCGCTTAAAAATACTATTAATAAAAGGCTAATACAGAAAGCCTACTATACTGTTGAGGATTACTTAGATGATAAGAAAGTGTAGATTTAGCTACACTTCGACCCAGTACAAGACAGTAATAACTAAAGTTATAAAAATTATATTTTTAAAAGAGTAATTGCCGAGTTTCTTGCCGGCTCTTTCGGTAGGAACAGCTTTCCGAACCAGCAGTAGAGAGCATAGAGTTGATGATTCAAAAGCACTTGGTTACAAGTTTACTTGAATATAGAACATTTTAGATTAACACAGTGTATTTTAGTTCTGTTTGCTGATCCACTTACAGCGTTTCCATTGTGGTGAGTGGGATCGTCCTGTGGTGGCGGCGAAGAGTGACATCGTCCACCAGCCACCGCGGCGCCTAGCGTCGGCCAGTCACCAGTATCAGTGAAGTCTGAAGCCTGTGGACAAAGAGCAATAGGTTAAGATCATGGGGAACATGGTAGTTTTGGATCCGGTCCGCCGGGCGCAGGTGACTCGCTTGAGACCATCGCGTGCCGCCCTAACGGGGACCTTCTGGGCTTTCCGAACGGGGTTTATCGGACGCCCATCTTATAAGGTCTCCGAGGCGGTCGATGCATCTGGTGCTCCCGATGCATCATCCAGCGGGGGGAGGGGTCACTTTTGGAGAGGCCCCGACCCAGAGGTGGCGCACTCTGGGGTACAGAGTTGCTGCTGGCGGGGATGGGGACAATGTCTCACAGGTATCCTGTCCCCGCCTCCACCAGCGTGGTGGAGCACTCAGGTTATTTTAGTCGGTGCGAGTCCGACATAACCGTCGCCTGTCCCCGTCGGTCGGCGGTACCCATAAAGGGTTTTTCCTGTAAAAAAAAAGCTTAAGACCACAAAGAATTATAGCAAAATAGTTCTCGCCCGGAGATCGTCATTCAATCATAATTTGTAATGGCTGATATAAAGAATATCTTAAACCATAATTATTAGTATTTAGTTGACACAGTCTTGATCCGTAATTTTTTAAAAGATATAAAAAAATGCAAATAAAATAATGAAAGAAAACGCCGGAGACATGTGGGACTGGATCCCGGGTTTTGAACTTTTCTGGTCCACCCATTACGCATTGGGATGTGACAGTTTTACAATTGACAGCTAAAATATCATTTGCATTCTATTCTACATTTCAGCATTTTTTTCAGTGCTCAAAAACAGGGAGAAAACGAATTTTTTTTAATTGAAACCTAACTAGACCAATTGTTCCCCTTCAACATGTCATGCTAAATTTCATAAAAATCGTTGGAGCCGTTTTCGAGATTCAGATAATATATACGAGTATACACAAATAATATTAATCTCTTCTCAATTCGACCGCACATAACACAAATAAATATTTCTAACAATGCAATAACTGTTTTTATTTTCCATAGTTATGGATCAGTAAATGATTAGTTCTCGAGAATCAATTGAAATATCGTTAATATGAATGTAGATTGAAAATTGATGGTATATTTTAGAAATTATTGATTGAAAAATGATTGTATATTTCATTGTTTGTTCTAGATTTTACCAAAAGGAATGTGTGGAAATTTCATTAAGTGGCAAATGAAATCCGGAGATGAATGAATAAAATCATTTATTATTTAGTAACCCTTATGGGTACCACCGCCGGATATATTTGAAAATTTCTACAGTTCCCAAACCCTGCGACCCACCTTACCTGTCCATCCTGACCGATCCTGGCCCAAGCCTTCCTGGACCTTGCCTTCCGTCTGGTAGCCACCCCAGCGGTCATAATCACACGCTAGTACAATAGACAACACTATCACTTATAGCGACATTATATCTTGTATTTAAACACTACTCTGAAATTTGCAAATAGCGGTCGTAGTTCATGTACCGATTTGGTTTCAATTTGATTCAGTTATGAAAGGATTTGTCAGGTTTGGTATTGATTTTTGTTACGGATCGTTTTTATAACGAGCTTTTTTTATTTAATCAAGTGTTTAATATAATCAATTGTTAATCGGAAATGGTAGTAGTTAAATAGCATCTCTGTAGTTTTTTTTATACCGGACTAGCGACCCGCTCCGGCTTCGCACGGGTATAAAATATATAGCCAATGTCACTCAGTAAAAAAATGATTAAAATCGATCTAATAGTTTAGATTTAATCATTACTGCCCGTGGCCCGCACGCGTTAAATTTGGAGTAAAACAAAAACCGCTATGCCCCTGCATTTTAAATCTATAATATCTTCTAAAATGTTAATTTAAATTACATGCTGTAAACAGCCATATTGATCTATATTAAATTAACAATATATTTAAGGTATTCAGCCTGCGTTTGCAATGAAAGCAGAAAAAAGTAATTATTTACAACATCACATTAGAAACTTCAAAAATTATAGTATTTCTCTACTCCGTAGTGAATGTTATTATACATATAAACCTTCCTCTTGAATCACTCTACCTATTTTTTACAAACAAATAAATAAATTAAAAAAAACCGCATCAAAATCCGTTGCGTAGTTTTAAATATGGACAGTCAAAGAAAGCGACTTTCTTAAATTAAGTTGCGGCTTGGAGTCACTCATGAAAAAGTGTAACGCCCGCTCACGTCTGTTACGATGAGTCACCGAACGAAAGAGAGGCCCGCCGGACTGGCGAATGCCTTGCGTCTCTCTCCCACTCCAACCCATCACAATTAAAAAGACGTTGTCACGTAAAATCTTTGTCCGTAAAACCGACTTTACAGGCAACCGCTTTTTATTTTATACTACGTGATGTACAACGCGATAATCACGTAACTGATAGTAAAAGGAGATCGTGTGTGACTATTATAAGTGGCTGAGCTATTTAATCTTCCCCCGGGTTTAGAACTTGTTTAAATATATATATGGGATAAATATATGGGACACTTACACACACGGTCGTCCGTCCCCAAAGCAAGTAACTTAATACTTGTGTTATGGACAGACAACTGGTGAATATATACTTATATAACGACAAATTCATTTATAGAAAATGTTTGCCTTCGGCGGGAATCGAGCCCGCGACCCAATAAATACAAAGAGCATAGCTCTTGCCTACTTCCCCCCCCCCCCCCTTATAATATATAAGAAATCTTAAATTTTTTTAATTAAGTGTTTGATTTTGTATGTTATGTTATTTATGTTATACACCTCCTTCTTTTATAAAAAAAAAAAAATGTTTACGTCACCTGTTTGTTTTAAATGTTTATAGTATGAGTCTCACTTATGTTTGTTCTTTTAGTGTCAACTGTTAAGTTAGTTTTTAGTTGTAAGTTGTAAATACTGTGTACCAATTTAAGCGAACAGGCAGGGTGGCGGTGGACGTATCCAATCGCGGAAGCCACCACCCTTGACCTGGATGAGTTTGGCCAAATGGGGCGTTTCTCAGCAGTGGGCCGAATAAAAACACAGTAGCGACCCACTTAAAATCGGAAAAAAAACCCACTGCTCCAACGGGCCAGTCAAGTTACCGTTACCATTAGACTATCACAGCTTTGCAGTTGATAGCTCAAATATTATTATAGAATATACAATTCTACATATTCTACAAATATTAAATACTAGCGGCCTACCCTGCTTCGCACGGGTATAAAATATAAAGGCTATGTCACTCAGTGAAAAAAATGATTAAAATCGATCCAGTACTTTGATTTATTCATTACTGCCCGTGGCCCGCAAGCGTTAAATTTGGATAAAAACAATTCCCTCACCCTATACCAAGAAGATTTCCTGCTATCTTTGGAATGTCTAAATTCATATACTACATATTTACATTTCACATTTTTCCCTATATATTTTATGTTTAAAATTAATTACAGAATGTCTTTATATACAACATTCATAGCTTTATATACAACATTTTTAGCTTTGTTATCATTAGACAGTACAAACATGTTTTCTTTAGAGGTTACTCTTAAAAGAGCGACATTTAGTTGCGCGTCCGATCGCTGCTAAATTCGAAGTGCTATAGGGCGCGGCCTCCTCGCGGGATTTTAAATCTGTGATATCTTCGAAAATGTTCATTTAAATTACATGCTGTAAACGGCCATATTCATCTATATTAAATCAACAATGTGTTTAACGTACTTAATTGGATAAGAATTAATGCTATATTGTATGCTATATTGCTTCGAAAATAAGGCATTATTTATGTATAAAAGTAAATGACAAAAAATGCTATTGTGGGTTATCCATAAGAGATAGACATATACCATCGCGGACTTTTCTGTAGACTTTTTCAATGTGTACAAATACTTAGTACATCATTTTGATAAATCTCGTAGGGTTTAGCCTGCGTTTGCAATGTAAGCGGAAAAAAAGTAATTATTTACGACATCACATTAGAAACCTCAAAAATTACAGTATTTCTCTACTCCATATTGAATGTTATTATACATTCCTCTTGAATCACTCTATCTATTAAAAAAAACCGCATCAAAATCTGTTGCGTAGTTTTAAAGATTTAAGCAGTCATAGGGATATAGGGACAAACAAAGAATGTGACTTTGTTTTATACTATGTAGTGATAATCCCTATAGCATGATTCAGTATTCACGCGCGATGGCTTATTATTAGCGTATTTCATGTATAACTTTGGTGTTTCTATACCGATTTCAATGATTCTTTTTTTATACAATGGTTAATACTATTCACTTTTTTATTTAGGGATGACTGAGAGTGATATAAACGTAGGAGTAGACAAATATAACCAGAAAGCTTTGAACTGCTAAGCTATCGGGAGTTACACGTGTTATTGTGAGTCAACCATAAAAGATAGACATATGCTGTCGTGGGATATTTTTTATATAATTTTAAGGAGAACATTTCCGTCATACATGATTTCTGTGTAGCTTTAACCATCAAGGTTGCACACGCGACGGAAGCTTAAAAAATGGAGTATCTTCTCCCGTTTTCCCGACATTTCCCTTCACTGCTCTGCTCCTATTGATTGTAGCGTGATGAAAAGTATACTATAACCAGCCCAGGAGTGTGAAAAACAATTGTACCGAGTTTCGTTAAAATCCGTCGAGTAGTTTTTGTTTCTATAACGGTTATACAGACAGACAGACAGACAGACAGACAGACAGACAGACAGACAGACAGACAAAATTTTTACTGATTGCATTTTTGGCATCAGTATCGATCCCTAATCAGCCCCTGATAGTTATTTTGGAAATATATTCCAGTTACAGAATTGACCTCTCTACAGATTTATTATAAGTATAGATAAATAAGCTTTCAAAACTAATATCGATAAATCCGGTATTCTCAAATCGTGCTAATTATCAAAGCGTTTAAGCCGCAAGGTCGTCACGGCTGTTAATGTTGCCCTATCATAAAACCGGTACAAAACGAAATCGAACTTCAATAAAAATCGCGAACCGGTAAACAAATGTCTTCCTAGACCGGCTAAATGTCACCCATTAGCATTAATATATGCCCAGTTTTATATGTCACATATTTTGAATATATTAATATCTTTCTTTAATATTTACATGAGTTAATCGTTTATATATATAAATACTAGTGGCCCGTTCCGGCTTCGCACGGGTATAAAATATAAAGCCTATGTCACTCAGTGCAAAAATGATTAAAATCTATCCAGTAGTTTTGTTTTATTCATCACTGCCCGTGGCCCGCAAGCGTTAAATTTGGAGAAAAAACAATATCCCTCTCCCTATACCAAGATTTCCTGCTATATCTAATATCTAAGATCATATACTACATATTTATATTTTACATTTTTCCCTATGTATTTTATTTTTACAATTAACTACAGAATGTCTTTATAAACAACATTCACAGCTTTCTTGTCACTACACAATACATACATGTTTTCTTTAGAGGTTACTCTTGAAATAGCGACATATAGTAGGCCATGTGAAAAACAAAGCCGTCCGATCGCAACTAAATTCGAAATGCTATAGGGCGAAGAGCGCAATCACTAAGCCCTGCATTTTAAATCTGTAATATCTTTGAAAATGTTCATTTAAATTACATGCTGTAAACGGCCATATTGATCTATATTAAATTAACAATGTATTTAAGGTACTTAATTGGATAAGGATTAATGCTGTATTGTTTAAACTTGCTCCGAAAAAAAACATTAATTTAAGCATACATAGGGATATAGGGACATAGGGACAAACAGGGAAAGCGACTTTGTTTTGTACTATGTCGTGATAAATATTTACTTACTTACTAACATAAAAGTCGTAAACAAGTAAAAAAAAAAACAAAAGTCGTTCCGTCCGGCTGGTCGTATAAAATGGTTTTCATTGCATTAAGTGTCCGCGAGACAACGTAACGTTTCTCTATAGCGGGAACACCTGTCTCCGGTCGACCTTCGGGTAATGGTAACATGGTAAGAAAAAAAAAAAGTAAAATATCGTGTCTATGCTAGTCTTATAATTGCGGAAGTCTGTCTGTTACGCGTTTACCATATTACACCATATTTTATGAAATTTGCCACAGTTAAAATGGTATCCAGCTGAGTAGAATACACCACCCACTTTCTTAGTGAGGTGTCGTAATAGTAAATTAATCCGTCGTGTGTTATCCAGCTGATTAGAATAGATCACCCTAATTTTTTACTGAGTTGGCGTAAAAGGCGTATAAATTATGTTGACACGCCGTGTAGAATCTGGCTAAGTAGAATAGACCATCTTCATTTCTTACCGAAATGTCGTTTAAAGACGGATAAGTTAGCATGTATAAAAAATGGGGGATTTCAAACTCTCAACAAGAGTACAATCCTTTCGCTCCTGTCCATTGAAATTTAATGCTTAATTATGAACAAAAAACCAAATTCTTCTTACTAAAACCTATTTAAATTTTGCCGTTTTCGTAATATTTTTTATTGCTGCTCCTCTCCTATTATCTTACTGTGATGTTATATAGCCTATATATAGAATTCCTCGATAAATGGACTACGTTGCACTCAAAAAAATTTCAAATCGGTTCCTAAGATTAGAGCGTTCAAACAATCAAACAAACAAATTCTCAACTTTATATATTAGTGTAGATTTACTACTAAAGTTGCGTCAAACTAGGCACGTGTCCGCGATATTCATAGGGGTTTTATTTTCTGAAATAATAAACGATGTGAGAAAAAGACGCGTATACACCAAAGCATAAGTGTGAAGAGGACAGATTGGTTTTTTTTTAAACTCACTCGTATACGCCATTGTTATTCCCCTAAACGTATTTATTATTAGGATATTAAATTTATTTCAAAATGGGCTCGCCAATTGAAACTAATATAACAAATGCGAAATTCTGTCTGTCCGTTACGGTTTCACGGTTAATCCGCTATAGAAATATTGATGAAATTTGGTACAATGGAATTCGTTTTTTTTCCAGTATATGACAGGGTAACAGACAGACAGACTTTCGCGTTTATAATAATCTAGATGTGCCAACGGCTTCGCCGGGGTGGAAGTCACTGTGTCAACATTTTTTCCGAATTTTAATTTTGAATATAAAAGTAGTCATTGTGACTTAACTATAAGATACAGAGACATGCTGTCGTAGACTTTTTTGTAGATCTACAATTCTCTAATATATAACTTTAGGGTGTCTCTGGTGGTTTACGCAGGGCAACTGAGGAAAGTTCTCAACAGGTGAGTTTTTTTTACAACGGCGCGACCTCTACAACACAATTTACATAAAACGATAATTAATTAAAACCTTTTTGAAGAAGTGCACTATTTTTTTTTGTAAAAACCACACGAAAATCCTTTCATAACTCAGTTTAGCCGTTCCGGAGAATGTACTACTAACCTAAACCTTTCTCCAGAATTGCATTATATTAAAATCCATATACAAAAATCCGTAAAATAATTTTGAGAAAATCGATCACATACATACAGACAGCTTTTGGGGACCTTATTTTATAAAAAGTAAACTTGTTTGGTAATTTTTTCAAATATACAAAAAATTAAAAAGAAAGAGCTGGTCCGGTTTTTTTTACTTCTTTATCCCGTCCGTTTTCCACTGAGCTATTAAAACATGACAGCTTAATAGTAGTAGTCTTTTCTATTGTATGTAAATTTTTGCAGTTTTCCAATGCCTGAAATCAGGGATTTGGCTAGGTTTCTTTTAAAAATAACGATATTTTTAAAAGAAACCTAGCCAAATCAATTTTTCGCCACCGAAACCCTCTACATACTAGCCATTTACGTAATTCAGAATATACAAAATTAACTCATTTAAATATTAAAGATTAGTTAGTACCTGGTTGACCGAGCCATGCTAGGTAATTTTTTACAAAATAAAAAAAGAAACTTCTAAAATAAACAAAAAAATTATTGGGTAGGAGGGGATCGATCATAGGTATTTACATTTCTCGAGACTGCTCGTGCCCCGAATAAGAAGAAGAAGAAGAATAACTTTATTGCACAAATAAAATACAGAGTGAAAAGAACAAGAGACATAGATAATAGAAACAAAAGTGCAAAGGGCGGTCTTATCACACTGTTGTGATCTCTTCCAGACAACCCTTTGAAAGAGAGGATCTTTTATATAATTATATATTATATAAGCTACTCTGACTAGACAGTTTATGACAAAAATTCAATTCAATATAAAATTTTGTATTTTTTAATACCCAAAAACAGAGATAAAACGATTTTTTTTGTACTAAACCTAGCTAGATCAATTTTTCTTCTCCAAAACCCCTTCATGCTGAATTTCAGGAAAATCGTTGGGATCCGTTTCCGAGATTCCGAAAATATATATACATACAAGATTAACTCATTTAAATATTAAAGATGGAATAATGAAGTATGGATTAGTAAAATTAAGGCCATTAGTCTAATAATACTTTTTATCTATAAAGCCGCGTGGCTTTAATTCGTTCGACGTATACCTATTACATAACACGTCTTTGCATACGAGAACTCATAAATCGACACGTAGATAAGACTGTGGCCGATAAAATTAAATATTAGCGATATCAAGGCCACGAGGCGTGCAAAATTCGAACAAACGTTGCCATTATTGGAAAATATGCGAATGGTATTAAAAACTGGACGCATTGTGATGCATACAATTATTATATTAGAGTAGGGGAGACAGAGGTAATAATAAAATTATTTTGCTATAATCCGCGATGAAGTAAAATAGTAAATATATATAATGCTAAATGTAGATTGGAAAATCGGTTATCATGATACATGCAGAATTCGTAAAAACACATGCACAAACCTCCACCACCGCCACCACAATACACAAGCACTATATACGTTCACTATCACAAACTCAACAATCGTTTCGCCCCGCAACCGAAGCATCATCAGGAGATAGACTCCACGACCAAAATCGCAATGTTTAGGGCAAAATAGCAAAGAGTAGGGGAGCTTAAAATGTGTCCATCTATACTTATTATAAAACCGAAAAGCTGTATCTTTAATATTTAAATGATTTAATCTTGTATGTATGTATATATATTTTCGGAATCTCGGAAACGGCTCCAACGATTTTCCTGAAATTCAGCATGTAGGAGGTTTTGCGGGAGAAAATCGATCTAGACGGGTTTTATTTAAAAAAATCATTTTTATATGTTTTTGGGCATTAAAAATACTAAATTTAATATTACAAAACTATTTTTGCCATAAACTGTCATCTCAGCGTATCTTATTCGGTGAACGGGCAGTTTCGAAAATGTAAATACCTATGATCGATCCCGATTCTTTTTTTTTTGTTTCTTTTATTTTGTAAAAAATTGCCGAGCAACGCTCGATCAACCAGGTTGTATTGTAAACGGATATAAAAAGAGGTCGCTGCTATTGTACGTATTACCAGTGTAGCTGATGGATTATGAACTCGCCGCGGCTCGCTGTTATCGAGCGTCCTACGAACACAGCCGAGTGCTCGGCGTAATGTGCATTAACAATATAGGTTGCGACGGCAACGGAATATCAAGCCATCTTGTGTGATGTGACGTTTGCTTTGGGATATTGTATTAATTACGAGTGCGGTAATACAAGTTGAATTATAGTTCAGGGTTTAATTAATACTCACTTCTGGACCTTCTTTAACAGTATGTGATCGATTTTCTCAAAATCTACAGAACGGATTTTTGTACGGGTTTTAGTAAGTAGTGCAATTCTTCCGAAAGATGTAAGTTGACACTGAGTTGCATGCGGGCGATGACAGGCACAGTTAATCTATACTAATATATAAAGCTGAAGAGCTTTGTGTGTTTATGTTTGTTTGTTTGTTTGTTTGTTTGAACGCGCTAATTTCAGGAACTACTGGACCAATATGAAAAATTCTTTCAGCGTAAGATAGTCAATTTATCGAGGAAGGCTAGAGGCTATATAATATCACGCTAAGATAAATAGGAGAGGAGCAGCAATAAAAAATATTACGAAAACGGCAAAATTTAAAGCTTACCTTGCATTGGCTGAGTAAACGGTGATAGTTATTAAAAAATTCTGTATTACAAAATTGTTCCTCTCTAAAAGTTCTAAATAAAAGTCTGCGACAGCATATGTCTAGCTTTTAAGGTTAACCCGCTTTAACCATTTTTATGGTTATCAAGACTATATTACGGTTTTAATCTTTCCATGCGGGCGGAGCCGCTGGCGATTGCTAGTTACTTACAATATTAACCAGCTGCTTATAAACACATGTATAACTCTCCTCAAGGTGATCGGTTACATGTCAAGATCCAGAGATATGAGGTATTATTAGATAAGGGAAGAGGTCAAACGCTATCGAATGACCGTTGGCTTTTATTGGAAAGTGAAAGTTAGGGCCTGTTTCACAAGTTATTGATAAAGTGTCGGATAGTTAACCGACAAATAAATGTCTCTAAAAAGAGACTCATCATCCTCCTGCCCTTATCCCACTCTAAGTGGGATCGGCACAACATATTACAAACATGTTGTCATATGATTTGGCTACGTATTTTACGACCGGCCCCCTGCCTTAAGTCAACTTACCTTAGTCGTATTTTACGACACCTCGGTAAGAAATGAGGTTGGTCTATTCTACTCAGCCGGATACCACACGGCGGGTTAACTTACCTTAGTAGCCTTTTACGACACCTCGGTAAGAAATGAGGTTGGTCTATTCTACTTAGCCGGATACCACACGGCGGGTTAACTTACCTTAGTAGCCTTTTACGACACCTCGGTAAGAAATGAGGTTGGTCTATTCTTCTCAGCCGGATACCACACGGCGTTCTCTAAAAAGAGACTCAAAAGTGAAAAATTAAAAAAAAACGCGGCTATTTTAAAATAGGTATTTTTAATCCAGCAGATAAACAAAATAACAGCCACATGATCTACCTGTTAATTTACTAGGGACTTTAAGTGCTGAATAATCAGAAACCTGAGAAACGCAAAATTCGAATAAGCTGGCAGTTTATTGGTAACTTGTGAAACAGGCTTTTAGCCTGATAAGCTTTACATAACAATAGACATAGATATTTTACATAACATAGACTTTAAGGTAGGAACCGACATAAGATTGCGGCCCCTGCTTTGCGCCTTGCAAAAGTCGTTTGTGGGTTTGGGTATAAGATTCTATAATAAAATTCCGCAATCAATTTTAGCTTTGTCATTACAGCTGTATAAAACACTATTAAAGAGAGGCTGATAGAAAGCCTACTATACTGTTGAGGATTATTTAGACGATAAGAATGCGTGGATACAGATATTGTTCGACGCTGCACAAGATAGAAACGATTAAATGTAACTAGTATTAAGAATTGTATTTTTAAAAGAGCAACCGCCGAGTTTCTTGCTGGCTCTTCTCGGTAGGAACAGCTTTCCGAACCAGCAGTAGAGTTGACGATTCAAAAGCACTTGTTTACAAGTTTATTTGAATAAAGAATATTTTGAATTGAATAAAAGAACCGATGTGTACTAATAATATTCTAGCAGTTTTGCAATGCCTATATATCGCACCCGAAAGACATACGACATAGGTACGTTAAGTATAAGTTTCATGAAAATCGTTGGAGCCGTCTATAGCACGATCATCGTGCAAGTGTCCACACGGGGAGAAAAATCGATCTAGCTAGGTTTTATTTAAAAAAAAAACAAACATTTTATCCCTGTTTTTGGGCATTAAAAAATAATAAAATTTATATTGAATTGAATTTTTGCCATTAACTGTCAAGTCATCGTAGCTTATTCGGGGAACGGGTGTTCGCGAGAAATGAAAATATCGAGCCCCACCTACCCTATTATTTTTTTTTTCTTGAAGTTTCTTTTTTTATTTTGTAAAAAATTACTGAACAAGGTTTTGTCACCCAGATATTTACACATTATGCTATATATCATGTACAGATTAGCAATGGCGCAAAACCGCGGCGCGCCATTAGTTGTATACAAAACGTGTACACATAACCTCTAAATGCGTCACCTCGTGGCGACCACGTTGAGCAGACGGGCTACACACCTCTCGCTCGCACGCGCTCCGTCCCGCTCTACAGCGCTACCAAGGTCACGAAACTCGATCAAAAGCCGTACCGTTATCACCTTTCACATAGCAATCAATTATTATGTCACAGATATAGTACCGTCTCTTTCACACGTTTTATACACTGGCCGTTAACCGTGACTTCGATCGCTTGCTCGGCGATACAAAACACTTGAAATTAATATAATTATTATAAGGTATAAGGGCCGCCGTGTGGTATCCGGATAAATAGAATAGTACCACCGTCTTTTCTTACCGAGGTGTCGTAAAAGGCGACTAAGGTAAGTTGGCGCACCGTGTGGTATCCAGTTAAGTAGAATAGACCACCCTCTTTCTTACCGAGGTGTCGTAAAATACGATTGAGGTAAGTTGTTAAATACGACAAAGGTAAGTTGATGTCAGGCAGGCGGCCGGTCGTAGAATACGTAGTAAAATCATATGAAATGTTTATAACATGTTGTGCCAACCCCACTTAAAGTGGGATACGGGCAGGAGGATGATGTATTATAAGATATGAGGGGTTAATTTACACTAATATTATAAATGCTTAGTTCCGTCTATCAGTTACGTTTTGAGCTAATCCGGTGGAGCAACTTTCATGGAATTTGATATATTGAAGCTTAGCCGCTGTGAGGTATACGGTTGAGTAGTATAGACCACCCTCTTTCTTACTGAGGTGTCGTAAAAGGCGACTAAGGTATGTCGACCCACCGTGTAGTATCCAGCTGAATTTTCGATATGAACAAATTTTCGCATTTCTAATATTGCGTTTCATTAATTTCTAATAGTATCGTACGATTAGTATTAAAGTGGCCTAATTAAAAAATTAGCCATCTATGACGTCACTATACGTTCTATTAAAACAGCTAGTGTTTTCTTGCTCTCCCAAGTTATAGGTCTCTTTAACATATGAGTTTTGTAGGCGCTACGCTGCGCTTTATTGCAATTTGCCACAAAACAACTTTTTTCAATTAGGTCACTTTAATACTAAGCGGTATGCACGTATGAATTACACGCTTTCAACTCGTTACCAAATTTGCGAATAGTGCAACACGTTATCATCAACCTTTCGTAAAATTTTCGTAAAATTACAGCGAGAACGTGCGTTCTGTGAAGCGATATCAATTGATTACCTCACTTGTATGCGAAAAATTGCATCTAATAACGATACTAGGGGTAGTCGTGCTTGCGACTTTAAAGCCTTAAATTTAGATTATAATGCCTACAATTATGAACTATGTATTTTTTATCTTAACAAGGTGATTAAATGAAGCTAAAATTACACACATTTCCCACAATTTTTTTTATTTTTGCACCCACAAAAAACCATTTTCCATTAACTCGTACTAGGTACGTCACCCGCGCTCAAGTAACAATCGTCAGAAAACGTAATAGAATGTGACCCGAGCTCAAGTAGCGATCGTCAGAAAACGTACTGGTACGTGGCCCGCGCTCAAGTAGCAATCGTCAGAAAACGTACTAGAATGTGACCCGCGCTCAAGTAGCAATCGTCAGAAAACGTACTAAAATGTGACCCGCGCTCAAGTAGCAATCGTCAGAAAACGTAGTAGAACGTGTCCCGCGATCCAGTATCAATCATCAAAAAAACGTACTAGAACGTGTCCCGCGCTCAAGTAGCAATCGTCAGAAAACGTACTAGAATGTGACCCGCGCTCAAGTAGCAATCGTCAGAAAACGTACTAGAATGTGACCCGCGCTCAAGTAGCAATCGTCAGAAAACGTACTAGAATGTGACCCGCGCTCAAGTAGCAATCGTCAGAAAACGTACTAGAATGTGACCCGCGCTCAAGTAGCAATCGTCAGAAAACGTACTAGAATGTGACCCGCGCTCAAGTAGCAATCGTCAGAAAACGTACTAGAATGTGACCCGCGCTCAATTAGCAATCGTCAGAAAACGTACTAGAATGTGACCCGCGCTCAAGTATCAATCGTCAGAAAACGTACTACTCGTAGTACATTTCCCACGCTCACGTATTAATCTTCAGAAAACGTACTAGTACGTGTCCCGCGCTCAAGTATCAATCGTCAGAAAACGTACTAGTATAGTGTAACAGAAGCTATACATGTTACATAGGGGGTATAAGAATTTTAGAAAGGACTTAGCTTTTACCCGCGACTTCGTTCGCGTGGACTGTTGTCGTGTGATAGGTCGATATTAGATGGCACTTTTCAATGTCATCCTATTCCTGTAGAATTAACAGACTACGAGTATATGTTATTCCGGTGTGTAAGGAATAATTGTGCCAAATGCATCGATATTGGTTCAGCGGATTCGCCGTGAAAGACTACCAAATATACATCCATACAAACTTTCGCATTTATAATATTAATAGGATACGAAGTAGGATAAGGTGGTTGGATTAGACCGTCATATGACGAAAACAACGCCAGTGTGCGTAGTGCGAGTTTTCTCAACCTACTCGATCGCGTTAGCGTTACGCCAATTCGTATGACGTTGCAATAGCGACATCTAGTGATTGCTATACATATTACAAATTTCGCCATACAAATTGCGTTACGCTAACGCGATCGAGTAGGTTAAAAAAACTCGCACTACGCACTCAGTTCTGCCTCTTCATCTCAAGTCACTTACGACCCAGTGAAATCGCGGTCGAGTTTATCAATAAACGTCTTATCACACTAACCGAATTACTTTGACCTTGAGATACTGTCGTGTATATTTTCACATATTGCGTCATCCTCGCCAGCTATTTATATATGAGAAAAACAACAGATTAAAATACATGTGTGGTATCTGACTGAGTAGAATAGACCATCCTCATTCTTACCCAGGTATCGTAAAAGGGGACTAAAGTAAAGTCAAAGTGCGGTCTCCTTCTGCGAGGACGTTTTTTCACAAAAGGAGGCAGCAGGGCGGATCCGGGAAGTAGAGTGCTTGGATCCGATTAGCCGCAGGCGAGTGGGGCGCAGACGACTCGCCGAAGCCCGTCGTATGCCGCCCTAACGGGGACCTCTGGGCGTCTTGAAGAGGGTTTATCGGACGGCCTTTTTTAAAAGGGCCGCGAGGCGGTCGATGCATCTGGTACTCCCGATGCATCGTCCAGCGGAGGGAGGGGCCACTTTTAGAGGCCCCGACCCAGAGGCGGCGCCCTCTGGGGTACAGAGTTGCTGATGGATGGGGGCAATGTCTTACAGGTACCCTATCCCCGCCACCAACAACGTGGTGGCACACAGGTTGTTTTAGTCAGTGCGAGTCCGGCATAACCGTCACCTGTCCCCGTCGGGTGGTGTTACCAGTAAGGGGTTTTTTCCTCTATTGACTAGTGGTATCCGGCTGAGAAGAAAAGACCACCCTCAATTTCTTACCAAGGTATCGTAAAATACGACTAAGGTAAGTTGACGTCAGGCAGGCGGCCGGTCGTAAAATATCTAGCCAAATCATGTCACAACATGTTTATAACATGTGCCGTTTATAACATCTCCAGAATTCTCTAGAGATATGCAGGTTTCCTCACGATGTTTTCCTTCACCGAAAAGCGTGTGATAAATATTGTCGCCAATGACTTCCGCTTTTTATTTTATAGCAACACCAGTCATGAATCAAGAGTTTCGCGCCCCTTTTGATTAGAATGGTGGCAACACTGTGCTGTTGTTGTTTCCGGTGGAGTCTTCCTATTGATAAAACGTTACAGTGACATTCAGTCTCTGTTTGATATTCAAGAGAAGTATATCTCGCAGCGGGAATAGTGGTATTCTATTATATCATGTTATTGTATAGTGAGTGCGTTAACTTAAATTACAATTATCAATTAGACACATAAATTTTAACAGTGTATAAGAGGCAAAGTAGGAACCGACATAAGCTTGCGGCTCCTGCTTTGCGCCTTGCAAAAGTACGTAAATCGTTTGTGGGTTTGGGTATAAGATTCTATAATAAAATTCCGCAATCAATTTCAGCTTTGCCATTACATCAGTTTAAAAACACTGTTAAAAAGAGGCTGATACAGAAAGCCTACTACACTGTTGAAGATTACTTAGAAGATAAGAATGTGTGGATATAGCTCGCTTAGACCCTGTACAAGACAGTAATGACTAAATGTAACTAGTCATAAGAATTATATTTTTAAAAGAGCAACCGCCGAGTTTCTTGCTGGCTCTTCTAGGTAGGAACGGCTTTCCGAACCAGCGGTAGAGTTGACGATTCAAAAGCACTTGTTTACAAGTTTATTTGAATAAAGAATATTTTGAATTTGAATTTGAACATAAATACTCATTGATGTCTGCCCGGGTTTGAACCCGTGACCTCCTCGAATTAGTCGCACGGTGATACCGCTGGGCTATCACAGCCAATGTAAAGCGTGTAATAATGCATAATGCACGCGCATACGTTCTCAGCCTTGTCTCACTTAACCATAAACAAATTATTGTTTAAATACCATCTCATTATGCTATTTATTACCTGTATTCAACGAACCATTATGTGTGTCTCACGCTCACAGCACAAATAAAAAAAAAACATCGTATATCGCGCACGTTTTGAAACTTGTTTCTGATCCCGACATCGTTTATTTGGGTTTACTCAACTTTTTTTATCGGTTGGGCCAAACGGACGTTAAGAGATAGAGACATGCTATCGCGGACTTTTTCGTAGCATTTTTATAGATCTACAATTCTCTACTATATTACTTTAGTGTACCTCTGCTGGTTTACGCGGCGCCTTAAGCTCCCAGCAGGCGATTTTTAATTACGCGAGAAATCTTGTAAACAATTTACTTTAAACCTTAATATACTTTTAATCTAAACCGGAAGAATTGCACTTTGCACTGCATCTTTTAGTAAAAGCCGTACAAAAATCTTTTCAGTAGATTTTGAGAAAATCGATCACACACAGACAGACAGACAGACAGACAGACAGACGGCTTTTGAGAACTTGTTTTATAATAATTATAGATATTATCAAAGAGTCGCTGCCCGCGGTATAATAAAATGTGCAAACAGGACACCCTCTGTTGCGCTCTCTGTCGCGCTTACGGGAATTATATTTGAAATTTGGACCTCTGCAAAGTAACTTACAGGCGTTACTTTACTTTACAGCAGTGGGATAGTAGCGGTCTGTTACTATCCCAATGCTGAGAATAGGCCTCTTCTCTCCATTTTTTTGGAGAGGAGCTAAGACCTACCACGCTGCTCCAATGCGGATTGGTAAGTTACACATATCTCCAGAATTCTCTAGAGATATGCAGGTTTCCTTCACCGAAAAGCGTGTGATAAATTGCAATTATCAATTAGACACATAAGTTTCAACAGAAAAACTCATTGGTGTCTGCCCGGGTTTGAACTCGTGACCTCCTCGAAAGAGTCGCACGGTGTTACCGCTGGGCTACCACAGCAACTAACGCCTAATTTTAGATAATCACACATTACATTATTGAAAATACTTAAACGATTAAGTTAGCAGGGGCCAATAGTAGGTACCTTCTGTGAGGACTTGCCCGGGCAAAGAGGTTCGCCTAGAGGTACCCCGCTTACCCTCAAGGGCAAGAGAGATTACTCTGCTGCAACTGGTAGGGAAATCCGTACATCGTAAATTTTCTTTATATACCTGGCTATATAAATAGCTGATTGAAAACAAATGATTCCCAAAATAGTGCCGAGGTCAATGAAGCTATGATCAATTCAAAATATTCAAAGTCGGTATTCAATCGGACCAAATATGACTTGGCGGTAGACAAAATTGCTGTGTGGGCATGATAGTGTATTTAATGTAATGTATTTTATCTACTCAGATACTATAGTACAAAGATTATAAAACTGAAACCAAAATTCTTATGACAAACATTATGTACAGGCCAAATTCAAAAAATTAAAAAGTTTAATTACGATACAGGTCTTGTATGGACACCTGTATCATAATATAACTTTTAAATCACAACCTCTACCTTAAAAAAAAAAGGTTTCAATGAACGAGTCCGCGGCGACGCAACACGCATGCGGAATCGATGTTTGCGCCTCTAACATTTCACATTTAAAAAATCTTTCAATATTTAAACAAAGTTTGATTTTTATTAATATTGTTTTACGTATTATAGTATATAAGTAGATAAAGTAGTGTATGACACTGTACATAACTTGGTCTTATAACCCTTATTATGCAACAGTATCATAATCTACTATAATCGTATACAAAGTGTTAGGCCCGAACTCCTCTAAAACGGAAACGAGCGTAGAGATTTCTTTTAACAACCAATAATATTTCGTTACACATCTCGTCTCCAGTGATGATCGCTAAGCGATGTAATTCAATCCAACTAATATCATAAATGCGAAACTTGAGAAAGTATGGATGTATGTTTGTTATTCTTGATGTATTTTGGCACTCGATGAAATTTGGCAATTGAAAATCGCCATATATTATCAGCCTATCACGTGACAACAGTACGCAAACGAACTTGCAGGTAAAAGCTAGTATGCAATATTATCATGGAGTCTATTAGCTCTTTTCGAGTCACTATTTCCATGACATGCCGCAAAAGATTAGCCGCAGAGTTACTTTCTGGTTTTCGGTAGGAGCAAACTTCCGAATCAGTGGAAATTTCTTTAAAACATTTGACGATTCCAAATTACTGCAAACAGTCCACTTGAATAAAGAATATTTTAAATTTGAATTTGAATCTGACTGTGGTGGCGAGTGGACGTTTTACGCACATCGACTTGCTGAACGCTCAATTTTGTATACATTCTTTTTCTTATTTTAAAAATCTTTTAACTTGCAATGTATGTATGTGAAGGTGGAATCTTGCAAGTTAAATTTGACCCATTTCCCGGGGTCCAATTGAAGTTTTACATAGTGGTACAGTGCTGGTGACAATGCATGTTTATTATTAGCATGACCTGATGCTGCCAGGATTAGCTCCAGACGAGGGAACTCCTACACGGTCAACATTAAGGATATGAAATGTTGTAAAAACCTTTTTTAACTTTACATATTAATTTTAGTTAAACTCAAAATAAAATAAAGGTATTTACGGGGGAATAACTTTATGAAACACTGATTTCCACGCAGACCAAACCGCTGGCGTTATCATCATCCTCCTGCCCTTATCCCACTCTAAGTGGGGTCGGCATAACATGTTATAAACATGCTCTGATTTGGCTGCGTTTGTACGACTGGCCGCCTGCTTGACGTCAACTTACTTTAATCGTATTTTACGACACCTCGGTAAGTAAGAGGGTGGTTTATTCAACTAAACCGGATATCACACGGTAGGTAAACTTACCTCAGTCGCCTTTTACGACACCTCGATAAGAAATGAGGGTCTATTCTACTCAAACGGATACCATCGTCTATACAAAATATGTCGGGTTAATATGTTTTTCCGCTTGGTGATTATAGGTTAATGAACGTAATTTCAGTAGTGTTTGAGTTAGATAAATAAATTAGCAGTCAAATTTAATTGGCAATATATGTAAATAAATGGTTTGTTAATTTTCGTCTATCTAAATGCACGGCAGTAGAACATTAACAGTTAATTTTTATTGTTTAAAATATCTTTTGACGCGGTAACTGACTAGTTATATGAGAGTGTGTTTAATATACTGCAGTATAAAGAAGGTAAATCGTCGTTTAGATAGATTACTAGGTTATACCTGCAACTTCGTCCGCGTGGAACTTAGTCCTAGCATAATAATAGCAACCACCAACCCTTCAAATATCCCCATCACAACCCGTATTACTTACAGTACATGGGTGACCGAGCCTTGCTCGGTAATTTTTAAAATGATGTAAAAAAATAAAAAATAATTAAAAAATAATAGGGCAGGTGGGGCTCGATCCTAGGTATTTTCACCTCTCTAGACCGCCCGTTCCCCAAATGAACTACCATGACTACGTTTGACAGCGAAAAATTGTGATTGTTGAAAATTTAAAGCCTGAAAACAGGGATAAAACGACATTTTTTTTTAATAAAATTTATCTAGATCGACTTATCTCCCCCAAAACTCTCTACATGCTGAATTTCAGGCAAATCATTGGAGCCGTTTCCGAGATTCCGAAAATATATATTAAAGATTAATTACGCATTGCAATAACTTAGTTTAAAATTATGCAGTAAACAAAAACCAAAAAATATATAAACTTTCTTAAAATAACTTTTTAACTTTAATTTTTAAACTTCTGTCGTATGCCAAACAGCGTGATATAACCTACTTCTTTACGAATTTGACTTGACTTTAACACATCTTGAATAAATACCTTGATACATAAAACATGGCGTTTCTCAATTGTATCCTATTTCTGTTGAATTAACAAATGTTTTAAAGCCTATATGTTATCCCGATGCTGTTGATGATGTGTCATTGTGCCAAATTTCATCGATATTGGTTCAGCGGATTCAATGTGAAAACGTAACAGACAGACAAACTTTTGCATTCAATAACAGTGTAGAGTAGTGGTACCCTCAATAATGCCTTGTCTTTTTTTCCTGTTCCCAAAAATAAGCCCATATGTTAGCGTAGTGAAAATTCAATTGTATAAAATTTCATTTACACTGCTGCAGAAATTTAGTTGTAAAAATTTAAATATTCCACAGTCAAAAGTACAATAATCTTATCACTGATGCTGATGTATTAACATAACTGATTATATAGTATTTTAATTAAACTTATTGCAGCGATATCTGAGTTGTGTTTGAAATATTAAATTTAAATTAAGCTATCTTACGTAAAAAACGTTCTCTTGCACTAACTGCATATTTGGCGTCTCGCAAGGTCATCCACCTGCCCCGCTACTTTTTAATTTATATATCGTTAGTCAACACCTTTAAGTATACTTTTATTAACATAAAACAATAAGTAAATAGCGTTAACGACAGATTTTTCTTAATTAATACATTGGATATGCTCAAAAATATTTTATTACATTCAAATACTTATACGAATGCCTTTATACGTGACCTCGCCTTATATAAACCCAATTTGTTACGCTGAAACAAGATTATGCAATATTGTATCGTGAAGTCTATCAATACGAAATAGAAGTCATAATTTACATAGAATTTGAATAATAACGTGTATTTATACTGTTACAAAACTCATATTTATTATCAACTTCTCTAGATTATAAGTTATGCATTCTTAATGACAGTATAATAACTTATACATTTAAACAAGCAATTCTTTTATAAATATAATCTAAGTTTCTGAAACGAGTCAAATGCTGTAATTTAGTATTCAAAAGGTTTTGGAGGCGATAGATAGATCTAGCTAGGTTTCATTTTCAGAAAACCATGTATTATTAGTGTTTTTAGGCAATTAAAATCTGCTACAATATCATTAAAATAAGAAGGTAAATTTATGTTAATTGTATTATACCTTATTTTACCTAATAGTTACTATTATAAATGCGAAAATGTCTGTCTGTTACGTTTTCGCGACCAATACGCCCAACCAATATCGATGAAATTTCGCACAATTAATTAATACTAATAAGCCGAAGTAAAATATAGGATGTAAAAATCTTGTTGATTCAACAGGAATAACATGACATGAAGAAACATGTCATATTATCAATTTACCGAGGTTTTTATTTTATGTGTCAAAGTTAAGTCAAATTGGTAATTTAAAGAAATAGGTTCTATATTACTTTGTTTGGCTTACGTTGAGTTGAGAAGTTTTTATATAATCAAAACAAAACCAAATATAACAAAAATGTTTTGAGGTTTCATTGCAATAGTAATTGCAATTTAACCTCCTAGTGTTGGAGTGACATAAAATATTGTTTATTCTAGAACTACGGTCCACGCGGACTTAGTCGAAGGTAGAAGCTAGTTATAAATATGTTTGGTAGTCCTTTTACATTCCCATGGATTTTAGATGAATTTTATTGCTGGAAAGTCAAATTGGCAAATTTCTAGGTAATGAGGTTGATACAAACGGAGTCGCGGGAGACTGGCGCTCTTATAAAATACGTTTTAATGTTAAAAAATTATAATCAAGTGAATTAGCATTAATTAATTTTCGGAGTCACATGAGCGGAATTCTCTCAAACTGGTTCCGCGTTGGCCCGCGCCATTTGGACATTATGTATTAGGTAATCTAATACTTTTAAAAGAGTAATTTGTGTACTTATAAATCTGAATCTGAGTCCGGGGTACGGTTAAGGGCGACGTGTAATAGAGGGCTGGTGGTATGACTGAAACTAGTTATCACGCTGTTATATGAAGATCTATTAGCATCACGAAACGCCGCCCTAAGGGTACCTCCGGTGAGTCCGAACCACGGCTTAGGGCGACGTATAGTGGAGGACTGATAACTGTGACTAATCATCACGCTGTTGTATGAAGTTACTAGCGTGGGAGAACGTCATCACTGGATGCGTCCTGAAAGTCCGAAACACGGCTTAGGGTGACTTCTAGTATAGGTATGACTGTGACTGAGTCATCAAGCTCTACTAACTTCTGGGAACATCGTCCTAAGGATGCCTCCTGTGAGTACGGACCGCGGCTTAGGGCGACGTGTAGTGGAGGGCTGGTGGTATGACTGTGACTAGTCATCACGCTGTTGTATGAAGCTCTATTAGCGTCGGGGAACGTAGTTCTAAGGGTGACTCCTGTGAAGCCGGACCACGGCTTAGGGCGACGTGTAGTGGAGGGCTGGTGGTATGACTGTGACTAGTCATGATGCTGTTGTATGAAGCTCTACTTGCATCGGAGAATGTCGACTTAAAGGTGCCTCGTGTGAAGCCGGACCTAGGCTTAGGACGTATAGTGGATAACTGGTGGTACGACTGAGACTAGTGACCACGCTATTATATAAAGCTCTACTAGGGTCAAGAAACGTCGTACTAAAACGTCGTAAAATAGTTTTGGCTGTATCTTCTGACCGTCCTTCCGGTAAAGCCGTACACAACTTAACAAAGCAGCTGCTATCAACAAAGAAGGACACCAAATCACTGCGCTACTGAGGACATATCTGGTTGTGGTTAGTGACCTAAGACATACAGGAGTCAAGTGATCGGACGAACGAAAGGTCAACACTGATGTATATGTTGCGTTACAATGACGCAATATAAATAACATTAAAATGTTTTTAAAGTGCGTTTCAAAATAGTTACACAAGGCGGCCTAAAGCCCGAGGCTTTGAAGTTTATTTATTTCTTGTTAAAGAGCTTTGCGACGTTTTGTTTATGCATTAAAACTAAATACTAGTTGAAATTAATACGTGATAGCTTAATTGTTAATGTGAGAAGAACAACTTTATTATACAAACAAAAGCACGAAAAAAAACAACGAGCGTCTTTAACACTCGCGTTTCTTTGACGCTCATAACTTGGAAGAGCAAGAAAACACAAGCTTATTTGATAGTTATTGCTTGGTACAATATGTTTTTGACATGTTGTTACATGTTTTGGCTAATTATTTAAAGACCAGCCGCCTGCCTGACGTCAACCAACCTTACCTACTGTAGTCGCCTTTTACGACATCTCGGCAAGTATTTAGGGTGGTATTTTCTACTCAGCCGGATACCACACGGCGGGTCAACTTACCTTAGTCGCTATTTACGACACCTCGGTAAAAAAATGACAGTAGTCAGTCTATTCTACTCAGCCATATGCCACACGACGCGTCAACTTAACTTAGTCGCCTTTTGCGACACCTCGGTAAAAAATTAGGGTGTTCTATTCTACTCAGCCGGATACCACACAGATAATTCGTATCTAAGTAAAATAAAAAAATACCGACCAAAACGTCATCCAGATATTTGTATTTCCACATTACAAACTGGGGTTTTATTTCGGGGTAAAAGAACCTGTTTTTATCATAACTTACATATGTAATGAATAACAAGAATAATCTTGACGTATTACGTTTTAAGGGTTATCATATTGGTAAATAAAATATAGAAAAACCCTGGATAATGTATTGAGAATTTCTTGTTACTTGTATGGAATTTCCTTATTTATGTAATTGCCCTATTATTGAAGTATATGTTAGATTTATTCATTTATTTATGTACCATTAAAAATGTTGGAAAAAATGATTATTGGTAAAAAAAAGTGTACAAAGGTCAACTTATCCCTATGACAGAGATCTCTGCCAGCTAACCTACGAAGTGAGACAATTTATATTAAAGAAAAAGTTGGTACCCAAATATAAAAAATTATGAATTAGAATTACCTACTAATAATTTCCTAATTTAACAATAACAATAAAAGACATATATAATATACTAGTGGCCCGCTCCGGCTACGCACGGGTATAAAATATATAGCCTATGTCACTCAGTGAAAAAAATTATTAAAATCTATCCCGTAGTTTTGTTTTCAATACTGCCCGTGGCCCGCATGCGTTAAATTTGGAGTAAAACAATTCCCCTTTCCCTATACCATGAAGATTCCCTGCTATCTTTGGAATATCTAAATTCAAAAAATATACTTAACCAAAGACAAAATTACGTTAAGCTGTCATTTATGTTTTGTTATTCCACGGTTATTTGCGTTTTGTTATTCCATGTCATAGTCGTTTTTGTTATACCACGTTTTATAGTGACTTGACGGAAATCCGGTCGAACGGGATAAAAAGTATCCTATGTCCGTTTCCTAGTACTAAGCAACCTCTCCACCAATTTTCAGACAAATTGGTTCATCCGTTCTTGAGTTATAAATAGTGTAACTAAGACAAACTTTCTTTAATATATATAGATTTATATATTTCTTTTATTTTTATTGTTAAACCACTACCCACTACCCACTGCTCCAACGGGCCATTTTTTTTTTTTTTTTTTTTTTTTTTTTCGAATTGACAATATGCTGTTAGCCCTAACGGCTTTTACAGCGTCACCGAGCGGGACGGGCGAGCGCAGAAGCATCGCCGAGGTTGCGAAATGCGTAGAGTAGAGCGCAGAAGCTCTACTAGCGTCGGGGAACGTCGTCCTAAGGGTGCCTCCTGTGAGGCCGGACCACGGCTTAGGGCGACGTGTAGTGGAGGGCTGATAGTATGACTTTGATTACTCAATACGACGACGGAAGGGTGGCAAGAAGCCACGACCAACCGATTTCAGAAATCTGGGACCTCGTCTTCGCCGGCGAAGACGCTGTGTGTGTGTATTACGTGTTTCTGTGTTTGCGATCGTTATTTGATCGTCAGGGTCATATAGGATGCTTTTTGGACGCCTATATTTTCGGTGGTCAGACCTAACTGGGATGTAAGTGGCAGCAACTGAAATGAGAGGGTTTGGGTGTACCTCGGATTTCTCGAAGTAAGACTTCGAAAAACGTTTAAAGAGGTGAGTAATGGTAGGGAGGTCGAGGTCTCTATGGAGGTCAACGTTCCGCATGAACCACGGACAACCAGTGGCTGTCCGCATAAATCGGTTTTGCATTCTTTGAAGCGTGAGCAATCTGACCTTTGAAACGTGCGCGAACGCAACGCTCGCATAGGACATTATTGGTCTTATGCAAGTTTTGTAGAGTGTCACTTTGTTGCGGAGTGACATTTTACTTTTCTTGCATAACATCGGATAAAGTCGTCCCATGACATACGCAGCCTTATTGCAGACTATGCGTATGTGCTCGTGGAAGGTCATGGAAGGTTGGAAGGTGACACCTAGGTACTTGACTTTCTGTTGCCAGTGAATTGGTGTATCGTAAAGGGAAATTTCCGTAGGTGTGTCTATGTGAGATCGGAAGCGATTACCGATAAAGTGCATAGCTGCGCTTTTATCAGGGTTTATTTCGATTCTCCATCGGCGGAACCAGCGTCCGAGGCTGTCTACCGCTTTCTGGAGACGTCTAGTGATAACTTCAGGTTGGCGAGATGTGGTAAATACAGCGGTATCATCCGCGAAAAGGGCAAGATGAGTGCGCTCTTTAATAGGCGCCCGTGGAATGTCACTCGTGTAGAGCGAGTACAATAAGGGTGCCAGCACAGATCCTTGAGGGACACCGGCACGGATAGGGCGGCGAGATGATAGAGTGCCGTCTACGCGGTACCGAAAGGTACGATTGGTGAGGTAGTTTCGTATGATAAGTACGAGTCTGTCAGGTATATTTAATAGGAGCAACTTGTGGATTAAGCCTGCATGCCAGACCTTATCGAAGGCTTTGGCGACATCGAAGAATATGACACCTGTAAACTGCTTGGTTTGTAAACCTTGCAATATGTGCTCCGTGAGGCGGTGCACTTGTTGAACACAGGTGTGTTTTGGACGAAATCCGAACTGTTCGTTGGGAAGGAGATTATAAGTATCGACTACGGATTTTAATCGGGCAAGGATAATTCGCTCGTATATTTTTCCTAAGCTATTTAACAAACTAATGGGACGATAGCTAATCGGGAGATTTCGAGGCTTTCCCGGTTTGGGGATACCTATCACTGTAGCTTCTTTCCACTCGTCAGGAAAGGAGCATCCGGCAAGGAGGGCATTAAAAATCAGTACCAGTAGGTGGATGATTTGGTCGGGAAGGCACTTCAGTGCCCTGTTGGAGATGGAATCAGGACCGGGAGCTTTTTTGGAGCAGAGGTTTTTAATTATGGTTCGGACTTCTTCTCCGGTAGTGGGAAGTAACGGCTCGCTTTCGGGAGTCGTTGCGGAAAGATTGTCTGCCACCTTTTCCACACTGGAGTGGAATTCGGTGAATTCGGGTACACTGGGGTTGGGAGAGCATTGGTTTTCCAGACTGTCTGCCAAGCATTCGGCCTTTTCAGCGTCGTCAAACGCAGGTGGGAGATTCGGGCGAAGTAATGGTGCCAACGGGCCAGTCGCATGTATGAATGTACCGTCGTATGCCTCTAGTTGAGGCATACGTGACGAACTATTCGCGACGCACGCCTCGCCATATCTGTACGCGGCTTAAGAATGTCGAGACCGTCTCAATTCAAGTATTCAAAATATTAATATACAATTAATCATGTCCAAAATCAAGGATACCTAGTGACAGTTCGTTTTATTTTTAAACCCGTTTTATTATATAGAGAACGAATCGAGAGAAACGGTGTGGAGACCTTGAATTGATATAGACAGTTAATTCGCCTTAATAAATATTAAATTGTATGTGACATTTAGTGTTTTTTTTTTATATTTATTCCTTTTTGAAGCTTAAATCTAAGTTAAATTATTCACGAGTTCAAACCTCAGGCATTAATACAAAAGTAATGAGAATATTATTTTAAAATCGGATTTATGGCGGATTATAGCAAAATCCAATTCAAAATTGAAATGGGGTGTAAGGGGGAAGCTAGTCCCAATCAGCTTCCTCAATTGCCAACCTCACCTGCTCGTGGTGCACCCTGCATATAAACCAACGAGGCTCTGGCGACCGGCTAATGGCGGTATAACCATTCCCTTTCTGACCCAAATGTTATAGACCGACAGCGGGCAGCAGCGTTGTCGGTGCGAAATGGTCAGCACTGCGATCACCAACCCGCATGCCAAGCGTGGTGATTACTGGCATATACCTTCATGGATATACACACTAAGCCACAGCCCCTAGTCCCCGGCAACTCCGCTATTCCCAGCTCTGGCAGCGGTTCGGGTAACGGCGGGGCAAGGGGTGTCAAGAATCTGCAGACCCCCACCAGATGGACAGACGACCTTAAAAAGGTCGCGGGGAGCCGCTGGATCCAGGCGGCACAAGATCGTGTGGCGTGGAAGTCCATGGCAGAGACCTATGTCCAACAGTGGACGGCTATTGGTTGAAGAGAGAGAGAGAGAGAAAGAGATAGCAAAATAATATTCTCATTACTTTTGTATTATAGACCTCCGTAAAGTAACGCCTAATTCTATAAAATACCTCAAGCATTAATAACTTTGTCTGTTAAAACTCATGTGCCTAATGTAGAAGCAGCGGTAACGGAAAGAGTAACGGACTTGCGATTGAGAATGTCGTGGGTTCGAGTCCCGGCCATTATACTACCGACGTGAACCCACTCCTAACACAAGCATTTAGCTTAGCTGGAGGGGTTAACAAGTTTACGAGTAATTTGTAACCCTCATTTCTTACCGAGGTGTAAGGAGAGGCGACTAAGGTAAGTCGACCCGTCCTGTGGTATTCGGCTGAGTAGAATAGACCAACCTCATTTCTTACGTAAAATACGACAGAGGTAAGTTGCGTCAGGCAGGCGGCCGGTCGTGAAAACGCAGCCAAATCATGTGACAGCATGTTTATAACATGTTGTGCCGACCCCACTTAGAGTGGGATAATGGCAGCAGAATGATGAAATATATTGAGTTTTGACACCTACGCAATGGGTAAAGTAAATAGGAAGCAAAAGTAATAATAAAATTATTTTGCTATAATTCGCGATGAAGTACAAGATCTTTGCGATTTTGGTCGTGGAGTCTATCTCCTAATGATACTTCGGTTGCGGGGCGAAACGATTGTTGAGTTTGTGATAGTGAACGTGTGTAGTGCTTGTGTATCGTGGTGGCGGTGGTGGAGGTTTGTGCATGTGTTTTTACGACTCCTGCATGTATCAGGTATGATAACCTATTGTCCAATCTACATTTAGCATTATATACATATATTTTCTATTTTACTTCATCGCGGATTATAGCTAAATAATTTTATTATTACTTTTGTATTATGGATCTCCGAAAAGTAACGCCTAATTCTATTAATTATTTAAATAGGAAGCACATTTTAATATGAATAATATTTAAAAAAAAACTAGCCCATATCAAAGTTCAAGGGATGCATACATAAATCTTAATGCAATCATTAACGCATGGAGAAACTTGTAATTTCCCGTTTGCTTGGGTAATCTTCTTATATGTAAAAATGAATGTTTATCTGTATGTTGTTTATAGACACTGCAAAGACTGGTCCGATGGAACTTACCTTAGTCGCCTTTTACGACACCTCGTTAAGAAAGAGGATGGTCTATTCTACTCAGCCGGACACCACACGACGGGCCGACTTTTACGACACCTTGGTAAGAAATGAGCGGGGTCAATTATACTCAGCCGGCTACCACACGGTGAGTCAACTTACTTTAGTAGCCTTTTACGACACCTCGGTAAGAAAGAGGGTGGTCTATTCTACTCAGCCGGATACCACACGGTGAGTCAACTTACTTAAGTCGCCTTTTACGACACCTCAGTAAGAAATGAGGGTGGTCTATTCTACTCAGTCGGATACCACACGGCGGGTCAACTTACCTTTTTCGCCTTTTACGACACCTCAGTAAGAAATGAGGGTGGTCTATTCTACACAGCCAGATACCACACGGTGGGTCAACTTATCTTAGTCGCCTTTTACGACACTTCGGTAAGAAATGAGGACGGTTTATTCTACTCAGCCGTATACCACACGCCGGGTCAACTTGCCTTAGTCGCTTTTTACGACACTACGGTAAGAAATGAGGATGGCCTATTCTCTACTCAGCCGGATACCACACGGCGGGTCAACTTACATTTTTCACCTTTTACGACACCTCAGTAAGAAATAAGGGTGATCTATTCTACTCAGCCGGATACCACACGGATAGTTCTTTATATTTTTATGCGACCAACGTCTCTTAACTTTATGGTATTAAAAAAAAACAGTAATCGTGCCTAAAACCTCTGGATCGTGACAAATAATTACGCCACAGTATTCTTAAAAAGTTATTTAAATTCAAACTAGTTAAAATTAAACCAATTTCATCATTAGCTTATCTGTGCTATTCCGTTTACGAGGAAAAACCTAACACCATAACAAAAAACAATAACCAAACCATGAAACAACTGCATTCCATCACAACCAGAACAAATCTACCGATAAATAACACGCTAAAAAACACAATTTCTCATTACCACAACTAATAAAAAAATAAATAAACACAACGCGACACGATAAAATACCACGACCGTTTCGAAGAAAAATAAACGAACAAAACTCGACGCGAAAAAAGAGCTTATTATTAAAGCATATTATAGTGTTCTAAATTTGAAATGCGCGCGAAACGCGTCCAACGAGCGCGCCGCTGTACGTTTGACTGGCTTACGCCGGCAATGGCGTCGGCGAGCGACAGGCTGTGAATTTAAATATTTTTTGTAAATCGTATATCATGCTATTTCTAGCATTTTACCTCATATGCCACATCTACAGTAAATATTGTATCTACAATATATACTTAGTTGGAGTTGCATTCAATTAACCCGTTTCAATATCTAGATTTATAATCTGTATTTTTATTTGGCGGTAAACTCAAGCTTGGCAACAACGACGCCATATTGATATTATTGAATAATGGATGCGCCCTAAGATGGAATACGGTGTAATACATACGTATTTATTGTTGTTTTGTATAAATAAATCCTGTCAGGCGCGGACGCTGTGAATCACTACATTATAATTTCAGAAGTCTGTCTGTATATTTGTCGGTTTTTACGCTTTTACGGCCTTTTAGTCAAATATGAAATATGGTGCACTTGAATCTTATATACCTGGTCATAGTTAGGGTTGCCACCCGTACTATAGTATCATGCTATATTTTAGTTAATTGTACTATATATTATAGAAAAACAATATAGGACTTAAAATACTATATTTTTATCGCTAATTCAATTGTCGCGCTTTTTTTTAATCAACTGTGAATGGAACGCACCCGCAGCACTATATAGGGAATGTTTGAACGAAACTCATTCATGTATTTACAGGGCTTAGTTAGTTAGTAACTCTAACTCCTTTGTCATTGTCCAGCGAAAGGTAATAATAAATAATCATGCAAAAATAAATAATGATTGAAAATAGATGTGTACTATTTTTTTTCATGAATTTCCTAAAAGTACTATATTTTTATGATTTAAAAAGAAAAATACTATTTTTCTTCAAATAAAAGGTGGCAACCCTAGTCATAGTATAGAATGAAATAGTATTTTCAAATATCTAACAATCTAAGTCGCGATTCTACTAAAAATCCGTTTAAGATATAACAAAACTATGTATGGATTTTCCCCTTTTATATATCTTCAAAAAAGTATGCAATACTGTATAATTAATTTTTAAAGATAACACAATATTAGTACAACTTGGCAAATAATGGTGACGCATGTTTTAGTATTTCGAAAACCATTTTTAAAAGGGATACAGTATTAATTCTTCTCAAATTAAAATTTTTGTTTACTTAAAGCATTTTATGCTTGAAAATTCGATCCTTTACATCATATTTACATCTATACTTATATATTTTTTTTTCGAATTTGACTAATGCTGTTAGCCCTAATGGCTTTGACAGCGTCACCGATACGACGGGCGAGCGCAGAAGCATCGCCGGGAAGAAATGGAAGATACAAGCGAGTGCATTATTCGCACCCGCCCTACAGGGGGCGTCGCCTTAAGGGTGTCTCCTGCGAGACCGAACCTCGGCTTAAGGCGGCGCGTTTTTGGAGGACTGCATCTAATAATTGACTTGGCAGAAGTCTGCGTCCCGGCGGCCGAGGCAGAGGGCTGCGGCCTCGTCTTCGCCGGCGAAGACGCTGTTTGTGTAAATGTAGTGTGTATATCTTGTTGGATGCTGTAATAGCATCGTCGGGACGCTCTTCGGGCGCCTGTGAATCTTATTGGGGTGCCTGAACACCTTATAGTTGGACGCGGCCACTATAAGGGGGTTTGGGTGGATGTACGCTTTCTCGAAGTAAGTCGTCGAGAATCGTCTGAAAAGATCGGCTATCGTGGGTAGGTCGAGGTCTCTATGGAGGTTCACGTTGCGCACGAACCACGGACAGCCAGTGGCCTATACTTATATGAATGAACACTTGAAGTAAATAAGGCACTAAGTACCTAAAAATTAAAATTCGAACTAAGTATGATATTTGGTTCTAAAAGGCTTTTACAACCAAATATCATACTTAGTTCGAATTTTAATTTTTAGGTACTTAGTGCCTTATTTACTTCATCAAATGTTCATATAATAAATGCGAAAGTCTATCTGTTACACTTTCGAACCTGGACCGATTTTAATGAAATTTTCAGACAACTTTAAATCGACCTAATGTATAATCGTGTAGGTTTTTTTTTCAGAGCTCAAAACTAAGACTACCCTTACTTACCCTTGGGTTGATCTTAGCAGCTTTGGGAGGTTTCACGACGATTGGCTTCGGTACTGGCGGCGCGGGCACGGGCTCTGTTAATAAATATAAAAGATCTCTAAAAAAAAGAGTAAAAGCTATTTATTTAATTACCCGCCAAATGGTACCTGGCTGAGTAGAATAGACCTCATTTACCGAGGTGTCGTAGGCGACTGAGATAAGTCGACCCGACGTGTGGTATTCGGTTGAGTAAAATAGACCACCTTAAAAACCTCGTAAAAGACACCCAAATTTTGCCACATTTCATCGATATTGGTTACATACATACTCAAATACTTTCGTATTTATAATACTAGTAGGATAGGATAGAAGTAATACCCGGTTGAATGAGCCTCACTCGGTAATTTTTTACAAAATTAAAAAAATTATAATTAGGTAGGTGGGGCTCGAACCTAAGTATTTTCATTTCAAGAGAATGGGTGTTCACCCGTTTCCCAAATTAGCTAAGCTGACTTGACAATTTACGCCAATAATAGTATTTTATATATTCAATATTAATTTTAGTATTTTTTTAATGCCCAGAAACAGGGATAAAATGTTTTTTTTTTTTAAAAACCATCGTTATAAAACATTCGAATCCAGGCAGACACCAATGACTTTTTCTGTAAAAACTTATGTGTGTAATTGATAATTCAAATTTACCACACGCTTTTCGGTGAAGGAAATTCGGTGAGGAAACCTGCATATCTCTAGAGAATTCCGGAGATATGTGTAACCTACCAATCATTGGAGCACCGTGTTAGGTCTTAGCTCCAACCCTTCTCACCAAAAACGGAGAGAAGGAGGCCTATTCCCAGCAGTGGGAGAGTAATAGGCCGCTTCTTTTACTGAACCCTTAATCATGAGCTCTATATACAGCTCTATCATGAGTTCAATGAACCTATTCAAGATTTTTTTTATACGAAAAATTAGCATTAGCATCTTCAAACCTGGTGGTAACAGCGCCCTGCCTTGCTGTTGTGGTTGTAGGGGCGATCGCTTTTCCTGCTCCAAAATGGCCGGAGGTGCTGGCGGTGGTACGCCGGTGCTGCCGCCTCTGACCTGATGGCGAAAAGAAGTGATTAGACAGGAAGAAAGGAGTTTATTTGAAATTATGCATCACTTACAGGCTAACAAACTCAAAAACTATACTAAACATTTTTGTTTTTTAGATAGGAAAAAAACCGTTATAGGTACCGCCGCCCGACGGGGATAGGCGACGTTTATGTCGAACTCGCACCGACTAAAACAACCTGTGTGCTCCACCACGCTGCCGGTGGCGGGGACAGGGTACCGTTGGACACATTGCCTCCATCCCCGCCAGCAGCAACTCTGAACCCCAGAGTGCGCCACCTCTGGATCGGAAACTCTCTTAAAGTGGCCCCTCCCGACGCTACACGATGCATCGGAAACACCAGATGCATCGACCGCCTCGGGGACTTTCTAAGGCGAACGTCCGATAAACCCCGTTCGGAACGCTCGGAAGGTCCCCATTAGGGCGGCACGCGATGGTCTTGAGCGAGTCGCCTGCGCCCAGCTCGCCTGCGGCGGATCGGATCCAGTGACTCCGTCTCCTTGCACGAGATAACATCCTCGCAGAAGGTGGCCATCGCTGCCCACGATCTCTCCCTGTGCACCATGGCACGAACAGTGGGCAAGGATACTAAACAAGCCTTAACTAATAACGAACTAACTATTTTAATTACTAAGGGCCTGTTTCACAAATTACTGATAAAGTGTCGGATAGTTAATCAACAAATAAACTAAGTAGCAGATAAATGTGTCTAAAGAGACTCTAATAAGTAAAATTACGGCCATTTTAAAATAGGTATTTGCTATCCAGCAAATAAACAAAATAACAGCAACATGATCTACCTGATAACTTATTAGGGACTTAAGGGTCTGTTTCACAAGTTACCAATAAACTGTCAGTTAGCCTATTCGGAATATATCTGACACATATCTCGGAATTTTGCGTTTCTCAGCTTTCTGATAGGCTTATTCAGCACTTAAGTCTCTAATAAGTTAACAGGTAGATCACGTGGCTTTTATTATTACCCAGGTTCCCAGGTTACCCAGGTTCTATATATAATCTCAATTTCGGATACGATTTTCTTGAAACATAGTATATAGTGGGGTTTCGGCGCGATAAATCAACCTAGCTAGGTTTGATTATAAAAAAAATGTCATTATATCCCTGTTTTCAGGTACTGAAATCTGCTACAATATTCTTAGATAACAAAGGTCAATTATGCTGTCAATTGCAAAAGCCCAGTTAGGAACGGGTGGACCAAAGAAGTATACCCCGGATCAGGGCCAGATATCGCCAGTCCTCTGCTTCCTGTGAACACGATGCACAAACAAAGGGTATAAACAATGTAGACTTAAGTTGATTAGATTACACTCTCGAGACCCTGCTAACATTTATTAGAAGACAAGGACCTCATCTTAAAGCCACTGTTAAAGGCAAAGACCATAAACAAGATGGTATAATAAATTCAAAAGTATTTACAGTATTGCAACTGCTTTCACGTGGACAATTTTTGAAACCGCTCCCGTATCGAGTTTGACGCAATCCGGTTCTGTATCAAAAAACCTGCGCGTATGGTACAGTGCATGAGCTTACGAGAAAAGTACAACTTTAATTTTCGTAATTTACATATGTTGTCGCCATTAACTTCCGCTTTGTATTTTATAGCAACACAGTCATGAAACAAGAGTATCGCGCCCTTTTTGATTAAAATGGTGCCAACACTGTGATGTGTTGTTTCCGGTTGAGTCTTCCTATTGATAAAACGTTTCAGTGACATTCAGTCTTTGTTCGTCATTCAAGAGAAGTGTATCTCGGAACGGGAATTGTGGTATTCCTATTATATCGTGTTCTTGTATATAGTGTGCGTTAACACATACGTGCTTAGGTTCAGTATCACTTAAAGCATTAGGAAAAAAGGCAAATGGAAAATAGATCATGTAAACCATTTTAATAGTTATAATATGACAATTTATTCGATGGCTAAATAGATTAGTGCTGAAAGCAATGTTAATAACAATCGTTGCACGTTAATTTTAACAAGATCTATCCCACTTCTGAAATGTAACGCATACTTTTAAGCAATGGTGGCACCTTCTTTGACTCGTCATGATAAATACTATCACCAATCACCGCCACACTGTCAAGACAACGAATACTCTAGCAATCTTATAATGGCATGAGCGCCAAGAGATCACCAACTGCTATTTATTAACCTTCTAACTACGAGTCAATGAAGTCGGATATTATATTTCGTTGATTTGAATGTTTTTGGTTTTTCGAACGAAAGCGTTAGAGCTGCGACCCACCACGTAACTCCAATGCTGATTGGTAGGTTACACATATCCCTAGAATTCTCCAAGGATTCTTCCATACTATATATCCCTTTTAGCGCAAAGCGTGTGATAGATTGCAAATAATTAATTAGGCGCATATGTTTTAATAAGCTGTGATAGCCCAGCGGTGAAACCGTTTGACTCTTTCGAGGTAACGAGGTAACGGGGAAAACCTCTATATCTGTAAAGAATTCTAGTCCTATTTTTCGCCAGGAAAACCCTTTATGGGTCATCACCGCTCGACAGGGACAAACGGCGGAATGTTGGACTCTCACCGATTAAAAACCTGACAGTGCTCCACTACGCTAGTGGTGGCAAGGACAGGGTACCGTTGTACAGTTTGCCCCCATCCCTGCCAGCAGCAACTCTTCACTTCGGAGAGCGCCAGCTCCGGGTCGGGTCCTTCTAAATACGCCTCACTACTGGGCCAGCTTTATGCTTCAGCTTTGAGTATTTAATAAGGTCGCTTAACCGAAAAACTTATTGGTGGCTGCCAGGAGTTATAGTAGGAGTTATAAGCCTCCTGGAGAAAGGCACGCGGCGTCACTGCTAGGCCAGCTCTATGCTAAGCTTTATTTATTTAATAAAATCTCTGAATCCTTTAACTTGGACCACACGATATCGTTACCAATGTATCAATTCACCAATATTCATTCGCAACCAGCTCTAGTGACGCGGCATGCCTTACGCCATAGTGCCAAGGCACACAATCGCCCGTCCGCTGCAAGTATTAACAGGTTCTTTGCAAAAATGTCAGACCGCAGCCACCACTGTTGGGCAACTCTTTAGAACTTAAGATACGTTGACATTATGAGCTACTTTCGATTTATACGGGCTTCGTTCGTATGTTATTCAGCTATTAACAGGTATCACGGTTCATACATAATTTCATGACTGGAACGTTGGCGCAGTAGGTAGTGGGACCCTGCCTGAAGGCAGGGTCCCACGGGTCACGGGTTCGATTCCCGCCGAATGCCAACATTTTCTATAAATGAATTTGTTGGTCTTTGAGCCTGGGGGTATATTTGTATTTAAGTATATATTTAGACAATATATAAGTATATATTCACGTATATATCTGTCACCCATAACACAAGTATTAAGTTACTTACTTTGGGGACGGACGACCGTGTGTGTAAGTGTACCATATATTTATTTCACACAAGTACCTGGGTGAGCGAGCTTTGCTCTGTATTTATTTGGAAGATATAAAAAAGATACAAAAGCCGTGTGGTATCCGGCTGAATAGAATAGTACCACCTTCTTATCTTACCGAGATGTTGTAAAAGGCGACTAAGGTATGTCGACCCGCCATGTGGTATCCGGTTAAGTAGAATAGACCACCCTCATTTCTTACCAAGGTGTCGTAAAAGGCGACTAAGGTAAGTTGACCCACGGTGTATCCAGTTGAGTAAAATAGACTACCCTCTTTCTTACCGAGGTGTCGTAAAAAATGATTAAGGTAAGTTGCCGTCAGGCAGGCGGCCGGTCGTAAAATACGTAGCCAAATCACGTGACCAAATGATTGTAACATGTAGCCAAATCACGTGACAATATGATTGTAACAACAATCACCTTCACTTGAGCTTATGTAAAATGGTTCAATGGACTAAAAGAAATTCTGATTCCAATTTCGAAACACCCGTTGAGGTTTACAGCAATAATCCCCACAGGTCACGAATCGGCATCAGAAATGAACAACTGAACAGAAATTTTCCACCATCACCTTGCGGCACTGGCGTGCGGCCAGAACTTTCGGATAACGCACTGCGTCTGTCATCGTCCGTTTTTTTTTTATTTAAGTTAAGTGTTTGAATGTTTATGAACGTAGAAAATGACTTGTACATTATTTGGAATTAATTTTAAAAGTTCTCTGCTCTCTACGATCAAATTCAAAATAGTAACTCAAGTAAACGTGTATACAAATTATTTTGAAACGTCAACTCTACTGCTGGTTTGGCAAGCTGTTCCTACAAAGAAGGGCCATCAAGAAACGCGTATTCTCTTTCTTTTGCTCTTTTTATTACTAGTTACATTTCGTTTTATTTGAGTCCAGTACCAAATTGTTAATCCTGAACCAATGAACTACTTACGATAAATTTAAAAAATTACCGAAGTATCAACAGTAAACAGTGTTAAATCATTTATATATACTAAAAACAGAAAGGGACCAAGAATTGATCCTTGTGACACACCAATAACTAAGGTCGTTCCAGATGAAAATCATTAATATACACTTTTTGAATCCGGCTGTGAAAATGAGATCCAACGTGAAGATCTGCTGATGATGCTTCGTTTTCGGGTCGAAACGATCCTATTGATTGTCGAAGTATGTTTTATGCTTGTGTATTATGTTGTTGGTGGTGGTGTCTTGTGATACGTGCGGTAACTAATTCTGTATATAAGGTATGCGAACGATTTCTGCTTTCTACACTTAGCATTACTTAGATGTTCTTAACAAAGGCAGATTATAGCAAAACTAGCAATCGCTAGCGGCTACATTAAACCATTAAAACCGTAATATAGTATTTCGATAACCATAAAAATAGTTACAGTGGGTTAACCTTAAAAGCTAGACATTTGCTGTCGCGGACTTTTATTTAAAACTTTTAGACGGGATCAATTTTGTAATACACGATTTTTGAATAACTTCCACCGTTTACCTAGCGCACGCAAGGAAAGATTTGATTTTGCCGTATTTTATCGCTACTCCTCTCCTATTCATCTTATTGTTATGTCATTTAGTCTATAGCCTTTCTCGATGAATGGACTATCTTAAACTCAAAGAATCTTTCAAATTGGTCCAGTAGTTCTTGAGATTAGCGCCTTCAAACAATCAAACAAACTCTTCAGCTTTATATATTAGTATAGATTATTCTACTAGAACATCTAGACCATTTGTAATAAGAAATCCTTAAAATTCAATTCACAATCAAGCGAAATCTCTACTAACATTCGTTCCAAATATTTCTCTAACACGTGTATATTTTTGGTGAGCACACAATTTTTGTAGATAAAGAAAGATATTGCGCAATATCGTTCATACAGCTGAGTACGCGATGTTCTGATTAGACACAGTGTGTTACTGTGCTACGCAAAACAAGGTCACGAATAGACCAACGTCATCAGCAAACATTCGCCTTATATACATCATCATTCTTTTACCCTTATCCCACTCTAAGTGGGGTCGGCACAATATGCCTTCTTCTTCCATTCTCCTCTATCATTCGTCAACTCTGGTGCCACTCCTTTAACATGCATATCATTTTTCACACTATCCATCCATCTTTTTTGGGCCTCCCCCTAGCCATACTTCCACCCACATTTATATTTAAAACTCTTTTGGTCACATGTCCGTCTCAGTACACTTCCACTGCCATGAGATCGGTATGTACGCGGGTGAAACAGCGGGATATTACTAGTGTAATGTAATTGTAATGATTTTTATTTCAAATTTAAAATATTCTTTATTCAAATAAACTTGTAAACAAGTGCTTTTGAATAGTCAACTCTACTAACAATTATGTCTTGACCAAGCAATAAAATCAATGAACGTGATACAACATAAAAGTTACAACAGTAATCAAGCACCAAGTATGTGTAGACCCTCTATTAGGGTTTTGCCCCCTTCGTTTTAATGTCAAGGACGCCCTCGCTATAGCGGAGGGGTAGGGTCGGGCAGATGCACTTCATTTGCCCTTTGAGGGTTCGCGGAAAGGGGTTGCATTTCTGCATAAATATGTCGCCCTTTATATGAGTTAGTACTATGGATGTGACATGAAGAACAAAAAAATCGATTAATAAATAATCGATTTCTTCCCCCTTAAAAAAATCAATTTTTTAGTATCAAAATAATCGATTATTAATAATCGATTTTTTCTGACTATATGAAAAGTTGCCTTTATTAATATAAATAATTAATTAGAATAAAGGCTTACCAATAAAATATAATAACAGATGAGCTGTTTGTGAAATACTATTAAAATGTGTAGTTTGGCTACATTGGTTACATTTTGATAAAAAAAAATCGATTATTAAAAATCGAATATTTTGAAAAAATAATCGATTATTATAAAAATCGATTAATTTTTCACATCTCTAGTAAGTACCAAGTGACCAAGCCTTGTTCGGTAATTTTTTTAAAATATAAAAAAATACAATTGAAAAAAGATAAAAAGCGCCGGTGACACGTGGGACTCGAAACCGGGTTTTAAATTTTTTGGTCCAACCGTTAACCATTAGGCTATCACAGCAATACGTTCGACAGCTGAAAATTTCATTTACTATCTATTCAACATTTTAGCATTTTTTTTCACAGAATTATGCATTTGAACTGCGCTCCAAAAGTCATACATAAAGTAATCAATCATATTTGGCTGGCAGAGTTTCGCACAGTATTTATTTTGAATAGTTCTATTCTCTTATCCTAAATAGATATACTAACACTCGTTTATAAAGGGCTCCTGATAAAAATTTTCTCACAAAATACCGAATTTTCGAATCATAAAGAAAAAGTTCAAAAAGCTTAAAAAAATATTTTAACAAAATTCCATGTAAATAATTTATAGAATTAGGCGTTACTTTGCGGGGATCCATAATACAAAAGTAATAATAAAATTATTTTGCTACAATCCGCGGTGAAGTAAAAAAGAAAATATATATAATGCTGAATGTAGAGTTGACAATCATCACAAACCTCCACCACCGCCTCGACAATACACAAACTCAACAATCGTTTCGCCCCGCAACCGAAGCATCATCAGGAGATTGGTTCCACGACAAAATCGTAAAGCGAAACAATACCCAAATAAGCTTAGTTATATACTAATCGGTTCGACCCCACCATTTAATTTATTTTGCCTGCGAACACGTGTAACAAGCTTGAACTAGAAACATTTATCTGATCGTGAAAATTCCATGTCTATACTGTTAACCGTTGAGCAGTTCCCTCGTCTGGTACAAATCCTGGCAGCATCAGGTCATGCTCATCGTAGAGTTACTTCATCGCGGATTAAAGCAAAATAATTTATTATTACTTTTGTATTATGGATCTCCGCAAAGTAACGCCTAATTCTATAGTCTCTAATTGCATTATTCAGAGTACTTAAAGCTTTAGTTGGCGTATACCAAAGTCGTGGGTACATCTAGTGTGTAGATAACGCGCTCAGCGGCAACAACAAACGCAACGTAAATATATATTGCGAATATTGCGTGATAATTGGCCTAAAATAGATTTTGGACGCTCTCCAACACCAGCTCCCAGCTGATTAGAGGTGTGATGAAATGCTAAACAACAATACATAGTTGTTCAAAAGCAAACGCCCTCTTTAGGGGTCACGTAGGTTACAACAGTATGATCGGCAAAAAAAAGTAAAGTAAGTAGCGGCCTGTTACTATCCCACGTCTGAGAATAGGCCTCTTCTCTCAGTTTTTGGGGAAGATTGGAGCAAAGCCCTACCACGCTGCTCCAATTGGTAGGTTACACACATCTCCAGAATTGTCTAGAGATATGCAGGTTTCTTCACGTTTTCCTTTACCGAAAAGCGTGTGATAAATTGCAATTATCAGTTAGACACATAAGTTTTAACAGAAAAACTCATTGGTGTCTGCCCAGGATTGAACCTGTGACCTACTCGAAAGAGTCGCACGGTGTTACCGCTGGGCTACCACAGTTATGATCGGCAAATCAAATTAAAATATTTAAGAAACTATTGAAAGCCCTTTGAATCGTCAAAGATTAATAAGAGACAGGCAGATAGTAGATATGTGGTATCCGGCTGAGTAGAATAGACCACCCTCATTTCTTACAGAGGTGTAAAAGGCGACTAAGGTGCGTTAACCCGCCGCGAGGTATCCGGCTGAATAGAATTCCCCTCACCACCACCCTCATTTCTCATAGAGCAACTAAGGCACGTTAATTTACCGTGTGGTATCCGGTTTAGTAGAATAGACCACCCATTTACCGAGGTGTCGTAAAATACGATTAAGGTAAGTTGACATCAGGCAGGCGGCTGGTCGTAAAATACGTAGCCAAATCATGTGACAACATGTTTATAACATGTTGTGCCGATCCCACTTAGACTGGGATAAGGGTAGGAAGATGATGAGAGAAGAGAGTAGATAATGGCAGAGATCTATGTCAAAGGGATAAATTAACCTCTCTAGTTTTTTAAATAATGTTTTCTAGCCTCTTTTTTACTACATAAATAAAAATAAATAAATTAAAAAATTTATAAAGGCTAATACTGGTTCGGAATGTTGCTCTTACCGAGAAGAACCAGCAAGAAACAAGTTCAATTATACATTTGGTTGGGCGTGTTTTGCATCACCGGGACATTGCCAGTTTATAAAATTTCAGCTCAATAGGACCCCGGGAGGTATGTCAAATTTAACCTGCAAATTTCACCTTCAAATACATACACTGAAAGTTCAATAAAATCTTTTAATAACATGGATTGTGTAACGACTTAAAACGAAGGTATTTATTGTCAATCGGTATCTTTAAAATTAATATACATGAACTATATTTGCATTGGAAATTACTGAGTGCATTGCCACTTTAAAGACAAGTATCTGGGTGACCGATCGGTAATTCTTAAAAAAATATTAAAAAATCACCATCTTTCTGCCCTTATCCCACTCTAAGTGGGGTCGGCACAACATGTTATAAACATGTTGCCATATGATTTGGCTGCATATTTTACGACCGGCCGCCCGCCTGATGTCAACTTATCTTAGTCGCCTTTTACGACACCTCGGTTAGAAAAGAGGGTGATACTATTCAGCTGGATACCACACGGGATAAAAAAATAAAATAAAAAGAAAATAATAAAAGAAGGAAGGCGCAGATAACATGTTGGATTCGAACCTAAGTTTGGAGAATTTTCGGTCCGCCCGTTCCCCATCGGCTATCGCAACATTTGACTACTAAAAAATCCTTTGCTTTCAATTCTACATCTTAGCATGTTTTTAATGTTCTAAAACAGGGATAATACATTTTTTTTATATGAAACACAGCTAGATCGATTTTCCTCCTCCAAAGCCCCCTACACGAATACTATATTATGAAGTGCATATAGGGAACGTCGTGTGGTATCCGGCTGAATAGAATAGTATCACCCTCATTTCTTAACGAGGTGTCGTAAAAGGCGACTAAGGTAAGTCGACCCGCCGTGTGGTATCCGGCTGAGTAGAATAGACCAACCTCATTTCTTACCGAGGTGTCGTAAGAGGCGACTAAGGTAAGTTGATCCACCGTGTGGTATTCGGTTGATTAAAATAGACCACCCTCTTTCTTACCGAGGAGTCGTAAAATACAACTAAGGTAAGCTGTCGTCAGGCAGGTGACTGGTCGTAAAATACGTAGCCAAATAATATGACATGTTTGTAACATGTTGTGCCGACCCCAATTAGAGGGCAGGAGAATGTAGTGCATAAAGGAAACATTGCAATAATTTAAGCGCACCACGTCAGTAGGATCAGAGCCGGGGGCAAGATTGAACGTGTAAAGAATGACATACCCATACTGCGCGTTTGAGTCTTTGCAATACACATACCATAAAGAATCGTTTCTTTAAAATGAATAATGGGAATTTTTATTAGACCATAACCTATAACAATTTTATATTATGTAATACAAATATCTTAATCACAAATTAATGCAATATCGTCATAAAAGATAAACTAATTACCATAACAATATAGGTTCAATAGACATCATTTTGATCTCACCGAAAGCGATTTGCTTATTATAAAATCATTAACAAATCAATTAAGCTAATTGTTTCACTGTTGACTTTTCCACTATCCTATAGAGATATAAGTAGACAAGTAGTACCTGCGACTCCGTTCGCGTTGTCTTAAACCTTTAATTCCTCTTAATAATACAACAATGAATCATTCTCCTGCCCTTATCCCACTCTAAATGGGGTAGGCATAACATGTTAAAAACATGTTGTCACATGATTTGGCGCCTGTCTGACGTCAATTTACCTGTGTCGTATTTTATGACACCCAGGTAAAAAAAGGGTGGTTTATTCTACTCAACCGGATACCACACGGCGGGTCAACTTACCTTAGTTTTCTTTTACGACACCTCGGTAAGAAATGAGAGTGGTCTACTCTACTAAGCCGGATACCACACGACGGGTCGACTTACCTTAGTCGCCTTTTACGACACCTCGGTAAGAAATGAGGGTTGTTTATTCTACTCAGCCGGATACCACACGGACTCCACTCCACTCCAATTTCCTAGGTAAAGACCAAATATATATTAAGTTTTTTTAGTACCGAAGACGAGATTAATACTACTAATCCTATTCCATCCTATCCCTATCATACTAATATTATAAATGCGAAAGTTTGTGAGTATGTATGTATGTTTGTTACTCTTTCATGGCGAATCCTCTGAACTAATACCGATGAAATTTGGCACAATTATTCCTTATACACCGGTATAACATATAGGCTAAAGAAATCCTGTTAATTCTATAGGAATAGGATGACATTAAAAAGCGCCATTATAAACCTATCTCGCGAAAAAATGCAGGGGTCATCTCATATACCCTTGAGGGGTAGGCGGGGTACGGGCCTCAAGGCGAATCTCTTCGCCCGGGCTGGTCCTCGCAGGCTCTAATAGCCTGGACTATGTTCGGGCCGTAGGCCCAGGTCACCTAAGTGACCTAAGAGATGTCGAGTTGTGGGGGGTATGGGAGCGGTGGTACCACGCGAAAAAAGTTGCGGGTAAAACCTAGTATAATGAATGGCTGAAATTATTATATTGGCCCTCTTCCAGTATACGTCAACTAATGTCAACGACAAGGTGACGTCACGCGACCTTCAGAAGGGGTTTTTTTTTTTAATAAGCCGCACTAATTAATTCAAAAACATTACCTGCGGTAGGGATTTTTTTAAATCCATCCATGCATCATCCATCTATACTAATTTAAAAATTTGTATGTATGTTTGTTAATGTTTTCACATAAAAACTACTGGACCGATTTCAAAAATTCTTTCACCATTGGAAAGCTGTATAGGCTATATTACATTAAAAAAAAATAGGTATCCGTAATAAAAATGTAATAAGGTGTAAAAAATTAGTCATAAAATCTGTCATCGCGTACGCTGCGGAAACTATTGATGATATATTTAACAAAAATAAATCTATAGTCCGACTTAGTGGACTTTCCACTGCCATGAGATCGGTATGTACGGGTGAAACCGCGGGATATTACTAGTCTATTATAAACTGGCTTTGCCCGCAGTATCATCCGATTGGTGATTAACGAGTGAATAAATTTTTGCCGCGTAAATCTCGACTTCACGAAAATTCTATTATAAAAAGTAGCCTATATGTTGCTCAACAATCTCCTCTATCTTCCAATGAAAGTCCCATCAAAATCAGTTAGGTAGCTGAATCTCGGAAACGGCTCCATCGATTTTCATTTCATTATTGTATTAAATTCAGCATGTAAGTGAATTTTGGAGAAATAAATCTAAGCTAGATTTCATTAACAAAAGAAGTCTTTTTAAACCTGTTTTTGCGCACTGTAAAAATGCTAAAATGTAGAATAAAATGCAAATGATATTTCAATTAACATTGATAAAGTTGTCATAGCTCATTTTTTTTCAAGTTTCATCGTTTTTTATCTTTAAAAAAAACGGTTGCCTGCAAAGTCGGTTTTACGGGCAAAGATTTTACGAGACAACGTCTTTTTAAATGTGATGGATTGGAGTGGGAGAGAGACGCAAGGCATTCGCCAGCCCAGCGGATTTCTCTTTCGTTCGGTGACTCATCGTAACAGACGTGAGCGGGCGTTACACTTTTTTCATGTCTGACTCCAACCGCAACCTAATTTAAGACGTTGTCACGTCAAAAAATTATCGAGCAAGGCTCAGGCACATAGGTACTTAAAGGTTAAATAGTGCATAGAGCGCCCAGTATTAAGCATCAAATAATAATTTTTTAACAACAGATTAAAAACATATCCCTTGTTATTTGCAATTATTAAAAGGTTAATAATCAATTATATCTACAGCCAAACAACGTATAGTTTATCGATGTAAGTCAATAATACATTTCATATTAACTCGACGGACCTTATCGCGGCTTCTGAACGATATCAATGATTAACAATGTCATAATCAGAATTATCACACGTATTATCTAAGCTGAACGTGTTAGTGTATAATTTGGGATTAGGGTTTTTTACACGCTTTATATTAGCCTGTTACAATCCCACTTCTGGGCATAAGCCTCCTCTTTCCGTTTCTGAAGAGAACAGATTCGAGCTTAGACCAACCGCGCTGCTCCAATACATATTGGTTAAAAAGTAATAATAAAATTATTTTGCTATAATCCGCGATGAAATAAAATGAAATATGTATAATGCTTAATGTAGAGTGGACAATTCGTTTTCATACTGGACATATTAATACATGCTGCATACGTAAAAACACATGCACAAACCTCCACCACCACCACTACAATACACAAGCACTACACACGTTCACTATCATAAACTCAACAATCGTTTCGCCCCGCAACCGAAGCATCATCATCATCATCATTTTATTTTGTCTGCTCTTAGATCGTATCTGATCGTTAATGAGGGTGGCATTGTTGTTTTATAATCTCAAGCTGCTTCCAGACGTTATATTCAAGGCTTTTGTTACAGGTGCGCAAGATTTCGAAACTATGGTCATTAGGAACTTTATGACCGTTTTCTAATAATTTTTTGGCGAAATGTGAACTTTGTGGTTTATATTCCTGATTAATAGGTTACACACATCTTCAGAATTCACTAGGGATATCCAGGTTTCCACACAATGTTTTCCTTCACCGAAAAGCGTGTGATAAATTGCTAATATCAATTAGGCATATAAGTTTAAATAGAAAAACTCATTGAGGCACCATTAAGCGGGGTTTTAACCGGTGACCTATTCTGAAGAGTCGCACGCTTTCACCGTTGGGCTATCACAGCTCATTAAGATAAGAATGTGTGGATATAGCTCTCTTTGAACCTGTACAAGACAGTAACGACATAATGTAAATAGTATTAAGAATTATATTTTTAAAAGAGCAACCGCCCAGTTTCTTGCTGGCTCTTCTCGGTAGGAACAGCTTTCCGAACCAGCAGTAGAGTTGACGATTCAAAAGCACTTGTTTACAAGTTTATTTGAATAAAGAATATTTTGAATTTGAATTTGAATATCATAGTAGCCTTTATGTATATACTAGCTTTTACCATCAAGAATTTATTTAGAATTTCGACTTCTGGTCGACCGCTAGTTTCATCCTTCTCATCCGAGACGGTATTGATCACACTTGACCTTGTTTCGCGAGCGATATACTAACTGGGGTGAACACAGGTGTGTCAATCATAAACAAATAACCCGGCTACACATCACTGAAGCGTATTCTGTACTCTAATAAAATAAAATATCTGGGTGACCGAGCTTCGCTCGGTAATTTTTTTACAAAAAAAAAACTTAAATAAAAGAAAAAACAATTATTTAGTTGGGGATCGATCCTTGGCATTCACATTTCTCGAGGCTGCCTGTTACTCGAATAAGCTACGTCGACTTGACAGCTAATGGCGAAAATTCAATTCAATATAAATGTTAGTGTTTTTTAATGCCCAAAAACAGGGATAAAACAATATTTTTTTTACATAAAACCTAGCTAGATCAATTTTTCTCCCCCAAAACCTCCTACATGCTGAATTTCGGGAAAATCGTTGGAGCCGTTTCCGAAATTCAGAAAATATATATATATACAAGATTAACTCATTTAAATATAAAGATACAAATTACTCGTATAATAATTGCAATACTGTGCGAAAATTTTAAGTCATTTCATGGCTTTTTCTAGTTTTTCGAGTACGCAAACATGGTGTTTTTAATGTTATCCTATTCCAGTTGTATTTACACGATTTCTTAATATGTTAGTCTATATGTTACCCCAGTGTTTAAGGAATAATTGTGCCGTATTTCAAATTCAAATACCTTTATTTGTGACCTTAACGTAAATATAAATTAAAAAAAAAACAATACAAAGAATTTAAAATAAGCAATAAGATACTAAGAAAGATATGAATATATATAATAGGTCACAAAATGGTAGACCACTCAGCTTTAAGCTAGGGCAGGAACCCTAGCGCTGATTTTCAGAGGCTGCCACTGTGCGAGAACGAAAAGAAAGTGACAGCATGGAACATTACAGACAAAAAACGAAATATAATATAAATTATGTATACATAAATTTAATATAAACAATACTAAGTAAATAAGCAGAATATATTTAATTAATAACTTAAACATAATTTAAGGACAGTGTATTTATTTATTCAAATACAAATTTATTTATTTAAATTTTATTTATTTCACTTACTATGATATATTACACTTTTTTTATATATGGGACACTTACACACACGGATGTCCGTCCCCAAAGTAAGTAACTTAATACTTGTGTTATGGACAGACAACTGGTGAATATATACTTATATATATTTTTTTAATATATACTTAAATAAAAATATACACCCAGGCTCAAAGACTAACAAATTCATTTATAGAAAATGTTGGCCCTCGGCGGGAATCGAACCCGCAACTCGCGGAGCTGATGGCAGGGTCACTACCCACTGCTCCAACGAGCCAGTCATTATTTATGTATTATGTGTTTAGTATATTGAATGAATGAATTATTTATTTGGTACTAAACACTATACTATTTAAACAATTAACATATAAATTAAAATAAACTAATTATTACTAAACAGACAAACACAGTTATGACCATATATTAACAATAAATCTAATAACAGTATAGTGTGTTGTCCCAAAATGGATGGTCTACTCAGCATTTTCAGAAGAGAAACCTCTGACGCTGGTTTTCAGAGACCACCAAGGCAGTAACAACAACCCACCAAGGCAGTGACAACAACTCATCGATATTGATTCAGCGGATACGCCGTGAAAGTGAAACAAAAACTTACTTTCGTATTTATAATATTAGTAGGATAGTGGCCGCAAAACGCGCCATAAATCGGCCAATGTTTGCAGCTATTTTTTTTGGATTTGGTTCAAATATCATCATAGTATAATTTGGCTCGCGTCTGACTCAAAGTCGGTCAAGTGTATGCCGGGTCATATAAAACGTGGACTGTAGAATGTCGCCCGTACTCATTGCTAACTTGTTTACATGACCGATAAAGTGTTAAGAAATAGTTTATTGTACTTAATATAACGAGATACGCTGGCATACTTTATTAATACACTCATTACTTGCTTTATCATGCCTGACTGCGATATTTTGCTTACTCCCATAGTATTATGTCTTATGGAATATTGCTATAGGGTAAATTAAAATAAATTAAATTAAATTTTGGGGGAGAAAGAATCTAGCTAGGTTTTATTTAAAAAAAAACCATTTTATCCCCGTTTTTTGGGCATTAAAAAATACCAAAATTTATTTTGAAATTGAATTAAAATTTTGCCGTTAGCTGTCAAGGCGATAGCTAGTCATATATATAATTACAACTATACTAATTCCGTCATTATTTCCCTGAAGGCGCTAAAAAAGTCTAGCTTAAGTTATAAATTTTGCCTAAAAACAGCAAAAGTATGACTTTTTCAAAATACAGTAGAAGCCCTTTATTCACGGGTATACATTCAGTAAATATGCCGCGAATACAGAAACCGAGAATATGGAATGGTAATTCATAACCACGCCGAAGACGGCTTACCTCAAAAGAACCGCCAAACAAAATAACGCCGGTTGCTTTTGAAAACGCAATCTAGGCGTAGTTGTAATAAGATCTATTTATTTATTTATTTATTCTTTATGCATACAGAAAATAAATTTAAAAAATATACATATATATAATATGTACAAGAAATGATTTATGATAAGATGCAAGGTCGGTCTTATCGCCTACAGCGATCTCTTACAGACAACCCGTGAGCTACGGATTTGAGTACACGAATAGGTTGGTGAGACACAAATATAATGGAGAAGTTGGTTTTTCGCCTATATATATAATAGATTACATAAATTTTGAATACTAATACTACACATATACTAAACAGCATACATACTTAAATATATATTTCTATAATATACTACATACTAATATTAGCAAATAGCTATTTTATTTATCTTTTTATTAACCACTTGACGAGGCGTTGACAAAATATACCGAATATTTATATTTAGGTACATCTGTATGTACCCATTCGATCCGCGAATAAAGAAATCTTAAACAGCGAATATAGGACTTGAGTCATGTTTCAATCCGCAAATATTGAAAACGCGAATGAAGGAAGCGCGAATGAAAAGCTACTGTAGTAAAAAAAATCCTACCCACTCATACTTCAATTACGCTGAACGAGTAACTCGCTGAGCTACTTTATCCGTATTATTTATCAACAATTGCATTATCTTGAGATAGACTATTTAAAAAACACTTATGCGCTAGATATAAAAGCTGATAACTTTATTGGGTAAATATTATTTGTGATTTTACTTCGAGATTGTAACGTAACGCCTTCCTTGCAGATGGTTGTCAGTGTTCACTTAAAATAAAGATACCTGGGTGACCCAGTCTTGCTCCGTAATTTTTAAATAATGTAAAAAAAAATTAAAATAAATAAATGGGACACTTACACACGCGGTCGTCCCCAAAGTAAGTAACTTAATACTTGTGTTATGGGTGACAGGCAACTGGTGAATATATACTTATATATTTTTTTAAATACATACTTAAATATACACCCAGGCTCAAAGACCAACAAATTCATTTATAGAAAATGTTGACCCTCGGCGGGATTCGAACCCGCGCCCCGTGGTACTGAAGGCAGGGGTCACTACCCACCGCGCCAATCAATTAAAAAAAAATTAAAAGAAAAATGAAAAAATAATAGGACAGGTGGGGCTCGATCCTAGGTATTTTCACCTCTCTAGACCGCCCGTTCCCCAAATGAACTACCATGACTTTACATTTGACAGTGAAAAATTGTGATTGTATTCAACGTATCATCATCTGCCTGCCCTTATCCCACTCTTAAGTGGTGTCGGCACAACATGTTACAAACATGTTGTCATATGATTTGGCTACGTATTTTACGACCGGCCGTCTGCCTGACGTCAACTTACCCTAGTCATATTTTACGACACCTCGGTAAGAAAAGAGGGTGGTATATTCTACTAAACCGGATACCACACAGTGGGTCACCTTAATTTAGTCGCCTGTTACGACACCTCGGTAAGGCATGCGGATGGTCTATTCTACTAAACCGGATACGACACGGTGGGTCACTTTACCTTAGCCGCCCCTTACGACACCTCGGTAAGAAATGAGGATGATCTATTCTACTCAGCCGGATACCACACGGTGGGTCGACTACCTTAGTTGCCTCTTACGACACCTCGGTAAGGCATGAGGATGGTCTATTCTATTCATCCGGATACCACACGGCTATATTACTATAAACATTACGCTATATACCCGGTATATACTAACAAAGCTACCTGCGGAATGGAGGTCGTTAAACAGTAAATCCAGTCCAAAAATGCGATTTCATAATTTTTACTTTCAACCGATATTGTATATTTGATATATTTCTCTTGCGCAATATTTGCGGCCACGCTTGCCTTTCGTTAACAACGCCGTGTGGTATCCGGCTGAATAGAATAGCACCACCCTCATTTCTTACCGAGGTGTCGTAAAAGGCGACTAAGGTAAGTTGACCCACCGTATGGTATCCAGTTGAGTAGAATAGACCACCCTCTTTCTTACCGAGGTGTCGAAAAATACGATTAAGGTAAGTTGACGTCAGGCAGGCGGCTGGTCGTAAAATACGTAGCCAAATCATATGACAACATGTTTGTAACATGTTGTGCTGACCCCACTTAGAATGGGATAAGGGTAGGAGGATGTTTGCCTTTCGTTAACAATGTTCTTGGCGATTTTATATTAAACTAGCTGTGCCAGCAACTCCGCTTGCATGGAAAGGTTTGGAGCTCCGATACAACACGACAATGCAATGTGGATTGGTAGGTTACACATATCCCCAGAATTCTCTAGTAATATGCAGGTTTCCTCACAATATTTTCCTAAACAGATAAGTATTGTAAATAGGTAAGACTGCTGGGCATAGGCCTCCTCTCTCCGTTCCTGGAGAGAAGGGTTGGAGCTAAGACCTACCACGCTGCTCTAATGATTGGTAGGTTACACATATCCCCAAAGTTCTCTAGAGATATGCAGGTTCCTTCACGATGTTTTCCTTCACCGAAAAGCATGTGATAAATTGCAATTATCAATTAGACACATAAGTTTAACAGAAAAACTCATTGGTGCCTGCCCGGGGTTTGAACTCGAGACCCTCTCGAAAGAGTTGCACAGTCACACATACAGATAAACATGTGATAAATTGCTGACACACAAGTTTTAACAGAAAATCTCAATGGTTCCTGCCTGGGATCTGAACCCATACCTCCCTCAAAAGATTCACACATTTCAGTTTGTTTGAAATACTCTAATTAATGCAATAGGTTTTCCCTGTTCCCAAAGAAAAAACAGGAATATTTTATATGTTATCTCATGTATAAGCTTTAATCCTGCCAAATTGAATTAATTATTGTACAGAACATAAGCCTCAAAAACATTTAAAATCTCCTTACCTATTTTTATTTTATCCTTTTAGGTCCTTATCCTTATACAAAAATGAGAAATAAAAAAAAACAAATATCATCAGTGTATAACTGCAAAATTATTCAGGACTCTGAATCTCTTCCAACCAACCAGATAATATAAGTGTTCAATTTAAAAATTACTATATATTAAGCAAAATTTTAATTCTAAATAGTAACAGATACACAGAATTTCACATTTATTATATTTTTATGAATAAGTATGTATATTTGATGTTAGCTGAACACCCTACGAAAATCTTTTCATCATGACCTACACTAGACTATCACGATTTTTTCCAAAAAAAAAACCAAAACATTGATTAATCTGAAATATTGAGTAAAATGTTTACAAAATCCCCACTAACCAAATCCAATATATAAAACGAAAATAAAACTGATATCTAATATGAAAATAATTAAATCATACGTCAATCCATATTTTACTGAGAACATCTTGCATATACACAATTTGATTTAGAACAAAAAATGTACAAGACAAACCTGAAATCACAAAAAATAAAAGACAAACTTGAAATAACAAAACTTACAAGACAAACCTGAAATCACAAAACATACAAGACAAACCTGAAATCACAAAACATACAAGACAAACTTGAAATGACAAACCATACAATAAAAACCTGAAATGAGGAAACATACAACACAAACTTTCAAAATACAAAAAAAAACCTAAGGCAAATCTGTAATCATTACTAATTTTTTGCCCATAGTAACAACTCCTATTTATAATTATACCATCTATTAGCACAATCAAATGTGCTCCTTGAATTCTGTAACAGTTTTTATTGTTATGTAATACAGGTGTGATAATTTTGTTAGCAAATATCTCAAAATAGCAATACAATTAAAGGATAAATTCTTAGGATGACTTTCCATTACACCAACAGAGTTTCTACCTTAACTCTCTGCATAAAGCATCCTAAATGATGGTTCTACACTCAACCTATCAGGTGGTAATAATATAGTAATAATTATTTTTAAATTTAAACTATCGTGAGTAGTATTCATAGTTATTGTATAGAACTGGCTATACTCACGTCTTATTCTATCGGGTTAGTCGACTAGTTGCCCCGGATAGGTTCGAAACTAGTCAGGCTAACCCGATAGAATAAGACGTGAGTATAGCCGGTTCTATACAATAACTATAGTAATAATTACTTTATTGAACACACACAAAGGTTAATTAGTACATCTCCTTTTACCCTAAGACATGCTTATATTAACACTGAGTACCTGCATGGCCGATGTAAAAAAATAAATAAAAATAAAATTTAAAAGAAAAATTAAAAAACAATAGGGCAGGTGGGACTCGATCCTAGGATTTTCACCTCTCTAGTCCGCCCGTTCCCCAAATGAACCACCATGACTTTACGTTAGACAGCGATAAATTGTGATTGTATTCTACGTAAATTTCAAAAATATGTAAAGCCCGAAAACAGGGATAAAGCGACATTTTTTTTAAATAAAATGTATCTAGATTGGTTTATCTCCCCCAAAATCCTCTACATGCTGAATTTATCAATATATACAAGATTCACTCATTTAATATTAAAGATTATCCTTAGCGCTCAAACTAGGCTAAGCCTATATCTTGAACGCTAATCTCTTCTAAATTGGCTAGGCTAAATGACATTAACAGTGTTTGAAGGTATTTGTATAATATTAATTGCATAAACAAGAAAAAATTACAGTAGTAGTTGTTGTTGTAGTAGTAGTAGTAAAATTACAGTAGTACAGGGTAGTTGTTACAAATGTTTTCTTACGAAATGGTTGGTTGACCACAAAAATAGGTGGTAAAAGGTGAATCAGTTAAAATAAAAATAAGTAAGGTTTTGGTGTTCATTAATAATAAAAATATTCCTGATACTATATATTTTCTTGTCCTTATCCCACTCTAAGTGGGATCAGCACAATATGTTTCTCTCTTCTTTTCTTTCCTTTCATTCGTCAACTCTGACACCACTTTTATATGCGTGCTATACTTCACACAACTAATATATATGACACATGTTCCCAAAATATGTAACTTAATACTTGTGTTGTGTGACAGACTACTAATACATAAATACATTCAGATTTGAAGAACCAACAAATGTTGAGGTAGAAAATGTTGACCCTCAGTGGAAATTGCACCCACAACCCGCAAGAGTAAAAGACAGGGCCACTACAATCTGCACCAATGGGCCATTCGCCACCTATTACTGCAATAAGCTATGACCACTTATTGCATAATTGTTACTGTAATTTGATCAACCAGTTGTGCAATCATATGTAACCTGTTTATGATTTGATTATGATTGATTTTGATTTGATTATGTGTATAATATAAATCATGGATTATAGCAAATAATACCTAATTTACTATTAGTCTTATGGAGCTCTATAAAGTAATGCCAAAGGACCAGTATCCATACAAGCAAAGATAAGATGGGTTTTCTATATTAATCAGATAACGTCATTGCCACATTTCCTCTTTGCTTAGCTTCAGTGACAAGATCGTGCTTCTGCCCTGATCCCACTCTAAGTGGGGTCGACACAACATATTTCTCTTTTGATTTCTATAATACAATTCCATAATCGATTTTAGCTTTCCCATTCCAGCAGTTTAAAAACACTATTAAAGAGAGGCTGATACAAAAAGCCTACTATACTGTTGAGGATTACTTAGAAGATAAGAATGTATGGATAGAGCTCACTTAGACCCTGTACAAGACAGTAATGACTAAATGTAACTAGTCATAAGAATTATATTTCTAAAAGAGCAACCGCCGAGTTTCTTGATGACTCTTTTCGGTAGGAACAGCTTTCTGAAGCAGCAGTAGAGTTGACGATTCAAAGGCACTTGTTTACAAGTATATTTGATTAAAAAATAATTTGAATTTGAATTTGATAATGTCATTGCCACATTTCCTCTCTGCTTAGCTTCAGTGACAAGATTATCCTTCTGTCCTGATCCAACTCTAGGTGGGGTTGGCACAACATATTATAAACATTTCATGTAATTTGGCTACCTGAAATATGGTTTACACTACAGTAAAAATTGAGGGTGGTCTATTCTATTTATTTATAACAGAATATTCATATCTATAATAACAAAATCCCTGGGTCATCAAGGATGTTACAAGAAGCCTTGACGAACCTATAAAGGGTTCTTGACTTATGGAAGAAGCTTGGCTGTTTGGCATAACAACGCTAATGCACAATGGTAGTTGAAATGTGACTTAGTGTAGGAAACAGCCCACCAAAAGAAGTATATATGTAAATGACGATGATTCAGTCAGGGACGACACAATTGTTGAGATTGTGGTGGTGAATGTGTGCAGTGCTTATGTATTGATGTGTTATGAGAGTCGGGTAATGCATAAGTTTTATGAGAATGACTAGTACACTCTACATTTAGCATTACATCTATTATATCATGGATTATAGCAAAATAATATTCTCATTAGTTTTGTAGATATATATCTATAAATCACTCCTACTTTTCGGTCAATCTTATATTGGGGATGCCTGTCGATACAGGATGTTTGGTCGGCTCATGTTCCAGACTATTCCACTCGTAGTTTACTGACATAGAGGTAACACAAAATGAATGCAAAAACCAATTGATATTCACACCATCTTTCAATACAGTCTTCATGTGTAAGTAGAAGATATACACATTACAAATTATGAATAGTTTTTTTGACAAAAGTTTTTATTCAGCGACCATAGAACCAGTTTAAATTCAACCTTTTTTTGTAAACAGGTCTATAAATTATTTATATTTATACCAAACACCGAATCTTGTATATATTAAAGATAAATTCAACTTCACTTAAAGAAAACTGCAATCTTTTAAACCATTTTAGTGCTAGAATGCCACAAACACAAGTTTACAAATATACATATTTTTCATATTGGTATGAAATAGGCTAAAATCAATGCTGGAAAGAAATATATGGAATAAATGGTCCCTATAGCTTTGACTAATAAGCTATTATAGCCCAGCAGTGCAACCGTGCGAATCTCTAGAGACAATCATGGATTCAAACCCCAGGCAGAAACCCATGAGTTTTTCTATTAGAAACTTATATGTCTAAATCATAATTGCACTTTATCATACACTTTTCAGTTAAGGAAAACATTATGAGGAAACCTGGTATATCTCTAAAAAATTCTGGAGATGTGTAACTTACTAAACAGCATTGGAGCAGCATGGTTGGTCTTAGCTCCAAACCTTCTCTCCAAAAAAAATGGAGAGAGGAGGCCTATGCCCAGCAGTGGGATAGTAATGGGCTGTTACTTTACTTATAGCTTTGACTTACTGATACTTATATTAAATAAAATATACAAGTACAACTAAATGTAACACTAAGTCAATATCAAAGCGATACACTGCATAGTAGTAATTATTACAGAATCAAGTTCTAGGTTACCATCATATTTACTATACTTTTAGTTATGCTAAATAGCTCCATATAGTGCCAGGTGTATAGCAACTTCTAGTATAGCTTCCATACAACCATCCCTCAAAACACGAATTATTTCACAATCATAATGACATTAATTATAAAACCATAGTTACTCATTTATCCCAATATTTTTTTTGTTATGGTAGACAAACAACTGGTGAATATATACTTATATACTTTTTAAATACATACTTAAATACAAATATACATCCAAGCTCAAAGACCAACAAATTCCCTCAGCGGGAATCGAAACCCGCGACCCACGGAGCTGAAGGCAGGGTCACTACCCACTGCACCAATGGGCCAGTCAAACATCATCATATCATACAAATTTTGATTATCAAATTAAATCTTTTCTTAAGTACCTATTTTATCCATAACACTTTATTGACAATGCTTATGCAACAAAACTAGCTTCATATTTATAGAAGAAATTATAAAATGAAGGATTGAGGATGATTACAACTACGAAAAACTATTAATGTTTACAATATGTTTATGAGGGACCTACCTGCCATGGGTTGACTTTAGGTATTGGAGCTTCAACAAACTTCTTAGGCTGGTCCTCAGCTTGCTGCTGCTCTGGTGTTGGCTGCGGCTCCGTGTGAGGTTGCGGTGTCTTGTGAGGCCGTGGGGGTGCTCTACGCTCCCTTTCTCTACGACCTTTACCGGGCCTTCGAGTATGAGAGATGACGGGCACGAAGCCCTCTTCCTCCTCGTCGTCCTGACGAGGCGGCACGTCCGCCACCTCCTCGGCGACCTCTATGTTTTCAATGTTCTCCTTGTTGCTGTCACCTCCTCGGAAGTTCAGCACAGATGCGTACGAGGGCCCCGCGCCCTCAGACACTCTCGCGGCCATGCCGCTCTCCGCGTTATGTAAGCCCGGGCGCGCGCTCCGCGCCGACATTCGATCACGAGCGCGCGGCCATGCTTCTTAGCAAGACGGCATGGTGCGGGTTAGGCCCACGAAATTCACTTTTTACAGCACACAAAGGTCAAACTACACACGGCAATGTTATATTTAGTACTTACAAAACTATATCACAAAACAAATATGCGTACAGTACAAAATTCACACCAGACTGACCCTGGATCGACCGTATTTACATCGAAAAAATTCACTTCCGTCGTCCCGTTCCAACTTTTTAAACACACTCGACGCTCCGGACGCACCGTATTAATCGATTACGTGCTTGTATAACACTGAAAATTATGTTTGCAACCTGGAAATAACTAAAGAACCATAGTTTGTTCACAATTCACACATGTGGTCGGACGCCCAAAAAGGTATTTTCCGTAACACGGATCTCGCGGAAGGCTGTGACTTCTAATTTTACAGAAAAGACATTTTACGCCAGATGGCGCTGATACAACATTGACAGTAGTCACGTTCAAATTAACAGCTAGAAAAGTCACAAATTCGGCATCAATAACAGGAGATTGCAAATTTTAAGCAAATATTGATAACATACAAATATTGATTGAATTTTTATAGCCGGCAAAACTAAATTTAAAGCATTAAAGAGATGTTAGTTTGACAAAACTGCTTTCAGTATTGTGAACGCAGTGACTGTAAAATCACATTTCATTCTCATTTCTCGCCGACCTTGCAAATTTTGTAAATGTAACCTATACCTTACATACAATTCTTTATAAGAGATCAATATGCAACTATTGCAATGGTTTATGTTATCATTTAATATTAAAATATCTTTAAGATTATAATAAAGCTTAATAATTATGAGCCGATATATATTTATCTACTTATTTTACTTGTTCATAATGTCTATGACTTGATACACGTTGCAACACTTAACATTCGTTCGGAAATATTATTAAATTTTGGAAAAATTTTACGATTGTCAGTTTGATTCAACATAATAATTTCCTAGGAGGACACGTTGCAACTGATATAAAAATAGATCGTAAGCTATTGATATAATTCATGATAGTTAAATACAAAAATATTTAAAGTGTACTTATTCTATGTCTGACAATTTATGTGACCTGATAAAGCATACAGTTTTACCTTTTGTATATTTTATAAATCATTTAGAGTTACTGAAATATAAAAAAGTACGAAATTAATTCCATTAGAAGTCAATGCAGGAAAACTAATTTATAATAAAATATATGGAATGCTTTGCCAGCCTTCTGTAGATTTGTTCTAGCAACATTTTTGGATTTTTTAGGTTGTAAATAAAATACTGATCCATATGCCATTGCATTATAATGTTAAAGTTCTCTGCACTCCGATCACCGATTTAACTCGACGTTTCAGTAATACCGTGGCATTTTGACCATTGTGTCTAGATTCTCTTAAAGTAGAAATTTACAATGTTGCGAATTTTGAGTATTTTTAACCATGAATATCAGCTACAAGTGTTTGCAATGTTGCCTTCTTAAATTCTTCAAACCAGGGCGGTTTTACTACAGGCGCCAACACATGTTATCTCGCATCCCTCTTGCACATGTACGTATTTATGAATGAATCGTATGAAAATAGTTTTAGCTGCATCTCGCTCCACTCCTACATACATATTTTTAAAACACACTCATTGTCATTTTGACCAATTTGACCAAACGGGAATTTTTAAATTTTTAAATTTCCCGTTGTAAAGTTCTAGTACTTTTATTTTTACTAAAATGTATAATTTTGTTTTAATTTAGTTAGCAAAATTCTTGAAACAAATATCACTAGAAGCAAATTAAATGTATAAAGTCTTATTTCACCAGTAGCTGTTGAGATATTTCTTAAAATGAGAAATATAACAACGAAGAAACGTGCAGTCATAAAACAATAAGAAGAGGATTTACTTAATCATTATATAAATGTAAGTGTTGAGTTTTAATGAATTTTGTGTCTTGTAGTGCAATAAATGATTAATAATGGAACATTAAAGTTTTTTAGAAGTTGTTCTAATTGATCATAAGTGTGTATCTATCTTAGTTATGAATAAAAGTATTTTCAATTGAAGTTGCATACTTCATTGTATTATATTAGAACTTTAAAAATGATTGTCAAGTTTTTTATAATGAGACTCTGATGAAAAGGGAGTAAATAGCAAAAGAGAGCAAGTTTATTCTGTATAAAGCAATATAGGGTATATTGCTTTATATAACACTATTGTTGATTTTTAATTAAAAAGCAAAAGCAAAATTTAAATTTACGATTGATTAAACAATTGATTGATTAATTGCAGATTCAAGAATCCTCAGATCCAAGATTAAGAGTAATTTTTTATTTTAATATGATTGTCACATGATGTTATTTTTTTTAAATAAATCAATTTTTCTAAAAGTGAACCCATTTACTCTTTCTTAACAAATCAATGCATAATGACACAGACAACATTTTTTTTATATTATAGAACAACTATTCATATAGATTCAAATACAACCTTGTTCATAAGAGGTTCTATTTGAATAGTAACAATTTTTAATTTTTTAAAATTATTTTCAGAGATGGAATAGCACTAGACTAAGTGCAACTAAAGGAAGGTAACTAATACTCAAGTGAAGTCTGAATTTATGAAGCCAAGTTAGATTCGCGTAATTTCAGCCACAGATGTAAGCGTGCACTCAAACATCAGTAGCCAAAAGCGACTGGGAAAAGAATTAAGGTTTTACATGTATTGCAGGTGCCAAATACCGGCTCTTTGCCAACCGCAACACATTACCATTACAAAAAAAATGTAAAAGTCAATGACGTACGAATTACCAAAACTGCGCAATTTCAGAAATCAGTACGACACCTTTATAATGGCTAGCCCGATAATAAAACGTCTAACAAAGTAGCGCGCTTTTGAAGCTAATGTTCGACGATAAAAAAAACGAACATTACCAACAAAACGCCTACACAGTATGGGAAGAAAGAACACTGCAGTGTCCACCTCAACCATACTGTTAAATGAGAAGAAAAAGCCCTGCAGCTTTTACAGGAGGGCAGTCAGACGCTGCTAGTGCGACGCGGGAGTCCGACAGCTGGCCTCGTGACTCCACGAGCTACGCTGGTCTGGCCTCGCTGCTGCCAATGGAGACGTGCCGCCGCCCCTCACCCCAGGCCGGCCCGTCCGGCTATGCCTCAGCTGCTGTCGCTCCGCCGTCGCCTCGAGCGCTCGAACAGCGCCAGGCCGAACAGTAGCGTCAACCACCAGGACCTCTGTAATTTGAGAAAATGCATTTGAGGTAACTAATACTCAAGTGAAGTCTGAATTTATGAAGCTAAGTTAGATTCCCGTAATTTCAGCCACAGATGTAAGCGTGCACTCAAACATCAGTAGCCAAAAGCGACTGGGAAAAGAATTAAGGTTTTACATGTATTGCAGGTGCCAAATACCGGCTCTTTGCCAACCGCAACACATAACCATTACAAAAAAAAAATGTAAAAATTAATGGATTGAATGAAATTAATGGATTAATTTTACAGGAGGGCAGTCCGACAGCTGGCCTCGTGACTCCACGAGCTACGCTGGTCTGGCCTCGCTGCTGCCAATGGAGACGTGCCGCCGCCCCTCACCCCAGGCCGGCCCGTCCGGCTATGCCGCAGCTGCTGTCGCTCCGCCGTCGCCTCGAGCGCTCGAACAGCGCCAGGCCGAACAGTAGCGTCAACCACCAGGACCTCTGTAATTTGAGAAAATGCATTTGAGGTAACTAATACTCAAGTGAAGTCTGAATTTATGAAGCTAAGTTAGATTCCCGTAATTTCAGCCACAGATGTAAGCGTGCACTCAAACATCAGTAGCCAAAAGCGACTGGGAAAAGAATTAAGGTTTTACATGTATTGCAGGTGCCAAATACCGGCTCTTTGCCAACCGCAACACATTACCATTACAAAAAAAAATGTAAAAATTAATGGATTGAATGAAATTAATGGATTAATTTTACAGGAGGGCAGTCCGACAGCTGGCCTCGTGACTCCACGAGCTACGCTGGTCTGGCCTCGCTGCTGCCAATGGAGACGTGCCGCCGCCCCTCACCCCAGGCCGGCCCGTCCGGCTATGCCGCAGCTGCTGTCGCTCCGCCGTCGCCTCGAGCGCTCGAACAGCGCCAGGCCGAACAGTAGCGTCAACCACCAGGACCTCTGTAATTTGAGAAAATGCATTTGAGGTAACTAATACTCAAGTGAAGTCTGAATTTATGAAGCTAAGTTAGATTCCCGTAATTTCAGCCACAGATGTAAGCGTGCACTCAAACATCAGTAGCCAAAAGCGACTGGGAAAAGAATTAAGGTTTTACATGTATTGCAGGTGCCAAATACCGGCTCTTTGCCAACCGCAACACATAACCATTACAAAAAAAAAATGTAAAAATTAATGACGTACGAATTACCAAAACTGCGCAATTTCAGAAATCAGTACGACACCTTTATAATGGCTAGCCCGTTAATAAAACGTCTTACAAAGTAGCGCGCTTTTGAAGCTAATGTTCGACGATACAGAAAACGAACATTACCAACAAAACGCCTACACAGTATGGGAAGAAAGAACACTGCAGTGTCCACCTCAACCATACTGTTAAATGAGAAGAAAAGCCCTGCAGCTTTTACAGGAGGGCAGTCAGACGCTGCTAGTCATTAAATATTAAAGATTACAATGTCTATATTTACCTAAGCTATGATTAAAACAGAGTAATTATGCAAAAGTAATAATAAAATTATTTTGCTATAATCGGCGATGAAGTAAAATAGAAAATGTATATAATGCTAAATGTAGAGTGGACAATTGGTTATCATACCTGATACATGCAGGATTCGTAAAAAACACATGCACAAACCTCCACCACCGCCACCACCATACACAAGCACTATATACATTCACTATCACAAACTCAACAACTCAAATGTTTGAATTTCAACAAACATTCTCGGATAAAATGTGAGTAGTTATCCAAAACTTAATAACAAATAAACTATACTTTTGCACTATTTAATACGACGAAAATTGAAACGCACTGACTCACCTGAAACGTTCGTTATACGTAATATATAACTGTAATCACTTTTTACTTACGCAAAAATATATAAACCAACAAATGATTTTTAATTAAAATTAGACAATTCCATAAACTTCTTGTTAACGCACACTATATACAATAACACGATAAAATAGGAATACCACAATTCCCGTTCCGAGATGCACTTCTCTTGAATGACGAACAAGGACTGAATGTCACTGAAACGTTTTATCGGTATATATAGTAAGACTCCACCGGAAACAATAACGGCACAGTGTTGCCCCTATTTAATCAAAAAGGGCGCGATTAGGGTTGCCACCTTTTTTTTGAAGAAAAATACTATTTTTCTTTTTAAATCAAAAAAATATAGTACTTTTAGGAAATTCAGGAAATAAAATAGGACACATCTATTTTCAATCATTATTTATTTTTCCATGATTATTTTTTATTACTTTTCGCTGGATAATGACACGGAGTTAGAGCTACTAACTAACTAAGCCCCGTAAATACATGAATGAGTTTCGTTCCTACATTCCCTATGCAGGGCTGCGGGTGCGTTCCATTCACAGTTAATTAAATAAAGCACGACAGTTGCAATTAGCGATAAAAATATAGTATTTTTCGTGCTATATTCTTTTTCTATAATATATAGTACAATTTAAGCTAGTGTTTTTCAATTTATATATACATTTATTAAAGCAGGGACCTCGAAGCATATAGCATTATAGTATATCCTTAGTGTTTTTATTGAACTGTGTTAATATAGGGAAGTTTTATTTTTTAATTTTAAAATATAAGTAAAAATAAAACTAAAATAATAAAAATAAAACTTTTCCTTCTATAATAATATTTATTGTGTATGCTTTATTGAAGTGTTGTATATCATATGTCATACCCAATATCAGTTATATTCTATGTTTTAGGTGGTTATTTCTGAATAGTTTTTATTCTTTCTGCGACAGACAATATGGATTACAGACATACTTTAATTATTTAACAGAAAGTTATTTGTTCAAGATACTTTAACATACTATCCCATTTAGTTATGCACATTTCAACTAGATTTTTTGTCTGAGTAACTGTGTCTGGTCAAGGCACTGCTACTGTTGTTGCAATGAATTCATTAATATCTGATACAATGGCTGATATTCTTCAAGTGAGTTAAAATGTTTCAAATATAAATCATTTTTGTTTGTAAACACAAAAATTGGCATGTGTATGTTTAAAGTAACGGCCTGTTATCCACCCCAGCAGTGGGAACCATAAGCTTCCTCTATCCGTTTTTTGGAGAGAAGTATTGTAGCAAAGACCTACCATCGCGTTGCTCCAATGCGGATTGGTAGGTTACGCATATCCCTAGAATTCGCTAGAAGTATGCGGATTTCCTTACCATATTTTCCTTCACCGAAAAGCGTGTCATAAATTGCAATTGTCAATTAGACATGTGCCTGCGCGGGGTATAAACCCATGATCGTCTTTACAGGGTCGAACGGCCTCACCGCTGAGCTATCCATAGCTTGTTCCATATTTATTAAAATGTATTTGCAATAATTTTCAGATGAACCTGGTCATAGCCAAAGAGAGTACTCATTGGGATGACGTCTAAGGGCTATATGCTGTTGATGCTTTATGGGATGAAGCACATGATTAGGTCAATTGATTTGACTAGATGAAGGCAAGTAAATATTTGATGTAAAGTATGTCAGTCTGTCCATTTCACTTTCTATTAAAACTGAAGCTTATATGTCTAATGGGCTAACTGCCTAATCCGTTTGAGATATAACAAAAAATGTTTGGTACAATTTTTTCTCTATTATAGTGATGCAAAAATGTGTGTGATATAAGAATAGCTTAAAAGACATATTAGTGATGATCATTGGAACTTTGTCACATATGCTTCTTAATTGTCACATACAATTCAGTATTTGGAAAGCATAATATTATTAGCCTGGTACTGCTAACAGTACAAAATCAAAGATATTTAACATAACACAAAGATTGTCACAGATACCCCTTATATTTTATTATTAAAAAAACAAAATTTATAATTATAGTCTCTATTCTATACTTAAAATATAACTGTAGACAAAGTTATAGACACGAAAAAAATATTTTCCAGACACTATTTAAGACCAGTAGAAGCTAAAAATATATTTTTAAAATTTAAAATCTCTGTTATTTGTCAATGCATCATTCTCCTACCCTTATCCCACTCTAAATGGGGTAGGCACAACATGTTTTAAACATGTTATCACATGATTTGGTATCTTACGACCGGTCGCCTGCCCGACGTCAACTTACCTTAATCGGTTTTCGCGACACCTCGATAAGAAATGAGGGTGGTCTATTCTACTCAGGGGATATCAATGCCAAGATTGTCTGTAAGACTACCTTTGCAAACTAATGTTCTATCTATACATTATTAAAGAATAACTTATTTATTACAGGTTAAATATGCTGCGAACTCTTCCGCCGGGAAGTGTCCACGAGCCCGATGATGCAGATGAACATATATGAAGAGCTCAGTCGAATCATAATTATTTAGCCTCATTTATTGACATTAGTAATAACATTTTCACAGCGCGAATGCTTTTATTCACTAACAATTTATTTTGCCGCCTGAACCATTCGGAATTTTGGAATAAGGCTGTAAAAGTCCGCTTCAATGCTAGAGGACTCAAGAGAAGGTTGTGTCTTCAAAATAGTATTCATATTAGTATAATTGACAAACATTATGAAGTTTGAAACTTCTTAACTAGGACCCAATGGATTTTTTCTCAAATCCGTGGATAAGGGGGCTCTAGCACACTAGAACGGATCATAATTCGGTTTCATTATTTAAAACATGATTGGTTAATATTATTGTTTGATAGTTATAGTACCTTGTATTCCATCAGAAATATTTTCCAGACCCAAGCCATATCATATTACCGGTTCAGTATATTGATATATCGGTCATGTGCAGCAATAGCGGTACAACTCAAAAACTTATATTTTGAGATGAATGGGTTTAAAATTTTCATTACTCAGGAAAATGAATAACAATTGCTTAGTTGCTAGTTTAATTGTTAGTTTGCTTAAACGACGGGCTTATAATGAATTATGAGTTCTGCCTGTATTGCTGCTAAAAATTGTGTATTTTAACATTAACACCATTTATTCCTATTCAAAACACGTGTTTTTACTTGTGTAGCAAAACTAAAAACCTGAGCAATCCTGGGAGTAATATATTTTCAAAACAGGATTATTTAAATTGTGAAATTTTTATAATTACGCTATTGTCTAATAAAACTGAAAGATTTGATCTAGTTAAAATTATATTATCCATCACAAAAACTTATATCTTTGGAATGGCATTATATGGCATGTAAAGTGTTAATTAGTCAAAAATGTATATAACTTAAAAAACTATAATTCCTGGTTAACTTGCATTAATCATAAATATGATTTGTTAAAAGTTTTTTGCATAATCGTAATCATAATGCGAGTTAGACAACGGTGTATCAATTAAGGAGAATTCACAGTACTGCAGATACTTGGAAAACGATAATGGAAATGGAAAATTTTATCGCAAGTAAAGTTATAGAACTATGATACATGAGGCAAAAGTAACTAACTAATATTACTATTATTAACATTTAAAAATTGATTCAAAATTTTTATTATTTTACTATATATACTCCATAAGTATAGAAACATAACAAGATGTAAACAAACAAAACCATGTGATTCAGGAGTGACAAATATGTCATAACAATAATATTATTAACAAATGAAAAAATTGGGATTCAACTGCAGTTGTCAAAAGAATATCTCTAATATTTATAAATGTAATTTTCATAAATTGATTGTTATTTTCTAAAATTAAATATTTATACCTTTAGTATAGCAAAACAGCAATATATAATTTAATAAAATTCAGCAGATACAAATTAGCCAAGTAAACTACCTAAAATGGTAATTAGATTAACCAACGCAACATAATATCAATATTCTACGAGCTTCACTCTGTGATACTTAAATGTGTAGTAATTTAGTGTATTTAATATTATCCATCGTTTTCTTTAAAAAAATTATAATTCTTATTTATTGTTTCAAAGTTTGTAAAAATTATTGATAGCAATCACGCCATAATAAAGTGGTGCGAATACTATCAATAATTTTAAATTCTTTAAAAGAATTAAAAATTATATTAAATGTTAGTATAATGTGTTGTAATAAAAAAGGTACTTTATAGTAGGCAGATAATGCCTACTATAAACTACCTGTTTTGACATGTTTACATTTAGTTAAATACTTAACCCATGGAGTATAGTTGATGATGATGATGTTTTCTTTCATCGAAAAGCTTGGTATCAATTGGCACATTAATTATGGCAAAATTTCACAATTTAATTCTTACTTTATATGTATAAATCCGAAGTGTTAACTGGTTTGATGGAAAATATTATACTTAGAGATAAAAACCACTAATATTCTATAAAACTACTACCAATATATCTAAAAAAGACTAATATTTATAATTTACCATCAAGTATACTCCTTTTTAGTATAATGTTTTTGTCCTAAATACTAAAACGGTAAAAACGAAAGCATCTATTGTTTCAAATACTAATCTTGTAAATTTGTTTTCGAGTGAATACTTATAATTAATTATATTTAATAATAATATATAATAATTTAAATTACAATTCCTATATTTTCAAGATACATGATCGCCGATTCTGTTTCCTATTTAAAAATAGTAATCATTTTTGAAGTTGCACTTTTAGCGTGTTTAGGAAAAAACTTTTTTTTTTAAGAAGCATGCACATAGAAATGTAAAACGGCTGTTGAATATAAATTTTTTTATTACAGTAAAAGTCTATTAAAGAATTTCCTTAAATATTTTGTTTTATTAAAATCTAAAAATCATTATTAATATGTTACAGGAAAACCGGTTATCCAAATAATCGGTAAGAGTAAAATGCGAATCGATAAAACTTTGACATCACTAGTTACGGTTTTAGCGCACCAAGTACATCACTAATTTTACTACGATTTTACGTCATACGTTATATATATTACTACTCCATATGTGAGAAAGAGTCAGAGCTGAGACTAAATCCGTTTTTATGAATGAAACGGGTGAGAGGCAGTTTGTTTTTTATGAATGAGAATGTAAGTAGCTATAGTGCTACTCTGCACCCCCCCATACCACCGAAAATAGGCTCGCGCCAATGTATGAATCTCAACCATCTATTTTATAGTTAATAATCTATGGTGGTTAGCTTACTGGATTTTTATTAATTACTGCGAATATTTCTTATCGTTTAACCGTTTTGTGGTTAAAATGAATCGCACTGTTTATAAAAGTAATACGAGACAGATCATATTTAAGGTTTTTCAAGAATTTATGAGTGAATTTCAAACGGGAAAGTTATTTTCTGATTTGGGAGATGTTTACGGTCCAACAGCTAAAATAACAGGTATGTACTCGTATTTTAATGTTAGACACTGTAACAGAAATGAAATTGTACATTTTTAAGTGATATTTTAGCTTTGTGATAATATTGTTTACGAATTTTAAAAGGTTATGTTATTGTAGGTATAGCTTTCCTATATTACCACGCTTAGAAAATTTTGATACTTTCGTATTTTTATTACAATGTTTGAATTTTTTTTTTCTTCCAGGTGTTTCTGAAAGCACCGTTCGACGTATAGTGGACGAGGGTATGAAAAATGGAGGCAAATTTGTAACGCCTGGAAAAAAAAGGAAGGGCCGACCTAGTAAACCGATTGATGATTTCAGTCTATGTGCCATTCGTCAAAAAGTTCAATTTTTCTACACAGTCAAAAAAGAAGTACCTACGCTAAGAAAACTATTAGCTGTGGTGAAACAAGACTTAGATTTTGATGGCAGCCATGAACTTCTCAGACAGATATTACATTCAATTGGATTTAAGTTCAAAAAATGCAAAACAAATAGACTGGCGCTTATAGAAAAGCCAATTATAGCTTCAAAACGTGAATATTATTTGAGGCAAATTCTTGAAAATAGAAGATTGCCAGAAGAGCTTCAAAAAAACATAATTTATTTAGATGAAAGTTATATTCATGACTCCTACAAAGTAACTAAATGTTGGCAGTCTATAAATATTTCTGGCGTTCAACAAAATGTATCTAAAGGGAAAAGGTGGATAATTTTGCATGCTGGTAGTGAAAAGGGTTTTGTGAATAATGCATTGTTAATATTTAGTGGTAAAAACAAGACTGAAGATTACCATTCTGAAATGAATGCACATAATTTTACAAAATGGGTAACTGAAAAGTTAATATCTAATTTAACTGAAGCATCAATAATTGTTATGGATAATGCCCCATATCATTCAGTTGTAATGAACAAGGTACTATTTTTTACATATTATGTGTTCAATTAGAATGTCTTAGACATCCACCGGACTCTCCGGACCTTGCTCCAACAGATTAACATTTTTTTCGCAATTTGGATAACTACTTGCAAGGAAAAAAATTCAACTCTGATGGGGCAGTCCAAACCGCCTTCAAAGATTTTATTGATTCCCGCCCGAATGGTTTTTTTAGTAAGGGGATCAATGAACTACCTATTAGATGGCAAAAGTGCATACATAGCAATGGTACATACTTTGATTAAATAAATATATTTCATTAAAAAAACGACTTTATGTTCCTCCCATAGAAAACGCCAATTTCATTTGTAAGGCCCTAATATATATAATGCTAAATGTAGAGTGGACAATCGGTTATCATACCTGATACATGCAGGATTCGTAAAAAATACATGCACAAAATCGCAAAGCAAAGGCTTTGCGATTTCTATCTCCTGATGATGCTTCGGTTGCGGGGCGAAACGATTGTTGAGTTTGTGAAAGTGAACGTATATAGTGCTTGTGTATCGTGGTGGCGGTGGTGGAGGTTTGTGCATGTGTTTTTTACGAATCCTGCATGTATCAGGTATTATAACCGATTGTCCACTCTACATTTAGCATTATATATATTTTCTATTTTACTTCATCGCGGATTACAGCAAAATAATTTTATTATTACTTTTGTTTTTTTTTTTCAAATGAAGTATCAAAATTTATTAATCGAAGTATATAGAGATACCATGTAAAAAACAGTGGCGCCCTCCTTTTTTTTCACGACTTTCTTGACGGACTATACAAGTGTTTGCAATGTTGCCTTCTTAAATTCTTCAAACAACAACAATTCAAGGGCTTGAAGACAGAAATAGATACACGACAAATAACAAAATACCTCATATAAACTTACATAAATTAAAAAAAATCGTAATATGAATAGCTTTATAAATAAAATCTTAAAACATTCAAAAGGTTTTTAATTAATTAAATTGTTCATGTATAAGCGCTTTCTGGATTAGTTGGACAGTACATTCCAAGGAAGTTACGGCAATTTCTACAGTAGTGATATACGTCTTTGCATGACCTGAGAACATATGGCAACGGCGCGCATATCCAACAACAAAGCAAACACAAAATAACTGCACATAAATGTGTGCACAATGTTATTTTGCTTGCTACTATTGTCATTCCTGTGTACCCACATTCTGGACAAACCATAAGTATAGGTGTGAAACCAAAATTGTATACTCTCGTAGGAGGCGGTGGTATGGGATTATCAACGTAAATATCAAATGCCGTTGCGTAATTAGGAGGTGGTGTATGTTGTACAAATGATGGAGAAGGAATGAAAGTTCCCATTAATCGGGGTCTCCTTCTGGCTGCCATTTGTCTTAAAACAAATGAGTACGATGGCGGAGCACTTGTTAAAGAATCTGGCGGAGTAATTTCAGGTGAATTTATTTTATTAGTAACCCTTAAACTTAAGTGTGGATCATCAATATTTTTGTCAGTCACAACTAAATTGAATGCACCCTCATTAAATTTAGCCAAAGCTTGAAGAAATAATGATTGCGGTTGGTTTGCCGATTGCAAGTTCAGTGAAGTAGGTGATGGCAAATTTGACGATATTCGGAGAGGTTGACTGTTTATTGGTAAATGTTTAATAAGAACTGAAGGGACTGCAGTTTTTTCGATGTTGTACATTGTATCATCAACAATCTTCACAGAGGATCTGAGTATATTATTTGGGTTTTCTAACGGATTTTCTAGACTTTGACTGCATATTTCTCTAGAAGTTGTCGACGAGTTGTCATTCTCTTGATCGGTCCGTATTTCTCGTAGTGATATAAAATTGTTTTCAGCAGGAATATCACTATTATGTTGTTCCATTATGTAGTACAAAATATGATATTGGATAATATAAGGACACAGGGATGAGCAACAATCAAAACACTATAAATAAATTGTATTAAATACTTATGAGTTATGTATGTGAAGTATCATTATGATATTATGATAATCATAGTCCATAGATAATACACTATATAGGATATTGATAACTCTATGTCAGATTAATTATCATCCATAAAAATCATCTAAAAATATTTAAGTTCAGTATTAAAAATATTAAAGTGGCACATTGATCATGTTATAGTGTATTGTCTATGGTTAAAACATTGAAGTGAAAGAGTTAGCTAGTTAATAACTCTATGTCAAGAAGTCATCCATGACACTAAATTATCTATTGTTAGTCATTATAAATAGAAATACGTTATAAAAGTTAGAGTAGTAATATAAAATAAGCTCAAAATAAATGATTTTTCGACTATCATAGACAAGTAGATTATTGTGTATATGGCAACTGTCGTTAATTATTGGCATGCGAACTGACACTTCCGGTCTTTTACTCCTCCGTGGCATGGCGGATGGTCATTACCGCCGCTTATAGTGTTTTTTTGGAGGAATAACTTCGCTATTATAGCGAAATGGTAAGTTTTTCGATTTTACAAAAGTGCAAATTATAAAAATATTACTATCTAAGAGTGAACGTTGGAAAGTGAAAGTGTTATTATCCTTAGTAATGGTACTTCGTCCACGTGTTTCTTGCAAAAGTATCTTGAAATATCAACAATTATATTTGTTTATGTAAGTTTGGTCATTCGAGCAGTATGTATAACTACTAAAGTAAATATTTTTTAAATATAAATCACTATAAAGCTAATGAAACAAAGTATTGTTGTCACTGTTTGTGGTAATGTGCCGTTATGCAGTAATGTGCTGTTATGTTATTACAAATTTATTTAAATGGAGTATATAGGGCTGTAACAAATGTTTACAATTCCTTCTCGTATCTTCAATCTGCATTTAGCGTGATTCGGTCTAGTCTTGAGTTGAGGTTATGTCGCAACGATTTTATAGGTTATATTAATTTAATGACATTCTAATTGAATTCGGTCGACGAAGAAACTTTATTTCTAGGATTCTAGACACCGATCAGTTGATTAATTCACACAGTATCATATTAAGCGGCTTAGCTTATCATTTGTCATTTTCATAGACAGTGTATCGGAATTTGGTTATAAATAATTTTCGACAACACTTATAAGAAGGAGGATGGAGAATACAGAACCAATTAATTAACAGAAAAATTATGAATCTTACTGTTTAGACAGTACTGAACAAATTATCTCTATACAATCTTATCCTACTAGTATTAAAAAGGCGAAAGTTTGTGAGTGTGGATGTATGTTTGTTACTCTTTCACTGTGAATCCGCTGAACCAATATTTATGAAATTTTACACGCGAACGAAAAAGCGGGTAAAAGCTAGTTAGTAATATTGTGATGAAAACAATCAATGGCAGTCCTAAGGAAGTCATGCAAATGATTTTGCATTTTATGCAAGACCAATAATAAAATAAAGTTTTTTATGCATTAAGTTGTTAACAATATCAAACAATACATAATTACATGAAAAAGCTGAAGAAATTACTTCCAATTATAACAGAAAGTTTTATTACTTATTTTGAGTAATTGAACTAAAATAATAAAAAAGACATTTCACCAATAGACAAGTTAAAATAAGAGATTTTAATGTTTGTATTATATCACATTAAATTTTAAAATCATAGTTTATTTTTATTTTCTATAAATGGTTAAAGTCGATAGGCTAGGAAAACTGTAAAACACACCTACATTTAATGTGTAACTGTGTAATGCATCATTTGAATGTTTTATTAGGACTCTATCTACCTTTTGTTTTTTATCTGAGATGGACACATCATAGAGACAATATCTGGAAAAGTTTAAATATGAAATTTAATGGTAGTTAGATAGCTAGTTTTAAACTTTTGTGATTTATACTAATTATTATAATAAACAAATGGGTCACATGGCGATAACTTCGAGTTTCTGTAGATTTCGATCCACTGTGGTTGTGAACTGACTGGTAGTCAAGTCAGTCAGTTAGTGAAAATGGTGGAAGCGACTGCCAAAATGTTCGAACCTTACACAAAGGTCATCATCTTCCTGCCCTTATCCCACTATGAGTGGGATCGGCACAACATGTTACAAACATGTTGTCACATGATTTGGCTATGTATTTTACGACTCCTCGGTAAGAAAGAGGGTGGTCTATTTTACTGAACCGGATACCACACGGCGGGTCGACTTACCTTAGTCGCCTTTTACGACACCTCGGTAAGAAAAGAGGGTGGTACTATTCTATTCAGCCGGATACCACACGGCACGAACCTTACACAAAGGTAACTCTAGCTTATCACCATGTGACCCGTTTGTTTAAATAATAATGAAATTCAATTTCTAAATATTTTAGTATCTTTTTTTATATGAAACTAAGTATATTTCCCTAAGCTTAAACCTGATTGTGCTATGCTTTATCTTTTGGGTTTGTATTAGGGATATATTAATGTTCCTTTAGGAAACATCACCGAGTAATTATTCTGGTGATGCGTCGACACAAGGAATACATTTGAGTACAATATAAGTCTTATTCTTCTTCTTATTCTTCTTCCTGGGACATTACAACCCTTTATGGGTCCTAGCTTCCTCAACGAGCCTTTTCCACTTTGCTCTGTCCCTGGACTCCCATGTCCAAGACATGACTTTGCTATGAAAAGCCTGGCATCCTGTCTCCAAGATGTGACTTTGCCACAACACAACAATATAAGTATTATAAGCAAAATGCTGCGATAGCCCAGCAGTAAGGCCGTGTGAGGAGACTCTTTTACGAGGTGAGGGGTTCAAACCGAGATAGGCACCAATGAGTTTTCTGTTAAAACTTATTTGTGTCAATTTATCACATTCTTTTGGTGAAGGAAAACATTGAACAAAAACCTGCATATCTCTAGAGTATAGCAGGCATTTTGTTTGCAACTGTGCTACCTTTTTAATACAAACATTTAGACAGTGCACAAATCTGTTCAGTATATTTTGAGAAAATCAATCAGATACATACAAATGGTTTTTGAGAACTTTATTTTATAATATGTATATCTTATATCTATATATATAAAAGAAAGTTGGTCTAAGTTACACTATTTATAACTCAAGAACGGATGAACCAATTCGGCCGAAAATTGGTGGAGAGGTTGCTTAGAACCAGGAAACGGACATAGGATACCTTTTATCCCGTTCGACCGCATTTATTTTATCCCGTCAAGTCACTATAAATCGTGGTATTACAAGAACGACTATGACATGGAAAAACAAAACATAAATGACAGCTAAACGTAATTTAGTCTTTGGGTAAGTATGGTAAAAATTTGACAATTATCAAAATAGTAGTAGCTATAAACGTTACCACATAGTATAAAACAAAGTCGCTTTCTCTGTCTGTCCTTATATATCTATGTTTGCTAAATCTTTAAAACTACGCAACAGAATTTGATGCGGTTTTTTTTTAATATATAGAGTGATTGAGGAGGAAGGTTTATATGTATAATAAAATTCAATATGGAATAGAGAAATACTGTGATTATCACTGAGTGACACAGGCTATATGCTTTATACCCGTGCGAAGCTGGGGCGGGACTCCTAGTTTTATATAAATAAATGTCCGCAACAGTATATGTCTAGCTTTTTAGGTTAGCCCACTTTAACCATTTTTATGGTTATCAAATACTATATTACACGGTTTAAATCTTGTCACACGGGTGGAGCTGCTGGAGATTGCTAGGATGTTTTAAACGTGCATCAACTGTAGAATGTCATTACATCTTCCCTCTTTCTCTATTTAATAGTTTTCCCTATATACATTTTCATATCTTGTTGCAGAGTCTATCAGTAGCCCGACCGCTCGTGTCGGTGTACTCGGAGAAGAGTGAGAAGGTGGCTGATGCCTCCATCCCACTTCCGTTTGTGTTCAAGGCACCAATCCGCCCAGACCTGGTCAACGATGTCCATGTATCAATGTCTAAGAATGCCAGGCAGCCGTACTGCGTAAATAAAGAAGCTGGTAAGTAATGGAATCATTAAATGACTTCCTTAAGTTAATTTATAGAAATAGGCGTTACATAGAAACCGGTTATACTCATGTCTTATTTTATCGGATGAGCCTCTAATTTCAGAAAAAATAAGACAAGTATGAACATGATAGCTGATTTCTTAAATAGGCGTTACTTCATGAAGTTCTATATTTTACTATTTCCCGGCCAATCTTAGTTTTATCAATATAGTAACCAGGGCTTCTTAAACTGTGGGTCCCCTGGGGGTCACGAGACTACTGAAAGCAAAAGGCGTCCCAAGATCTGATACTTTTCAATCATTATTGATACAACTACATGGCTGCAGCTGTGCTTTAAAGAACTTTTCTAACAAAGATTTTTCTCCTCCTAAGTTCCTTCATTACCCCTTTTCATTAAATTTAATTAAATAGATTTTATGAAATTCATGATTGGTTAGTTTACATTATAAATAAAATTTTAAAATTAGTATACACACTACGTACAAATATAAATACAAATAAAAATCATACAAAATACTATTGTACTTTTATTATAACTATTTTTTGAAAAAAGCGGCAATGCAAAACTGTTATTTACATTGTAAAATAGTGCGATATTACATCTACATCTACGGTTAATATATATTTCATTATATGGAGGAGGGGGAAGCCCTGGTATAAACCAATATATGTGAAAGTCTGTCTGTGTTTACAAAACATTGCATTATTATATTTCAACACTCAAGTCAGCGAGTGTAAAATTGGTGGTAAAATTAGCAAGATATATTGCAAGCTTACTATTAAAGTGATCTAGTTCAAAATTAGGGTTAATCGAGCTAGATAATTTAAATAATTTATAGAATTAGGTGTTACTTTGCAGATATCCATAATACAAAAGTAATAATAAAATTATTTTGCTATAATCCGCGATAAAATAAAATAGAAAATATCATCATCTTTCTGCCCTTATCCCACTCTAAGTGGGGTTGGCACAACATGTTACAAACATGCTGTCACGTGATTTGGCAGTGTTTTTACGACCGGCCGCCTGCCTGACGTCAACTTACCTCTGTCGTATTTTACGACACCTCGGTAAGAAAGAGGGTGGTCTATTCTACTAAACCGGATACCACACGGTGGGTCAACTTACCTTAGTCGCCTTTTAGACACCTCGGTAAGAAATGAGGGTGGTCTATTCTACTCAGCCGGATACCACACGGCGGGTCGACTTACCTTAGTCGCCTTTTACGACACCTCGGTAAGAAATGAGGGTGGTACTATTCTATTCCGCCGGATACCACACGGCGAAAATAAAATAGAAAATATATATAATGCTAAATGTAGAGTTGACAATCCGTTTTCACAAAGCTGAAGCAGCAGAAGCTGTGATAGCAGCAGAAGATGTGATGTGATAGGGGTTCGAACCTGGGCAGACACCAATGAGGTTTTCTGTTAAAACTTGTGTCTAATTGATAATTTCAATTTATCACACGCTTTTCGCTGAAGGAAAACATCGTGAGGAAACCTGCATATCTCTAGAGAATTCTGGAGATATGTGTAACCAACCAATCCACATTGGAGCAGTTTGGTAGGTGTTAGCTTCAATCCTTCTCTCTAAAAACAGAGAGAAGTGGCCTATTCCCATCAGTGGGAGAGTAACAGGCGGCTACTTACTTACACTAAGTATTATTCCAATTTGCCACTAGACAACTTTTTTGAATTCAGTCACTTTTATACTAACTGTGCGATATGCACTGTATGTCCACATTCAACAAGTATGTTTTGCTGTTGAGTGTTACTGCGGAACAGTGCAAAATTAATGTGACAATATGGCGTTCTGGGTCTATCCTATGATTGGCACGGGTGCAAATTTGTTACTACAATCCCGCTTCTGAACCGTTAGGGTTGAAGTAGAAAGGAATTTTCGATTAAGCCTACGACTTTTAAGCTGTGATGGCCTAGCGGTGCTACCGTGTGAATCTCTAGAGACGATCATGGGTTCAAACCCGGGCAGACACCAATGAGTTTTTCTGTTAAAATTTATGTGTCTAATTGATAATTGCAATTTATCACATGCTTTTCGGTGAAGGAAAACATCGTGAGGAAACCTGCATATCTCTAGAAAATTCTAGGGATATGTGTAACCTACCAATCCGCATTGGAGCAGCGTGGTAGGTCTTAGCTCCAACCCTTCTCTCCAAAAATGGAGAGAGGAGGCCTATGCCCAGCAGTGGGATAGTAACAGGCCGTTACTTACTTACTTTTACTACGACTTTTAAAATTGTTATTATCATTATCAATCAAAAGTTATCAAGACTTCATTGCGGTTTTAATCTTTCCACGCGGGCTGAACACCTGGCGATTGCTATTAATGTATAACCTAAATTAAAGTGAACAAAGAATCGCATATAGCTTCTACATTCTATATTTTTGCTCGCAGGACATCAAACTAGTGCTGAATCATGGGGTACCGGTCGCGCTGTAGCCCGTATACCGCGTGTACGGGGTGGAGGTACTCACAGGTAAGGCAACAGGCTAATTGCCTTATTTCTTCATATATCTGAAAAATGTTTTATAAAACAAACTGGGAGAAAAAATCGTTACTCAGCGGTATGACCAAACACTATATGTAATTAGGGATGTGCAACAAAGTCGATTAATAAATAATCGAATTTTTTCGCTTTAAAATATCGATTTTTAAAAATAAAATTTTAAAAATAAAGTTTCCTCATTTTTCATTACCTCGGGGTCTTTAAGTTACTGATTGGATGCGTCCCGGCGGTTTCGATTGTGTTATCAAGAATATTTCTGATGATCTATAAACCTATAAAGCTGTGGTAGCCCAACGGTAACACCGTGCGCCTCTTTCGAGGAGGTCTAGGGTTCAAACCCCGGGCAGGCACCAATGAGTTTTCTAGTAAAACTTATGTGTCTAATTGATAATTGCAATTTATCACACGCTTTTCGGTGAAGGAAAACATCGTGAGGAAACCTGCATATCTCTAGAGGATTCTGGGGATATGTGTAACCTACCAATCCGCATTGGAGCAGCGTGGTAGGTCTCAGCTCCAATCCTTCTCTCCAAAAACGGAGAGAAGAGGCCTATGCCCAGCAGTAGGATAGTAACAGGCCGTTACTTACTTACTTACTTATAAACCTATACAGTACAAGCTCCTTATTCGCGCTTCCTTCATTCGCGAATCGAATCGGTACATACATATACATATATATTTAAATAAAAGCATGCCCTCCTTTGTCAACGCCTCGTCAAGCAGACTAATAGAAAGATAAATAAAAAAGACAACTACGCCTAGATTGCGTTTTCAAAAGCAATCGGCGTTGTTTGCTCCGTTTGGCGGTTATTTTGAGGTAAGCCGCCTCCGCCGCGGTCGATGTTGTAAACAAACAGAATATTTAGAAAAAACAAATTTATGCCTAAATCTGAATATAATATGTAAATCAAAATCATCATCTTCCTGCCCTTATCCCACTCTAAGTGGGGTCGGCACAACACGTTATAAACATGCATGTCACATGATTTGGCTGCGTTTTTTTACGATCGGCCGCCTGCCTGACGTCAACTTACCTCTGTCGTATTTTACGACACCTCGGTTAGGTTCACTCGGTCACCACCATGAGGTTGGTCCATTCTACTAAACCGGATACCACACGGCGGGTCGACTTACCTTAGTCGCCTTTTACGACACCTCGGTAAGAAATGAGGGTGGTACTATTCAGCCGGATACCACACGACGTATAATATGTAAATCAAAATGTAAAATCAAAAACTTATTTTATTCTAAACTGATTTTTATTATTGCTTTTTTTATTTCGTTTCTTAGTAACCTATCGCCTATAACCCTATATAAATTACCATTCCATATTCACGGTTTCTGTATTCGCGGCATATTTACGGAACGTATAGCCCGCGAATAAAGAGCTTTACTGTATATAGAAATACATGAGTAGGTAAGGTTTGGACATTCAGTTTATATTATCCCTGTGACCTTACTCACTTCGTAGTTTGCGAAGTGGGAGTCACTACGGCAGGGTATAAAATAATTCCTAAATCGCGAACGCGGTTGTTTCTATTGCCAACCGCGTCTCGACATTTGGAAGACATAGTTACGTGCATGGTTCGTGAATTGTGAGGAAAATAGCTGATGATGGAGTCTCTCTCCTGATGATGCTTCGGTTGCGGGGCGAAATGATTGTTAAGTTTGTGATATTGAACATATGTAGTGCTTGTGTATTGTGGTGGCGGTGGTGGAGGTTTGTGCATGTGTTTTTACGAATCCTGCATGTATCAGGTATGATAACCGATTGTCCACTTTACATTTAGCATTATATATATTTTCTATTTTACTTCATCGCGGTTTATAGCAAAATAATTTTATTATTACTTTTGTACGTCTAATCTAGTCCGCGGCTCTGTTGCTACTGACGTGGTGCGCTTAAAAACTGTATGGATAGTGATGTGGATTTTGACAGCAGCGATGGTGGCGCCTCTTTAACTTGTTCTCTGTCGCTCTGGTCTTCGTCATCGGATGCATGGCTTAACTGTCAGTGGTGTGATTCCAGGTCTGGGCAGGGTGCTTTCGGCAACATGTGCCGCGGCGGGCGCATGTTCGCGCCCACCAAGCCGTGGCGGCGCTGGCATCGCCGTGTTAACCTGCGCCAGAGGAGGGCGGCCGCTGCTGCCGCGGTCGCCGCCGCAGGAGTACCAGCCCTGGTACAGGCTAGAGGTCAGTATTAGACACGTCTAATCTTTCTTACCGAGGAGTCGTAAAATACGACTAAGGTAAGTTGACGTCAGGCAGGCGGGTGGTCGTAAAATACATAGCCAAATCATATGACCCCACTTAGAGTGGGATAAGGGCAGGAGGATGAGTTAAATGAGTTACTCCATTGTTTAGATATTGTACTAATCTCACATCATGTGTGTCCTGAGAGCGCCTTGTCTAACGTAGTTCTCTCCGCAGACACTGCAAGCATTTCGCCGCCTGCTGGCTTTGCTTGCATGAACTCTCTTCAGGTGTTGCTTGAGGCCGTCCGCGTCCCTGAAAGAATATTGTTAATATTGAACATGCAAAAATAGTTCGTAATGCAGATTCATAGAGTCATAGAGTTCAAATTAGAATGGGGTGGGGGTAATTTACGAACATGCAAAAAGAGATCGTAAAGTATATGTAACATAGTTCAAGTTCGTTTGACGCTGATGCTCTGGAACATTCACGTTGAAGAATCGTGTTCTGTATCCCCGCTACTCGCGAACAGTCGCGAACATGCTTAAAATCAGTTCTTTGTTATTCTTCAGCTTCAACATCCTCCTGCCCCTTTCCCGCTCTAAGTGGGGTCGGCACGACATGATATAAACATGTTGTTACGTGATTTCGCTACGTATGTTACGACCGACTGTCTGACGTCAATTTACCTTAGTCGCCTTTACGACACCCCGGTAACAACGATGGTGGTCTATTTTACTCAGTCGGATACCACACATAATATGGAGGTTTCCTCACAATGTTTTCATTCACTGAAAAGCATGTGATGAATTGTAAATATCAATTAGACATAAGTTTTAACAGAAAAGCTCATGGGTTCATACTCAGGACACCACAAAAAAGTTTGCAGTCTCACTGCTCGTTATAAATACAAATATCAAATTATTTTAATCAGGTCACATCATAGAGAAGATCCCAGAATTGCCGTTGGTGGTCTCCGACAAGGTTCAAGAGATCAACAAGACCAAACAGGCTGTCATTTTCCTGAGACGTGTCAAGGCCTGGTCTGATGTCCTTAAGGTGAGTTGATGAATTCTTATTTATTAAATCTTCATTCATATTGCTAACATTATCGATTAATGACTAGATTAGTACTTAATCACTTAACTGTGATGAACGAGTATACTCGTCATGGGAAGTGGCAAAATTTTGTGCGTTGACGAGTATACTCGTCATAGAGAAGTGGCAAAATTTTGTGCGTTGACGAGTATACTCGTCATAGAGAAGTGGCAAATTTTGTGTATTGACGAGTATACTTGTCATGGAGCAGCGATAAAAATCTTGTACATCGACGAGTATACGCGTCATAGAGAGCGACAAGATTTGTGTGTTGAGAAAAATAGTCGTCATGGAGAAGTGACAAATAGTGTGTTAACGAGTATAGTCGTCATGGAGAAGTGACAAAATGATGTGTTGACGAGTATACTCGTCATGGAGAAGTAACAAAATGATGTGTTGACGAGTATAATCGTCATAGAGAAGTAACAAAATGATGTGTTCACGAGTATACTCGTCATGGAGAAGTGACAAAATTTTTTGTATTGACGAGACAGAAAGAAGCTATTGTTGTTTTTATTCAAAAGAATAAAGACCACGCGAAGTTGCGGGTAAAAGATATGAAATGAATAAAATGCCTTGGAATCTCTGAATTCTATTGTTTTTGCTACATATATATCTATCTACAACAAACTATAAATCATTTTTCGCTTCAATAAAACCCCTAGTCCCTATTCTATATTAGCAGTTAACATATAAGAATAAGAATAAGAATAAGAAAAACTTTATTTATGTGGCACATTACAACACAGGGCGAAGAGTAACAAGATGACAAATGACAATGGTAAAAGATGAGAAAAAAAAAAGTAAAATAAAAATAAGACAAAATATACGTAACTTAAAAATAAAAAAAAGAAACAAACAATATTAATACCTAAAATTACCTTAAACTACTTCACCAACAACTCCCAGCGAGATAATGTGCCTTCACAAATTGGAGAACCACTCGGCTATTGTTGAGGTCGCAAGACCCTAACACCGATTTTCAGTGGTCACCAGTAAGGGCGCGCATACGCCCGACAGTGGCTTTTCGACTATTCAGTCTAGCATATAGATAGTATATCTTATAAATTAAATTCTCTTATTGCAATGTTATTTTACATACTCCTCCGAAACAGTTGAGACTATTTTAATTAAATTTTATATGCTTCTATGTTTATGTCCCAGATAAATAATGATAAAAAATTATGTGCAGCGTGTGTAAGTAGTGCATCTTAAGTGAAAGAATTATATTAAATTTAAATAAAAAGAGCATTAATTTTATAAAATCAACATTTGTTCAGGTATCATACAACCAAGTCTGTCTTTGTACGTCTAATAAGTGTAACTTGTAATTTTTACGAAAACTATATAAATTTTGTGAATTTCGGATAGGCGGTGGGATATTGTTCCAGCACTTGGATGCATTATACCTGAAACTACCCTGAAACGCGGCTGTGCGGTGGTGTGGCGTAGGTATGATATATGACGATGCCCTCGTGCCACGTATAGCATAGTAATCACTTGCCCATTTGAGCTTATGATACAGATAAGTAGGTACTCTATACTTAATTATACCAAAAAGCATAGTAGCGAAGTGAAGTTGCCATCTGTAATTCATTTTTAATATACCAGATTTAAAAAGGAAAGGTGAAATGTGCGTACGAGGCGGGATGCTAAAACAAAACCGGGCACAAGCATTCTGTACCTTTTGAATAATTCGCTTAGATCTAGAAAGTAGTCGCGGTCCATAGACAGCATAAGCGTAATTAAACTTCGATAAGACAATGGATTCACATACCCGAATTCGTATTTCAGTACTTAAGTAACTACGTATCTGATACAAAACCTTTAAACGGTAGAAACAATTATTTGCTGTACTAGTAACATGCTTTTCAAACCTCAGGCACTGATCCATAACCACACCAAGATTGCGAACCTCAGTTACGCGATCTATGGGTTGGCCACTAATCAAAACTCGAGGATCGTAACTGGAAATTGTATTAATCTGGTGGGGTGTACCTAAAATTATGTACTTTGTTTTATTTGGATTCAAAACTAGGCTATTATCATTTGACCATGCTGCTAATCGACTCAGATCTTCATTTAACTTATTTGTGGCTGAAGCAGTGTGTTCAGGTTTAAATGATATATATAGTTGTATGTCGTCCGCATACATATGGTACTTACAATTTTTAATAGTCTTAACAACATCAGCACAGTATAGAATGAAAAGTATGGGCCCCAATATAGATCCCTGAGGAACGCCTCTCGTAACTGTTGCACTTTTTGATAACGAATTGGTACCATCGATATTTTTTACTTCTACTGATTGAACACGGTTAGTAAGATAACTGGCAAACCAGTTAACCGTATGAGGACTGAAGCCATAGTAACTGAGTTTTGACAGAAGTAGTGGTATATGTAGAGTATCAAATGCTCTAGAATAGTCAAGGAGAACGAGTATCGTTCCTTCACCAGAGTCTTGTGCGCTAAGGATGTCATCCACAACATCCATCAACACAGTGGTAGTACTACGTTTTGGGCGATAACCTGATTGATTTTGGGGAAGAATGTCATTTAAATCTAAAAATTCTGCCATTTGTTTAGCTACAACTTTCTCTATAATTTTTGAGATACAAGGCAGAATACTAATGGGACGTAGATCTTTAAGTTCTTTTAGATTTTCGCCTTTAGGAATAGGTTTAATAAGAGCTTTTTTCCAGTTGTCCGGAAAAACGCCTTGTATAAAAGAAGTATTTATTAAGGAAACAATGACATCAATCGTTATCGACATGGTGGATAACAGCATATGGAGAGAAATGCCATCTATTCCAGTAGCATTAGACTTGAGAGTTAACAGAATTTTTGTAACAATGCTGGCATCTACAGGTTGAAAAGAGAATATAGAGTCAGTATATTTGTTAAGTAAAAAATAATTTTTATATTCCAAAGGTACATTAGCATGTCCAGGAATGTTTAAAAAGTAAGCGTTTATTACATCAGGGTTCCTTAAATGACTCGGCAATACACAATCTTTGCTACTTTTAATACTAACGTGCCTCTTCAAATGTTTCCATAATATTTGTGACTTCTTAATATTAGAATTAATATAAAAATTAAAATAAGCGATTTTTTCATTGTTTATAGCTGTTTTTACCAACTGTTTAAGTTCTTTGTAATAAATTAAATGTGAATCTTTTTTACTATTTATAGCTCGAACATGTGCTTTATCGCGAGTTTGCATCATAAGTTTAATATTGTGTGTTATCCAAGGATAGTGATGTGTTTTGATATTTAATAATTTGACAGGTGATAGAATGTCAAAAACAAAGTGAAAATATTTATTTAATTCTGTCACCATTTCATTTATATTTTGCATTAATGTAATACCAGTCCAATTTAAGGAATTTAAAAGTGCACTTAGGTCTTTATCATTTATATCCTTAATATTTCTACTTAAAAATTTTTTTGGAATAAATTTTTGCCTGGGTATATCAAGTTCGCAAAAAATAAACGCATGGTTACTTAGCTCCGATATGTAGTCAACCTTAACTTGATTAACTTTAGCATCGGTGCATATGATATCGAGTAACGTGCGACTGTCATTACTAAAGTGAGTTGCTTCATTCACATATTGTTTTAAATTTGTCCAATCTAAAAACTCACGTAATAAGATAGTGTGGGAGCTATTTTTATCCAAAAAATTTATATTAAAATCTCCAAGTAAGATTAAATAATCATAGTACCCTAATGAAGCGACAGTGTCGGATATTGCATCAATAAAAGTTTGTACGTTCAGCCATGGTGGTCTATATGCTGTACCAATTACGATTAGTTTAGCATTCATGTTAATACTGAGCCACATTTGCTCCACCATTGGGCAATCTGGATGGGCTAACATTCTGATGGCGATATCACTTTTAATGTAAAAACCGACCCCCCCGCCTCGTGATCGCACTGCCGGTGGTCGCGGGAGGTGACGTAAGCGATAGCCTGGTACCACTGGAGCACGTCCAGTTTGTCCTTCTTTCAACCATGTCTCATTAAGTCCCATGATGTCTACTTTGTGACGATCCATTGCTACCAAAAGCTCATCATGACCCGTGCCTAGAGAGCGACAATTTAGAAACCCAATTTTTAGTTTTTTCGGTCTAGCCATTTGAAACAATAAAATAATACAGAGGTGTGAGAACACCAGGTGAAATAATATTCAACGCAGTCCTTATTAATAAATATACCATATTCTGAATAATATCCCATATATTAATGCAATAAGAAACAGTTATTAGATATAGCATGCACAGAAAATACAGTTTGTTAAGATAACCCTTAGCATTATTTTTTGTGTGTGACATTACAGTAGTCTCCGAAAGTATGTTGGCGAAGTAATGTGAAATTACAAAACAAAACAGACAAGTAACCTTGTCTAACTCTAATACAAAGATTGACATTCCAAAATATACAAAATAAACAATTGATACAGTGCCTCTAAACATAAAATTGGAATTCGGTATGAGGTCACTTTGCTTGAACACAAAAGAATTACAAATAGTATAATATGCGACACAATAATATCGGTATAACGTTAATGTTGATATAACAATGCAACGGTCGTAACTATAAATGTATGTATAGTAAACAATTATAATCTTTAAGATAGTAATAGCTAATTTCAGATCCCATATAAAATAAGTAAACCTCAAATTTATGTCCCCCCAAAAAAAGTTGTTATGTCTGTTTCCGAGCGTACACGATGCACCGGTTCATTTGTTCTGCAACGTATATATATTTTCCCTCCCCTAGTCCAGATGTAACGCCAGCCCTTTTTATGGCCTTCCTCTCTTGCCTTATGGAACAGAAGTCGATTAGTACGCGTGAGGCGCTCGTTAACGTAAAACCGGCGTGGTGCACAATCTATAATGCCACTACTGTCAGCGCCCCGGCGAACGCGCGCGGCCCGAATCAAATCATCGCGCACTGCGCGGCGCGCAAGGCGCACCACAATACGGCGCGGCCGCTGGGTATCTCCCGAGACTGACGGCGCTCCCCGACGGGGTCCCAGTCTCTCTGCACTAACGATGTCACGGCTTTCTAGGTTTACGTCAAGTTTCTTTGCTACGAGACTAACGACATGTATGATATTTTCACCATTTAATTCTTCTAAGCCCGTTATTTCGATGTCGTTCAATAATAACTCCTGATCCCGGTCATTTATTTCCGCTCTTAACTGTGCAATAGTATCCTGTGTACAATACCCATTCCCTTCACGCAGATGTTGGCTCCCGTCACCCGACACTTGCTGCTCTAAACGATCTAATCGTTTTTCGACATCATTAACACGTTGGCAGTAATCGGTCATGGTAGTGTTGAGTAACGCTAGTTCATTTCTAAACGAAGACATTTCCTTCGTAAACTCCAAACGCAGAAGCCTTATCTCATGAACAATAGAGGATTGTGTGTTATCCCCGCTATTTGGATCAGTGAAAATATCATCTTCTATATTACCACCTTTATCTAAATCAGGCAGCGAAGCGGTCATGCAGCTATCTCCAGGATTGTTAGCCCTTCTTTTACAGTCTCGACAATGCCATTTAGGGGGTATACGACTAGTTGGACTAATATTCATACACGCTCGATGGTAAACAATAAGGCATTTAGCACATCTAGCGCCATCTCCCGTCGCAAAGAACCTTCCGCAAAAGTTGCACTTGTTTGTCATTATTGAACAATTATTGATTAATGTGGAATAATATTTTCCTTTTCAATTAGTACTCCTACCAACCACTAGATGGCAGTAACAGGCCAGAAATGTGGTATATTCGAAGAATATCAAGATATGAACATTTTTAGCAACTTTAACCGTTATTGTTCACTTTATGTATTAATATTATCCCTCCAGTTCATAATATATACGATCAAATCAAAAATTATTTTTAACAGTTCACTTTTATAAAACGAAGGTAAACAACTTCACAGATAATTTTGCACTTTCTTATATAGTACTTATTAATTCAAATTTCAAAGTTAATATCACTTTTAGTTACATAAAAAACTTAGAAAATCACTTGTAATCTATCTTCAATAAATAAAACGTAAATTTACATATTAAAATAATATAAATGGCATAGCCGATAAGCTGACACTGACGCGCGTCTACCCGCACTTTATTAACTGTATGGTATTCCATGTGGGACGAGATTATAATTTTTCCAATTAACAGATCAGCTGGTTTAACTTTCCAGCTGATTATAAACTTGGAAAGACAAGCTTGCATATACCGCACGTTTAGTGTTTAAGACCTAATTCAAAAAAGTATTGTGGCCAATTGAAATAAAGCGTACCGTCTACAGAACTCGTGAGTGTCACAGATACCCATAACTTGAAAGAGCAAAAAAACTAGCTTTTTTACAGTATGTATGGTGATCTCTAGATGGCATTGAAATAAGGATTACGATGTATCTAACACAATAAAGCCTAATTTTGTTTTAGGTCACTTTAATACTATGCTTGCGACATCACTACATAGTATAAAACAAAGTCGCTTTCTGTGTCAGTCCCTATGTCTCCATATCCCTATGTATGCTTAAATCTTTAAAACTACGAAACAGATTTCAATGCGGTTTTTTTTTAAATATATAGAGTGTTTAAAGAGGAAGATTCATATATATAATAACATTCAATACGGAGTAGAAAAATACTATAATTTTTGAAGTTTCTAATGTGATGTCGTAAATAATTACATTTTTTCCGCTTACATTGCAAACGCAGGCTGAACCCTACGAGATTTATCAAAATGATGTACTAAGTCTTTGTACACCTTGAAAAGGTCTACAGAAAAGTCCGCGACGGTATATGTCTGTCTCTTATTGATAACCCACAATAGCATTTTTTGTCATTTTCTTTTTACGAAAAATAATACCTTATTTCCGCAGCAATTTTTATACAATACAGCATTAATCCTTATCCAATTAAGTAACTTAAATAAATAGTTGATTTAATATAGATCAATATGGCCGTTTACAGCATGTAATTTAAGTGAACATTTTCGGAGATATTACAGATTTAAAATGCCGTGAGGACGCCGCGCTTCGCCCTATAACATTTCGACTTTAGCAGCGATGTCACTCTTTCAAGAGTTTGTTTAAAGACATTCTGTAATTAATTGTAAAAATAAAATACATAGGGAAAATGTAAAAGTAAATAAGTAAAAATGTACTATATGAATTTAGATATTCCAAAGATAGCAGGAAATCTTCTTAGTATAGGGAGAGGGGAATTGTTTTTCTCCAAATTTAACGCGTGCAGGCCACGGGCAGTAATGAATAAATCAAAACTACTCGATCGATTTTAATCATTTTTTTACACTGACTGACAAGGGATATATATTTTATACCCGTGCGAAGCAGGGGCAGCCGCTAGTGTATAATATAACAATATAATATTTCAAAATTTTTTATGTTACATAAATAACGAACATAAGTTTTAATAGAAAAACTCATTGCCCAGGTTTGAACCAATTACCTTCTCGAAAGAGTCGAATGGTGTTACCGCTGGGCTATCAACGCTTTTTTACATGGAATACAATAGAATGTTTTGTTACATTAGTTATTTGTTACAGGTGTACAAATCACAACGTCTGCGCGCCGGCAAAGGTAAAATGCGCAACCGACGTCGCGTGCAGCGCAAAGGTCCGCTCATTGTATACAATAAGGATCAGGTAAATATAATTTACCTAACCAGCTAAAGATATAGAAAACAAAAGTAATAATAAAATTATTTTGCTTAATAAAATATTATTACTTTTTTAAACTACCAAGGGTAAGTACTACGCTTCTCTTCAGCCAGACATCCCAAGACGACCATGGTTTTTTTCTCCATAGATATGCAGATAGATGGGTTTCATCTACAATCTCTCGCTTACGTCTTGGTCACTCATGCACACCTGTACACCTAGCTAAGCTCCGGATTAGGGACAACTCGATCTGCGAGTGTGGTTTAGGCGAAGGCACTGTATCCCACGTCCTTTTGATTTGTCCTAAGCTCCTTCGCCCTTTATATGATATTCTCCCATCCAAAATCCCTCGTCCTATAAATGTTGAATGTTTGTTAACGTCTGTGTTTAGTCCTTATTGTAAATATATTAAGTGTAATAAATTAAAATTGTAAAAAATATATATTGATTATAAGTATTTTCACGTAACATGTAAATTATATGTATATTTATGTTGTGTTGTCCTATTTGTTTCAGGTGACGGGTAAAACATAAAGTTCCCACTATTTGTAACATATAATCAAAATTCAGTTTTATTCTCTAGTTCACCGTACAATCTCCTTTGTGTGTTCTCTACCTTACGTGACATTGGCGAAGTATTCTGTGCAAATAATGCACTCCTGAAAGCCATTCATTGAAAATTGAATTGAATTACTTTTTTATTACAGATCTCCGCAAAGTAACGCCTAATTCTATAAATTATTTAAAGATATAGAATTGAAATTCTTTGGAGGAAGCTTTTACCCGAAAGGGGTCCATACATAAAACTGACCCATAAGACTGAAAATAGTTCTAAATATTTCCTAGTTAATAATATTTTTCTATTTAAATTTTGATTTTTTTTAATATTGTCTTTTAAATTATCCGCCGTGTGGTATCCGGTAGAATAGAATAGTAGCACCCTCTTTTCTTACCGAGGTTTCGTAAGAGGCAACTAAGGTAAGTCGACCCGCTATGTGGTATCCGGCTGAGAAGAATTGATCACCCTTATTTCTTACCGAGGTGTCGTAAGAGGCGACTAAGCTAAGTAGACCCATCATGTGGTATCCGGTAGAGTAGAATAGACCACCCTCTTTCTTACCGAAGTGTCGTAAAATACGACTAAGGTAAGTTGACTCACCGTGTGGTATCTGGTTAAGTAGAATAGACCACCCTCATTTCTTACCGAGGTGTCGTAAAAGACGACTAAGGTAAGTCGTCCCGCCGTGTGGTATCCGGCTGAGTAGAAGAGACCACCCTTTTAATTATATATAGATTTTGACTTCTTTTTCAACTCTGCATATAAATATAAATTATTTTTATTTATACGATTGTTTTTATAATATGTATGGACTAAATAAAGCTGAATTATTATTATTATTATTAAATATAATGTTACTTTTACCCAGGGCAAGGTTTAATGCCGTGTGGTATCCGACTAAGTGAAATAGACCATCCTCATTTCTTACTGAGGTGTCGTAAAAGGCGACTGAGGTATGTCGGTACCCGCCGTGTGGTATCCGGCTGAGTAGAATAGATCACCCTCATATCTTACCGAAGGGTCGTAAGAGACGACTAAGGCAAGTCGACTCGCCATGTGGTATCATGTTTAGCTTATTATTATTAAGTAAAAAATTAAGTAGCGGCCTGTTACTATTTCACTGCTGAGATTCGGCCTCTGCTCTCTGTTTTTGGAGAGAAGGATTGGAGCTAAGACCTACCACACTGCTCCAATGCGGATTGGAAGGTTACACATATCACCAGAATTCTCTAGAGATATGCAGGTTTCCTCACCGAAAAGCGTGTGATAAATTGCAATTATAATAATAATAATAAATATATGGGACACACACACGGTCGTCTGTCCCCAAAGTAAGTAACTTAATACTTGTGTTATGGACAGACAACTGGTGAATATATACTTGTTATAGAAGTAACAATGGTGCTCTATAGTTGCTATAATAAATAATGGGTCCATGCGGATATTTACATCGTCGGCGTAACTGGACCATAGGACGCCGTCACCGGGCGGCAAATCATTGTAATCGGATATGTTGCCGCCAGCCCTTAGGAATAGCTATTTAATTTAATCATTCTGTCCTTAGCATCGAGCTAGGATAGACACTTTTAGTTTGTAGTTAGAATGTAGTTTTTATTAAAAAATAAATTAGTTTAAAATATTCTTTCCTTAGCATCGTGCTAGGAAAGATGCTTATTAATTTGTAATTAGTTTGTAATTTTTATATAGAAATAAATTAGTATTAGTTATTTTGGGTTTTCTTGAATCCTCCGACAGCGACTTCTGTAATTTACTTATATATTTTTTAAATACATACTTAAATACAAATATACACCCAGGCTCAAAGACCAACAAATTCATTTATAGAAAAATGTTGGCCCTCGGCGGGAATCGAACCCGCGACCCTCGGAGCTGAAGGCAGGGTCACTACCCACTGCTCCAACGGGTCAGTCAATTAGACACATAAGTTTTAACAGAAAAACTCATTGGTGTCTGCCCGGGTTTGAACCCGTGACCTCTTCGAAAGATTCGCACGGTGTTACCGCTGGGCTACAACAGCTTTTTATTATTAGGTTTAGCTCATTTAAATATTAAAAATGTATGCATCTTCGTTCCCAGGGCCTGACCCGCGCCTTCCGCAATATCCCCGGCGTGGAAATGCTCAGCGTGAACAAGTTGAACCTTCTCAAGCTGGCGCCCGGCGGTCACGTCGGCCGCTTCGTCATTTGGACCCAGTCCGCTTTCAAGAGGCTGGGTATGTACCTTTTTTTTTGTTATAAAGTAATCTAGTAGATGACCTAGCCTTGCTGGGTAATTTTTAAAATGATGTAAAAAAATTCAATAAAAAAAAAATCAAAAATAATAGGACAAGCCCGTTCCCCAAATGAACAACCATGACTTTACGTTTGACAGCGAAAAATTGTGATTGTATTTAACATAAATTTCAAAATTTAGAGCCTGAATACAGATATAAAAGGACATTTTCTTTAAATAAAACTTGTCTAGATCGATTTTTCTCCCCCAAAACCCCCTACATGCTGAATTTAAGGAAAATAGTTGGAGCCCTTTCCGAGATTCAGAAAATATATATATACATACAAGATTAACTCATTTAAATATTAAAGATATACGTGAAGCAAAAACTTTGGATACTTTTTACCGAAAATTGCGCTGATAGAGTATGTTTTGAAATTCAAATAATTCTTAATTCAAATTGACTTTTATAAGCACTTTTGAATCGTCAAATTACAATGAAGCTACGACTGGTTCGGAAAGGTGCTCTTACCGAGTAGAACCAGTAAGATACTCGGCGGTCAATCTTTTCAAAATTAAGTATTACAATAATGTATTTTTAATTAATAACCAATCAAAAAATTTACAATATTATTAACGCCGTGTGGTATCCGGCTGAATAGAATAGTACCACCCTCATTTCTTACCGAGGTGTCGTAAAAGGCGACTAAGGTAAGTCGACCCGCCGTGTGGTATCCGGCTGAGTAGAATAGACCAACCTCATTTCTTACCGAGGTGTCGTAAAAGGCGACTAAGGTAAGTCGACCCGCCGTGTGGTATCCGGCTGAGTAGAATAGACCACTCTCTTTCTTACCGAGGTGTCGTAAAAGGCGACTAAGGTAAGTCGACCCGCCGTGTGGTATCCGGCTGAGTAGAATAGACCAACCTCATTTCTTACCGATGTGTCGTAAAAGACGACTAAGGTAAGTTAACGCACCGTATGGTATCCGGCTGAGTAGAATAGATGAACTTCATTTCTTACCGAGGTGTCGTAAAAGGCGACTAAGGTAAGTCGACCCACCATATGGTATCCGGCTGAGTAGAATAGTACCACCCTCATTCCTTACCGAGGTGTCGTAAAAGGCGACTAAGGTAAGTTAACCCAACGTATGGTATCCGGCTGAGTAGAATAGACCACCCTTTTTCTTACCGAGGTGTCGTAAAATACCACAGAGGTAAGTTGACGTCAGGCAGACGGCCGGTCGTAAAAACGCAGCCAAATCACGTGACATCTTTGTAACATGTTGTGCCGACCCCACTTAGAGTGGGATAAGGGCAGGAAGATCATGATGATTATCTAATGCGCAATTTAATTCCAAGCTTTCTTATCATCAACACAGTCCTCAATAGTTTAATAAGCTTTGTGAATAAGTGTTTTTTTGTGGTCAATTTCCCGTGGTGGGAATTTCGACCACTGAGCGACCACTAGTTGCACTAAATGTCCACTCCATACATACAACATGTTGTGTGGAGTTACTGCGGAAATAGTGCTATATAATTGTGTCGACCAGGCGTTCCATGTGTTTTACATTTTGAGGCAAATGGGTGCAGTGTGGACACTACATCTTATTCAAATTGTATAAAAAAAGCTAAAAAAAAAACACGCTTTCCAACTAAAAAGGTGAAAAATATAAGTATTATTATGTATAATTAATGAGAATATTATTTTGCTATAATCCGCGATAATCCGTGCTAATCAGCTCTGCACATATTCACTTTGCTTACAACTTTTGGCGCAAAGCTTTGCGATTTTGTCGTGGAGTCTATCTCCTGCGATGCTTCGGTTACGGGGCGAAACAATTGCTGATATTGTTGTAGTGAATGTGTGCAGTGCTTGTGTATTGTTGTGTCATCGGTGTCGGGTAGTTTCTATTCTTAAATTTATAAAAAAAATCTGTTTATTTTACTTTCTTACAGCTTATTAGTTATTTTAATGCATTTTTCTTAAGTTTTTGGACAATTATTTTAAATATATATATTTAAATTAATTAAGAAATTGTCTGTGATTTATATTTATGCCTGTAATGGACCTACATACGAATCTTAGTTTATAATGATTGTTGGACAAACTTGTATGTAAGTTGTTGGCGTAATAAAGAAATAAATAAATAATTTTTAAATATATACTTAAATACAAATATACACCCAGACTCGAAGACCAACAAATTCATTTATAGAAAATGTTGGCCCTCGGCGGGAACCAAACCCGCGACCCGCGGAGCTGAAGGCAGGGTCACTACCCACTGCTCCGATCGGCCAGTAGCCCGCACATGTCTTGACAGACGTACATACATGTCTTACTATGTCTTGTTACAAAAATATAACTAATTTCATAGATTCGCTGTTCGGTTCATGGAAAACACCATCAAAGGACAAGAAGAACTTCAACCTGCCACAACCCAAGATGGCTAATACAGACCTTAGCCGGTTGCTCAAGTCCGACGAGATCAGGAAGGTTCTGCGAGCACCCAAGTAAGTTACAACTATAACTTAAGGTTAAAATAGCAGGCAAGGGCTACTGAATGAAAAAGTAATCAACTTTATTAAAATTATGAATATTTACATATGTGTGGTATTCGGCTGAGTAGAATACACCACCCTCATTACTTACCGAGGTGCCCTAAAAGGTGACTAAGGTATGTTGACCCACCGCGTGGTATCCGGCTGAGTAGAATAGACCACCCTTATTTTTTACCTAACTGTCGTAAAAGTCGACTAAGGTAAGTTGACACGCCATATGTCATCCCGCTAAGTAGAATAGACCACCCTCATTTCTTATTGAGGTGTCGTAAAAGGTGACTAAGGTAATTTAACCCACTCACTGTGCGGTATCCGTTTGAGTGTATAATAGGTAGGTCGTATAGGTCGCAAGTTAGATAGGCAGGTCGTAAAATACGTAGCCAAATCATGTGGCAACATGTTTATAACATATTGTACCGACCCCACTTAGAGTGGTATAAGGGCAGGAGGATGAGAATGACGTCTATTTACATGTTTGATTGAAGGAATTCTCATTTTGAATTCAATGAAAATTTCGCCATTATCATCTTAATATATAGAAATGAATTATTGTCTGTATATCCTTTATAGATTCCAAAACGGCTGGACCGATTGTAATGTAAATTTCAGACAATCTTTAGAAAGGTCCAACAGATGATCCTATAAAGATTGGTGGCGATGGGAGCCATTTTTGTAATGAGTTCTGTTTGGAAGGGAATTTGAAACTAGACTCAGCCACAGCAACACTTGTCCGGACAGCTTGTATCTATGAATGTATAACTATATAAATTGTTAAAAAAGAGGCTGATACAGAAAGCCTATTATACTCTAGAAGATTACTTAGAAGATAAGAATGTGTGGATATAGCTCTCTTTGAACCTGTACAAGACAGTAACGACTTAATGTAAATAGTATTAAGAATTATATTTTTAGAAAAGCAACCGCCGAGTTTCTTGCTGGCTCTTCTCGTTAGTAACATCTTTCCGAACCAGCAGTAGAGTTGACGATTCAAAAGCGCTTGTTTACAAGTTTATTTGAATAAAGAATATTTTGAATTTCAATATAACTATTCTATGATGATATTCTCTATCAGAGCATTGGGTTATGATAAACAATGATTAACCTATCACGTTGACACTTACTGAGCGTTTACTTCATATACAATAAAAAAATAGATATATATGTTTTTTTACAATAGCCCTTATGTTTTTTGCAGTAAGCGCGTGGTTCGTGCGACAAGAAAACTTAACCCGTTGGTCAACTCAAAGGCCATGCTCCGTCTCAACCCGTACGCAGCTGTCCTGAAGAGGAAGGCTGTGCTCGACCAGCAAAGGAAGAACAACTCCAGAGCTCTCACTTTGGCTGAGAAGAGAGGAGTAAGTATTAGTATTTCTTCTGAGTTCTTTCTGTACTCAATGATAACCAACCAGAGAGTACATAGTGAATCAAATCAAATATTTTATTCGTGCATTACATTGCTAAATTTTTAATATTTAAATGAGTTAATCTTGTATGTATATATTTATATTTTTGGAATCTGGGGAACGATTATCCTGTAATTCAGCATGCACAAAGTTTTTTTTTTATCAATCCAGCTATCCGGCTTTATTTAAAACAAAAATTCGTTTTATTCCTGTTATTGGACATTCAAAAAATACAAAAATTAAAATTGAATATATAAAACACTATTTTTGCCGAGAACTGTTAAATCAGCGTAGCTTATTCGGAGAACGTGTGGTCTCTAGAAATGAAAATATGTATGCATTCTTGGATGAAACCAATGTTGCCAAATTACACATTTTAATGTCAGTGGTTAGACCACTTTCATAATCAATTATTATGCAATTTCATTAACTGACCGATTTTAAGTTGTACAAAACATGGGATTTTTTTGAGAAATTAAATACGGATGAGTTATAATATAAAAAAAATTACATTATATTAAGCATGAACGCCGTGTGGTATCCGGCTGAATAGAATAGTACCACCCTCATTTCTTACCGAGGTGTCGTAAAAGGCGACTAAGGTAAGTTGACCCACCGTGTCGTATCCGGTTTAGTAGAATAGACCAACCTCATTTCTTACCGAGGTGTCGTAAAATACGACTGAGGTAAGTCGACCCGCCGTGTGGTATCCGGCTGAGTAGAATAGACCACCCTCATTTCTTACCGAGGTGTCGTAAAATACGACTGAGGTAAGTAGACCCGCCGTGTGGTATCCGGCTGAGGAGAATAGACTAACCTCATTTCTTACCGAGGTGTCGTAAAAGGCGACTAAGGTAAGTCGACCCGCCGTGTGGTATCCGGCTGAGGAGAATAGACCAACCTCATTTCTTACCGAGGTGTCGTAAAATCCGACTGAGGTAAGTTGACATCAGGCAGGCGGCCGGTCGTAAAAACGCAGCCAAATCATGAGACAGCATGTTTATAACATGTGCCGACCCCACTTAGAGTGGGATAAGGGCAGGAAGATGATGATTAAATTAAGCATGAATTACGTGATAGCTCATTACAAAAATGAACTTACATTAATTTCAAAATAAACAGTCCATATCTTAGTCTTTATGAATAGACTTGCATGATGATATTCTCTTAACAGAGCATTGGGTTATGAGTAAACCATGATTGCTATATCACGTTGACAAATACTGATCTAACTCCCCACATAACTTAATCAACCCCTCCATTTCTCTTTACAAACTCCCAAAATCTTTCAGATCAAATTGCCCGACTCCGACCCAGCAGTGAAAGCCCAGAAGTTACGCGAAAGAAGAGGCAAGTCTATAAAGCTGGCGGCGTCCAAGAAACCCAAGAAGGCGCCGGTAAAGAAAACAGCTCCACCACCACCCAAGAAAAAGGTAGAAAAGAAAAAGGCAGAAAAGAAAAAGGCTGCGCCTAAACAGTGAACTAAATAAAAGTTTATTATAGAATGTTGTTTTAATATATTATGTACTTAATCATCATCATCCTTGTGCCCTTATTCAATTCAAATTCAAAATATTCTTTATTCACATAAACTTGTAAATAAGTGCTTTTGAAACGTCAACTCCACTGCTGGTTCGGAAAGCTGTTCCTACCGAGAACGGCCAGTAAGAAACTGCGCGGTTGCTCTTTTCAAAAAATACAATTCTTAATACTAGTTACATTTAATCGTTTCTATCTTGTACAGGGTCGAACACTATCTATATCCAATTCTAAGAGGTCGGCAGAACATGTTGCAAACATGTCACATGATTTGGTTACGTATTTTACGACCGGCCGCCTACCTAACGTCAACTTGCCTTTGTCTTATTCGACACCTCGGTAAGAAAGAGTGGTCTATTCTACTCTGCAGGATACCACACGGCTATTCGACTGAATTAAATTTTTTCCTGTTCCTGTTAGAAAAAAAACATTGTTTTTTATCCTACAAATATTATAAATGCGAGAGTTTGTGAGTTTGGATGTATGTTAGCTACTCTTTAACGGCGAATTCGCTGAACCAATATCGATATAATCATCATCCTCCTGCCCTTATCCCACTCTAAGTGGGGTCGGCACAACATGTTGTAAACACGCTGTTACATGATTTGGCTGCGTTTTTACGACCGGCCGCCTGCCTGACGTCAACTTACCTCTGTCGTATTTTACGACACCTCGGTAAGAATGAGGGTGGTCTATTCTACTAAACCGGATACCACACGGTGGGTCAACTTACCTTAATCGCCTTTTACGACACCTCGGTAAGAAAAGAGGTTGGTCTATTCTACTCAGCCGGATACCAAACGGCGGGTCGACTTACCTTAGTCGCCTTTTACGACACCTCGGTAAGAAAAGAGGGTGGTACTATTCTATTCAGCCGGATACCACACGGCGTCCAATATTGATATAATGTGGCACGATTATTCCTTATATATCAGGGAAACAGGCTAAAGAAATCCTGTTAATTCTACAGGAATATGATGACATTGAAAAGCGCCATCTATTATCAACCTATCACGTGACTACAGTCAAAGCGAACGAAGTTGCGCGTAAAACATGTATATAAGCTTCAGTTGTACAGATATGTACCGTATTTCATCAATAGTCAGACATAAAAATTCAAGTTATTTTTATTTAAGTAAACTTGTAAACAAATGCTTTTGAATCGTCAACTCACTGCATACTATGAAATTATTAGGATGTGAGATACCTTAAGATCCGATTTAAATATATAACTTAAGATATTTTTTATCTGGAAGGAAAAAGAAATCAAAATTAATTTATAATTAAAAAAAAACTTTAAATTAATTTTGAGGAGTATTTAGATTAAATGAAGCCGTCCTAGATACAGCTTCATTAAATATAAAAACGTGATTAAAATGTTTATATAATTATTATCATTGAAAAAGATGATGTCCAGGGATATAATTTGAAAGTTATTTCAGATAACGCTACCCTCTAATTAATGTATATAAGACTAACCTTGTGGAGGTCATAAATATAAAAGTTATCAATATTCTGCTGTAATCCGAGATAAAAAATTTATCGTAGATTATAGCTAAATAATTATAGGCCGTGTGGTGTACGGCTGATAAGAATAGACCACCCTCAATTCTTAACAAGATGTCGTAAAAGGCGACTAAGGTAAGTTGACCCGCCATATGGTATCCGGCTAAGTCGAATAGACCACCCTCAATTCTTACCGAGGTGTCGTGAAATACGACTAAGGTAAGTTGACATCAGGCAGGCGGCCGCTCGTAAAATATTTAGTCAAATCATGTGACAGCATGTCTATAACATGTTGAGCCAACCCTACTTAGAGTGGGATAAGGACTGGAGGATGATGATATTGCAAAAAAATTATATCAATACTCTTGCATTTCTCTTACTTAATTAGTCACTATTGTTACATTAATAATCTATATTTATCGGTTTTAACGGTTTTCAATACTCCGACGGGACATCCCTAGTTCATATGAAACATAACCTAAAAGATGGGGTATTTCAATTAAAACTGTAAATAAAAGGAAATCAATGAAAATGAGTTTATTTATAAGACATTACAAGCCCGGTAGTATTTACAACGCACAGATACTATGGCGTTTTCACTCTACTATCACAGAAACAATGAAACAAGCCGAAGAAGAGGAATTCAGAGTTCTTGATATTACGAAAAAGAGGGGTAAATTTCAGAAGAAGGTGGTTCAAAAGGCGGATGTGCCGCCTGATAGGACAGAGAAGATGCGTACAGATCAGGTAAACTATAAAAATCTCTTAAAAATTCGAAAAATAAATTTTATTACTAAGGTATCGAATTCTATTTTCTTCCAGAAGTTTTGAATAGAAAGTTCAGTTTAAAACCTACTGCAAAAATATTGGTATTCTTAATAACTGTCCATAGATAATTTATAGAATTAGGCTTTAACTTTGCGGAGATCCATAATACAAAAGTAATAAAATTATTTTGCTATAATCAGCGATGAAGTATATTAGAAGTATATTTATATAATGCGTAAATGTAGAGTGGATAATCTGCTTTCATACATGATACATGCGGGATTCGTAAAAACACATGCACAAACCTCCACCAGCACCACCACAATACACAAGCTCTATATATGTTCACTATCACAAACTCAACAATTGTTTCGCCCCGCAACCGAAGCATCATCAAGAGATAGACTCCATGACAAAATTCCAAAGCGATTATTTATATATGAAAGAGTGATTTATATATATTTTCTATTTTACTTCATTGCGGACTGTCCATAGTTTGTATGAAACATTTGTGTTATAGATTTCGCTATAAATATCTGCTTAGAAAAAGCTCATAGTGAACATTTCTTGTTTGAAATCTTAATGCCACACTGCCTTAAGAAGTGATAACAATGTCATATAAAAAATTATGTTTAGATGAATATAGTATAGACACTCACAGTATAGTGATAATATATTTACCTAAATTTAATATATAAAGTACATAATACAATGGCATCACACCTGACAATAGTTAATTTTGACTAAAATGCACTCCTGAACGCCATTCATTGAAAATTGAATTGAATTTTGACTAAACAGAACTGTTCCAATTATTTCAATTTTAGAAAAGAAAGTTTTTACTCAAAAATTTGAAAGTGCTTTTTCCCAATAGCTTCACCATTATAATTAATTGTTATTGTATTATTTAATTAATTATGTTATTATGAAGTTATTAATCATTCATATTTATTGTCTTGTGATCATCTTCATGCCCTTATTAATTGCTCTAAGTGGGGTTGGCACGACATGTTACAAGCATGCTGTCACATGATTTGGCTACGTATTTTACGACCGGCCGCCTGCCTGACATCAATTTACCATAGTCGTATTTTACGAAACCTCGATAAGAAAGAGGGTGGTCTATTCTACTAAACTGGATACCACACGTTGGGTCGACTAACCTTAATGGTCTTTTACGACACCTCGGTAAGAAATGAGGGTGGTACTATTCTATTCAGCCGGTTACCACATGGCGTATTTATCGTCTTGTGATGTAAATACCAGTTTTCTTTTTCATGATACATTTTCATTTCAGAATTGGGGCAACGTTTGGCCTGGACCAAGATCCTTCCACCCATCTTCAGTACCTCTACCTCTTAGACAAGGTTATGTACCCAAAGGACAAGCACCGCCAGGGAAAAAAGCTAATGCTGAACTTATGAAGATACCCAACTTCCTTCACTTAACACCGCCCGTTATAAAAACCCAATGCGAAGCAATAAAGAAGTATTGCACAGAATGGCCTAAGCTCCTCAACTCTGAGGAGGCCATAGAAAAACATTATCCATTAGAAGTCATAACATCTGATTATTGCCATGCCAGTCCAACGATACGAAATCCATTAGCACGAATCGTTACTTTGAGAATCAAACTGTCTGATTTGAAACTTGATAAGCATGCAAAGGATAAATTTCTTAGATTAGTCGGAGACAGGTACAACGAAAAGACAGGTCTAGTAACGATAACAGCTGATCGTTGTCCAGTTAGGAAACAGAATTTGGACTATGTCCACTATTTACTGACAGCTTGCTATCATGAATCATGGAGCATTGAGGACTGGGAAGGAGATAAAACATTACAGGACATGGAATATTATGATTTTGATATGAACCAGTCAAAAAAGAACCTCGTTAACTGGCATTTAATGTGTACTAACGATGAAAGGGTTTTAAGCGATGATGAATATAAATCATTTGATGTCTCATCAATATCCAATGGAACGGAATATAAAAATGCTGTTATGGCCTTGTTTAACGAAGGTGAAACTGATGTCACATTGGGAAATTATGATGTGTCTGTGAGAAAGTTGCTCGGGTTGCCAGATAAGAAAATTGTAACATAATTTAGTAGTTTAAGTGAAAATTATATGCATTTTAGTTTGTAAATTGTTTTTTAATTCGATATACCACTTTATCATTGAAACTTCATCTTCCTGCCCTTATCCCACTCTAAGTGGGGTCGGCAAAACATGTTATAAACATGCTGTCACATGATTTGGCTGCGTTTTTACGACCGGCCGCCTGCCTGACGTCAACTTACCTCTGTCGTATTTTACGACACCTCAGTAAGTAAGAGGGTGGTCTATTCTACAAAACCGGATACCACACGGCGAGTCGACTTACCTTAGTCGCCTTTTACGACACCTCGGTAAGAAATGAGGGTGGTACTATTCTATTCAGCCGGATAACATACGGCGTCACTTTATCATTGATACTAATATAATAAATACCAAAGTCTATCTGTTTGAGTGTCTGTTTGTTGCACTTTCATGGATGCGCTGGACCAATATTGATGGCATTTGGCACAATTAAAACTTGTATACCAGTGTAGTATCTAGGATTTTAAAAATCCCATTTTTCTTTCGTTGTTCGTTAATTTTTTTGTGGTCATCATTTCAGCAGTTCTTAATACGAAATGAATTAATTTTATATTTTTTTTTTAATTAGTTAAAGCCAACAACTTCAACGTCTGTTAACCAAATGTTAGCCAGTATGTAATAAATGTTTTATAAAGACTAGCAATCACCAGCGGCTCGCGCGTGGAAATATTAAAACCGTAAAGTCTTTTGATCACAATATAAATGGTTAAAGTGCGTTAACTTTAAAAGCTAGATATATGTTTTATTTAGAACTTTACGAGGGAAACAATTTTGTAATACATGATTTTTTAATAACTATTACTGTTTACTCAGCCCACGCAAGGAAAGCTTTAATATTTGCCTTTTACGTAATATTTTTTATTGCTGTTCCTCTCCTATTCATCTTAGCTTGATGTTATATAGCCTATAGCCTTCCTCGATAAATGGACTATCTTACACTGAAAGTAATCCAGTAGTTTTGATTTATTCATTAAAAAAAAGTGACCCGCACGCGTTAATTTGGAGTAAAACAATTCCCCTTTCCATAATAAAAAAAATAAATAAATTACAGAATGTATTTATAAACAACATTCACAGCTCTCTTGTCATTAGACAATAAAAACATGTTTTCTTTAGAGGTTACTCTTGAAAGAGCGACATATAAATGGCCATGTGAAAAACAAACGCGTCCGATCGCTGCTAATTTCGAAGTGCTATAGGGCGAAGCGCAGTCTCCGACCACTATGCCACTGCATTTTAAATATGTAATATCTTCGAAAATATCCACTTTAATTACAGGCTGTAAACGGCAATATAGATCTATATTAAATCAAAAATGTATTGAAGGTACTAAATTGGATAGGGATTATTGTTGTATTGTATTAAATTACTTTTGAAAATAGGGCATTATTTTTCGTAAAAAGAAAATGACAAAAAAAATGCTTTTGTTGGTTATCCATAAGACATAGACGTGTACCATCGAGCAGTTTTCTGTAGACCCTTTCAAGGTGTACAAATACTTAGTCCATTATTTTGATAAATTTGGTAGGATTCAGACTGCGTTTGCAATGTAAGCGGAAAAAAATGTAATTATTTACTACATCACATTAGAAACCTCAAAAATCACAGTATTTCTCTACTCCATATTGAATGTTATTTTACAAATAAATCTTCCTCTTTAATCACTCTATCTATTAAAAAAAACCGCATCTAAATTTGTTGCGTAGTTTCAAAGATTTAAGTGTACTTAGGAATATTAGGACAGAGCGACATGGGGACAGAGAAAGCGACTTTGTTTTATACTATGTAGCGACGGTAACTGTTCAAATAGTCATTAAATATCGATTGTTTCTACTCCAAGTCCATCCCTATACCCTAGCAATGATCAATTTGATTAGGTTACAAGGTCACAATCGTGTGCCTCTACAAAAATTTAACAAAATCACACAGGTATTAGTCCGTAGTCTTCATTCTTCAGTCGTCGGCGCGGCGCATGCCCGTCGTCCTCCATTCATGCCGTGTTTAACTAAAGTACTAGTACTAAGCACAATGCACATTCTATAGCGAGGGTCAATACAGAACAACTCCATCTATGAGGTCCTTTTGAGACGATTATACAAACAAGCTTGTAATCAAATCAAATCAGAATATCTTTATTCAAATAAGCTCTTTCAAGCACTTTTGAATTTTCAAGGATCAATATGATTAATGAAGCTACAACTGTATATTGCTCTTACCGAGAAGAACCAAAGAACTCGGCGGTCAATCTTTTCAACGTTTTCAATTTTACATTATTAAACCGCAGTCCTGTATGAAGCTGAAAGGATTTTCAAATCCAGGCTTTTTTATCATCCAAATAATCTTCAATTTTGTAATATGCTTTACGTAATAAGCATATCTCTTATACTTAATTTAAACCTTTCTGTAGACTGATCTAGTATTGATTGCGAAATTTTATTGTAAAAGCGAATACCGAGACCATCGAATGAGTTGCTAACTCTGCTGAGTCGCGACGCAGATATCACAAGCTTTTTGTACCCGCAACTACGTTCGCGTGGACTGTAGTCTTGAAAATAACAGGAGCTTATGTCACTCTCCAATCCTGCAAATATCTCCATCACAAAAATGAGATCAATCTGGGAAGACTCTGAGAGATTTATCGTTAACTAGAGACCCGCTCCGGCTTCCCACGGGTATAAAATATATAGCCCATGTCACTCAGTGAAAAAAATGATTAAAATCGATCCAGTAGTTTTGATTCATTAATTATTGCCCGTGGCCCGCACGCGTTAAATTTGGAGTAAAACAATTCCCCTTTCCCTATACCATGAAGATTTTTGGCTATCTTTGGAATATCTAAATTCATATAACATACATTTTTCTTATTTACTTTGTATATTTTCCCTATCTATATTTTATTTTTACAATTAATTACAGAATTTCTTTATATACAACATTCACAGCTTTCTTGTCAATAGACAATACAAACATGTTTTCTTTAGAGGTTACTCTTGAAAGAGCGACATATAGTTGGTCATGTAAAAACAAACGCGTCCGATCGCTGCTAAAATCGCAAGTGCTCTAGGGCGCGGCCTCCTCGCAGCATTTTAAATCTGTAATATCTTCCACATGTTTACATGCTGTAAACGGGTACATAACTGGATAAGGATTAATGCTGTATTGTTTAGCATTGCTTCGAAAAATAAGGCAATATTTTTCGTAAAAAGAAAATGTAAAAAAAAATTGCTATTGTGGGTTATCCATAAGAGATAGACATATACCATCGCGGAGTTTTCTGTAGACCTTTTCAAGGTGTACAAATACTTAGTACATTATTTTGATAAATATCTTAGGGTTCAGCCTGAGTTTCCAATGTAAGCAGAAAAAATGAAATTATTTACGACATCACATTAGAAACCTCAAAAATTACAGTATTTCTCTACTCTATATTGAATGTCATACATATAAAACCTTCCTCTTCACTCTATCTATTTAAAAAAAAACCGCATTAAAATCTGTTGCGTAGTTTAAAATATTTAAGCATACATAGATATATAGGGAGATAGGGACGTGGGGACAAACACAGAAAGCGACTTTGTTTTATACTATGTAGTGATTAGTATAGATTCTAAGGCATCTAAAGTAAGTTAACATCAGGTAGGCGGCCGGTTTTAAGAACTAGCAAAATCACGTAACAACGTATATAAAACATGTGCCGACATTGGTAAAGTAAAGGTAAATCAAAATAAAGAAACATATATTTAGGTATTCGAATTACACAATATTACATTATATGAATGGTCCAGTAAATTTAATGCCTAGCTGTAAAAACAGTCGTAAAATTCTATTCGATTACGCCATTTTGAAATCAAATATGGCGCGAATTTTGAAAACGATCAACATTTATAGTTACTATACTTTTATCATTTTGCTGTTATTTCAGTTTATATGTAAGATTTTGACTTTATTATATATAACAGTGTATTTTTATTATTGTTTAAGCTTTAATAAAGATAAACAGGCTTTTACAGACAAATCTCAGATGTAGTTTTCTAAACAAATATTGTCATTATTTTTTGTTATAAAGATTATCCGCCGAGTTTCTTGCTGGTTCTTCTCGGTAGGAGCAAACTTCCGAATCAGTGGTAGCTTCTTTAAAAACCTTTGACGATTCAAAAGTACTGAAAACAGTCTTTGAATAAAGGACATTTTGAATTTGAATAAAAAAAAGTTGAGCATTTTATAAATACTAAGCCGTGAGTATATGAGTGTATTGTTTGACAATGAAGGTTTTACGCGATTGTTTGCCAAGATTCCATCTTTTTTTTATCTCAGTCTCAAAGATTGATTTAAAAATATAAAAGTTTTTTTTATTGATAGTATGTCCTGATTTTTTGTGTCTTGATTCCTTTAGTTTAGGATTATATTTATTTAAATTTATAACTGTTATTGTAATTGTAATAAATTATAGCACAATTTGTAGGCCTTCAGGCTGTTTTTTATGTTTTTGTGAAAACTCATGGCTCAAAATGGCTGAAACGCATATTTTTTTCAGATTCGTTTGAAAGAGAACACTTTGTGTTTTGGCCAAATGGGACAATACCATTTTACGTTAATCCAAATCATTTTGGTGAGTGAAAAATTATTTTTAAATCTGTCAATCCTCAAAGTCATCCCTTATTCTGAATCTCGGAAATGCTTCGCAACCGAGGTTCAATAACCCGCACCCGGTGCTTTTTCTTTTTTTAGAATTGAATTCTAGAATTGAAACAAAGGATTTTCTTATCAAACGTAATATTGCGATAGCGGATGGGAAACGCGCGGACCGAAATGTTCTTTATTTAATTTTATTAAATAATTTTTATTTTTATATATTTTAAAAAATTACCGATCAAGTCACGGTTACTCAGGTACTCTTTAATATTTAAAATGAGTTATTCTTATATGTATATATATATTTTTTCGGAATCTCGGAAACGGCTCCAACGATTTTCCTGAAATTTAGTATGTAAAGGGTTGGGGGAGAAAAATTGCTCTAGCTACGTTTTTTTTTATAAAAAAATCTCGTTTTATAACTGTTTTCGGGAAAATGTTAAAATTTATGTTGAATTAAAAAGATAATTTTCGCTAATAAATGTCAAGTCACGAGAGCTCATTTGGCAAACGGGCGGTCTAGAGAGGTGAAAGTACCTAGGTTCGAGCCTCACCTCCTCAACTATTTTTTTTTCAATTTAATTTTTTTAAGTCTTATTTATTTACAGCAAAAATGTACAAGTTATTTATATCTATCTTAAATTACTTACACGCTAGGACTATACAAATCATGCCCACGTGGAATGGTTTCAAGAATGCTGGCAGCGTTTCCGCGCTGAATCGCTAAGCTGATTCTTTGTGCGAAAAAGGAGCCAGCCCTCTTGTCACCTGAAGAGGCAATCAACCGAGGTGTTAAAACGGATAAATTTTTTTTTGCACTTTGACTCCATGGCCCTAGGGTCTCGACTGCAAACGGCACAAATATATAGCTCTCGATGAGAGATGCATACTTCCGCCGTTTGCCGGTTTCGGCCATTTCCGCCGCAGCTCCAGGTCTTGACGCTGTTTCCCTGATATGGGACGAGGCTAACGTATCAACGCATGTTGCGTCCCACATTAGGGCCCGTCGCCGTTCCCAAGGAACCAGCGTCAAGCCGTCTGGTCTCTTGCCATCATCGCGACATATCCCGGAAGGCTCGAGAAGAGCAGGAATGTCGATGGTGGCAAGAGCTCTTTTGATGGTATCATTAAGAGAACCATGACCGAAAAGCCTACCAGAGCTCCTATGGCATGAAAGCCCGTGTATGCCAAAAGTGTCTACCTATCTAAAAAAATTACCGCTCACTCGGTAATTTTTTACGGTTACCCAGCTACTATATATTATTTAGCAATAAAATTACAGTTTTTCTTCTAATTACCAGATAAAGAGCAGGCGTTAGCAATTTTATCGTCCCTATCGCTGTTCGCCTTCAAAACATGTCTGCAGTTCAACCCGGTGATGGTCGAACCGGCATCCGGTCAGCATGTGATGGTGTTTGAAAACCCACGAGGGATCCGGAAGTGCGTCATCGATATGGAGGGCCACGCGAAGGAAGAGCCTCATGTAAGTTACAGAAGCATATACATCAGCTTCCTGCCCTTATCCCACTCTAAGTGGGGTCGGCACATGTACAAACATGTTGTCACATGATTTGGCTACGTATTTTATGACCGGCCGCCTGCCTGACGTCAACTTATCTTAGTCGTATTTCACGACTCCTCGGTAAGAAATGAGGGTGGTCTGTTCTACTCAGCCGGATACCACACGGTGGGTCAACTTATCTTAATCGCCTTTTACGACAACTCGGTTAGAAATGAGGGTGGTCTATTCTACTCAGCCGGATACCACACGGTGGGTCAATTTATCTTAGTCGCCTTTTACGACACCTCGGTAAGAAATGAGGGTGGTACTATTCTACCCAGCCGGATACCACACGGCGGGTCGACTTACCTTAATCGCCTTTTACGACAACTCGGTAAGAAATGAGGGTGGTCTATTCTACTTAACCGGATGACACACGGTGGGTCAATTTACCTTAGTCGTCTTTTACGACACCTCGGTAAGAAATGAGGGTGGTACTATTCTATTCAGCCGGATACCACACGGTGTATATTTGTATTTACAGAAGCATATACAATCTTCTTTTATCTATACAAATTAATATCTGCGTGATCGAGTGTTGCTCGGTAATTTTTAAAAAAATAAAAAAAATGAAACTTTAAATAAAAAGAAAAAATAATAAGGAAGGTGGGGCTCGATCCTAAGTATTTTCATTTCTCGCGACCACCCGTTTCCCGAATAAGCTACGCTGACTTGACAGTTAATGGCAAAAATTCAATTCAATATAAATTTAAGTATGTTTTTATGCACAAAAACAGGGACAATATGTTTTTTTTAAATAACGCCTAGCTAGATCGATTTTTCTCCTCCAAAACCCTCTACATGCTGAATTTCAGGAAAATCGTTGGAGCCGTTTCCGAGATTCCGAAAATATATATACATACAAGATTAACTCATTTAAATATTAAAGATAAGTAAAGTAAGTAGCGGCCTGTTACTATCCCAATGCTGAGAATAGGTCTCCTCTCTCCGTTTTTAGAGAGAAGGATTGCGAGCTAAGATCTACCACGCTGCTCCAATGATTGGTAGGTTACACATATCACCAGGATTAAATAGAGACATGCAGGTTTCCTCACGTTGTTTTCCTTCACCGAAAAGTGTGTGATAAATTGTTATTATCAACTAGGAGTCCCGCCCCAGCTTCGCACGGGTATAAAGCATATAGCCTATGGCACTCAGTGAAAATCACAGTATTTCTCTACTCCATATTGAATTTTATTATACATATAAACCTTCCTCAGCAATCACTCTATATAATTAAAAAAAAACCGCATCAAAATCTGTTGCATAGTTTTAAAGATTTAAGCAAACATAGAAACATATAAGGACAGACAGAGAAAGCGACTTTGTTTTATACTATGTAGTAACGTTTAGCTACTACTATTTTGATAATTGTCAAATTTTTACCATACTTACCCAAAGACAAAATTACGTTTAGCTGTCATTTATGTTTTGTTTTTCCATGTCATAGTCGTTTTTGTTATACCACGTTTTATAGTGACTTGACGGGATAAAATAAATGCGGTCGAACGGGATAAAAAATATCCTATGTCTCCTGGTTCTAAGCAACCTCTCCACCAATTTTCAGCCAAATTGGTTCATCCGTTCTTGAGTTATAAATAGTGTAACTAAGACCAACTTTATTTTATATATATAGATTACAAGTTGTATCTACAGCATCTATTATGGTTAACTCACAATAATTTGCAATTTATCATATGCTATTCAATAATTTATAGAATTAGGCGTTACTTTGCGGAGATCCATAATACAAAAGTAATAATAAAATTATTTTGCTATAATCCGCTATAACCGATTGTCCACTCTACATTTAGCATTATATATACTTTCTATTTTACTTCATCGCGGATTATAGCAAAATAATTTTATTATTACTTTTGTATATGCTATTCAGTGTAGGAAAACAGAAAACAGAAAAGGAAACCTGCATGTCTCTAGAGAATTCTGGGCATATGTGTAACCTACCAATCATTGGAGCAGCGTGGTAGGTCTTAGCTCCAACCCTTCTCTTCATAATTGGAGAGAAGAGAACTATTCTCAGCAATGGTATAGTAACAGGCCGATACTTACTTGTATTTGATGAAAAATTTTCTTTCCTACAGCGCATAACCCTTGGGTACGAGTGTCTCCGAACACCACATCTTGAGATGGTCGTGATGAAGGCTCTGGAATTCCCTTTAGAACATAACAGGGCTATGAGAGACGTTTATATCGACGTGCAATTTGAGAACATACAACCTGGTATGTATTGATATATTAGGTCCTTACATATGAAATTGGCGTTTTGTCGTACTGGCCACTTTGATCACTTCTCAAGGAAAAAAATTCAACTCCGATGGGGCAGTCCAAACCGCCTTCAAAGATTTTATTGATTCCCGCCCGAATGGTTTTTTTAGTAAGGGGATCAATGAACTACCTATGAGATGGCAAAAGTGCATACATAGCAATGGTACATACTTTGATTAATTAAATATATTTCATTAAAAAAAAAACGACTTTATATTCCTCCCATAGAAAACGCCAATTTCATATGTAAGGACCTAATATTAAATCAAATCAAGCAGTAATAATTCACATCACAATTATATCAGCAATCAACAGTGGAAAGGTTTAAACCGCAATATAGTCTTTTGATAACCATAAAAATGATTAAAATGGTTTAACTTTAAAAGCTAGATGCTGTCGCGGACTTTTATTTAAAACTTTTAGAGGGAAACAATTTTCTAATACATGATTTTTGAATAACTATTACCGTTTACTCAGCGTAAGCAAGGAAAGCTTTTAATTTTGCCGTTTTCGTACTATTTTTTATTGCTGCTCCTCTTCTATTCATCTTAGCGTGATGTTATATAGCCTATAGCCTTCCTCGATAAATGGACTATCTTACACTGTTTGTTTGTTTGAACGGAACTACTGAACCGATTTGAAAACTTCTTTTAGTGTAAGCTAGTCCATTTATCGAGGAAGGCTATGTATAGGCTATATAACATCACGCTAAGATGAATAGGAGAGGAGCAGCAATAAATAATATTGAAAAAACGGCAATATTTAAAGCTTTCCGCTAAATAAACGGTGAAAGTTATTAATCTCTATAATTAACTCACGATAACTACTTTTGTGTTCAAAATTTTAATTTGGGAAAGAAATTGTGATACACTGATTTCGATGCGAGCGAAGCTGCAGACACAGCTTGTTTATTATAATATATAGAACTCCAGAGAGGAAAACTTAATTCTAAAAAATAAAAAACAGTGTTATGTAATAACACTGTTTTTGAATGAACTTAAAACTTCACCTTTTGAATGAACTTTAAATGCAATGTATTTAAGGAATTTGATAGTACAATATTTATTATTTTTAGCATTATGTATATTTATACTAAATAAACTATTTACTAATCTAAACTATTTAAAAAAAACAAGCATCTAATAAAAACTTAAAAGAAATTAAAACTAGTTAAAAAATATTGGAATGATATACTGAGGTAGACATTACGACCCGTTTAAAAGTCGTTCAAGGTTTAATATACAGGTTCAATAAACTGCGAACTTGTTTTTTAAATAGATGCAGCATCGTATAGATTGCGAACTTAGTAACGACGCGCAGAATGTGAGGATTGGTTGTGTTTTTAATATTCTGCTAATAGACGTGTACTATCTACAGCTTTATCATTTATCAGGACAAATTAGTGATAAGTGGATAACTGACACGCGCTGTGGAAAAAAATATAATAATTAATTTAATTTGTGTATATCAGTGCATCGTAGCTCGCGGTAAAATCATGACGCAAGATCTTAAACTTTACGAGAATGTTTTCATCGAGACGAATCTACAATCAGCTGATTATGATGGGGTTATAGTGATATTATATCCTCGTGAAATGAACATACGTCTCCCAAGGCATATAAGCAGTCTTATTGATAAAATATCAGCTCTAGACAAACACGTTTACAAAGTGCCGACTGTGTGGAACTGCGACTATGTATCTGGTGGTAGACTGGTATTGTCCCCAACAGGAAAAATAACGCCCTATCACGACGTAACAGTGGTTAAAGAAGCGGCGAAATTGGGCATGATCAGAGCTTTAGATGCTGGGATGAAAAAACCGCTTTTGATTGCTGAAAACATTGTCGATTTTCCTGATGGACAATTGGTATGCATACTGGGAGCTCTCGAAGCATTGTACGTGCCTTTGCAAGTGAGAGAAAGAGGTGTCGCACCAAATTTTATACGCATCGGATTGCATGCTGAGGAGAAACAAACAGATTCCTTTGTCAAGATCGTTAGGAATGCTATAGCTTTGGAAAGATCGAGGATATTCGCTAGAGATATCGCTGGTGGTGATTCAGAGAGAATGACACCAGCTAGAGTAGTTGATTACGTAAAGAAATCATTCGCTGGAGACAGCAGTATAAATATCAATGTAATAGATGATGACAAGGTAATTGCTGAAGACTATCCTCTTTTAGCCGCAGTGGCGCGAGCATCAAATAGCGTCGATAGACACAAATCGAGAGTGGTCGAAATAGAATATAATTCTTCAGACCCGACTCGGGTAACGGAAACCGTTTTACTAGTAGGAAAGGGAGTCACTTTCGACGCTGGAGGCGCAGATATTAAAACCGAAGGCAGATTGATCGGTATGTCCCGAGATAAAAGCGGTGCAGCTGCTGTAGCCGGTTTTCTTAAAGCCTGTACTATTTTAAAACCTCCACATCTCAAAGTGGTTGGCGTATTGTGTCTCACCCGTAATTCATTCGGCGAAGAATCTTATGTACCTGATGAATTGTTACTATCAAAGAGCGGGAAGTATGTTAGAGTGACTAATACAGATTACGAAGGTCGATTAGCGATGGCCGATTCTCTTTTCAAGATGTCCGAATTGGCTGAGAAGGAACTCAATCCTCATATATATACTATTGCAACATTAACTTTAGAAGCTTTGTCGTGCTATGGAAATTATACCGCTGCTATGGACAATCACAGTGCGAAAGCCACAAATCATTCTAGTAGATTGCAATTCAGCGGTTCTAGGATCGGTGAAGGCGTTGAAGTGTCTACTATAAAAGCAGAAGATTTATCAGTAAATGATGGGAGATGCAAAGGTGAAGATCTAATCCAAATAGATACAGACGCTAAATGCCGTCACCATCAATTCGCTGCAGGATTTCTTATCAGGGTTGGCGGATTAGAAGATAAAAATATTAAATACACGCACCTAGATATCGCTGGGTCAGCGGGATGGCCACCAATTCAGCCAACAGCTGTGCCAATCCTGTCTCTATGCCACCTACATAAGGTATTACTGTAAGCTATTATAATTCAAAGACTGTCACAATTAGCGATGTGAAAATATAAAAGTAATTATAAAATTATTTTGCTATAATTCGCGAAGTAAAATAGAAAATATATATAATGCTAAATGTAGGATTTGTAAAAAACACATGAACAAACCACCACAATATACAAGCACTACATACGTTCACTATCACAAACTCAACAATCGTTTCGCCCCGCAATTGAAGCACACTACACAAGTGATGGCGGTGGTGGAGGTATGTGCATGTGTTTTTACGAATCCTGCATGTATCAGGTGTGAAAACGGATTGTCCACTCTACATTTAGCATTATATATAGTTTCTATTTTACGTCATTGCGGATTATAGCAAAATAATTTTATTATTACTTTTGTAGTATGGACCCCGCAAAGTAACGCCTAGTTCTATAAATTAGATGAAAAATAATTGGTTTTTATAATAGTCGTTTTATTTTAGAATTAAAATTGTTGTCTTAAAAATCGATTATTTTAATTATCCTCTTTTTCATTTTTACTCTATTCCTTTTTTTTAAAGATAACATTGTTGGATTAAAGCCAAACTTCAAACTGTAATCGAATTTTACAAACAGCGCACCTGTTACAATTTATTGGTAGTCCACTTTAATTAGCCTTTATTCTAATTGATTATTAGTATTACAAAGGCAACTATCCAAAAAGTCAGAAAGGAATCGATTATTACTTATCGATTACGTTGGTACGAATTAATCGTTTAGAGAGAAAAAACGATTATTTATTATCGTTTTTTTTTCTCCGAGTCACATCCCTAAGTACAAATAAATGTTTTTTTAAAATTTCCTTGGGATTAATAACCTTATGCGATGATTGATTATGTATCAATTAATACAGTTTTTATCTATGTTAAGCTACGCATTTAATATAATCTAATTAGGCTTTATTATAATTGATTAATAGTATTAAAAAGGCAACTTTCAAAAAAATCAGAAAGGAATCGATTATTATTTATCGATTACGTTGGTACGAATTAACCATTTAGAGAGAAAAAAACGATTATTTATTATCTTTTTTTTCTCCGGGTCACATCCCTAATTACAATCTGATTGTTTTTTTTTTAATTCCCTTGGAATTAATTACCTTATACGATGATTGATTATGTATCAATTTATACAGTTTTTCTAGTTATTTTTCTGTTAAGCTACGCATTTAATATAATCTAATTAGGCTTTATTATAATTGATTAATAGTATTAAAAAGGCAACTTTCAAAAAAATCAGAAAGGAATCGATTATTATTTATCGATTACGTTGGTACGAATTAATCGTTTAGAGAGAAAAACGATTATTTATTATCGTTTTTATTTTCTCCGACTCACATCCCTAATTACAATCTGATTGTTTTTTTTTTAAATTCCCTTGGAATTAATTACCTTATGCGATGATTATGTATCAATTTATACAGTTTTTCTAGTTATTTTTCTGTTAAGCTACCGTATTTAATATAATCAGATGTTTAGTTCAGTTGCATACGGAAATTTTATCTATTTTTCCTTCTATATTGTAGTCGTTGTGTTGATACATTTGTATTTGTTTGACCGTGACATTAAAATTATTTTTCCTTATGTTTTGTTTTATTTCATAAATTTACTAACTTTGCCAGCGGCTTTGCCCGCATGGAAATCAGTCACAAAATATTTCCCGAATTAAAATTTTGAACATAAATGTAGTTCTGAAAATATATATACATACAAGATTAACTCATTTAAATATTAATGATTTATATACCGGGCCATAAAATCCTGTTTTTTCCAAATAAAATCTAGCTAGATTTAAGTCAACATTATAAATGACAGTAAAAGTAACATGAAAAATATTGTTATCTTTAATATTTAAATGAGTTAATCTTGTGTATGTATATATAAATATATTTTCTGAATCTCGGAAACGGCTCCAACGATTTTCTTGAAATTCAGCATGTAGGGAGTTTCGGAGGAGAAAAATAGGTCTGGCTAGGTTTTATTTAAAAAAAAATCGTTTTATACCTGTTTTTGGGCATTAAAAAAACAAAAGTTTACTTTTAATTTATTGAAGTATACACAATTTTCGCCATGAAATGTCAAGTCAGCGTAGCTTATTCGGGGAACGGGTGGTCGCGAGAAATGAAAATACCTAGGATCGAGCCCCACCTACACTATTCATCATCTTCCTGCCCTTATCCCACTCTACGTGGGGTCGGCACAACATGTTATAAACATGCTGTCACATGATTTGGCTGCGTTTTTACGACCGGCCGCCTGCCTGACGTCAACTTACCTCTGTCGTATTTTACGACACCTCGGTAAGAAATGAGGTTGGTCTATTCCACTCGGCCGGATACCACACGGCGGGTCCACTTACCTTAGTCGCCTTTTACGACACCTCGGTAAGAAATGAGGGTCGTACTATTCTATTCAGCCGGATACCACACGGCTTCCCCACCTACACTATTATATTTTTTATTTATTTTTTTGAAGTAAGTACCTTTTTTATTTTGTAAAAAATTACCGACCAAAGCTCGGTCAACCTGGCACTCATAATTTATTGCAGTTATCTATATTTTATGTGTTGTGGTGGATAGTAACAGGCCATTACTTTACTTTAATAAAAATAATCATATTTACGTCGCAATCGGCTAAGTTAGATAATACAATCGAATATGATAAGTAACACAATACAGTGGTGACTTCTTTATGTAAATGTTTTTGATAATCTTTTATGTTTAAATGAATGATTTTTTTTTATTACAAGCTACAAAGGCTCATAATTGTTAGTAACAATAAAAACTTATAAACTATGTTAGTAATTAAATATACAAATGCTTATACAAAAACTTAATTTTGTATATATATATTTTGTTCAGAATTTTGGAAACAGTCCCAACGATTTTCATAAAATGAATTTTTTTTTTTTTTTTTTTATTTATTACATAAAATCTTAAATGATAATACAAAAATTCGACACGGCATAGCATAAACTTAAAACAAGTTTAAGGGTATGTAAGGGGGGGACTAAAATCGATCTATCTAACTTTCCCCTGTTTTTGGCACTAAAAAACAGCAAAAATAGACATAAGAAGCGAATGTATCATTCAATGATTTTCCTGAAATTCAGCAGGTTTTGGGGGAGAAAAATCGATCTAACTAGTTTTCGTTATATCCCTGTTCTTTGGCATTAAAAATACTAAAATTTACGTTGAATATAAAACACAATTTTTGCCGTAAAATGCCAAGTCAGCGTGGCTTATTCGGGGAACGCGTGGACTCTAGAAATGTACATACCTAGGATCGAGCCTCAACTACCCCATTAATTTTCTTTTTTTAAAGTTTCATTTTCATTATGTAAAAACTTATTTTTGACAATTTTCATCCAGTTCATCCATCAATTCAAATCATCCATCAATTAAATTGCTCCAGCGATTTAGTCATGACAGCGTACCAGATTGACAAACAGAAAGATAATTATAATATTAGTATGGCTTTTTGTATTATGTGTCTAATTGATAATTGCAATTTATCACACGCTTTTCGGTAAAAACATCGTTAGGAAACCTGAATATCTACAGAATTCTGGTGATATGTGTAATCTACCAATCATTGGAGCAGCGTGGTAGATCTTAGCTACAATCTTTCTCTCCCAAAACGGAGAGAGGAGCCCTATGCCCAGCAGTGGGATAGTAACAGGCAGTTATTTTATGCCATTTTATAGGATTTCTGCCACTTTTCACAAAAGAGAAGAACTTACCTCCTAAGTTAAGGGTGTTGCCCTACGACATTCACAGCGTAATGCATTTTGGAGAAAGGGACTACAGTAAAAACGGACATAGAAGCATTATTTTTAAGGTATGTCACGACATAAATTCAAATTATTCTTTATTCAAGTAAACTTATAAACGAGTAGTTTTGATTCAACTCTGCTGGTTCGGAAAGCTGTTCCTACCGAGAAGAACCAGCAAGAAATTTTGCGGTTGCTCTTTTAAAAATATAATTCTTGTTACTATATCCACGCGTTTTTATCATCTAAGTAATTCTTAATAGTATAGTAGGATTCCTGTATTAGCCTCTTTTAAAAAAAAATATATATTCAAATAATTAATTTGCGCGAAAATAGCTGCAGGTTTGAATCTGAAACACTGGCGTTGGCGAAGGTGGTAATGCGCGGGTCGCGGGTTCGATCTCGCCGAGGGCCAACATTTTCTTAATAGAATTTGTTGGACCCTTGGTGTGTCCATGTATTTAATTATGTATTTAATATGATATATGTATATATTTACCAGATGTCTGACACCTAAAACACCTAAAAGTCCTAAAAAGCGACTAAGAAAAGTTGACCCGCCGTGTGGTTTCCGGTTGAGTAAAATAGACCACCCTCTTTCTTACCGAGTCGTAAAATACAACTAAGGTAAGTTGACGTGAGGCAGGCGGCCGTAAAATACATAGCCAAATCATGTCACAAGATGTCTAAACATGTTGTGCCGACTTAAACTGGGATAAGGGAGTAGGATGAATTATATTGCTGTTAATATTTGACGGAAATTTCATTAAAATGACCATGAAATTTCAGAATGGTAACATCCAACAAAATAGAATCGGCCTCTCAAAAGGAGACCTCCGAAAAATAGAAATTATATATGGCCCTGAATGTCAGAGAAGAGACCGCCAGGCCAAAATAGATATTTGCAAAAACTATCCAAGCGTAAGAAGGAAACGCGAAACGGATTTAGACGCAGTGCAAAATTTAAGAGTAAACCGTGACATCACTCCACCTGATAATCTTAACAACGATGAAACAAATACATTAAAAGACTTCAAAATAGAAAACGATGTACAAGATTTAATAGAAAAAGTTCATAGAATAACAGCAGTTGCAATAGAAAACGAAAGGATAAGACTTTGCAATAATACTAAAGCAAAGAAACGAATATCAGTTATTAATAATGAGGTATCGCAAGGTTTACCAGATATTATCAGAGTAGTTGTGAATTATGTAACAGAAGCTGTAAATGAAGCGGTTAAAAATCTAACTCTACTATGTGATGATACGAATGCTATAGAACTGTTCCAGAGATACAAATGTGGATGGGGAAACAACAATAGATGCACAAAGACATATAGATCAACTTTACCCGGTCCGGTCAAATATTCGACCCAACATAGGCCAATAATAAAACAGTCAACTAAACATGAAGGTAGAGGTAAAAAACCACAATATGCTAATTCGTTCAGATCTCGTAATGAAACAGAAGCGAGTAATACGACTAGAAAAAGAAGAGACCTGGCTGGTGTGTTAAATGTTACTGATAACAAAATTAATGATAAAGGAGATGCGAGTGTTGTAGTCGATGCGGATTTTGGAAATAATGAAAACGATACTAAGGAAAGTCTACGGACTGCAACAAGGGTGTACAACGAGAAGAAAACTAATTTTGCTCCTGTGAGGAGAAGTTTTCGAGAGGATAGAGATGTTAGGTTAGAGATTTTAGTTATAAGGAAATGTTTCCGTTGATGTTAAACCTTTATTTCAGGCCATCTTTAGGTTTCGCATTCTTAATTTTGTAAAAAAAAGTAAAGTAACTGCCTGCTATAATCCTACTGCTGGACATAGGCCTCCTCTCTCGATTATTGGAGAAAAGGATTGGTACTTAGATCTACCGCGCTGCTCCAATGTTTATCAGGATACACATATACCCTAGAATTCTCTAGAGATATGCAGGTTTCCTCACCGAAAAAGTTTGATAAATTGCAGTTATTAATTACACACATAAGCTAATAGCAAAACTCATTGGTGCCTGTCTAGCGTTTGAACCTATAATCTCTCGAAAGAGTCGCGCGGTGTGACCGCTGGTCTATCACAGTTCTTTCTTTTCATTACGAAATAAAAATCCTTTCGACCAAAAGACATCCAGGAATGGTTGTGGCTTAAATAGAAACATACCCACTCTTGACGATTGGGAGCAACAATATGGCGACACGGCCGTCACATCCACTTTAATTTGGCTGTACGGATAATGAGCCCACTCGATTTTGGCTGACAGTTATGATCAACTGTCCTATTTGGCTTTAGTTAGGCTGTACGAGAAGTAAGGGAAAGAGCTGATTTCCTTAACTAACCTCATGTTTGGATGTTCTCCACCTACAAAGAGATGAGTTCAAATGATAAATAATGCCGGTATATATCTGATTATGACGATAATGAATGCAATAGGTCAGTTCTGATAAAAGAGTTCCATTAGGATGAAAGTTAGATCTCATTACTTATTGCTACATTAAAAGTCTGTAATACTTTGTAGCAGATTAATTTGTTAGATATTATTTTCGTTCTGTACTTCTGCTTAGAAGGCTATCTTTATATATTTTAATATTTTTTTTATAGTCATTTCAGTAAAGAAAGAGATTCTGAGGGTAAGCGTGATGCTAAATCATTAGAGAGAGTAAAAAAGAAGGTCCGAATACCAATTAGACCGGAGAAGAATAGAGAAGCTCTAAGCATCCGAATGTCTGACGGAGAAGCGGAAGATGGAGGAGAAAAACGAGAAAGATTACGAGAGAAAGATAGGAAAAGTTTTAGGGAGGAAAAAAGGCAGGTGGTTTTGTTAATTGATTTTATGTTTGCGCTTGGTATATCACGTGATGATTAGTGAAAATACAGTCTAACTTTTCTGGTCCTTTTCTAGTAGCTCGGTTTTAGTTGCATAAGTAAGTAAGTAACTAACGACCTGTTACTATTCCACTGCTGGGCATAGGCCTCTTCTCTCCGTTTTTTTTGTGAGAGAATTATTGGAGCTAAGACTTACCACGCTGCTCCAATGATTGGTAGGTCACACATATCACCAGAATTCTGTAGATATTCAGGTTTCCTAACGATGTTTTTACCGAAAAGCGTGTGATAAATTGCAATTATCAATTAGACATATAAGTGTCTAATTAAAAAATAGACAACCGGGTCACATCGCGATAATTACGTTACCTTTGTATAAGGTTCGACGTTTCGGCAGAGTTGCATCCACCGTGGTCACGAACTGACTGGAGCGCAGACCATCTGCTTAATTCAGGGAGCAATCACTGGATTGAGCTTCACGATCCCAAGGTACTGTCAACTGATGCCCACTATTATGCGAGAATGGCGCGTGAAGCCATCGAGATTCGAAAGCATAATACTTTCAACCGAGAAGAGGGCTTCAGATTGTCAACGACTTGGGATCCAGTAATTAATAAATATAACTCGCGGAAAAAATCGTTGAAAGCTATATCGCGTGCAGATTATATCAGTGTGGTGTGCAAGAGACCTTATGTGGATTGTGCGGTTCAAGTGAGGGTAGATGAAGAAAATAATGACTGTAGTACTCGGGAACGAAGACGCCGCGGCGCTCCAGTCAGTTCGTGACCACGGTGGATGCAACTCTGCCGAAACGTCGAACCTTATACAAAGGTAACGTAATTATCGCGATGTGACCCGGTTGTCTATTTTTTAATTAGTATGAATCGCGAAAGTTTAAAATCTACTATATAAGTGTCTAATTGATAATTGCAATTTATCACACGCTTTTGAATGGTAGGTTACACGTATAGCCAGAATTCTCTAGAGATATGCAGGTTTCTTCACGATGTTTTCCTTCACCGAAAAGCGTGTGATAAATTGCAATTATCAATTAGACACATAAGTTTTACTAGAAAACTCATTGGTGAGAGGCGCTACCGCGGTATTACCGCTGGGCTACCACAGCTTATTTTAGTTGCATATTTAGTGCGATTACTGAAACAAGAAAAAACATAGAAACCGCAAGCACTTAACGCTTAGATTCTTTCATCGGTATCTGATGTGAATTTTGTTCTTTTAGACCACAAAAGAATAGGGTGAAATCGAAAAGAGGAAGCACGAAGAACCGGTTGCCAGAAACCGTGCCGTTGTCAAAGGCGAATGAAGAGTTTTATGCGGAAAGAATATGGCCTGATGGGGTTATCAGATATTATATTACACGGGATAATAAATGTAAGGGGGTTTAAAATTTTCCTTTCTGTCACTCGTTCTTCAACTTCTTTCATTGTCTTAAAATTCAAAATATTCTTTACAAGCTGAAAACGCGTTGCACGCGTCAACATGAGGTAATCCTTAATCCAGATCCTGTATTCAAACAAAAACAACCCTTTTTTATTATTCCCATCCGACCCGGCATATCTTTTAACATTTACATGAGCTAATCTTGTAGAGAGATATATATATTTATTATAATTTGTTAACTTGATTATTGATTTGCTGAACTTCTCTGGGAGATAACTTATTTGATATTCTTAAACATTACAAAAAGTTTTAATTATTTTTATTAAGATAACTTGCAACGCGTACGTGCTCGTCTGAACGAAGTCAACGACATACTGAAGAGGAAAACGTGCGTGCGCCTCGAAGAAATCTCGGAGGGAGAGGGACGGAAGTATACAGACTATCTCGTTCTAGACGCCAGTGCGGACTACGTCACGGGCCGGGTTGGAGGGAGACAGGTATATGCTTTTGGGTTTCAATCATCGTCCTCCTGCACTTATCCCACTCTACGTGGGGTCGGCATAGGGTTGCCACCTTTTTTTTGAAAAAAAAAAATAGTATTTTTTTTTAAATCAAAAAGATATAGTACTTATAGGAAATTCAGGAAAAAAAATAGTAGGTACACATCTATTTTCAATCATTATTTATTTTTCCATGATTATTTATTATTAATTTTCGCTGGACAATGACAAAGGAGTTAGAGTTACTAACTAAGCCCCGTAAATTCATGGATGAGTTTCATTCAAACATTCCTTATGCAGTGCTATCCCTATGGTGCGTTCCATTAACAGTTGATTAAAAACAAGCGCGACAATTGAATTAGCGAAAAAAATAAAGTATTTTTCGTCCTATATTATTTTTCTATAGTATATAGTACAATTGACTAAAATATAGTACAATTGACTAAAATATAGTACGATACTATATAATATAGTACGGGTGGCAACCCTAGGTCGGCACAACATGTTCCAAACATGTTGTCACATGCAAAAGTAATAATAAATCCGCAAAGTAAATAATCTCCGCAAAGTAACGCCTAATTCTATAAATTGTTGTCACATGATTTGGCTACGTATTTTACGTACGTACCGACATCAACATACCTTAGTCGTATTTTACGACACGTCGGTAAAAAAGAGGGTGGTCTATTTTATTCAACCGGACACCACACGGTGGGTCAACTTACCTTAGTAGCCTATTACGACACCTTGTTAAGAAATGAGGTTGGTCTATTTTAGTCAGCCTTTTTAAATTCCAGAATAAATAAAATCTGTGTATGTAACTATTCTGAGTACAAATATAAAGTAATATGCTTGTCTCTGGTTAGTATTTATAAGTAATTATTACAGGTAATTATCAAAACTATAACTATAAATAAGTCAATCAGTAATAACAGTAAAATAGAAACAATTATCACTTCAAAATCTATGCCATATATGACTAAAATCAAAAGTCAAAACTAAAATTAAGTAATATAAACGCCGAAAATGTCCATAAAAGCGATGATATTACATAAAAACAGATGTTTATGTAATGTATACGATATAAGAATTATAATCTAAAATCCGCTTTGTAGGAGGAAAAACATTTTAAATATTAAATCACTTCATTCTGAGGTCGAATCAACGACAAAACAAAGATACATTATCTAGTTTGAGGATAATATTGCTTACAACTCGCCGGTCGCCGACATGCAGCGTTATAAAAATGTAAATAATTTAATTCATGAATTGAGGTATTCGGGCGTAAGAATGAAACAGATATAGTCGTTAAGCGTTGGTAAGAAAGGGACAGATTCCTAATCGTGAACGTGACGCACGTCCTTTTATTCTTTGTACTGCCATACTTTACAACTTTCCCGAAAATGATGTAATTTTTTATTCAGAAAGAGCAGCGCTTGTTCCAAATGAGAACAGCTTTACTTTATTACGTATATTTTTTAAATAACCAATATGAATTTTAAAATAAATAATATAAGATTCATAATTAATTCGTTTCATACGCGCACTACGTTTTACGAATTGATGTTTTTTATCCAAAACTTTACTTACGTATCAATGACGACTGTATAAAATATGTATTAATAAAATAATACCCATTTCCATGTTAATTCGTTTATATTTATCAACTGATAGAATACAATGCCTGCTATCAACCTAATAAGATACAATGCCCGAGTCGGGTCCAGAACATTCGTTTTTATTCTCTCCACACTGACAGAACATTTTAAATTGAAAATAAGAATAGAACAAATATAAATTACGCATAATACAATCGTCATTCTAATTGAATCTTGAAATGAGGTTGACTTAAATTAAAATATTTAACAGTATATATAATTTTTTTATTTAATTTTTAGTACAAACTTTATAAAATGTTTGTCTTATATTAGCAAATAAGATTTTTTAAATTATTTCAAAGTAAATAAAATTATTTATAAAATAAAATCATTTAAAACAGACTTTTAACATAGACCAAAAATATAGTAATATATACCTTTAACTTATTCAATTCCTTCGTAAATCAATGAACAAAGGTTTTTTCCCTATATTACAAATGAAAAAAAAATCTATACTACTAGTTTATTTCTTTTCTAATTTTTAATTATTGCTCTTACTTCAAAAAATCCTTTATAAAAGAAGAAAGCGGTAAATATTATTTAAATTTTAATATCACAAAAAAATTTATCAGCCCTGGATCAAATTTTGTCCTATCACCTGGCAACACATTACTAGAAACTTCGACGTGTTCTCGTCGCTGATTGGCTGCAGAGACGCTCTAGAAAGTTCTCCGATTGGTTGGTGAGGGGTATATAAAAGCGCGCGCGTGTTTCGCCATTTTCGAATGTTGAAACTAAATAGTGAAACAGCGTAGTGTTAAATTTCAAAATAATGGTTGCTATTGGTATTGATTTGGGTACCGCTTGTTCTTGTGTTGCTGTGTGGCGTAATAATAGTGTCGAAGTGATACCAAACGAGCAAGGAAATAACGTTACACCTTCGTATGTTGCATTCACTGCGCGGGAACGTTTGATTGGCGAATCTGCCAAGAATCAAGCATCTGTCAATGCTGCCAACACGATTTTTGGCGCGAAACGGTTGATCGGGCGGTCATACGACGACGTCGGCTTACAAATGGACCTGCGCCATTTTCCTTTCTCGGTCACCAACGACAACGGTAAGCCAAAGATTATAGTTAATTATAAAAATCAGAAAAGATTTTTTGCACCCGAGGAAATAAGTGCTATGATACTTTTCAGGATGAAGGAGTTGGCCGAGGAGTTTTTACAGTGTAAAGTTGATAAAGCTGTGGTGACAGTTCCCGCTTATTTCAGTGATTCTCAGCGGCAAGCGACCAGGCTTGCTGGAAGCATTGCTGGTCTAGAAGTTATGAGGATAATCAACGAGCCAACTGCTGCCGCGCTTGCATACGGATTAAGCAAAAATTTGAAAGGGAATCGCCATGTTTTGATTTATGATTTAGGTGGTGGCACCTTTGATGTATCAGTTTTGAAAATCGGAGAAGGTTCTACGTACGACGTTAAAGCCACTGCCGGTAACTCAAGATTAGGTGGTGAAGATTTCGACAATCGTCTAGTCGCATATTTTGTTGAGGACTTCAAAAAACGTTACGGAAAAGATGTAAAGAGTGGGCGATCCTTAAGACGACTTAAATTTGGTGCTGAAAAAGCCAAAACAAGTCTCACATCGGCTATGCAAGCGGTTATTCAAATTGAGTCTCTTAGAGATGACATTGATTACACTTGTCGTGTTTCGCGCACCTTGTTCGAGGAACTATGCTCTGATTTGTTTCAAGACACCATTAAACTTGTTGAAAAAGCATTGATAGATGCCAATATAAAGAAAAGCGATATACAAGATGTGATTTTAGTGGGAGGCAGCACTAGAATACCAAAGATTAGAAAAATTCTTAGTGAATTTTTTGGTAGAAAAAAGATAGTAACTTCTATTAATCCAGATGAAGCCATAGCTTGTGGTGCAGCAATACAAGCAGCGCTATTATCTGGGGAAGATAATAATATGATAAAAGATCTACTGCTTGTCGATGTCGTACCATTGTCTCTTGGCTTAGAAACTGCTAGAGGTGTGATGTTTAAAATGATTGAACGAAACACACCAATACCTTGTCGAGTGATTAAAGAAATAACAACGTTAGAAGATTATCAGACTAGTATGACAATAGAAGTATTTGAAGGGGAAAGGAGTCTTACCAGAGATAATCGTTTATTGGGAGTATTTGAGCTTAACAAAATTCCGCCCGTTCCGAGAGGGATTGCGAAAATCGATGTAATTTTCGATATAGATTCTAATGGTATTTTAACTGTTTCCGCCAAAGACAAAAGCACGGGAAATAGCAAGAGCATAACCATTGAAAATGTTAATAGATTATCAGAACAGGATATAGGCCGAATGATATCTAACGCTGAAATGTTTCGAGAAGAAGATGAAGAGAATAAGCTACGTTTGGAAATTCGTAATCAATTGGAGACATACATTTATAACGTAAAGCGTTCTGTTGTTGAGAATTTAGAGCAATTAAGTGGGGAGGAGTGCGCAGATATGATTGGAGAGTGTAAGATGGCGATTTCATGGTTGGACGATAACCCTGATTGTTTGAGAGAAGAATACGAGAGGAAAATGTCCGAACTACTCCGTCGTTGGTCTTCGAACATCAGAAAAATTGATCATGCTGCTTACAGGGCTAAAAGGCAGAGGAGTAGTGCTAGTCGATGTGAACCAGAAGAATTAAATGCGGTCGTAGAAGAATTGATAGAAGAGCGTTAAATTTAAATTAAATTTGAGAATGGAAACGACTAATGGTTAAGTAAGTATTTCATGAAATTATCGATGTTTTTTCGCTTTACAACATTTTATTGCTTGAAATATAACTTTATTAAAGCAATTGTAGCTTAATTTTGTTTTGTGTTGTCGTTAATAACAGATATTCAAATGATTTTCAGTTACTATGGGCGTCAATTATCGAGAATTATTCGAAAATAATGGAGACTTTATTACATTGAAGATCAGATATGAGTATATTTGGAATTCTTGGCGCATAGTGATGTTTGATATTAAAATTGTTTTTGTGATTTTTTTGATAGTACAAAGTTTTTGTACTTTAACTACCTCATGTGTGTTTTACTTAATAAACTGTTGTGAAAATTATGTTTTTTAATTACCACAACTCATTTTATTTCGAAGATCAAGTTTTCGTATTCAGTGTTTATATGACATTAAATGAATCCACTAATCATTTGTACATAATAGATAACTTTGGCATAATTCAATCTTTTTAAATGTCGTTTTAAAAACAGGATTGTAAAAGAAAAAGAAACGCGAGGTCCAATACTAAAAAGCTCGGTTTAACCTCAGCAACAGAACTCCCCCAGACATGTTGTTACACGATTTAGACACGTGGGCGTTTAATAATCGTACAATGACGACACAGCCAGCAGCGTATAATATAACAGTATATTAACCGTTCTAGTTAAATCTTACAGAAAGACGGCTATTTTATAGACAACTAGCGGCCTGCCCCTGCTTCGCACGGGTATAAAATATATATCCCATGTCAGTCAGTTTAAAAAAAATGATTAATATCGATCCAGTAGTTTTGATTTATTCATTACTGCCCGTGGCCCGCAAGCGTTAAATTTGGAGAAAAACAATTTCCTTTCCCTATACCAAGAAGATTTCCTGCTATCTTTGGAATATCTAAATTCATATAGTACATTTTTACTTATTTACTTTTACATTTTCACTATGTATTTTATTTTTACAATTAATTACAGAATGTTTTAAACAAACTCTTGAAAGAGGGACATAGCTGCTAAAGTCGAAGTGTTATAGGGCGAAGCGCGGCGTCCTCACAGCATTTTAAATCTGTAACATCTCCGAAAATGTTCACTTAAATTACATGCTGTAAACGGCCATATTGATCTATATTAAATCAACTATTTATTTAAGGTACTTAATTGTATAAGGATTAATGCTGTATTGTATAAAAATTGCTTCAAAAATATGGCATTATTTTTCGTAAAAAGTAAATGACAAAAAATGCTATAGTGGGTTATCCATAAGAGATAGACATATAACATCGCGGACTTTTCTGTAGACCTTTTCAAGGTGTACAAATACTTAGTACATCATTTTGATAAATCTCGTAGGGTTTAGCCTGCGTTTGCAATGTAAGCGGAAAAAAATGTAATTATTTACAGAAACCTCAAAAATTACAGTATTTCTCTACCCTGTATTGAATGTTATTATACGTACAAACCTTCCTCTGGAATCACTCTATCTATTAAAAAAAACCGCATCAAAATCTGTTGCGTAGTTTTAAAGTTTTATGCGTACATAGGGATATAGGGATTTTATTTTATAATTGTAGTGATTATCAAGGCCCTCCTTTACTTGGTCACGTGATTACCGCGTTTTTAGTATTAATAACTAAAGAGATTTGACTATTTCCATTTCTAAAAACTAAGATGGCGCCCCAATCGCTGGCTCCTAAATAATTATATCAAAAGAGTATCTTATTTACTGATTTTGTGTAGAAACGTGAAAATACCTAAAATCAAGCCCCACTGCCCTATTATTTTTTTTATGTTTTTTCAATTTTCTTTAAAAAAAATTGCCGAGCAAGGCTCGCCGAGGCACTTATATTTATTATGATTAAGTTATTTTTGCAAATGTTCTAGAACTTCGGATCGATTGAGCTGTTCGAAGGCGGGCAACACCGACAGCACGCCGCCATGATGGTAATGGCGATGCTCGGTTTCTACTTCGAAGTTTCCCGCCATGACCGGGACAAGTACATCAGAGTGCACAACCGGCATATACGCCCAGGTATGTACCTCCAATCCAGGGTAAAAATGAACTAAGATAACATGGCATACCTAAAATAAAACGTTTGAATAATATATAGAATTAGGCGTTACTTTGCGGAGCTCCAATATACAAAAGTAATAATAACATTATTTTGCTATAATCCGCGATGAAGTAAAATAGAAAATATATATAATGCTAAATGTAGAGTGGACAATCGGTTATCATACCTGATACATGCAGGAGTCGTAAAAAACACATGCACAAACCTCCACCACCGCCACCACGATACACAAGCACTATATACGTTCACTATCACACACTTAACAATCGTTTCGCCCCGCAACCGAAGCATCATCAGGAGATAGACTCCACGACCACGCTTTGCGATTTTGGTCGTGGAGTCTATCTCCTGATGATTTTATATTTTACTTCATCGCGGATTATAGCAAAACGTTTGAAAGTAAGTATTATAAAACGTTTGAAATTATTTACATTTAAAGTAATTTAATGTTTAAAGTATTTACAAAGCCTTACCAAGATTCGCGACGCACGTGTGCGCGCTGAGACGGCTGTCAATCAAAAACAAATCCATGAATTTGTTGGTCGACTAGTTGGACGACTAGTATCGAGAATAATTGCTTATTTATTTATTTATTTTAAAAGGCCACCAACAATATAAACACTATACATAGCAACAAATACACAATGTACAAGGATTATTATAATTAAGTGCTATATTAATTATAGATGGCAACAGCATGCGCAGATTGACAACAACTATATAATTACTCATTATTATAGTATGGCGCTCCGCCGTGTGATATCCGGCTGAATAGAATAGTACCACCTTCATTTCTTACCGAGGTGTCGTAAAAGGCGACTAAGCACGGCGGACTCGCCGTGTGGTATTCGGCTGAGTAGAATAAACTACCTTCATTTCTTACCGAGATATCGTAAAAAGCGACTAAAATAAATTGGCACGCTGTGTGGTATCCGGCTGAATAGAATAGTATCACCCTAATTTCTTACCGAGTTGTCGTAAAAGGCGACTAAATTAAGTTGGCACGCCGTGTGGTATCCGGTTGAGTAGAATAGACCACCTTCATTTCTTACTGAGGTGTCGTAAAAGGTGAGTAAGGTAATTTGATCCACCGTGTGGTATCCGGTTTAGTAGAATAGACCGCTCTCATTTCTTACTGAGCTATCGTAAAAGGCGTCTAAACTAAGTTGGCATGCCGTGTGATATCCGGCTGAGTAGAATAGACCGCTCTCATTTTTTACTGAAATATTGTTAAAGTCGAGGCATGCGGCTGGTCGTAAAATATGAAGCCAAATCAAGTAGCATATTTAAGACATGTTGTGCCGACCCCACTTAGAGTGGGATAAGGGCTAAAGACTGATAATTAATAATGTTTTCAGATAAATTACATCACTTCGAGAAGATAAGATCAGATGCAACTCTTTCTCTCCCTTACGATTACGCTAGCGCCACCCACCCTGCCTGGCAGTTTTGGAGGAAAGTTGGCAAAACTGGCATATCCACTGTCGCCACTTTCAAGGATCAGGTGGGAGAAACTTAGATACTATCCAACCGATCTAGCGAATCTATCGATATATTCAGCGATACATTTATTAAGTTTAAAAAAATATTCTTAAGCTCCAGACACTGGAGCCGTAGTGTTATATTTATTTTAGAATATTTTAGTTAAGTGTTGTCCTTACCCATAATTATGTGCATGCTGTGGCACCTAAAGGCAGTGCATTTAATGCTTTTTGTGGGTAGTAACCCTGCCTTCTGCTCCGCGGGTCGCGGGTTCGATTCCCGCCAAGGGCCAACATTTTCTATATATGAATTTGTTGGTCTTTGAGCCTGGGTGTGTATTTGTATTTAAGTATGTATTTAAAAAATATATAATATATAAGACCCCCTGCTAGATGGACAGACGACCTCAAAAGGGTCGCTTGGAGCCGCTGGATACAAGCGGCACAAAATCGTGTGTTCTGGAGATCCCATGAAGAGACTTTTGTCCAGCAGTGGACGTCCATCGGTTGAAGAAGAAGAAGAAGATGTATTTAAAAAATATATAAGTATATATTCACCAGATGTCTGTCACCCATAACACAAGTATTAAGTTACTTACTTTGGGGACGGACAACCGTGTGTGTAAGTGTCCCATATATTTATTTATTTATTCTAATGTTTTAATGTAACTGCCACTGGTTGTTCCGAATAAATAAAATAAAATAAAAACTTCTGGAAATATGTTCTATATCCTATATTAAGTATCGCCAGCGACTCCGCCCGCGTGGACTTTGTACTTGTTTTACATTTAACTGTATTTATTGTATGTTTTCTTTTTTGCTACATAAATAAATAGTGCCTGGGTGACCGATCCTTGCTCGATAATTTTTAAAATGATATAAAAAAAAATTTAAACGAAAAATTAAAAAAAATATAGGACAGGTGGGGCTCAATCTTAGGTATTTTCACCTCTCTAAACCGCCCGTTCCCCAAATGAACTACCATGACTTTACGTTTGATAGCGGAAAATTGTGATTGTATTCAACGTAAATTTAAAAAAATTTTAGAGCCCGAAAAAGAGATAAAACGACATTGTTTTAAAATAAAAATTTGTCTAGATCGATTTTTCTCCCCCAAACCCCCTACATGCTGAATTTCAGGAAAATTGTTGAAGCCGATTCTGAAAAAAAAAATTATATATGTAACACAACGTACTAGGAGCACCTGATTCCGCACTCAAAACTAGATGGCGCCACTCGTCGTTTGCTCCGCGCTATCGAAGTGCTTTCGTAGTAATATAAGAAGTCCCCATACATTATTAGATCGACATCGCTATCAGATCCTAGGGCTCTAAAGTGCATCCTACTGGAACACTACGCCTTAGCGCGTCTGAGACGGTGCATCCTCCGTCCGGCACATCCATACCTGGAATGCCGTGAGGAACCCGTCGTCTGTCCGCGATGCTTTCCGTATTCGTGAATAGCACGCATTCCCGCCCCCGACAGTACGTGCGTCGGGTCACCGTATTACATATATATATATATATATATATATATATATATATATATATATATATACAAAATAAATAAATAATTAAAGAAATACATACAATATATATATATAACAGCTAATATATGTATATATAACTTGTAATCGCCAGCGGCTCCGCCCGCGTGGAAAGATTATAATCTATTTATATTTATTATAATCTTTTGATAATCATAAAAATGGTTAAATTGGATTAACTTTAAAACCTAGACTTATGCTGGTGCTGACTTTTATTTAGAACTTTTAGAGGGGAACAATTTTGTAATACATGATTTTTGAATAACTATCACCGTTTACTCAGCGCACGCAAGGAAAGTTTTAAGTTTGCAGTTTTCGTATTTATATTGCTGCTCCTCTCCTATTCATCTCAGCGTGATGTTATAGCCTATAGCCTTCCTCGATAAATGGACTATTTGAAACTGAAAGAATTTTTCAAATCCAGTAGTTTCTCTTCAGCTTTATATATTTTATAGATAATAAAATATTTCTTTCAGGACACTGATGGATCGATAATGAAATCGCTCGGCCAAAACGAACAGTTGCTGTCAAATATAGATATAATAAAAATAAACAGCGTTTACGGCGTCCACTGTTTCCAAAATCGAAAAAGAAAGATGGCGAAGGAAACAAGCTTTGCTGAATAGTACAAACGGATTTAATATTAAATGTGTTATAATAAAGATATATGTGTTTTATGATTTCAAAGAAATTATTTAATTACACTATTACTTTAACTAAAAAACCGTATAAAAAGCCCGTTTGTAAATTTTGAGAAAATCGATCACACGCAGACAGACAGCTTTTTATAGAAAATGTTGGCCCTCGGCGGGAATCGAACCCGCGACCCGCGCAGTTGAAGGCGGAATCACTACCCACTACGCCAACCGGCCAGTCTATATTAAGCCGTTACTTTTGTATACAAAAAAGGTTTTTCTTCCTATACTCCAGGTTTTTAATTGAGTTGTATATTGTAATACTTATTTCAATGCCATCTACGAGATCACGCTATGAACTACTAAAATAAAAACGGTTGCCTGTAAAGTCGGTTTTACGGGCAAAGATTTTACGTGACAACATCTTTTTCTCAGTAGAATATTTATTGATATGAATATTATAAAATTGCACAATAGGAACAAGGAATTGAATGAAAATAAAAATTGCACAAATTTTAACTATAGAAATATATTTTGTTTACCAGAGACACAAGCACGCACCGATTCAACGCGCCTATACTGCGTCCATCATATTATCAGTCTTTTGACAGCTCACGCTCATTAAGTTTTGTATTGCTTACGTACAAATATCATACAAATAATATTTGTACTTTATGGATGGGTACCGCCCGCTTAGTGATGTCACACATAATGGTTACTACGATTATGCCACAGATTAAAAATAATCGGTAGAAATCGATGTTACGAGTATTAAAAGACATTTAATAACATTATATAACGTTTTACTTTCTTCTTAGTTAATACATGAATACAAATAAAACAATCAGGATATTTTAATTTATTTTATTAGCACGAGTCGTCGGAATGATAATCAACACTAGACTCCTCCGATGAGGAGTCTTCAGTAGCAGTTATTATTAGCTCTTGTGTAGATAATATATTATCAAACGCAATATCACGTTCCCAATCAGAGAATATTACTCTTTTAGTTCTTTCCACCACACTTGCCCAGTTCTCGGCCGTTACGTGGGTGCAAGCATTTTTTAGCAATTGCAACATTTTATTCGCTGTGAATGGGGGGCTTGTATTGCATCTCGCAGCATGCCCTTTTACTTGTGCCCATATAAGTTCTATTGCGTTGTACTGGCAGTGGTATGGAGGAATCCGAAGAACAGTATGGCCATATTCTGCTGCCATTTCATTGATTACATAGCGTTTTGCTCTCTTTTTGGTTTTTAATATTTTTATTAATTCAACTTTTAACATTGAGTCGTCCACATTTTCTCCATTGTCCCGAAGCCAATTAATTATTTCATGCTTTTTATTAGCCTGTGTTGGCATTTTGTCAATTTGACGGGAGTGGTAGGGCGCATTATCAATAAAAATTATTGATGGTTCTTCCAATGAAATGAGCATTTTTTTGAACCACTCTTCATACACATTTGCATTCATCTCTTCGTGGTAGTCATTTGATTTCTTCGATTTAAATGCCAACAGTGCGTCTTGTACAAATCCTTTTGCTGTACCTGCATGGCAAATGATTAGGCGCTCACCTTTTCCCATTGGTACTGAGGAAGTGGAATCAGCAGTATCATCAGTCCAGAAACGAGAGAGTGTGTGGTTAGCGTTGAGCCATGTTTCATCCGTGAAAACAATATTTGCCCAATCTTGTATTTTCTTTGCCTCTCTTAAAAAATCACAACGTGCTATAGCTATATCTGTGCGTTCCATTAATAATTTTCTTTTATTTAACTTTTTATATGAAAAGCCAATTGTGTTCAAAACTTTGACCAAAGAAGATTTTTCACCATGAAATAGACCACTTCTTTTCAAAGAAACAATAAGTTTTCTCAAAGTTGGAATTTCTTTTCTCAAGTAGTAATCTAGTTTACGTAGGTTATCATTAATCGAATTACTTAGGTACGTAATTCGATTAATGATAGTAGGTACTATAATCGGAATGATATCGCATACGAGAATCTTTAGGATATCACTAAATATGTAAATCGTCAATCTGTCAAAAGATGGTTAATATAATGGACAGTGTATAATTCTCTAGTGTTGCTTGAGTGGGAGAGAGACGCACGGCATTCGCCAGTCCGGCGGGCCTCTTTCGTTCGGTGACTCATCGTTTCAGACGTGAGCGGGCGTTACACTTTTTCATGAGTGACTCCAAGCCGCAACCTAATTTAAGACGTTGTCACGTCAAAAAGCTAGCATTTTCTTGCTCTTCCAAGTCTCTTTAACACTCACCAGTTTTGTAGACGCTTTTATTGCAATTAGCCACAAAACTTCGAATTAGGTCACTTTAATACTAAACGTGATATATGTACCCGTTAGTAATAAGTGTTTTGTTACTCGCGAAAGAAATAAGGAGTATAACCTTTAACTGTGCCAAATTTCATTAAAATAGGTACAGCTGATTAGAGATGAAAGCGTATCGACAGATAGACTTTTGTTTTAATATAAACTAGCTGTGCCAGCGTAAACAACCGGATATTAATCAATAGCGATGTGAAAAATAATCTGTTTTTAATAATCGATTATATTTTCATCAAAAATCGATTTTTTTAAATCGATTATTTTAGGTAGACCCTTTTCCTTTTTTACACTTTTTCTTGTTTTTTAAGATTAGATATGCATTGTTGGGTGAAACCATTTAGCCAAACTACACTACTTTCATCTAATTTCACAAACAGCGCAACTGATATTATTTCTTGGTAGTTGTCAACTTTAATTAGCCTTTATTATAATAATTTATTCATATTAAAAAAGACAACTTTTAAAGTAGTCAGAAAAAAAAGAATTTATTAACGAATAAAAATTGATTATTTCGAAACAAAATAATCGATTTTCTAAAAGTCGATTATTTATTTATCGATTTTTTCTACTCAAGTCACAGCCCTATTAATCAATAACAAATTCAACAAAATAATAACAACCGGATATGATTTAATAATTTTCTTTAATATCATGTAGATAAATTGGCGGGTTCAGTATATTTGGTGTAGAGGGTGTCGAAATTTTTCAAGCTGGTATCACTTTTGCTGATGACGTCGTATATCTCAATACCTTCAGGGTATCGTCGCTTGCGCATCAAACATTTCTCTGTACTGATCATCAGGCTAACCGCTGTTATAATATAATCAAGAAATAGTTAAGAATAGTATAGAAATATTACCTGGTTGACCGAGTCTAGGGATGTAACTTGGAGTAAAAAATCGATTAATTAATAATCGACTTTTATCCCTTTAAAAATAATCGATTTTTAAAAAATCGATTATTTTTACACGATTAATTAATAATCGACTTTTATCCCTTTAAAAATAATCGATTTTAAAAATCGATTATTTAACAAAATAATCGATTTAAAAAAAAACGATTATTTTGTTATGAAACAATCGATTTTTTTAATACTATTTTTTCTATTTTTAAAGTTGTCATTTTTAACATTAATAATTAATTACAATAAAGGCTAATTAAAGTGGACAACTACAAATAAATAATATCAGATGCACTGTTTGTGAAATTAGATTAAAATGTGTAGTTTGGCTAAATTGGTTTCATCCAACAATGCATATCTAATCTTACAATACAAGAAAAAGAACAAAAAAGAAATAAGAAATTAAAAAATCGATTTTTGCGTACGCACTTACACACACGCATACGCACGCACGCACGGACGTATGCACGCACACGCGTACACGCGCTCGCACACTCGCACGCACACGCATTTACACACAAAAACACATGCGCGTAAAAGCCTTTATACAAACTCACGCAAACTGTCATTTCATATTATAATATTTGTAGGATCCTTACTTGGCCTTTCCACTCTTGTCACGATCATTCTTTCAATTTTGTGCTCTTGTTTCCAATGAAAATACATTTTCTTTATAATCGCCATCACTAATGCTATCATGAATATGCTTATTCCAAACAAAATTGTGTATAACGCCATTTATATAGGTATAAAAAAATTGTAACATTTTAAAAAGTATCGCGTTCACGATTTAATTATAATCTATGCATAGATAAAAATAATACATATATTGGTAATGACGTATAATAACTGTATGGCATTGACATACGTTACTAATAAATTAAAAAAGAAAACCAAAAAGTATTTTTTAAAATTGGAACAATATATTTTAAACCCATAGATAACATAATTTATTTTTCACTACTATTAATTTTTATAATGTATATATAATGATACCAATTATAAGTAGACTTAAAATTAAGGTAATATAGATAATTAAATTTTGATAATATATAAAATACATAGTATAATAAAAAAAATCAGTTCAATTATCTCGCAGATCAAAACTCATATACATTGACCTAAACACTATAAAGTGTTTAGGTTTAATTGTAAAAAAATAAATATTCAATAGAAATTATATTATTAAATAGAAATCGATTAATAACTTATTTAAATTAAGTAAAACGTTTTTATTTTTTTTCAAAAATATTAAGAGACCTAGTTATAATTGTTCGATGATGCGCTTTATATTTGAACATTAAATAAAATATAGTTTTAATAATAAAATAAATTAAGAATAAAAACATTTCTATATTTAAAATAGCATATTTACCATGAATTAAATCTCATATATTATTATCTATATTATCTGTTCCAAGAAAACTTCCGTACACAAAAAGAACCTAAAATAATTAAATTATGTCCTAGTGCATTATTTAATAATCGTATTTAAAAAAAAATAATAATGATTACAATGTAAATTAATAAAAATAATTTTGTTGAATCGAGATGAACTTTGACGATTACGATAAAGTTATTTAATAAAAAAAACATATTAATTTTTTTCATTATTATGTTTGCTTTATACTTCTGTGCATAAAAAAGAACCTTAAAACTTTCATGGCGGGTTTTTTTAGTTAAATATGAAATGATATAAAGTTTATTATTGTTATTGTAAAATGTTACATAGAATTATATTTTTATTTACTTAATCGAGATGAACTTTGAAGATTACGGTAAAGTGAATTTATAAATATTATTCAAATATAAACGTTTGTATTTATATGATATGGTTTATTAAAAATTTTGTAAATAGAGAACTGTTCATTGCAATTTTAACTTAGTAGATTTTTTACCGTATGGCTGTTTTTTTATATTATTACTAAAATCATGACGTTTGAAGTAAATTTTAATATTCCTTGAGGTAGAATCATCATAAAATGTAAAAAATAATGATAAATTTTTCGTAAATTTTTTATATATAAAATTTCGAAGTCTTTTCTTCGTGATTGCAAATTTTAAAAAGTATTGACCTAATATTAAAATAACGTTGTCTTTTGTATGTTAAAATGTTTTTACGTAAAAGAGAATGATTAAATTGTTTCCAAGGGTAATTATTTTTTACCAGTCTGAGGTATGCAGAGTCAGGGCCCTAGTATTTCAATAAATAGCCAAAAATTGAATAGCCCACCCTCATTTCTTACCGAGTTGTCATAATAGGCGACTAAGGTAAGTCGACTCGCCATGTGGTATCCGGCTGAGAAGAATAGATCACCCTTATTTCTTACCGAGGTGTCGTAAAAGGCGACTAAGGTAAGTTAACCAACCGTTTGGTATCCGGTTGAGTAGAATAGACCACCCTCCTTCTTACCGAGGTGTCGTAAAAGGCGACTAAGATAAGTGGATCCGCCGGTTGAGTAGAATAGACCACCCTCATTTCTTACCGAGGTGCCATAAAAGGCGACTAAGGCAAGTTGACGTCAGGCAGGCGTATAGCTTGGTTGTCGTCAAAATTTACTATTCCGTATGTAACTTGTAATTTAAAGAAGTTAGCGTTATAACTTTTATTTTATTATTTTTTTTCTTTATCGTACATATTGCTAGAAAAGAGATAAAAAAAACAGCAACATAATAAAAACTTTTTTGTATGTAATATTAATATTATTTTATTTTGTAATAATATTATTTTATCATTATTTTGTAGGAGAACGATGCTTAAATGCGTTTTTTATGTAAAAATAGTTAATATAAAACTATTTCATGAACTGTTTATGATTAAATAAACGGAATGTAAAATATTCCACGCGTCATAAAACTCTAACCTACATTACAAAAGTAATAATAAAACTATTTTGTTTTTATCCGCGATAAAGATTAGGATAGGTTATAGATATTTATCGCGGATTATAGCATGTAAGCGGATACATGCTGAATTTCAGTAAAATCGTTGGAGCCGTTTCCGAGATTCTGAAAAAAAAATATATACATTCAAGATTAACTCATTTAAATATTAAAGATAAGCAGTTTTAACAAGTTCCTCTCATTATAGATCAATATATAGCACAAAAACATCGCCTCGCCATCGCTTTAGCTATTATCATAACAAAACCTGACAGTGAAACAATCGATGAATATATAAATCGTATAAAAAACGAAATCATTGCTGAAGAAATGGCAACCAACGTTGATGTTAGCTTGAATGACAATGATTTTGATATAAGCGATGATCATATGGATGGTAGAAATGAAATGGATTCAAGTACAGATAGCGTGACAATACTAAAAAATTTCGATGACAATAAATTGGGAAATGAAACAGCTGATGTTAATTCATTGTTAGATGTTATGACGCAATTGAGTCATATTGATGAGAATTTTGTCAATCAGGTAAAGGTAATTACCCAAATCTGCTGTAAGGGTAAATTTATGTTAAAATTTCCATTATGTAATACTAGCTTTTACTCGAAACTTTGTTTGCGTTGACTGTTGCCGCGTGATAGGTTGATTTTCAAGATTTTCATAGCCAAGAAATAATTGTGCCAAATTTCATCGATATTGGTTCAGAGGTGGTTTTGATTTATTCATTACTGTCCATGGCCGTCCGTTAAAATTGGATTAAAACCAAAACCGCTATACCCCTGCATTTTAAATCTGTAATATCTTCGAAAATGTTCATTTAAATTACATGCTGTAAAGGGCCATATTGATCTATATTAAATCAACAATGTATTTAAATTACTTAATTGAATAAGGATTAATGCTGTATTGTTTAAAATTGCTTCGAAAATAAGGAATTATTTTTCGTAAAAAATTAAATGACAAAAAATGCTATTATGGGTTATCCATAAGAGATAGATACTATCGTAGAGTTTTCTGTAGACCTTTTCAAGGTGTACAAATACTTAGTAAATTATTTTCATAAATATCGTAGGGTTCAGCCTGCGTTTGCAATGTAAGCGGAAAAAAATGTAATTATTTACGACATCACATTAGAAACTTCAAAAATTACAGTAATTTTCGTAATAGCTCAATGTTACGTTATGCATCATACATTTTACATCAACACCATTTTTCTTCTTCAATTCATACTCATAGTGTTTTTGTTATAAACCCCCTATTTTGGTTATCAGATTTCACCAACTAATACTCAAAATAATATAACTCAGTCAACATTTTGTGATGATTCGCAAAACCGGCAAAACGATTCAATGAATATATTAACTGAACCTGAAGGTATCACGACGTTTTGCGAAAATTTCAGTGAAAGAAGTAATAAAGAAAAAGAAGTATCTCAGAATTCATATTTAGTAACAAGTAATGAAACATTTTGTGAAACTAACACTGAAGATAACATAAATAAAGCTATTAATAATTTAAGTAAAGAAATCAATACTCAGAATAGTAAAATAGATTCCCAACAAACATTGATATATACATTACAAGGTTTCACAAATAATACACATATTAGTCAAAGTCAGGAAGATTTTGTTATAACACAGAAACATCTGCTAAATAAACATACTTATAACGAAGAAAATTCTTTAAACAGTACACAACCATCTAATCGCTCAGTTAGCAACAAAAATAATACATCGGAAATTATGTTTATTGATCAAAATGTTGGGGTTAAGATATTTAATAAAAATTCGCAAATTAACAGTAACAAACTGAAAACAGTAACTGATAAAAGCTCTCAAAATGATAAACAAAAGTCTCGTGTAAGCTCAGACTCAAGTAATCAAATTGTATATAATGCAAGTAACGGTGAATCATCTAAAATAGGATTTAGGAAAACTGCAGATGAATATTCATCAGTTTTTGGCGAAAATAATAAATTTGATAATAATAAAAATATTATGGCTCAAGAAAATACTTTGTCGAATGATTTAAAATATCAAACGCTTTATGAAAGTCAAGATGCTCAAAGTTACAATATTCTTAGTGACAGTTTTGATACATGTAAACACGACTCAAAAACATCGAAACAAACATTTGATATAAGATTTTCAGAGGAGGAATCTTTAAATCATTCTTTATCATATAAAAATGAATATATTAAACATATAACGCCAGAGAAATGTCATTTATCTGTATCTATTAAAAATTCAACGAACGAATTGAATATTAAACAAAATAATTTTTTAGAGGATTCGATCAATTTTGATGACTCCATCACTGATTTGATCAAATCGAATAAAGATAATGAACATGTGATTGTATTGAATAACAATTCAAAAATCATTGATCCGTTGAATAATAAAAAGGATTTTCGTACTGTTGAACATGACACAGAAAAGAATGTATTTGTTTCTAATAATACTGAAATGGAAACAGAACATATTTATATAGATCTCACTAAAGATGAAACAGAATCCATTCCATATCAAAGTGGATTCAGCAAAGAATTATTATCAAATGATAACCGTATGCTAGATGAAGACATATTCTCGGATAATCCAATAGAATCACAAGAAATAGTGTCTTTTAAAACATTGGAAGAGTTAAACAAAATCAAATGTTATTTAAGTAAACGAGAGAGACATTTTAGTGAAGGGAATTCGGCAGATTCTGGTTTCAGAAGTTCTCAACCACGAAGCTCTTATAACAGTGGTATAAATTTTTATTGTTGACATTGTCGTCTTGCCCTTATCCCATTCTAAGCTCTGAGTTCGGCACAACGTGCCATAATCATGTTGTCACATTATTTGGGTACATATTTAACGACCTGGCTAACGTCAACTTAATTTAGACGTATTTTACGACACCTCGGTAAGATAGTGGGTGGTCTATTCTACTTACTTACCATAGTTGCCTTTTATGACACCTCGGTAGGAAATAGGTCTATTCTACTCAGCCGGATACCACACGCCGGCTCGATTTCCCTTAGTTGCCTTTTATGACTTCTCGGTAAGAAATAGGTCTATTCTACTCAGCCGGATACCACACGCCGGCTCGATTTCCCTTAGTTGCCTTTTATGACTCCTCGGTAAGAAATAGGTCTATTCTACTCAGCCGGATACCACACGCCGGATCGATTTCCCTTAGTTGCCTTTTATGACTCCTCGGTAAGAAATAGGTCTATTCTACTCAGCCGGATACCACACGCCGGCTCGATTTCCCTTAGTTGCCTTTTACGACACCTCGGTAAGAAATGAGTGTGGTTTTATTCAGCCGGCTACCACACGGCGTTTGTTATATTGTTGACGTAGTTTGAAGAATTTTCTTTGGGGACAGAGTTTTATACTAAGATTTGGTCAGTTGGAATGACTTCAAATGACCTCAAAAGGTTTTGGGTAGTCTCTGAGTGGCGGGTCAAGTTTGTGTGGAAATCCCTAGAGGAGTCGATTCCAACGACTGTCCAGGGTCTGGCGATAGGAAAGGTGACATCAAAAGGCAACCCTGAACCCCTAAGTGGTGGGACAAGTTTATTTGGCGTAGGAGTCCACCTCCACCACAATACACAAGCACTACATACGTTCACTATAACAAACAATCAACAATTGTTTCGCAACCGAAGCATCATCATGGATTATGGACAACGGATTGTCCACTCTACATTTAGCATTATATATAATTTCAACTTTACTTCTTCGCGGATTACAGCCAAATAATTTTATTATTATTTTGTAATATGGATCTCCGCAAAGTAACGCCTAATTCTATAACTTAAGAAAAATAATTATTAACAATGGTGGTAACTCTAAGATATATCTCCCGAAATATGTCAGACATACGTGTTTTTGATGGATGCTTTTATCTAGTGAGAGCTAAATATCGGGCTGAAATTGCCAAAACATATCTAAGCCCCTTAATTGGGTAAATTTTAATAATTTATAGAATTAGGCGTTACTTTGCGGAGATCCATAATACAAAAGTAATTATAAAATTATTTTACTATAATCCGCTATGAAGTAAAATAGAAAATATATATATAATGCTAAATGTAGAGTGGATATTTCGTTTTCATACCTCATACATGCAGGATGCGTTAAAACACATGCACAAACCTCCACCACAATACACAAGCACTACACACGTTCACTATCACAAACTCAACAATCGTTTCGCAACCGAAGCATCATCAGGAGATAGACTCCACGACCAAAATCGCAAAGCGGAGCAATACCCAAATAAGTTTAGTTATATACTAATCGGTATGAAATTAGGTATGAAAACGGATTATTACTTTTGTATTATGGATCTCCGCAAAGTAATGCCTAATTCTATCAATTACTTAAGAGAGTTCAAAAAGTCTAGGCAAATCAGCTTCATATATAACTGCATCAGTTATTATTTATGCTCAATGTCCCTTATTTTAGTATCACAGTATTCAGAAGGTTGGATAAACGAATCAGCACAAAGTCTGTTAATTTATGTAAAAAATTGTCAGCCTACGCGAAGTACAATGGATATATGTGATGAAATATCTAAAGTAAGACATGTTTATTTACTGTAAGCTCTTGCAGTCTAGAGCAGGGCTTCTTAAACTTTTGCCATTCACGACCCCATTTATGATTGCGAGTTTCTTGACGACCTCATACAAATATAAAAGAAAAATAAATCATTAAATTCAATTTCAAATTCAAAATATTCTTTATTCAAATAAACTTGTAAATAAGTGCTTTTGAATCGTCAACTCTACTGCTGGTTCGGAAAGCTGTTCCTACCGAGAAGAGCCAGCAAGAAACTCGGCGGTTGCTCTTTTAAAAATATAATTCTTAATATTATTTACATTGAGTCGTTACTGTCTTGTACAGGTTCAAATAGAGCTATATCCACACAGTCTTATCTTCTAAATAATCTTCAAGAGTATAGTAGGCTTTCTGTATCAGCCTCTTTTTAACAGTGTTTTTAAACTGCTGTAATGGCAGTGCTGAAATTGATTGCGGAATTTTTTTATAGAATCTTATACCAAAACCCACAAACGAGTTACGCACTTTTGCAAGGCGCAAAGCAGGAACCGCAAGCTTATGTCGGTTCCTGCTTTGTCTATTGTATACATCACCTATCGTTTTATAATTCTTTATATTTTTATGTACATAAATTAAATTGCTTAAAATATACTGTGAAGCAAATGTAAGAATACCTGTTTCCTTAAACCTCTCTCGCAGGGAATCATGCGGGTTTAAATTATAAATGCCACGTATTATTATTATTGCCATTATTATTTGATGATTTATCTATTAGGTAACAATATACATATGAAAAAAAATAGTTTTAGAATTCGTTTTGAAACCTATAAAAATACCAATATCCCATGTATTCCGCCAACTCTAGTGGTGTTATAAAATGGTATATATAAATATTTGACATTAAAATCTCTCGCGACCGCAGAATTTTGCTACGCGACCCCATTTGGGGTCGCGACCCATAGTTTAAGAAGCCCTGGTCTAGAGAGATTGAGTGAGATTAGGACACAAGTGTAAACAAGTGCTTTTGAATCGTCAACTCTACTGCTGGTTCGGAAAGCTGTTCCTAGAAGAGCCAGCAAGAAATTCAGCGGTTGCTCTTTTAAACATATAATTCTTATAACTAGTTACAGTTAGTCACGCCGTGTGGTATCCGGCTGAAAAGAATAGTACCACCCTCATTTCTTACTGAGGTGTCGTAAAAGGCGACTAAGGTAATTCGACCCACCTTGTGGTATCCGGCTGAGTAGTATAGACCAACCTCTTTCTTACCGAGATGTCGTAAAGTCGACCCACCGTGTGGTATCTGGTTTAGTAGAATAGACCACCCTCTTTCTTACCGAGATGTCGTAAACTACGACTAAGGTAAGTTGACGTCCGGTCGTTAAAACGCAGCCAAATCGCGTGACATGTTTATAACATGTTGTGCCGACCCCACTTAGAGTGGGATAAGTGTAGAAAGATGATGATGAACTAGTTACAGTTATACATTACTCTAAACTTCCATTATATTCTGTGATAGCCCAGCGGTAACACCGTGCGACTTTTTCGAGAGAAACATGGGTTCAAACCCGGGCAGACATCAATGAGTTTTTCTATTAAAACTTATGTGTCTAATTGATAATTGCAATTTATCACACGCTTTTCGGTGAAGGAAAACATCGTGAGGAAACCTGCATATCTCTAGAGAGTTCTGGTGATATGTGTAACCTACCAATCCGCATTGGAGCAGCGTGGTAGGTCTTAGCTCCAAACCTTCTCGCCAAAAACGGAGAGAAGAGGATATTCTCAGCAGTGGGATAGTAACAGGCCGCTACTTACTTACTTCCCAGCAGGACTCTTCCATGAGATCTAGTGATCTATTGTGATGACATGACTGTGATAATAAGTTTCGCAGACTTTTTGCATTAACAGCTCTTGTATCTTTGCTTAATAAATTGGTGGGTATACAAAACACTACAGCATCAATTTTGTCCGTCTACTATGAGATCTAATCTAATCAAGACAATCTTCATTCAAATAAGCTCTTTCAAACACTTTTCAATCGTCAATCAATATGATTAATGAAGCTACAACTGGTTCGGAATGTTGCTCTTACCGAGAACCAGAAAGAAACACGTCGGTCGATCTTTTAAACATTTTCAATTTTATTGTAAACCGCAGTCTTGTATGAAGCTGAAAGTATTTTCAAATCCAGGCTTCTATATTATCCAATTCATCTTCAATTTTGTAAATGCACGTATGGCTCTTTTTTCATATCAAACATAACAATATATTTCTTAGATTTTAGGTAAACTGATAGACAAATTGCATGAACAGGAAAGATATCCGAAATTTCTCGAGGAATTGCTTGAAACAGTGGACTTATTACTGACTGATGTATATGAGGGACAAAATGAAGAATTCAATAAAGTAAGTATAACAATATTCTACATTCTATAGTGGCACCAGCGACTTCGTTCACGTCGACTTTAGTGTTAAAATACCCTCAATTATGTACAATATTTTTTACTGTTCATGAATAAAAGAAAAGTTTTTTCATATTAGTCCAATATATAAGTAAATTTGAATTTAAATTTGACTATATTTTATTGATATTGCTACTGCGTAATATGGACAGACACATTTTGACATATAAGTATTTACCTAAATTTTTTTATGGATTACCAACTTAAGCGTTTAAGTACATTCAATAATCAAATATGTGTTTATTGTCCTGTTCCCGAAATAACAGTCGGGTTTAATTGTGTTAAATTTCATCAATATTGGTCCAACTGTTTAACCGTAGACAGATAGAATTTTACATTTTAACAATAAGACAATAAATACTTTATTCAAATAAACTTGTAAACAAGTGCTTTTGAATCGTCAACTCTACTGCTGGTTCGGAAAGCTGTTCCTACCGAGAAGAGCCAGCAAGAAACTCGGCGGTTGCTGTTTTAACATATAATTCTTATAACTACTTATATTAAGTCATTGCTATCTTGTTCAGGATTGAAGAGTAGCTATATCGACACATTATCATCTAAGTAATCCAACAGTATAGGCTTTCTGTAAGGGATTTCAAAAAAATAATCGATTTTTATAATAAGCGATTATTGGGAAAGTACCCGATTTTTAAAAATCTATTTTATTTTCATTAATAATAGATTTTTTAAAAATCGATTATTTTAATCATCCTCTGTTTCGTTGAACTCTTTTTTCTTGTTTTTTATGATTAGAAATGCATTATTGGATGAAATCAAGCCAAATCAAGTGAAATCAAGTAAAATTCTATTAAAATGTACACATTTTAAAATATACGAATTTTACAATCGCATTATTTATTGGTAGTTGTCCACTTTAATTAGTTTTTTATTTTGATTAGTTTTAAAAAAAGATAATCGACTATTATTAATAGAATATTCTGATGAAGCTGCGATGGCCTAGCGGTACGACCGTGTGAATCTTTAGAGAGGATCATGGGTTCAAACCCGGGCAGACACCAATGAGTTTTTCTATTAAAACTTATGTGTCTAATTGATAATTGCAATTTATCACACGCTTTTCGATGACGGAAAACATCGTGAGGAAACCTGCATATCTCTAGAGAATCCTAGGGATATGTGTAACCTACCAATCCGCATTGGAGCAGCGTGGTAGGTCTTAGCTCCAACCCTTCTCTCCAAAAATGGAGAGAGGAGGCCTATGCCCAGCAGTGGGATAGTAACTTACTTTTTTTATTCTGATACGAGTATTTATTGGTCCACTTTAGTTAGCCTTTATTCTAATTAATTGTAAATATTTAAAAAGGCAACTTTTCAAATAAAATAAAATCGATTTTTATTAATCGATTATTCTGATACGAGTTAATCGTTTTTTTGAAAATCGATTAATTTTAAAGGGTAATAAATCGATATTTTAATCGATTTTTTCTACTCAAAATCACCCTACTTTCTGTAAATCTTACAGGTAATTAAACAGGATGAAACTATATATCGCTTATTACTGCTAAACAGATCGACGCACATAATAAAATATACTATAGAGAAAATTGTAAATATATTAGAAAATATATTACCAGAATTATCAGACATAGAAATAACGAATACAGACAGATGTGAAAATATTTGTTACATATTTCACATATTAGAAATAATTTTGCAAAGAAATAAAATTAACTCAAGTCAGAGCTTGCAAAGTTCACAGCACGAGGAAAAAAACTTAAAAAAGAGTTCTCTGACTGAAATATGGCGGAGAAAGTGGAATTTAAGCAAAAGTGAAATACACGAGGGTAGTTTGAAGAAAAAGTGCGTTATAACAAAGTGCAGTGAAGTTTTAAACAAAGTGATCGTTCAGGCTATGGATGGATACAGTTTGGTTTCGTTTGCGGCTTTGCAATGTTTTAATTTATTGCAAAATTAAAATTTTATTAATGATAACGTGTTTTTTTAATTATTTTATACAAGGCTAGTGGCCTGCCCTTGCTTCGCACGGGTATAAAATATATAGCCCATGTCACTCAGTGAAAAAAAATGATTAAAATCGATGCAGCAGTTTTGATTTATGCCCGTTTTACTGCCCGTGGCCCGCACGCGTTAAATTTGGAGAAAAACAATTCCCCTCTCCCTATACCAAGAAGATTACCTGCTATATCTAATATCTAATTTCATATAGGTACTACATATTTACATTTTTCCCTATGTATTTTATTTTTTGAAATTAATTACAGAACATTATTTATATACAACATTCTTCTAGCTTTCTTGTCATTAGACAATACAAACATGTTTTCTTTAGAGGTTACTCTAACATAATTTACATGGTGCTGAATGCAGGCCGCACTATGCACTACCCGCTCTCCTCTAACATAATCTACATGGTGCTGACTGCAGGCCGCACTATGCACTACCCGCTCTCCTCTAACATAATCTACATGGTGCTGACTGCAGGCCGCACTATGCACTACCCGCTCTCCTTAACATAATCTATATGATGCTGAATGCAGGCCGCACTATGCACTACCCGCTCTCCTCTAACATAATCTACATGGTGCTGACTGCAGGCCGCACTATGCACTACCCGCTCTCCTCTAACATAATCTACATGGTGCTGACTGCAGGCCGCACTATGCACTACCCGCTCTCCTCTAACATAATCTACATGGTGCTGACTGCAGGCCGCACTATGCACTACCCGCTCTCCTCTAACATAATCTACATGGTGCTGACTGCAGGCCGCACTATGCACTACCCGCTCTCCTCTAACACACTATATGGTGCTCACTGCAGGCTGCACTATGCACTACCCGCTCTCCTTAACATAATCTATATGATGCTGAATGCAGGCCGCACTATGCACTACCCGCTCTCCTCTAACATAATCTATATGATGCTGAATGCAGGCCGCACTATGCACTACCCGCTCTCCTCTAACACACTATATGGTGCTGACTGCAGGCTGCACTATGCACTACCCGCTCTCCTTAACATAATCTATATGATGCTGAATGCAGGCCGCACTATGCACTACCCGCTCTCCTCTAACATAATCTTTATGATGCTGAATGCAGGCCGCACTATGCACTACCCGCTCTTCTATTCCACAAAATGCTTACTGTTACAAAATAAAAGAAAAACATTTTTATACGTTTTTTATTTAAAATATTTAAGATTGATATTTTTGCGAGGACCATATAACAACAACACCAAGACATTTATGCATTTCTGCAGGCAATATACAAAATATATCTTATAAAAATACATTAAAATATTAAAATTTAAAAGCATAACTTTGCAGAAATGAATTGGCGTTCGATTCAGCATAAAAGCAGCGTGATGCAGCATATGACCAACATCACGCGGCTGGGTTTTCAGTAGAAACATAGTTACAAATAAAAATCTATTTAAAAAATTAACAACAATGCATGCAACTAATGTTTAAACAAGATAAAACAAAAAAGTTACGAAAACACTTTAATAATAAGAATTGTAAAGAAAAATTAAATGTAAAAATAAAAATAAAGATATATTAAATGCATAGTTATAAAAAATTAAATGAAACTAAACTACGCTTCAATATTTTTATTTTAAAGTAAAGAAATATCTGCCACATAATTTTGTATACGTATATTCGCGTAAAGTGGTATAGTTATGCCACTAATGACCTCATTTGTTCTTTACTTAATTCTTCTTCAACATCAAAGTTATTTGTCTTAAAGTACATTTCGATTTCTTGCAAGGTTTTCCCTTTTGTCTCTGGCAGTATAAACCACATATAACCAAGGCATAGAGACATGATCCCTGCATTAAGCAAGAACAGTCCATGATAGCCCACAGCTGCTACTATTAATGGTAATAAACTTATCGACACACTCAAAGCCCCTATAAGTATAATCCCTGATATAAAAAACATATACATTTTCAACTCTAATGGAAACATTTCGCTAATCAAAGCTTCCAATATCGGATTCGAGCCAGCATTTCCAATTATAAAATACAATGCGAGTAATACAACATTTATCCAATTGAAATAAGTTTGACCGTTTTTGAAGTAATAGAAAATGATGAACGTAACTAATATAGCGTTACCGATGAAACCAGAATAGAATAATAAAGCACGCATCGATGTCTTTCTAATTAGTACACATGATATACACGAACCGAGTAATATAAATCCATCTATCAATAAAGTGAATAGTAAAACATCTGATGAACCAGTAATTTCTTCTAACATAACAGTCGCAAGCATACTAAAAGCAAACTTTCCTGTTGCAACAATATAAATATTCATAACTGTATTCAATATAAATAGTTTCCAAAAGTAAATCTGTTTGAACGCTGCAAAAAGTTTCCTCAAAGTCGTCATTCTATTTCTTTCGCTAGCTATTTTTAATTTACTCGTTTCCATTTTGATTAACAATTGCAATTCCTTTTCAGAACTAGGTCTTGATTCGTGTAATGCACGAAACGCTTGCTTACATTCCTCAAACATCCCTTTTGATGCAAGCCAATGCGGACTTTCAACCCAAAAGTAAGGCAATATAAGTCCCACACTACTAATAAATATTCCAATCAAAGTAACAGTTCTCCAATGTAAAACAATACCAATTGCATGTGCAAAACATGTCCCAAAAGCCGGTCCTACAGTTGTGATCATACTAACAAATATTGCTCTTGTTTTCGGCGACGTATACTCAGCAGTTACGAATATATTTAAAGTTATAAAAGCGCCAACTGATATTCCTGCAATGAATCTGGATAATATAAACTGGTAGAAATGTTCAGCGTAGTATAATATAATCCAATTTATCACAGCGAAAGCGGAGAATATGATGTAAGGCCATCTTCGACCGTATTTGTCTGTAACAGCAACTAATGCCGCTCCTATTATTATGGTAAAGGTTAATGTTGTAGCTGGAAATAGAAAAGATTTCTTATTATTACTTCAATGTCCATGGTATTAACATGTAACTTAACAGTTTATAGTATTAGTAACATAACGAACAGATAAACGTTACAAGTTCACGCTACACGTGTTCAAAGACAAAGTCAAATAAATGGTGGGGGGTTTAACTCGTATTCCTGACGATGCTTCGCTTACGGGGCGAAACAATTGTTGTTATTGTGTGCAGTACTTGTGTATTGTTGTGTTATCGGTGTCGGGTAGTGACATTTTTTTATTTATTTATTTCCAGCTTACTACTATCATTACAGGTAACCCTAATACCATAGTGTAGCAAAACTTAATTACTAATACTACTAATTACTATAAGCTTAGTGAGTGCTATCTTAGTAAGTTCACTCAGAGAACTGAAAAAAACATCTATTTTTGTGGCACATATATTGACAGTACGTTCATGTCATGCATGTTCGAGCAGGTCACAGGTACAAATCCCGGGCAGGCACCAATGAGTTTTTCTATTAACACTTATACCTAATTGATAATTGAAATTTATCTCACGCTTTTCTATGGATCTTTTGTACATTATATTCTATTCATACGGAAAAATATCCATATGTATAAGAGGAAAGTCGATGTATAACATATTCATACGGGAGGTCATAAAAAGCTTGTGCCACCTGTGTCTTGAGTCAGCAAAGTTAGCAACTCATTCGATGGTCTCTGTATTCGCTTCTACAATACAATTCCACAATCCATACTATCTATATATATAAAAGAAACTTGGTCTTAGTTACACTATTTATAACTCAAGAACGGATGAACAAATTCGGCTTAAAATTGGTGGAGAGGTTGCTTAGAACCAGGAGACGGACATAGGATACTTTTTATCCCGTTCGACCGCATTTATTTTATCCCGTCAAGTCACTATAAAACGTGGTATAGCAAAAACGACTATGACATGGAAAAACAAAACATAAATGACAGCTAAACGTAATTTTGTCTTTGGGTAAGTATGGTAAAAATATGACAATTATCAAAATAGTAGTAGCTATAAACGTTACCACATAGTATAAAACAAAGTCGCTTTCTCTGTCTGTCCTTATATCTCTATGTTTGCTCAAATCTTTAAAACTACGCAACAGATTTTGATGCGGTTTTTTTTAAATATATAGAGTGATTGAAAAGGAAGGTTTATATGTATAATAAAATTCAATATGGAGTAGAGAAATACTGTGATTATCAGTGAGTGACATAGGCTATATGCTTTATACCTGTGCGAAGCTGGGGCGGGACTCCTAGTATACTATATATACGATATTAATATCCAACAATCCAATTACAAACAATTAATACAAACCAATCAATAAATATTAATCAATTTTATTATTATTCAAATGATAAAAAAGCCTGGATTTGAAAATCCTTTCAGCTTCATACAAAATTACGGTTTAATGTAATATTGAAAATGTTTAAAAGATTGACCGACGTTCTTTGGTTCTTCTCGGTAAGAGCAACATTCCAAACCAGTTGTAGCTTCATTAATCATATTGATCCTTGACGATTCAAAAGTGTTTGAAAGAGCTTATTTGAATAAAGATTTGATTAGATTAGATCCCATAGTAGACGGACAAAATTGATGCAGTAGTATTTTGTATTACCCACCAATATATTAAGCATAGATCGAACAGTGGTTTATGACAAAACGTCTGCGAAACCTATTATCGCAGTCATATCATCACAATAGATCAAAAGATCCCATGGTTCTTCTCGGTAAGAGCAACATTCCGAACCAGTTTTATCTTCATTTTTTTATCTTCATTGACGAAAAATCTTTATTTAAATAAACTCTTACAAACACGAGTTTATTTGAATAAAGATTATTTTAATTTGATTTGGTTATACCTGTTGTATATTATGTGACCCAAAAATCCCATTCGATATAAGATATCGCGTCCTAAAGTGCTACGTCTGGTCCACTCTCTTATATGGTTGTGAATCATGGACCCTAACTAAATACGGATGTAGACGTTTGCATGCATTTGAGATGTGGGGCTTTCGCAAAATGCTAAAGATCCCTTGGACTCACTTCGTCTCAAACGCTCTGGTCTTGGAGAGAGCTCAATGCAAGCGGATGCTGATGAAAACCGTCGTGCAAAGAAAGGTTGCCTTTTTCGGACATCTGCAGAGAGGATCCCGATATCAATTTCCTAGGTTGATCCTAGAAGGAAAGATGCACGGCAAGAGAGCACCTGGAAGGCAACGTCTTAAATGGTTCGATAATATAGGAGAGTGGACGGGACTTAGATACTATGAAATAAAAAAGATAGCACAAGACCGGAAAAGTTTTCTCCAGCTGACCTCCGAACTTCATTCTGAAGATGGCACCAGATGATGATGATGATATACCTGTTGATGATATTTGCTCTTCACTGAGATGTATTCCTTCTTCATTTTTCTGCAGCGCTCTTACAACGCACGCAACGTGACCGTATATAAATCCATTCGAAAACGCCATCAAATTCAACCCTCCTAGTGCAAATACCTGAAATATCAATAATTTATAGTATTAGCCGTTACTTTGCGGAGGTCCATAATACAAAAGTAATTAGAATATTATCACTACATATTATAAAACAAAGTCGCATTCTTTCTATGTACGCATAAAACTTTAAAACTACGCAACAGATTTTGATGCGGGTTTTTTTAATAGATAGAGTTATTCAAGAGGAAGGTTTGTACGTATAATAACATTCAATACGCAGTAAAGAAATACTGTAATTTTTGAGGTTTCTGTAAATAATTACATTTTTTTCCGCTTACATTGCAAACGCAGGCTAAACCCTACGAGATTTATCAAAATGATGTACCAAGTATTTGTACACCTTGAAAAGGTCTACAGAAAAGTCCGCGATGGTATATGTCTATCTCTTATGGATAACACACAATAGCATTTTTTGTCATTTACTTTTTACGAAAAATAATGCCTTATATTTGAAGCAATTTTTATACAATACAGCATTAATCCTTATCCAATTAAGGACCTTAAATAAATTGTTGATTTAATATAGATCAATATCGCCGTTTACAGCATGTAATTTAAGTGAACATTTTCGGAGATATTACAGATTTAAAATGCCGTGACAAGGCCGCGCTTCGCCCTATAGCACTTCGAATCTAACAGCTATATGTTTGTCGCTCTTTTAAGAATTTGTTTAACGACAAGGAAGCTGTGAATGTTGTATATAAAGACATTCTGTAATTAATTGTAATAATAAAATACATAGGGAAAATGTAAAAGTAAATAAGTAAAAATGTACTATATGAATTTAGATATTCCAAAGATAGCAGGAAATCTTCTTGGTTTAGGGAAAGGAAATTGTTTTTCTCCAAATTTAACGCTTGCGGGCCACGGGCAGTAATGAATAAATCAAAACTACTGGATCCATTTTAATCATTTTTTTTACACTGACTGACATGGGATATAATATATTTTATACCCGTGCGAAGCAGGGGCAGGCCGCTAGTTTTGCTATAATCGACGATAAAAGAAAATATATGTAATGCTAAATGTAGAGTGTACTATTCGTTCTCATACCTGATACATGCAGAATTTGTAAGAACTCATACACTCCCCGACACCGATGGCACATCAATACCCAAGCACTGCACACATTCACCACCACAATCTCAACAATTGTTTCGTCCCGTAACCGAAGCATCGTCCGGAGATAGACTCCACGACAAAATCGCAAAGCGAAGCATTACCCATGCAAGCAGAGTTATATAGTAACGAGTTAAACCCCCCACCATTTAGTTGACATTGTCTTTGAACACGTGTAGCAAACTGGAACTTGTAACGTTTATCTGTTCGTTAATTAGAGTGCCGTTGTTATGTTTTATTATTTCCAGCTGCTCTAATGTATTTAACTTTAAGCTTTTTGGGCAAATATGTAAAATTTGAAAACAATGGTCGTCAGATATTTTATGACCGCATTCTAACAAATGTTTAGCTAAATTTTTAATTTTTTTTATTTAAATTTTTTTATTCTAAATTAATTTACTAAATGGTGGGGGGTTTAATGTGTGCAGTGCTTGTGTATTGTTGTGCCATCGGTGTCGGGTAGTGCATGAGTTCTTTTACAAATTCTGCATGTATCAGGTATGAGAACGAATAGTACACTCTACATTTAGCATTACATATATTTTCTTTTATCGCGGATTATAGCAAAATAATTTTATTATTACTTTTGTATTATGGATCTCCGCAAAGTAACGCCTAATTCTATAAATTAATATATGTACAATAACAAACAAAAAAATAATGACGCATTACGATTTTGTTCGTGGAGCCTATCTTCCTGATGATGCTTCGGTTGCGGGGCGAAACGATTGTTGAGTTTGTGATAGTGAACGTATGTAGTGCTTGCGTATTGTGGTGGCGGTGGTGGAGGTTTGTGCATGTGTTTTTTACGAATCCTGCATGTATCAGGTATGATAACCGATTGTCCTCTACATTTGGCATTATATATATTTTCTATTTTACTTCATCGCGGATTACAGCAAAATAATTTTATTGTAAATTCTGACCGGCAGCTAAAAATTCAAGAGATACGACGACGAATAAAAAAACAATAAAAATAATGTTTAGATCCGTAATTAAGTAACATCAGATAACAAAATGGTATAAATTAAATTTGTAATTGGATTTCATTCCTATTTACAAGTTAAAATAATAAATGTATGAATATAACGAAAACCTAGATTGCATTAATTAATTTAAGCTAAGTAATTAAAGGTACCTAGCGTGTAAGTAATTAAAGATGGACATGATTTGTACATTTTTTATTTTCTGAGGTGTCGTATAAGGCGACTAAGGTAAGTTGACCCGCCGTGTGGTATCCGGCTGAGTAGAATAGATCAACCTCATTTCTTATCAAGATGTTGTAAAAGGCGACTAAGATAAGTTGTCCCAACGTGTGGTATCCGGCTGAGTAGAATAGACCAGCCTCATTTCTTATCAAGATGTTGTAAAGGTCGACTAAAGTAAGTTGACCCGTCGTGTGGTATCCGGCTGAGTAGAAAAGACCACCCTCATTTCTTATCAAGATGTTGTAAAGGGCGACTAAGGTAAGTTGACCCGCCGTGTGGTATCCGGCTGAGTAGAACAGACCACCCTCATTTCTTATCAAGATGTTGTAAAGGTCGACTAAAGTAAGTTGACACGCCATGTGGTATCCGGCTGAGTAGAATAGATCAACCTCATTTCTTATCAAGATGTTGTAAAAGGCGACTAAGATAAGTTGCCCCAACGTGCGGTATCCGGCTGAGTAGAAAAAGACCACCCTCATTTCTTATCAAGATGTTGTAAAGGTCGACTAAGATAAGTTGACCCGCCGTGTGGTATCCGGCTGAGTAGAACAGACCACCCCCATTTCTTATCAAGATGTCGTAAAAGGCGACTAAGTAAGTTGACCCGCCGTGTGGTATCCGGCTGAGTAAAATAGACCAACCTCATTTCTTATCAAGATGTTGTAAAAGGCGACTAAGATAAGTTGCCCCAACGTGCGGTATCCGGCTGAGTAGAAATAGACCACCCTCATTTCTTATCAAGACGTTGTAAAGGGCGACTAAGGTAAGTTGACCCGCCGTGTGGTATCCGGCTGAGTAGAACAGACCACCCTCATTTCTTATCAAGATGTTGTAAAGGTCGACTAAAGTAAGTTGACACGCCATGTGGTATCCGGCTGAGTAGAATAGATCAACCTCATTTCTTATCAAGATGTTGTAAAAGGCGACTAAGATAAGTTGCCCCAACGTGCGGTATCCGGCTGAGTAGAAATAGACCACCCTCATTTCTTATCAAGACGTTGTAAAGGGCGACTAAGGTAAGTTGACCCGCCGTGTGGTATCGGGTTGAGTAGCATAGACCACCCTCATTTCTTATCAAGATGTCGTAAAGGGCGACTAAGGTAAGTTGACCCGCCGTGTGGTATCGGGTTGAGTAGCATAGACCACCCTCATTTCTTATCAAGATGTCGTAAAGGGCGACTAAGGTAAGTTGACCCGCCGTGTGGTATCGGGTTGAGTAGCATAGACCACCCTCATTTCTTATCAAGATGTCGTAAAGGGCGACTAAGGTAAGTTGACCCGCCGTGTGGTATCGGGTTGAGTAGCATAGACCACCCTCATTTCTTATCAAGATGTCGTAAAGGGCGACTAAGGTAAGTTGACCCGCCGTGTGGTATCGGGTTGAGTAGCATAGACCACCCTCATTTCTTTCCGAGGTGTCGTAAAAGGCGACTAAGGTAAGTTGACCCGCCGTGTGGTATCCGGCTGAGTAGAATAGACCACCCTCATTTCTTATCAAGATGTTGTAAAAGGCGACTGAGGTAAGTTGACCCGCCGTGTGGTATCCGGCTGAGTAGAATAGACCACCCTCATTTCTTATCAAGATGTTGTAAAAGGCGACTGAGGTAAGTTGACCCGCCGTGTGGTATCCGGCTGAGTAGAATAGACCACCCTCATTTCTTATCAAGATGTTGTAAAAGGCGACTGAGGTAAGTTGACCCGCCGTGTGGTATCCGGCTGAGTAGAATAGATCAACCTCATTTCTTTCCGAGGTGTCGTATAAGGCGACTAAGGTAAGTTGACCCGCCGTGTGGTATCCGGCTGAGTAGAATAGACCACCCTCATTTCTTATCAAGATGTCGTAAAAGGCGACTAAGGTAAGTTGACCCGCCGTGTGATATCCTGAGTAGAATAGACCAACCTTATTTCTTATCAAGATGTTGTAAAGGGCGACTAAGGTAAGTTGACCCGCCGTGTGGTATCCGGTTGAGTAGAACAGACCACCGTCATTTCTTATCAAGATATTGTAAAAGGCGACTAAGGTAAGTTGACCCGCCGTGTGGTATCCGGCTGACTAGAATAGACCACCCTCATTTCTTACCGAGGTGTCGTAAAAGGCAACCACCTAAGGTAAATTGACCCGCCGTGTAGTATCCGGCTGAGTAGAATAGACCACCCTCATTTCTTATCAAGATGTTGTAAAAAGCGACTAAGGTAAGTTGACCCGCCGTGTGGTATCCGGCTGAGTAGAACAGACCACCATCATTTCTTATCAAGATGTTGTAAAAGGCGACTAAGGTAAGTTGACCCGCCGTGTGATATCCTGAGTAGAATAGACCACCCTCATTTCTTATCAAGGTGTCGTAAAAGGCGACTAAGTAAGTTGACCCGCCGTGCGGTATCCGGCTGAGTAGAATAGACAATCCTCATTCCTTTCCGAGGTGTCGTAAAAGGCGACTAAGGTAAGTTGACCCGCCGTGCGGTATCGGGCTGAGTAGCATAGACCACCCTCATCTCTTTCTGAGGTGTCGTAAAAGGCGACTAAGGTAAGTTGACCCACCGTGTGATATCCTGAGTAGAATAGACCAACCTTATTTCTTATCAAAATGTTGTAAATCAATAATAGTAAAGAAATCGAGTCAGACCTATTTTAACACCACTACTTTAACTGACAAAAGTTAAGTAAAAGATCGGAAAGATTATAGCTGTAGTTACTCTTTTTTATAATCTTTTTTTGGTTCTCTTGTTTTAGAGCTAAAATATTATCTGCCATATTATTAATTATTTTACAACTGCATGAGAATAGAGACGCAAAAAACGTATTTTGACTGGTAATTTATTGGTTTTCTTTCATTTGTTTCCTTATTTATATCTATACTAATATATAAAGCTGAATAGTTTGTTTGTTTGATTGATTGATTGTTTGTTTGAACGCGCTAATCTCAGGAACTTCCTTTTCTAATCGGTCCCATACCGCGTTCAAACAAACAAACTCTTCAGCTTCACTACATAGTATAAAACAAAGTCGCATTTCCTGCCTGTCCCTTGATCCCTATTTATGCTTAAATCTTTAAAGCTACGCAACAGATTTTGATGCGTAAGTTTTATTAAGGCGGAAGGTTTATGTGTATAATAACATTCAATATGGATTAGAGAAGTACTGTAATTTTTGAGGTTTCAATGTGATGTCGTAAATAATTACATTTTTAACATTGCAAACGCAGGCTGAACTCTACGAGATTTATCAAAATAATGTACTAAGTATTTGTACACCTTGAAAAGGTCTACAGAAAACTCCGCGATAGTTTATGTCTATCTCTTATGGATAACCCACAATAGCATTTTTTGTCATTTACATTTTACGAACAATAATGCCTTATGTTCGAAGCAATTTTTATACAATACAGTAAAGAGTATTTCTACTTTATCCAATTAAGTACTTAAATACATTGTTGATTTGGGGCCGAAAATCGCTTCATGAAAATCGTTGGGGCCTCATCGTTTCTGAGATTCGGAATATATATTTAACAAGAGTAACTCATTTAAATATTAAAGATTAAATTGTATCTAAATTGGCTTCATTTTGATTAGGTCACTTTAATACTAATTGTGATGTACTCGTACCTTTTGTTTCATTTTTATTTCAAATCCTCAAATATTTTGATTCACCACATTTGACGTCGTCAAACAAACTGCACGTTTCGCTTTATGGTTAATAAAGTTAGTTAAAAAAAACGCCACAAAAAAAAATATAATAATTTGAAAGCTAAATAAATTTAACTTTAACATCACTACACTGCATATTATAAAACAAAGTCGCATTCTTTGTTTGTCCATGTATCCCTATGTATGCATAAAACTTTAAAACTATGCAACAGATTTTGATGCGGTTTTTTTTAATAGATAGAGTGATTCTAGAGGAAGGTTTGTATGTATAATAACATTCAATACGGAGTAGAGAAATACTGTAATTTTTGAGGTTTCTGTAAATAATGACATTTTTTTCCGCTTACATTGCAAACGCAGGCTAAACCCTACGAGATTTATCAAAATAATGTAATAAGTATTTGTACACCTTGAAAAGGTCTACAGAAAAGTCCGCGATGGTATATGTCATCTCTTATGGATAACCCACTGTAGCATTTTTTGTCATTTACTTTTTACGAAAAATAATGCCTTATTTTTGAAGCAATTTTTATACATTACAGCATTAATCCTTATCCAATTAAGTACCTTAAATAAATTGTTGATTTAATATAGATCAATATGGCCGTTTACAGCATGTAATTTAAGTGTACATTTTCGGAGATATTACAGATTTAAAATGCCGTGAGGACGCCGCGCTTCGCCCTATAACACTTCGACTTTAGCAGCTATGTCGCTCTTTCAAGAGTTTGTTTAAAGACATTCTGTATTAATTGTAAAAATAAAATACATAGGGAAAATGTAAAAGTAAATAAGTAAAAATGTAATATATGAATTTAGATATTCCAAAGATAGCAGGAAAGGAAATTGTTTTTCTCCATATTTAACGCTTGCGGGCCCACGGGCAATAATAAATAAATCAAACTACTGGATAGATTTTAATCATTTTTTTTTACACTGACTGACATGGGATATATATTTTATACCCGTGCGAAGCGATATGTATGGACTGAATAAAGCTTTATTATTATTATTATTTATTATTATTACCCGTGCGAAGCAGGGGCGGGCCGCTAGTTATACATATTTATAAAACAAGGTCGCCTACTACGTCATAATCAAGTGAGTTACGTATAGATGTGTTATGAATGTACTAGCAATCGCCAGCGGCTCTGCCCGCGTGGAAAGATTAAAACCGTAATATAGTATTTTGATACCATAACATAGTATTTTTAACACCATAAAAATGGTTAAAGTGGGTTAACCTTAAAAGCTAGGCATATGGTGTCTTCTACCAGATTGGAATTTGGGGGGGGGGGGGGAATGCAGCCTGCATTCGGCCCCCCCAAATTCAGGCCAGCGCTTATATGCCGGGGTGTTTCGGTCGATGGCCCTGTATGACGCTTCCGTATGGGCGGAGCGGCTGACTGCCAATTCCTTTCCCCTGCTGCGCAGCGCGCAGAAGATTGTGGCGGTCAGACTTGTGCAGGGCTACCGGACCATCTCTGGCGGCCTGTGCCTTGGCTGAGTCCACTCCATGAGACCTAGAGGCCAAGGTGCTAGCTCAGGCCTACCATCGTAGAGTCGAAGCCCGTTCATCGGGGGGAGACTCGAGGTGGACCTTCCAAGAGCAGTACAGAAGGCGCTCCTCTGCCAATGGAGGTGGCGGCTGGAATCGCCCAGTGCAGGATTCTGTACGATTTCAGCCATCCAGCCCATTCTCCAGGGCTGGGTTGCCAGGAGGCATGGGGTCCTCACCTTTCGCCTGACACAGGTATTTTCCGGACATGGTTGTTTCGGGAGGTATCTGTGGAAGGTGCCACGACACGGCGCTGCACACGCTCGTGCACTGTCCAGCTTGCTCGGTTCAGCGGGCGGAACTCGTGGCATAGGTGGGGCACGATCTCTCCCTGCCCACTGTGGTTCGCGCCATGGTGGACAGGGAGACGTCGTGGACAGCGATGGCCTCCTTCTGTGAGGACGTTATCTTGCGGAAGGAGGTGATGGGGCGGATCCGGGAACTTATTAAAAGACTAGCTTTTACCCGCGACTTCGTTCGCGAAAATGTTGTCGTGTGATAGGTCGATAATAGATGGCGCTTTTCAATGTCATCGTATTCCTTATTCCTGTATAATTAACAGGATTTCTAGCCTATATGTTATTGAGGTGTATAAGGAACAATTGTGCTAAATTTCATCGATATTGGTTCAGTGGATTCACCGTGAAAGAGTAACAAACATGCATCCAAACTCATACATACTCACAAACTTACGCATTTATAATATTAGTAGAATAGTAGAATTATCATATAATTTTATGACCCATTAAATTTACTCTATCGACACTAGGTATCCCAACACGAGAATTTCGAAATTTTGTTTCACTTACAAACACGATCGTCCGTCCCCAAAGTAACATAATACTTATGTTATGGGTGACAGACAACTGGTAAATATACTAATGAGTATACTTTATAATTTTAAATACATACTCGTACTTAAATATAAATATTCACCCAGACTTGAAGAACCAAAAAATTGTTTACAGAAAATGTTGGCCCTCGGCGGGAACCTAAGCCGCGACTCAAAGAGCTGAAGTCAGAATTTCTACACACTGCGCCAACGGGCCAGTCAAATCAGTCAAACCAAATAGCAATTAAGCGCAGCGTTGTCTTCAAAATTCGTGTATTAGAAACCCATAACTTGGGTAAATTATGGGTTTGAGTTTTATGGGCCCATTAAAGATCAAGAAAACTAACTTTCTTAATAGTTTCTAGCGTTATTATTTTATTATTTAGCATTTAACTAGCGGCCTGCCCCTGCTTTGCACGGTTATAAAATATATATCCCATGTCAGTCAGTGTAAAAAAATGATTAAAATCGATCTAGTAGTTTTGATTTATTCATTACTGCCCGGGGCCCGCAAGCGTTAAATTTGGAGAAAAACAATTTCCTTTCTTTATACCAAGAAGATTTCCTGCTATCTTTGGAATATCTAAATTCATATAGTACATTTTTACTTATTTACTTTTACATTTTCCCTATGTATTTTATTTTTACAAATAATTACAGAATGTCTTTAAAAAAAACTCTTGAAAAAGCGATATAGCTGCTAAAGTCGAAGTGTTGTAGGGCAAAGCGCGGCGTCCTCACGGCATTTTAAATCTGTAATATCTCCGAAAATGTTCACTTACATTACATGCTGTAAACGGCCATATTGATCTATATTAAATCAACAATTTATTTAAGGTACTTAATTGGATAAGGATTAATGCTGTATTGTATAAAAATTGCTTCAAAAATAAGGCATTATTTTTCGTAAAAAGTAAATGACAAAAATGCTATAGTGGGTTATCCATAAGAGATAGACATATACCATCGCGGACTTTTCTGTAGACCTTTTCAAGGTGTATAAATACTTATTACATTATTTTGATAAATCTCGTAGGGTTTAGCCTGTAAAATGTAATTATTTATAGAAACCTCAAAAATTACAGTATTTCTCTACTCCACATTGAATGTTATTATACGTACAAACCTTCCTCTGGAATCACTTTATCTATTAAAAAAACCGCATCAAAATCTGTTGCGTAGTTTTAAAGTTTTATGCATACATAGGGAAATATGGACAAAGAATGCGACTTTGTTTTATAATATGTAGTGATAAGCAGAAATTGTGTGACCGAACCTTGCTCGGTAATTTTTTAAAAGATATAAAAAATGTACAATTAAAAGAAGAAAAAAGAATCGCCGGTGGCACTCGAACCCCGGTATTTGAACTTTATTCGTCCAGCCGTTAACTATCTTTGACAGCATTACGTTTGACAGCTAAAATGTACGCAAGTTTAAGTCATCACTACATATTATAAAACAAAGTCGCATTCTTTGTTTGTCCATATATCCCTATGTATGCTTATTTCTTTAAAACTACACAACAAATTTTGATGCGGCGTTTTTTAATAGATAGAGTGATTCAAGAGGAAGGTTTATATGTATAATACCATTTAATATGGTGTAGAGAAATACTGTAATTTTTGAGGTTTCTAATAAATATCGTAAATAATTACATTTTTTCCGCTTACATTGCAAACGCAGGCTAAACCCTACGAGATTTATCAAAATGATGTACTAAGTATTTGTACACCTTGAAAAGGTCTACAGAAAAGTCCGCGATGGTATATTACTATCTCTTATGAATAACCCACAACAGCATTTTTTGTCATTTACTTTTTACGAAAAATAATGCCTTATTTTTGAAGCAATTTTTATACAATACAGCATTAATCCTTAAATACCTTAAATACATTGTTGATTTAATATAGATCAATATGGCCCTTTACAGCATGTAATTTAAATAAATATTTTCGGAGATCTTACAGATTTAAAAACCGCGAGGGGGCCGCGCTTCGCCCTAGAGCGATCGGACGCGCAACTGTCGCTCTTTCAAGAGTAACCTCTAAAGAAAACATGTTTGTATTGTCTAATAATGATAAGAAAGCTATGAATGTTGTATATAAAGACATTCTGTAATTAAATATAAAAATTAAATACATAGGGAAAAATGTAAAAATAAATATGTAGTATATGAATTTGGATATTAGATATAGCAGGAAATCTTCTTGGTGTAGGGAGAGGGGAATTGTTTTTCTCCAAATTTAGCGCGTGCGGTCCACGGGCAGTAATGAACAAATCAAAACTACTGGATCGATTTTAATCATTTTTTTTTCACTGAGTGACATAGGCTATATATTTTATACCCGTGCGCAGCGTTGTCTTCAAAATTCGTGTGTTAGAAACCCATAACTTGGGTAAATTATGGGTTTGATTTTTATGGGCCCATTAAAGATCAAGAAAACTACCTTTCTTAATAGTTTCTAGCGTTATTATTTTCTTATTTAGCATTTAAATAAGCAGAACCTGGGTGACCGAGCCTTGCTCGGTAATTTTTTAAAAGATATAAAAAATGTACAATTAAAAGAAGAAAAAATAATCGCCGGTGGCACTCGAACCCCGGTTTTTGAACTTTATTCGTCCAGCCGTTACTATCTTTCACAGCATTACGTTTGACAGCTAAAATGTACGCAAGTTTAAGTCATCACTACATATTATAAAACAAAGTCGCATTCTTTGTTTGTCCATATATCCCTATGTATGCATAATATAGTAATTCAACGTCTTTAATTTTTCTTTAATATTTAAGTGATTTAATCTTGTATGTATATATTATATATAAATAGATTTTTCTGAATCTCGAAAACGGCTCCAACGATTTTCCTGAAATTCATTCAGGGGTTTTGGGGGAGAAAAATCGATCTAGCCAGGTTTTATTTAAAAAAAAAATCGTTTTATCCCTGTAATGTTGCGATAGCCGATGGGTAACATGCGGACCGAAAATGTTAAAACCCGGGTTCGAATCCCACATGTGACCGGTGCCTTCTTTCTTTTTTTTTTTTTTTTTTTAATTTCAAATTTTTTTATTTTTTCATAATTTTTTATATTTAAAAAAAATAACCAAGCAAGGGTCACCCAGGTACTATACATATACAAGATTATTTCATTTAGATATTAAAGATTAAATCGTATCTAAATAAAGCTTGTACTGTCGGGGGAGAGAATGCGTGCTTATGACGAGTACGGAAAGCATCGCGGACAGACGACGGGTCCCTCACAGCATTCCGAGTGTGGATGTGCCGTAGGAGGATGCACCGTCTCAGACGCGCTAAGGCATAGTGTTCCAGTAGGATGCACTTTAGAGCCCTAGGATCTGATAGCGATGTCGAGCTAATCACATGATGTATGGGGACTTCTTATATTACTACGAAAGCACTTCGATAGCGTGGAGCAAACGACGAGTGACGCCATCTAGTTTTGAGTGCGGAATCACATGTTCCTAGTACGTTGTGTTACAAGCTTAATTTTGAATTAGGTCACTTTAATACTAATTGTGATTTACTCGTACCTTTTGCTTCATTTTGTTAAAATCCTCAAATACTTTGATCCAACACTTATGACGTGGCCAAGCAAACTGCACGTTTCGACACGATAATAAACTTAGTTCAAAAAACGCCATAAAAACATGTAAACAACTCAACAATAAAATAATTTAAAATACTTATTAACAAAACTTAGCTATGATAGCCCAGCGGTAACACCGTGCGACTCTTTCGAGGTCACGGGTTCAAATCCGGGCAGACACCAATGAGTTTTTCTGTTAAAACTTATGTGTCTAATTGATAATTGCAATTTATCACACGCTTTTCGGTGAAGGAAAACATCGTGAGGAAACCTGCATATCTCTAGAGAATTCTGGTGATATGTGTAACCTACCAATCATTGGAGCAGCGTGGTAGGTCTTAGCTCCAATCCTTCTCTCCAAAAACGGAGAGAGGAGGCCTATTCCCAGCATTGGGAGAATAACAGGCCGCTACTTACTTTACTTTACTTTTACAAAACAAGGTCACCTACTACATCTGTCTGCTTGTATGTTTATTACGCAATATTTTCAGAAGCTGAACGGATTTTTATGGAGTTTTTACGAATAGGAAGAACGATTTAGAATAAATTGTTTTATACTTGTTTTTACCCGCACCTTCATTAGCGTGGACTTTTGTCCAGTGATAATAAATAAATAAATAAATAAATATATGGGACACTTACACACACGGTTGTCCGTCCCCAAAGTAAGTAACTTAATACTTGTGTTATGGACAGACAACTGGCGAATATATACTTATATATTTTTAAATACATACTTAAATACAAATATACACCCAGGCTCAAAGACCAACAAATTCATTTATAGAAAATGTTTGCCCTCGGCGGGAATCGAACCCGCGACCCGTGGAGCTGAGGGCAGGGTCACTACCCACTGCTCCAACGGGCCAGTCAAAATATATAGGTTATATATATAGATAGGTTGATAATAGATGGCGCTTTTCAATGTCATCTAATTCCTGTAGAATTAACAGGATTTCTATAGCCTATATATTAACCCGGTGTATAATAAATAATTGTACCAAATTTCATCGATATTGGTTCAGCGTATTCACCGTGAAAGAGTAACAAACATACATCCATACTCACAAACTTTCGCATTTATAATATACGTAGGAAAAGTAGGATAGGATAGTTCGACAGGCCCGTTGGAGCAGTGGGTAGTGACCCTGCCTTTAGCTCCGCGGGTCGCGAGTTCGATTCCCGCCGAGGGCCAACATTTTCCATAAATGAATTTGTTGGTCTTTGAGCCTGGGTGTATATTTGTATTTAAGTATGTATTTAAAAAATATATAAGTATATATTCACCAGTTGTCTGTCCATAACACAAGTATTAAGTTACTTACTTTGGGGACGGACGACCGTGTGTGTAAGTGTCCCATATATATATTATTATTATTATAGTAGGAGGTAGGATTTCAAAAAACAAATTATTGAGATATTGCTATAATCAAATTTAAATAAAAAAATTCTATACTAATGTTTTTATTTGTTCCTTACTTAATTCCTCGTCAACATTAAAATTATTAGTTTTAAAGTACATTTCGATTTCTTGCAAGGTTTTGCCTTTCGTTTCTGGCAACATTAGCCATATGTAACCCAGACTTATAGACATGATGGTTGCGTTAAGCAAGAACAGCCCGTGGTAGCCCATAGCAACTACTATAAGTGGTAACAAATGTACTGATAAACTTAAAATTGCTATAAATACAATCGATGACATGAAAAACATATACATTTTCAATTCTAATGGAAACATTTCGCTAAATAACGCTTCCAATACCGGACTCGCGCCAGCATTGCCAATGATAAAATACAAGGCAAGTAAAGTAACATTAATCCAATTGAAATAAGTTTCCCCATTTTTGAAGTAGTAGAAAATACTGAAAAGCACTAATACAGCGTTATCTATGAAACCAGAGTAGAACAATAAAGCACGCATCGAAGTCTTCCTAATTAATACACATGAAAGACATGAACCAAGTAAAATAAATACATCTATTAATAAAGTGAAGAGTAGGACATCCGATGTACCAGTAATTTCTTCTAACATAACAGTTGCCAGCATACAAAAAGCGAGCTTCCCCGTCGCAATAAGGTATATATTCATAACTATATTCAGGGCTAATAGTCCCCAAAAGTATTTCCGCTTAAACGCTGCAAAAAGCCGTTTCAAATTCGAAATACGATTTCTTTCATTGGCCATTTTCAATTTCTTCGTCTCCATTTTGACCAGCAATTGTAATTCTCGTTCTGAGTTAGATGTCTTCGGGTGTAATTTCCAAAACGATGCCTCACATTCCTTGAAATTCCCTTTTGATGCTAGCCAATGTGGGCTCTCCACCCAATAATAAGGCAGTACAAGTCCTACACAACTGAACATTATACCAATCAAAGTTACAGTTCTCCAATGCACGACTATACCAATAGCGTGTGCCAAACCTGTTCCAATTGCTGGGGAAACAGTTGAAACCATATTAAGAAACAATGCTCTCAATTTCGGTGACGTATATTCCGCAGTCACAAATACATCTAACATTAAAAGGGCACCAATCGAAATTCCTCCAATGAATCTGGATATCATGAAATGGTACATTTCTTTCGCGTAGTATAATATAATCCAGTTTATTACAGCGAAGCCGGAGAATATTATGAAGGGCCATCTTCGACCGAATTTGTCCGTGGCAGCAGCAGCCAATGCGAAGCCAATGACGAATGTTAAGGTTAATGTTGTGGCTGAAAAAAAGGAAAAATATTACAAAATAAATGGTGGAGTTGAACCGATTAGTATATAACTAAGTTTATTTGGGTATTGCTTCGCTTTGCGATTTTGGTCGTGGAGTCTACATCCTGATGATGCTTCGGTTGCGGGGCGAAACGATTGTTGAGTTTGTGATAGTGAACGTATATAGTGCTTGTGTATTGTGGTGGCGGTGGTGGAGGTTTGTACATGTGTTTTTGCGAATCCTGCATGTATCAGGTATGATAACCGATTGTCCACTCTACATTTAGCATTATATATATTTTCTACTTTACTTCATCGCGGATTATGGCGATATAATTAATAAGCGAATAATTTTATTATTACTTTTGTAGGAAAAATATTATTATGGCGGCTGTACATCCTCTAAGAGACTTCCAGAGACATCCCGAGTGCTTATAGGGTAGGTTTTGACGATGTCTATAACTATATATCACGTGGTGTCTTTTTTTTATTGATTTTTGTGCCCGAGCGGTGAAACGCACAATCGGCGAGTACGCTGCTGTTCACTCCGCTTACATTTCTCAGGCGAAAGATAGTAGGGCGAGAAATAATCGATTGTTTCTCTTTAAATTAAATCGATTTATAAAAGTCGATTATTTCGTATCAAAAAATTCGATTTTTAAGACCATTTGAACAGCCTTTTTTAATATTAATAATTAATTAGAATAAAAGCTAATTAAAGTGGACAACTGCCAATAAATAATATTCTATAGTGGGTGGGTGGTGGTTAGAGTGGGTTCACGTCGGTAGTAAAATGGCTGGGATTCGAACCCACGACCTCCCAATCGCAAGCCTACTAATATAAAATAACCAAGGGTACTAATATAAAATACTAGAAATATCCCGCGGTTTCACCCGCGTGTTTTTTATTTTTTTAGACCCTATTACATTTTTATAACGGATCCCTATTTTTGAATGTAACATAGCCTATGTTGCTCAGTAAAGAAACAGCTTTCCAATGGTGAAAGAATTTTTGAAATCGGTCCAGTAGTTTTTGTTTGAAAACATTACAAACATAGGTACATACAAATTTTTCCTCTTTATAATATTTGTATAGACAACGGAATAAAAGAACAAAATAACTCTATAGATAAATACACTGCGTCAAACATCAGTCATTTAGCGATAACGGAAGAAATATCAGAAGTGTAACAATATTCTCATACCTATCATTGATATTTGCCCTTCGCTGAGGTCAATGTCCTCATCCCGCTTCTGTAACGCACTTATAACGCTTGCCACGTGACCGTACAGAAATCCAGTGGACAGCGCTACCCAATTTAGCCCACCGAGGACAAAGATCTGAAATATTTACAGTTAAATTTCTTAATTGGTTGGCTTTGTATCCAGATATTTAATTTGTGACAGGACTAAGGTCTTAGCGATGTTACTAAATACATTGCCGCTCCCGTCCCGATATATCTTTAACTAGCCGCCTGCCCCTGCTTCGCACGGGTATAAAATATATATCAGTCAGCCCATGTCACTCAGTGAAAAAAAAATGATTAAAATCGATCCAGTAATTTTGATTTTTTCATTACTGCTCGTGGCCCGCACGAGTTAAATTTGGAGAAAAACAACTCCCCTCTCCCTATACCAAGAAAATTATTTATTTTTACAATTAATTACAGAATGTCTTTATATATAACATTCACAGCTTTCTTGTCATTAGACAATACAAACATATTTTCTTTAGAGGTTACTCTTGAAAGAGCGAAGCGGCCTCCTCACCGCATTTTAAATCTGTAATATATCCGAAAATGTTCACTTAAATTACATGCTGTAAACGGCCATATTGATCTATATTAAATCAACTATTTATTTAAGGTACTTAATTGGATAAGTATTAATGCTGTATTGTATAAAAATTGCTTTGAACATAAGGCATTATTTTTCGTAAAAAGTAAATGACAAAAAGTGCTATTGTGGGTTATCCATAAGAGATAGACATACACCATCGCGAGATCATCCCTGCTGTACGCAGTTGCGGATAAAAACTAGTTTACAATAAATTTGAGATATATAATAAATAACTGCAAATAATTGTATACCTTTTGAAACATTCTTCCTTCGGTTCGTACACTTTATTCCGTCCACTACATCTAGAGATATTTAACGATATAAGCGTTTCGCTTGATGGCTAGCAACGTCCTTTAGTAAAAACTATTCAAAAAACATCTAACGTTACGCACCATTGCCAACTATCTGATATTACAAAGGTATATTTAATACTTGTAAACGAGAAATTCTTAAATCGCGAAATTATATACACAATAGCTCATTTTGCGTCGTGGTTAAGTTCCATAGAAACTCGACGAAAGTCAATTAAGATTTTTTATTTAAAACCATGTAGCTATCGATGATAGGTTCCAGAGTTATGAAAAGGAAAGAAGATGCAACTGTGTTTTAGGTATGACCTTAGATACAAAGATCCAAAAGCCCCCCCCCCCCCCATATATCAAACCTTTGTAGAAAACTAAGTTCCGATATCTACGCTGTTAGAAAAATTAGACAAATAGGTGACTTTAAAACAGCAAAACTTTTTTAAATTTAAACTATCGTGAGTAAAATTTATAGTTAATGTATAGAACCGGCTATACTCACGTCTTATTCTATTTATGCCCGACTAGCCAAACCCCTTTTTCAAACCCATCCGGGGCACTTATTCATGAGCTCTTTACAGTGGTTGTCAATTTAAACCGATAGAATAACACGTGAATATAGCCGGTTCTATACATTAACAGCAAAACTTGTTGCTTGGTTTTCTTCCTCGCAACCCGAAGGTCCCCGTTCCCATTGCTGGGCTTCCGGGCTTGACCGACGGTAGCCGAAACCATGTCCGACCAGACTTAAAGTAAGCCCAACTGAACCCGTCGCTCATTAGACACGCCACTCCTAACCTCCCCGAAGTCCCTGGCCCGTCCAGATGGTTTGGCCACCCCACACTGGTCCGTTCGCCAAGAATAAGCTTGCCCAGGGTGCGACACGAGGAGGCCGACCACATTATGTTTCATGACAGATCATTCTAATATATATATTTTTAATATACTAAAATGTGCAATGTTAATTAGTATGTAATTTAATACAATTAATGGGTCAATTTTGCTCATAGTGGCTTCCACATAAAAGGCAGATATATGCTGTTGTGGACTTTTATTTGGAACTATTCAAGACAAACAATCTTACGGCACATCATCTTTGTGTAACTCCAATAGTTTAGGCAGCGAACGCGAAGAGAGCTCTCAGAGGCCAGATTTTTTTCCGAATTAATTGCCATTTATCGTTATATTACATAAAATCATTACAAATTTAAAGAGATGAAGAGATTTTTCAAAGAGTAACAAATATACATCCATACTCACAAACTTTCGCATTTATAATATTAGAAGGATATAATTAAGGAAATCTACCATTTTGCAATATTAAATAGTATATTAGTAGAGTAAGTACTTACCTTTTGAAACATATGTAGCCAAAATAGTTCGCAAGTTTGATGTTAGTGCTGAGAATGAGTTCAACCGACTGGGCGCCATAACTAGAAATACGAGAAAAAATTCATACATAACATAATTAGAAGTATTATGAAGCGCAGAATTGATTATAAAATAAAACAATTTTATATTATAGGCTATTCCACGCGGTAAGGTTAATCTTCCCAGAGCTATCCATCCCATTCTCTGAGTCGCCAGGAGGCATGGGGTCCTCACCTTCCGCATGACACAAGTGCTTTCTGGACGTGATTGTTTCAGCCATTCAGTCCATTCTCCAGGGCTGAGTCGCCAGGAGGCACGGGGTCCTCACCTTCCGCCTGACACAAGTGCTTTCTAGACGTGGTTGTTTCGGCCATCCAGCACATTCTCCAGGGCTGAGTCGCCAGGAGGCATGGGGTCCTCACCTTCCGCCTGATACTAGTGCTTTCTGGACGTGGTTGTTTCGTCCATCCAGTCCATTCTCCAGGGCTGAGTCGCCAGGAGGCATGGGGCCCTCAACTTCTACCTGACATAGGTGCTCCTCATACATGCTTTTTTCGGGTGGAATCTATGGAAGGAGGCCCGGCGCTAAGCGTCTGGTGACTGTCCAGCTAAAGCGGTTCAGCGAGCGGAACTCGTGGCGCAGGTGGGGCACGGTCTCTCCTTGCCCACCTCAGTAGTAGAGGTTCAACCTCCTCGGTGCAGCTGGAGGTTGTATAGGTGTATCGTTATGATTAAAAAGTTATATTATGATACGGGTGTCCATACAAGACCTGTATCGGAATAAAACTTTTTAATTTTTAATTTTTGGCCTGTATGTAATGTTTGTCATAAGAATTTTGGTTTCAGTTTTATAATCTTTGTATTATAGTATCAGAGTAGATAAAAGCTTTTATTCAACTTGCAATATGTATATGAAGGTGGAATCTTGCAAGTTAAATTTGACTTCCCGGTGTTCGATTGAGATGAAATACATACTGGTCCAGTCCCGATGACAATGCATGTTTATGATAAGCATGACCTGATGTCAGGATTGGCTCCAGAAGAGGGAACTGTTCAACGGTTTACTGGACATGAAATTTCGTTAAAGTTATTTATGAACTGTAATTTTTCTTCCTTAACTCTTCCGGCATCCCTCATAAAAGGCCAACACGTGATATTGTAATAAATTTTGCGATAATAATCATAGTTTTTACTAATCCATTGTAAGATATTCAAATATGAATAAAACATCCTTTTTTAGCATATGAATTTGCTTATTACTTTTAATTGCAGTCAAAGTAGTGTTATGGCGAATTAATTAAGAATTATTTGGATAATAGTTAAATTATTTGCTGTGATAGGATGCAAAAAGATCACAGTGGTAATGCTACATATGAGTTTAATTCAAATACAGATTCAAATTACAAATATTCTTTATTCAAATAAACTTGTAAACAAGAGCTTTAGAATCGTTAATTCTACTGCTGGTTCGGAAAGCTTCCTACCAAGAAGAGCTCGCATAATAAACTCGGCGGTTGCTCTTTTAAAAATATATTTAATATTTAAATGAGTTAATCTTGTATGTATTTATATACATTTTCGGATCCAACGATTTTCCTAAAATTCAGCATGTAGGGGGTTTTGGCGGAGAAAAGTCGATGTAGATAAGTTTGATTTTAAAAAAATGTGGTTATATCCCTGTTTTCGGGCTCTAAAATTTTTTTAAAATTTACGTTGAATACAATTACAATTTTTCGCTGTTAAACGTAAAATCATGGTGGTTTATTCGGGGAACGGGCGGTCTAGAGAGGTAAAAATACCTAGGATAAGCCCCAGCTGCCCTACTATTTTTAATTTAATTTTTCAATTTTTTTAATTTTTTTTTACATCTGCGAAAGCTGTAAATAAAGTAGTCCGACCAGACTGAATGCTTTGCAGCGACTGCGAAACAAGTTCATGAGACAAGCCACCGGCTGTCCCTGCTTCGTGCGCAACGTCGACCTACATATAGATCTGGGTCTTCCCTCCATAGCACAACTATTCAAAAGTCTCTCTAAGAGATACTTTGAAAAAGCGGCAAACCCGCTCATCGCGGGGATGGTTAGATACACCTGCTACGATAAAAAGTATAAATCGAAAAATCATAGACGCGTGATGATCTCTATGATCTTGACGATCACATCACGATCGCCAACGCCCGATACATGCACACACTAGGCATGGACAGAATCACCGATCACTTAATGATCATGATATGAAAAACTTTTCATATAGCATCATCTGCTAATGAGTTTTAGAGTAACTGCTACTGCTATACAAAATTATGGTAATTCTATGAAAAAGAAAATAATAAATTAATACTGAGACTAATTCACTGATATTGAGCAAAATTATTGTTAATACAAACAAATGTAATTCTTATTTCTCATAAAATACGGTCGATAATTCGGGAAGATGACGCACTTTTACGTTATTCCAACTGAAACTATATCCTAGAAATACCGTCTTTTGAAAACTAAAGTTAGAATTGCCAAAGTGCAATGTGTATAAGGTAAAGTAGTGTTACACTAGTAGAAAGAGATAACATATTTAAATATAGACTTAGAAGAGTCATAAAGATTGGATTAAATAAAGTTAAATGATGATTGAATAAAATAATATAAATATATTGAAATAGCGACACCTGTTCCGCAAATAGCAAAATATTTGGCGACTCTAAATAGTTCAAACAAATGTCAAAAGGTGGCGAGAGTTTGCTACTGTCGTTGGAAATATTCGTTATAAAAATAAAAATCGTTAATCGGATCGTATTTGTTAGTAATGGATATTATTATGATAGTAGAATTTGTTGCTACGTTTATCCAGTCAACAAAAAAACATTATAACATTAGAAGACGCTATTTGAAGTAAAAGTATAACCTAGAAATAACGAGCGTATTATATTCGACCTAAGAATTACATTTGTTTGTAATAACAATAATTTTGCCTAGCAACATTGATTAGCAAAAGCGCTATCCGCTTTTATATTATTTACGCTAATGGACTATATGATTGCTTATACGAACAAATGTAGTCTTTATGTCCTATACACTGCATACGACGTAAAGAGTAAATTTGTTTGTAATAACAATAATTTTGCCTAGCAACATTGATTAGCAAAACCGCTATCCGCTATTATATTATTTACGCTAATGGACTAAATGATTGCTTATACGAACAAATGTAGTCTTTATGTCCTATACACTGCATACGACATAAAGAGTAAATTTGTTTGTATTCAAATAGCATTAGCATTTCTTATACGAACAAATGTAGTCTTTATGTCCTATACACTGCATACGACATAAAGAATAAATTTGTTTGTAATAACAATAATTTTGCCTAGCAACATTGATTAGCAAAAACGCTATCCGCTATTATATTATTTACGTTAATGGACTAAATGATTGCTTATACGAACAAATATAGTCTTAATGTCCTATACACTGCATACGACATAAAGAATACATTTGCTTGTATTCCAATAGCATTAGCATTTCTTATACAAACAAATGTAGTCTTTATGTCCTATACACTGCATACGACATAAAGAATACATTTGCTTGTATTCCAATAGCATTAGCATTAGCGGGAATAATCACGTGATTAAAATCGATCATATCGTGGAACGAATATGATTCTTATATAGCAATCATACCCATGCCTAGCACACACACAGCACAGGTCCCCGCTTCCTCACGCCTAACGCCCGGTAGTCCAACCCCGCCCGTTATGACATTAGGCCTTTTCCACAAGTCCGATACAGTCCTCCACAACGCCCAAGATGCTGCGAGTCTCGCTCGAGACTCGCTCTCCCTGTTTTTCACTCCGGCGATGCTTCTGCGCTCGCCCACTCTCTCGGTAACGCTGTTAAAGCCTAAGCATTAGTTAGTGTCCGAAAAAAAAATAAAGTAGAGAATTGTAAGAGTGTAGTTTCATTTCTCCTATAAAGCTTTTTTTGGTTATCGGTAGGGATGTGACTTGGAGTAGAAGATATCGAATAATAAATAACCCATTTAAAAAAAATCGATTATTTTGTAACGAATTAATTGATTTTTTAATAATTATTTTTTTTCTGGCTTCTTCTAAAGTTGTCTTTTTAATATTGGTAATTAATTACAATAAAGGCTAATTAAAGTGGGCACTTACCAAGAAATAATATCAGATGCGCTGTTTGTGAAATTGGATTAAAATGTGTAGTTTGGCTAAATTGGTTTCATCCAACAATGCATATCTTAAAAAACAAGAAAAAGAGTAAAAAATCGGGTTTTGATGAAAAAATAATCGATTATTAAAAATCGATTATTTTGAAAAAATAGTCGATTATTTTAAAAATCGATTTTTTTATTTACATTGCTAGTGATCGGAGCATTTTTTTAACTGTTGAATTCTGTTTCGACTGGAATTCTATACCAGACTAAGCCTCAGCTACGCGTGTAGCTATTATAAAAAAAATCTACTATTATTCATGTAAAATAGTACAATAAAATATTTTTAATTACAATTATAGCTGATATAAATTATAAAATATTTGTTTCGCAAAAACAAATTTTAATAAATTTATAAAATTTGCGTCGCAAATATTTTATTTAATAAAATGTTTTCGTTCCTTTCGCATACGTTGTGTTAGCAAAAAAATGAAATAAAAAATTATTTCAAATTATATTCACAACTTAATTTTGCTACTCATATTTTTTTAAATCTTTCTTTAATTAAGAAAGAATTTTAATATTTAAATGAGTTAATCTTGTATGATTCCGAATATATATTCGGAATTTCGGAAACGGCTCCAACGATTTTCCTGAAATTCAGCATGTAGGGGGTTTTGGAGGAGAAAAATCGATCTAGATAAGTTTAAAAACAAAAAATGTCGTTTTATCCCTGTTTTCGGGCTCTAAAACTTTTTTGAAATTTACGTTGAATACAATCACAATTTTTCGCTGACAAACGTAAAATCCAGGTGGTTCCTTTGGGGAACGGGCGGTCTAGAGAGGTGAAAATACTTACTTTTTGATTTCTCTTATCATTTTTTTATTTTAATTTATTTCACATCATTTTAAACATTACCAAGCAAGGTCATCCAGGTACTTAAAGGAGATGGGCAAAATCTGGCCTGTGCGGACTAAATAATGAAGTACATAATAAAATATTAAATATTAAATAACGCCAAAATAAATTAATACTGTCTCTGTACTACTCGGGAAAACTGGTATTGAATAAAAAAGTTATTTGTTTGATCCAGTTCAGTTATAATTAGTCAAGTCACAATTTCTTTCGAATATCAGTAAGAAACTCGATACAGATATAATATCGATTTAAGAATTTAATATTCTTACTAATATACAGTATATTTTAGTACAGTATAGTTCAGTATGGTAACTGTTGTTGATAAATTATTTTTTATTACCAAAAAATAATAGATAACTATATTTATGCATAGTTACTGGCTTTTTGATTATCATTTTTTTTATATATATGACCGATTTACGGATCGATTAATAAAATCGATTTCTGCGCATAACAGTACTCAAAAAGGTTGTCGTTATATTAATTATCTGTGAATTGTTATGTTTCTAAACATGCATATTCGTGTTGTTTTTCGTATTGTGAACGTTTGGGGCATAGATAATACACTATATAGGATAGTTTGGGGATTCCTTGTAATCGTGTGCTACTTTATAACGACTTTTGCTGTATTTCTGGACTAATGACATATTATATTTCGAGTCGACAATCTCATTATTTTGGATTCTCTTTTTCTTTTTCTTAGATGAAAATAAATTATATTTGAAAAATTTACTAACAAATTCCAATACTCTATGTTAATCTGTCATGGTCATTAATTTATTTATTCTAATTCCCGAGTTCTATCTAAAAATGACTTGTACATTCTAGAAGAGTAAGTTTCGGTCTTTGTATTAAATATTAATTTATTTCTGTCCACTCAGGCCAAAATTGTATGAGCTATTTGCCCATCTCCTTTAAATAAAATAAATTAAAATTAAAATCACAAATTTGTCACATGATTTGGTTACGTATTTTACGACCGGCCGCCTGCCTGACATCAACTTACCTTAGTCGTATTTTACTCCTCCGTAGGAAAGAGGATGGTCTATTAAACTGGATACCACACGGCGGGCTAGCTTACCTAAGTCGCCACGTGGAATAATTAAAACCGTAATATAGTATTTTGATAACCATTAAAATGGTTAAAGTGGGTTAACCTTAAAAGCTAGAAATATTCTATCTTTTTGGGAACAATTTTGGTATATGTTATATTGTATAGGTTGACCCACCGTGCGGTATCCGGTTAAGTAGAATAGACCACCCTCTTTCTTACCGAAGTGTCGTAAAATACGACTAAGGTAAGTTGATGTCAGACAGGCGCGCGGTCATAAAATACGTAGCCGAATCATCTGACAACGTGTTTATGTTGTGCCGACCCCACTTAGAATGGGATAAGGGCAGGAAGAAGAAGACAATTTATAGAATTAGGCGTTACTTTGCGGAGATCCATAATACAAAAGTAATAGTAAAATTATTTGGCTATAATCAGCGATGAAGTAAAATAAAAAATATATATAATGCTAAATGCTAAACGCTCCTGATGATGCTTCGGTTGCGGGGCGAAACGATTGTTGAGTTTGTGGTAGTGAATGTGTGTAGTGCTTGTGTATTGTGATGGCGGCGGTGGAGGTTTGTGCATGTGTTTTTAGGAATCCTGCATGTATCAGGTATGAAAACAGATTATCCACTCTACATTTACGCATTATATATATTTTCCATTTTACTTCATCGCGGATTATAGCAAAATAATTTTATTATTACTTTTGTAAGAAGACACATAAGTTTTAATGATCACGGCCTTACCGCTGAGCTATCACAGTTTCAACACACATTATAATAAACTTGGTGATTTATATAAGTCATTATTTCCTTATAATTATCACATTGTTAAGTTTTAAATGGTTTAAATTAATTCAGTCTTTATACGAACTTCAAAAATTGTAGCCGGGTCGAATTTCACCTAACTGAAAATGTTTCAAAAGGTATGTCCATTTTAATTCGCAATAAAAATTTAGAGTATTATTAATTAAAAAAAACCTCTCCCAAATTATATAGCGATAGTTAAATTCGAAATATTCTTTATTCACGTATTTTTTACAGCAAAAATGTACAAGATATATCTTAAATTACTTACACGCTAGGACTATACAAATCATGTCCACGTGGAATGGTCCCAAGAATGCTGGCAGCGTTTCCGCGCTGAATCGTAAAGTCATAGTAGTTCATTTGGGGAATGGGCGGTCTAGAGAGGTGAAAATACCTAGGATCGAGCCCCTCCTGCCCTGTTATTTCATTTACTTTTCAATTTTTTTTAATTTTTTTTTTACATCATTTTAAAAATTACCAGGTACTAATTATTAAATAATTAATTCAATCAAGATAATAAGCCATTTGCATTTTGACTTACGAAGAAACGCATCAGGGCCGCTTGAGACAATGCGATCGCAAAATTCTCAGTGCAGTCCACAAATTTGCATTATTAATTACGGATATTGAAATGAAAGGTGTTTGTTGTCAATTATTTATTTACATAGACGCGCCTGAAGGTGTTATTTACTTAATTGTATGATAATTAGTTATTGTTATACGATTTATTGTTAAAAAAAATATCTATATTGTCAAACAATGTCCCTAAATGCTATCTGTCTGTATTTTTTAATATCTACTGAAAGGATTTTTACTTAAAGGTTCAATTTTTACTTAAAGATGCAATTTACCTTCGGAAGGTTTAGGTTAATATTATATTACGGTATTATACTGTGCTGAAGTGGACAGTCGCTTAAAAAACTCGCCTCCTGGGTGCTTTAAGCGCATGCACTGCGTACACCAGCACAGATATACTAAAGTAATGTACTAGAGAATTGTAGATCTACAAAAATTCTAAGAAAAAATCTGCAATAGCATGTCTCTATCTCTTATGGTTAACTCACAATAACTATTTTTAGGTTCAAAATTTCTGTTTCTTCTGTTCCTTAAAAATACTTCTTTAAATAAAACCTTATTAATACTTTATAGAGTTAGGCGTTACTTTGCGGAGATCCATAATACAAAAGTAATAATAAAACTATTTTGCTATAATCCGCGAAGAGATTGAACGTATATAGTGCTTGTGTATTGTGGTGGCGGTGGTGGAGGTTTGTGCATGTGTTTTTACGACTCCTGCATGTATCAGGTATGATAACCGATTGTCCACTTACATTTAGTATTATATATATTTTCTATTTTACTTCTTCGCGGATTATAGCAAAATAATTTTATTATTACTTTTATAAATACTTATTTAAATAAATGCGTTCGTTAGCTTCACCATTTAATATATAATAGATCATAATGGTGCTTATACGTATATTTTAAAAGATATTATAGATTTATATTATACGCTACCAAAAAATTTTTATTTCCGCGAGAGTACTGGCACTTTCCATGACAGCGTCGTTTTATCCCTGTTTTTGGGCACAAAAAAACTACGAAAATAGAATTAGATAGCAAGTAATAATTGGACCTATCAAATGCAAAGCGATTACGGTTATTCGCATCTTTAAAAATACAGATATATATATATATATATCGATCGAGCTAGGTTTCATTTTATATTAGAACATACTTCCATAACGTAATGCTACCATTTGCTACAGTATACATTGCTATTTTTACTAGAAAGGTGTATTTTGATAGCTAAATAAATATGGCTTTCCCAGCGAACACCGGGAAGTGGGTCTAATTTAACTTGCAAGATTCTACCTTGAATAAAAACTTTTAATCCATACTAATATATAAAGCCGTAGAGTTTTGTTTAAACGCACTGATCTCAGGAACTACTAGACCGATTTGAAAGATTTAATATAAGATAGTCCATTTATTGAGGAAGGCTATAGGCTATATAACATCACGCTAAGATGAATAGGAGAGGAGCAGTAATAAAAAATAGTAAAAGTAAGTAAGTAACGGCCTGTTACTATCCCACTGCTGGGCATAGGCCTTATCTCTCCGTTTTTTTTTTTGTATTTTTTTTTTGGAGAGATGGATTGGAGCTAAGACCTACCACGCTGCTCCAATGCGGATTGGTAGGTTACACATATCCCCAGAATTCTCTAGAGATATGCAGGTTTCCTCACGATGTTTTCCTTCTCCGAAAAGCGTGTGATAAATTGCAATTATCAATTAGACACATAAGTTTTACTAGAAAACTCATTGGTGCCTGCCCGGGGTTTGAACCCTAGACCTTCTCGAAAGAGGCGCACGGTGATACCGCTGGGCTACCACAGCTTAAAAAATAGTACGAAAACGGAAAATTTAAAGCTTTCCTTGCACACGCTGAGTAAACGGTGATAGTTATTCAAAAATCATGTATTACACAATCGTTCCCCCTAAAAGTTATAAATAGAATACCGCGACAGCATGTCTAACTTTTAAGGTTAACCCACTTTAACCTTTTTTATCAAAATACTATATTACGATTTTAATCTTTCAACGCGGGCGGAGCCGCTGGCGATTGCTAGTATTAATAAACGAGGCTTACGTACAAAAGCTGTGATAGCCAAATGGTAAACCATCTGCCTCTCTCTAAGAGGTCATGAGTTCAAATCCCGGGCAGGCGAGCGAGTTTTTCTATTAAAGTTATGTCCTTCAAATTTATTTGCTTTTCGGCGAAGGAAATATATTGTGAGGAAACCTGCATAGCTCCAGAGAGTTCTAGGGATATTTGTAAGTTACCAATTCGGGTCAAGCATTTACAAATCGTTACTCAATTTAAATAAATATTAAAATTAAATCAATATTAAAATTAAATCAATATTAAAATTAAATCAATATTAAAATTAAATCAATATTAAAATTAAATCAATATTAAAATTAAATCAATATTATTATTGTTACCTGGGTGACCGATCCTTGTTAATTTTTTACAAAATCAAAAAGAAACTCCAAAAAAAGAAAAAATAATCGGGTAGGTGGAGCTTGATCCGTGGTTTCTCATTTCTCTAGACCACCCGTTCTCCGAATAAGCTACGCTGACAGTTTACGGCAAAAATAGTGTTTTATATTAAATTGAAATGTTAGTATTTTTTTATGCCCAAAAACAGGGATAAAACGCTTTTTCATTAATTAAAACCTAGCTAGATCGATTTTACTCCTCCAAAACCGAGGTTTAGAATATATATATACATACAAGATTAGCTCATTTAAATATTAAAGATACCCACGAACTAAAATATTATTAATAAATAAGTTATTTTATGATATTTTGCATGCGACTGAGATTAGTCTTTGAGTTAAATTCGAAGTCATTACACGTACCTTTAGTAAATTTTGTATTTACAATGTTTCATAAAGTAAGTGACTTTAAATTCGTAATTCAAATCCATATCACTAGCCGTGTGGTATCCGGCTGAATAGAATAGTACCACCCTCATTTCTTACCGAGGTGTCGTAAAAGGCGACTAAGGTAAGTTGACCCACCGTGTGGTATCCAGTTAAGTAGAATAGACCACCCTCCTTCTTACCGAGGTGTCGTTAAATACGACTTAGGTAAGTTGACGTCAGGCAGGCGGCCGGTCGTAAAAACGCAGCAAAATCATGCTACAGCATGTTTATAACATGTTGTGCCGACCCCACTTAGAGTGGCATAAGGGCAGGAGGATGATGATACACGCTTCTTTACGATGTATTTCTTTAACAAATGGTGTGGGTAGATATATGAAAAGATAATCGATTTTTATAATAACCGACTATTTTTTGAAATAATCGATTTTTAATAATCGTTTGTTTTTTCATAAAGAATCGATTATTTTAATATTCCTCTTTCTGATTTTCACTCTTTTTCTTGTTTTTTAAAATCATATATGCGCTGTTGGATGAAACCAATGTAGCCAAACTACAGATTTTAATAGAATTTCACAAACAGCGTATCGGTTAATATTTATTGGTAGCTGTCCATTTTAATTAGCCTTTTACTATTAATATTAAAGAGGCATTTTTTCAAATAGTCAGAAAAAAATCGATTATTTTTATACGAAATTTTTTTAAATCTATATCGATTTGAAAATCGATTTTTTAAAAATCGATTATTTATTAATCGATTTTTTCTACTTCAAGTCACATCCCTAGGTGTGGGATAAATTATAAATATAAATTAACCACATAAGAATAAATTATTTAATAAAAATTAAATAGAAAAATGTTATGTGCCTGGGGTTTGAACCCATGACCCCCTCGAGAGAAGCATACGACCTCGTATATATACGATACTCGTATATAATACTAGTAAACGCCAGCGGCTCCGCCCGCGTGGAAAACCGCAATATACTATTTTAGTAACTATAAAAATGGTTAAATTGGGTTAACCTTAAAAGCTAGACATATGCTGTCGCGGACGTTTATTTAGAACTTTTAGAGGGGAATTTTGGAATACATGATTTTTGAATAACTTTCACCGGTTACTCAGCACACGCAAGGAAAGCTTTAAATTTTGCCGAACACAATTACGAAAACGTAATATTTTTTATTGCTACTCCTCTCCTAAACATCTTAGCGTGATGTTATAGCCTATAGACTTCCTCGTTGAATGGACTATCTAACACGTAAAGAATTTTTCGAATTGGTCCAATAGTTCCTGAGATTAGCTCGTTCAAACAATCAAACTCTTCAGCTTTATATATTACTATAGCTGAATGTTCTTTATAGACTCTGAAACAATACAAAAGTAATAATAAAATCATTTTTCTATAATCCTCGATGAAGTAAAATAGAAAGGATATATGTAGAGTAGACAATCCGTTTTCATACCTGTTATATGCAGGATTCGTAAAAACATATGCACAAAACCTCCACCACCTTCACCACAATACACAAGCTTTATACACGTTCACTGTCACAAACTCAACAATCGTTTCGCCCCGCAACCGAAGCATCATCAGGAGATTGACTCCCTTGCCTGACAAAATCGTAAAGCTTTGCGATTTTGTCGCGGATTATAGCAAAATAATTTTATAATTACTTTTGTATTATGGATCTCCGCAAAGTAACGCCTAATTCTATAAATTAAAAAAAAAAACAATATTCTTTTTTTCAATGCATTTAAACTTATCGATAGTATTAACGCCGTTATAATATGGCGTTATTTCTATTAAAGTAGTCAGGCATACATTACATTAAATAATATTTATATTTATGCATTTCAAAGTTAAAATTATTAAGAACCCAAAAAACAGATATTTAAAACCTTTTCTAGAAAACGATGGAGTATTAAATATACTAAAATACTACAGTATCACAGAGTGATTTTATAAAAGATTATATTATCTTTAATATCTTTAATATTTAAATGAGTTAATCTTATATACAATATATATACTAGCTTTTACCCGTAACTTCGTTCGCTTGGACTGAAGTCTTGGAATCAACAGAAGCTTCTGTCACTCTCCCCACCAACCCTGCAAATATCTCCATCACAAAAACGAGTTTTATCCGGAAAGACTCAGAAACATTTGTCGTTTTATCAAGACCATAGTTTAATAATTTTAGTAAATAGCCCGTATGACTGTATGTTTTTGTAGTAATAAATATCACTATTAATATTATAAACTTTTAATGGGAACGTGCTTGTTTTGTTATTGTTTAATAATAACATTTATACGTAACGTAAGTAATTGTAATTAAATAGTAATTGTCAACTTGTTACTTTTTTAATTAGGACTCAGGAAGCTCAGAAGGCACCCTTAGGACGACGTTCCCTGACGCTAGTAGAGCTTCATACACCAGCGTGATGACTAGTCACAGTCATACCACCGGCGCTCCACTACACGTCGCCCTAAGCCGCGGTCCGGCCTCACAGGAGGCACCCTTAGGACGACGTACCCCATAGCTAATAAAGCTTTATATAATAGCGTGATGACTAGTCACAGTCATACCACCAGCCACGTCACCATAAGCCGTGGTCCAGCGTCTCAGGAGATACCTTTACGACGACGCTCCCCGACGCTAGTAGAGCTTCATACAACAGCGTGATGATTAGTCACAGTCATACCACCAGACTTCCACTACACGTCGCCCTAAGCCGTGGTCCAGACTCATATAAGGCACCGTGATGACAAGTCACATTCACAGCAGTCCTGCATGACTTTGTTATTGATTTTAAATTTCAGGTCTTCGCAATCTTGGGTCTAAATTGGATTTCGTTTTCCAACGGCTTTGCTTACGGCCACACGACGAGTATGATCAGCTCGCTGATGAAAAGAGAGGAAGGGATAGACTTGACTGAAGGGCAGATATCATTGATAGGTAAGCGATTCCTAGTCAATTAAAGATATTAAGCAAACTAGATGCAAATTATCCAGGATCCTTCTCTGTCCAACAACCCAATATGTTACCGCAATTCTCTTTCCCTTCGTCATCCCAATTAATGCACCTTTTTTCGATATCGTCCCTTATTTCTCCCTTTTTTATCCATTTCAAAGCTTGACATATTATATACGTCTTTTTTATCAAACTTAACACAATTTACATTCGTGTAGCGGCATCCGCTATTGTATATGTAATCCAATATTCCATTGCTCTAATTCCAAAAGCCTTAAATTGAGTTTGACCCGACATAGCAGTGGTGAGGTATACCAAAACAATACCACACACATAACACGTATCAGAGATGTACTAAAAATTAGGGGAAAAAACACAATATTTACATTATCCACTTAATATAATAAAGATAAAAATCACATAAATGTATTTTTTTAATTTCAGCAACAACTTTGATTGCCACGGGCATCATCGGCTTTGGATTGGCCGCCGTTGTCACAGACAAACTAGGTCGACGATGGACCTTTATTATATTCTCAATACCAATGACGTTAAATTTTATAATACTGTACAAAGCTCAAGAAATGTATCAGTTCATGCTATCAAGAGTTATTGGAGGAATATCAGTTGGTGCTCTAGGGGTTCTTGTAATACTGGTTCCATCGGAGTACACTCCACCGAAAACTAGAGGATTCTTTCTAAATATGATCACGACCGTGGCCCCTGCTATTGGTTCAGCTTTGGCACACGGATTGGGAATTATATTTCACTGGAGAACAGTGACCGTCGTTGCAGGACTTGTGGCTGGTTTGGGCGCTTTTTTGTCCTACTTTTGGGTAGAAAGTCCCCATTGGTTAGCTTCGAAAGGGAAGTTTGAAGAATGTGAAACAGCGTTCAGAACATTACATGGCACAAAACCGAATTCCGAACGAGAATTGCAATTGCTCGTCAAATTGGAGACGAGTAAATTTAAAAAAGCAAACGAAACAAATCGAAAAGCGACGTTGAAAAGACTTTTAGTTGCGTTCAAGAGAAAATACTTTTGGGGACTTTTATTACTGAGTGCGGTTTTAAATATATAGTTCGCAGCCGCAGGAAAGTTAGTTTTTAGCGTCCTAGCTACTGTTATATTAGAAGAAATTACTGGTACATCAGACGTTTTGCTTTTTACATTATTAGTAGATAGTTTTGTAGTTCTTGGCTCATGTTTATCTTGTTTTCTTATAAGAAAGACTACATTGCGCACTTTGTTATTCTCTACTGGTTTTACTGATTGCGGTATATTAGTGCTTTTCAGTATTAGCTTCTATTTGAAAAACGGCCAGGTATATTTTAGTTGGATCAATGTTACTTTATTAGCATTGTATTTTATTATTGCTAATGCTGGACCGTGTCCTGTAATAGAAGCTATATATAGCGAAATTTTTCCATTGGAATTGAAAGTGTACATGTTTTTCATATCTTCATTTGTGTTAATCTCTGCTTTGAGTTTAACAATAATATTATTACCTTATATGGTAAGTGCTATGGGATATCATGGGTTATTCTTAATGAATTCAGCGATCATGTGTGCGTGTCTTGGTTATATATGGTTAAGGTTGCCAGAAACAAAATTAAAAACATTGCAAGAGATTGAGATGTACTTTAAGACAAAGAATTTTAATATTGATGAAGAATTGAATAGAGAGCAATCAAGTAATCTCGTATAGCGTTTTAGATGCTTAGAGAATTACTTAAGACTCAGCTTACCTATGTCGCAGGATACCACACGGCGGGTCGACTTACCTTAGTCGCTTTTTAAGACACCTCGGTAAGTTACATTTAGTCAATATGTTGTTCAGGGTCGAAGAGTGGCTATGTCCACACATTTTTATCATCTAAGTAATCCTCAACAGTATAATAGGCTTTTTGTTTCAGCCTCTCTTTAACAGTAAAGGTGCGTACAGACATCGCGAGGCGTGCGTTGCGAATGGTTCGTCTCGCACGACTCGAGCTCTGTGAACATGTGTGCTCACAGTGAACATTCACGTCTTAAGATCGTTGCGAACGCTGCCTCAGTAGGAATGTGAATTGGAGAAGAAAAAATCGATTAATAATCTCGTGTTAATCGATTAAAAATCGATTAACACTGCTCTAATGCGGATTGGTAGGAAACACATATCCCCAGAATTCTCTAGACATATGCAGGTTTCCTCACGATGTTTTCCTTCACCGAAAAGCGTGTGATAAATTGCAATTATCAATTAGACACGTAAGTTTTACTAGAAAACTCATTGGTGCCTGCCCGGGTCTGAACCCTAGGCCTCCTTGGAAGAGGCACACGGTGTTACCGCTGGGCTACCACAGCATATTACAACTTACTGAATAACTATATAGGCTGCATCAATTTGCAATTTCGCCTTGTCAGAGCCATTTTTCTACCGACGAATACCATGCGTGGTTGTTTGGGACGCATGTATAAATGTACCGTCGTATGCCTCAGGTATGCGTGACGAACTGTTCGCGACGCACGCCTCGCCATGTCTGAACGCAGTCTAATATATATTATAAGGAATACTACTGTATAATTAATATCGTTTAGTTTTAATTTATTCTGTAAAAAATTATATTAATAATAAATTATTTTAATCAACTATTATGATATTTTATTTTCAGTCTTTAAGTTAACTTCGAAGTTATTACACGTACCTTTTAGTATATTTTAAACTAACAATGTTTCATAAGGTGAGTTAAAATTAGTAATTCAAATCTATACTAATATAAATAGAAAATAAGTAGAATTCAATAATTATAATAAACTAGCGGCCTGCCCCTGCTTCGCACGGGTATAAAATATATATCCCATGTCAGTCAGTGTAAAAAAAATGATTAAAATCGATCCAGTAGTTTTCATTTATTCATTACAGCCCAGAGAAAAACAATTTCCTTTCCCTATACCAAGAAGATATCCTGTTATATCTAATATCTAAATTCATATAGGTACTACATATTTTCATTTTTCCCCTATGTATTTTATTTTTAAAATTAATTACAGAATGTCCTTATATACTACATTCACAGCTTTCTTGTCATTAAACAAACTCTTGAAACAACGACATATAGCTGTTAAATGCGAAATGCTATCTCCGAAAATGTTCACTTAAATTACATGCTGTAAACGGCAATATTGATCTATATTAAATCAACAATTTATTTAAGGTACCTAATTGGATAAGGATTAATGCTGTATTGTATAAAAATTGCTTTGAACATAAGGCATCATTTTTCGTAAAAAGTAAATGAAAAAAACTGCTATTGTGGGTTATCCCTAAGAGATAGACATATACCATCGCGGACTTTTCTGTAGACCTTTTCATGGTTTACAAATACTTAGTACATCATTTTGATAAATCTCGTAGGGTTTAGCCTGCGTTTGCAATGTAAGCGGAAAAAAATGTAATTATTTACAGTAACCTCAAAAATTACAGTATTTCTCTACTTCGTATTAAATGTTATTATACGTACAAACCTTCCTTTTGAATCACTTTATCTATTAAAAAAAACCGCATCAAAATCGGTTGCGTAGTTTTAAAGTTTTATGCGTACATACGATATATGTGACTTTGTTTTATAATATGTAGTGATAAATGCTGTGGTAGCCCAGCGGTAACACCGTGCGCCTCTTTCGAGGAGGTCTAGGGTTCAAACCCCGGGCAGGCACCAATGAGTTTTCTAGTAAAACTTATGTGTCTAATTGATAAATGCAATTTATCACACGCTTTTCGGTGAAGGAAAACATCGTGAGGAAACCTGCATATCTCTAGAGAATTCTGGGGATATGTGTAACCTACCAATCCGCATTGGAGCAGCGTGGTAGGTCTTAGCTCCAATCCTTCTCTCCAAAAAAAATATCGGAGATAAGAGGCCTATGCCCAGCAGTGGGATATTAACAGGCCGTTTTTTACTTACTTACTAATAAATAAATATCTGATTTGAAAAGTTCTTTCAGTGTAAGATAGTCCATTTATCGAGGAAGGATATAGATAATGTATAACATGGTTAAAATGGGTTAACCTTAAAAGCTGTACGTATGCTGTCGCGGACTTTTATTTAGAACTTGTATAGGGGAACAATTTTGTACATACATCATTTTGGAATAACTTTCACCGTTTACTAAGCGCACGCAAGGAAAGCTTTAAAATTTGCAGTTCTCGTAATATTTTCTATTGTTGCTCCTCTCCTATTCATCTTAGCGTGATGTTATATAGTCTATAGCGTTCCTCGATAAATGGACTAACTTACACTGAAAGAATATTGCAATATTGAATTAAAGAAATTATTGTGACAAATGCAGTTTTATTTAAAGTGCCTGGGTGACCCGAGCCTTGCTCGGTAATTTTTTCAAAGATATTAAAAAAGTAAGAAGGCGCCGATGTGGGATTCGAACCCGGGTTTTGAACATTTTCGGTCCGCCCCTTACCAATGGGCTATCGCAACATTCGTTTAACAGCTAAAAAATCCATTGTTAATCTTGTATATATATATACATACAAGATTAACTCATGTAAATATTAAAGATAAAATATGCCGTGTGGTATCCGGCTGAGTAGAATAAACCACCCTCTTTTCTTACCGAGATGTCGTAAAAGGCGACTAAGGTAAATTGACACACCGTATGCTATCCAGCTAAGCAGAATAGACCTACCACATTCCTTACCGAGGTGTCGCAAAAGCCGACTTAGATAGGTTGAAGTCAAACAGGCGGCCGGTCTTAAAATACTTAGTCAAATCATGTGAGAACATATTTATAACACGTTGAGCCGACCTCACTTGAGGGATAAGGGCGAGAGAATGAAGATTATTTTACTAAAATGTTTGTTACTCCTGCATCATATGATTTGTTTGTTAACATTTACTTAAATATCTAAACCTATGGAGTAATATACTCTCACGTTCTTTTCTCATAATTGTATTTAATTTATTGCCTAATACTTCCAGGTGTTCGTAATCTTCGGTCTGAATTGGATATCATTTTCCAACGGCTTTGCTTACGGCCACACGACAAGTATGATCAGCTCGCTGATGAAGAGAGAGGAAGGGATAGACTTGACTGAAGGGCAGATATCATTGATAGGTAAGCGATTTAATAACAATGCAACTAGGAACTAACATAAGCTTGCGACTCCTGCTTTGATCCTTGCAAAAGTAGTTAGTTAGTTTATGCATGCAAGTTTCATAACTAAAGCCAATACTATTGAGGGTTATAAAAATGATAAAAATGCCTTGATTTAGCAAATCGACCTTGTACGAAATTGCTATGACGAAATGTCTAGTAAACTAATTGTAAACATTATATTTTGAAAAGAGAAACTGCTGATTTCTTTACTAGCTTTTCTCTGTAGTAGGTGCTTTCCGAACCAGCTATCCAACTATTCAAAAGCAATAGTAGATTTTAAACTTTCGCGATTCATACTAATTAAAATATAAACAACCTGGTCACATCGCTGACACCGTGGTCATGAACTGACAGGTCAGTCAGTTCGTGACCACGGTGGATGCAACTCTGCCGAAACGTCGAACCTCATACAAAGGTAACGTGATTATCGCGATGTGACCCGGTTGTTTATATTTTAATATTCAAAAGCACTTTACAAGTTATTTACAAGTTGAATAAAGAATTATGAATCTAGTATACCCACAAAGTCTTCAATGGCCAGAACCTTTTACTGCCCTCTAAACATCGCATATTGATACCACAATTTCACCTCCACATTACATCAGTTCAAATAATTTAAGTACTCCAAATTCTTTTTCAGCTACAATCCCTATGGCAATTGCGTCGTTTGGCTATGGCTTAGCAGCAGCTGTCACAGACAAACTTGGTGGAAGATGGGCGTTTATGATCTTCTCAATACCGACTACATTGAACTTCATAATATTGTATCAAGCGACAGAATTGCACCAGTTTATGCTATCTAGGGTCATCTTAGGGCTATCAGTAAACGCTCTTATAGTTCTAAACGTATTTGTAACTTCGGAATATATCACACCAAAGACTAGGGGGTTCTTTCTTAATATGGTGACGACCGTGGCACCAGCGATTGGATCAGCTTTAGCTCACGGACTTGGAATCGTCTTGAATTGGAGAACAGTATCACTGATTGCAGCGTTTGTTGCTAGTGCTGGTATTATACTGCCTTATTTTTGGGTGGAAAGTCCGCATTGGTTAGCATCGAAAGGAAAGTTTGCAGAATGTGAAACAGCGTTTAAAACTTTACACGGAACAAAACCAAATTCAGAACGAGAATTGCAATTGCTAGTCAAATTGGAGACGTGTAAATTGAAAGCAGCTATAGATACGAATAGAATAACGACTTTGAAAAGACTATTAGTAGCGTTTAAAAAGAAATACTTCTGGGGACTTATTTTGATGTGCGAAGTGTTTAACATCTATTATGCAGCAGGAGGGAAGTTCGTATTCAGTATTTTAGCGACTGTTATATTAGAAGAAATCACTGGTACATCCGACGTATTGCTTTTTACTTTATTCGTGGATGGCTTTTTCGTTATAGGTGCTTTATTATCATGTTTACTTATTAGAATAATGTCTATGCGCTCTTTGTTATTTTCCACTGGTTCAATCGACTGCGCTATATTATTCCTTTTTAGTTTGAGCCTCTATTTGAAGAATGGTCAGATGTATTTTAATTGGATTAATGTCACTTTATTGGCGTTGTATTTTATTATTGCGAATGCTGGACCTTGTCCGGCTATAGAAGCTATATTTAGCGAAATGTTTCCATTGGAATTGAAAGTGTACATGTTTTTTATATCATCGTTTGTATTAACTATAGCTTTAAGTTTATCTATAATGTTATTGCCATATATGGTAAGTGCTATGGGATACCATGGATTATTCTTAATGAATGCAGCGATTATGAGTGTATGTCTTGGTTTCATATGGTTTAAGTTACCGGAAACAAAATTAAAAACTTTGCAAGAGATTGAGATGTACTTTAAGACAAAGAATTTTGACGTTGACGAAGAATTGAATAGAGATGAAATAGGTAATTTGTTATAATTTGTATTCTTAGAGAAATTATATATTGATATGCAAAATCTGTTGTAAGTCCCATTAATATTATAAATGTGAAAGTTTGTGAGCATGTATGTTTGTTACTCTTTCATAGCGAATCCGCTGAACCAATATCGATGAAATTTGGCACAATTATTCCTTATACACCGGGGTAACATATAGGCTATAGAAATCGTGTTAATTGTTCAGGTATAGGATGACATTGAAAAGCGTCATCTATTATCAACCGATGTACATATATTTGATGAAAACAAAATTAAAATTTAATATTAAATTATTAGGTGAAATTTTAATTTAATAAAATTTATTATTTATTTTATGATTAAAATTAATAATAAATTAAAAATAAACTAGGATTAGATACCCTATTATTAACAATTTAATTTAAATAACTAAAATAGTAAATAAAAAATATTGAACCTTAAATAATATGGCAGTATTTTAGCTCATTTAGAGGAATCTGTTTAATAATTAATAGTCAACGAATAAATTTTATTTCATTTATAAATCGTTGTTAAAAATATTTTTAAAAGAAATTAATATTTTAAAATTTAAAATAAAAATTAATTCAGATCAAGATGTAGACTATAATTAAGAATATAATGTATAATATAACAATAAAATTTTATTTAAATGAATTACGGTAAGAAAGAGGGTGATCTATATCACTCAACCGGATACCAGACGGTTGGTCGACTTACCTTAGTCGCCTTTTACGACACCTCGGTAAGAAATGAGGGTGGTACTATTCAGCCGGATACGACACGGCGTTGCTTATGCAAAGCGAAATGATAATTATTTTAGATTTACATACACTTCTACGTAACACATAGAGTAAATAATATAAATGGTTATCCTCCATTTTGAAAATTTACATGGTCAAACGACGTTCGTATACATATTCTTTTACCTGTCTCCGTGTACCAAGTAACAACTAGTCTTTACTTAGAATAGAATAGAATAGAATAGAATTTCTTTATTTCTTTTCTACACACATATGTTAGGTAAATTATTGTTAGTCTGTGCCGGATGTCACTTGTAAACGGGTATTCAACCCATGTGACATCCGTCAGAGAATTGTAAGACGATTAAACATCAATTTGACGGGGGCTAGCGCCATCTTTTTGGAGTCGGACATCGGGCTTGGTATTATATCATGTAACTGACGTTATGCGAAGAATATATGATAAAATGGTATTCGGAGTTTTAAGGATGATTCACGCTACACCGTGCCGCGACCGGGCCGTGCCCCGTCCGGGGCACGGTCGAACATTATGGTATACTTTTGGTATGAAGTGATTCATGCCTAACCGTGCCCCGGCCGTGTCCCGGCCGTGCACGGCCGGGGCACGGCGTTGAAATGTCGGTGGGTATTGTTTCCCGGCTCCGGCACGGTTCGGCCTCGACACATTGTAACATAAACATATGCGCCCGGGCGCCCGCAGAGCAGTCAACGTCAAATCTTAGTGAGTTTAGCAGCTTAACAGCAAAATGGACAATGCAAATTGTTTAGAATGTGTGTAATTTGCTCTGTGATTTACGACATGAGCCATCCTAAGTATTTAGATAACAAATAAAATAATTTCCAATACTTCATCATCGATGGCAATTGCAATAGCTGCTAATTCAAATTGTGAAACTGCATATTTATTTAGGCGTCAAGTCTATCGATAGATGAAATCACTTGCTGACAAAAGCTACTTAACATAGATATAAGTCGTGCAAATAATAAACCCAAACAGCCCGGTGTAACATGAATGACTGGCACGGCCGGCGCACGGTGGCCGTGCCCCGGACGGGGCACGGCCCGGTCGCGGCACGGTGTAGCGTGAATCATCCTTTATTCGTGGCACATCCTGAACAGTTACACATAACAGAGTTAAAACAATAGAAAGTTAAATTTTTTTTTTATTTATTAGGACATCCAGTAGTTGCTACATATAATACTTACGTATAATAAAAAGAGAGACAAAAGTAATTTAATATGTACAACTTATGAAGGTGTCACGGCATGCACCAAAAAATTATATTAAATTATATTATAAAAAGCAGCAATATTTCTCCTTTATTCTTATTCAATAAATAAAAATCAGTTTTCCCAGAATCAACCCATTTACTCTTTCTCAAAAACTTAATGAATGACACATAAAAATATGACAGCCACAATGCTTTTTCATATTAATCGCCAACTCTATGAAGGAGGTTGTATTAAAAACATGTTGTAACAATATTATTAAATTATATAAAAATAGAAATTAACATAAAAAAGAGTTAACAAAAAAAACTTTTATATTACGTTATGTGGCGGTGTGAAGAAAAAATAGGATAATCACTCAGACTAATAAGGACGGTGAGCCCTAAAATTTCAGTGGCCTCCCTAGAGGCTAAGTCGACAGATATAAATATAATTCAATTATAACGTATAACATTTACATTATAAATAACAATAATTTTGCAAGCAAATTAAATATTCGAAAGAGCGACAGTGGGTATATTATAAAACTAGTAATATCCCGCGGTTTCACCCGCGTACGTACCGATCTCACGACAGTGGAAAGTCTAAGTCGGACTATAGATTTATTTTTGTTAAAATTAATATATCATTAAAATTTCCGCAGCGAATGCGATGACAGATTTTTATGACTTATTTATTACATTTTAATAACGGATCCCTATTTTTTTAATGTAATATAGATTATGTTGCTCAGTACAGATGCAGCTTTTCAGTGGTGAATGAATTTTTGAAATCGGTCCAGTAGTTTTTGTGTGATAACATTGCAAACATACATACAAATTTTTCCTCTTTATAATCTATACTTATAATAAATCTGTAGAGAGGTCAATTCTGTAACTGGAATATATTTCCAAAATAACTATCAGGGGGTGATTAGGGATCGATACTGATGCCAAAAATGCAATCAGTAAAAATTTTGTCTGTCTGTCTGTCTGTCTGTCTGTCTGTCTGTCTGTCTGTCTGTCGGTCTGTATAACCGTTATAGAAACAAAAACTACTCTACGGATTTTAACGAAACTCGGTACAATTATTTTTCATACTCCTGGGCTGGTTATAGTATACTTTTCATCACGCTACAATCAATAGGAGCAGAGCAGTGAAGGGAAATGTCGGGAAAACGGGAGAAGTTACTCCATTTTTTAAGCTTCCGTCGCGTGTGCAACCTTGATGGTTAAAGCTACACAGAAATCATGTATGACGGAAATGTTCTCCTTAAAATTATATAAAAAATATCCCACGACAGCATATGTCTATCTTTTATGGTTGACTCACAATAAGACGTGTAACTCCCGATAGCTTAGCAGTTCGAAGCTTTCTGGTTATATTTGTCTACTCCTACGTTTATATCACTCTCAGTCATCCCTAAATAAAAAAGTGAATAGTATCAACCATTGTATAAAAAAAGAATCATTGAAATCGGTATAAAAACACCAAAGTTATACATGAAATACGCTAATAATAAGCCATCGCGCGTGAATACTGAATCATGCTATAGGGATTATCACTACATAGTATAAAACAAAGTCACATTCTTTGTTTGTCCCTATGTCCCTATGACTGCTTAAATCTTTAAAACTACGCAACAGATTTTGATGCGGTTTTTTTAATAGATAGAGTGATTCAAGAGGAATGTATAATAACATTCAATATGGAGTAGAGAAATACTGTAATGTTTCTAATGTGATGTCGTAAATAATTACTTTTTTTTCTTTATAATTAATAATTACTTTGATGTTAGATATAGCAGGAAATCTTCTTGGTATAGGGAGAGGGGCATTGTTTTTCTTCAAATTTAACGCGTGCGGGCCACGGGCAGTAATGAATAAATTAAAACTACTGGATCGATTTTAATAATTCTTTTCACTGAGTGACATAGGCTATATATTTTATACCCGTGCGAAGCAGGGTAGGCCGCTAGTATTAGTATAAACTAATTCCCCAAAAGCTATCTGTATGCGATGGATTTTCTCATAATCTACTGAGCGGATTTCTGTAGGTTTTTTTAGTAAAAGTTAGCGCGATTCTTCCGGTAGATTTAGGTTAACATGTGAAGACGCTCGCACAGCTATATAGACTATACTAATATATAAATCTAAGGAGTTTGTTTGTTTGTTTGTTTGTTTGTTTGTTTGTTTGTTTGTTTGAACGCGCTAATCTCAGGAACAACTGGAACGATTTGAAAAATTATTTCAATCTAAGATAGTCCATTTATTGAGGAAGGTTATCTATACTAATATATAAAGCTAAAGAGTTTGTTTGTTTGAACGCGCTAATCTCAGGAACTACTGGACCGATTTGAAAAATTCTTTCAGTGTAAGATAGTCCATTTATCGAGGAAGGGTATAGGCTATATATCATCACGCTAAGATGAAAAGGAGAGGAGCAGCAATAAAAAATAGAACGAAAACGGCAAAATTTAAAGCTTTCCTTGCGTACAGTTTTTCTTTACAGTTTTTTTTCAGTACAGTAGTTTCTTTGAGTAAACGTAACACTTGTTTACAAGTTTATTTGAATAAAAAAATTATTTGAATTTCTTTTTTTTATTTTGTAAAAAATTACCGAGCAAGGTCAACCACTGTACTATTATACTATTAAACTATACCTTCCGGAAGAATTGCATTACCAAAAATATACAAAAATTCGTCGCATACAGACAGACAGATTTTGGCGACTTTGTTTTATAATACGTATAGATTTTGGTAGGTTTTAAAGATTATTTTAGTATTACCGTGATGTCATCAAGTATTAATTTCGTTCGAATTTTTCTATTGTTTGCGATATAATTATAAGTTTTTTTATGCAACAAATATTAGCGTTCCATCCGAATTTTGCAGTGTTAACCAAACTTCACACGTCGCAGGATGCCGTTGGCCGAATCAATAATGTATCAGAAGGTAGGTAAATCTCAATTTGATATTCAAAATTAAAACAAATTGTACTAGTAATAAATTATAGCCGTGTGGTATCCGGCTGAGTAGAGTAGACCACCCTCATTTCTTGCCGAGGTGTCGTAAAAGGCGACTAAGGTAATTTGACCCACCGTGTGATATCCAGCTGAATAGAATAGACCACCCTCATTGCTTACCGAGGTGTCGTAAAAGGCGACTAAGATAAGTCGACCCGCCGTGTGGTGTCCGGCTGAGTAGAATAGACCACCCTCATTTCTTACCGAGGTGTCATAAAAGGCGACTAAGGTAAGTTGACTCACCGTGTGGTATCCGGCTGAGTAGAATAGACCACCCTCATCTCTTATCGAGGTGACGTAAAATACGACTACGATAAGTTGACCCATCGTGTGGTATCCGGCTGAGTAGAATAGACCACCCTCATCTCTTATCGAGGTGACGTAAAATACGACTACGATAAGTTGACCCATCGTGTGGTATCCGGTTGAGTGGAATATACCACCCTCTTTCTTACCGAAGTGTCGTAAAAAGCGACTAGGTAAGTTAACCAGCCGTTTAGTATCCAGTTGAGTAGAATAGACCACTCTCATTTCTTACCGAGGTGTCGTAAAAAGCGACTAAGGTAAGTTGACTCACCGTGTGGTATCCGGCTGAGTAGAATAGACCACCCTCATCTCCTATCGAGGTGTCGGAAAATACGACTACGATAAGTTGACGTCAGGCAGGCGACCGTTCGTAGAATACATAGCCAAATCATGTGACAACATGTTTATAACATGTTGTGACGACCCCACTTAGAGTGGGATAAGGACAGGAAGATGATGAAACATAATAAAAGCTTTTAATAAGCCTTTAAGAAAATTTCAAGTCTCTCCTGTTACCCGTTGAGGAGTTCCCTCGTCTGGAGCCAATCCTGACATCAGGTCATGCTTATCATAAACATGCATTGTCATCGGGACTGGACCAGTATGTATCATCTCAATCGGACACCGGGAAGTAGGTCGAATTTAACTTGCAAGATTCCACCTTCACATCACGGCAATTTAAATAAAAGCTTTTAAAAATCAAATAAAATAATTCTTTCAGGTGTTCGTAATCTTCGGTCTGAATTGGATTTCGTTTTCCAACGGTTTCGCTTACGGCCACACGACGAGTATGATCAGCTCGCTGATGAAGAGGGAGGAAGGGATAGACTTGACTGAAGGGCAGATATCGTTGATAGGTAAGATTTATTAGTCACTAGCAATCGCCAACGGCTCGCATGGAAAGATTAAAACCGTAATATAGTCTTTAGATAACATTTATAGAATTAGGCGTTACTTTGTGGAGATCCATAATACAAAAGTAATAATAAATTTATTTTGCTATAATCCGCGATGAAGTAAAATAAAAAATATATATAATGCTAAATATAGAGTGGACAATCGGTTATCATACCAAATCTTTTAAATTACACCAAAATCTTCTTTGCGATTTTGGTCGTGGAGTCTATCTCCTGATGATGCTTCGGTTGCGGGGCGAAACGATTGTTGAGTTTGTGATAGTGAACGTATGTAGTGCTTGTGTATTGTGGTGGCGATGGTGAAGGTTTGTGCATGTGTTTTTACGAATCCTGCATGTATCAGGTATGATAACCGATTGTCCACTCTACATTTAGCGTTATATATATTTTCTATTTTACTTCATCGCGGATTATAGCAAAATAATTTTATTATTACTTTTGCTTTAGATAACCATTAAAATGGTTAAAGTTGGTTAACCTTAAAAGCTAGGACATTTGCTGTCGCGGACTATTATTTAAAACTTTTAGAGTGGAACAATTTTGTAGTACATGATTTTTATTAATAACTATATATTTATATATTTATAGTGTTATATAGCCTTTCTTGATAAATGGACTATCTAACTCAGAATTTTTTTTTTTAAATCGGTCCAGTAGTTCCTGAGATTAGCGCGTTCAAACAATAAATAAAACAAACAAAACAAACTCTTCAGCTTTGTATATTCGAGACAACCTCTGTTTATCTCTAGCTCGTCCATCATCTCATAGGAAAATTAATGTCGTCTTAATGCATAAGCTGCATTATCAAATTCCAATTCAAAATATTATTTATTCAAATAAACTTGTAAACAAGTGATTTTGAAGCGTCAACTCTATTGCTGGTTCAGAAAGCTGTTCCTACCGAGAAGAGCAAGCAAGGAACTCGGCGGTTGCTCTTTTAAAAATATAATTCCTATTACCAATTTAGTTATTACTGTCTTGTACAGGGTCAAAGAGTAGCTACGTCCAGGCATTTTTATCATCTAAGTATTCCTCAATAGTATAGTAGGCTTTCTGTATTAGGCTTTAGTTAATAGTGTTTTTAAACTGATGTAATGGCGAAGCTAAAATTCATTGGGGAATTTTATCATAGAATCTTATACCAAAACCCATATATAACTTACGTACTTTTGCAAGGCGCAAAGCAGGATCCGCAAACTTGTGGGTTCCTACTTTGTCTATTATATACATCGCCTACTTTAATTATACTCAAAATATGTAAAAAATTATGTCGTGTATCGAACCTTTTTTTATAATTAATATAATCTTCTCCGAATTAATCACATCAGACATATTAGTATGGATTTTAAAACTTGTTTACCTTTTCAGCTACAACTATGATCGCAACGGCCATGTTTGGCTATGGATTGCTTGCTGTTATCTCAGATAAACTCGGTAGAAGATGGTCGTTCATTCTATTCTCCATACCAACTGTGGTGAATTTTATAATATTGTATAACGCAAGAGCAATGTACCAATTCATGTTATCCAGAGTCATAGCAGGAATATCAGTTAATGCTTTAGTAGTTTTAAGCGTTTTTGTTACTGCTGAATATATATCACCAAAGACTAGAGGATTGTTTGTTAGTATGGTGACAATTGTAGCCCCCGCTTTTGGATCTGCATTAGTCCATAGCCTCGGCATCGTTTTGCATTGGAGAACTGTAACAATCATTGCAGCATTTGTTGCTAGTGCGGGAATTATACTGCCTTACTTTTGGGTAGAAAGTCCGCATTGGTTAGCTTCGAAAGGGAATTTTGAAGAATGTGAGACAGCGTTCCGAACATTACACGGCACAAGACCTAATTCAGAAAGAGAATTGCAATTGCTGGTCAAATTTGAGACGAGTAAATTGAAAAAAGCCAACGAGTTAAATGAAAAAGCGACTTTGAAGAGGCTGCTGGTTGCCTTTAGAGAGAAATACTTCTGGGGACATTTGTTACTGTGTGCAGTTTTAAATATTTATTACGCATCGGCAGGAAAGTTTATGTTTAGTATTTTAGCTACTGTTATGTTAGAAGAAATAACTGGTACATCGGACATTTTACTGTTCACTTTATTAGTTGATGGATTTTTTGTTTTAGGATCATGTTTATCGTGTATACTAATTAGAAAAACTTCTATGCGCACTTTATTATTCTCATCTGGCTTTGCCGATTGTGTTGTATTAGTTACTTTCAGTATGACCTACTATTTGAGAAACGGCCAGTCATATTTTAACTGGATTAATGTTACTTTAATGGCATTGTATTTCATTATTGCTAATGCCGGCCCTTATCCCGTTATGGAAGCTATATATAGCGAAATGTTTCCCCTAGATTTGAAAATGTATATATTTTTTATAACATCGTTTATACTTATTATAGCTTTAAGTTTAACAATAATATTATTGCCATGTATGTTAAGTGCTATGGGCTACCATGGGCTGTTTCTAATGAACGCAGCGATTATGTCAGCGTGTTTAGGCTATTTATGGTTAATGTTACCAGAAACTAAATTAAGAACGTTACAAGAAATTGAAATTTATTTTAAGACAAACAAATTTGATGATGACGAAGAATTGAATAGAGAACAAACAAATAATTTAGTGTAGACGTTTTTACAATTTTTAGTATATACTTTAAATTGAAAATAAATTTGAAAAATTAGGATTACCTTAGGATTTTTCACAGGAACAGTAATAATTTCTCGTTAAATAATTTTTTTTTATTGTAAATGTTTTTTGGTATGTTTTAGAAAACACTAGCTATGCGAACGGCTTTGACGGCTTGGAAATCTCAAAATTTTTCCCGAATTGAAATTTTTAACATTAAAGCAGTTATTGCAAGATAACCATAAGAGATAGAGAAATACTGTTGTAGACTTTTTTGTAGTATTTTTGTAGATGTACAATTCTCTAGTACATCACTTTAGTGTATCTCTGTTGGTTTACACGGCACACGCGACTATAGCTTCAGCACGCGAGTTTTTTAAATAATGTAATGCACTGTTAAATAAAACCTTCCGGAAGAATTGCACTACCTTTTGGTAACCGTATAAAAATCCCTTAAGTAGGTTTAAAGAAAATCGATCACATACAGACAGACAGGATTTTGGGGACTTTGTTTTATAATAAGTATAAGATATACATATAAATAAGATATAATGAAATTTGTAAATAAATAAATGTTGATAAGAAATATTTCGTTACTTCTTCTACAACTTTAGTTCTAAAGTATGAGAATGCTGCCAGGATTGGCTCCAGAGAACTGTTTAAAGGTTAATGGGACGTGAAATTATGTTAAACGCTTTTATAACTCGACTTGCTTTAATAAAAAAAATTAAAAGGCTATGCTAAGCACGCAAAAACAGAACATACTTAATTAAAAGTAAATTAACATGTATTTATTTAAATTATAGTTGAATAAACATAGTCTAAGATTTTATAGGTATAAATTGCTTTTAGGTAAACTTAAAAGGCCTCTATACGATGTCGTTAAAACGCCTGACCAAGGTGACCTTGGTCGGGAGGATTGACCTACTTCTATTCGTTTTATACGATAAGGTATTTTTAATATTTCAATGAGTTAGTCTTGTATTATATATTTTTCTGAATTTTGGAAACGGCTCCAACGATTTTCATGAAATTCATCATCAATGAGGAGAAACGATTGCTGAGTTTGTGATAGTAAACGTGTGTAGTGTACAAAAACTGATAGTCCACTCTACATTTAGCATTATATATATTTCTATTTAATTTATCGCGCAAAATAGTTTTCATTACTTTTATATTAGCGTGATTTTTTTTTATTTACAGCAAAAATGTACAAGTTATATCTATCTTAAATTACTTACACGCTAGGACTATACAAATCACGCTCACGTGGAATAGTACCAAGAACGCTGGCAGCGTTTCCGCGCTGATTCTTTGATCGCTATAACAGCATTTTACGCGGTATGGATTGACCAAGGACGCAGCCGGTCTGGAGCCCGTGCTATAATGTGTTCTGTGATGACCTTGGTCGGTAAGGATGCGCTCCCGACCAAGGTCGTTGGCATCGACCAAATATCGGGCGACCGTCTTCTACACGGTCTATTTTTAACCTGACCAAGGTCACTTTGGTTACGTTAACTATTAAAAGGCTTCCACATGGTAAGTATAACCTGACCAAGGTGACCTCGGTTGGGAAGTTATTTATACAGGAAAAGCCCCTTATGGACACCGCCGCCCGACGGGTTAGGCGACGGTTATGTCGGACTCGCACCGAGTAAAATGACCTGAGTGCTCTACGACGCTGCTGGTGACGGGGCTGGGGACAGTGAAGGCAACTCTGAACGCCAGAGTGCACCACCTCTGGGTCGGGGCCTCTCTAAAAGTGGCCCCTTCCTCAGCTAGACGATGCATCAGAAGCATCAGATACATCGACAGCCTCGGGTGGCTATAAGGTGGGCGTCCAATAAACCCTGTTTGGACACCTGGAAAGTCCCCGTTAGGATGGCACACGATGGTATTGAGCCTGCGGCGGATCGGATACAAGGACTCGACTTCCCGGATCCGTCTCGCCGCCAACTTCCGCGAGATAACGTCCTTACAAATGGAGGCCATCGCTGCCCAAGATCTCTCCCTGTCCACCATGGCATGAACCAAGGCGCACAAGGAGAGATCATGCCCCACCTGCGCCACGAGTTCGCTCGCTAGACCACCCAAGCTGGACAGTCACTAGACGCTTCGCGCCAGGTCACCTTCCATAGATTCCAACCGAAACAACCATGTCCGAAAACATCACCTCACCTCAAGGTGAGGACCTCATGCCTCCTGGCGACCTAACCCTGGAGAATAGGCTGGATGGCCGAAACAACTATGTCCAGAAAGCACCAGTGTCAGGCGGAAGATGTGGAACCCCATGCCTCTTGGCGATCTAGCTCTGGAGAATGGGCTGAATGGCCGAAACAACTATGTCCAGAAAGCACCAGTGTCAAGCGGAAGATGTGGAACCCCATGCCTTCTGGCGACCCAGATCTGAAGAATGACCTGGATAACTCCGCGAAGTTTAACCTTACCGTGTGGAGCAGCCTTTAATATAAATTTGTTTTATTTTATACAATTCTGCACGTCATAAGACTTCTAATTATGTTATGTATGAATTTTTTCTTGTCCTTCTACAGTTTTGGTCTACAGTCGGTTGAACTCATTCTCAGCACTAACATCAAACTTGCGGGCTATTTTAACTAAATATGTTTCAAAAGGTAAGTACTTAGTCTAAATATACTATTTAATATTGTAAATTGGTAAACTTCCTTAATCCTATCCTACTAATATTATAAATGCGAAAGTTTGTGATGGATGTATATTTGTTACTCTTTTATGAAAAATCTATAGTACGGATTTACAGTATAGGTTATACATCGGAATAAAATATGGGGTACAATTTGTAATGATTTAAAGTAATACTAGCAATCGCCAGCGGCTCCGCCCGCATGGAAAGATTAAAACCGTAATATAGTATTTTGGTAACCATAAAAATGGTTAAATTGAGTTAACCTTGAAAGCTAGACATATGCTGTCTCGAACTTTTATTTAGAACTTTTAGAGGGGAACAATTTTGTAGTACATGATTTCTTAATAACTTTCACCGTTTACTTACAAGAAAAAACAATACTATGGTACATCATCTTTGTGTAACTTCAATGGTTTAGGCAGCGAACGCCAAGATAGCTTTCAGACATGTTTCGTTATCTACACTAATATATAAAGCTGAAGAGTTTGTATGTTTGATTGTTAGAACGCGCTAATCTCAGGTAAAGTGTAACGCCCGCTCACGTCCGTTACAATGAGTCACCGAACGAAAGAGAGGTCCGCCGGACTGGCGAATGCCTTGCGTCTCTCTCCCACTCCAATCCATCACATTTAAAAAGACGTTGTCACGTAAAATCTTTGCCCGTAAAACCGGGCAACCCTTTACAGGCAACCGTTTTTTTTTTTTCAGTGTAAGATAGTCCATTTATCGAGGAAGCTATAGGCTATATATCACACTAAGATGAATAGGAGAGGTATAGCAATCTATACTAATATATAAAGCTGAAGAGTTTGTTTGTTTGATTGTTTGAACGCGCTAATCTCAGGACTACTAGACCGATGAAATTCTTTCAATGTAAGATAGTTCATTTATTAAGGAAGGCTTTATATAGGCTATATAACATCACGCTAAGATGAATAGGAGAAGAGCAGCAATACAAAATATTACGAAAACGGCAAAACTTAAAGCTTTCCTTGCGTGCACTGAGTAAACGGTAATAGTTATTAAAAATCATGTATTACAAAATTGTTTCCTTCTCAAAGTTCTAAATAAAGTCCGCGACAGCATATGTCTAGTTTTAAAAGCTAGATATATGCTAACCCACTTTAACCTTTTTTATGGTTATCAAAATACTATATTACGGTTTTAATGTTTCCACGCAGGCGGAGTCGCTGGCGATTGCTAGTCATACTCGTATTACATACATACATACAAGATTAACTCATTTAAATAAAAAAGATATTAAAGGTATACACACCCAAAATTAACGTATTTAAATATTATGTAAATAGCCAGACATTTTCAGTGCAGACTTTTTACTAAGAATAATACAAAAATATTTAGATATTTCAAGTGCAATTTTAAATAACATCATCACTACATACTATAAAACAAAGTCACATTCTTTGTTTGTCCCTATATCTCTATGTATGCTTAAATCTTTAAAACTATGCAACAGATTTTGATGCGGTTTTTTTTTTAATAGATAGAGTGACTCAAGAGGAAGGTTTATATGTATAATAACATTCAATATGGATTAGAAAAATACTGTAATTTTTTAGGTTTTTAATGTGATGTCGTAAATAATTACTTTTTTTCCGTTTACATTGCAAACGCAGGCTGAACCCTACGATATTTATCAAAATAATGTACTGAGTATTTGTACACCTTGAAAAGGTCTACAGAAAAGTCCGCGATGGGATATGTCTATCTCTTATGGATAACCCACAATAGTATTTTTTTGTCATTTTCTTTTTAGGTAAAATAATGCCTTATTATCGCAGCAATTTTAAACAATAAAGCATTAATCCGTAAGCAATAAGGTACCTTAAATACATTGTTGATTTAATATAGATCAATATGGCCGTTTACAACATATAATTTAATTGAACATTTTCGAAGATATTACAGATTTAAAATTCCGCGAGGAGGCCGCGCTTCGCCCTATAGCACTTCGAATTTAGCAGCGATCGGACCTGTTTGTTTTTCACATGGCCAACTATATGTCCCTCTTTCAAGTGTAAAGAAAACATGTTTGTATTGTCTAATGACAAGAAAGCTGTGAATATTGTATATAAAGACATTCTGTAATTAATTAATTGTAAAAATAAAATACATAGGGAAAATGTAAAAAGTAAATAAGTAAAAATGTAGTATATGAATTTAGATATTCCAAAGATAGGCATTCATGGCATAGGGAAAGGGGAAAGGGGAAAGGGGAAAAAGCATGTAACTTCTCTTATTAATAAAATTTGAATTATAACACACTTGCCGCAATGTGGTATTCGGCTAAATAGAATAGACCACATTCATTTCTTACCCAGGTATCGGAAAAGGCGACTAAGGTAAGTTGACGTCAGGTATGCAGCCGGTCGCCAAATCATTTAACAACATGATTATAACATATTATATTGTTTAGGTATAACATATTATTTTTTTCCATTCTTCATTATTGGATGCGAAAACGGCAAAATTTAAAGCTTAATGAAAGTTATTCAAAAATCATGTATTACAAAATTGTTCCCATCTAAAAGTTCTAAATAAAAGTCCGCCACGATATATGTCTAGCTTTTAAGGTTAATTAATTAATTCATTAATATTAGGTCCTTACATATGAAATTGGCGTTTTGTCGTACTGGCCACTTTGATCTCAAATATTACCTTTATGGTTAGGAATTTCAAATTCAAATTCATACAGCTATTTACTCATGCATTTGTGTTTCAAACCCCCTAATTTATTTGTTTTTTCTTCTTTTGTTTTTTGTACTACTTGTAAGAAAAAAAATTCAACTCCGATGGGGCAGTCCAAACCGCCTTCAAAGATTTTATTGATTCCCGCCCGAATGGTTTTTTTAGTAAGGGGATCAATGAACTACCTATGAGATGGCAAAAGTGCATACATAGCAACGGTACATACTTTGATTAATTAAATATATTTCATTAAAAAAAAACGACTTTATGTTCCTCCCATAGAAAACGCCAATTTCATATGTAAGGACCTAATATTACGGTTTTAATCTTTCCACGCGGGCGGAGCCGATTGCTATTAACATTGTAAATGCGAAAGTTTTGTGAGTATGGATGTATGTTTGTTACTCTTTCACGGTGAATACGCTGAACCAATATCAATGAAATTTGGCACATTTATTTCTTATACACCGAAATAACATATATGCTATAGAATAGAATAGAATGACTTTGAAAAGCGCCATATATTATCGACCTATTGCGCGACAACTGTCCACGCGAACGAAGTCGCGGGTAAAAGCTAGGTGAGGTAGGTAAGGTATCGGGTTTAGTAGAATAGACCACCCTCTTTCTTACCGATGTGTCGTAAAATATGACTAAGATAAGTTGACGTCAGGCAGTTGACGGCCGGTCGTAAAAACGCAGACAAATCGTGTGACCGCATGTTTGTAACATGTTGTGCCGACCCCACTTAAAGTGGGATAAGGGCAGGAAAATGATGAATATTATCGACCTAACGCGCGACAACTGTCCACGCGAACGAAGTCGCGGGTAAAAGCTAGTCTTAAATAAACGATAATGACGCATTTAAAAACATTAAAATTTAGTTGAACATATGCAATTTATACAGTGTGACGGATTGAAAACCACGATAAAAGGTTTTGTTATTCCGTATCTGTTTTCTTACTTTGAATATATTAACATGTTAATGTAGCTTTTTTAAACAAAGGGGAAAAAATTTGAATTTAACCTTTTTTAATTTTACCATAGTTATATTTTCTACATTAGCGGGCGAAGATTCGGAAATAGGCTTGGGTATGATTGCTATATAAGAATCATATTCGTTCCACGATATGATCGATTTTAATCACGTGATCTACTGCTAATGCTATTGGAATACAAACAAATGTATTCTTTATGTCGTATGCAGTGTATAGGACATAAAGACTAAATTTGTTCGTATAAGCAATCATTTAGTCCATTAACGTAAATAATATAATAGCGGATAGCGTTTTTGCTAATCAATAATTTTGCCCAGTAATATTGATTAGCAAAAACGCTATCCGCTATTATATTAATCAGCTATTCGCTATAATATTATTACTTGATAAAGCGATTGCTATTACAAACAAATGTATTTCTTAAATAATATTGAATACGGTCGATATTTCTAGGATATAGAAATATTACGTTATTCTACGTTAATATTAATATTTTACGTTATTCTAGTTAGAATAACGTAAAAGTACTTTCTTCTCCGTAAATAAATTTAAATCTTCCCGAATTATCGACCGTATTATATGAGATATAAGAATTACATTTGTTTGTATTAACAATAATTTTGCTCAATATCAGTGAGTTAGTCTCAGTATTAATTTATTATTTTCCTTTTTTATAGAATACCTATCCATAATTTTGTATAGCAGTAGCAGTTACTCTAAACCTCATTAGCAGATGATGCTATATGAAAAGTTTTTCATATCATTATCATTAAGTGATTGGTGATTCTGTCCATGCCTATTCGGAAAGCGGCCTACGGCGAATATTCGTCGTTGTTTGTGTCTGTCGTCCCACTTCAAAGTCTGGACGACAATGAAGTGTCGTAAGTTTGGCCACTCAAGCGAATGTTGTCGCGACAAATCCCTTTGATGAGCGCCAGTTTACCGACAGTGGCCCGATGCTACATCGTCTACGCCCGAATACATCGTGTTATAACGATTTACCCGGCCACATATATTGCCGTACCCCAAATATTCGCCTTAGCCCGCTAATGTAGCCAGAGCGTTAAGCTCTATGAAAAAATGTTGCTTTATCTTTTCAGATGTTGGTAGTCTGTGGTCTGAATTGGATATCGTTTTCAAACGGTTTCTTGTTCGGGCAGATGACGGGCATGATAAGTTCGCTAATGAAGAATGAAGAGGGGCTAAACTTTACGGAAGGGCAGATATCGTTCATAGGTAAATATTTTGGTAATTCGGAGAAACTATTCCTTAGATAATATATTAATTTGCATTAATTTTGCCTCGAGACTTAAGTCTTCGAACAGTGCGTGTTGCCAGTGATGACCTATGGCTCTTAAATTTGGTCGCTAACTATGGGCCGCATAAGAAAGCTCAGAGTCGCTCAGCGGGCGATAGAGCGAGCTATGCTCGGAGTATCTCTACGTGATCAAATCAAAAATCAGGAGACTCGTAGAAGAACCAAAGTGAAGGACATAGCTCAACGGGTCGCGAAGATGAAGTAGCGATGGGCGGGGCATATAGTTCGAAGAACCGATGGATGTTGGGGTCTCAATGTGCTAGAGTTGCGACCCCGCACAGGAAAACGCAGTGTAGGCAGATCCCCCACCAGATGGACAGACGACCTCAAAAAGATCGCGGGGAGCCGCTGGATCCAGGTGGCACAAGATCGTGTAGCGTGGAAGTCCATGGATGAGACCTAAGTCCAACAGTGGACGGCTATTGGTTGATGAGAGAGAGAGATTCCTTAGATTTCTGCCTCGGGTAATTTATTTTGGCATGCAGGGGTCTTTTCGCATACCCTTGAGGGGTAAGCGGAGTACGGGCCTCGAGTCGAACCTCTTTTCCCGGGCTGGTCCTCGCAGGCTTTGTGGGCTGAATTATGTTCGGGCCGTAGGCCCAGGTCACCTATGTGACCTATGGGATATCGTGTTCGGTAGGGAGGTCGGGGAATGGTAGCTCCCAGACCTCGGGGTCAATTTCGGTGGTGTCTTGATCGGGTGGGTGTGTCGCCCTCTGGTCCGTCGCGTCATCTTCTTTTGGCATGTTATCATTGGCTTAAAGTGCCCGAAATGCGGGGTTGGCGCTGCATATCACGAGCCGCGACCCGCGGTAATAAAAATGACGATATTTTAATAAAATAAGCAAAAAGTTAGTTTTAGTAATGTGTTATGTTACGAATTTAATCCTCCAAATATTACAAATGCGATAGTTTGTGAGTATGAATATATTTTGTAACTCTTTCACGGCGAATCCGTTGAACCAATATCGATAAATTTGGCACTATTATTGCTTATACGGGGTAGTATATAGGTTATAGAAATCCTGTTAATTCGATTGGAATAGGATGACATTGAAAAGTGCGATCTATTATCAACCTACCACACGACAACAGTCCACGCAAAGTTGCGAGTAAAAGCTAGTAGAATATATAGAAACATACGAATATGTCAAAAGAAGTGAGGGGTGAAAGTGCTAGAGCGGGCAGTTCACTATGCCGTGGCCTCTACCTGTTATGATATCCATCAATAGATATCATTTGACCAAGTCAAATCTCAGAAACTTACCCTTATTTATATTATTTTCTGTTGCTGGTAGAAATTTTCCCTTTCTGTCAAGAGACGCTGTAAAATCGTTATTATATTGACGATTTGGCAGAACTAAAAATTCAATAGTAATAAAAACTTTAATTCCTTTTCAGCTACAAGTATGATCATGATGTCCGTGTTTGGTTATGGATCAGCGGCAGTTGTTGGAGACGTATTCGGCCGAAGATGGGCGTTCATTATCTTCTCAATACCCACTACGTTAAACTTTATAATATTGTACAGTGCACGAGAAATGTATCAATTTATATTATCCAGAGTGATGGGAGGATTATCAGGCAGTGCTCTGGCAATTTTGGTTATGTTTATCACTTCAGAGTACATTTCACCGGAATCGAGAGGATTTTATCTCAATATGACCACTACGGCAGCTCCGGCTATAGGGTCAGCTTTGGCTCACGCACTTGTAATCGTCTTGCATTGGAGGACTGTTACTTTGATTGGAGCATTTATAGCTGGTGTGGGAATAGTACTGCCTTTCTTTTGGGTGGAAAGCCCGCATTGGTTGGCATCAAAGGGAAAATTCGCAGAATGTGAGACATCCTTCCGAATATTACATGCATGCGATCCTAACTCAGACAGAGAACTTCAATTGCTGGTTAAACTAGAAACGAGTAAATTGAAAAAAGCGACCGAGAAAAATCGAAAGGCGACTCTGAAACGACTTTTAGTTGCGTTCAAAAGGAAGTACTTCTGGGGACTTTTATTACTGGCTGCAATATTGAATATCTATTACGCTGCAGCAGGGAAGTATGTGTTTAGTGTTATGGCGACTGTTATGTTAGAAGAAATAACTGGTACATCGGACATTTTACTGTTCACTTTATTAGTGGATGGATTTTTTGTTATAGGATCATGTTTATCATGTGTACTGATTAGAAAAACGTCGATGCGCAATTTATTATTCTCAACTGGATTTGCTGGGTGCGGTGTATTAGTTATTTTCAGTATGACCTACTATTTGAGAAACGGCCAGTCATATTTTAACTGGATTAATGTTACTCTACTAGCATTGTATTTCATTATTACAAATGCTGGCCCTTATCCTGTTATAGAAGCTATATATAGCGAAATGTTTCCGTTAGAATTGAAAATGTATATGTTTTTCATATCGTCTATTGTTTTGACTGTATCTTTAAGTTTATCTATAATGTTATTGTCGTATATGGTAAGTGCTATGGGATACCATGGTTTGTTTTTACTGAACGCAGGTATAACGGGTGCTTGTCTTTGTTATATATGGTTCACGTTACCTGAAACTAAACTGAAAACTCTACAAGAAATCGAGATGTATTGTAAGACGAACAATTTTGATATTGATGAAGCATTGAATATGGAGCAAACAAAAAATTTAGTATAGCAAAAAATTATAATCATAATATATTATATTTTATTATATCATTAACTAGCTGGGCTTCGCTCACGTGGATATCAATGTGTTACAAAGTTTTACCGCGTATATCCCTTTATTTTATTCTGAGTTAAAAATATCACCCTATCTGAAGAATAAAGTCACATTCCTTATGCTTATACATGGGACAAGTGCCTTTATTCTTCCGATAGGGTGATATAAAATTAACCATAATGGTATTAAAGCAAAAAAAAAATAGCTACCTAAGAATAGCTGAACAACAAAGAATGTATATAACATTGCGTGTTCAGCAAGTCGACGTGCGTAATACTTCCACTCGCTACCAAAGTCGGATTACGGCGGAAAATGGAAAGAGTGCTGGCTTGCGTAGCTAATATTCAAATGGTGCCGTATAATTTTAATCTATAATATCTTTTAAAATATTTATTTGATTCGTATGGTGTAACATTTTGATTAAATCGCGAAGCTAACGAATGAATTTATTTAGATAATTTATACGGAACCGAAGAAAACAGTGTAGAAAATAACGTAATATTTTTAATTGAAATTTTGAAGATTAAAGTAGTTATTGTAAGTTAACCATAAGAGATAGAGACATGCTGTCTCGGACTTTATCATAGTATTTTTGTAGATCTACAATTCTCTAGAACATTACATTATGGTATCTCTGTTGGTTTACGCGGCGCACGCAACTAAAGCTACGAGTAGGCGAGGTTTTTTTACAACCGTGTTTTTATCACAATTTACATATAACAGCTATGTACTATTAATATAGAGCTTCCCGAAGGATTCCACTATCTTTTAGTAAAAACCGTACAAAAATCCGTTCAGTAGATTTTGAGAAAATCGGTCACATACAGACAGACAGGATTTGGGGACTTTGTTTTATAGTTAGTCAAGATTTAATTACCCGCGATTAACTTCGCGTTAAATTAGGTTTAAAATACTCTCATGTAATGTTTTTTCTTTATATTAACGCTGCGTTATCCGGTGCTGGAATTAATGAAAATATTTTTAACTAATTAGGTATGTTAATTCGCTCTTATCTCATTACGAGTAAATATGTGTGGGCATAATTGCGGTTTCCAAATAAAAATAAGACCAGTGTATGTATAAGTCTATTTTTATTATCACTACATAGTATAAAACAGTCGCTTTCTGTGTCTGTCCCCATGTCCCTATATCCCTATGTATGCTTAAATCTTTAAAACTTCGCAAGATTTTGATGCGGTTTTTTTTAATAGAAAGAGTGATTCAAGAGGTAGGTTTATATGTATAATACAGTTAAATCTAGTTTGGGGGCCAGGGTCAATAAATTATGTAAACACTTGATACAAATAAATAAAGATTATTATTAATATTATAATATCATTCAATACCGAGTAGAGAAATACTGTAATTTTGAGGTTTCTAATGTGATGTCGTAAATAATTACATTTTTTTCCGCTTACATTGCAAACGCAGGCTAAACCCTACGAGATTTATCAAAATGATGTACTAAGTATTTGTACACCTTGAAAAGGTCTACAGAAAAGTTTATGATGGTATATGTCTATCTCTTATGAATAACCCACAATAGCATTTTTTGTCATTTACTTTTTACGAAAAATAATGCCTTATGTTCAAAGCAATTTTTATACAATACAGCATTAATCCTTATCCAATAAAGTACCTTAAATAAATTGTTGGTTTTATATAGATAAGTATGGCCGTTTACAGATATTACAGATTTAAAATGCCGTCCAATATAAAATAAAGTATGTATTTGATTCAAATGGTGTAAAGTACAATTTTGATCTGTATTAAAAGGCGAAGCTTAAAAACATTTAGTTAGATAAGGATTGAAACTGAACAGAAGAAAATAGTCTCGAAAATAACGTGATATTTTTACTTGAAGTTTTGAATATAAAAGTAGTTATTGAGTTAAAAGTGATAGAGACATGCTGTCGCAGACTTTTTTGTTGTATTTTTCTAAATCTACAATTCTCTAATACGCGTATATCTGCTGAATAACGCGGCGCACGCGACTAAAATTCCCAAGTATAATTTTTTATAACCGCGCGACCTCTTTAACACAATTTACGTAAAACTGTAATGTACTACTAATCTTTCTGAAGAATTAATCTACCTTTAAGTAAAAATAGCACAATAATCATCCAAGTAGGTTTTAAGAAAATTAATCACACTTTGTTTTTAAGTACATATAGTTGATCTTGTTACCGCCTTCCGTTTGCGTTCCGGACACATTCCACTGAATATGTTTGCGCACCTAATGAAAAAGGTCTCATCACCCAATTGTCCAGACTGTGGTATAATAGAAGATGTACATCATATTTTAGTGGAATGTGTGCGAAACGTACCTTTTAAGACAGATAGAACGCTAGGGTCGTGTAACATTAGCTTGACGACTCCATGGTATGTTATCTTAGAACTAAAGGTCCTGATTCGGTTTTCAGCGACATCAAGAGTTCAGTTTTTAAAACTATGCAACAGTGTTTACATATTTTTAATTAAAGAGTGTAGTGTTAACATATTAAAAAAATAAAAATTTATAAATTTTATATTTGTAATTATTTTTTTAATGTTATGTTGTTTTAATTAAATAATTTAACAAGAATAAGTAATATTTTATATAATTTAAATAGAATAATTTTTCTACATAAAAAAACTATAGCTAAACTTGTCTTTGACCATAGATAATACACTATAATGAGTGCTTGACAGATATCTGTTAAATTTGAAAAATTACGATGAATATATGTAATATATGGACTTTGATTTGAATATTATTAGTTTTTGTATGTTACGTAGAAAAAAATGTCGCAAAATGTTTTTTGTCCAACAGTCTTTGGTAAAGGTGAGTGCTTATTATTAAATTAATCAAAACTCCTGCCGCGTCTATGGCAATGACGTTTATACTTAGATTATCGAATAGTATTAATTTATATCTGCTTAAAATATTTGTTGCAGATCCTCTAAGAATATGGATTTATTCCAAACTTGGGTACGGAGGATTGGAGGTCCGCTAAATATAATAATTTGGAAGCAGATTACGTGTTCAGAAACCGACGTGTTTTGGCGCAAACATGTTTACATATATCCGTTTTTATTTCCTTAAAAATTTTCCATTTCATTTTAATTTGTTCGATTTGTTAATGTTGTTTTGGTGAGTTATTTAATACACAAGGCAAGTAGTAAAGCCAAGACTTTTCTATATGCATCATTGCTTCTAGGTGTAATTAACGATATAATATCAGATAATTTACGTATGACGTTCTTTTGTTAATGTTTAAAGTACATACTTTATTATTAACTGGACTGGCCCGTTGGCTCCGTGGGTCGCAGGTTCGATTTCAGGGCAAACATTTTCTATAAATGAAGTTGTTGGTATTTGAACCTGGGTGTATATTTGTATTTAAAATTATATAAGCATATATTCACCAGTTGTCTGTCACCCATAACACAAGTATTAAAATTAAGTTTACTTACATTGGGGACGGACGACCGTGTGTGTAAGTGTCCCATATATTTATTTATATTTATAATGGCTTGATTTGTATTTATAACTTAAATTTATAATTTGTAGATATTACTTGTTTTTTTTTGTACATAAATAATATAATGAGCTTTATATTATAACGTTAAGCTTTTCGCATATATATTTATAAGCCTGCAATACTAAAGTAATTGTAATTTTCGTTATATTCAAATCAAAAGTAATTTATTGTTAAAACGACTGTATTATTTATACAAAATAGATAACTTTTCAATAATTTTGTTTTTTCAATTCTTTTGTATTTATACCCCGCCCTACTGCAAAAATATTATATATATAGTATATATAGATATATATGACCCTTTTGACCTTTTTAGTACAGAAACTGATCTCTAGATGGCGCTATTACGGATCACAAAAAACGACTGCGAGTTACCCATCTATTTCATTATGTACACTGTAATCTTTGGACGACTCCGACTTCTGACGTGACAAAATATATGTATAGAGTAACTAGGCATAATATAAGTAAGCGAAATTAATATAAGTACCTAGTGTAAGTTTAAGTTAATACCTACCAGAGCAACATAGTCACGTGACTAAGCTCTTTAAATGAGAATAAAAAAAATTAAAAAAAAGTACATATAGTTATGATTATTATTGGGCATAATTTGTGAGACCTATAGACTATTATTAAACGATTGTTTATGTATGCAAATAATAAACTACTAAAAGTCATAATAACGCCATCTAGTGACAGTTGTCTGAACTGTGTAGTATATTGTTACGCCATCTATTGGCGGTTTGGTACAGTGCTGACTACAAAAAATATTATTGAAATTTTGAATGTTATGAATTTAATAATCAATTATAAAATACTATATCTCATTTATAATACAAATAATAATATCAATTTATTTAAATTTAAATTTTTATACTCTTTTAATAAATATGAAGCAATTTTCTGAAAAAACAACCAATTTATTTCTTTTTCAAAAACTTTTCACATGTCGCCAGCTACAATGTTTTTCCATATTATTAAACCAACTATTTGAATTAGGTTGTATTTGAAACATGTTGTAACACAATTGCAGAATAAAATTCAATTATTATTATTGTAATTTAATAAATAATAAATGTTTATCTACTCTGATACTATAATACAAAGATTATAAAACTGAAACCAAAATTCTTATGACAAACATTACGTACAGGCCAAAAATAAAAAATTAAAAAGTTTTATTACGATACAGGTCTCGTATGGACACCTGTATCACAAAACTTTTTAATCATAACGATACACCTATACAACCTCCAGCTGGACCGAGGAGGTTGAACCTCTACCTTAAAAAAAAAGGTTTCAATGAACGAGTCCGCGGCGACGCAACACGCATGCGCAATCGATGTTTGCGTCTTGGCGCTAACATTTGACATTTAAAAAATCTTTTCAATATTTAAACAAAGTTTGGTTTTTATTAATATTGTTTAACGTATTATAGTATGAGAGTAGATAAAGTAGTGTATGAAACTGTATTATGCAATAGTATAATAATCTACTATTATTGATATATATAGTTTTATTTACATATTTTAATTTCATAATATAGAGAATTGTTCTATTATTATTCATATAAGGATATTTGATCTTCTTTTACTTTCTTGCACACATCCCTTATATGTCTATTCAGTTTGCTGTTGCCCTGGAATAAAAAAAATCATCATGGAATAAATTTTTTTGACACACACACGTTCGTCCGTCCCCAAAGTAAGTAACTTTATACTTGTGTTATGGACAGACAACTGGTGAATATATACTTATATATTTTTTAAATACATACTTAAATACAAATATACACCCAGGCTCAACAAATTCATTTATAGAAAATGTTAGCCCTCGGCGGAAATCAAACCCGCGACCCGCGGACCTGAAGGCCACTACCCACTGCTCCAACGGGCCAGCCGATTTTCGTTAATAGTGTCTTTAAACGCCGTGTGGTATCCGGCTAAGTAGAATAGTACCACCCTCATTTCTAACCGAGGTGTCGTTAAAGGCGACTAAGGTAAGTCGACCCGCCGTGTAGTATCCGGCTGAGTAGAATAGACCACCCTCATTTCTAACCGAGGTATCGTTAAAGGCGACTAAGGTAAGTCGACCCGCCGTGTAGTATCCGGCTGAGTAGAATAGACCACCCTCATTCCTTATCGAGGTGTCGTTAAAGGGGCGACTAAGGTAAGTCGACCTGTCGTCAGGTATCCGGCTGAGTAAAATAGACCACCCTCATTTCTAACCGAGGTATCGTTAAAGGCGACTAAGGTAAGTCGACCCGCCGTGTAGTATCCGGCTGAGTAGAATAGACCACCCTCATTCCTTATCGAGGTGTCGTTAAAGGGGCGACTAAGGTAAGTCGACCTGTCGTCAGGTATCCGGCTGAGTAAAATAGACCACCCTCATTTCTAACCGAGGTGTCGTTAAAGGCGACTAAGGTAAGTCGACCTGCCGTCAGGTATCCGGCTGAGTAGAATAGACCACCCTCATTTCTTATCGAGGTGTCGTAAAAGGCGACTAATGTAAGTCGACCTGTCGTCAGGTATCCGGCTGAGTAGAATAGACCACCCTCATTTCTTACCGAGGTGTCGTTAAAGGCGACTAAGGTAAGTCGACCCGCCGTGTAGTATCCGGCTGAGTAGAATAGACCACCCTCATTTCTAACCGAGGTATCGTTAAAGGCGACTAAGGTAAGTCGACCCGCCGTGTAGTATCCGGCTGAGTAGAATAGACCACCCTCATTTCTTACCGAGGTGTTGTTAAAGGCGACTAAGGTAAGTCTACCTGCCGTCAGGTATCCGGCTGAGTAGAATAGACCACCCTCATTTCTTACCGAGGTGTCGTTAAAGGCGACTAAGGTAAGTCGACCCGCCGTCAGGTATCCGGTTGAGTAGAATAGACCACCCTCATTTCTTACCCAGGTGTCGTAAAAGGCGACTAAGGTAAGTTGACCCGCCGTGTGGTATCCGGCTGAGTAGAATAGACCACCCTCATTTCTTACCGAGGTGTCGTTAAAGGAGACTAAGGTAAGTCGACCCGCCGTCAGGTATCCGGTTGAGAAGAATAGACCACCCTCATTTCATACCGAGGTGTCATTAAAGGCGACTAAGGTAAGTCGACCTGCCGTCAGGTATCCGGCTGAGTAGAATAGACCACCCTCATTTCTAACCGAGGTATCGTTAAAGGCGACTAAGGTAAGTCGACCCACCTTGTGGTATCCGGCTGAGTAGAATAGACCAACCTCATTTCTTACCAAGGTGTCGTTAAAGGCGACTAAGGTAAGTTGACCCACCGTGTTGTATCCGGTTTAGTAGAATAGACCATCCTCTTTCTTACTGTGGTATCGTAAAATACGACTGAGGTAAGTTGACGTCAGGCAGGCGGCCGGACGTAAAAACGCAGCGAAATCATGTGAAAGCATGTTTATTACATGTTGTAAGAGCAGGAAGATGATGAGTGTTTTTAAACTGCTGTAATGGCAAAGCTCAAAGCAGGATGTTATTATGTTCATACCTTGAAATACCCCCCACAAAGGTGACAAACGACGATTTTGACCTCGACCTTCCGGTTATGTGTACCCACGTGTCTCACTAGCGACTTCCGGTTGGTGTACCGCGCGGGGCACACGTCGCAAGTGTAGTCTTTGGTCTTAGAGTGCACTGATTGTATGTGCGAGGCGAGCGACTTTTGGTTGGGGCATACCCGGCTGCATATGGGGCACTCGAATCTAGGGGGGGGGGTCTTATTTAAATATTAGCACATGTGGGGGGGTCATTTGTAGATGGGGCACTCGTATCTAGGAGGGGGGGGGGGTTACATTATTAGTACATGTTGGGGGGTTGCTTTGCGGAATGAAATTGTGCATTGATTAAGTGTAGCGGAGGGGGGGGGGGGGGTGATAAAATTATTTACATGTGTTTGGGGTATGAGGGGGGAGAGTTATTACTGATGGGGGAGAGTTTAATTATTAGCTTATGTAGGGGGGTGATTTCCAGAATGTAATTATACAATAATCAAAAATAGTGGGGGTAATACTGATGGGGGTTCAATTGTAGTACATGTTGGGGGATTGCTTTGCGGAATTTAATGCTGCGATGATTAAGTATAGCGGAGGGGGAGTGATAAAATTATTTACATGTGTGGGGGTAAGAAGGGGAAGAGTGAGTACTGATGGGGTAGAGTTTAATTATTAGCTTATGTAGGGGGGTGTTTTGCAGAATGAAATAGTACGATGATTAAGAATAGTGCGGGGATGATTAAATTATTTACATGCGTAGGGGTACGAGGGAAGAAAGATAATTCTGATGGGGGTGGGTTCAATTATTAGCACATTCATGGAGATTGGTTTGCAGAATGAAATGATACAATAATAAAAAATAGTGGGGGGTAATACTGATGGGGGTCCAATTAATAGCACATGTAAGGGGGGTTGTTTTGCAGAATGAAATAGTTCGATGATTAAGAATAGTGGGGGGGAATTAAATTATTTACATATGTGGGGGTTCGAGGGAAGATTGACTTTTGATGGGGAGAGGGTTCAATTGTAGTACATGTAGGGGGCTTGCTTTGCAGAAGGAAATAAATAAAATAATTATAAAAATATCCCCCAAAGTAAAAATGATAATACAATGATGAAGAATATGGGGGGGGGGGGGGGTGATGATTAAGTTATTTACATGTCTGGGGATACATGGGAGGAGAGTGACTTCTGATGGGGGAGGATTCAAATGATGAGGATGATTAAATTATTTACATGTGTGGAGGTACGAGGGAACAGTGACTTCTGATGAGGGAGGGTTCAATTATCAATACACGCAGGGGGGTTTGCTTTGCAGAATGAAATAAAATAATAATAAATATAACACCCAAAGTAAAAATGATGGTACAATGATGAAGAATAGTGAAGAGGGGGGGTGGTGTGAGTAAATTATTTACATGTGTGTATTTAATTATGTACAAGGTAGGAGATTGACTTCTAATGGGGGGGGGGGGGTTAATTGACAGATGTAGGGAGGCTTTTTTGCAGAATTAAATAGCAAAATGAAGAAGAATGGGAGGAGGGATGACTTCAAGTGACATCAATTTTCAATTTTCTTACTAATACTTAATACTTGTTAAGCTGGTTCATCCCAGCGGAAAGACTATGCAGTCCAATCAATGAGTTTTTCTTTTAAAAGTTATATGTCTAATGGATATTTATGGATAATGGATGTGGTCTAATGGATATTTGCAATTTATCAAACGTTCTAAGCTGTGACAGCCCAACGGTAACGCGTAACTCTTTCGAGGAGGTCACGGGTTCAAACCAGGGCAGACAAATGAATTTTTCTGTTCAAACTTGTGTCTAATTGACAATTGCAATTTGTCACACGCTTTTCGGTGAAGGAAAACATCGTGTGGAAACCTGGATATCTAGAGAATTCTAGAGATATGTGTAACCTACCAATCATTGGAGCAGCGTGTTAGGTCTTAGCTCCAATCCTTCTCTCCTAAAATGGATGAAAAAGGCCTATTCCCAGCAGTGAGATAGTAACAGGCCGCTACTTTACTTTCGACGAAGGAAATCTGCATATCTCTAATTTGAGCATATTTGTACCCTACCAAATCGCACTGGAGCAGCGTGGTGGGTTTTAGCTCCAAACCTCGTCAATGAAGACCTAGTCTCAGAAGTGGAATAATAAGCTATACTAACGTGGTTGTCTGGTGGTTGCTTGTGTTCCTCAAGTGCGCCAGAAGGCTCTTCCTGGTTGCGTAGCCCGCCCCACAAGTATTGCAATAATGGGACAACCCACTACCATGGTGGGATTTCTTGTGTTCGTTCAGAGTGTAAGGACTGCTATATGTACTGGTGCAAATGTCGCAGTGGAATTTGCGATTTATATGCTTTCTGGAAGAAAGTAGATTAAACTGTTTATTTCTTACCGAGTTACCATAGAACGCGACTAAGGTAAGTTGACATACCGTGTGGTATCCGGCTGAGTAGAATAGACCACCCTCATTTCTTACAGAGGTGTTTTAAAATGCAACTAAGGTAAGTAGACGCACCGTGCGGTACCCGGCTGAATAGAATAGACCACCCTCATTTCTTACCGAGGTGTCGTAAAATACGACTAAGGTAGGTCGACCGGCCGTGTGGTATCCGGCTGAGTGGAATAGACCACCCTCATTTCTTACCGAGGTGTCGTAAAAGGCGACTAAGGTAAGTCGACCCGCCGTGTGGTATCCGGCTGAGTAGACTATTCTACTCAGCCGGATACCACAGGGTGGTCTATACCACCCCCATTTCTTACCGAGATGTCGTAAAAGGCGACTTAAGTGAGTTGACGTCAAGTATGCCGGTCGTAAAATAACTAATTAGAACATGTTTTAAACATGTTGTAACACGTTCTGGCTCTAAGTTGGGGCTCTGAGGACTCCAAGTGGGGGATTCTAAGTGGGGATTATAAGTGGGGATTATAAGTGGAGACTCTCAGTGGGGAGTCTAAGTAGGGTCTCTAAGTGGGGAGTCCAAATGGGGACTCAAAGGGGGCACTCTAAGTGGGGACTCCAAATGGGGATTATTAGTGGGGACTCCAAGTGGGGATTATAAGTGGAGACTCTCAGTGGTGATTATAATAGGGGGCTCTCAGTGGGGAGTCTAAGTAGCGTCTCTAAGTGGGGACTCCAAGTGGGGGATTATAAGTTGGGACTCCAAGTGGTGGGGGACTTCAAGTGGGGATTCTAAAAGGGAGGGGTCAGCACAACAGATTTAAACATGTTGTGCTGACCCCACTTAGAGTGGGGTAAGGGAGGAGAATGATTATACCCTTGTGTAGACAGTATACTAATCTCACATCATATGTGTCCTGAGAGCGCCTTGTCTAGCGTAGCTCTCTCCGCAGACACTGCAAGCATATCGCCGCCCGCTGGCTTTGCTTGCGTGAACTCTCTTGAGGTGTTGCTGGAGACCGTCCGCGTCCCTGAAAGAATATTGTTACGAATATGCGAAAAGAATTCGTAATACATATGTCATAGAGTTCAAATGAGAAGGGAGCAATTAAAGAACATGCAAAAAGAGTACTTAAAAAATATCTCATAGAATTCAAATTAGAAGGGGGCAATTAACGAACATGGAAAGAGTTCATAAACAATACGTCATAGAGTTAAAATTAGAAGGGGGGGCAATTAACGAACACGCAAAAAGAGTTCCTAAACAATACGTCATAGAGTTCAAATTAAAAGGGGGCATTTAAAGAACATGGAAAAAGATTTCCTAAACAATATGTCGTAAAGTTCAAATGACAAGGAGGCAATTAAAGATCGTGCAAAAACAGTTCCTAATAAATATGTCATAGAGTTCAAATTAGAAGGGGCAATTAAAGATCATGCAAAAAGAGTTCCTAGACAATATGACATAGAGTTTAAATTAGAAGGGGGCAATTAAAGAACATGCAAAAAGAGTTCCTAAACAATACGTCATAGAGTTCAAATTAGAAGGGGGCAATTAACAAACATGCAAAAAGAGTTCCTAAATAACATGTTATAGAGTTCAAATTAGAAGGGGGAAATTAAAGATCATTCAAAAAGAGTTCCTAGACAATATGACATAGAGTTTAAATTAGAAGGGGGTAATTAAAGAACATGCAAAAAGAGTTCCTATACAATACGTCATAGAGTTCAAATTAGTTTTAATCTTTGCTAGTATTAAATAAACTCACTTCAGCAAGTTTCCACAGAGATGACAAGCGACACTCTGGCTCTCGGTAGGCTTGAAACAGGCGTGACGCCGTTTTGCGCGAGGCTTTAGGCACGCGCCGCACTTGCGACAAATGTGTCGTTCCGAATGACAAGCTCTGTGTATCCTTAGCGACGCGACAGTCGCAAAGCGCAGAGTGCAAGTTGTACATTGGTATTCACCGTTGGACTGTAACGTTATATTCTATATCATTCTCCTGTCTTTATCCCACTCTAAGTGGGGTCGGTACATGTTATAAACATGTTGTCACATGATTTGACTACGTATTTTACGACACCTCGTTAAGAAAGAGGGTGGTCTATTCTACTTAAACAAATTCCACACCGTGGATCTATTTATCTTAGTCGCCTTTAACGACACGGCGGGTTGACTTACCTTAGACGCATTTTACGACACCTCGGTAAGAAATGGGGGTGATCTATTCTACTAAGCCGGATACCACACGGCGGGTTGACTTACCTTAGACGCATTTTACAACTTCTCGGTAAGAATGTGGATGGTCTATTCTACTCAGCCGGATACCACACGACTTACCTTAGTCGCTTTTTATGACACCTCGGTAAGAAAGAGGGTGGTCGATTTTACTAATTTTACAAAACAGCAAAATAAATGTTTACATTCTATACTATATTTAAGCATTTTTTCATTGCCCAAAAACAATGATACAATGACTTTTTTTTTTAATAAAACCTAGCTAGATTGATTTTTTCACCTAAAACCCCCTACAAGCTGAATTTCATTAAAATCGTTGTAGCCATTTCCGAGATTCCGAAATTATATATAGGTATATACAAGAATAACTCATTTAAATATTTAAGATTTTGTTTGAAAATTCTTGATTTTTAACATTATTTAAGAATATTGAAATTCAGAATATATATACAAGATTAAGTCATTTAAATATTAAAGATTATGATTTTGATTTGGTTTAAAACTTATGTGTCTAGTCGATAATTGCAATTTATCACACGCTTTTCGGTGAAGGAAAACATCGTGAGGAAACCTGCTAATTGAGAATTCTAGAGATATGTGTAACATACCAATCATTGGAGCAGCGTGGTAGGTCTTAGCTCCTTCTTTCCAAACAACAGATAGAGGAGGCCTATGCCCATCAGTGGGATAGCAAAAAGCTGTTAATTTACTTACCTCTTCATGCCTCATCATATGTACTTGATAAGTGTCCTTGAATAGAAAGTCCAAAGCGCAATTATAACATTTAAATTCACTTTCTAAATACTTTTTCTTCTTTCTATTAGCTTCTAATTCAGCCTTCTGCTCTTCTAGACTCAAAATTATCCTTTTATAACTTTTATCTGACACTTTTCTTTTATTCTTCTTTATCACATCACTTTTTATTACGTCTTTATCAATTCCTGTATTCATATTATTTATATCTTCATATATATCATTATCTGTATTTATATTGCAGTTATCATTTGATTCACAAATATTGCAATTATCAATTTCTATTTTAACATTAGCATTATCGAAATCTATATTATCAATATGTTTATTACTTAATTTATCATTTTCATTAATTAATTGTTTATCAATTTTGACAGCTTCGTTATTATAATCTATTTTATTCGAGTTTTCTATTACATTATCATTTATATAGTACATTTCTTTATTATTTGCATAGTAATCGCTGAATACATCATGTTCTAATTTAACATATTGTACGTCGTTACAATCTCTATCATTTGAATTGTCGTTGTATTGAAACTGATAATTACTATTATTATATATCTGCTGTTCTTCATCACATTTATTTGGACAAAGAACATCAATTTTTATGTCACTTGTCTGCAAATCTAATGGCCATTTTTTACTGAAAAATATTAAATAATCTATAGAAAAAGGTTACTTTGTTGAATTGAATACAGTAGAACCACGATAAATTAAAATTTAAGGGAAGCTAGATATTTATTACGAGCAGCTTGCCTGAATTCAACTCACCTTAGTCCCATTTTACAACACCTAGGTAAGAAATGAGGTTGGTCAGTCTATGCGACTCAGCCGGATACCACAGGGTAGGTCAACTTACCTTAGTCGCTTTTTACGACACCTCAGTAAGAAATTAATGTGGTATATTCTATTTAGCCGGATACCGCACAACAGGTCAACTTAACTTAGTGGACTTTTAGGACATCTCGGTAAGAAATGAGGGTGGGCTATTTACTCAGACACATACAACATGGCAGATCAACTTAAATTACATAAAGTTGTTTACATTTTAGTACCTGGGTAGCTAAGTCTTGCTTATTTTTTATCAAATAAAAAAGTTGGTCATCAATCCTAGTAGTATTTTCATTTCTCGAGACTGCCCGTTCCAGGAATAAACTACACTGATTGGACATTTTGTAGGAAAAATAGTGTTTTATAATATATCAATAAAAATTTTATTTAATGCCAAAATTTTTTAATGCCCAAAAACAGGGATAAAATGATTTTTTTTCCCAAAACCGTTCGGGCCGTTTTCAAGATTACGAATATATGTGTATATATATATATATATATATATATATATATATATATATATATATATACACACACACACACACACACACACACACATGCATACACACATACATACATACATACATACATACATACATACATACAAGATTAACTCATTTAAATATTAAAAATAATTTACCTCAACAATACTGGATATTCCAAGCTCCTTCTCAAGCATAAAGATTTAAATTGTGACAGCTTATTCAATATATGGCAGCAGATATAGCATAACTGAGATTCTGGAGACAGCTGAAATAAAAATAATACCTTTCAGGATAATTTATAGAATTAGGTGTTACTTTGCGGGATCCATAAAACAAAAGTATTACAGCTTATTTAGATTTCGATTAATACATATATTCCCAGAATTGTCTAGAGCAGTGTTTCCCGACCTTTTTTGGTTCATGCCCCACGTTAAAAATTATTTTGCCCCCCTAAGTAACATACAAAAATTTTAATATTAAAAATTGAATTGTCAACTTAAAGAACATAAATATTAGGTTTTAAGAAGAAAAATTGCTTTTTTTGTTTAATTTGGCACTGAAATCTAGCATTGCACTTAAATGGCCCAGAGCGAAAGGCTAAAGGGAAACACTTGTCGAGTTGCCCCCCCTTAACCATCAAATTGCCCCCTGTGGGTCGTGGGCCCCACGTTGGGAAACACTGGTGTAGAGGTATTTAGAGTTTCTTTACGATGTTTTTCATTACTAGAAAGTGTGTGATAAGTTGAGATCTACACTAATATATAAAGCTGAAGGTTTGTTTGGTTTGAACTCATCATCCTCCTGCCCTTATCCGACTCTAAGTAGGGTCGGCACAACATGTTAAGCATGTTGTTATATGATTTGGCTGCGTTTTTACGACCGGCCGCCTGCCTGACGTCAACTTACCTTTGTCGTATTTTACGACACCTCAGTAAGAAAGAGGGTGGTCTATTCTACTAAACCGGATACCACACGGTGAGTCAACTTACCTTAGTCGCCTTTTACGACACCTCGGTAAGAAATGAGGTTGGTCTATTCTACTCGGCCGGATACCACACGGCGGTACGTCTTACCTTAGTCGCCTTTTACGACACCTCGGTAAGAAATGAGGGTGGTACTATTCTATTCAGCCGGATACCACACGGCGGGTTTGTTTGTTTGAACTACTGGACTGATTTGAAAAATTCTTTCAGTGTAAGATAGTCCATTTATCGAGGATGGCTATAGGCTATATAACATCACTCTAACATGAATAGGAGGGGAGCAGCAATAAAAATAGTAAAATTTAAAGATTTCCTTGTGTGCGCTGAGTAAACAGTAATAATAATTAAAAAATCATGTATTACAAAGTTGATCCCCTCTAAAAGTTCTTAATAAAAGACAGCAACAGCATATGTCTAGTCTATAACTAAAACTTAGTTCAATAAATTAACACTTACATTTATCCCAATAACATCTTTATATTTTTCACGTGTTTCCTCATTTGTTTCTGTATTAACTGTACCGCTGCATATAAAACATAGGAAGGCCATTCTATAAGGCAGTCACATTAAAATAAACTTATTTCTTTTCCTTTTTTCCCTTATTATGTAGAAGGATTGTAAACAGACCAAGGGTTTTAGTGTTTAAATAGTGTGTGTAAATATCAGGTAAAAAAAATATTTAAACTAATCTTCTTTATGTATTACAGATTAAATTTTTTGATAAATATTTATAAAATACACAAAACAATAACAGACTGAATTTTTTCGTAATTCTTGGTTTTGTTACACTGACAGATAAGGATGTAAAGAAATATTCGATTTTATATTAACCGATTAATTTTTTTAAATAATCGATTTTTTACATCATAAATCGATTATTTTCATTATCTTCTTTTGCATCTTTTTATTTTTACTCTTTTTCTTTTTTATTTAAAATAAGATATACATTATTGGATGAAACTAATGTAGCCAAACGACATTTTAATCGATTTTCATAAATAGTGCATCTGATATTATTAATTGGTAGTCTACTTTAATTGTTTACTATTCATTGCTTTAATTATAATTAATTATCAATATTTATAAAAAAAATGTCTTTTTCAATAAGTCAGATAAAACGATTATTATCAATTGATTTATTTACTACGAATTAATCGCTTTTGAAAATCGATTTATTTTAATAGGAAAAAAAACTGGTAATTATTCATCGAATTTTTCGATTCCAAGTCCATCCTCCTACCTAGTACCTAGGCCTGGGGTAAATAAAACAACGCCTGTACCTTTATGTCTTGGATAAAGAATACACGTACGTATATACTACGTCCATGCTTTATGTACACCATAGATTATTAACTATAAAATAGATGGTTGAGATTCATACATTGGCGCGAGCCTATTTTCGGTGGTATGGGGGGGTGCAGAGTAGCACTATAGCTACTTACATTCTCATTCATAAAAAACTATCTGCCTCTCACCCGTTTCATTCATAAAAACGGATTTAGTCTCAGCTCTGACTCTTTCTCACATATGGAGTAGTAATATATATAACGTATGACGTAAAATCGTAGTAAAATTAGTGATGTACTTGGTGCGCTAAAACCGTAACTAGTGATGTCAAAGTTTTATCGATTCGCATTTTACTCTTACCGATTATTTGGATAACCGGTTTTCCTGTAACATATTAATAATGATTTTTAGATTTTAATAAAACAAAATATTTAAGGAAATTCTTTAATAGACTTTTACTGTAATAAAAAAATTTATATTCAACAGCCGTTTTACATTTCTATGTGCATGCTTCTTAAAAAAAAAAGTTTTTTCCTAAACACGCTAAAAGTGCAACTTCAAAAATGATTACTATTTTTAAATAGGAAACAGAATCGGCGATCATGTATCTTGAAAATATAGGAATTGTAATTTAAATTATTATATATTATTATTAAATATAATTAATTATAAGTATTCACTCGAAAACAAATTTACAAGATTAGTATTTGAAACAATAGATGCTTTCGTTTTTACCGTTTTAGTATTTAGGAAAAAACATTATACTTAAAAGGAGTATACTTTATAAATATTAGTCTTTTTTAGATATATTGGTAGTAGTTTTATAGAATATTAGTGGTTTTTATCTCTAAGTATAATATTTTCCATCAAACCAGTTAACACTTCGGATTTATACATATAAAGTAAGAATTAAATTGTGAAATTTTGCCATAATTAATGTGCCAATTGATACCAAGCTTTTCGATGAAAGAAAACATCATGAGGAACTATACTCCATGGGTTAAGTATTTAACTAAATGTAAACATGTCAAAACAGGTAGTTTATAGTAGGCATTATCTGCCTACTATAAAGTACCTTTTTTATTACAACACATTATACAAACATTTAATATAATTTTTAATTCTTTTAAAGAATTTAAAATTATTGATAGTATTCGCACTACTTTATTATGGCGTGATTGCTATCAATAATTTTTACAAACTTTGAAACAATAAATAAGAATTATAAAATTTTTAAAGAAAACGATGGATAATATTAAATACACTAAATTACTACACATTTAAGTATCACAGAGTGAAGCTTGTAGAATATTGATATTATGTTGCGTTGGTTAATCCAATTACCATTTTAGGTAGTTTACTTGGCTAATTTGTATCTGCTGAATTTTATTAAATTATATATTGCTGTTTTGCTATACTAAAGGTATAAATATTTAATTTTAGAAAATACCAATCAATTTATGAAAATTACATTTATAAATATTAGAGATATTCTTTTGACAACTGCAGTTGAATCCCAATTTTTTCATTTGTTAATAATATTATTGTTATGACATATTTGTCACTCCTGAATCACATGGTTTTGTTTGTTTACATCTTGTTATGTTTCTATACTTATGGAGTATATATAGTAAAATAATAAAAATTTTGAATCAATTTTTAAATGTTAATAATAGTAATATTAGTTAGTTACTTTTGCCTCATGTATCATAGTTCTATAACTTTACTTGCGATAAAATTTTCCATTTCCATTATCGTTTTCCAAGTATCTGCAGTACTGTGAATTCTCCTTAATTGATACACCATTGTCTAACTCGCATTATGATTACGATTATGCAAAAAACTTTTAACAAATCATATTTATGATTAATGCAAGTTAACCAGGAATTATAGTTTTTTAAGTTATATACATTTTTGACTAATTAACACTTTACATGCCATATAATGCCATTCCAAAGATATAAGTTTTTGTGATGGATAATATAATTTTAACTAGATCAAATCTTTCAGTTTTATTAGACAATAGCGTAATTATAAAAATTTCACAATTTAAATAATCCTGTTTTGAAAATATATTACTCCCAGGATTGCTCAGGTTTTTAGTTTTGCTACACAAGTAAAAACACGTGTTTTGAATAGGAATAAATGGTGTTAATGTTAAAAAACACAATTTTTAGCAGCAATACAGGCAGAACTCATAACGCATTATAAGCCCGTCGTTTAAGCAAACTAACAATTAAACTAGCAACTAAGCAATTGTTATTCATTTTCCTTAGTAATGAAAATTTTAAACCCATTCATCTCAAAATATAAGTTTTTGAGTTGTACCGCTATTGCTGCACATGACCGATATATCAATATACTGAACCGGTAATATGATATGGCTTGGGTCTGGAAAATATTTCTGATGGAATACAAGGTACTATAACTATCAAACAATAATATTAACCAATCATGTTTTAAACAATGAAACCAAATTATGATCCGTTCTAGTGTGCCAGAGCCCCCTTATCCACGGATTTGAGAAAAAATCCATTGGGTCCTAGTTAAGAAGTTTCAAACTTCATAATGTTTGTCAATAATACTAATATGAATACTATTTTGAAGACACAACCTTCTCTTGAGTCCTCTAGCATTGAAGCGGACTTTTACAGCCTTATTCCAAAATTCCGAATGGTTCAGGCGGCAAAATAAATTGTTAGTGAATAAAAGCATTCGCGCTGTGAAAATGTTATTACTAATGTCAATAAATGAGGCTAAATAATTATGATTCGACTGAAGCTCTTCATATATGTTCATCTGCATCATCGGGCTCGTGGACACTTCCCGGCGGAAGAGTTCGCAGCATATTTAACCTGTAATAAATAAGTTATTCTTTAATAATGTATAGATAGAACATTAGTTTGCAAAGGTAGTCTTACAGACAATCTTGGCATTGATATCCCCTGAGTAGAATAGACCACCCTCATTTCTTACCGAGGTGTCGGGAAAACCGATTAAGGTAAGTTGACGTCGGGCAGGCGACCGGTCGTAAGATACCAAATCATGTGATAACATGTTTAAAACATGTTGTGCCTACCCCATTTAGAGTGGGATAAGGGTAGGAGAATGATGCATTGACAAATAACAGAGATTTTAAATTTTAAAAATATATTTTTAGCTTCTACTGGTCTTAAATAGTGTCTGGAAAATATTTTTTTCGTGTCTATAACTTTGTCTACAGTTATATTTTAAGTATAGAATAGAGACTATAATTATAAATTTTGTTTTTTTAATAATAAAATATAAGGGGTATCTGTGACAATCTTTGTGTTATGTTAAATATCTTTGATTTTGTACTGTTAGCAGTACCAGGCTAAAAATATTATGCTTTCCAAATACTGTATTGTATGTGACAAAGTTCCAATGATCATCACTAATATGTCTTTTAAGCTATTCTTATATCACACACTTTTTTGCATCACTATAATAGAGGAAAAATTGTACCAAACATTTTTTGTTATATCTCAAACGGATTAGGCAGTTAGCCCATTAGACATATAAGCTTCAGTTTTAATAGAAAGTGAAATGGACAGACTGACATACTTTACATCAAATATTTACTTGCCTTCATCTAGTCAAATCAATTGACCTAATCATGTGCTTCATCCCATAAAGCATCAACAGCATATAGCCCTTAGACGTCATCCCAATGAGTACTCTCTTTGGCTATGACCAGGTTCATCTGAAAATTATTGCAAATACATTTTAATAAATATGGAACAAGCTATGGATAGCTCAGCGGTGAGGCCGTTCGACTCTGTAAAGACGATCATGGGTTTATACCCCGCGCAGGCACATGTCTAATTGACAATTGCAATTTATGACACGCTTTTCGGTGAAGGAAAATATGGTAAGGAAATCCGCATACTTCTAGCGAATTCTAGGGATATGCGTAACCTACCAATCCGCATTGGAGCAACGCGATGGTAGGTCTTTGCTACAATACTTCTCTCCAAAAAACGGATAGAGGAAGCTTATGGTTCCCACTGCTGGGGTGGATAACAGGCCGTTACTTTAAACATACACATGCCAATTTTTGTGTTTACAAACAAAAATGATTTATATTTGAAACATTTTAACTCACTTGAAGAATATCAGCCATTGTATCAGATATTAATGAATTCATTGCAACAACAGTAGCAGTGCCTTGACCAGACACAGTTACTCAGACAAAAAATCTAGTTGAAATGTGCATAACTAAATGGGATAGTATGTTAAAGTATCTTGAACAAATAACTTTCTGTTAAATAATTAAAGTATGTCTGTAATCCATATTGTCTGTCGCAGAAAGAATAAAAACTATTCAGAAATAACCACCTAAAACATAGAATATAACTGATATTGGGTATGACATATGATATACAACACTTCAATAAAGCATACACAATAAATATTACTATAGAAGGAAAAGTTTTATTTTTATTATTTTAGTTTTATTTTTACTTATATTTTAAAATTAAAAAATAAAACTTCCCTATATTATCACAGTTCAATAAAAACACTAAGGATATACTATAATGCTATATGCTTCGAGGTCCCTGCTTTAATAAATGTATATATAAATTGAAAAACACTAGCTTAAATTGTACTATATATTATAGAAAAAGAATATAGCACGAAAAATACTATATTTTTATCGCTAATTGCAATTGTCGTGCTTTTTTTAATTAACTGTGAATGGAACGCACCCGCAGCCCTGCATAGGGAATGTAGGAACGAAACTCATTCATGTATTTACGGGGCTTAGTTAGTTAGTAGCTCTAACTCCGTGTCATTATCCAGCGAAAAGTAATAAAAAATAATCATGGAAAAATAAATAATGATTGAAAATAGATGTGTCCTATTTTTTTTCCTGAATTTCCTAAAAGTACTATTTCTTTTGATTTAAAAAGAAAAATACTATTTTTCTTCAAAAAAAAGGTGGCAACCCTAATCGCGCCCTTTTTGATTAAATAGGGGCAACACTGTGCCGTTATTGTTTCCGGTGGAGTCTTACTATATATACCGATAAAACGTTTCAGTGACATTCAGTCCTTGTTCGTCATTCAAGAGAAGTGCATCTCGGAACGGGAATTGTGGTATTCCTATTATATCGTGTTATTGTATATAGTGTGCGTTAACAAGAAGTTTATGGAATTGTCTAATTTTAATTAAAAATCATTTGTTGGTTTATATATTTTTGCGTAAGTAAAAAGTGATTACAGTTATATATTACGTATAACGAACGTTTCAGGTGAGTCAGTACGTTTCAATTTTCTTCGTATTAAATAGTGCAAAAGTATAGTTTATTTGTTATTAAGTTTTGGATAACTACTCACATTTTATCCGAGAATGTTTGTTAAATTCAAACATTTGAGTTGTTGAGTTTGTGATAGTGAATGTATATAGTGCTTGTGTATGGTGGTGGCGGCGGTGGTGGAGGTTTGTGCATGTGTTTTTACGAATCCTGCATGTATCAGGTATGATAACCAATTGTCCACTCTACATTTAGCATTATATACATTTTCTATTTTACTTCATCGCCGATTATAGCAAAATAATTTTATTATTACTTTTGCATAATTACTCTGTTTAAATCATAGCTTAGGTAAATATAGACATTGTAATCTTTAATATTTAATGACTAGCAGCGTCTGACTGCCCTCCTGTAAAAGCTGCAGGGCTTTTTCTTCTCATTTAACAGTATGGTTGAGGTGGACACTGCAGTGTTCTTTCTTCCCATACTGTGTAGGCGTTTTGTTGGTAATGTTTGTTTTCTGTATCGTCGAACATTAGCTTCAAAAGCGCACTACTTTGTAAGACGTTTTATTAACGGGCTAGCCATTATAAAGGTGTCGTACTGATTTCTGAAATTGCGCAGTTTTGGTAATTCGTACGTCATTAATTTTTACATTTTTTTTTGTAATGGTTATGTATTGCGGTTGGCAAGGTTGGCACCTGCAATACATGTAAAACCTTAATTCTTTTCCCAGTCGCTTTTGGCTACTGATGTTTGAGTGCACGCTTACATCTGTGGCTGAAATTACGGGAATCTAACTTAGCTTCATAAATTCAGACTTCACTTGAGTATTAGTTACCTCAAATGCATTTTCTCAAATTACAGAGGTCCTGGTGGTTGACGCTACTGTTCGGCCTGGCGCTGTTCGAGCGCTCGAGGCGACGGCGGAGCGACAGCAGCTGCGGCATAGCCGGACGGGCCGGCCTGGGGTGAGGGGCGGCGGCACGTCTCCATTGGCAGCAGCGAGGCCAGACCAGCGTAGCTCGTGGAGTCACGAGGCCAGCTGTCGGACTGCCCTCCTGTAAAATTAATCCATTAATTTCATTCAATCCATTAATTTTTACATTTTTTTTTTGTAAGGGTAATGTGTTGCGGTTGGCAAAGAGCCGGTATTTGGCACCTGCAATACATGTAAAACCTTAATTCTTTTCCCAGTCGCTTTTGGCTACTGATGTTTGAGTGCACGCTTACATCTGTGGCTGAAATTACGGGAATCTAACTTAGCTTCATAAATTCAGACTTCACTTGAGTATTAGTTACCTCAAATGCATTTTCTCAAATTACAGAGGTCCTGGTGGTTGACGCTACTGTTCGGCCTGGCGCTGTTCGAGCGCTCGAGGCGACGGCGGAGCGACAGCAGCTGCGGCATAGCCGGACGGGCCGGCCTGGGGTGAGGGGCGGCGGCACGTCTCCATTGGCAGCAGCGAGGCCAGACCAGCGTAGCTCGTGGAGTCACGAGGCCAGCTGTCGGACTGCCCTCCTGTAAAATTAATCCATTAATTTCATTCAATCCATTAATTTTTACATTTTTTTATTGTAATGGTAATGTGTTGCGGTTGGCAAAGAGCCGGTATTTGGCACCTGCAATACATGTAAAACCTTAATTCTTTTCCCAGTCGCTTTTGGCTACTGATGTTTGAGTGCACGCTTACATCTGTGGCTGAAATTACGGGAATCTAACTTAGCTTCATAAATTCAGACTTCACTTGAGTATTAGTTACCTCAAATGCATTTTCTCAAATTACAGAGGTCCTGGTGGTTGACGCTACTGTTCGGCCTGGCGCTGTTCGAGCGCTCGAGGCGACGGCGGAGCGACAGCAGCTGCGGCATAGCCGGACGGGCCGGCCTGGGGTGAGGGGCGGCGGCACGTCTCCATTGGCAGCAGCGAGGCCAGACCAGCGTAGCTCGTGGAGTCACGAGGCCAGCTGTCGGACTGCCCTCCTGTAAAATTAATCCATTAATTTCATTCAATCCATTAATTTTTACATTTTTTTTTGTAATGGTAATGTGTTGCGGTTGGCAAAGAGCCGGTATTTGGCACCTGCAATACATGTAAAACCTTAATTCTTTTCCCAGTCGCTTTTGGCTACTGATGTTTGAGTGCACGCTTACATCTGTGGCTGAAATTACGGGAATCTAACTTAGCTTCATAAATTCAGACTTCACTTGAGTATTAGTTACCTCAAATGCATTTTCTCAAATTACAGAGGTCCGGGTGGTTGACGCTACTGTTCGGCCTGGCGCTGTTCGAGCGCTCGAGGCGACGGCGGAGCGACAGCAGCTGCGGCATAGCCGGACGGGCCGGCCTGGGGTGAGGGGCGGCGGCACGTCTCCATTGGCAGCAGCGAGGCCAGACCAGCGTAGCTCGTGGAGTCACGAGGCCAGCTGTCGGACTGCTCTCCTGTAAAATTAATCCATTAATTTCATTCAATCCATTAATTTTTACATTTTTTTTTTGTAATGGTTATGTGTTGCGGTTGGCAAAGAGCCGGTATTTGGCACCTGCAATACATGTAAAACCTTAATTCTTTTCCCAGTCGCTTTTGGCTACTGATGTTTGAGTGCACGCTTACATCTGTGGCTGAAATTACGGGAATCTAACTTAGCTTCATAAATTCAGACTTCACTTGAGTATTAGTTACCTCAAATGCATTTTCTCAAATTACAGAGGTTCTGGTGGTTGACGCTACTGTTCGGCCTGGCGCTGTTCGAGCGCTCGAGGCGACGGCGGAGCGACAGCAGCTGCGGCATAGCCGGACGGGCCGGCCTGGGGTGAGGGGCGGCGGCACGTCTCCATTGGCAGCAGCGAGGCCAGACCAGCGTAGCTCGTGGAGTCACGAGGCCAGCTGTCGGACTGCCCTCCTGTAAAATTAATCCATTAATTTCATTCAATCCATTAATTTTTACATTTTTTTTTTGTAATGGTTATGTGTTGCGGTTGGCAAAGAGCCGGTATTTGGCACCTGCAATACATGTAAAACCTTAATTCTTTTCCCAGTCGCTTTTGGCTACTGATGTTTGAGTGCACGTTTACATCTGTGGCTGAAATTACGGGAATCTAACTTAGCTTCATAAATTCAGACTTCACTTGAGTATTAGTTACCTTCCTTTAGTTGCACTTAGTCTAGTGCTATTCCATCCCTGAAAATAATTTTAAAAAATTAAAAAAATTAAAAATTGTTACTTTTCAAATAGAACCTCTTATGAACAAGGTTGTATTTGAATCTATATGAATAGTTGTTCTATAATATAAAAAAAATGTTGTCTGTGTCATTATGCATTGATTTGTTAAGAAAGAGTAAATGGGTTCACTTTTAGAAAAATTGCTTTTTATTATTGCATAAGTATGAAGGAGAAATATTGTTTGTTATTTAATTTCTGTTAGATATAAACAGTTGCACATTTTAAGTGATTTATAAATTACATAAATATTTACTTTCAGTTTTATAGAACAGTCTTTTAATATTGCTGTTATTCTTTCATTCATTACACATACTATTATATCTTTTATTAGCACTGTAAATGTAAAGATATCTCAAATCATAACTATAAATAACATCATGTGACAATCATATTAAAATAAAAAATTACTCTTAATCTTGGATCTGAGGATTCTTGAATCTGCAATTAATCAATCAATCGTTTAATCAATCGTAAATTTAAATTTTGCTTTTGCTTTTTAATTAAAAATCAACAATAGTGTTATATAAAGCAATATACCCTATATTGCTTTATACAGAATAAACTTGCTCTCTTTTGCTATTTACTCCCTTTTCATCCGAGTCTCATTATAAAAAACTTGACAATCATTTTTAAAGTTCTAGTATAATACAATGAAGTATACAACTTCAATTAAAAAATACTTCTAAAAAAAAATATTAAGTAGACCATTTAAGTTATGTCCAAATTATTCATAACTAAGATAGATACACACTTATGATCAATTAGAACAACTTCTAAAAAACTTTCACTTTAATGTTCCATTATTAATCATTTATTGCACTACAAGACACTAGAAGCTATATAAAATCGCAAGACATATCCTTAATATAATAATGAATATAGCTAATTCATCAATCGAAATTAATGTACATATCATAATTTTTATATAACGATAACTAAGTCAAATATGAAATAAAAATTATACTGCATGTTAAAGGTTTTAGGCTATCCATGCAAGGTTAGGTTATTATATTTAGATGTGAGAATGTAAATTTTAAGAAAGCTCTTACTATTATTGAGATGCACAAAATTCATTAAAACTCAACACTTACATTTATATAATGATTAAGTAAATCCTCTTCTTATTGTTTTATAACTGGACGTTTCTTCGTTGTTATATTTCTCATTTTAAGAAATATCTCAACAGCTACTGGTGAAATAAGACTTGATACATTTAATTTGCTTCTAGTGATATTTGTTTCAAGAATTTTGCTAACTAAATTAAAACAAAATTATGCATTTTAGTAAAAATTAAAGTACTAGAACTTTACAACGGGAAATTTAAAAATTTAATACACCGCCCATTCATTAATAAAATCAACTTGTTGTCTTGTTATATGATAGACAGTCAAAATGAGAATGAGTGCGTAAAAATATGTATGTGGGAGTGGAGCGAGATGCAGCTGAGACTATTTTCATACGATTCATTCATAAATACGTACATGTGCAAGAGGGATGCGAGATAACATGTGTTGGCGCCTGTAGTAAAACCGCCCTGATGTACACTCACTGGACACTGACAGATATGACAATGATCACAGATCACAAATCTGTGGCTGTTATTTAATTTTATCATATTACACAACAGCGACTACTTAGGTACATAAGTTATTCAATATTTCTTTTGTTTACTTATGTGTACAGATGCCTCCCTACTATTTGTACAAGTCCATGTACAAAATAAAAGAAATTTAAATAGTCACATTAATCAATTCAATTCAATTCAATTTTTGGGTTTATGGCTTTTGGAGTCACATTAATCTATTAGTTCAAATAATTGACGTTACACATAATATTGAGGAATTAATCATGCAAATGTACCATAGACTAACTATGGTAATTATTGTAGTGATGTGTGTCAGTCGATATTTTAACATAGTATGTCGATACTCCATAATGTGTAGTGGTAATTATTTTGGTGGCACTTGCATTTTATATATTTTTATTCTCTGTAATTGGAAAAAGCATCAGTACTATTTAATTTATTTTATTCTAGCTCTTTAGGGATAAACCAATGACATGAGGATAAAATAAGGTTTGCTTCAGTTCAGTTATTAATAATTTATTAATAGAATTGCTAATATGCAACGAAACCAAAATCGAGAGCGTAGCTTGTTCTACGGAACATTATTAAAGATAAACCAAGAATATATAGGTTCTCATTTATGTCACGTCCCCATTTATTGACTCATTTTCGCAACAATATTTTCTAATACTGGCTATGGTATCTAAACCTATTGTGCTATGGTATCTATTGTGTAAGAAATGCAATGGATCGAAACAGATGGAGGCATATCATCAACTCCAGACACAACCCTGATGCTGACCACGATACTCAGACATGAGGGACCGACGAAAGAGAGAGAGAGTAGCTTTAATATAAATGTAAATATCGATATCGATAGCAAACTCAAAGTTCAGTAGCAACACATCACCCAATCACGCATGTCGTACGTCAAAGAAAAGAATTTTTGTGCTTTGGTGCATAAAATTATAAAACATTTTGTTTCGAAACCCATTAGACCGTTTAAGCACCGAAAATAGGACAATAAACTGTTCTACGCTCACCGACAGTGTTTATGTGTAATTTTGACGTAACAACGATATAATTTTTTATCTGACGAACGATTAAATTGTTCAAGACGAATACTTTATAGTAATTGTTTGTGATTGTGTCCTACGCCGCGTGAGGGATCTATGTTGATAAATATCCTAACATAAATTTATAAATTGTACAAAATTGACCTCTTCCGTTACTCAATGGATTTTGCAATGAACGCCGGTTTCGCGAGTTTCGTGTGTAAAAAACTTATTTGATGAGCGATTCTTCATATTATAACTACTTTGAGCATTCTGGTGCGTATATTTGTGAATTATCTTTTTTTAAATTCGTTCCATTTTTGAATCTGTTAGAAGGTTCTTTATAATGTCGATTTATACATTGTTACAGTATATTTTTAATCCAATTAGGCAAAGTATATTAGGTCACATTACAAGTACTAAGGAGGCTTGAATGTAGAGTAATAACAAGATTCTAATAAGAAATTGTACCTTATAAATAACCCATATATATAATCTTAAAATAATTTCTTTCAGTTAAACTCTATTTGTAATAAAGATTGTTTTGATTAATTAACTAATTGATTAATTATATATTTATTTTTAAACTATTATCTTATAATGTATATACACTTTTTCTTATGAAGTAAGTTTCTGTAATTGACTAATATAATAATGTAGGTAAACAGAATAAATAATAGTTAACTTTATACTGTCTACACAGATGTGAAAGAATGACAATGTAACATGGTATTATCATAAGTTATTAACACAAATATGGCTGCTAAAAATAGATGTTTTAAATTTTGAAACGGAGTGTAAACATAATATCTTTAATATTTAAATGAGTTAATCTTGTATTTATATATATGTATATATATATTTTTGGAATCTCAGAAACGGCTCCAATTATTTACCTAAATTCAGCATGTAGGGGGTTTTGGGGGAGAAAAATCGATCTAGATAAGTTTTATTTAAAAAAATGTTGTTTTACCCCTGGTTTCTGGCTCTAAAATTTTCTTTAATTTTAGTTGAATACAATCACAATTTTTCGCTGTCAACTGTAAAGTCACGGTGGTTTATTTGGGAAACGGGCGGTCTAGAGAGGTGTAAATACCTTGCATCAAGCCCCATCTGCCCAATTATTTTTTAATTTTTCTTTTCAATTTTTTTCTAATTTTTTTTTCATTATTTTAAAAATTACATTGCCTGTTGCCCATTATATAATGAGTTACTTTGTGGAAGGACAAGAGTGTGTGTAATTATCCTATATATTTAATTATTTTAAACTAGTAATATCCCACGGTTTCACCCATTTTATTTTTTTTACACCTTATTATATTTTTATAACAGATCCCTATTTTTTTAATGTAATATAGCCTATGTTGCTCAGTAAAGATGCAGCTTTCCAATGGTGAAAGAATTTTTGAAATCGGTCCAGTAGTTTTTGTGTGAAAACATTAGAAACATAAATACAAAATTTTTCTTTTTATAATATTAGTATTTAAATGTAATATAGCCTATGTTGCTCAGTAAAGATGCAGCTTTCCAATGGTGAAAGAGTTTTTGAAATTGGTCCAGTAGTTTTTGTGTGAAAACATTACAAACATACATACAAATTTTTCCTCTTTATAATATTAGTATAGATTGTATGAACCTTATAATTATTGTCATACTTTAATATATAACCGGTTACGAGATTAACTAAAATGTATGTTATTTTGATAACATGAGATAACTTTATCTTGTGTCTTGTAAACAGTACATCTTGATGGATGGATTGTTTACAGGAAATATTACGGTTTCTTCTGATTGCTATTAGAAGGGGGGGGGGGTGAGAGTGTTTAAGCAGGATAGAAAAGGTAATGCTCGTTATTAGGCTAAATAAAAAGAGGCTGATACAGAAAGCCTACTATACTGTTGAAGATTACTTAAGCCGTGTGGTATCCGGCTGAATAGAATAGTACCACCCTCTTTTCTTACCGAGGTGTCGTAAAAGGCGACTAAGGTAAGTCGACCCGCCGTGTGGTATCCGGCTGAGTAGAATAGACCAACCTCATTTCTTACCGAGGTGTCGTAAAAGGCGACTAAGGTAAGTTGACCCACCGTGTGGTATCCGGTTTAGTAGAATAGACCACCCTCTTTCTTACCGAGGTGTCGTAAAATACGACAGAGGTAAGTTGATGTCAGGCAGGCGGCCGGTCGTAAAAACGCAGCCAAATCATGTGACAGCATGTTTATAACATGTTGTGCCGACCCCACTTAGAGTGGGATAAGGGCAGGAAGATGATGATCATTTTTGAATAATTACCACCGTTTACTCGGCGCACGCAAGGAAATCTTTAAATTTTGCAGTTTTCGTACTATTATTTTTTGCTGCTCCTCTCCTATTCATCTTAGCGTGATGTTATATAGCCTATAGCTTTCCCCGATAAATGGACTATCTTACAGTTCCTGGGATTTGCGCGTTTAAATAATCAAACAAACAAACTCTTTAGCTTTATATATTAGTATAGATTTGAATATTAATTTGACATAGTTTAGTAAGAAATTTGTTAACGAGTGAATCAAAACAGTGTCAATATTCGACTTTGACCCCAAAAACCCAATAATTGGGGTAATTGCGTTCACACATTCGCGGTGTTAATATTAGGTTATGGGGTTAATGTAATCAACACGATTGCATGGTGTTCTGATAATTTATGTTTGTTTAGAGTTTAGTTAGAGTTTTTAATAAGTGTCTCTGGCGTAAAGTTCAATGACATTTTGGATATAAAACTAATGTTTTGTATAAATCTATAAGTAAGTAAGTAACGGCCTGTTACTATCCCACTGCTGGGCATAGGCCTCCTCCCTCCATTTTTGGAGTGAAGGGTTGGAGCTAAGACCTACCACGCTGCTCCAATGCGGATTGGTAGGTTACACATATCCCTAGGATTCTCTAGAGATATGCAGGTTTCCTCACGACGTTTTCCTTCACCGAAAAGCGTGTGATAAATTGCAATTATCAATTAGACACATAAGTTTTAATATAAAAACTCATTGGTGTCTGCCCGGGTTTGAAGCCATGATCGTCTCTAGAGATTCACACGGTCGCACCGCTAGGCCATCACAGCCGTATAAATCTATACTGACATATAAAGCTGAAGAGTTTGATTGTTTCATCATCTTCCTGCCCTTATCCCACTCTAAGTGGGGTCGGCACAACATGTTATAAACATGCTGTCACATGATTTGGCTGCGTTTTTACGACCGGCCGCCTGACGTCAACTTACCTCAGACGTATTTAACGACACCTCGGTATGAAAGAGGGTGGTCTATTCTACTAAACCGGATACCACACGGTGGGTCAACTTACCTTAGTCGCCTTTTACGACACCTCGGTAAGAAATGAGGTTGGTCTATTCTACTCAACCGGATACCTGACGGCGGCTCGACTTACCTTAGTCGCCTTTTACGACACCTCGGTAAGAAACGAGGTTGGTATATTCTACTCAACCGGATACCACACGGCGGGTCGAGAAACATCATCAAGAGACCACGATAAATCGCATTTCGTTGGTATAACGATAATAGTTTAGTTAACTGCTGTAGTAACTTGTTAGTTACATGTAATATTTATTTAGGCATCAATATTATTGTCATTCATTTTTAATTGCTTTAAAAAATATTTGTACCCATTGTGGTAGTGAATGTGTGCAGTACTATTTGTATAGTGTAGTGTTGGCGTTTTGGCGCTGCTGGTTTGTAGTCCATGTTTGCAAGGTTGCCGACCCCTGATTTATTAATCTATTAATATTGGTACATTCAGATTTTTTTGTTGTGAGGACAAATCATCCATACAAAATTTTCTATAGTTTATAAAGAATAAATAATAAAAAACTTCCATTTTTTTTTCAGGTGAAGTCATATCCATTCCCTTTCCCCAAAACCTTTACCACATTCCAAAAAAAAACTACACTGCCTACTTTAATATAAGATATGCTTAGTATACACAGAAAAAACCACATGAAACATATATTCCGTTAATCCATTCCATAACATGTTAAAAAACCAGTGTCTTATTCGTGATAATAATATAAAAAAAGTTTAAAATTAATCTTGTAAATACACCTCTTAATATATTTAAAAATATATATTGATACATTTTTTTATAAAATAATTATAACAGTGCACTGCAAATATATAAAGCTAAAATTTAGAATAAATTAAATTTCATACACAAAAATATTCAATAACATATGTAAAATACATAAATTAAAAGTGCACCTGATTAATAAAAAGAACACTTTTTATGAATAAATAAATATTTATAAACTCAATTAAATAAAATTTATTAGATAAATTATATATTACTAATAATTTTTTATCTAATTTAAAGTATTGTTTTTACTGTAAGTATTATAAATGTAAATTACATTTTGTAAATTAATATTTACAATTAAATTAAAATTGTAAAAAATACATAATTCTTTTTAGTATTCTATTTTATGATTCTAAATTTGAATTATTCCTGAACAAATTTACTCATCTTATACTGTAAGAGCTCTATAAAGTAATATGGTTCGAAATTTGAATTTTTGTTACCAATTTAAACATCTTGTACTGTTAGGAGCTCTATAAAGTTTAATGATTCGATATTTGAATCAATCCTGAACAACTGTTTGTATTGTTAGGTACTGTATAAAGTTTAATGATTCCAAATTTGAATTATTTGATACTGTTAGGAACGCTTTAAAGCGTTTATGTTTCTAAATTTAAATTATTTATAGTAGAAGCTATAAATATTTTAACTAATATTATTTTTTTGATAATCAAGCTATTATAGCACGTATGTATGGCAATTGATTTATTGAATTACCCCCACTTTTTAACAATGATTTGACATAACTACCACCATGAGTTCCTCCCCAGCTGTCGAGACCTCCACTCCCACTGCGACCCCCTCCTCCCCAGCGTTGCGAGCACCAGACTATCATTACCACACATCAACCCCTAATTATCTGAAGGTAAGATTTTTATATATTTATTAATATAAGGTAATATGACACACTTTACATGATTTCCTCTTCAGATATCTTTTATATTTAAATGAGTTAATCTTGTATGTATGTGTATATATTTATTTTTCGAATATCGGTAACGGCTCCAACGATTTTCATGAAATTCTGCATGTAATGTATTTTGGAGGGAAAAATTCGATCTAGCTAAGTTTTATTTAAAAAAAAAATGACTTTTTATCCCTGTTTTTGGGAAAATGCTAAAATTTATGTTGAAATGAAAAGAAAATTTTTGCGGTCAAAGGTAAAGTCATGGTAGCTCATTTAGAGAACGGGCGGTCTTTAGAGGTGAAAATATCTAGGTTCGTTCCCCACCTGCCCAAATAGGGCATTTCGTTATTCGTTTTTTTTAAATTTCAATAAAAAAAATAAAAAATCTTTTAAAAAAATTACCGTGCAAGGTTCGGTCATCCAGTTACTTATATTTAATGTAATATATCTTTAATATTTAATAAGTTAATCTTGTATAATATATTATATGTATGTGTATATATCCGCCGTGTGGTATCCGGCTGAGTAGAATAGACCAACCTCATTTCTTACCGAGGTGTCGTAAAAGGCGACTAAGGTAAGTTGACCCACCGTGTGGTACCCGGTTTAGTAGAATAGACCACCCTCTTTCTTACCGAGGTGTCGTAAAATACGACTAAGATAAGTTGATGTCAGGCAGGCGGCTGGTCGTAAAATACGTAGCCGAATCATTTGACAACATGTTTGTAACATGTTGTGCCGACCCCACTTAGAGTGGGATAAGGGCAAGAAGATGATGATGATGTATGTGTATAAGAATCTCGGAAACGGCTCCAACGATTTTACTGAAATTCAGCATGTAGAGGGTTTTGGGGGAGAAAAATCGATCTAGATAAGTTGAAATTTACGTTGAATATAATCACAATTTTTCGCTGTCAAACGTAAAGTCATGGTGGTTCATTTGGGGAACGGGCGGTCTAGAGAGGTGAAAATACCTAGGATCGAGCCCCACCTGCCCTAAAGTAAGAAAAAGTAAGTAACGCCCTGTTAATATCCCACTGCTGGGCATAGGCCGATCCGATTTTTTTTTTCGAGAGAAGGATTGGAGCTAATACCTACCACGCTGCTCAAATGCGGATTGGTAGGTTACACATATCCCCAGAATTCTCTAGAGATATGCAGGTTTCCTCACGATGTTTTCCTTCACCGAAAAGCGTGTGATAAATTGCATTTATCAATTAGACACATAAGTTTTACTAGAAAACTCATTGGTGCCTGCCCGGGGTTTGAAACCTAGACCTCCTCGAAAGAGGCGCACGGTGTTACCGCTGGGCTACCACAGCTAATTCCACCTGCCCTATTATTATTATTTTTTTTTTTACATCATTTTCAAAATTACCGAGCAAGGTTCGATCACCCAGGTACTTATATTTAATGTAAACTAGGCATAAGCGTTATATATTTAGAAATTATTATTGGTGAGTAATGTCGTTTATCGGTTTTTATCAATTTATATCGCAGGAAGTTATTTTTACGATAATACACGTTTTCTTATAAAAAAATTATACGCCGTTTGACGTGATTATCAAATTCAAATTCAAAATATTCTTTATTCAAATAAACTTGTAATCAAGTGCTTTTGAATCGTCAACTCTACTGCTGGTTCGGAAAGCTGTTCCTACCGAGAAGAGCCAGCATGAAACTCGGCGGTTGCTCTTTTAAAAATATAATTCTTAATACTATTTACATTCAGTCGTTACTGTCTTGTACAGGTTCAAAGAGAGCTATATCCACACATTCTTATCTTCCAAGTAATCCTCAACAGTATAGTAGGCTTTCTGGATAAGCCTCTTTTTAAAAGTGTTTTTAAACTGGAAAAAGGAATGAATAGGAGAGGAGCAGCAATAAAAAATATTGCGAAAACGGCGAAATTTAAAGCTTACGCGTACGCTGAGTAAACGGTGATAGTTATTCAAAAATCATATATTACATAATTCTATTCTAAAAGTTCTAAATAAAAGTTCACGACAGCATATGTCTAGCTTTTAAGGTTAACCCACTTTAGCCATTTTTATGGTTATCAAAATACTATATTGTGGTTTTAATCTTTCCACGCGGACGGAGCCGCTGGCGATTGCTAGTCTTTAATATTTAAATGAGTCAATCTTGTATGTATATATGTATATGTATAAATTTTCTGAATCTCGGAAACGGCTCCAACGATTTTCCTTAAATTCAACATGTAAGGGGTTTTGGGGGAGAACAATCGATCTATCTAGGTTTTATTTAAAAAAAAAGTTCTATCCCTGTTTTTGGGCATCAAAAAAATCTAAAATGTAGAATTGAAACCTAAAGGCTTGACTGGCCCGTTGGAGCAGTGGGTAGTGACCCTGCCTTCAGCTCCGCGGGTCGCGGGTTCGATTCCCGCCGAGGGCCAACATTTTCTATAAATGAATTTGTTGGTCTTTGAGCCTGGGTGTATATTTGTATTTAAGTATGCATTTAAAAATTATATATGTATATATTCACCAGTTGTCTGTATTAAGTTACTTACTTTGGGGACGGACGACCGCGTGTGTAAGTGTCCCATATATTTATTTATTTATTTATAAAGGAATTTTAAGTTGTTAAAAGTAATGTTGCGATAGCTAATGGGTAACAGGCGTACCGATAATGTTTTAAATGCGGGTTCGGATTCCATGTGTCATTGGCGCCTTCTTTCTTTTTTTATTTTTAAAAAATATTTTTTTTTAATTTAAAAAAAAAAATGTATTCCTTCTTATGTTTGCAGAAACAGCATCAGCCGCTGAGCGTGGTGCTGTCAGCAACAGCGCCCTCGACTCCGCCTTCATACGGTAAGTGATTTTTTATTTATTTTATTACTATTAGTTATTATTAGTGGTACTAAGAAACAAGTCGTGTGGTATCCGGCTGAGTAGAATATACCACCCTCATTTCTTACTAAGGTGGGTAAGACGGCTAAGGTGAGTTGACACAGGGGGCCGGTTGTGAAAAATTAGCCTAATCATCTAATAACATGTTTAACACTTGTTGTGCCGACGCCACTTAGAGTGGGATAAGGGCAAGAGAAAAAAAATAGTAGTTATTTTATTAACATAATTACAGAGATTGGATTGTTTTCTACAATGAATTATAAAAAAAAATACGAGTATGATAATAAAATTGACTCAAAAATATTTCGCCCCCGGGTGGGCTCGAACCACCAACCTTTCGGTTAACAGCCGAACGCGCTAGCCGATTGCGCCACGGAGGCGATGGGAGGCGACGCGAAATTACATAACCTACTGTGTGCTTGGTGGGAGTTTTTTTTAACCTACTCTATCGCGTAAGGGGCTATCTTCATGGACGAGATATTAGTGGCGATATTATCGTAGTGCTACGTCACATTGTGAATATGTTCTTCTGTTACGCCGGAACTACATTAGCGCCCGAAGATAGCGGCCTACGGCGAATATTCGTCGTTGTTTGTGTGTCTGTCGTCCCACTTCAGTCTGGACGACAATGAAGTGTCGTAAGTGTGGCCACTCAATGGGGCGGGCTACGGCGAATATTCGGGCTACGGCGAATATTTGGGCTACGGCGAATATTGGACTACGGCGAAAATTCGGGCTACGGCGAATATTCGGGCTACGGCGATATTCTACTTAACCGGATACCACACGGTGGGTCAACTTACCTTAGTCGCCATTTACGACACCTCGGAAAGACATGAGGGTGGTCTATTCTACTCAGCCGGATACCACACGGTGGGTCAACTTACCTTAGTCGCCTTTTACGACACCTCGGTAAAACATGAGGGTGGTCTATTCTACTCAGCCGGATACCATACGGCGGGTCGACTTACCTTAGTCGCCTTTTACGACACCTCGGTAAGAATAGAGGGTCGTACTATTCTATTCAGCGCGATACCACACGGCGGTGTTTAACTATTTTTATGGTTATCAAAATACTATACGGTTTTAATCTTTCATAGTCTGAGTAGGTTAGTACAGAATATTTTGAATTTGAATTTGATTATTGTATTCCAGGGGAGCCTACCTTAACCCCACCACCGCGGTCGCCCGGGGCTCCGCTAGCGACCCCGGCCTCCGGTGACGTCCGCACCCATCCACCAGACGGGACCTCTTCAGATAAGGTAAAGATCTGTTATTATCCCACTGCTGGGCACAGGCCTCCCTTCTCCTTTTAGATGAGTTAGATCGTAGACCTATATAGGCCTGTTACTATCCCACTTCTGAACATAGGTCCCCTCCCTCCATTGTTGGAGAGAAGGGTTGGAGCTTTGAGCACGCTGCTCCAATGCGGATGGGTAGGTTACATAATTCCTAGGAATCTCTAGAAGTATCTCTCCATCGGAAGAATAAAGTCACATTGCCTACGCTGATAAATGGGTGTATAAAAAAGTAAATAGGGCGATAAAATGAAAGGAAAGTGACGGTCTGCTATTATCCCACTGCTGGGCATAGGCCTCCCTTCTCCTTTTAGAGCGAGGAGTTGGATCTTAGCTCCAATGCGGATTGGTAGGTAACACATTTCCCTTCAGTTCGAAATAAATATTTATAATTTCCGAATATCGAAAACTGCTCCAACAATTTTCATGAAATTCAGTATGTAGGGGGTTTATGGTGGAATAATTCGATCTAGCTAGGTTTTGTTTAAAAAAAAGTCGTTCCCTGTTTTTAGGCATTGAAAAATCGCTTAACTTGACATTTATTTATTTATCAAGGATAGGATAGTGTAGTGTTGTATTAGTGCTGAAAAAGAGCACAAGAACAAAGTGTCTCCTATAGTATGAAAGACTAAGATAAGTTGGACCTGTTCTTAGATATAAGTTAATTTATAAGTTTAGGTTAAAATTAACTTGCTTATTAGCCTTAAGGCTAGATTGTGACTACAATAAGGTACCTCCATTATTATGTACTTTATACGTTACAGCGGGTTACCCTTAAAAGCTAGACATATGCTGGCACGGACTTTTATTTGGAACTTTTAGAGGGGAACAATTTCGTAATCACTACATATTATAAAACAAAGTCGCAATATCCCTATGTATGCATAAAACTTTAAAACTACGCAACAGATTTTGTTGCGGTTTTTTTAATAGATAGAGTGATTCCAGAGGAAGGTTTGTACGTATAATAAAATTCAATACGGAGTAGAGAAATACTGTAATTTTTGAGGTTTCTGTAAATAATTACATTTTTTTCCGCTTACATTGCAAACGCAGGCTAAACCCTACGAGATTTATCAAAATGATGTACTAAGTATTTGTACACCTTGAAAAGGTCTACAGAAAAGTCCGCGATGGTATATGTCTATCTCTTATGGATAACCCATTTAGCATTTTTTGTCATTTACTTTTTACGAAAAGTAATGCCTTATTTTTGAAGCAATTTTTATACATTACAGCATTAATCCTTATCCAATTAAGTACCTTAAATAAATAGTTGATTTAATATAGATCAATATGGCCGTTTACAGCATGTAATTTAAGTGAACATTTTCGGAGATATTACAGATTTAAAATGCCGTGAGGACGCCGCGCTTCGCCCTATAGCACTTCGAATCTTTTAAGAGTTTGTTTAAAGACATTCTGTAATTAATTGTAAAAATAAAAGAATTTAGATATTCCAAAGATAGCAGAAAATCTTCTTGGTATAGGGAAAGGAAATTGTTTTTCTCCAAATTTAACGCGTGCGGGCCACGGGCAGTAATGAATAATTCAAAACTACTGGATCGATTTTAATCACTTTTTTACACTGACTGACATGGGATATATATTTTATACCCGTGCGAAGCAGGGGCAGGCCGCTAGTGTTAGTATAGATTTGTATTTTTAAATTCGTTTCCCCCAGTCGTCGGAGACAGCTGTGGGGGGTATATCCCGTACTCCAAGTACCGCTCTCTCTCGTAAAGAGAGTTACAAGGCGCAGAGGCAGCACTATCGCAAGGAGAAGAAGAGAGCTGCATCAGCTCTGCTGCACTCCATAGAGGACCCGTCTGTTGTAGTCCTTGCTGACTGGCTAAAGGTGAGCTCAATACAGTAAATAAGTGGTAAATAATTAATGTATAGAAACCGGCTATACTTATGTCTTATTTTATCGGATGAGCCCGACTAGTTTCAAGTGAGTATCTATGACTCACAAACTTTCGCATTTATAATATTAGTAACATAGTAGGATGTTATAAATAGCCGTGTGGTATCCGGCTGAATAGAATAGTACCACCCTCATTTCTTACCGAGGTGTCGTAAAAGGCGACTAAGTTAGGTCGACCCGCAGTGTGGTAGGTACCACACGACTGAGTATTTTACGACACCTCGGTAAGAAATGAGGGTGGTCTATTCTACTAAACCGAATACCACACTGCGGGTCAACTTACTATAGTCGCCTTGTACGACACCTCGGTAAGAAATGAGGTTGGTCAATTCTACTCAGCCGGATACCACACGGCGGATATTATAATATTCTCATTACTTTTGTATTATGGATGTACGCAAAGTAACGCCTAATTCTTTAAATTTCTACTCGATAGCGTTAGCGTAACGCCAATATGTTTAACGCTGGAACAATGGTCACTAGATGGCGCGCTGGTGTCATTTTTTATATTTGTAAATTTAATTGTTATTTTTGATTTCTGCAGGTCCGAGGTTCGCTAAAATCTTGGACGAAGTTATGGTGTATCCTGAAGCCTGGATTACTCCTGCTATATAAGAGTCCTAAAGCGAAAGTAAGTAATTTATACAATTAAATAACAAATAAATAACTATATGGGACACTTACACTCACGGTCCCCAAAGTAACTTATACTTGTGTTATGATAATATATCACTACATATTGTAAAACAAAGTCGCTTTCTTTGTTTGATATCCCTATGTATGCATAAAACTTTAAAACTACGCAACAGATTTTAATGCGGTTTTTTCAATAGATAGAGTGACTCCAGAGGAAGGTTTGTATGTATAATAACATTCAATACGGAGTAGAGAAATACTGTAATTTTTGATGTTTCTGTAAATAATTACATTTTTTTCCGCTTACATTGCAAACGCAGGCTAAACCCTACGAGATTTATCAAAATAATGTACTAAGTATTTGTACACCTTGAAAAGGTCAACAGAAAAGTCCGCGATGGTATATGTCTATCTCTTATGTATAACCCACAATAGCGTTTTTTGTTACGAAAAATAATGCCTTATTTTTGAAGCAATTTTTATACACTACAGCATTAATCCTTATCCAATTAAGTACCTTAAATAAATAGTTGATTTAATATAGATCTATATGGCCGTTTACAGCATGTAATTTAAGTGAACATTTCCGGAGATATTACAGATTTAAAATGCCGTGAGGACGCCGCACTTAGCAGCTATATGTCGTTCCTTCAAGAGTTTGTTTAAAGTTGTGAATGTTGTATATAAAGACATTCTGTAATTAATTGTAAAAATAAAATACATAGGAAAAATGTAAAAGTAAATAAGTAAAAATGTACTATATGAATTTAGATATTCCAAAGATAGCAGGAAATCTACTTGGTATAGGGAAAGGAAATTGTTTTTCTCCAAATTTAACGCGTGCGGGCCACGGGCAGTAATGAATAAATCAAAACTACTGGATCGGTTTTAATCATTTTTTTTACACTGACTGACATGGGATATATATTTTATACCCGTGCGAAGCAGGGGCAGGCCGCTAGTATATATATAATTTTAAAGTTCCTGGTTGTCTGAGCCTTGCTCGGTAATTTTGACAAAATAAAAAAAAGAAACAAAAAAAGAAAAAATTAATTAGGTATTTTGTGATCGATCCTAGGTATTTACATTTCTCGAGACCACCCGTTCTCGAATAAGCTACGCTGACTTGATAATTTATGGCAAAAATAGCGTTCTATATACAAATGTTAGGAGGTTAGTATTTTTTTATGCCAAAAAACAGGGATAAAACGATTTTTTTTAAAAATAAAACCTAGCTAGATCGATTTTTCCCCTCCACTACCCCCTACATGCTGAATTTCAGGAAGATTGTTAGAGAAGTTTCCGAGATTTATATGTACTTTTTTATATGCCCAATTATAAGCGTAGGAAATGAGACTTTATTATTCCGATGGGGCGATACTTCTAGAGAATTCTGGGTATTATGTAATCTGCATTGGAGCAGCGTGGTAGGTCAAAACTCCAACTCTTTTTAAAAACGGAGAGAAATGGCCTATGTTCAGAAGTGGGATAGTAACAGACCGTTATTTTTCCTTTTTTATATATCGGCCTGTTCGGCAAATAAAGTTACATCTCCCATGTAAAAGCATAGGAATTGTGACTTTATTCTTCCGATGGAGCGTTACTTCTAGAGAATTCTAGAGATATGTGTAACCTACCAATCATTGAAGCAGCGTTGTAGGTCAAAGCTCCAACCCTTCTCTTTAACAATGGAGAGGGGAGGCCTAAAGTTCCATCTCCCATGTATAAGCGTAGGAAATGTGACTTTATTCTTCAGATAGGGCAATACGTCTAGAGAATTCTGGGGATATCGTGTAACATAAAGTAAATTAATAAATAAATTAATAAATAAATAAACATACTAATTATTGATGCAGCGTGGTAGGTCAACCCTTCTCTCCAAAAACGGATAGAGATGGCCTATGTTCAGAAGTGGGATAGTAACAGGCCGTTACTTTACTTTTTTAATATCGCTCTATCGGAAGAAAAAATATGATTTACTACTTCCTTAGGTCTTATTATATTACTTAGGTCTTAGCTCCAACTCTTTCTAAACACGGATAATGGAGATCTATGTTCAGAAGTGGGATAGCAAGAGGCCGTTACTTTACTTTTCTTATATCGCCGTATCGGAAGAATAAATATGACTCAGTACTTAGGTCTTATTATATTACTTATCTCCAATTCTTTCTAAACACGGATATAGCAGGCCTATGTTCAGAAGTGGGATAGTAACAGACCGTTACTTTACTTTTTTTTATATCGCCCTAATGGAAGAATAAATATGACTCACTACTTGGGTCATATTATATTATTTAGGTCCAACTCTTTCTAAACACGGATAAAGGTGATCTATGTTCAGAAGTGGGATAGTAACAGGCCGTTACTTTACTTTCATTATATCGCCCTATCGGAAGAATAAATATGACTCATTACTTAGGTCTTATTATATTACTGAGGTCCTCTTTTGAGGACTCTTTCTAAACACGGATAAAGGAGATCTATGTTCAGAAGTGGGATAGTAACAGGCCGTTACTTTACTTTTCTTATATCGCCGTATCGGAAGAATAAATATGACACTACTTAGGTCTTATTAAATTACTTAGGTCCAACTCTTTCTGAACACGGATAAAGGAGATCTATGTTCAGAAGTGGGATAGTAACAGGCCGTTACTTTACTTTCTTTATATCGCCCTATCGGAAGAATAAATATGACTCACTACTTACTTAGGTCTTATTATATTACTGAGGTTCAACTCTTTCTAAACACGGATAGAGGATACCTATGTTCAGAAGTGGGATAGCAAGAGGTCGTTACTTCTTTTTATATACTGGTGTCACTTTCCAGCGCAGTCACTGGGTCGGTACCGTCCTCCTGACCTCCTGCCAGGTGATAGAGAGGCCCAGCAAGAAGGACGGCTTCTGCTTCAAGCTGTACCACCCTCTAGAGCAGAGCATCTGGGCGCCGAGGGGGCCTCACAACGAGACCATAGGTTCGATTCCGTTTGCATAATAACATTGCTCGCGTATTAAAGCTGGTGCGCACGCATTCTTCTCTGCGTGTGTATTTGATATGGATGTGACTTGAAGTAGAAAAAATCGATTATTAAATAATCCATTTTTTCCTCTTAAAAATAATCGATTTTTTTGTATCAAAATAATCGATTATTTATAATCGATGTTTGAAAATCGATTCAAAATAATCGATTTTTTTTCTTTTTAAATAATCTGTTTTTAAATATTGATTTTTTTCGTATCAAAATAATTGATTATTAATAATCGCTTTTTCTGACTATATGTAAAATTGCCTTTGTAATATAAATAATTAATTAGAATAAAAGCTTATTAAAGTGGACAACTACCAATAAATAATAACGGATGAGCTGTTTGTGAAATTCTATTAAAATGTGTAGGTTGGCTACATTTCGATTACGGTTTCATCCGACAGTACATATGTAATATTAAAAAATTTGAAAAAAGATTGAAACGAGAAAAAGGATGATTAAATAATCGATTTTTTTTAAATCGGTTTTTTATGAAAATATAATCGATTATTAAAAATCGATTATATTGAAAAAAATAATCGATTATTAAAAATCGATTATATTAAAAAAAATAATCGATTATTATAAAAATCGATTATTTTTTGACATCTCTAGTATTTCAAACTAGAAGTAGATTAGTCTAGAAAGAGACTCACAGGAACGTCGTCCTAAGGGTGCCTCCTGTGAGGCCGGACCGCGGCTTAGGGCGACGTGTAGTGGAGGGCTGGTGGTATGACTGTGACTAGTCATCACGCTGTTGTATGAAGCTCTACTAGCTATGGGGAACGTCGTCCTAAGGGTGCCTCCTGTGAGGCCGGACCGCGGCTTAGGGCGACGTGTAGTGGAGGGCTGGTGGTATGACTGTGACTAGTCATCACGTTATATAAAACTCTACTAGCGTTGGGGAACGTCGTCCTAAGAGTGCCTCCTGGGAATCTGGACCTTGTTCGGATTTTTTTTGATTTTCTTTCATGTTTGATTATACTCGGCCAGTTGTCAGTGTCTCTTCTGTCCAGGAGCGGTGGTCCAGCCTCTACCGACCGCTCATCTTATCTTCCGCGCGCCGTCGCAAGCTGCCGGTCACTGCTGGCTCGACGGGCTCGAACTAGCGTTGAGATGCAGCAATGCTATGCTCAGGTAAATGATTAGTACTGTTTGACCAAGCCTTGTTCGGTAATTTTTTTAAAGATTAAAAAAAATGCAAAAAAAAAGAATAAAAGACATCTGGGAATCGATCCCGGGTTTTGAACATTTTGGTCCGTCCGTTACCCTTTAGGCTATGGCAAAAATATAAGTAAAAAAAAAAGTAAGTAACGGCCTGTTACTATCCCACTGCTGGGCATAGGCCTCCTGTCCCCATTTTTGGAGAGAAGGGTTGGAGCTAAGATCTACCACGCTGCTCCAATGCGGATTGGTAGGTTACACATATCCCTAGGATTCTCTAGAGATATGCAGGTTTCCTCACGATGTTTTCCTTCACCGAAAAGCGTGTGATAAATTGCAATTATCAATTAAACACATAAGTTTTAATAGAAAAACTCATTGGTATCTGCCCGGGTTTTCGGTCTGCCGGTCATTGGTGTCTAGAGATTCACACGGTCGCACCGCTACGCCATCACAGCTTCTGGCAAAAATATAATTTGCTTTCAATTCTACATTGTAGCATTTTATAGTGCGCGAAAACAGGGATAAAGCGAATTTTTTTTTATATGAAACCTAGCTAGATCGAATTTTCTCCCCAAAGCCCCCTAGATGCTGAATTGCATGAAAATTGTTGGAGCCGTTTCCAAAAATATATACAAGATTATTTAATTTAAATATTAAAGATAACGCACTGTTAGATTGTCCAGTTTGGTTTATAAAGGAAAAGAAATACTGAACTTGATTACTTTTTGTCGAAGCCGACACGAAGTGCTTGTCTGATTTTCTCTTCGAGTTTAGGGCAAACGACGAGAATTTTGACAATGTTTACGAAACAATAATGCCTTATGTTCTAAGCAATTTTTATACAATACAGCATTAATCCTTATCTAATTAAGTACCTTAAATAAATTGTTGATTTAATATAGATCTATATGGCCGTTTACAGCATGTAATTTAAGTGAACATTTTCGGAGATATTACAGATTTAAAATGCCGTGAGGACGCCGCGCTTCACCCTATAGCACTTCTAATTTAGCAGCTATATGTCGCTCTTTCAAGAGTTTGTTTAATGACAAGGAAGCTGTGAATGTTGTATATAAAGACATTCTGTAATTAATTGTAAAAATTAAATACATAGGGAAAATGTAAATATAAATAAGTAAATATGTAGTATATGAATTTAGATATTCCAAAGATAGCAGGAAATCTTCTTGGTATAGGGAGAGGGGAATTGTTTTTCTCCAAATTTAACGCTTGCGGGCCACGGGCAGTAATAAAGAAATCAAAACTACTGGATCGATTTTAATAATTTTTTTTTTTTACTGAGTGACATGGGCTACATATTTTATACCCGTGCAAAGCAGGGGCAGGCCGCTAGTTCTAACTTAATATTTGTTACAGATGTTCCCGCTCCCGCCCAGAGCAGGCGGTGGAGGACGCTCCGGTGGCGCAAACGAACATATCTCATGAGGAGTTGGAGAAGCATTTCAATGAGCACGGTAAGTAGCCCGAAAACCACATACACTGTTACCATCATGCAAAAAGATATCTTAATGTATATGTCATTGAGTTCAAAGTTCGCTTGTCGCTAATCGAAAGGAACATTAACGTTTACAAATCGTGTTCCGTATCCCCACCACTGTACTGACTCGCGAGCAATCGAGGATAGACACTTCTCAACCGACTGATTTAGTAGTGGTGTAGTTTAGAATAGTACCACCCTCATTTCTTACCGAGGTGTGGTAAAAGGCCACTAAGGTAAGTCGACCCACCGTGTGATATCCGGTTTAGTAGAATAGACCACCCTGTTTCTTACCGAGGTGTCGTAAAATACGACAGAGGTAAGTCAGGCAGGCGGCCGGTCGTTAAAACGCAGCCAAATCATGTGACAGCATGTTTATAACATGTTGTGCCGACCCCACTTAGTGTGGGATAAGGGTAAGAGAATGATATTTGATGTCTGTATGTAATCTTTTATTTATTTATTTATGTACCAAAAAAAAATATACCAGAATGCAGTTAAATGGAAAAGAAGTACAAAAGATAACTTATCTATTAGACCAAACGGTTGGTCAACTTACCTTAGTCGCCTTTTATGACACCTCGGTAACAAATAAGTGTAATCTATTCTACTCAGCCGGATAACAAACGGTGGGTCAACTTACCTTAGTCGCCTTTTACGACACCTCGTTAAAAAATTAGGGTGGTCTATTCTACTCAGCCGGATACCACACGGCTTAGTATTTTATATAATCTATTCTAATTATATATTTTTTCTTTTCCACAACCCACACTTTATGCTATAATGTAATGCTCGATTTTTTTCTATCGTGTTTATTAATGTTTGGTATTTTGTGAATATCGCTATTTTCACGTTATTTCGCTATAATATTGCTAAATATTAAACTTTAAACTTAATTATCAATTAATTAAAAAACGTATTTTTTACGTCAATTAAAATGTACAACGTGAAATAAATATTTGATAACGTTTTCTTATATAAATTTGTTGAATAAATAACGAAAAACCTTTATTACATTATACACCGAAAAATGATTAACTGTATATTACAATAAATGTATATTAAAATTGTTAAAAACTGGGAATATATTATGGATTTTTTTATAAACATCATTATAATTAATGCTATCAAAATCAATGGCCAAAAATTAATGATCGAATAACGATAATATCGTTACGTTATCATAATCGTTAATCCGAAATTATTACATTTTATTCATGTTAATAACATTATAATATTGTTGAACGTGTAACGAAAAATATAAATTATCGTTACGCTAAAAATTTACTATCGAATAACGATGATTTCGTTACGTTATTTATAATATGACTTATATGATATTATTTCGTTACTGCGAAATTATTATGCAACCTTTCATATTATAAACTTTATAATTAATGTTCAACGTAAAAAAATAACGTTGCTCCGAATATCAAATTATTTTTATCGTAACATATAAATTATGATACTATAACCGTTTATCTGAAATACGTTCAATTTAATTTAAAATTCGTTTCTTTAAATTCGAATTCGAAAATTAAAATGTAACGATAAATAAAATTTGAATTTCGAAATTTGTTTCGTTGTAAACAGTTTTGAGCGTTCCATATTCGTCCTGTAGCTCCCCATCGCCCCTACCATGGATGTCGGATTTCCCATGGAACAAACCCGACCATACGAACGCTAAATTAGCCGTATTCAAAGACCAAAAATCGAAAAGTCTTACAACTAGTCCTTTCAAAATTGACTTTAACAAACGTCTCAAATGCTTCGAACTCAGGAAGTTCTCGTTAGGTGATAAAAATAACGACAAATGTTCGTCGCCGACGAGTCTAATAGAACAGAATCTGTCGAAGATATTCTCTAAGCGGCGAAGTTCTACGCCCTCTGCGACGAAGCCTAAAACATCGCCGAAGCGCGTAAGCGAATTCCGTAGTTCCGGAGCTAAGACTGATTCGGAAAATGATGATTTGAATTTACGGAAACGGTGCGATATCGAGTCGGAAGTGCTGTTCAGTTCGCCGGAAAACTTTTTGATCACCAAAACAGCGCCATCTATGGAGAGGTTCGGTCAGAGTGTCGATATGACGTCATCTAGCGAGGATATCGAGAATTGTGGGTTAGTTTGATAGACATATAGATGTCCAAATTTTACATAATTCCAGTGGCGTAGCTAGGGGGTGGCGAGAGGGGCGGTCGCCCCAGGGCACCACAGGCAAGGCACCAAACGTGATAATAATTTTTTTTTTTTGATGAATAATGAAATCATTTCAGAAAAAGTCAAATAAGACTCTTATTTAACTTTTTGAACATTGATTCTATATGATTATATTGTCTACAATAAACACAAAAAAGTTTCTTAGCTGTAGAGCTCGATGAAGAAACAACGGACTTTGCCACTCAAAAAGTGAGGAAAGTTCGTTTTTAAATTTTCTAAATAAATTTTATCATAATCTAATGTTATTTTATATATAGTTATTATCATTTTGAACCAATTTAAATTTATATATTCATTTATAAAGTCATTGCGTCTTGAAATCTAAAATTATTTAGACTCTTTAGAAGGGGGGGGGGGGTCACCAGGTGCCAATTGGCCCCGGGCCCCAAATATACTAGCTATGCCACTGCATAATTCTTTGAAGAACTAAGATAGACATCGATTCAGTCAAAGGCGGGGCGAATCGTTCGTAAGGACTTCTTACCTACTTCCCAAGACATGTATATAGCTGGGAAGATTTTGCGAAGTCAAGAGATGTTGTGCTGTATATTCAATTCTAGATATGTTATAGAGGTTTACAGCAATTTCAAATACGAGAAAGAAAGATTTATTTTTCTCTATTACACATACACGTGAATCTCTAGAGACGATCTCTTCTGTCCAAAAACGGAGAGAAGAGGCCTATTCTCAGCAATGGGATAGTAACAGGCCGCTACTTACTTACTTACTAAGGGTTCTTAAGATACTTTAGTCGCTATTCGGCGGTGATACATATTTTACGTCTTCTAGGACCTCACCAGTTTACAGCCAAAAGTATTCCTTGATTAACTACGATAGGCTTCCATCCACTCAATATGAGGCGGAGCAAATTGTACGTAAAGACGAACGTCTTACCTCCCATGACGTGTATATAGCTGGGAAGATTGTGCGAAGCGGTGAGAATGTGTGTTGTGTATTAGAGATGTTACGGAGGTTTACCGGAATCGGAACTATTTGATTTGGATTATTGGAATCCGGAAAAAGAGTCGGAATGTATGCGACATTTCAGAGATATAAATTCACAAATTCCAGGCCAATGAATTTGTGAATTTAAATCCCTTTCATAAAAATTCAGTTGCTTAATCAGTCAAAATTGTTATTCGAAATTGTTAGAGTTCGATAGGATTTGACTGGCCTGTTGTCACAGGTGTGAGTAACACTGCCTTCTGCCAAAGTTCGCTGTATCGATGAGAGACAATATTTACTTAACACTATTTGTTATTTGATTGTATTCTTTGTTTTTTTTTAAATCTTTATTGCACTATTAAGATATAAAAGTACAAAAGGCTGACTTAGTACTAAATTAAGCGTTCTCTACCAGTCAACCTTAGGGTTAAACGGAAAATTTAAATAGGTGCATTAAGCAAACAAACAGAAGAAGAGAAGTAGTAATAGGCATAAATAATTAAGAAATGAAAATCAAAAAACTGTAACGACGTGCCTAGGCAAATAAGAAATAAATAAATGGATAAACATAAGATAATAAAAAAGATGGTATAAAAAAATATTTAGCGGTTAAAAAGAAAAAAATGTATTCATGTATTTACAAAAAAATATATATTTATATGTACATATTTACCAACTGGTTAATATGTATTTACCAGTTGTCTGTCATCCGTAAGACAAGTATTGAAATTTAAAGTGAATGTAATTGTCTATATATTTATTAGTATTTATATTATTTTTCGTGGATTTTGACGTTGACTCATTCAAAAAGTTTATTACAGCTTTTCAGTGGAAATTAAAGTACTTACATTCGCAAAGCAGGTCCGTAATTTAACATAGGTGGGGTCAGCAATGTATCACCTGCTTCGCTGCCTAGTTCTTTACTGATCGCTGTTCGAACACTGAATCCCCGAAACGTGCGATAAGTCCACTTATATAGTACACTAATCGATCCAGAAAGTTCTATTCATCCCGAGTCGTTATTATAATGGTATTGATACGGAACACAATTTGTAAACAACTGAAACTTTCAGAGCAATGACGCCAAGCAATTTTGAACTGTACTTCTTAAGTATTAAGCTTTTAACACGTTACGATATAAGGATAAGCAACATTTTAAAATAAGCTTTACGTATTAAGTATAAGCTATAATCGGAACCAAAGTCGGAATCGGACAAGTGAATTAAATCAGAATGTCCTATTTTTCGGAATTACAGTCGAATCTCCGTAACATCTCTACCTAAGTTTTACGACAGCAAAGTGGCTTAAATCAAACCATAGTGTTATGACATAAATTTAAAGAATTATTAATTGATTTAAATAGCATTTACTAATTGTACACGGGAATGAGCTTGGGTCAACTTAAAGTTACCTCAATTATGTAATGTGTTACTATAATATTTCTAAAGGACTAGCGGCATTTTTTTTGTCCTATATATTACACCGGTTTATAAGCTTCAATTGTACTGAATTTTATCAGTATTGGTCCAACAGATTATCTGTAAAAGCGTAACAGATAATGAGTTAATTTTGTAAATATATATTTTTCTGAATTTTAGAAACGGTTCCAACGATTTTTATGAATTTCAGCATTTTTTGTTATGGTCAATCTAGCTAGATTTCATTTTAAAAAAATGTCGTTTTATATCTGTTGATCTATTGATTGCAAATGATATTTGAGCTGTCAAATGCAAAAATGTGGTAGCCTAAATGTTAATAGGCGGACCAAAAAGTTCTTATCCTGGGATCAATTCCCACATGTCACTCGGCGCTTTCTTTCTTTTTTTTATTCAATTTTTTTGACGTGACAACGTCTTAAATTAGGTTGCGGCTTGGAGTCACTCATGAAAAAGTGTAACGCCCGCTCACGTCTGTTACGATGAGTCACCGAACGAAAGAGAGGCCCGCCGGACTGGCGAATGCCTTGCGTCTCTCTCCCACATCCATCACATTTAAAAAGACGTTGTCACGTAAAATCTTTACTAAATTACTAATATTAGTTGATTTAATTATGGCATAATTCTGTCATAACACTATGGTTAATGTGTACAAAGGTGGCTCGTTATTTAATATTATAATTTATAAAGCTCGTTCATGTTAGTTATTGCTGTTCACCCCAGCTCTGCCTTTATCCTAATCAGCTTATACTAGAACTTTTTACACACAAACCCTCGTCAGCGTAACGCAAATTAATATGGTGCTGGAACAAAGGTCACCAGATGTCGCTCAAGTCATTTACATCTACATATGACAGATTTTTATCTAATGGGGTTATCTTAGATTTATCTTTGTGGTTTTGATTTTTCCATGTTTGACGTACAAATAGATGTCAATACATTTTTTATTATGTTTACATATCGTTATCTGTGTTGCAACAAATTTTTGGCCGCTAACATTGTCCTTATCTAGTGTTGCCGGTTTTTAAGCGATTTCCCTGTTTAAGGGGATTTTATTAAATTCCTTATTGTTTGCCAATTTTAGAATTACTCTATTTAGTTAGCCATTTTTAAAACTTTTATCGCATTTACTAGTTTTGTAAATTTTTGGCTATTATTGCCCATATAAGGTGCTTCCGGTTTTTAAAATATTTCCATATTTTAGTGTGAATAGTTTTTATATTTTGAGAAAATCGATCACATACGCACAGATAGCTTTTGGGGACTTTGTTTTATAATAAGTGTAGATATCAATCTCACGTGTCTCATTTTTTGTTAAATGACGCAGCGAAGTTATAAATATATTAATAACATATTTAGTTTTTATAAAAAAAAAACATGGGTTATAGAATACAAAATTTATAGTGCTCAGACCCTTTACGTGCAGCTAGTAAGAATTACATTTTCTTCAACAAGACATGCGTCATACAAACTACAATGTTTTCCTTGTTGTTGTTTTTGTTGTGATAGCCACATTGTTTTCACTTATGTTCTACTGTGTAATATAGAAATGTATTTCCTTATGCGATATCAGTACTGCTGCTATTTATAAATGTAAACTCGTTCTCATTTCTATTTTTAGACTGACATAGATAGTATGAGTAGAAACCTTCTATATATCATTTTTATCCGTTTAGGATATTACATAAAATAGTGGGATTCCTATGTGGGGAATATTACGGCAAATAATAATTATTAAGTGGCAACACTATAAGTTATTTTAACAACTGACTTACCTTGTTTTGTTTCCACGCACAATATGTAGTGTGCAATAATAAGTATAATTACGCTCGCTTATCAGGAGATAGAATTCACGACAAAATCGCGAAGCCTTTTTTTCTTTTTTTTTTGGTTCATGAAACTGGCTATAATTAATTTTGACGTATAAAAGCAAAAGTAATAACAAACACCTAAGATTATAACCTACTGGAAATGAACACAACATGCTAGTATTAGTACACAATATCTGGGTGACCGGTAATTTTTTACAAAAAAAAACTTAAAAAAAAAAACAATTATTTAGTTGGGGATCGATCCTTAGCATTCACATTTCTCGAGTCTGCCTATTACCCGAATAAGCTACGTCGACTTGACAGTTAATGACGAAAATTCAATTCAATATAAATGTTAGTGTTTTTTAATGCCCAAAAACAGGGATAAAACAAATTTTTTTTATACATAAAACCTAGCTAGATCAATTTTTCTCCCCCAAAACCTCCTACATGTTGAATTTCAGGAAAATCGTTGGAGCCGTTTCCGAGATTCGGAATATATATATATATATATATATATATATATATATATATATATATATATATATGTACAAGATTAACTCATTTAAATATTAAAGATAGTTCACTTAAAGTAAATTACTCTTTTAAATTACTTATGAGTTACGCAAGCATTTATACAATAACCTTTTGCTTTATTGCTACATTTAGCATTATATATAGTACCTGATAGACCGAGCATTGATCGGAAATTTTTCAAAAGATATGAAAATAATGCAATTAAAAATGAAAGGAAGTGCTGGGTGACGCTTGAGAATCGTTCCTAGGTACAGAACTCTTTTGGTCCGCTCGTTACTATTAGGCTATCACAGCTTATGTGTCAAGCTCAAATATTAATTGCATTCAATTCTACATTTTTGCAATTTTTTAATGCCCGAAAACAGTTATAAAACGATATTTTTTTGGGTGTATATATTTATTATGTGTATATTTAAGATTATATAAGTATATATTTACCATTTGTCTGTCCATAACACAAGTATTAACTTACTTTGGGGACGGACGACCGCGTGTGTAAGTGTCCCATATATATATTTTTTTCTTTAAGGATAATATTAAGGGTAAATATAAATTTTGATTGGCAACACCATTCTTATCTCGCCATTCGCCGTCAACCGCTTCCTGCCGATTAAGACTAGTAAATAACGTGCCGTGCGTCGTCGCGGTATGCGTTGCGTTCAGAGAACGATGGAATATCGTTATTTAGTTTAGTAAAATATGTGATACTATCTTTTACCCGCAACTTTGCGTGGACTGTTGTCGTGTGGTTGATAATAGATGGCGCTTTTCGTCATATAAGTGTAGAACTAACAGGATTTATATAGCCTATATGTTAACCCGGTGTATAATAAATAATTGTGCCAAATTAAATCGATATTGTTTCGGTGGATTCGCCGTGAAAGAGTAACAAATATACATCCATACTCACAAAATTTCGCATTTATAATATTAAGTAAGATAGGATATAGTGTTGGTTAGATTTTTTTTACTCAACCGTTTTAAAATGTACGAAAATGTACTACCATAGCTAATTTTCGTATTAAATTCAAATTATACATATTGAATCTTCAAAAAACTGCCTAAACGGTTGTAAAAAGCTACTCTTTAAAATTTTATTATCTTTTATTACTTTTTATTTTTTATTTTTATTGAATGTAATACCTTTAACACGAAAATGCAACTGATTTGATTATTATTTCGTTTTAATTATTATTTTGTTTTAACTTTATGATTTATTATCTCCATTTAATATTCCTTTTTATTTTTAAACTTATACCTATTTTTTGTTGTTGTGTCTAGTTTATGTACATTTTAAACTTAAGTAACTTTTTAAGTACATTTTAAACTTAAGTTTTAAACTGGTTTCTGTTATATTACTCGGGCAGCAGCTGAAAACCAGCGCCGTGTGTTATTAGTTCCAGTAATGACATGCGACAATGCTGAGCTGTGTGCCCTTTCTGTCAATTACCAATTGCAGAATAAATGTTTTTCATTTCATTTCAAAATTATGGAAAATTATAAAATATGAGGTTACCTAGTCATAGACGAATTTAATTTGTATTTTATCTGTAATCATAGATATTACATATAATTTTTTTGGAAACCGTCTCATTATTTGCCATGTTTATACTGTGATAACTTGTATGTTTGAATAATTTATAGAATTAGGCGTTACTTTGCGGAGATCCATAATACAAAAGTAATAATAAAATTATTTTGCTATAATCTGCGATGAAGTAAAATAGAAAATATATATAGGTAATGCTTAATGTAGAGTGGACAATCCGTTTTCATACCTGCTACATGCAGGACTCCTGGATTATAGCAAAATAATTTTATTATTACTTTTGTATGTTTGATATTATCTTTAATATTTATACTCGTATTTTCCGAATTTCGGAAAAGGCTCGAATGATTTTCATGGAACTTAGTATGTAGAGGTTTTCGGGAGCGAAAAATCGATCTAGCTAGGTTTTATTAAAAAAATAGTTTTATCCCTGTTTTTGGGGACTTCAAAAAAACTGCTAAAATCGAAAGTAAAGCTTACTTCGTCATTTGTAAAGTTGCGATAGCTCAATGGGAAACGGGCGGACTAAAGAAGTTTAAATAACTGAGATCGTGTCCCACATGTCACCGAAAAGTAAAAAGGGTTCTTTCGGTTTTAATTTTTTTTTATTGGATTTTTTATCTTTTCAAAAATTAATCGGACATCCAGGTGCACGTTATTACGTGAATTATGGAAACGGCTGCAAGGATTTTCATGAAATTCAGCATGTAGGGGGTTTTGGGGGTGACAAATTGATCTAGTTAGGTTTTATTAAAAAAAATGTCGCTAAATCCCTGTTTTCAAGCATTGAAAAACTATTACAAAATTATTAGTAATAGTTACAGTCAATTTCGCTGTCAATTACAACGTTGTAATAGCTTAGCGGGCAAGCTTCAGCCGCATGCAACACGACGGACTAATATCTAATTCATCATCCTACATTATCCTTATCCCACTCTAAGTGGGGTCGGCACGACACGTTATAAAAATATTGTCACATGATTTGGCTACGTATTTTACTGGCCGCCCGCTTGACATTGACTTCCTTAGTCGTATTTTACGACACCTCGGTAATAATGAGGGTGATCTATTCTTCTCAGCCGGATACAAGACGGCTTAACGGAATAGTATCTAAGTAATTTCTAGAAAAAAAGGTATGTTGTATTTTTTTGTAGAAAATACTTAGACGGACTAGTATCTAAACATTTTCTGAAATAAAGTTGCCGTGTAAAGACCGGTTATCACGATATAGGCATATCATCATCTTCCTGCCCTTATACCACTCTAAGTGGGGTCGGCACAGCACGTTATAAACATGTTGTCACATGATTTGGCTACGTATATTACGACCGGCCGCTCGCCTGACATCGACTTATCTTAGTCGTATTTTACGACACCTCGGTAAGAACAGAGGGTTGTATATTCTACTCTACGGGATACCACACGGTATGTCAACTTACCTTAGTAGCCTTTTACGACAACTCGGTAAGAAATGAGGGTGGTCTATTCCACCCATCTGGATACCACATGACGGGTCAACTTACCTTAGTCGCCTTTTTGGACACCTCGGTTAGAACAGAGGGTGGTCTATTCCACCCATCTGGATACCACATGGCGGGTCGACTTACCTTAGTAGCCTTTTACGACACCTCGGTAAGAAATGAGGGTGGTCTATTCTACCCATCTGGATACCACACGGCGGGTCGACTTACCTTAGTCGCCTTTTTGGACACCTCGGTTAGAACAGAGGGTGATCTATTCTACTCAGCCGGATACTACACGGCGACGACAGGCTAATTAGTATCTAAGTAATTTCTAAAAAAGAAAATACTGAGTATAGAACGTTTATCAAGATATTGACATATAAACGTGCGAAACCAGTATTTATGTATAGTTAAGAATAATTGCGTCTGGTTTTATACAAAATAGCTGCACGTGTAAGTAACAAATAAACAGATGCATTTGGTTAGTTTCAATACAAATAATCAGGTGCATTCAACTCTGCAGTGATTACTGACTGGAGAGTGCGTCACTCTTATTAGGAGTTCGTGAGTTCAAATCCCGGGAACACATTTAAGTTTTATATATTACTAGCGGCCTGCTCCTGCTTCGCAGGGGTATGATATATATATCCCATGTCATTCAGTGTAAAAAAATGATTAAAATCGATCCAATAGTTTTGATTTATTCATTACTGCCCGTGGCCCGAAAGCGTTAAATTTGGAGAAAAAAAAAATCCCCTCTCCCTATACCAAGAAGATTTCCTGCTATATCTAATATCTAAATTCATATACTACATATTTATTTTTACATTTTTCCCTATGTATTTAATTTTTAAAATTAATTACAGAATGTCTTTATATACAACATTCATAGCTTTTTTATCATTATACAATACAAACATGTTTTCTTTAGAGGTTACTCTTGAAAGAGCGACATTTAGTTGTGAGTCCGATCGGTGCTAAATTCGTAGTGCTATAGGGCGAAGCGCGGCCTCCTCGCGGGATTTTAAATCTGTGATATCTTCGAAAATGTTCATTTAAATTACATGCTGTAAACGGGCCATATTAATCCATATTAAATCAACAATGAATTTAAGGTACTTAATTGGATAAGGATTAATGATGTATTGTTAAAAAATTACTTCAAAAATAAGGGAATATTTTTCGTAGAAAGAAAATGTAAAAAAATGCTTTTGTGGGTTATCCATAAGAGATAGACATAAACCATCGCGGACTTTTCTGTAGACCTTTTCAAGGTGTACAAATACTTAGTACATTATTTTGATAAATCTCGTAGGGTTCACCTTGCGTTTGCAATGTAAGCGGAAAAAAATGTAATTATTTACGACATCCTCATCATTATAGACTTTCTGTATCAGCTTCTCTTTAATAGTTTTTTTTAAACTGCTGTTAAATATGCTATTGGAGTATTGCAATTCAAGTTTGCCGCTTGACCGTTGCGATATTAAGTCATTACTATATCGGGCAGTAGATAAGCGATTATTATTATTTATTACTCTTGATATTTATAGAATTACGCCGTGTGGTATCCGGCTGAGTAGAATAGACCAACCTCATTTCTTACCGAGGTGTCGTAAAAGGCGACTAAGGTAAGTTGACGTGAGGCAGGCGGCCGGTCGTAAAAACGCAGCTTTATCATGTGACAGCATGTTTATAACATGTTATGCCGTACCCCACTTTGAGTGGGATAAGGGCAGGAAGATGATGATGATATTTATAGAATTGGACGTTTCTTTGCGGAGGTCCATAATATAAAATTAATGAGAATATTATTTTGCTATGATCCGCGAAAAACTTAATATATGTAATGCTAAATGTAGAGTGTACTTTTCGTTCTCATACCTGATACATGCAGGATTTATAAAAACTCATGCACTACCCGCCACCGATAACACCACAATACACACATTCACCACAACAATCTCAACAATTGTTTCCGTATAATAATAATAATAATAATTGTTTATAATTTTTAACGTAACTCGGTACTATATAACTCTGCTTCCTTAGGTAATGCTTCGCTTTGCGATTTTGTAGTGGAGTCTAACTCCTGACGATGCTTCGGTTACGATCGAAACAATTGTTGAGATTGTGGTGGTGAATGTGTGCAGTGCTTGTGTATTGTTGTATTATCGGTGTCGGGTAGTGCATGAGTTCTTAAAAATTCTGCATGTATTTTGAGAACTAATAGTACACTCTACATTAAGCATTGCATATATTTTCTTTTATCGCGGATTATAGTAAAACAATATTCTCTTTAGTTTTGAAATAGATGGGGGTAAATGCGCGGATAGTGAAAAAATGTTTGTTTTACAAAAAAGAGCTATACGTGGCATTTATAATTTAAGACCGCGTGATTGAGAAGTTTAAGGAAACAGGTATTCTTACATTTGCTTCACAGTATATATTAAGCAATTTAATTTATGTACATAAAAATATAAAGAATTATAAAACGATAGGTGATGTATACAATAGACAAAGCAGGAACCGACATAAGCTTGCGGCTCCTGCTTTGCGCCTTGCAAAAGTACGTAATTCGTTTGTGGATTTTGGTATAAGATTCTATAATAAAATTCCGCAATCAATTTCAGCATTGCCATTACAGCAGTTTAAAAACACTGTTAAAAAGAGGCTGATACAGAAAGCCTACTATACTCTTGAAGATTATTTAGAAGATAAGAATGTGTGGATATAGCTCTCTTTGAAACTGTACAAGACAGTAACGACTTAATGTGAATAGTATTAAGAATTATGTTTTTAAAAGAGCAACAGCCGAGTTTCTTGCCGTCTCTTCTCGGTAGAAACAGCTTTCCGAACTAGTAGAGTTGACGATTCAAAAGCACTTGTTTACAAGTTTATTTGAATAAAAAATATTTTGAATTTGAAACTCGCTTAAATGATAGACGCAATGCAGTATTCTCTGTTTTCCTATGCGATATCAGTCGAGATAAATCAAACCACATTACGCATCGCTTAAGACCATAAAGAAATTATTATCTTATCAACTCATTTGTTCTAATACTTAGTCAAATTTTTCCGTTGCGATGGCCTTGCGGTTTAAGCGCTTTCGTTACCATGCACTCTTAGTATAGATAGCTAAATATGTACGAAAGTAATGATTTCATTATTTTGCTATAATCCGCGTTTTTTATATTTAAAATTACATCAAAATTATTCTGTAATTACTTTTGTATTATGGAATTTTGCAAGGTATAATACTTAAGCATCATCCTCCTGCCCTTATCCCACTCTAAGTGGGGTCGGCAAAACATGCTACAAACATATTATCATATGATTGGCTACGTATTTTACGACCGGCCGCCTGCCTGACGTCAACTTACCTTAGTCGTATTTTACGACACCTCGGTAAGAAGGAGGGTGGTCTATTCTACTTAACCGGATACCACACGGTGGGTCAACTTACCTTAGTCGCCTTTTATAACACCTCGGTAAGAAAGAGGGTGGTCTATTATATTAAACTGGATACCACACGGTGGGTCAACTTACCTTAGTCGCCTTTTACGACACCTCGGTAAGAAATGAGGGTGGTACTATTCTATTCTGCCGGATACCACACTTCGGGTCGACTTACCTTAGTCGCCTTTTACGACACCTCGGTAAGAAATGAGGGTGGTACTATTCTATTCTGCCGGATACCACACTTCGGGTCGACTTACCTTAGTCTCCTTTTACGACACCTCGGTAAGAAAGAGGGTGGTCTATTCTATTAAACCGGATACCAAACGGTGGGTCAACTTACCTTAGTCTCCTTTTAAGACACCTCGGTAAGAAAGAGGGTGGCCTATTCTATTAAACCAGATACCACACAGTGGGTCAACTTACCTTAGTCGCCTTTTACGACACCTCGGTAAGAAATGAGGGTGGTACTATTCTATTCAGCCGGATATCACACGGCGTAGGTATCTTTTATTTATTATTTAATAAACATATTTTGTTTTAAACACAAAATATATAAATAGTAATATTAGAAGTATTGTACAGCTGTGATGACCTAGCGGTGCGACCGTGTGAATCTCTAGAGACGATCATGGGTTCAAACCCGGGCAGGCACCAATGAGTTTTTCTATTAAAACTTATGTGTCTAATTGATAATTGCAATTTATCACACGCTTTTCGGTGAAGGAAAACATCGTGAGGAAACCTGCATATCTTTAGAAAATTCTAGGGATATGTGTAACCTACCAATCCGCATTGGAGCAGCGTGGTAGGTCTTAGCTCCAATCCTTCTCTCCAAAAATGGAGAGAGGAGGCCTATGCCCAGCAGTGGGATAGTAACAGGCTGTTACTTACTTACAGCTGTGATGATTTATGGATTTAAAACTTAATCGCTGACTGACTATAGGTGTAATAACTAATTTATGATTTGTGTCTCTTTGTGATCAAATCAGAAATATCTTTAAGCGTATAATAAAAATAAAATTCCAAAACCGTTCTATGAATTCTGCTTAGATTTGCTTCCTTTTGTTTGTGTGCGTGTGTGTAAAAATGTAGCAAAATATGTTTGTCTTTGGCTTTTAGTACTATGTTTAATTAATTTTTTTGTTGTTGTAATAGATGGCAACAAAAACTGTACTTATATTCAGTGTTTAAAAAAGAAAAGATTAATTTCGCGATATAAATATCGCGAAAAATTGCTTAATTTTATTATTATTGTTTTTTATTGTATCATCAGTAAATAGCTTAGCAAATATTGGTTATATTTATAGTAACATTATTTGGTTAGAACACTTGGCAAATAATGAGACACTTCCAATTTTCCCCTAAAATGGGGTAAATTAATATACAGGTAAAACACGCTTATAGAATCATCGCGGTACCGTGTTTTTAATAGTGAAATCCTACATAAAACATTGTAACTTTATTAAATTATCATTGAAATAGAGTGAACAAGTTATCAAACAACGTTTATCTTCATAAAGAAATATATTTCACCAAACAATGTGACAGTATTATATTTTCCCTAAAAGAGTGTCAAATCAAATGTGCAGTGTTTTCATACCTATAATTCATTTACCCACAATAGAAAAACGTAGTAATTTAAAATAGTGTAACATTCGAAAGATAAACACAATGTAAACAGACATTGAAAACTTAGAGGCAGAATGTAAAGGACAAATTGATATAACGTACATATGTGATAACAAACAAACGCATGCGGCCTTAAATTACTAGTATATAACAGCAATAGAGCCGATAATATGATTATAAATGTATTGAATTGTATTTCCGTAAAAAATCGCGTATTTTGACTTAAAAATAAAATACAAGAAAAGATAAAATACCTACCTAACAATATCTAGATAAAAAATAATGTATTAATTTAAATTTTGAACAAAGTTATTGTCAGTTAACCATAAGAGACAACCATTTTGTAGATTTAGGGCCTGTTTCATAAGTTACCAATAAACTTTTAGCTTATTCGGAACATATCTGACACATATCTCGGAATTTTGCGTTTTTGTCTCAGGTACACTGAAAGAATTTTTAAATCGGTCCAATAATTCCTGCGATTAGTGCGTTCAAACAAACAATCAATCAATCAAACAAACAAATTCTTCAGCTTTATATATTAGTATAGATTACTTGAATAAACTGTGCGTAACTCCCTAGACTTAGTACTTGTAAAACGTAAGCGATAATGTCACTTGAAGACTAGTATAATCAAAGATTTCGAAGCATTAAGTGCTTTCTTAGAATAATTATAACAGTTGGATAAATATAAATACAAATGATTCTGGAGAAGATGGACCAAGAAACAGATGCGATGCGAAAAATGAAAGAAGGCAGGAGGCGTTCAAGTATATTTTCACTTTTGAAACGACAAAAGAAATTAGCGAGACATTTATCAGAGCCTGGAGGTATTAAGTTAAACAGAAAGTACTCGATCGATTCTTCGATAGTGAACAATTTTAAGGAAGCAGATGTGGAGTTAGTGAATGGTGATGCTAAAAGTGTATCGGATGTGTCACATTGTAATGGAGGTTAGTAATATAAAGTAAACCTATATTTAATATTTAAATGAGTTAATCTTGTATGTATGTATGTATATATATATATATATATATATATATACATACATATATATATATATATATATATATATATATATATATATATATATATATATATATATATATATTTTTTTTTTCGGAATCTCGGAAATGGCTCCAACGATTTTCGTTCAGTATGTAGGGGGTTTTGGGGGAGAAAAATCGATCAAGCTAGGTTTAATGTAAAAAAAAATCGTTTTATTCCTGATTTCGAGCTCAAATTTTTTTTTTTAAATTTACGTTGAATACAATCACAATTTTTCGCTGTCAAACGTAAAGTCATGGTAGTTCATTTGGGGAACGGGCGGTCTAGAGAGGTGAATATACCTAGGGTAGAGCCCCACCTGCACTATTGTTTTTTAATTTTTCTTTTCAATTTTTTTTTAAATTTTTTTTTACAATATTTTAAAAATTACCGGTCACACAGCAAAAATGTTGTCAAACTTATTCGTTTAACTGCGAATTTTTAAATTGAATAAGTTTTGAACGGTTTAAATCGCTTATATACGCATTCGCGTATAATTCGGTTGTCTTATTTTTTTTAAAGATAATACTAAATGCAGGCCACTATAAAGTCCTAGTTTTATTAATAAAAAGTGTAGGCACCCTACTCTGACAGACAAACAATTAAAGTAGCCTATAGGTATTTGAATGGCACTTCGCTTCGAGTCGAGATAACGACAAAACACATTGTTAACATATCTTTAATATTTAGATGAGTTAATCTTGTATCGTATAATATGTACATCACTACATATTATAAAACAAAGTCCATATTTCCGTATGTACGCATAAAACTTTAAAACTACGCAACCGATTTTGATGCGGTTTTTTTTAATAGATAGAGTGATTCCAGAGGAAGGTTTGTACGTATAATAACATTCAATACGAAGTAGAGAAATACTGTAATTTTTGAGGTTTCTGTAAATAATTACATTTTTTTCCGCTTACATTGCAAACGCAGCCTAAACCCTACGAGATTTATCAAAATGATGTACTAAGTATTTGTACACCTTAAAAAGATCTACAGAAAAGTCCGCGATGGTATATATCTATCTCTTATGGATAACCCACAATAGCAGTTTTTTTCATTTACTTTTTACGAAAAATGATGCCTTATGTTCAAAGCAATTTTTATACAATACAGCATTAATCCTTATCCAATTGAGTACCTTAAATAAATTGTTGATTTAATATAGATCAATATTGCCGTTTACAGCATGTAATTTAAGTGAACATTTTCGGAGATATTACAGATTTAAAATCCCGCGAGGAGGCCGCGCTTCGACCTATAAGCACTTCGAATTTAGCAGCGACCGGAGGCGCAACTAAATGTCCTTTACTTTCAAGTTTATATTGTCTAATGATAAGAAAGCTATGAATGTTGTATGTAAAGACATGGTCTAATCAATTGTAAAAATAAATAATATCACTACATAGCATAAAACAAAGTCGCATTCTCTGTCTGTCCCTATGTCCGTATATCCCTATGTATGCTTCAATCTTTAAAACTATGCAACAGATTTTGATGCGGTTTTTTTTTTAATACATAGAGTGATTTTAGAGGAAGGTTTACATGTCTAATAACATTCAATATGGAGTAGAGAAATACTGTAATTTTTGAGGTTTCTAATGTGATGTCGTAAATAATTACATTTTTTTCCGCTTACATTGCAAACGCAGACTAAACCCTACGAGATTTATCAAAATGATGTACTAAGTATTTGTGCACCATGAAAAGGTCTACAGAAAAGTCCGCGATGGTATATGTCTATCTCTTATGGATAACCCACAATAGCAGTTTTTGTCATTTACTTTTTACGAAAAATGATGCCTTATGTTCAAAGCAATTTTTATACAATACAGCATTAATCCTTATCCAATTAAGAACCTTAAATATATTGTTTATTTAATATTGATCAATATGACGCTTTACAGCATGTAATTTAAATAAACAGTTTCGAAGATATTACAGATTTAAAATGCAGGGCCGCGCCGCGTGTCTATAAATAGCGTGTCGGAGGTCGCGGTTCGATTCTTTTCTTCTCGGCGATGCTTCTGCGCTCGCCCGTCTTATCGGTGACGCTGTCAAAGCCATTAGGGCTAACAGCATTAGTCATATTCGAAAAAAAAAAATCGCGGTTCGCCCTTCAACCATTTGAATTTAGCAGCGATCGGACGCATTTATGATCGGAGCTCTCTAGCGAGGAAAATAACAATACTTTATAAAAACGTGCTTTTCAGCGCGACAACGTATCCGTACTTATAAGTACGTTACGATAAATAATTGTATGATAGTAGTTTAAAAATTAGTGAATTCCTTTTTAAGACAAAACTTGCTTTTCAGCGTGTCATTTTTCTGGTCGTAGTTTAATTTATCACTACATATTATAAAACAAAGTCCATATTTTCCTATGTACGGATAAAACTTTAAAACTACGCAACAGATTTTGATGCGGTTTTTTTTAATAGAGTGACTCCAGAGGAAGGTTTGTACGTATAATAACATTTAATACGGAGTAAAGAAATACTGTAATTTTTGAGGTTTCTGTAAATAATTAAATTTTTTTCCGCTTACATTGCAAACGCAGGCTAAACCCTACGAGATTTATCAAAATAATGTACTAAGTATTTGTACACCTTGAAAAGGTCTACAGAAAAGTCCGCGATGGTATATGTCTGTCTCTTATGGATAACCCACTATAGCATTTTTGTCATTTACTTTTTACGAAAAATAATGCCTTATTTTTGAAGCAATTTTTATACAATACAGCATTAATCCTTATCCAATTAAGTACCTTAAATAAATAGTTGATTTAATATAGATCAATATGGCCGTTTACAGCATCTAATTTAAGTGAACATTTTCGGAGATATTACAGATTTAAAATGCCGTGAGGACGCCGCGCTTCGCCCGATAACACTTCGACTTAGCAGCGATGTCGCTCTTTCAAGAGTTTGTTTAAAGACATTCTGTAATTAATTGTAAAAATAAAATATATAGGGAAAAATGTTAAAATAAATACGCAAATATGTACTAAATGAATTTAGATATTCAAAGATAGCAGGAAATCTTCTTAGAATAGGGAGAGGGAAATTGTTTTTCTCCAAATTAAACTCTTGCGGGCCACGGGCAGTAATGAATAAATCAAAACTACTGAATCGATTTTAATAATTTTTTTTCACTGAGTGACATGGGCTATATATTTTATACCCGTGCAAAGCAGGGGCAGGCGGCTAGTGTACAATATAACATTTAAACATTAAAGACTAGCGGCCCGTCCCTGCTTCGCACGGGTATAAAATATATATGTCACTCGATGAAAGAAAATATTAAAATCGATCCAGTAGTTGTGATTTATTCTTTACAGCCCGTGGCCCGCACGCGTTAAATTTGTAGTAAATTTTTCCCCTCTCCCTATATTATGAGGATTTCCTGCTGGATCTTTAGAATATCTAAATTCATATACTACATTTTTACTTATTTACTTTTTACATTTTTTCCTATGTATTTTACTTTTACAATTAACTACAGAATTAATTTCTTTCAGAATTAATTCTTTATATAAAACATTCACAGTTTTCTTGTCATTAGACAATACAAACATGTTTTCTTTAGAGACTGCTCATGAAAGAGCGACATGAAAAACAAACGCGTTCGATCGCTGTTAAATTCGAAGTGCTATAGAGCGAAGCGCGGCCACCTCGCGGCATTTTAAATGTGTAATATCTTCGATAAAGTTCATTTAAATTACATGCTATAAACGACCATATTGATCTATATTAAATGAACAATATATTTAAGATACTTAATTGGATAAGGATTAATGTGTATAGTTTAAAATTGCTTCGAAAATAAGGCTATATTTTTCGTAAAAAGAAAATGATAAAAAAAAAATGCTATTGTGGGTTATCCATAAGAGATAGACATATACCATCGCGGAGTTTTCTGTAGACCTTTTCAAGGTGTACAAATACTTAGTACATTATTTTGATAAATCTCGTAGGGTTTAGCTTGCGTTTGCAATGTAAGCGAAAAAAAATGTAATTATTTACGACATCACATTAGAAACCTCAAAAATTACAGTATTTCTCTACTCGGTATTGAATATTATTATACATATAAACCTTCCTCTTGCTCTCCTCTTCCTCACTCTATCTATAAAAAAAACCGCATAAAAATCTGTTGCGTAGTTTTAAAGATTTAAGCAAACATAGGGATATAGGGACATAGGGACAGACACACAAAGCGACTTTGTTTTATACTATGTACTGATTAAAACGATCGGTAAATCGATCTAGCAAGGTTTTACTTTAAAAAATGTCGTTTTATCGCTCTTTTTGAGAATTAAAAAAATTCTAAATTGTAGAATTGAAAGCAAAGGATTTTTTTAGTTTTCAAACGTATTCCTGCGATAGCCGATGGGTAACGAGCGGACCGAATATGATCAAACATCGGCGCCTCCTTTTTTAAAATTTTTTAAAATAGTTTTTTTTATATCTTTCATAAAATTACTTATACAGGGTTCTATATCCAGGGTGGTATACCATACGACTATATAAATGAATTCACTTAGCTTTACAAAAGTACGATTGTGGGTTTGGGTTTAAGATTCTATAATAAAATTCCGCAATCAATTTTAGCATTGCCATTACAGCAGTTTAACAACACTGTTAGAAAGAGGCTGATGAGGCCTACTATACTGTTGAGGATTACTTAGAAGATAAGGATAAATGTAATTAGTATTAAGATTTTTTTTTTTAAAGAACAACCGCCGAATTTCTTGCTGGTTCTTCTTGATAGGTACAGCTTTCCGAACCAGTAGTAGAAGTTGACGATTTAAAAGCACTTAATTACATAATATTTTGAATTGGAATTTGAATTGCTCGTATAGCTCTCCAGTAGATACGCCAGGCGTTTGTGGTTTTGCTAACATTTGCACTCGTGTATTAGTTCTTCACTAGTGTGATTTGTAGTTTAGTCAACGCACTTCCTCTGTAGAGTTAGCAGGCGCCGCCTCGGACACGGATAGCGACGCGTCCAGGCAGGGGATGCAGGATAGCCAGAACAGGGATGACCCGGTGTCCAGGAGACAGGATGTACTTGCGAGGATAGACAGCTTCTACATAGAGGATCCTGATAGGGAGATTGGTGTGGTGAGTTTGAGATTAAAATATACGTTAGTTTATACCCAAGTTTCCCAACGTGAAGCCCATCCCATACGAGATTCAATTTGTCAAAGGCGAGGGGGAGTTGTATTATAATCTGAGAAATCGATTTTGAGTAATATATCTACAATAATATACTATTAATAAGCTGTGGTAGCCCAGCGGTAACACCGTGCGACTCTTTCGAGGAGGTCACGGGTTCAAACCCGGGCAGACACCAATGAGTTTTTCTGTTAAAACTTATGTGTCTAATTGATAATTTATCACACGCTTTTCGGTGAAGGAAAACATCGTGAGGAAACCTGTATATCTCTAGAGAATTCTGGAGATATGTCTAACATACCAATCATTGGAGCAACGTGGTAGGACTTAACTCCAAACCTTCCAAAAACGGAGAGAAGAGCCCTATTCTCAGCAGTGGGATAGTAACAGGCCGCTACTTACTTTTATTTTTTTATTACCAGGCCGGTGAACTAGTGGAGGAGGTGGCAGAGGAGAACAAGTCTCTGCTATGGTTCCTGTTGAAACAGGTCCGGCCTGGTATGGACTTGTCCAAGGTGGTGCTACCCACGTTCATATTGGAGCCAAGATCGTTTCTGGACAAGCTCTCGGACAATTATTACCACGCGGACTTGCTTGGACAGTGAGTTAACATCGTTACTAATTAATTTATAGAATTAGGCGTTACTTTGCGGAGATCCATAATACAAAAGTAATAATAAAATTATTTTGCTATAATCCGCGATGAAGTAAAATAGAAAATATATATAATGCTAAATGTAGAGTGGACAATCGGTTATCATACCTGATACATGCAGGAGTCGTAAAAACACATGCGCAAAGATCTTTGCGATTTTGGTCGTGGAGTCTATCTCCTGATGATGCTTCGGTTGCGGGGCGAAACGATTGTTGAGTTTGTGATAGTGAACGTATGTAGTGCTTGTGTATCGTGGTGGCGGTGGTGGAGGTTTGTGCATGTGTTTTTACGAATCCTGCATGTATCAGGTATGATAAACGATTGTCCACTCTACATTTAGCATTATATATATTTTCTATATTACTTCATCGCGGATTATAGCAAAATAATTTTATTATTACTTTTGTACGCAACAGATATTGATGCGGTTTATTTAATAGATAGAGTGATTCAAGAGGAAGGTTTATATGTATAATAAGATTCACTATCTTCTTGGTATAGGGAAAGGGGAATTGTTTTTCAAAATCTCCAAATTTAACGCGTGCGGGCCACGGGCAGTAATGAATAAATCAAAACTACTGGATCGATTTTAATCATTTTTTTTCACCGACTGACATGGGATATATATTTTACTAGCGGCCTGCTCCTGCTTCGCACGGGTATATAATATATATCCCATGTCATTCAGTGTAAAAAAAATGATTAAAATCGATCCAGTAGTTTTGATTTATTCATTACTGCCTGTGGCCCGCAAGCGTTACATTTGGAGAAAAACAATTTCCTTTCCCTATACCAAGAAGATTTCCTGCTATCTTTGGAATATCTAAATTCATATAGTACATTTTTACTTATTTACTTTTACATTTTCCCTATGTATTTTATTTTTACAATTAATTACAGAATGTCTTTATATACAACATTCACAGCTTCCTTGTCGTTAAACAAATTTTTAAAAGAGCGACATACTGCGCTGTTAGTTAAATAGCTGTTAAATAGCTGTTAGATTCGAAGTGCTCTAGGGCGAAGCGCGGCCTTCTCACGGCATTTTAAATCTGTAATATCTCCGAAAATGTTCACTTAAATTACATGCTGTAAACGGCGATATTGATCTATATTAAATCAACAATTTATTTAAGGTCCTTAATTGGATAAGGATTAATGCTGTATTGTACAAAAATTGCTTCAAAAATAAGGCATTATTTTTCGTAAAAAGTAAATGACAAAAAATGCTATTGTGGGTTATCCATAAGAGATAGACATATACCATCGCGGACTTTTCTGTAGACCTTTTCAAGGTGTACAAATACTTAGTACATCATTTTGATAAATCTCGTAGGGTTTAGCCAGCGTTTGCAATGTAAGCGGAAAAAATGTAATTATTTACAGAAACCTCAAAAATTACAGTATTTCTCTACTCTGTATTGAATATTATTATACGTACAAACCTTCCTCTGGAATCACTCTATCTATTAAAAAAAACCGCATCAAAATCTGTTGCGTAGTTTTAAAGTTTTATGCGTACATAGGGAGAATGCGACTTTGTTTTATAATATGTAGTGATACCCGTGCGAAGCAGGGGCAGGCCGCTAGTTGAATATATACAACACAAAATTCGCCGTAAAATGTCAAGTCAGCGTAGCTTATTCGGTGAACGGGTGGTCGCGAGAAATGAAAATACCTAGGATCGAGCCCCACCTACACTATTATCTTTTCCTTTTTTTTTGAAGTTTCCTTTTTTTATTTTGCAAAAAATTACCGGTCACCCAGATATCTTTAATATTTAAATGAGTTAATCTTGTATATATATATATATATATATATATATATATATATATATATATATATATATATATATATATATATATATATATATATTTTTTTTCCGAATCTCGGAAACGGCTCCAACGATTTTCCTGAAATTCAGCATGTAGGAGGTTTTGGGGGAGAAAAATTGACCTAGGTTTTATGAAAAAAAAAATTGTCTATCCCTATTTTTGGGCATTAAAAAACACTAACATTTATATTGAATTGAATTTTCGCCATTAACTGTCAAGTCGACGTAGCTTATTCGGTTAGCGGGCAGCCTCGAGAAATGTGAATGCCAAGAATCGATCCCCAACTAAATAATTGTTTTTTCTTTTTTTTTAGTTTTTTTTTGTTAAAAATTACCGAGCGAAGCTCGGTTACCCAGATATTAATTATTAAATGCCTTAATTTAAAGATCTATTAATAAAAGTTTAAATAAAGTTCGATAATTTTTTCTAGAGCCCAATCAACAGAGGACCCGTACCAAAGATTCAAGGGCGTCCTCAAGTGGTACTTATCAGGGTTGTACAGGAAACCCAAAGGGTTAAAGAAGCCCTACAACCCAGTATTGGGCGAAACCTTCAGGTGTTGCTGGCGGCATCACAACGACACCTACACGTATTATGTGGCAGAGCAGGTAAGTTTGGTACTAAATGGTATCTTAGATGCCGATAGATGGCGCTGTTTATATACAGAGTGATATTGACGGTACGACATTAAATTAATCCACTGACCACTTAAACGTGTAAGATAAATAAGTAACGGCATGTTACTATCCTACTATTAGGCATAGGCCTCTTCTCTCCGTTTTTTTTTTTTGGAGAGAAGGATTGAAGCTCAGACCTACCACGCTGCTCCAATGCGGATTGGTAGGTTACACATATCTCCAGAATTCTCTAGAGATATGCAGGTTTCCTCACGATGTTTTCCTTCACCAAAAAGCGTGTGATAAATTGCAATTGTCAATTAGACACATAAGTTTTACTAGAAAACTCATTGGTGCCTGCCCGGGGTTTGAACCCTAGACCTCCTCGAAAGAGACGCACCGCTGGGCTACCACAGCTTTAAGTATAAGATAACTTTGATATAATTCAATTTTCTCAATTATTGTTACAAAAAATTGAATTTTCGATCAAAATAAATATAATTTAATCGAGATCCTGCGTTTTTAGTAATGATTGACTAACCAAACACGGCGCGCTTGTATAAAAAACGGGTAAAACAATATAGTTTTGTCTCCTTCGCACTTGTTCTAATACACTTTAGTCTCTCGGTCAAGGTTAATGCATTACATACGAAATGGAATGGTGTACGGTCATTGACCCTTCTATATCATGTATCTTTTATTCAAAACGTTAAATAATTCCTTTGGCTAATTAACTTCACTAATTAACTGATTTTTTTTTATATTGGCTGTTATACTGTGTAGGTACCTGGAATTAAAGTTAATATCGTGTGGTCGGTACCATCTCGAAGTCTAGGTTAACATATATAGGATACATATAACCTTTAAGTATAAACATATTATTAACATTGTTAGACGTGTGGTATCCGGCCGAGTAGAATAGTCCACCCTTATTTATTACCGAGGTGTCGTAAAAGGCGACTAAGGTAAGTCGCCTCGCCGTGTGGTATCCGGCTGAGTAGAATAGACTAACCTTATTTCTTAACGAGGTGTCGTAAAATGCGACTAAGGTAAGTTGACTAGCCGTGTGGTATCCGGTTGAGTAGAATAGACCACCCTTTTTCTTACCGAGGTGTCTTAAAAGGCGACTAAGGTAAGTCGATCCGCCATGTGGTATCCGGCTGAGTAGAATAGACTAACCTCATTTCTTAACGAGGTGTCGTAAAAGGCGACTAAGGTAAGTCGACCCGCCGTGTGGTATCCGGCTGAGTAGAATAGACTAACCTCATTTCTTAACGAGGTGTCGTAAAAGGCGACTAAGGTAAGTCGGCACATCGTGTGGTATCCGGTTTAGTAGAATAGATCACCCTTTTTCTTACCGAGGTGTCTTAAAAGGCGACTAAGGTAAGTCGATCCGCCGTGTGGTATCCGGCTGAGTAGAATAGACAAACCTTATTTTTTACCGAGGTGTCGTAAAATACGACAAAGCTAAGTTGACGTCATGCAGGCCGGATGTAAAATACGTAGCCAAATCACATATCACAATCAAAAACATATCACAATGTTTATAGCATGTTGTGCCCACCCCACTTGAAATAAGGGCAGGAGGATGATGATATTATCAAATCAAATCAAAATAACCTTTATTCAAATAAGCTCTTTCAAGCAATTTGAATCGTCAAGGATCAATATGATTAATGAAGCTACAACTGGTTCGGAATGTTGCTCTTACCGAGAAGAAAAAGAAAGAAACTCGAAATTAAAATTGTATTATTGAGGGTACTTAAACGCTTAACTGTCGTGATCAAAGACACTCTTATCAATAAATAAATTATCTCATGTTGCAGGTATCACATCACCCGCCGGTATCAGCCTTTTATATATCAAACAGAAAGGATGGTTTCGTTATAGAAGGAAGTCTGCTAGCGAGGTCCAAATTCTACGGTAAATCTACTACTAATATATAAAGCTGAAAAGTTTGTTTGAATGTATTATTAATCTAAACATTCCGTGTGGTATCCGGCTGAGTAGAATAGACCAACCTCTTTTCTTACTGAGGCGTCGTAAAAGGCGACAAAGGTAAGTTGACGTCAGGCAGGCGGCCGGTCGTTAAAACGCAGCCAAATCATGTGATAGCACGTTTATAACATGTTGTGCCTATCTCACTTAGGGTGGGATAAGGGCAGGAGGATGATGATGATTTTAGCATTCGAAAATAGGGATAAATAGTTTTTTTTAAAGTAACCTTGTGAAACCAAAACCCCCTTTATGCTGAATTTCATGAAAATCGTTGGAGCTGTTGCCAAGATTTGGAATATCTTTATATGTATGATGAACTCACTTTTTTTACCAATGTTTTTTCTAACATTTTATATGGTACATAGATAAATAAATAAATGAAATTCCAGGTAATTCATTTTTATGATACATAAATAAATAAATGAAATTCCAGGTAATTCATTTTTATGATACATAAATAAATAAATAAATAAATGAAATTCCAGGTAATTCATTTTTATGACACAAATAAATAAATAAATGAAATTCCAGGTTATTCATTTTTATATATATCATCCTGTCCTTATCCCACTCTAAGTGGGGTCGGCACAACATGTTTTTCTCTTCCATTCTGTCCTATCTTTCGTCAACTCTGGCGCCACTCCTTTTATATGCATATCATACTTCACACAATCCAACCATCCCTTTTTAGGCCTCCCTCTAGGCACATATCCATCCACATTAGGTGGATCCACACAGGTAATTCCTTTTTATGATACATAAATAAATAAATAAATGAAATTCCAGGTAATTCATTTTTATGATACATAACTAAATAAATAAATGAAATTCCAGGTAATTCATTTTTATGATAAATAAATAAATAAATGAAATTCCAGGTAATTCATTTTTATGACACAAATAAATAAATAAATGAAATTCCAGGTAATTCGTTTTTTATTATACATAAATAAATGAAATTCCAGGTAATTCATAATTATATATATCATCCTGTCCTTATCCCACTCTAAGTGGGGTCGGCACAACATGTTTTTCTCTTCCATTCTGTCCTATCTTTCGTCAACTCTGGCGCCACTCCTTTTATATGCATATCATACTTCACACAATCCAACCATCTCTTTTAAGGCCTCCCTCTATGCACATATCCATCCACATTAGGTGGATCCACACAGGTAATTCATTTTTATTTATTTATTTATTTATTTAATTATGGCCTACCAACAAAATTACATGTATGTTAAACCATAGGTACTTGGTCTTATTTGCTAATTACATATAATTTCACTTATAGGTAGACACAGCATGCTTTTATAGACTACTACGTACGATAAGCTAACAGACATAAATGTAGACAGAATGTATTACTAAAACTATTATTAACAATTATATAACTACAAACTATTGCCTAAAAATACACTATTTCCTACATACAAAAAATATTAACAAAGGATTCAGTGAAAAAATAAAATGAAATAAATTAAACAGTAGTCAGTGCTTTATCCACTTTTTTCTTAAAATCCGCTAATTTATCGTGGAAAATATCGATTTCAGTATCTTTGCCAACAAGCTCCGTCAGCAATCTACACAGTCTAGGAATCAAAGAATGGAACCCGAGATTTGTTTTACAAACTTTGTGTGTGAGCAAAGAGACGGCATGTCGGGGCACTCGAGAGTGGATATTAAAACAGATTTGGCTTAAGAGCTTAGGGTTGTCTATCTTTGCATTCAAAAGTTTGTATAGGAATATCAAGTCATGTACTTTACGCCTATTTGATAATGATCTTATTTTAAAAGTTTTTAGTCTCGTACTATAGGGTAGCCTCTTATCACCTCCAATGGAATAAAATTTTGTAAATCGGCGTTGGATACTCTCTAGCCTATCCTTGTATATTTGATAGTTAGGATTCCAAATGACAGTGCCATACTCGAGTTTGCTTCTAATAAAGGTGGTATACAGAAGTTTTTTAGTATGAAGTTGTTTAAATGATTTGGAATTTCTGAATATAAAACCTAACATCCTGCGAGCAGATCGACATATTTGTTCAATATGGTGTTGAAACCGTAGTTTAGCATCAAATGTGATACCCAAATCGCGAACAAATTCATTTTCCTGAATCGAGTTTTTGTGGATGGTATATTTGGAATCGATCCTGACAAGATTTCTAGAAAATCGAATAAAAGAACATTTATCGGGATTTAAAATCATACCATTAAACGCGCACCATTCAACTATTCGATTGAGATCTTCCTGTAGTAGTAAAGCATCGTTATGATCTCGTATTTGTTTTGCAATTTTAAGGTCGTCCGCAAAAATAAAACACTTAGAGTTCTTGATAATATTACTAATGTCATTAATGAAGATGTTAAACAGGAGTGGCCCTAGTATGGAACCCTGTGGGACACCTGATGTTGCAGAAAATGTTTTTGACGAATAACCCTTAATTACCACATAAGAAGATCTACCATGAAGATATGACGATAACCAATCCACAAGTGCTCCTCCAAAACCAAAAGATGAAAGTTTGGATATGAGAAGCTCATGATTCACCTTATCAAAAGCTTTTGAAAAATCTGTGTAAATAGTATCGACTTGCACACGAGAATCTACAGATTCGGACACATAAGTTAGAAAATTAGATAGATTTGTTATTGTGGAGCGACCTCGGATAAAACCATGCTGGTTATCTGAGAGTAAATGTTGAACATGGTAAAATAATATAGGCTGTAATAAAGACTCAAAGGTTTTCGCAAAAACCGATAATATAGAGATTGGTCTATAGTTTGTTATTTTCTCTCGATCACCACTCTTGTAAATAGGTACAATTCTTGCAATTTTCCAGACATCTGGAAAAACACCTGTCTGCAATGATTTGTTATAAATGATGTTGATAGGCAGTGAAAGAGAATTAGCGCATTTAACAATTAACAATGGTGGGATATTGTCGGGACCGAGACCTTTCTTTGTATCTAAACTTTTTAGTTTCCGCATAACTTCCTTTATAGTAATATAGATGCAACAAAGGTTATTGCCTGAAGCTGCTTGTGTGACAAACTTTTGACAAGGAGGATCGTTACTGTATACTGAAGCAAAGAATTCAGCAAACATGTTACAAGCATCATAAGCATCTGAACCTATTTTGTCACGGAAAACCATTTTACACGGATAGGTATTTGGAGATTGTCTGATATTTTTTAAGTGTGTCCAAAAATATTTAGGGTTTTTTGCTAAGTTAAATTCTATAGTTTCTATGTACCTATTATAACAACTCTTAATTAAGTAATGACATTTCTCTCTTAATAATTCGAATTAGTGTTTATCTAGAGGATTGTTGTGTTTTTTAATTTTTAACCGATATTTGTTTTTTTGTTTTAACATAGAAATAAGTTTACCATTGTACCAAACAGGAAAATTTTGGCATTTTTGTTTACTTTTTGGCACATGTTTTTCAATAATGGAATTTAAAATATCGTAAAAAATTTTTACCATGGCGTTGACATTATCACAGTTTTCGAATAGTTCTAACCATGGCGTGTTATTTAGATCCTCATTTATAGCTTCGAAGTCTGCTTTGTAAAAATTGTGCTTTTCTATCGTCTGTTCAAAAAGAACATCTGTTTTATCAACTTTTAGCAATATAATTAGGGGAGGGTGATGATTATCAACAACGGTAATAGGATTTGGACTTTTGTCGACTGCAAGAGGCATAGAATTAGATAGTGTCAAGTCTAGTAATCTATCATTCATATTAAATATGGAGTTGTATTGATGGAGGTGTTGTTCTTCCATAAAATCCAAAAAGGTTGTTTCAAGAGTGCAACTACAAGAGGGAGATAAATAGTGAACATCAGGAATCTTGGACCAAGATATACCTCTCATGTTAAAATCGCCAACTAGAAGGACATGCTCAGATTCATTCATTACGTTAGACGTGTGTGACAGAAAATATTCAAGATCTTTTTTTTTTATTGGTGGTGGTAGGTATACTGAACAGATAGCAACACGACTCATTTTATTGCGTACGATTATGTCTATGGTTACCCATAAATCTTCACAGCTACTTTCCCACTGAGATATACGACAGGATTTTAAATTGGTTTTGACTGCTATAAGGACACCTCCTCCGTTTTTTATTTCATTTGTATCATTTTGTTCTCTGTCTCTCCTATACACCGTGTAGCGATTATCTATAAACTCGTTGTCATATACACTACTATTAAGCCAAGTCTCGGTGAATATGATAACGTCATAATCGTTGTTTAGAATATTCAGTTTAACGTCGCGAGTTTTGCTGCGAATGCCTCGAACATTTTGATAATATATTTTTAAAGTATGCATTTTTAACAGTATATTACGAGAAAAAATATATTATAAAAAAAAATATAACAATAAAAAGCTTAAAATTTAGAAACTTGCGTTTGTAATTGTTCCAACTGGTCAATGTTACGTATTAATATATGTTCGGTATTTTCTGCTTTCCTCAAAAATACACGTCCATTCTTTACCCACACAAATTTATAATCCAATTTTTTGGCTGCCTCTCTGGTCGCAGCCTGCAATTTTTTCTGCATTGGTGTTAAATGCTCGACTACGTAGATTGGTTTCTTTTCTCCGCCTATTCCCACATGACCTGTATTAAGCTTGTCATCTTTGTTTTTATTGTTAAATTTAAAGACTCCTGATAAAAATGTGTCGCGAATACGAGGGCTAGAGAACTTAACGATAATTGACCTAGGACGTGTATTCTCCCGGTTTGGCTATTCTGGTGCATTTGTGTATATCTGCATCTGATATGCTACTTCCTGTTGTTTTTGCAATTTGATGGATGAGATTGGGTAGATTTTCCGTTTTAAATTCAGGAACACACTGTATTTCTACATTATTCACTCTAGAATTTTGCTCCATGACGTCTAACCTGCTGCCAATGTCCTTGACAATTAATTTCAGGTGCTCATTCTCTTCCCGTAGGTTCCTGACTTGTATGCAATTTTCCCTTAGTTCCTCTTTAAAATCCTCATATTGATTGTTCAAAAAGCGCACGGAGTCCTTTATGTCACTGATTTCTTTAAACATTTCTTTTGTTTTGGTTTCAATGATTTTCGTAATATTTTTTTCCATACTTGTTAAAAGTTTTTCCATTTCTTCGTGTATACATTGTTTGACATTATCGAGGGTTAACAATTCCAGACTTTCAGTATCTGTAGCAGGCTGGATGCGTCTAAACGTAACATTAGACATGCCACTAGCTCCATGCGAAACCTCAGCTGCGCCGCGCACCGGAGTATTAGAATTGTCTCCCTTGGGTTGCTTAGATTTGCAGGACGGGCACACCCAACTAGCAAGAACTTCTGCGGAGAGCTCCTTAAACTTTTTGTGACTTGTAAAAACGCATTTAAAATGGTATTTAAGTCCACATTTGGAGCATTTAAGTTGATCGGCATTTGTCAGATCACGAGAACATCCAGCACATTCTTTAAGAGATATTTTCGTATTCATTTTATTTTTCCTGATACAGTTTTTTTACAAATATAAAAGTTTGTAATATGAACTCAAACTATTAACTAATCAGGAGTTAAATGCAATGCATACAACGCTGCTGTGACGTAGATGCGAGGCGACCGCGAGTTGTCGTAGGTCAAGATATTAGAATGACAAACATTTTTCAAGTAATTAAAATTGATATTACTCACGATCCACTGGGCCGATATTTGTAAATTAAACACGAATCACTAGTTAGTTTTAAGCACTTTAAGATGAAATAAATTTGTATATAAGATGGACTTTGTAAATAACTTTTTAAACAAAAACAATACAAGATGCTAAAAAGCGATTGTTATCGTACGAACGTTCGTGGGTATGTGATACATAAATAAATAAATAAATAAATGAAATTCCAGGTAATTCATTTTTATGATACATAAATAAATAAATGAAATTCCAGGTAATTCATTTTTATGATACATAAATAAATAAATAAATAAATGAAATTCCAGGTAATTCATTTTTATGACACAAATAAATAAATAAATGAAATTCCAGGTTATTCATTTTTATATATATCATCCTGTCCTTATCCCACTCTAAGTGGGGTCGGCACAACATGTTTTTCTCTTCCATTCTGTCCTATCTTTCGTCAACTCTGGCGCCACTCCTTTTATATGCATATCATACTTCCCACAATCCAACCATCCCTTTTTAGGCCTCCCTCTAGGCACATATCCATCCACATTAGGTGGATCCACACAGGTAATTCCTTTTTATGATACATAAATAAATAAATAAATGAAATTCCAGGTAATTCATTTTTATGATACATAAATACATAAATAAATGAAATTCCAGGCAATTCAACGTCGGCCATATTGGAAGGTTGCGCGCGGATCCACCTTCTGAACTGGGGCGAGACGTATATAACGACGGCCCCGTACGCGCACTGCAAAGGTATCGTGATAGGAACACTTAGCATGGAGTTGGGAGGCAAGGTTAGTATTACGACATTTAACTATATAGTTTTAAGCTAGCTCTGCCCGCGGCTTGACCTGCGCCGAAATCAGTATGTCGCATACTTTTTGCTAAGTCAATCTCTTTATCATCATTGGAGCCTGGACGATTTCAGCCATCCAGCCCATTCTCCAGGGCTGGGTTGCCAGAAGGCATGGGGTCCTCACCTTCCGCCTGACACAGGTGCTTTCCGGACATGGTTGCTTTGGGAGGTATCTGTGGCGGGTGGCTCAGTGCGAAGCGACTGGTGAGTGCCACGAATGCGGCGCCGAGTTTGACACGGCGCTGCACACGCTCGCGGACTGTCCAGCTTGGGCGGTTCAGCGGGCAGAACTCGTGGCACAGGTGGGGCACGATCTCTCCCTGCCCACTGTGGTACGTGCCATGGTGGACAGGGAGGAATCGTGGGCTGCGATGGCCTCTTTCTGCGAGGATGTTATCTCGCGGAAGGAGGCGGCGGGTTGGGTCCGTGAAGTCGAGTCCTTGGATCCGATCCGCCGCAGGCGAGTGGGGCGCAGACGACTCGCTGAAGCCCGTCGTCTAACCTAACCTAACGGGGACCTCTGGGCGTTCCGAACGGGGTTTTATCGGACGCCCATCGAAAATGTCCCCGCGGCGGTCGATGCATCTGGTGCTCCCGATGCATCGTCTAGCGGAGGGAGGGGCCACTGTTAGAGAGGCCCCGACCCAGACGTGGCGCACTCTGGGGTACAGAGTTGCTGCTGGCGGGGATGGGGGTAATGTCTTCATAGGTACCCTATACCCGTCACCAGCAGCGTGGAGCACACAGGTTATTTTAGTCGGTACGAGTCTGACATAACCGTCGCCTGCCCCCGTCGGGTGGCGTTACCCATAAGGGGTTTTTTCCTGTTAAAAAAAAAATGTTATAAACATGTTGTCACATGATTTGACTACGTATTTTACCGGCCGACTAGAAATTCTCGTTTTATTCTTGTTTTTGGGCACTAAAAAAACTAAGAAAGTAGGAATAGATACCAACTCATAATTTGAGCTGTTAAATGCAAAGCTGTGGGACCCTAATTATAAGCGCGAACCCAAAAAGGTTCGATTCCCACATGTCACCCAGCGCTTTTTAATTTTTTTTTATTGCATTTTTTGTATCTTTAAAAAAATTACCGAGTCACTTTATTATAATTAATAATTTATGTATAATTTTTTTTTAATTAAACAAAAAATATTAAAAAAAGAAAAATATTTGTAATAATTAAATAATTGGTTATTTGGATAAAAAAATAATACGCCCCCGGGTGGGCTCGAACCACCAACCTTTCGGTTAACAGCCGAACGCGCTAGCCGATTGCGCCACGGAGGCGATGGGAGGGGACGCGAATATATGTTACTTATTTTTGTATATATTCCAAACCGTCAGTAGAGTTGGCGATATTACAAGTTTATTTGAATAAAGAATTCGAATTTGTAATTTAAAGAAACTAGTACCTGGTAATTCTATAAAAGATATTAAAAAAATGCAACAAAAAAAAAAGAAAGAAGGCGCCGATGATATATAGAATTCGAACTCAGGTTTTGGACTATTTCGGTTACCCAGCCCGTTACACATCGGCTATTGCAATATTACGTTTGACAACTAAAAAAATTCTTGCTTTCAATTCTAGATTATACCACTTTTTTAAAGCCCCAAAAGCAGGAATAAAACGAGATTTTTTTAAAATAAAATCTAGATAGATCGATTTTCTCCCCCAAAATCCCCTACATGCTGAATTTCAGGAAAATCATTTCGAGTTTTAGAAAATATATCACTACATATTATAAAACAAAGTCGCATTCTTTGTTTGTCCATATATCCATATGTATGCATAAAACTTTAAAACTACGCAACAGATTTAGATGCGGTTTTTTTTAATAGATATAGTGATTCCAGAGGAAGGTTTGTACGTATAATAACATTTAATACGGAGTAGAGAAATACTGTAATTTTTGAGGTTTCTGTAAATAATTACATTTTTTTCCGCTCACATTGCAAACGCTGGCTAAACCCTACGAGATTTATCAAAATAATGTACTAAGTATTTGTACACCTTGAAAAGGTCTACAGAAAAGTCGGCGATGGTATATGTCTATCTCTTATGGATAACCCACTATAGCATTTTTTGTCATTTACTTTTTACGAAAAATAATGTCTTATTTTTGAAGCAATTTTTATACAACACAGCATTAATCCTTATCCAATTAGGTACCTTAAATAAATAGTTGATTTAATATAGATCAATATGGCCGTTTACAGCATGTAATTTAAGTGAACATTTTCGGAGATATTACAGATTTAAAATGCCGTGAGGACGCCGCGCTTCGCCCTATAACACTTCGACTTTAGCAGCTATGTCGTTATATAAAGCATATTACAAAATTAAAGATTATTTGGATGATAAAAAAGCCTGGATTTGAAAATCCTTTCAGCTTCATACATGACTGCGGTTTAATAATGTAAAATTTAACATGTTCAAAAGATTGACCGCCTAGTTTCTTTCTGGTTCTCGGTAAGAGCAACATTCCGAACCAGTTGTAGCTTCATTAATCATATTGACCTTTGACGATTCAAAATTGCTTAAAAGAGCTTATTTGAATAAAGATATTTAGATTTGATTTAGACCAATCTCATTTCTTACCGAGACGTAAAGAGCGACTAAGGTTAGTTGACCCGCAGTTTGGTATCTGGTTAAGTAGAATAGACCACCCTCTTCATTACCGAGGTGTCGTAAAATACGACTGAGGTAAGTTGACGTCAGGCAGGCGGCCGGTCGTAAGAACGCAGCCAAATCATGTGACAGCATGTTTATAACATGTTGTGCCGACCCCACTTAGAGTGGGATAAGGGCAGGAAGATGGCGTTACTTAATATTTACTTTATCTTTTCAGATACACGTTATATGCCAAGAGACCGGCTATCAAGCCGATGTAGAATTTAAGTTAAGGGTAAGATAAAATTTTTTTTTTATAAATTCCCGTCAAATAGCTCTCAGTATTTGCCGGTTCCCGCGGGAACTTTGAAATTAAAAATTTAAAAATTATTTTTTTTCAATATTTTCTTTTTGCAAAGATTACGCCGTGTGGTATCCGGCTGAATAGAATAGTACCACAATCATTTCTTACCGAGGTGTCGTAAAAGGCGACTAAGGTAAGTTGATCCACCGTGTGGTATCCGGTTTAGTAGAATAGACCACCCTCTTTCTTACCAAAATGTAAAATACGACTATGGTAAGTTGTTGTCAGGCCGGTCGTAAAATACGTGGCCAAATCATTTGACAACATGTTTATAGCATGTTGTGCAGACCCCACTTAGAGTGGGATAAGGGCAGGTGAATGATGATTAAATATTGCATAATATTGCATTTATAAAATCAATATATCTGGCAGTTAAAGATTAAAACAGTTATAGGAATTTCATAATGCTATTATCACTATTACAAGCTACCTTCCTTGATAAACTCTCATATTAGAACCTAAAAGTGTCTTTATAAATTCAAATTCAAATTCAAAATATTCTTTATTCAAACAAACTTGTAAACAAGTGCTTTTGAATCGTCAACTGTACTGCTGGTTCGGAAAGCTGTTCCTACCGAGAAGAGCCAGCAAGAAACTCGGCGGTTGCTGTTTTAAAAATATAATTCTTAATACTATTTACATTAAGTCGTTACTGTCTTGTACAGGTTCAAAGAGAGCTATTTCCACACATTCTTATCTTCTAAATAATCTTCAAGAGTATAGTAGGCTTTCTGTATCAGCCTCTTTTAACAGTGTTTTTAAACTGCTGTAATGGCACAGCTGAAATTGATTGCGGAATTTTATTATAGAATCTTATACCAATTATATTATATTCAGGTGACCTATCTATTTAATAACTTGGGGCATTTGTCTACAAAATATAGTATACTAGCGGCATACCCCTGCTTCGCACGGGTATAAAATATATAGTCCATGTCACTCGGTGAAAAAAAAAAAAAAAAATCGATCCGTTAGTTTTGCCGACCCCACTTAGAGTGGGATAAGGTCAGGGAGATGATGATTCTCTTTTTGTAAAGATTATATTATATACACATTGTAGGATAAAACCAATGTATCCAAACTACACATTTAAATCCAATTTCACAAACAGCGCATCTGTTATTATTTATTGGCAGTTGTCCACTTTAATAAGCCTTTATTGTAATTTATTATTAATTTTCAAAAAAGCCAACTTTCAAATAGTAAGATCAAATCAAATCAAAATAATCTTTATTCAAATAAGCTCTTTCAAGCACTTTTGAATCGTCAAGGATCAACATGATTAATGAAGCTATAACTGGTTCGGAATATTGTTCTTACCGAGAACAACCAGAAACTAACTGCTGGACTTTGGATTTTTGAACCCGCCCGGTGACGCTGTAAAAGCCGTTAGGGCTAACAGCATATAGACAATTCGAAAAAAAAAAATGGATTTTTGAGTTATTTATTATAACAGGTCCGTCCAAGGCGTGGGTGATCGACCGCGTGACCGCTTGCCTTCAACTTGTCCCTGAACAAGTCTTTCCATAGAGTGTTCGTTTCGAACAATATGGCCAAAGTATTTGAGGATTCTTATCTGCACCGTCGCAGATAATCTCGTTTTGATTTTGAGATCCTCCAGTAGTTTCAATATACTACATTTATATATTTATATTCAACGAAATCGCACAATTTTGGTAATAAAATTAGCGTTTTAAAATTTCTTCATTCCACAGTCTTTTCTCGGCGGCGCTGATCAGACTAATGCAATTTCTGGAAGAATCAAAAAAGGCAAGGATACCATTGCCTCTGTGGAGGGTTATTGGGACGGGAGAATTGATATCAAAGACAAGAAGACCGGAGTGAGTTGTATCATGATATATTTTAAACATTAGATTTCGAGAGTAATTTGGTCCCTTATTAGTGACTGGCACTTATGTAATGTACTAGCGGCATGCCCCTGCTTCTCACGGGTATAAAATATATAGCCCATGTCACTCAGTGAAAAAGATGATTGAAATCGATCCAGTAGTTTTGATTTATTCATTACTGCCCGTGGCCCGTAAGCGTTAAATTTGGAGAAAAGCAATTCCCCTCTCCCTATACCAAGAAGATTTCCTGCTATATCTAATATCTAAATTCATATACTATATATAATATTCACAGCTTTCTTGTCATTAGACAATACAAACATGTTTTCTTTAGAGGTTACTCTTGAAAGAGCGACATATAACTGCTAAATTCGAAGTGTTATAGGGCGAAGCGCGGCCCCCTCGCGGCATATAACATCTGTAATATCTTCGAAAATGTACATTTAAATTACATGCTGTAAACGGCCATATTGATCTATATTAAATTAACAATTTATTTAAGGTATCTAATTGGATAAGGATTAATGCTGTATTGTATAAAAATTGCTTCAAAAATAAGGCATTATTTTTCGTAAAAAGTAAATGACAAAAAATGCTATTGTGGGTTATCCATAAGAGATAGACATATACCATCGCGGAGTTTTCTGTAGACCTTTTCAAGGTGTACAAATACTTAGTACATCATTTTGATAAATCTCGTAGGGTTCAGCCTGCGTTTGCAATGTAAGCGGAATTTTTTTTTAATTATTTATGACATTACATTGGAAACATCAAAAATTACAGTATTTCTCTACTCCTATTTGATTGTGTTCCCAGGAAGAGACCAGTCTATTGGACGTGGCGGTGTTGAAGGAGCAACGCCTTCCACGGTACCTGATGAAGCTGGACCGGCAGCAGGAGTGGGAGTCTCAACGGCTCTGGCTGAAGGTGTCAGAAGCCATCCATCACGAAGACCAGGTAATGATGGATGAATATTTCTAGTTCAAACTTGTGTTCGAAAGCAAAATAAATGGTGGGGGTTGAACTAATTATTATATAACTATAAAGTAAAGTAAAAGTAAGGGCAATAGTAATTGACCGTTTTGTATGAAATTTTAAATAATAAGCGTTTTGTTTGTTGCAACTAATGAAAAAAATATTAATTAATAATATGAAATATTCATAGCCGAGTGGTATCCGGCTGAGTAGAAAAGACCAATCTCATTTCTTACCGAGGTGTCGTAAAATACGACAGAGTTAAGTTGACGTCAGGCAGGCGGCCGGTCGTAAAAACGCAGCCAAATCACGTGACAGAATGTTTATAACATGTTGTGCCGACCCCACTTAGAGTGGGATAAGGGCAGGAAGACGATGATGTTTCTAGTACAAGCTTATTGTGTTTGGAGGCAAAATAAATGGTGGGGGTTGAACTAATTACTATATAACTATACTTGATTGAGTGATGCGTTGCTTTGCGTTGGCTCTTCTCGTTAGGAACAGCTTTCCGAACCAGCAGTAGAGTTGACGATTCAAAAGCACTTGTTTACAAGTTTATTTGAATATTTTGAAAGAATATTTTGAATTTGAAATGAATTCAAAAATAACTATATTCTGTTAATTCCATCATCCAATTTATAGAAATAGGCGTTACTTTGCGGTGATAGTACAATTTTTTTTTTGCCACAATAAGTATATCCTATTGCCCTTATCCCACTCTAAGTGGGGTCGACACAATATGTTATAAACATGCTGTAACATGATTTGGCTGTGTTTTTACGACCGGCCGCCTGCCTGACGTCAACTTACCTAAGTCGTATTTTACGACACCTCGGTATGAAGGAGGGTGGTCTATTCTACTAAACCGGACACCAAACGGTGGGTCAACTTACCTTCGTCGCCAATTACGACACCTCGGTAAGAAATGAATGATTATAATTCTAAATAAAATGACTAACCGTTTTCATATCCGAAGCATGCAGGATTCGTAAAACACTTGCACCTCCACCACCTAATACACAAGCACTACACACGTTCACTATCACAAACTCAACAATCATTTCACCCCGCAACCGAAGCATCATCGTCTTACTTCTCATTCTTTTTTTAATTTGAAAATGTTTAAAATGTCGACCGCCGAGTTTCTTTCTGGTTCTTCTCGGTAAGAGCAACATTCCGAACCAGTTGTAGCTTCATTAATCATATTGATCTTGACGATTCAAATGTGGTTGAAAGAGCTTATTTGAATGAAGATTATTTTGATTTGATTTGATTTTACGCTTCGAAATTTCAGATAGTAGCAACCGAACAGAAGACTATAATAGAAGAAGCGCAACGCGCCCGGGCTAGGAACCTCATATCCCCCTGGATGCCCAGACTGTTCCATCGGGATACGAGGGCCATTCCTCCTGAAGGTATATTTAAATCCATACTAATATTATATATTAGCTCTACGCGAGGCCTCCCCACGTGAAAATCCATGTGTCACAAATCAGTGTGTCACAAATAAATCAGTGTGTCACAAATAAATCTATGTGTCACAAATAAATGAGTGTCACAAATAAATCTATGTGTCAAAAATAAATCAGTGTGTCACAAATAAATCAATGTGTCACAAATAAATCAGTGTATCAAATAAATCAATTTTTCACAATTAAATCAGTGTGTCACAAATAAATCGATGCCTCACAAATAAATCTATGTGTCACAAATAAATCAGCGTATCACAAATAAATCAATATGTAACAAATAAATCAGTGTGCCACAAATAAATCAATATGTAACAAATAAATCAGTGTGTCACAAATAAATCAGCGTTTCACAAATAAATCAGTGTGTCACAAATAAATCAGTGTATCAAATAAATCAATTTTTCACAAATAAATCAGTGTGTCACAAATAAATCAATTTGCCACAAATAAATCAGTGTGTCACAAATAAATCAGTAGTGTCACAAATAAATCAGTGTTTCTCAAATAAATCAGTAGTGTCACAAATAAATCAGTGTTCCACAAATACATCAGTAGTGTCACAAATAAATAAGTGTTTCACAAATAAATCAGTAGTGTCACAAATAAATCAGTGTTTCACAAATAAATCAGTAGTGTCACAAATAAATCAGTGTTTCACAAATAAATCAGTAGTGTCACAAATAAATCAGTGTTCCACAAATACATCAGTAGTGTCACAAATAAATAAGTGTTTCACAAATAAATCAGTAGTGTCACAAATAAGTCAGTGTTTCACAAATAAATAAGTGTGTCTCAAATAAATCAGCGTGTCACAAATAAATCAATGTGTCACGAATAAATCAATTTGTCACAAATAAATTAATGTGTCACAAATAAATCTATGATCTAATCATAAATAATACTTTGGGGACGGACGACCGTGTGTGTAATTGTCATATTTATTTAAGGAAAGTCAAAAACAATTGTTGCTTTCGTCAAATGAAATTTAGTATTTATATTGACGTATTTCTTTTGCAGGAATCACCGATCAAGGATGGAAATATAATCATACGAATACTAGGTAAGCGTTACTTTCATAATTTGCTATTCCTACAGGTAAAATGTTTACTTATACTACCGTGTGGTATCCGGCTGAGTGGAATAGACCAACCTCATTTCTTACCGAGGTGTCGTAAAAGCCACTAAGGTAAGTCGATTCGCCGTGTGGTATCCGGTTTAGTAGAATAGACCAGTCTCTTTCTTTTTGAGGGTCGTAAAATACGACTTAGGTATGTTGACGTCATGTAGATGGCCGGTCGTAAAAACGCAAGCAAATCATCTGATGACATGTTTTTAACATGCTGTGTCGACCCCACCTAGTCGGATAAGGGCAGGAGGATGATGACTTTAGGCTAACCGTTTAACTTAGTCCCCGCGTGCGGTTTACAAGGTCGCAGAGGTCACCTCTTGTACATCACACTACGAGCGCTCGCCGCCCGCACTTTACCTCAGTACCCGTTCTCGCGCTACTTCCGCCTTTGTACCACGCGAGGACTAAGTTAAACGGTTAGCCTATAATTATATACTATATCGTTTGCTCCAGTTCTTCAACGCGAGAAACACTTAACGCCTTGTGCTTGTAAAGATCGTTTTTTTGCGAGGCCATATCTATAATAGAAAATTATATTATAATAATGATAATTTATAGAATTAGGCGTTACTTTGCGGAGATCCATAATACAAAGTAATAATAAAATTATTTTGCTATAATCCGCGATGAAGTAAAATAGAAAATATATATAATGCTAAATGTAGAGTGGACAATCGGTTATCATACCTGATACATGCAGGTTTGAATCCTGCATGTATCAGGTATGATACTTCATTGCGGATTATAGCAAAATAATTTTATTATTACTTTTGTATTATAATAATGATTTATAGAAGCAGGCGTTCAGTCCGGAATTCCATAGCAAAGAATTTATAATTTAAGTTATTTGCTGTAATCCGCGTTTGTTAAGAGAATATATGTAATGCTAAGTGTATGATGCAGGCAACTTTCACCTTATACATGCTGGACAAGTCACCACACGTATCACAAGACGCCGCTAACACTAACACTACACACACTCACTACCACAACCTATACGATCGTTTCGCCCCGAAACCGAATCGCCCCCAAAATAAGTAACATAATACTTGTGTTATGGACAGACAACTGGTGAATATATACTTATATATTTTTTAAATACATACTTAAATATAAATATACACCCAGACTCAAATACCAAATTCGATATTTCTCCTTTATACCCTTTATAGAAACCGAAAACATTGGGTAGTCTCCATGAACAAAATCGTAATGCCAATATTAATACTATTGTTTTGCTATAATCCGCGATAAAAATCGCGCGATAGGATCATCTAATCGGAGATTATGGCAAAATAATACTATGGCTATATTACCTTTTTATTATGGACTTTGGCAAAGTAACGCCTAATTCTATAAATTATTTAATGTGATACTTCTAAGTTCAAATTCGGTTTTCATCGGAAGTGATGGTATTGGTGTGTATGTGCAATGCCAACTGTGGGATATTAACATTGTGTTGTCGCCAATGACTTCCGCTTTGTATTTTATAGCAACACAGTCATGAAAGAAGAGTATCGCGTTTTTTTTACTAAAATGGTGGCAACACTGTGACGTTGTTGTTTACGGTGGAGTCTTCCTATTGATAAAACGTTTCAGTGACAGTCAGTCTTTGTTTGTCATTCAAGAGAAGTGCATCTCGGAACGGGAATTGTGGTATTCCTATTATATCGTGTTATTGTATATAGTGTGCGCTAACAAACAAGACTGCGGTTTAATAAAATTGAAAATACAAAAGTAATAATAAAATTATTTTGCTATAATCCGCCATGAAGTAAAATAGAATATATAATGCTGTGTAAATGTAGTGTGCGCTAACAATTGTTTTTCATTGTTAGCCCCTGGCAGCCGGAAGAGATAATAGAGTATGAGGATGACTTCGTAATAACTTCCGCTAAGAGTGTTGGGTCGCGCGCTTCCGGCGAGAGTCGCATCAGGGAGCTCGCGCAAAGGAGCGACACTGATAGCCACGACGAGCTCGCCAGGCGGTCGAAGACGTCCACGTGAGTATCGCTTCAACGAGCGACTATTTAAAATAAATCGCTTAGCCGCGCGACTTTAGCGTATCAAAGTGTTTTAATGATTTCTCCATGTTTTCTAAGAACTGCATGTATCGCTAGGACAAAATACTTTAAAATAAATCGCCCAATCGCGCGAATTTACATCTACTTGCGAGATTCCACTGATTCCATTATAAACTTAAAAAACTCCCAAGTATAATAAATAATCGCCATTGAAAAAATTAATATTTTAATAAATAATTTTGACGAATCGAAGAGATTTTAATAATTTCTCCAGGTGTTTTAAGAATTTCACGTAAATATTGCCTGAATCGCGACTTTAAAATATAAATCGCTTGGTCGTACTACTTAACACAATCGAAGAGATTTTAATGATTTCTACAGGTGTCCTAAGACTTGTACGTTAATCACACGCTTAATCGCGTGACTTTACGAAATCGTCACATAATTATATATCCTCCTTCCCTTATCCCACTCTAAGTGGGGTCGGCACAACATGTTATAAACATGCTGTAACATGATTTGGCTGCTTTTTACGACCGGCCGCCTGCCTGACGTCAACTTGCCTTAGTCGTTTTTTACGACACCTCGGTAAGAAGTGAGGTTGGTCTATTCTACTCAGCCGGATACCACACGGCGGGTCGACTTACCTTATTCGCCTTTTACGACACCTCGGTAAGAAATGAGGGTGGTACTATTCTACTTAGCCGGATACCACACGGCTAGAAATCGTCACATAATTATATATCAGAAATTCTAACAATTTCGTCAGACACTCGAAGAGCTTGAAAATTCTATTAATTTTTAACATATTTACGGTGTTGTTAGAGCTACACGTAAGTTTCGCTCGAACGTGCGACTTTTTGAAATAAATCGCTAAGTCGCGTGACTAAACATTGCATCTTCGGTGAAATTGTTTAGTGATGAAATACAATATAAAATATATCCCGGACGTAGCGTAACTAGGCACTTGGATCTTTTAAACTATTAATTATTTTATTAAGATAAATTTGTAACATGTTAATGGCAGTATTTAGGTATGTATTGAAGGGTAGGGATGTGAAATAATCGTATTTTTTTTAAATAATCGATTTTAAAAATCGGTTTATTTTAAAGGGGAAAAAATTGATTATTTAATAATCGTTTTTTTACTCTATGTCACAGTGAAGGGGAGAGCGCCCACAGATTATTATAGAAATTAAAATTATAGGTGTCATTGCTATAAATTAAGTGCAGGCGTCCATACTTTTAACAAGAAGGTGCGATAAAAGTAAACCTGTGACCAATAAAAGAGACCCTTTGGTTAGGGTCAAGCGTTCTAACCGTTAGGCTATCACGTTTTCAAGTATCAAGTCAAAATTTCAGACGAACTCTGAAGCAGACGCTCTTCGCAATCGACGCTTCGCTTCGGGAGCAGACTTTGGCCATCGAGCGCCTGTCCAAAACTGTTGAGGTCCTCAGCGAGGGCCAAAGGGCGGCTGCCTACAGACCCCAAAACGTGGGCAGGGTGCCCACTTCGTCCCACTCGTGGGACCTCTTCGGCGGGTTCGTGCTCGCTATGGTGTTGCAAGCGTTACTAAATTGGATTTTCTACCACAAAGACTGAGTGTTGCCAGTTTTGGTTTTTCTACCATTTGATAAATGCTAACATCGACCAAAATTAGTTTTATTAAACGGTACGTATGTCTGTCTGTATGTAGGACTGGTTTTTTCGTGATTTCGAAAATTTTTCGTTTTTTAACGGCATTCTGAAGAATTAATAAAATTAGGGAAAGAATGGTATTCACCTCTGTCCACGCTCAATATTACGCAAGTAAAAAAAGTTATGATACAATTATTTTGCTAAAATTCACTATAAAAAAGCTGTGATAGCTCATTGATGTTACAGTGCAGTTTTTTCGAGGGAGGGGGTCAAAAAAAGGGGGGCGAGAGGGGGATAGGAACCAATAAGTTCTTCTATTAAAACTTGTGTCTAATTGATAATTGCGACGCTTTTCAATGAAGGAAAATATCATAAGGAAACCTGTATATCTCTAGAGAATTCTGACGATATGTATGTATATAACGGATAGAGGAGGCCTATGCCCAGTAGTGGGATAGTAACAGGCCGTTACTCTTTTTAACTCGAGCCTAATTCTGAATTCGGTCAGTTTAATACTAAGCGTGCGATATATTCTTAAAATTGTTATACATGCATATTAATGTATTAATGGATTATTAGTAAAGTAATAAATCAACTTTTACATACAGACAGACAGTCAGACCGTATCTTGCCTATGCTTTCCACGTATGTTATATAGATAATATAATTTTGGAAGTGAAAACTTCTTTAGTACCGTTGTGCACTTTTTGTGATGGGTAAAAAATGTTATAGAACACCTGAATTGATTGAAAATTCGTAAGACGGAGGAAGAGTAGACCGCTGGCGTGGAGTAGGGGAGGAAAAATGAAAATTGTTTAACTCTCGTCAAGTCACGTGACCTGATAGAAAATTTGTAACGGAGGGGGAGTAGACAGCCGGTGTGACCTAGGAGAGGAAAGAAATGTTAAACTCTCGTCAAGTCACGTGACCTGATCGAAAATTCGTAAGACGGAGGGAGAGTAGACAGCCGACGTGGCGTAGGAGAGAAATAAATAAAAAAATGTTAATCTCTCGTCAGGACACGTGACCTGATAGGAATTCGTAAGGCGGAGAGAGTAGACAGCGGGTGTGGCGTAGGAGAGGAAAAAATGTTAAACTCTCGTCAAGTCACGTGACCTGATAGAAAATTCGTAAGTCGGAGGGAGAGCAGACCGCCGGTGCGGAGTAGGAGAGGTAAAATAAAAATTGTTAAACTCACGTCAGATCACTTGACCTGATCGAAAATTCGTAAGACGGTGGAAGAGTAGACCTCTGGCGCGGAGTAGGAGAGGAAAAAATGAAAATTGTTTAACTCGCATCAGTTTAGGGGACCTGATAGAAAATTCGTAAGATGGAGGGAGAGCAGACCGCCGGCGCGGAGTAGAAGAGGAAAAATAAAAATGTTAAATTTGCTTCAGGTCACGTGACCTGATCGATAATTCTTAAGACGGAGGAAGAGTAGACTGCAGTGCGGTCTAGGAGACGAAGCATCCCCCTCTGAAATATATATAATTATTTAAAAAAAAAATAATCGATCGATCGAATCGAATTTAATAAATTAATCGATAATTATCGATAATAATCGATATTATTTCGCAACCGTACATTAATCCCTAACCATTCCAATATATCAAATGCACAACGCTAATATTCAAGTTTTCACTTCATCCAGCACTTCCGGAGTGCGACATGTTTATTTTTTAGCCAACACATGAGCTTGAAAAGTTTAATTAGAATTATAAGTCACTCGAATTGTAATCTCCCAATCATTGTGTCTAAATATAAGTAGATTATGATACTGTTGCATAATAATCTTATAACACGATTGTGTTATAGTATCACACGAGTGTTATAAGACCAAGTTATGTACAGTGTCATACACTACTTTATCTACTCTCATACTATAATACGTAAAACAATATTAATAAAAACCAAACTTTGTTTAAATATTGAAAAGATTTTTAAATGTCAAATGTTAGCGCCAAGGCGCAAACATCGATTGCGCATGCGTGTTGCGTCGCCGCGGACTCGTTCATTGAAACATTTTTTTTTAAGGTAGATGTTCAACCTCCTCGGTCCAGCTGGAGGTTGTATAGGTGGATCGTTATGATTAAAAAGTTATATTATGATACAGGTGTCCATACAAGACCTGTATCGTAATAAAACTTTTTAATTTTTTATTTTTGGCCTGTACGTAATGTTTGTCATAAGAATTTTGGTTTCAGTTTTATAATCTTTGTATTATAGTATCATAGTAGATAATAGTTATATTCGGTCCAATTCTATTACAAAACTAAAACTAAAATTACACTATTGCACTACGACAATATTTTTTTGATGTTTTTATATATATTATTTTTCTGCTATAAAAGAAAAAAAAAATGTCATAATATTTTTTAATTTACTTTATTCAATAATAAATATTATTTTCTGCAACGTAAACTAAATAGTTGACCTTTGTACACATTTTTTTTTATTAATAATGGTTTTTCAAAATATGGTACATTAATAAATGAATAAAATAAATAAATTCACATTCGGATTTTTTTAAATTCAGTATACAGAAGTTACAATAGAATTATTTTGCAGTAATCCGCGTTTGTTAAAAGAAACACATACTTTACATTCACATACTTTAGATATGCAGGACAAATCACGAAACGGCATTACGATTATGTCTTAGATCCTATCCTCCTGATGATTAGGTTCGGAGCGAAACGATCGTAGAGATTGTTGTAGTGAGTGTGTGTGGTGCGTGTGTGGAGTGGAGTGGTATTGGCGGCATTTTGTGATACGTATGGTGAGTTGTCCTGCATGTATAAGGTATATAGGCAAGGATAGTGGTAATTGTTCACTCATGCAAATGTTGTACTAACTTTTAAAGGTGTTTTACACAGATTTAGAGTATATTATCAACAATGTTTTTATTAAATTAAGTATTGTAAAATGCTATTAGTTGGTCTAATAAAATAAAATAAATAAATAAGTATGTGAACGTTGCCTGCTTCATACACTTAGCAATACATATATTCTCTTAACAAACGCGGATTACAGCAAAATAATTTTATTGTAACTTCTGTACTATGGAAATTCGCTTGTTTCTGTAAATCATTTAATTCAGTATAATTTTATTTTTAATATACATAGTTTATTATTGATCAAATATCAAAATAAATGAACACTTGAAGTAAATAAGGCACTAAATACCTAAAAATTAAAATTCGAACTATGCAATTTGGTTCTAAAAGGCTTTTAGAACCAAATTGCATACTTTTAATTTTTAGTTTAAGTACCTATTTACGCTCTGGTAGCCCAGCGGTATCACCGTGCGCCTCTTTCGAGGAGGTCTAGGGTTCAAACCCCGGGCAGGCACCAATGAGTTTTCTAGTAAAACTTATGTGTCTAATTGATAATCGCAATTTATCACACGCTTTTCGGTGAAGGAAAACATCGTGAGGAAACCTGCATATCTCTAGAGAATTCTGGGGAAATGTGTAACCTACCAATCCGCATTGGAGCAGCGTGGTAGGTATTAGCTCCAATCCTTCTCTCAAAAAAAAAATAAAAAACGGAGAGAAGAGGCCTATGCCCAGCAGTGGGAGAATAACAGGCCGTTACTTACTTACTTTTACCTATTTACGTGCCTTATTTATAAAGTGTTCAATTATTTATTTTGTTTCGCACATTTTGGCGTGAATACGCCTCTTTTTAAACTGGTTTCACAGCTCTGGGTCGTTCTTTTGAGCTGTCAAATATAGAAATCCAGTGTTGCCAGCATTAAGCTATTTCTACCATTCGATGGGAACTCGGAGGTATTGTTGTCGAAACTTTTGGTAGTATTCCGTCGAAGCTATACGGTGTTGCCATTTCTTAAGTATTAATTAAACCTAATTTCCTACATTAATGTAGATTATGATTAATTATGGTTATATTCCTATTTTCTGTAATGTTTTTTTCGATATACTTGTGTCATTATTTGTAAATTGCGCATTTAGATAAGATCATTAGATTGTTGATATTTTTGTTGTTTTATCCAGTGAATATATATTTTTTGCCAATTTATGTGTCGTTTTATTTTTAACTAACCTTTACCCGCGATTTCTTCTGTATAAATAAATATAAAAGCGATAATATTTCTCCTTTATTCTTATTCAATAAATAAAACTACAACTCAAAGAATGACACATAAAAATATGACAGCCACAATGCTTTTTCATATTAATCGCCAACTCTATGAAGGAGGTTGTATTAAAAACATGTCGTAACATAAAAATTAAGTATTTCTTATTGAGATATAGCCATGTGGTATCCGGCTGAGTAGAATAGTACCACCCTCTTTTCTTACCGAGGTGTCGTAAAAGACGACTAAGGTAAGTTGGCCCACCGTGTGGTATCCGGTTTAGTAGAATATACCACCCTCTTTCTTACCGAGGTGTCGTAAAATACGACTGAGGTAAGTTGACGTCAGGCAGGCGGCCGGTCGTAAAAAAGCAGCCAAATCATGTGACAGCATGTTTATAACATATTGTGTCGACCCCACTTAGAGTGGGATAAGGGCAGGATGATGATGATGGTCTCTAGTCTATCTGTTCTTGAATAGTAAAAAATCACTTCTTTACTAAACATTTTATTCTAATAAACTTAAGTTTTATATGAACTTATCAGTAAGGGGTTTTATACTGGCCCCAATATTTCCCTTGCGGTCCACTAAACCAATAATTTCTCAAATTTTTAATATCCCTTTCATTCCAGTGATATCTTTTCGGGAAAAAGTGCGACAATCTTCGTCTACCCTCTCTTTTAATTTTGAACATCCTAGACGGCGCTTGCATATACAAAACGACAGGTTTATCGTTCTTCGGCATTCTTATAGGCCTTTGCATCGGTACATCATCGGAAACATCTGAATCACTATTGTCAATCACTTCAAATCTCTTTGCTTTACCTTTTCTTTCTGGTTTTCTTTTAATTTCTTTAGATTCATCGCTGGAAGCGCTTGAATCGCTTTCTGGAAGCGTCCTTAAAATTTTCTTCTTAATATAATCAGCTTTCAAATCTGTGAAGCGTCTGAAATCTTGCGCTTTATTTTTAATTGGTACAAGTTTGAAAATGTATAATTGCTTATTTATTTTCTCATTTTTAGGTAAATCTTTAATTTTACTATTCGTTCTTAATAGATCGTTTATATCTAAGTAATCATGCGAGAATTTAGTTAAACGTTTACCGGAAAAAGATTTTGTTAGATCATTTGTTTTATATTTCTGTTTGTGTAAAATATCATTATGTTTAAAGGAATCTGTATCATATATAGGTTTAATATCAGATATATTTTCATCTATCAATAGTTTAATGCAATTAAGTTTCTTTTTCGCATCAACATTCATAGAAAGACATTCATGTATTTTTACAATAGAGACGCCATTTTGTTTTTCGGAAGCCTTGATTACTTTGGATTTGTTTGCACCGTTTTCATGTTTATTATTAATTCTAACGAAATTAATGTCATCAGGAACTTTAACTTTAACTAATATTTGTGAGAACGCCGAAGTATTGTCAACTGTTAATAAATAAATTGTATTAGTTTATACTATTTTTAAAAATTGAGTGACAGAGCCTGTTTCGGTAATTTTCTTTTAAATAAAAAAAAATGCAATTAAAAAAAGGTAGAAAGGGTGATATCTGGAACTTGAACGTGTGTATTGTCACTTCTTTAGTCTAAGTTAGTTATCCCAAATGAGCTATAACAACTTACAAAGTAAGTAAGTAAGTAAGTAACGGCCTGTTACTATCCCACTGCTGGGCATAGGCCTCCTCTCTCCATTTTTGGAGAGAAGGGTTGGAGCTAAGACCTACCACGCTGCTCCAATGCGGATTGGTAGGTTACACATATCCCTAGAATTTTCTAAAGATATGCAGGTTTCCTCACGATGTTTTCCTTCACCGAAAAGCGTGTGATAAATTGCAATTATCAATTAGACACATAAGTTTTAATAGAAAAACTCAATGGTGTCTGCCCGGGTTTGAACCCGTGATCGTCTTTAGAGATTCACACGGTCGCACCGCTAGGCCATCACAGCTTCGCTAGGCCATCACAGCTTCGCTAGGCCATCACAGCTTCATTCGATAATTTTCTTTTAAATTAAAAAAAATTCAATTAAAAAAAGGTGGAAAGGGTGATATCTGGAACTTGAACGTGTGTCACTTCTTTAGTCTTCGTTAGTTATCCCAAATGAGCTATAACAACTTACAAATGACAGCAAAATTAATCTTTGTAATTAATTAAGTTATTTTACAATTTATAAAAAAATGCAATAGAAAAGAAAGTAAAGGCCTGTGATAAGTGGGACTTGAACCCGTGTATTATCATTTTGTCCGTCAGTTCGCAACTGAGTTATGTTTGTTTTTATACAACCTAGCTATTTTTATCGCCCCCAAGGGTTTTGGGAGGGAGGGAAATCGATCTTGGTAGGTTTGATCAAATAAGAATGTTGTTTTTTATCACTACATATTATAAAACAAAGTCCATATTTCCCTATGTAAGCATAAAACTTTAAAACTACGCAACAGATTTTGATGCGGTTTTTTTAATAGATAGAGTGATGCCAGAGGAAGGTTTGTACGTATAATAACATTCAATACGGAGTAGAGAAATACTGTAATTTTTGAGGTTTCTGTAAATAATTACATTTTTTCCGCTTACATTGCAAACGCAGGCTAAACCCTACGAGATTTATCAAAATGATGTACTAAGTATTTGTACACCTTGAAAAGGTCTACAGAAAACTCCGCGATGGTATATGTCTATCTCTTATGGATAACCCACTATAGCATTTTTTGTCATTTACTTTTTACGAAAAATAACGCCTTATTTTTGAAGCAATTTTTATACAATACAGCATTAATCCTTATCCAATTAAGTACCTTAAATAAATAGTTGATTTAATATAGATCAATATGACCGTTTACAGTATGTAATTTAAGTGAACATTTTCACAGATATTACAGATTTAAAATGCCGTGAGGACGCCGCACTTCGCCCTATAACACTTCGAATCTTTTAAGAGTTTGTTTCAAGACATTCTGTAATTAATTGTAAAAATAAAATATATAGGGAAAAATGTTAAAATAAATACGCAAATATGTACTATATGAATTTAGATATTCAAAGATAGCAGGAAATCTTCTTGGAATAGGGAGAGGGAAATTGTTTTTCTCCAAATTTAACTCTTGCGGGCCACGGGCAGTAATGAATAAATCAAAACTACTGGATCGATTTTAATAATTTTTTTTCACTGAGTGACATGGGCTATATATTTTATACCCGTGCGAAGCAGGGGCAGGCCGCTAGTCATGGATAAAACAACATCATTTTTGGGCACTAAACGGCAATTAACTGTTACAATTTTATGAGAAAGCAAAAGGTAATTACGCTATCTATTGCAAAGTCATGATAGCTCAATAGGGTAACGGGCGGTCTCGAATTATGAATTACTGGGTCGGCACAACATGTTATAAACCTGCTGTAACATGATTTGGCTGCGTTTTTACGACCGGCCGCCTGCCTGACGTCAACTTACCTTAGTCGTATTTTACGACACCTCGGTAAGAAGGAGAGTGGTCTATTCTATTAAACCGGATACCACACGGTGGGTCAACTTACCTTAGTCGCCTTTTACGACACCTCGGTAAGAAATGAGATTGGTCTATTCTACTCAGCCGGATACCACACGGCGGGTTGACTTACCTTAGTCGCTTTTTACGACACCTCGGTAAGAAATGAGGGTGGTACTATTCTACTTAGTCGGATACCACACTGCTAGAATTATGAATACCATAATCAATCCAAATAAAGAAAAGTTAAATTTTTTAATTTAATTTTTTTATACGTTTAAAAAATTACCTAGCAAGGCTCGATCACCACTATTATTTTTAAAATACTTAGAAAATATTTCCAAAATATATCAATACAATTCTTTAACACTTAATTACTCTTAATTACTTTCATAACAATTATTATTCGTCAGAACAGAATGCCGCCAAAATGAATTCCTCTTCCATTTTTAAATATCCTCTTAATTTGAGATTACAATATCGAGACATGCCAATACTTCCTAATACACTAAACTTAATACAATAATTATTATATTATTAGGCAAATGTTAAAATTCCTAACACTATATTATAGAAAGAACAATATTTACGTACCATACAAATAACAGTATAACAATAACATAATATATCTAATCTGCATTATTACAATTAAAATAAAAACAATAATTCTTAAAAAGTCCGCTTTCGTTTAACCATATATATTTACTGAGAGAAAATAGTAGTTGAAACTTTATTAATACAAAAGTGAGCATTTTATGTCTGTATGTTACATACAGACATAAAATGGGTTTTGAAATAAAAAGTACAAAACGCATTTTCGAAGAAAAAACTGAAAAAGTGACGGCTCACGGCTATAAGCTTACGCTATAAGAGCCCGTGAACCCTAGACCTTCGTCATTTTATAAAAGCTGAAAGTGCATGCTTCCAACACAGGTAAGAACAATGGTACATTATAAAATTTGGATCATGTAATAGAATAGAATTTCTTTTCTACACACATTATAGTTACTGTTAAAACAATAGAAATTAAAATAACAATAAAATTAAAGTTAAAGAGTTGAATAAAAACTTTTATATTATGTTGTGTGGCGGTGTGAAGAAACAAAAATAGGATAACCACTCATGGCTTTGAAAGATAAACGGCTATGTATTTAGACTCTCTTAATCCTTAGGTAGTCAGTTTAACCTATACACCACTGAAATTTCGATAAATCCTTGAAAAAAATAAATATGTACTTAGATATGAAAATGTTTCGATACGTGGGGTGCAATAAGTATATACATATCTTTAATATTTAATGAGTTAATCTTGTATATCACACACACAATATACATTGGCACATACATGTAAATTCAGCATGCAGGTTTTGGGGGGAAAAATCGATCTAGCTAGGTTTTATTTAAAAAAAAAACGTTTTATCCCTGTTTTTGGTCAATAAAAAAATACAAATATTTTGCATCACTACATATTATAAAACAAAGTCGCATTCTTTGTCCATATTTCCCTATGTATGCATAAAACTTTAAAACTACGCAACAGATTTTGATGCGGTTTTTTTTAATAGATAGACATCCTATAGCACTTCGAATCTTTTAAGAGTTTGTTTTAAGACATTCTGTAATTAATTGTAAAAATAAAATACATAGGTAAAATGTAAAAGTAAATAAGTAAAAATGTACTATATGAGTTTAGATATTCCAAAGATAGCAGGAAATCTTCTTGGTATAGGGAGAGGAAATTGTTTTTCTCCAAATTTAACGCTTGCGGGCCACGGGCAGTAATAAATAAATCAAAACTACTGGATCGATTTTATTCATATTTTTTTTCACTGAGTGACATGGGATATATATTTTATACCCGTGCGAAGCAGGGGCAGGCCGCTAGTTGAATATATAAAACACTATGCCGAAAACTGTCAATTCAGCGTAGCTTATTCGGGGAACGGGTGGTCTCTAGAAATGAAATTACCTAGGATCAAGCCCCACCTACCCAATTATTTTTCGTTTTATTTGTTTTTTTTTATTTTGAAAAAAATTACCGAGCAAATCTCGGTCAACCAGATACTAGTATAAGTAAATGAGATTTTAATAACCGTAACAAAGTATTAGAATTTATAATTGGCAACTACAAATGGCTACAAAAAACAACGTAATCAAGTTGTTACATGAAATTGGAAATGATAAAGAATATTACAAATTATTTGATTCGAATAATGAATGAAGCACCCATAGGGTTCTAGTATGTCTGAATGGCGACTCCGGAATACCCAGCATTGGTATACTCGATTGGTAATCTATACTAATATATAAAGCTGAAGAGTTTGTTTATAATAAATGGACTATCTTACACTGAAAGAATTTTTCAAATCGGTCCAGTAGATCCTGAGATTAGCGCGTTCAAACAATCAATCAAACTCTTCAGCTTTATATATTAATATAGATTAATGGCGATTGTTAAAAAGAGAGGAAGAAGTAGAAATGCAAAGGACAGAAGGGTTTAAGCTCCTAGTGGAAAATACCGACCCCTCCCGGTTTGTAAGACCGGGCGATATCACTAGGCTTAAAATAAAAGACCTGTGATACCTGAACTATTTGGTGGTATTTATTGGTACCTGACCTGACCAATTTGACCTACGGACTACTAATTACATTGCACACTCAATAGCGTGGGCTATAAATGTACAGCGCCATCTATGTTTAAACGAGTACAACATAAATAATAATTGCTCTATTGGTCATGAACACCTAGATAGATAATATCTAGATATCGATAGATCCCTAAAAAGGTGCATTGCTGACCTCAAAAATATCGACGTTGCTACTGGATACAATCGGCACAGAATTCTGGCACCAGACTGCGCCTCAGCAAAACATGACCAGACCGCTAGTAATAAATATCTTCTCTTTATCTTTTTCACTGCTAGACATAAGTCTCTTTAAGGAATCTCCACATCCCACGAACTTGTGTCGATTGGATCCGGTAGCGACTGCGACATTTTTGAGGTCATTCCACCTAATCTCTACTAGGTGGACTGTCTATTGATACTGCTTTTCTTGGGTCGCTATTTCACCAGCCTTGGAGCTCAAAACCCTTTGATCTTTGTATTTCTCTTAATACGAGCTGGAGCCAAGCAGCACAAGATTTTGTGACGACCGCTAGGATCCAGCGGTCCCCAGCGACCTTTTTAAAGTCGTTGAGGTGTGTGGTCGCCAACAACTTAGGACTCCAAAGCCCATCAGTTCTCCGCACTACGTGTTCAACCTTCAGCTTCGCGACATCGAGTTACGTCGGTTACTCTGGTTCTTCTACGAATCTCCTTATACCTGACCACGTAGTTATACTTTGATCATAGCTCACTCCATCGCCCACTGTAACTCTGAGCTTTCTTATGAGGCCCATAGTTAGCGACTACATTTCATATCTTTATGTCATCTGGCAATACACACTGTTCGAAGAGCTTGGTCTCCAGACACTGAGGTATTTTGGACGCTTCCCAAGCGCTGCCATAAATGTTAGATTCGTTGACTAAGACCTATTTCTTTTATTTACTAGCTGTGCTAACGACTTTGCCCGCGACGAAATCAGACAACGAAGTCCGACCCTGTACAAGATAGTAATATTAATGTAACTATTTATAAGTATTATGTTAAAAAAGAGCAACTGCCGAGTTTCTTGCTCTTCTCGGTAGGAACAGCTTTCCGAACCAGCAGTAGAATTGACGATTCAAAAGCACTTGTTTACATGTTTATTTGATACTAGCGGCCTACCCTGCTTCGCACGGGTATAAAATATATAGCCTATGTCAGTGAAAAAAATGATTAAAATCGATCCAGTAGTTTTGACTTATTCATTACTGCCCGTGGCCCGCAAGCGTTAAATTTGGATAAAAACAATTCTCTCTCCCTATACCAAGAAGATTTCCTGCTATCTTTGGAATGTCTAAATACATATACTACATATTTACATTTTACATTTTTCACTATATATTTTATGTTTAAAATTAATTACAGAATGTCTTTATATACAACATTCATAGCTTTGTTATCATTAGACAATACAAACATGTTTTCTTTAGAGGTTACTCTTAAAAGAGCGACATTTAGTTGCGCGTCCGATCGCTGCTAAATTCGAAGTGCTATAGGGCGCGGCCTCCTCGCAGGATTTTAAATCTGTGATATCTTCGAAAATGTTCATTTAAATTACATGCTGTAAATGGCCATATTGATCTATATTAAATCAACAATGTATTTAACGTACTTAATTGGATAAGAATTAATGCTATATTGTATAAAAATTGCTTCGAAAATAAGGCATTATTTTTCGTATAAAAGTTAATGACAAAAAATGCTATTGTGGGTAATCCATAAGAGATAGACATATACCATAGCGGACTTTTCTGTAGACTTTTTCAATATGTACAAAACTTAGTACATCATTTTGATAAATCTCGTTTGCAATGTAAGCGAAAAAAAAAGGAATTATTTACGACATCACATAAAAAACCTCAAAAATTACAGTATTTCTCTACTCCATATTGAATATTATTATACATTCCTATTGAATCACTCTATCTATTAAAAAAACCGCATCAAAATCTGTTGCGTAGTTTTAAAGATTTAAGCAGTCATAGGGATATAGGGACAAACAAAGAATGTGACTTTGTTTTATACTATGTAGTGATAATCCCTATAGCATGATTCAGTATTCACGCGCGATGGCTTATTATTAGCGTATTTCATATATAACTTTGGTGTTTCTATACCGATTTCAAGGATTCTTTTTTTATACAATGGTTAATACTATTCACTTTTTTATTGAGGGATGACTGAGAGTGATATAAACGTAGGAGTAGACAAATGTAACCAGAGAGCTTCGAACTGCTAAGCTATCGGGAGTTACACGTGTTATTGTGAGTCAACCATAAAAGATAGACATATGCTGTCGTGGGATATTTTTTATATAATTTTAAGGAGAACATTTCCGTCATACATGATTTCTGTGTAGCTTTAACCATCAAGGTTGCACACGCGACGAAAGCTTAAAAAATGGAGTAACTTCTCCCGTTTTCCCAATATTTCCCTTCACTGCTCTGCTCCTATTGATTGTAGCGTGATGAAAAGTATACTATAACCAGCCCAGGAGTATGAAAAACAATTGTACCGAGTTTCGTTAAAATCCGTCGAGTAGTTTTTGTTTCTATAACGGTTATACAGACAGACAGACAGACAGACAGACAGACAGACAGACAGACAAAATTTTTACTGATTGCATTTTTGGCATCAGTATCGATCCCTAATCACCCCCTGATAGTTATTTTGGAAATATATTCCAGTTACAGAATTGACCTCTCTACAGATTTATTATAAGTATATAGATTTTGAATTTAAATTTACAATAAGTATACAGCGGTAACACCGTTCGACTCTTTCGAGGAGGTCGCAGTTCAAATCCCGGCAGATACCAATGAGTTTTTCTGTTAAAACTTATGTGTCTAATTGATAAGTTCCATTTATCACACGCTTTACGGTGAAGGAAAACATCGTGAGGAAACCTGCATATCTCTAGAGAATTCTGGAGATATGTGTAACCTACCAATCATTGGAGCAGCGTAGTAGGTCTTAGCTCCAAACCTTCTCTCCAAAAACGGAGAGAAGAGGCTTATTTTCAGCAGTGGGATAGTAATAGGCCGCTACTTTACTTTACTTTTGTCATCTGGTATGACGCACTGTTCAAAGAGCTTAGTCTTCAGGCACTGAGGTATTTTGGACGCTTCCCAAACGCTGCCCATCAGAGTTAAATGCGTTGATTAAGACCTATTTCTTTTATTTACTAGCTGTGCTAACGACTTTGCCCTCGACGAAATCAGACAACGTCCCTGTCCAAGATAAGTCCGACCCTGTACAAGATAGTAATATTAATGTAACTAATTATAAGTATTGTGTTGAAAAAAGCAACCGCCGAGTTTCTTGCTCTTCTCGGTAGGAACAGCTTTCCGAACCAGCAGTAGAGTTGACAAAAGCACTTGTTTACAAGTTTATTTGAATATTTTGAATTTGAATTTACAATAAGTATAGATTACTTTTACTAGATAATAATAATAACTTTATTAAACCAACCAAAGGCCAGACCAAAAAGCCTAATACATGGGTATCTAAGTTTTTTTATATATATTCTATAATTTTTCGGCTTAATATTAACATCTGTTAACTAATAGTGACCCTGACTTTCAAGCTAGGGTAAACCTGTGTTTTGAAAGTCAGTGGTTTGGCTCATAACTTGAAAAAATGGTAACGGCATTCCTTAAAAAACTCGACACTATATGAGAAACTTACATGCTATATTTTAATCTATATATATAAAAGAAAGTTGGTCTTAGTTACACTATTTATAACTCAAGAACAGATGAACAAATTCGGCTGAAAATTGGTGGAGAGGTTGCTTAAAACCAGGAGACGGACATAGGATACTTTTTATCCCGTTCGACCGCATTTATTTTATCCCGTCAAGTCACTAGATATAAAACGTGGTATAGCAAAAACGACTATGACATGGAAAAACAAAACATAAATGACAGCTAAACGTAATTTAGTCTTTGGATAAGTATGGTAAAAATATGACAATTATCAAAATAGTAGTAGCTATAAACGTTACTACATAGTATAAAACAAAGTCACTTTCTCTGTCTGTCCTTATATCTCTATGTTTGCTTAAATCTTTAAAACTACGCAAAAGATTTTAATGCGGTTTTTTTTAAGTATATAGAGTGATTGAAGAGGAAGGTTTATATGTATAATAAAATTCAATATGGAGTAGCGAAATACTGTGATTATCGCTGAGTGACATAGGCTATATGCTTTATACCCGTGCGAAGTTGGGGCGGGACTCCTAGTTATATTATAATTATGGAAGACTTGTGTGTGCGCGTAGATGTTTGTATTAGAGATTGTTTGTTAATATGAGTGTATGTGTAAGCTTAGTAATAAATATATAGCGATATATACAATCCAATTTGATTACATTCGTATCTAATCGCACCCTGTATACTGAAGCAAACCTACAAAATTAACCTGAAACGATGAGTCACCTTTATGTCCGCACAAATGACTATCGGAACCCATTCCTACCCTTGAAAGCGTTTTGAGCTATTCAAAAATCAAAAAACCAAAGTAAATTCTACCCTATTTAAATGCAATAAGAGCTAAATCCAATTTCTCCGACTACAAAGTTCCCTTTGCAATTTTCCCAGCCCTTTTGCAGGCATCATCCCAATTGGTTAATTTTAGGGATGCGCGCGCAAAGTTTCCAATGGTATAAGTATTTTACGCACTGTATCACATACATTGCGTTATCTACCATCAACTAGTGGAAATCGCGACTTCGCTCAAGTTTAAATTCAAATTCAAAATCGCTTTTACAGGCACTTGAATCGTGTTTTGAATCGTCAAATTACAATGTTGCTACGACTGGTTCGGAATGCTGCTCTAGCCGAAAAGAATAGCAAGAAACTCGTCATTATTATCAAATAATATGACAATAACATATAATTGTTTACAAATGTATTATATTGCGTAAAGAAGCGGCCTGTTACTATCCCACTGCTGAGAATAGGCCTCTTCTCTCCGTTTTTGGAGAGAAGGTTTGGAGCTAAGACCTACCACGCTGCTCCAATGCGGATTGGTAGGTTATACATATCCCCAGAATTCTCTAGATATATGCAGGTTTCCTCACAATGTTTTCCTTCACCGAAAAGCGTGTGATAAATTGCAATTATCAATTAGACACATAAGTTTTACTAGAAAACTCATTGGTGCCTGCCCGGGGTTTGAACCCTAGACCTCCTCGAAAGAGGCGCACGGTGTTACCGCTGGGCTACCACAGCTTGTTTATTATTTTACACATTATACATTGCGTTATCCACCATCAACTAGTTGAACTCGCGACCTCGCTCAAGTTTAAATTCAAATTCAAAATCGCTTTTACAGGCACTTGAATCGTGTTTTGAATCGTCAAATTACAATGTTGCTACGACTGGTTCGGAATGCTGCTCTAGCCGAAAATAATAGCAAGAAACTCGGCGGTCACTATTATCAAATAATATGACAATAACAAAAAGCTGTGATGGCCTAGCGGTGCGACCGTGTGAATCTCTAGAGACGATCATGGGTTAAACCCGGGCAGACACCAATGAGGTTTTCTATTAAAACTTATGTGTCTAATTGATAATTGCAATTTATCACACGCTTTTCGGTGAAGGAAAACATCGTGAGGAAACCTGCATATCTCTAGAGAATTCTGGGGATATATGTAACCTACCAATCCGCATTGGAGCAGCGTGGTAGGTCTTAGCTTCAATCCTTCTCTCCAAAAAACGGAGAGAGGAGGCCTATGCCCAGCAGTGGGTAGAAACAGGCCAATACTTTTCACTATGACAATAACATATAATTGTTTATAAATGTATTATATTGCGTAGCTGGCCACAATTTAAATCAAAGCTTTCTCATCATTTAACATAGTCTTGAACCTGAATCGAACTTAAACGTTCAAATACCCTCAATAATAATGTTTTTATTCTATTCCGGAGAGTAAATGATTTTCATTCAAATGCAAAATATTCTGTATTCAAAAGTAATATGAATATTATTTTGCTATAATCCGCGATAAAAGAAAATATATGTAATGCTAAATGTAAAGTGTACTATTCGTTCTCATATCTGATACATGCAGAATTTGTAAGAACTCATCCACTACCCGACACCGATAACACAATACATAAGCACTGCACACATTCACCACCACAATCTCAACAATTGTTTCGCCCCGTAACTGAAGCATCGTCAGGAGATAGACTCCACGATAAAATCGCAAAGTACGCAATAACAAATAGTACACTCGATCTTGCTACGATCTTGCTATTTGTTTTTTTTAGTAAAGCTTACGGTTACGCGGCGAAACAATTGTTGAGATTGTGGTGGTGAATGTGTGCAGTGCTTGTGTATTGTTGTGTTATCGGTGTCGGGTAGTACATGAGTTCTTACAAATTCTGCATGTATCAGGTGTGAGAACGAATAGTACACTCTACATTTAGCATTACATATATTTTCTTTTATCGCGAATTACAGCAAAATAATATTCTCATTACTTTTGTATTATGGACCTCCGTAAAGTAACGCCTAATTCTATAAATTCTTTATTCAAGTAAACTTGAATCGTCAACTCTACTGCTGGTTTGTAAGCCGTTCCTACCGAGAAGAGCCAGCAAGAAACTCGGCGGTTGCCCCTTTAAAAATATAATTCTTATTACTAGTTACATTTAGTTATTACTGTCTTGTACAAAGTCGAAGAGTAGCTATATCCACGCATTCTTAACATCTAAGTAATCCTCAACAGTATAGTAGGCTTTCTGTATTAAACTTTTATTAATTTAAGATGAAGAATTACATCATTTTATTCTTTCAGTGTAAGATAGTCTATTTATCGAGGAAGACTATAGGCTATATAACATCACGCTAAGATGAATAGGAGAGGAGCAGCAATAAAAAATATTACGAAAACGGCATAATTTAAAGCTTTACTTGCGTGCGCTGAGTAAACGGTAATCGTTATTCAAGAAATCGTGTATTACAAAATTGTTCCCCTTTAAAAGTTCTAAATAAAAGTCCAGGACAGCATATCTAGCTTTTAAGGTTAACCAACCCATTTTTACCATTTTTATGGTTATCAAAAGACTATATTACGGTTTTAACCTTTCCACGCGGGCAGAGCCGCTGGCGATTGCTAGTCAAATATAACAGCTCACGTAGAGCAATGTATAACGAAACCGTGTTTCTACCAAATATTTAGTTTCGCAATATATTTTTTGTTCCAGAAGACATTGTAGCCGTTACGGGGCGCGGGTCAACTTGTTATGTAGTTCGGACTAATAAAAATATATATTAAAAGTGCCTTCAAAACATATATTTATTAGAAAAATTATATAACACTAAAAAAGTGATTTAAAAGTGCCTTAAAATTATTAGAATCGAAGAGCTTATATTGCGACCAGTAAAGTAATTAATCAATAAAATAATTGATAACTATTATAAAATTAAAAAATAATTATTAACTTTCATAAAATTAATAAATTTTAATTAATTTCCAGTGTTCCAATCAAACCAAAGTCCAATCGACTGTTTAAAATAATTTAAATTTAAAATAAAACATACTTTGAATCTATAATAACATGTCGTAATATTAAATATATAATAAATCAAAATGTATTATTTAATTTAAATTGACAATTAATATATAATAAAATAACATCCAATATTTAAAATATATAATACTTATTAAAACGTTGATTAAATCTTAATAATATTAAAGTTCATTCAAATATATTAAGAACAAGTTGATATAATCAAAAGTAATAACAAAATAACTTAACAAAAAAACCCGGCCATAAATTCATAATTGTAAAAACACTGTAATTCGACAATTATTTGTTTAATTGTATATTCAAAAACAAATGATAAAAATAATTACATATTTGGATTGATTCATTTTTTATCACTTTTCTATTAATTATCTTGTATTTTGAATTTCATTTTTATATTAACATCTTTTGGAAAGACTTTTTATTTTTTATTAATTTATTTTATATTCTAAAACATTATAACTTGAACAATAAAACAATTTTATTTAATAAATACATTGAATATTATTAAAATAAATAAATTAGAGTACAATAACTTTACTAGTGTAAAAATAAATATCTAATTATTTTTTAATTAAACTATTATAAGACAAAGTAGATTAAAGCAAAAATATTGGTTTTAGTTTTATATTTTAAAAAGCAATACGGAAAAGAATATAAAGAAGAATAATTATGTAATTGAAATTGAATGAATATATACTTAATTATGATGTAAAATAATCTCGTCCAAAGTACTGAGAAATTATTGAAAGAATAAATGAAATATAATTGATTACTTAGCTGTGCCACAAATTTTTTCCTGATTTGAAATTTTGAACATAAAAGTAGTTATCGTGAGTTAATTATGAGAGATTTTTGAATATTCACCGTTTAATTAGCGCGCGCAAGGAAAACTTTGAGCTTAGCCGTTTTCGCAATATTTTTTATCCTTGCTTCTCTCCTATTCATCTTATCGTGATGTTATATAGCCATCCTCGATAAATGGACTATCTTACACTGCAAGAATTTTTTAAATCGCGATTTGAGATTTGCGCGTTAAAACAATCAAACAAACTCTTCAGCTTTATATATTAGTATAGATTGCTGCTCCTTTCCTATTCATCATAATGTTATATAGCCTATAGCTTCCTCGATAAATGGACTATTTTACACTCAAGGAATTTTTCAAATTAGTTCCTGAGATTAACGCGTCCAAACAATCAAACTCTTCAGCTTTATATATTAGTATAGATTGAACAAATTAAATGATATGTACTTAAATATTATTATCAAAATGTTATGTGGTATAAAGTAAGGAAGAAATATTGAAAGTTAAACAAATCAAAATGGCGAATATTGGAAAAATCTTGGCAACAATTAAAGCGGTAATCACACGTCTTGTATTCGCCTGCCATGGTATAATAGCAATATGGCAAGTGACAGTTTTCAAAAATAACAACGAATTTTGGTATTTGGCTTCACCAATATTGCTGCTTATCTTTGAAGGAGTCTTCACATTGACGATCAAGGAGAATCAGGAGTGGAAATGGTATGTATTCAAAATCAAATTCAAAAGTTTTCTTTATTAAACTTTTAGAGGTCTTTAAATAATTTATAGAATTAGGCGTTACTTTGCGGAGATCCATAATACAAAAGTAATAATAAAATTATTTTGCTATAATCCGCGATGAAGTAAAATAGAAAATATATATAATGCTAAATGTAGAGTGGACAATCGGTTATCATACCTGATACATGCAGGATTCTTAAAAAAACACATTCGTAAAAAAACACAACACAAACAAAAACACTACATTTAGCATTATATATATTTTCTATTTTACTTCATCGCGGATTATAGCAAAATAATTTTATTATTACTTTTATTTTAGAGGTCCTTTGAATTGACAGCGTTAATTCTGTAGCTTAGGAAGACTGTTACCTAGAAGATCCCGTAAGAAACTCGGCGATATATTATTCAAAATCAAATTCAAAAGATTTCTTTATTAAACTTTTAGAGGTCTTTTGAGTTCACAGCGCTACTGTTGCTTAGGAAGACTGTTATCTAGAAGATCCCGTAAGAAACTCGGCGATATATTATTCAAAATCAAATTCAAAAGGTTTCTTTATTAAACTTTTAGAGGTGCTTTGAATTGACAACGCTACTGTTGCCTAGAAAGACTGTTATCTAGAAGATCCCGTAAGAAACTCGGCGATATATTATTCAAAATCAAATTCAAAAGATTTCTTTATTAAACTTTTAGAGATCCTTTGAGTTGACAGCGTTACCTACTGTTGCTTAGAAAGACTGTTACCTAGAAGATCCCGTAAGAAACTCGACGATATATTATTCAAAATCAAATTCAAAAGTTTTCTTTATTAAACTTTTAGAGGTCCTTTGAATTGACACCGCTACTGTTGCTTAGGAAGACTGTTATCTAGAACAGGGCTTCTTAATTTTTTTATATAGCGACCCCCTTCAAGCTTAGGAAATTTTAAACGACCCCCTCCTCCATATAATGAAATATATATTAACCGGTAATGAAGGAACTTAGGAGGAGAAATATCAATAAATCTTTGTTAGAAAAGTTCTTTAAAGGACAGCTGCAGCCATGTAGTTGTATCAATAATGATTGAAAAGTATCAGATCTTTGCGACGCCTTTTGCTTTCAGTAGTCTCGCGACCCCCCTGGGGGTCGCGACCCACAGTTTAAGAAGCCCTGATCTAGAAGATCCCGTAAGAAACTCGGCGATATATCTTTAACTAACAATCGCCAGCGGCTCCGCCCGCGTGGAAAGGTTAGAACCGTAATATAGTATTTTTGATAACCATAAAAATGGTTAAAGTTGGTTAACCATAAAAGCTAGCCATATGCTGTCGCGGACTTTTATTTAGAACTTTAAGAGTGGAACAGTTTTGTAATACATGATTTTTGAATAACTATTACCGTTTACTCAGCGCACGCAAGAATAGCATTAAATTTTGCCGTTTTCGTAATATTTTTTATTGCTGCTCCTCTCTTACTTATCTTAGCGTGATGGAAAGCCTTTTATTCTTTTATCCTTTTATTGTTGCTCCTCTCTTGTTCATCTAAGCGTAATGCTATATAGCTTATAGCCTTTCTCGATAAATGGGCTACACTGAAATAAAAATTTTCAAATCGGTCAAGTGTTTCCTGAGATTAGCGCGACTATCAAACAAACAAACTCTTCAGCTTTATATATTAGTATTGATATCCGAAATATTTAAATGAGCTTATCCTAAACCTACTAATATTATAAATACGAAAGTTTGTGAGTATGGATGTATGTTTATTAATTTTCAAGGCGAAATGAATCGATAAAGCTATGTTTTATTTTAAAAAATTGTCGTTTAATCCATTTCGTGGGACTAAAATAACTGATTTAATGTTATGAGAAAGCAAAGGATCGCTCTCAATTGTAAAGACATGATAGCGCAAATGGGTAACGGGCGGTATCAAATTCTGAATACCAAATGAAATCACTTTTTTATTGCATTTTTTATTTATACTAATATTATAAAGAGGAAAAATTTGTATTTATGTTTGTAATGTTTTCACACAAAAACTACTGGACCGATTTCAAAAATTCTTTCAGCATTGGAAAGCTGTATCCTTATTGAGCAACATATGCTATATTACATTTTCAAAAAAATAGGGATCTGTAATAAAAATGTAAAAATTAGTCATAAAAATCTATCATCGCTTGCGCTGCGAAAATTATTGATGATAGAACAAAAAATGTTCTACAGTATTATAGAACGTATCAATATTTACAAAAAAGTCCGCGATACCATACATCCAACTACTATAGTTATGCGAAAATAACTACTTTTAGTGGACTTTCCACTGCCATGAGATCGGTATGTACGCAGGTAAAACCGCTGGTATATATTCAAAATAGCGAGGAAGGGTCAGATACCCAGGAGCTTTTATTTAATTGTAAAAAGTAGGTGGCAACCCTAAATAGCATCTAAATGTTTTGAATTTGAATTGGAATATAATCCGTTTCAAAGCCAAGTTACCTGATTACATCCCCCAATTAGGGGTGTGTACATGACGTGGCCCGGAAGTGCCATTAACTGTGATAACTTTGAGACGTGAACGAATGTTTGGAATATGAATTTTATACAGGGGTGTAAGCTTATATTGTCCCGCTCAGTTTCACCATTATTTTGTAAAAAAGTACCAACAATTAATGGTACTTTTTTACAAAATAAAAAAAGTAAACTTAAAAAAAGGAAAAAAATAATAGGGTAGGTGGGGCACGATCCATTTTTATTATTTTTGTATTTCCATTTTTCGCGACCACCCGTTCCACGAATAAGTTACGCTGACTTGACATTTAACACCAAAAATAGTGTTTTAAATATTCAATAAATAAAAGTGAATTTTAAAATTTTTTGTAATGCCCAAAAACCTAGTGCTTGCTGAATTTCAGAAAAATCGTTGGAGCTGTTTCCGAGATTCTGAGAAAATATATATACAAGATTAACTCATTTAAATATTAAAGACTAGCGGCTTGCCCCTGCTTCGCACGGGTATAAAATATATATCCCATTTCAGTCAGTGTAAAAAAAATGATTAAAATCGATCCAGTAGTTTTGATTTATTCATTACTGCCCGTGGCCCGCACGCGTTAAATTTGGAGAAAAACAATTTCCTTTCCCTATACCAAGAAGATTTCCTGCTATCTTTGTAATATCTAAATTCATATAGTACATATTTGCTTATTTACTTTTAAACTTTCCCTATGTATTTTATTTTTACAATTAATTACAGAATTTCTTTAAACAAACTCTGCGACATAGCTGCTAAAGTCGAAGTGTTATAGGGCGAAGCGCGGCGTCCTCACGGCATTTTAAATCTGTAATATCTCCGAAAATGTTCAGTTAAATTATATGCTGTAAACGGCCATATTGATCTATATTAAATCAACAATTTATTTAAGGTACTTAATTGGATAAGGATTAATGCTGTATTGTATAAAAATTGCTTCAAAAATAAGGCATTATTTTTCGTAAAAAGTAAATGACAAAAAATGCTATTGTGGGTTATCCATAAGAGATAGACATATACCATCGCGGACTTTTCTGTAGACCTTTTCAAGGTGTACAAATACTTAGTACATCATTTTGATAAATCTCGTAGGGTTTGGCCTGCGTTTGCAATGTAAGCGGAAAAAATGTAATTATTTACAGAAACCTCAAAAAGTACAGTATTTCTCTATTCCGTATTGAATGTTATTATACATACAAACCTTCCTCTTGAATCACTCTATCTATTTAAAAAAAACCGCATCAAAATCTGTTTCGTAGTTTTAAAATTTTATGCATACATAGGGATATATGGACAAACAAAGAATGTGACTTTGTTTTATAATATGTAGTGATTTTGAATTTGATTTTGAATATAATATTATCAATTAACACGCCAGCAAAGAATTAACACCCTGTTCACGTTAAAAGGTCGGTATTTTGACATTTCTGTTTTGTGAATGATCAACCAAGTGGAACTTGCTGTGACGAAAACTTAACAAGGGCATAAGCTCAATAAAGCTGTGATAGCCCAGCGGTGCGACCATGTAAATCTCTACAGACGATCACGGGTTCAAACCCGGGCAGACACCAATGAGTTTTTCTATTAATATTTACGTGTCTAATTGATAATTGCAATTTATCACACGCTTTTCGGTGAAGGAAAACATCGTGAGGAAACCTGCATATCTCTAGAGAATTCTGGGGATATGTGTAACCTACCATTCATTGGAGCAGCGTGGTAGGTCTTAGCTCCAAACCTTCTCTCCAATAACGGAGAGAAGAAGCCTATTCTCAGCAGTGGGAGAGTAACAGGCCGGTACTTACCCGCAACTTTGTTCGCATGGACTGTCTTGAAATAAATTCAAATTCAAATTCAAATTCAAAATATTCTTTATTCAAATAAACTTGTAAACAAGTGCTTTTGAATCGTCAACTCTACTGCTGGTTCGGAAAGCTGTTCCTACCGAGAAGAGCCAGCAAGAAACTCGGCGGTTGCTCTTTTAAAAATATAATTCTTAATACTATTTACATTAAGTCGTTACTGTCTTGTACAGGTTCAAAGAGAGCTATATCCACACATTCTTATCTTCCAAATAATCTTCAAGAGTATAGTAGGCTTTCTGTATCAGCCTCTTTTTAACAGTGTTTTTAAACTGATTTGAATTTTATTATAGAATCTTATACCAAAACCCACAAACGAATTACGTACTTTTGCAAGGCGCAAAGCAGGAGCCGCAAGCTTATGTCGGTTCCTGCTTTGTCTATTGTATACATCACCTATCGTTTTATAATTCTTTATATTTTTATGTACATAAATGAGATTGCTTAAAATATACTGTGAAGCAAATGTAAGAATACCTGTTTCCTTAAACTTCTCTCGCAGGGAATCACGCGGTCTTAAATTATAAATGCCACGTATAGCTCTTTTTTGTAAAACAAAAATTTTTTCAAATAAGCAGTAGTGTTCATTCTCCAACCCTTCAAACATCTCCTTCGGTTGTTAATAGATGGCGCTTTTGAATGTCATCCTATTCCTGTAGAATTAACAGGATTTCTATAGCCTGTATGTTACCCCGGTGTTTGTGGAATAAATGTGCCAAATTTCATCGATATTGGTCTAGCGGATTCGCCGTGAAAGAGTAACAAACACACATCCATACTCACAAACTTTCCCATTTTATAATATTAGTAGGATGGTAATTCAAATTCAAAATATTCTTTATTCAAATAAACTTGTAAACAAGTGCTTTTGAATCGTCAACTCTACTGCTGGTTCGGTAAGCTGTTCCTACCGAGAAGAGCCAGCAAGAAACTCAGCGATTGCTCTTTTAAAAATATAATTCTTAATACTATTTACATTAAGTCGTTACTGTCTTGTACAGGTTCAAAGAGAGCTATATCACATTCTTATCTTCTAAGTAATCTTCAAGAGTATAAGTAGGCTTTCTGTATCAGCCTTTTTTGCACAGTGTTAAACTGCTGTGTATGGCAAAGCTGAAATTGATTGCGGAATTTTATTATAGAATCTTAATAATATGTCAATCCCAGGTTCTGTCCGTCGGTCTTCATTTATCTGGGCCTGGTTGTTCCCGCAATTTGGCTGCTCGAACTCCACAAAGTGGACATGCGACTACAAAAGAAATCAAACATCACTGAAATAGAGGTAAGTGTTGATCAAAAAACATTTTTTTACAGCAAAAATGTACAAGTTATATCTATCTTAAACTACTTACACGCTAGGACTATACAAATCATGCCCACGTGGAATGCTCCCAAGAATGCTGGCAGCGTTTCCGCGCTGAATCGCTAAGCTGATTCTTTGTACGAAAAAGGAGCCAGCCCTCTTGTCACCTGAAGAGGCAGTTAACCGAGGTGTTAAAACGGATAAAAAAATTTGCACTTTGACTCAAACCCTGCAAACGGCACAAATATATATATTCTAGCTCTTGATGAGAGATGCATACTTTCGTCGTTTGCCGTTTAAAAAAACTACATATTTGAAGTGAAAACTTCTTTAGCGGCAATTTAAAATGCCGTGAGGAGGCCTTATAGCACTTCAAATTTAGCAGCTATATGTCGCTCTTTCAAGAGTAACCTCTTAACAAAACATGTTTGTATTGTGTATTGACAAGAAAGCTGTGAATGTTGTTCATAAAGACATTCTGTAATTAATTGTAAAAAAAAAATACATAGGGAAAAACGTAAATATAAATAAGTAAATATGTACTATATGAATTTAGATATTCCAAAGATAGCAGGAAATCTTCTTGGTATAGGGAAAAAGGAATTGTTTGTCTCCAAATTTAACGCTTGCGGGCCACGGGCAGTGATGAATAAATCAAAACTACTGGATCGATTTTAATCATTTTTTTTTTACTGAGTGACTTGAGCTATATATTTCATACCCGTGCGAAGCAGGGGCAGGCCGCTAGTATATTTATATTTTTGTTTATATATAGCGATGGTTTATCCAACAGACAGAGATCCCAATACCAGGCGCAACGAAGATACCAACGGACATGTGGGTGACGCTGATCGAGCAGTTCCTGATGCTTACCCTCATCGTTGGCAGATGGCTACTGCCCAAGGGTGACTTGACCCGGGATCAGCTGAGCCAACTACTACTGGTGTATATTGGTAGGTCTTCTTCAATTGATGGACGTCCTCTGCTGGGCAATAGGTCTTTTCATAGGATATCCACACTATGATTGTGTCGCTTGGATCACGCAATTCCCTGCAACCTTAGAACCTTGTAGGGGGTTTACCAACGCTGTTTTCCGGTTTAGAGTGGCTTTTACATAACCTTAAGGACAACTAAGGTTTGAACTCATGACCTTCTCCAAAGAATCGGACGGTGTTACTGCTGGGCTACCACATCTTCGTGTATGTACGTGAAAGATTTTGCAAGATAAATTTTACTCACTCCGGAGTCCCATTGAGCTGAAATTTTTCATACTGGTCCAGTATCGATAATAATGTTTATAATAAGCATGACCTAACGTGTGGTATCCGGCTGAATAGAATAGACCAACCTCAATTCTTACCGAGGTGTCGTAAAAGGCGAATAAGGTAAGTCGACCCACCGTGTCCGGTTGAGAAAAATAGACCACCCTCTTTTTTACCGAGGAGTCGTAAAATACGACTAAGGTAAGTGGACGTCAGGCAGGCGGCCAGTCGTAAAATACGTAGCCAAATCATATCACATCATGTTTGTAACATGTTGCGCTAACCCCACTTAGAGTGGGATAAGGGCAGGAAGATGATGATGAAATATTAAAGACGCACTTTTGTCTTCTTTAAGCTTCTCACACCTATCTATTAAACCAGGTACAGCAGCGGACATAATAGAATTCTTCGACTCCTTCAAAGATGAGAAGGTGGCGACAGAGAAGGTGCTGGTACTTCTGACCCTGGCCATATGGTCGTGGTCCCTGATGCAGTTCACGGTGGTGCTAACGGCGACCAAGTCAAGAAAGTCCAGGGGCACAGCTCATAGGTCTGACATGTACGTACGTCGTGCACGCATGTCGCACACGCACACCCACGCACACTGAGGCCCTCATTATACATCTCAGGCCCCCTGCTAATGTCGATGTTGCACTATTAATACTATGAGTCTATCTAGAAACCTCACTAATATTTACTCAGCGACTATCCTACTAATCGCATACTGAGGCTCCCATTATACATCTCAGGCCCCCAGCTAATGTCAATGTTGCACTATTAATACTATGAGTCTATCTAGAAATCTCACTAATATTTACTCAGCAACTATCCTACTAATCGCATACTGAGGCCCCCATTATACATCTCAGGCCCCCAGCTAATGTCGATGTTGCACTATTAATACTATGAGTCTATCTAGAAATCTCACTAATATTTACTCAGCAACTATCCTACTAATCGCATACTGAGGCCCCCATTATACATCTCAGGCCCCCAGCTAATGTCGATGTTGCACTATTACAACTATGAGTCTATCTAGAAATCTCACTAATATTTACTCAGCAACTATCCTACTAATCGCATACTGAGGCCCCCATTATACGTGTCAGGCCCCCAGCTAATGTCGATGTTGCACTATTACAACTATGAGTCTATCTAGAAACCTCACTAATATTTACTCAGCAACTATCCTACTAATCGCATTCTGAGTCCCTCATTATACATCTCAGGCCCCCAGCTAATGTTGATGTTGCACTACTAACTATGTGTCTATTTAGAAACCTCATTAATATTTACTAAGCGACTATCCCACTAATCGCATACTGAGGCCCCTATTATACATCTCAGGCCCCCAGCTAATGTCGATGTTGCACTACTAACTATGTGTCTATCAAGAAACCTCACTAATATTTATTCAGCAACTATACTACTAATCACATACTGAGGCCCCCATTATACATCTCAGGCCCCTAGCTGATGTCGTTGTTGCACTATTACAACTATGAGTGTATCTAGAAACTTCACCAATATTTACTCAGCAACTATCCTACTAATCGCATGCTGAGGCCCCCATTATACATCTCAGGCCCCCAGCTAATGTCGATGTTGCACTATTACAACTATGAGTCTATCTAGAAACCTCACTAATATTTACTACTAATATTATAAATGCGAAAGTGTGTTTATGGATATGTTCGTTACTCTTTCACGGCGAATCCGCTGAGCTAATATCGATGTGATTTGGCACAATTATTCTTATACACCGGCGAATCATGTAGGTTATAAAATCCTAGTAATTCGACATTGAAAAGCTCCATTTATTATCAACTTATCAAGCGACAACAGTCCATACAAACGAAGTTGCGGGAAAGCTAATTATATATAAAGACTAGCAATTGCCAACGGCTTAAAACCGTGACCATAAAAATGATTCAAGTAGGTTAACCTTAAAAGCTAGACATATGCTGTCGCGGACTTTTATTTAGAACACTGTCTGTCTTACTATCTCCCCAAAGTCAAAGGCTCACAATTAATTTGTATATAATAAAATAATTACACAACACATTTATGCTTTTTATTGCTGATTTTGCTTATTTGTACTCTTGGTTCTAAAGCCTTATAGAAGAGAAGTATTTTATATCTTTAATATTTAAATGAGTAAATCTTGTATGTATACAAATATATTTTCGGAATCTCGGAAACGGTTCCAACGATGTTCCTGAAATTCGGCCTGTAAGGCGTTTTTGGGGGGATTTGGGGGAGAAAAATCGATCTAGCTAGGTTTTATGTAAAAAAAAATCGATTTATCCCTGTGTTTGGACATTAAAAAATACTAAAATTTATATTAATACACTATTTTTGGCATAAACTGTCAAGTCAGCGTGGCTTATTCGGGGAACGGGCAGTCTCGAGAAATGTTAATACCTAGGATCGATCCCCAACTCCCTAATCATTTTTTCTATTTTGTAAAAAATTACCGATCGGTCAACCAGGTACTTAAAATTGTATTTAACACCTATTTTAATTATTAATATGTATTTTACACCTATTATTTATGTTCTGTAAGTGGACAATTCAATTTTTAATATTAAAATTTATATATGTTACTTAGGGGGGCAAAATAATTTTTACACTAATTATTAATTGGTACAGTGTTAATTTATATTAACACTGGTCTAAATATTTGACATTGTAAACGGCAAAAGTTACTAGCGGTAGGTGGTACTTAGGGGGGCAAAAAAAAATTTACCGTGGGACATGGACGAAAAAAGGTCGGGCAACACTGCTCTAAATATTTGACATTGTAAACGGCAAAAGTTACTAGCGGTAGTTGGTACTTAAGGTGGCGAAATAATTTTTAACGTGGGGCATGGGCCAAAGAAAGTTGAGAAACAGTTTTAAATTGCCTTTGACATTGTAAACGGTAAAACTTACTAGCGGTAGGTGGTACATAGACGTAAAAATAATTTTTAACGTGGGGCACGGACCAAAAAGGTCGGGAAACACTGCTCTAAATATTTGACATTGTAAACGGCAAAAGTTACTAGGGGTAAGTACTTAGGGGTGCAAAATATTTTTTAACGTGGGGCATGGGCCAAAATGACGGGAACACTGCTCTAAATATTTGACATTGTAACCGGCAAAAGTTACTAGCGGTAGGCAAAATGATTTTTAACGTGGGCCAAATAATTTTTAACGTGGGGAATAGACCAAAAAAGGTCGGGAAACACAGCTCTTAATTACCTTTGACGTTGTAAATGCAAAAGTTACTAGCGGTTGGTGGTAAATGGTAATCATTGGTCCTCAGAAACACCAGTCGTGCTTGCTGTTGTTCTATCGAGGTCTGCGCCATCATAATGAACATAGCTCTACAGGATGCTCCGTTTCTGGCCTTCAGACTGCTGATTATAGCGCATTACAAGATCATCAACTATATGAACATATTCTTCACTTGCAAGAACACTTTGGTAAGCTATAGAATAGTATATCTTTAATATTTAAATGAAGTATGACATAACATGAGTATAACGTTCTTCTCTTTATGTTTTGTTTTGTGACATTAATCTTAGATACTGTCTTATCCTATATTTTTCTTCCTAAGATAAGTATATTTAACATTAGATCAAAAAGGAAACTTCAAAATCATTAATATTTTAAATGAGTTATTCTTGTATGTATATATATATATATATTCGAAATCTCGGAAACGGCCCCAACGATATGACTGAAATTCAGCATGTAGGGGGTTTTGGGGTAGAGAAATCGATATAGATAAGTTTTATTTAAAAAAATATCGTTTTATCACTGTTTACGGGTTCTAAAATTAAAAAAAAATTTATGTTGAATACAATCACAATTTTTCGCTGTCAAACGTAAAGTCATGGTAGTTCATTTGGGGAACGGGCGGTCTAGAGAGGTGGAAATACCTAGGATCGAGCCCCACCTGCCCTATAATTTTTAATTTTTCTTTTAATTTTTTTTTATTTAATTTTTTTACATCATTTTAAATATTACTGAGCAAAGCTCGGTCACCCAGGTAATTTAAATTAAACAAGAATTATTTTCAAAAAATTTCGGAGATATGTAACTTATATCAAAAAAGCTGGGTCTGTTTTTATTTTTCACTACAAAACAAAAGAGGCCTGATCTCAGCAGTGCCACAACAACAGGCTTATTACTTTATTACTTCACTAAGGATAATGAGATAATAATTTTTATCAAACAGGTAATACTGCTACAGATATACAGGCTGTATGTATTGCATCTAGAAATAGTGGACGAGGTGAACACCGGCTCCGTTTATAGAAAGAGACGTAAACACAAGCCTAGCGAGAAGAAAGAGCGGGACAAAAAACGAAGGTGAGGTTATTTTATTTTGTTGAAAAATTCACATTTATATGTAAACTCACGATATAAAGGATACAGGCAGGCCTGTAAGTGAGAGAGTGGCTGAATCAGGAGAAAAGACCACCCTCATTACTTACCGAGGTGTCGTAAAGGGCGACTAAAGTATGTTTGTCGCCTTTTACGACGCCACGGTAAGAAATGCGGGTGGTCTATTCTAGAAACTCGGCCGGATACCACACGGCGGGTCAACCTACCTTAGTCGCCTGTTACGATACCTTGGTAAGAAGTGAGGGTGGTCTATGATACTCGGCCGGATACCACTTCACACATAATTCAATTCGGCTTGACACGATTTTTACCCGTTCACTCCGAGCTATCGAGAAATGCGATAGACTTCGGTGCCAAATTTCATGATTATGGGATCCTCATTATTTTATCTCACAGGGAACACAAGGTTAAGAAACAAAAAAGGAAGAACGAAATCGGTGAAACCTCTATATCTGTGATAAGCGATCCTCGGAGACAAGACAAAGTTGACAGTGGCCGGATTCGGTAAGTGAAAAGGATTTCTTGATTACTCTTTTTTTATACAGGAAAAAACCCCTTATGGCTACCGCCGCCCGACGGGGACAGGCAACGGTTATTTCGGACTTGCACCGACTCACTCAAAGGTTCCCTGTTAGGGCGGCAGACGATGGACATAAGCAAGTCACTATCACCTGGACTCACCAGCAGCAGATTGAATCCAGAACAAGAGTTTCACGGAACCGCTCCGTTGCCTCCCTCCGCAGAGCAAAAGGAGGCCATTGCTGCCCGCTATCGCTCCGGTCTTGAACTAAAGCATGGTAGCATATCGGACGGATATATATAATTCAAATTCAAAATATTCTTTATTCAAATAAACTTGTAAACAAGTGCTTTTGAATCGTCAACTCTACTGCTGGTTCGGAAAGCTGTTCCTACCGAGAAGAGCCAGCAAGAAACTCGGCGGTCGCTCTTTTAAAAATATAATTCTAAAATAAATACCTTAAATAAATAGTTGATTTAATATAGATCAATATGGCCGCTTACAGTATGTAATTTAAGTGAACATTTTCGGAGATATTACAGATTTAAAATGCCGTGAGGACGCCGTGCTTCGCCCTATAACACTTCGACTTTAGCAGCTATGTCCCTTTTTCAAGAGTTTGTTTAAAGACATTCTGTAATTAATTGTAAAAATAAAATACATAGGGAAAATATAAAAGTAAATAAGTAAAAAAGGAACTATATGAATTTAGATATTCCCAAGATAGCAGGAAATCTTCTTGGTATAGGGAAAGGAAATTGTTTTTCTCCAAATTTAACGCGTGCTGGCCACGGGCAGTAATGAATAAATCAAAACTACTCGATCGATTTTAATCAATTTTTACACTGACTGACATGGGATATATATTTTATACCCGTGCGAAGCAAGGGCAGGCCGCTAGCATATATATAAGATTAACTCATTTAAATATTAAATATACCTAAATATTATGATTAACCTAGCAAATCTAAGGATCTAAGGTAAAATCTAAGGGTTAATAAAAGACACTAGATAATATCTACCTATATTGCGATCAATCTTATTCTATTCTTCATTAATCGTATTCTAACTCTTATGTCTTATTAAATAGTTAATACTAGATAATCGTCGTCAACAATAATAAAGTTCCACTGACTATACTTCATAGTTTGTGCGGTACAAAAAACATCGACAATAATTTCCCAAAGCTATTCAGTACATGTACCTTTTTTATTAAGTTTTAACGATGTTTGCGCAATTAGTTACGATGTTTGATTAGCTGTTAGGACTCTATGGTACACTTCGTTCTAAGTAATTTAAGCACTACATAAACAAGTTTATTTCAGCTGAAAATGAAACTTAACCTGTACAAAACGGTTTTATTGATCCGAATGGATTTGTTTTGAATACATATGTAGTTTCAATTAGCGTGTTTTCTAATCTATAAAATCTAAAATTGAGTTAATCTTCACTACATAGTATAAAACAAAGTCACATTCTTTGTTTGTCCATATATCCCTATGTATGCTTACATCTTTAAAACTACGCAACAAATTTTGATGCGGTTTTTTTTAATAGATAGAGAAGGTTAAGAAGAAAGGTTTTTTAGAAGAGAGGAAGGTTTATATATGTATAATAAAATTCATTATGGAGTAGAGAAATACTGTAACTTTTGAGGTTTCTAATGTGATGTCATAAATAATTACATTTTTTCCGCTTACATTGCAAACGCAGGCCAAACCCTACGAGATTTATCAAAATGATGTACTAAGTATTTGTACACCTTGAAAAGGTCTACAGAAAAGTTCGCGATGGTATATGTCTATCCCTTATAGATAACCCACAATAGCATTTTTTGTCATTTACTTTTTACGAAAAATAATACTTTATGTTCAAAGCAATTTTTATACAATACAGCATTAATCCATATTAAATTAAGTACCTTAAATAAATTGTTGATTTAACATAGATCAAAATGGCCGTTTACAGCATGTAATTTAAGTGAACATTTTTGGAGATATTAAAGATTTAAAATACCGTTAGGAGACCGCTCTTCGCCCTATAGCACTTCGAATTTAGCAGCTATATATCGATCTTTCAAGAGTTTGTTTAATGATGTTTAATTGTAATTCATAGGGAAAAATGTAAAAATATATAAGTAAATATGTAGTATATGAATTTAGATATTCCAATGATAGCAGGAAAACTTCTTAGTATAGGGAGAGGGGAATTGTTTTTCTCCAAATTTAACGCGGGGACGGGGACAGGCGGCGGTTATGTTGGACTCGCACCGACTAAAACGACCTGTGTGCTCTACCACGCTGCCGATGGCAAGGGCAGGGTATCATTGCACATATTGCCCCCATCCCCGCCGACAGCTCTGATCCCAGAGAACACCTCCTCCGGGTAGGCACCTCTCAAAAGAGAAGCCCCCCCTCCGCTAACCGATGCATCGGGAGCACCAGATGCACCGACCGCCTCGGGGACCTGTAAGGCAGACGTCCGATATACCCCGTTCGGAGCGTCCGAAGGTCGCCTGACAGGGCGGCAGACGATGGGCTTAGGCAAGTCGCAACCACCTGGACTCAGAGTAGATTGGATCCAGAACAAAACCCAGAGAGGTTTTCTTCCTCGCAACCCGAAGTTTCCCGTTCCCACTGCTGCGCTTCCGTATCCGCAAAAACCATGGTTTCCGCAAAAACCATGTCTTAACCATGGCTTAAGGAAGCCCATCTGAACCCGTCGCTCGTTAGGAACTCCACCCCAAACCCCCCGGAATCCACCGGCCCGTCCAGATTTCCCTCTGCTAATCAGAGGGACAACTAGACTGGCCACCCCACAGTGGTCCGTTCGCCAAGACTAAGGAATAAAAGTATCCCAAAGGCCTGTCTAGGGTGCGCCACGAGGACGCCGACCACTTTGGCACCCCTAACTCTACTTATTTAATATTACTTCACATAAAAGCGAGGGATTTATATTTGTTTCAGAGCCATCATTCTGACCAATAATGACGAGATAAAAGAGTTGGAATTATCTAAGTTCTTCAAAGATCAAGTTACTGTGGATAATGAGAAAAAGAAAACGTGAGTTTGATTCATTTTTTTTAAATCATGTTTCTTTGCAGCTGTCTAATATTTATATCTAGAATATTTAAATGAGTTAATCTTGGATATATATATATTTTTTCCATTTTAGGGAGGAAAAATCGATCTTGCTAGGTTTCATTAAAAAAATATGTCGTTTTAAGCCTCGTTTTTTTACGGGCACTGAAAAACAGCTAAAATGTTGAATAAAAAGAAAATATTTTAGCTGTCATTTGCAAAGTTGTGATAGCTCAATAGTAAACGGGCGGACTGGAGAAATGAATTTTGCTTTTTTTAATTTTTTAATTTATTTATAATTAAAAAACAAATACGGAGCAAGTTCGGTCACCCAGGTACTTAAGTAAGTTGTCAACTGTCAAATTGCTAACGTTATACCTTTTTTTGTGAAAATTAATAACAAATTGTGTTTTTACTATCTATAATGCAACTTGCATTTCTTCTTCACATTAGTATATACCTTCTGACACAAGTATTTTTAATACTTAATAGAAGATCTCAATCTGTATTTTTTGTAATGAATTATTAAAAAGAAATAAATATTTTTGTATTTTTTTTATTTAATTGTAGATCAAAAAAGAAGCAGAAATCAGAATCGTCGGAGGAATCCCTTAATAATATTCACCATACAACAGACGATTCAGGGATTTGACATAACCGAATACGTCGGGAGAGCCCTAAGCGGAGCCCCCGCAAGCATAAAGAGAAACATGGCGACAGGCAAAAGGACAAAAAGAAAAAGCGGCAAGAATCTAGTGACAGTTCTGACAGTTCCAGTTGAACCTTTGCCTCTATATAAAAGGAAAAAAATATATTGTCTATGGCTGCGGCCATGTTTGTCACGGAGCTATGTTTGGAATATTTGTCTTGAAACATTCAAGGCAAAATTGGATTTTGTAAATTGGAAAATTGAATTTTATCTAAAGTTGACATGTTTTAAATTTTTATATAGGCTATATAACGTTTCCATTCTGGTCATAGATTATAGATAAATATAAATTATACTTAGAGTCATATAGTTAAATAAATGTAAATAAAATAATATTTATATTAAAATTAATGTTATTAATAGATATATCCTGAGTTTATTACTTTTATGATCACTTTTTTATTATGAAATTCCGCAAAGTAACGCCCTCAATATTCTTTAATTAAACCTTTACTTTTCCTAAAATATTCCTAATTGTTAAATTAAATATTTCTTAAATTTTTTGTTTTCAAGCATTTAAATTATATTCAAATTTTAAAATTTAAATTATTGTTTATTCAAGTAAACTTGTAAACAAGTGCCTTTGAATTGTCAATTCTACTGCTGGTTCGGAAAGCTGTTTCTACCGAGAATAGCCAGCAAGAAACTAGGCGGTTGCTCTTTTCAAAATATAATTCTTATAACTAGTTACATTTAGGAATTATTTTACTGTACAGGGTCGTAGGGTCGCTATGTCCACGCATTCCTATCATATAAGTAATCCTCGATAGTATTGTAGGCTTTCTGTATTAGCCTTTTTGAAACAGCTGTAATGGCAAAGCTAAAATCGATTGCGGAATGTTATTATAGAATCTTATACCCAAACCCACAAACGACTTACGTACTTTTGCAAAGCGAAAAGCAGGGGCCGCAAGCTTATGTCGGTTCCTACTTTGTCTATTATATACATCGTCAATCTTTTTATAATTACATATATTATAATATAAATAATCCTTATGCTTGGTATTTCGCTTCTATTTATATAATAAATCATGGGTCATTGATAGTATTTTTTTTGACTGGCCCGTTCGCGCTGTGGGTTGTCCTACCTTCCCTGCCTTCAGACCCGTGGGTCGCGGATTCGATTCCCGCCGAGGGACAACATTTTCTATAAATGAATTTGTTGGTCTTTGAGCCTGGGTGTATATTTGTATTTAAGTATGTATTTAAAAAATATATAAGTATATATTCACCAGTCGTCTGTCCATAACACAAGTATTAAGTTACTTACTTTGTGGACGGGCGACCGTGTGTGTAAGTGTCCCATATATTTATTTATTATTATTATTTATTATTTAGACAGAGTGTGAAATATATAAAATATGGTATACGAAATTTAAATCGATATAAATGTAATTTCTGTAGGAGATAAATAGCGTGTATGGAAAAGCATAGTTATTCACAATAGAAATTGTTGTATTTGATAAAAATTGAATATCAATATATTTTATTATTGTATAGATTTTTTAATAAAATATTATTAATTTATGTGAGTATTATTCAATGTATCCCAATTTTAGGAACAATATTTTGAAAAATCACAACATCGAAATGTTTTTATCACCAAGGCAAATTATACCATCATCATTCTCTTACCCTTATCCCACTCCAAGTGGGGTAGCACAATATGTCTTCTTCTTCCATTCTCCACTATCATTCGTAAACTCTGGTGCCACTTCTTTAACATGCATATAATTTATCACACAATCCATCCATCTTTTTTTCGTCCTCCCCCTAGCCATACATCAATCCACATTCATATTTAAAACTCTTTTAGTCACATATTCAAATTCAAATTCAAAATATTCTTTATTCAAATAAACTTGTAAACAAGTGCTTTTGAATCGTCAACTCTACTGGTGGTTTGGAAAGCTGTTCCTACCGAGAAGAGCCAGCAAGAAACTCGGCGGTTGCTCTTTTAAAAATATAATTCTTAATACTATTTACATTATATCGTTACTGTCTTGTACAGGTTCAAAGAGAGCTATATCCACACATTCTTATCTTCTAAATAATCTTCAAGAGTATAGTAGGCTTTCTGTATCAGGCTCTTTTTAACAGTGTTTTTAAATGACACATGATTTTCATCCCTCCTCATTACATGACCATACCAACTTAGTCTCGCACTTCTCTTTTCTGTAATGGGCGCAACTTTCAGACTTCCCCTAATATACTCATTGCGTATTCTATCAAGTTTTGTCACACCACACATCCACCTTAACATTCTCATCTCATTCGCATGCACATTTCCTTCATCCTTTTCTTTTATTACCCAATATTCTGATCCATACATTACGACAGGTCTAATGACCGTTTTATAAATTTTCCCCTTAAGTTTAAGGGGCATTCGGGGTCACATATTGTTCCTGAGACCAAGGCAAATTATATAATGAAGACAATTATATGCTATTTATAAAGTAATAAAAATCGATGAAATTTGGCAATTATTCCTTATACATCGGAATAGCATATAGGTTATAGTAAGTAACGGCCTGTTACTATCCCACTGCTGGGCATAGGCCTCCTCTCTCCATTTTCGGAGAGAAGGGTTGTAGCTAAGACCTACCACGCTGCTCCAATGCGGATTGGTAGGTTACACATATCTCCAGAATTCTCTAGAGATATGCAGGTTTCCTCACGATGTTTTCCTTCACCGAAAAGCGTGTGATAAATTGCAATTATCAATTAGACACATAAGTTTTAATAGAAAAACTCATTGGTGTCTACCCGGGTTTGAACCCATGATCGTCTCTAGAGATTCACACGGTCGCACCGCTAGGCCATCACAGCTCGTATACTGCGTCCATCATATTATCAGTCTTTTGACAGCTCACGTTCATTAAGTTTTGTATTGCTTACGTACAAATATCATACAAATAATATTTGTACTTTATGGATGGGTACCGCCCACTTAGTGATGTCACACATAATGGGTTACTACGATTATGCCACAGATTAAAAATAATCGGTAGAAATCGATGTTACGAGTATTAAAAGACATTTAATAACATTATATAAAGTTTTACTTTCTTCTTAGTTAATACATGAATACAAATAAAACAATCAGGATATTTTAATTTATTTTATTAGCACGAGTCGTCGGAATGATAATCAACACTAGACTCCTCCGATGAGGAGTCTTCAGTAGCAGTTCTTTTTATTATTAGCTCTTGTGTAGATAATATATTATCAAACGCAATATCACGTTCCCAATCAGAGAATATTACTCTTTTAGTTCTTTCCACCACACTTGCCCAGTTCTCGGCCGTTACGTGGGTGCAAGCATTTTTTAGCAATTGCAACATTTTATTCGCTGTGAATGGGGGGCTTGTATTGCATCTCGCAGCATGCCCTTTTACTTGTGCCCATATAAGTTCTATTGCGTTGTACTGGCAGTGGTATGGAGGAATCCGAAGAACAGTATGGCCATATTCTGCTGCCATTTCATTGATTACATAGCGTTTTGCTCTCTTTTTGGTTTTTAATATTTTTATTAATTCAACTTTTAACATTGAGTCGTCCACATTTTCTCCATTGTCCCGAAGCCAATTAATTATTTCATGCTTTTTATTAGCCTGTGTTGGCATTTTGTCAATTTGACGGGAGTGGTAGGGCGCATTATCAATAAAAATTATTGATGGTTCTTCCAATGAAATGAGCATTTTTTTGAACCACTCTTCATACACATTTGCATTCATCTCTTCGTGGTAGTCATTTGATTTCTTCGATTTAAACGCACACAGTGCGTCTTGTACAAATCCTTTTGCTGTACCTGCATGGCAAATGATTAGGCGCTCACCTTTTCCCATTGGTACTGAGGAAGTGGAATCAGCAGTATCATCAGTCCAGAAACGAGATAGTGTGTGGTTAGCGTTGAGCCATGTTTCATCCGTGAAAACAATATTTGCCCAATCTTGTATTTTCTTTGCCTCTCTTAAAAAATCACAACGTGCTATAGCTATATCTGTGCGTTCCATTAATAATTTTCTTTTATTTAACTTTTTATATGAAAAGCCAATTGTGTTCAAAACTTTGACCAAAGAAGATTTTTCACCATGAAATAGACCACTTCTTTTCAAAGAAACAATAAGTTTTCTCAAAGTTGGAATTTCTTTTCTCAAGTAGTAATCTAGTTTACGTAGGTTATCATTAATCGAATTACTTAGGTACGTAATTCGATTAATGATAGTAGGTACTATAATCGGAATGGTATCGCATACGAGAATCTTTAGGACATCACTATCGTCAATCTGTCAAAAGATGGTTAATATAATGGACAGTGTTCGGGTTTTGCACTATTGAACTGGGAGGATACTATAGGGGTATAAATAAAACCACACTATGCACCTTGTACTTGAGTACCACTGTACTAAGATGTGGAACCGACGTAAATATTTTATTGTTCGACCTATATAATTAACAAAAGCAACTCGATAGCGCGAGACAAAACTGAACAGCGCCATCTAGTTTTGTTTTACGAAGTATGATTTTAAATATATGAAATATTATTGAACATTCCGCCCACCAAGAACATTTAATAAGGAAATGTTCTTCGAAAAAGTGAGAATAGAAATGACACCGCCCACCGTAGCAAAATATTAACCAATTCTTGGTGGACTGAAAAAATCTTAATATAAACTAATATAACTTAATAAAATTTGTAACATAAAAATAGAACTAATACAATATTTAATACAAATGAATATAAATTATACAAATTATTCACACACGGGTAATATACATAGTTTTGACGTAGGTCTCTTAATCACAGATGATTTTGTTCTAACTGTGACCACACGGGTGATAGTATCTACGCCTGGATGTTTATTAATTATTCGACCCATTAGCCAACGACTTGGCGGTAAATTATCCTCCTTAACGAGAACTATATCCCCTATATTTGGCTCTGGTACACGAGAGTTCCACTTGTACCTATTCATTAGGTTAGAGAGATACTCTTGAGACCAACGATGCCAGAAGCTCTGGAGCATTCTTTGAATCAATTGCCACCGCGTCAGTGTGGTAAGATTGGACTCTAAATAGTTGTTGACCTCAGGTACAGCTATCAGTGGCTCACCAATAAGAAAATGCCCCGGGGTTAATGGAAGAGGTTCATTGGGATTGGAATTGTCTATAGTCATGGGCCGAGAATTTAGACAGGCTTCTATTTGACTAAGAAGTGTGCTCATTTCCTCAAAAGTCAAAGTTGCCTCACCTATCACACGCTTGAGATGAAGTTTTGTAGCCTTCACACCCGCTTCCCACAAACCGCCATGATTTGGTGCGTGAGGCGGGATAAAATGCCACTCAGTACCATACGTTTCTAAGCATGTGATGGCTTCCTTTTGTACTTTAGCTAATTGCTGAAGTTCTTTCGAAGCACCCAAAAAAGTCGTGCCATTGTCACTCCACAATTCCGCGCAATGACCACGCCTTGCCACAAAACGTCTAAAGGCTGCTATGAAAGCAGAAGTGCTCATATCACTCACAACTTCCAAATGAATGGCGCGAGTGGCCATGCAAATAAACAAACAAATGTAGCCCTTATATGAGTGATGACCGCGACCTCTGGTTGTTCTTATCTTTATTGGACCTGCATAGTCTACGCCACTATGCACAAATGCTCTGGCTGGTGTGCATCGTACTGATGGAAGAGATCCCATAAATTGGTTTTGTATTTGAGCACTTTGTCGGACGCATGCCACACAACGACGAATATGTTGTTTGACCATATTTTTAACACCAATAATCCAATAAACGGATCTTAAATAATTGATCATTAATTGGATTCCTCCATGAAGCGTACTTTGATGTGCATCTGCTATAACCAACTTCGTAAAATGAGAGGAATAAGGTAGTATTACAGGATGCTTGGCTTGCTCCGTTAACTGAGACATCTGTAATCTCCCGCTAACTCTCATTATACCCTGGTCATCCAGATATGGACATAATGATTTTAATTTAGTTTTATATGGTATGGAGCCTTTGTTCTGTAACTGTAAATATTCTTCGTTAAATCCTTCTTTTTGAGCTATTTTTATACAAATAATGCGTACTTCATCGATTTCTTTTTTAGATAAAGAAGTTCCATACTTAATATCTCGTTTGTAAAATCGCCGACAGTAAGCTAAAACTCTTAAAAGTTTCTGTAATGAAGAAAACCGTTGTAATATTGTATCTTCAGAAAGTGTATTAAAGTGAGATTTGACCGTGGCTTCCTCTAAATGGACATTTAAATCTTTGGGTTTTTTGTATTTAATGTTTTGATCTTGAAGAAACTCTGGGCCAGAAAACCAAAGTTGATTTTCTGCAAGTGATCCTGGCTGAACTCCACGTGAAGCACAGTCTGATGGATTGTCCTTGGATGAAACGTGAAACCATTGGGAAGAATCTAAGGTTGTCAAGATCTCCGAAACTCTGTTTGCTACAAAAGTCTTCCATCTACTAGGATGACAGTTTAACCAAGCAAGAACAACGGTTGAATCTGTCCATGCCTTAACGTTGTTCTTTTGGATGCCCAGAACCTCAGATATCTCCGCCAAAAGTCTTGCTAAAATTACTGCTCCACAAAGCTCAAGACGAGGTATGCTTACTTGCTTTATAGGCGCAACTCTCGTTTTTGCTGCTAAGAGAGAAACTTTTATCTTTCCAGAACTATCAATTACTCTTACATACACTGAAGCTGCATAGGCTAACTTCGATGCATCACAGAATCCATGCAACTCAAGCGTCGCATCTTTGCTGGGAGTACCCAGCCATCGAGGAACGTTAACTGAAGTAAGTTGCTCCAGGTCGTTACGGTAAGTAGACCATTCACTTTGTAATTTTGCTGAAATCGGATCATCCCAACCAACTCCTGCTAACCATAATTTTTGGATGAACATCTTTGCTATAATTATACTAGGTGCTATCCATCCTAACGGATCATATAAGTGTGCTATAACTGATATTATTGATCTTTTTGTTTCAGGTGCAGTCGTCGGCTTTGGAAGATTCACCGAGTACCGGAAATGATCTTCGCTGCGATCCCAGGTAAGTCCCAAAATTTTTGTAGTATTTTCTGTTTTTATTTCTATTTCCTTTAATTTAATCTCATCTGTTCTATTATGTGTATTTTGTCCTTGAGATTCTGTAACTTGTACTAATTTATCCTTTGTGTCCTGTAGTTTTATTTTCCTTTCCTTTATGTCCTTTTCCTGTAGATTCTTCTGTATATGTTTTATTTGCATGTTCTGTTGTTCTCTATTAGACAGTATTTTTGAAAGTAACTCGTTACTATTGCTGTTCCATTTTTGCAACTTAAAACCTCCTTTCGATAATAGCTCTGTCATTTGTTTATATACATCCACACCTTCTTGAATGTCAAAACATCCCGTCATTAAGTCATCCATATAGAAAGACTCTAGTACTTTTGATGAAGCTAACGGGTAGTTCATGCCTTCATCTTTACTGACCTGTTGTAATGCTTTAACAGCCAAGTATGGCGCTGATGCGGTTCCGAAAGTTACCGTCAGCAGCTCATAATCTTCTATTTCTTTCTCAGGATTCTCACGCCATAATATTCGTTGAAACCTTGTATCTTCTTCAGTAACTCTGACCTGTCTATACATTTTAATAATATCAGCTACTAAAGCAATAGGTGTCACTCTCCAACGTAATACAGTATGACGTAAATCTGCCTGTAGTTTAGGTCCTATCATTAAAGTGTCATTAAGAGATACTCCTAAATTATTTTTACTAGAAGCATTGAATACCACCCTAACTTTTGTACTTGTTTTATCATCTCTTACAACCGCATGATGTGGTAAATACACAGCCTCTTCTTCTTTTATATTTTCCCTTTTAACCGGTCTCATGTGTCCTAGCTCTAAATATTCTTTTATAACTTCAGTGTAGTCCTTCTTTAAATTTAAATCCTTTGATAACCTCTTTTCTAATGCTTTAAATTTTGCAAAAGCTATTTGTCGGGAACTACCACCTAAACATTGTGGTTGGCTATCTCGAAATGGCAATTTAACGATATAGCGTCCTTCAGGTGTCCTTTTAGTTGTAGTAGCGAATATTTCTTCGCATTTTTGTTCTTCTTCCGTCAATATACTTTTCTTATAGTTTCCTTGTTCTTCGATTTCCCAAAATGTCTTTAAAATGTCATCATTCATTTGTACATGCATGACAGATATTTTTGGAACATCCTCATTATGAGTAATTGAGCAATTATTAACTGTGCCAGATAGGATCCAACCTAAACAGGTACATTGAGCTATCAGAGTTCCATTTGAACTCTTCTTCACTCCTTCCTTCAATATCTTACTGAAAACATTTGCTCCCAGTAACATATCGATTTTATTAGGAGTATTGAACTGAGGATCTGCTAGACACAAGTCTTGCAAATCTACAAAGTCGAATGATTCGAACTTTTGTTCTGGTAGGTACGCCGTAATATTTTTGAGAACGTAGGCGGTAACCTCAATAATTACGTTTTTATCAATCCTTGACCTCAAATTAACAGTCACTACATATTTTGAACTTAAGGCTTTATCACCTCCTAGACCAGTAATGATGCATCTAGCAGGAATCTTCTTCAGACGTAGGAGTTGTACTGCAGCTTCTGTTATGAAGCAGGCCTGGGAACCTTGATCTAATAATACTCGCAACGCTTGAATTCCGCCAGATTCAGACTCGGCATTTACGAGCGCCGTAGCTAGTAAAACCTGTCCGCATTTTGATACTTTCCTAGTTCCGAGACACGACACTATTGGTGAAGTGGTATCTGATGTACTTGAACCTGCTACCGGCTCCTGGGTTGTTGATTTAACGTTCCCTTTATTATAGTCCAGATGCAATAGAGTATGGTGGCGTTTTTTACAGTTTCTACAATTCGTAGGTTTCTTGCAATCGTATATCGTATGATTGCTACCGAGACAATTAAAACACATGCCATTTTTCATAACATAAAAACGTCTTTGTGCTACTTCTAATTTGGCGAACTTTTTGCAGAAGCATAGCTTATGGCTTTCTGAACAATATTCACATTGCATGCCAGAGACATTTGTAGTTAGTAAGGTTTTTGATTTTGTACTGGGTCCACTGGTATGCTGTACCGAAGGCTTTTTTGTGTCTATGAACTCTAATGCACGAAAACGACTTTCCATAAAATTTTGAAATTGATTTAAAGTTGGCAATTCATTAGAATCTACAGAACCAGATATATGGAGCTCCCACTGCTTACGAGTTTCCGGGTCCAGTTTAAAGGTAACAATATGTATAATAATAATGTCCCATGTGCTCACATCGACTTTTATATTTTTTAATGCATTAAGGCAGTCAATGGTGGTGTCTAACAGTTCCTTTATACCTGACGCGGATTCATAATTTATACGTTTTTGACCAAATAACCTTTTTAAGATACAATTTGCTAAATACTTTTTATTATTATAACGCTTTTCCAAAAGAGACCAACATTGACTGTAATTAGCACTGGTTATCGGTGTGTGCCTTATAAGCTGTTCAGCTTCACCAGTTAAATGTGTCTTTAAATAATGAAGCTTTTGAACATCTTCTAACGACTCGTTATTATGCACTAAAGACACAAATAAATCGCGGAACGTAGTCCACTCCGAATAATTTCCCGAAAAAACAGGAATAACAATTTTTGGAAGTCGTACTAATGAGCTTGGCATTGGCTTATCATTCTCAATTTGACCTCTTGGTTCCTTTTCAGGTGACAAATAAGGCTTTAATAAACTTTTCATATGTGATTTATAAACTAAATAATTGTCCTCAGTTATTTCATAGATATCTTTTGATACATACGATGTACTAGCCAATTCATCCGATTCTGACATTTCAAAAAGTTTTAAATTGTTTGACCTGAATAGTAACCAATCTCTTTCCAAGTTCTCTAGTCTAGCCTCTATGTACTCTCTAGTTATTCGTTCTTTTGGACTCTTTTTAAAATTAGACAAACCCTTTTTAATTGAATTGAACAAGTCCAATTGAATGCGTAAAATACCATCCATTGTTATATTTTTACAAGTTACAACTGCTATAAAATATTGATAGATATCTGATACTTTAAAATTTTACAAGTCGAAATAACTATAAAAACCGAAAAAAAATACAAGTCCAAATTTTGCTTAAAAATTTTACAAGTGTTAGAAAGTATAAATATTCTGAGGGAAATCGGGCATAGGTTCCCCGTTCCGTCGTTTTTAAAGAAACTATTCTAAGTCTAAAGCTACTGAAATTATTCTAAGTCTTTAACTTTAATTAAAATTTACTAAAATATTACAAGTCCTTAAATAGCTCTTCGTAAATCAAAGTTTTCTAATTGTAACGAATAAAGTCTAATTTTGCTTGAAAATATACTTCATAGAAATAAAGTTCACTTTTGCTTGTTATAGATAATTAAGATTTGTACTCACAGTTTGCACTACACTCACACACGTGACTTTGACCTGATGATAACTGTGCGGCTTGCTGACCGCACTGCTGATGCCGCTTCGATGCTCAAGTTGTGGCGCTGCGCTGCTCAGCTCGTGCCGCTGCGATGCCCAATGCTGCTCGCTGCTGGCGCTTCGTTGCTGGCTGCTGCTGACGCTTCGTTGCTCGCTGCTGCTTCGTTGCTAGCCGCTGCTGCTGGCGCCACGGACCTCTTGCTGCAGCGATCCACTGCGAGTTCCGTTGACGAGTGGCCCACACTAGACCACTGCTGCTCGATGACCCTTTGCACGTCCGACTCGATAGGAACAATGTTCGGGTTTTGCACTATTGAACTGGGAGGATACTATAGGGGTATAAATAAAACCACACTATGCACCTTGTACTTGAGTACCACTGTACTAAGATGTAGAACCGACGTAAATATTTTATTGTTCGACCTATATAATTAACAAAAGCAACTCGATAGCGCGAGACAAAACTGAACAGCGCCATCTAGTTTTGTTTTACGAAGTATGATTTTAAATATATGAAATATTATTGAACAGACAGTGTATAGGTTATAGAAATCCTGTTAATTCTGCAAGAATAGGATGACATTGCAAAGCGCCATCTATTATCAATATATCAACAGTCCACGCAAACGAAGTTGCGGGTAGAAGCTAGTATATTATAAGTATTTGTATTCGACGGCGAATTTTATAACGAAGGGAAAATACACAAATTAAAAACTTTCAAAACAAATTAATGTTTTTACTCTATTATTGAACTGGCCCAAAGGACCTCGTCCGTTTAATGGGTTTAACAAAATACCACGGACATAAACTACGAGTCTAGAAATGATGAAGATAATATTATAATTTACCATAAACAAGATTAAAAATATTTCTTTGAACTAAAATTTCAAGTTATTAAATAAATTTCAGTTTTTACTGATTAATAAATAAAAAATACAGAAAAATACTTATAAAATTTAATACAAAAATAAATAATTAAATTAAGTAACTTATTCCTTGGGTATGTCGGCGCCATATTTATAGTAGAAATGGCGCCAAAAGTAAGCTCTTTCTGGTGTCAATGGAGCAACATACTGTGGCTCGAGATTAATGGCTAGATGATGGGGATATGGCATCCATTCGCCATTGCTGGGGTCTGGCGTTGGCGAACTGTAATTCAATAAATCATTAATTAATCAAAGACACTTAAATATCAAGCTGTGATAACCCAGCGAATTTTTTTAATTGTATCGTATAAAACTAAATATTCAATTATAATATAATTAATTGATTGATAATTGCAATTTATCACACGCTTTTCGGTGAAGGAAAACATCGTGAGGAAACCTGCATATCTCTAGAGAATTCTGGGGATATGTGTAACCTACCAATCATTGAAGCAGCGTGGTAGGTATTAGCTCCCAATCCTTCTCTCAAAAAAAAAAACGGAGAAAAGAGGCCTATGCCCAGCAGTGGGATAGTAACGGGCCGTTACATACAATATAATATAATAATACGTATGTCAGATATAATATAGTAAAATAAAAATGTCAAATAGTTTTATGTCCAAATTTAAATTACAAAAATACAAATTATATAAAAAAACAAGCGGCATATCAAATATAAACCCAGCGGTAATACAGTGGGACTCTTTCAAGGAGGTCACGTGTTCAAACCCGGGCAGACACCAATGAGTTTTTCTGTTAAAACTTATGTGCCTAATTGATAATTGCAATTTATCTTTTTATCACACATCACATTTATCACACATCTTCCTGCCCTAATCCCACTCTAAGTGGGGTCGGCACAACATGTTATAAACAGGCTTTCACATGATTTGGCTGCGTTTTTACGACTGGCCGTCTGCCTGACGTCAACATACCTCTGTCGTATTTTACGACACCTCGGTAAGAAAGAGGGTGGTCTATTCTACTAAACCGGATACCACACGGTGGGTCAACTTACCTTAGTCACCTTTTACGACACCTCGGTAAGAAATGAGGTTGGTCTATTCTACTCAGCCGGATAAGACACCGCCGAGTCGACTTACCTTAGTCACCTTTTACGACACCTAGGTAAGAATGAGGGTGGTACTATTCTATTCAGCCGGATACCACACGGCGTGTGAGGAAACCTGCATATCTCTAGAGAATTCTTGTGATATGTGTAACCAACACTCATTGGAGCAGCGTGGTAGGTCTTAGCTCCAATCTTCTACAAAAACGGAGAGAAGAAGCCTATGCCCAGCAGTGGGAGAGTAACAGGCCGCTACTTACTTTTAAATATTAAAGATATTTACAGAAATGTGGCTAACTTACCCAAATTTTGCGAAATTAGTCCACATCATGGTCATAAATGTGACTATTCTTGCGTCATTTTCATCCATTGGCAACGGCAGCCTTTCTAATTCGAAAATATAGAACAACTCGTCCCTATTCGCCGTCGCACCAAGACTGCTATTCGTCAATAACCTACCAAGATTCCTGTTACCAATATAACTGAAAATATACTCGTATATTGGAACATCAGAACTGTTGCTGTAGAGTTCAGAGAACAAGGACATAGGGCCTACGTAAGAGAAATCTGTATTGAGATTTATAATCCCACCAACCAACGCCTCATCCGATGTGATATTTGCAAAGAAAGTATCTTTTATTATCTCTCGAAATTCCTCCCTCTCATCCAATGGAACAATCAAACTTCTTTGATCCAATGCTGAATAATCTTCATTTTTAATCCTGTCCATTTGACTAGTTATAGTATAGTAATCCAAAGTACTTGTCAAACCTTCTACAGTATTAATTCCTATTATAATTGGCACAGGGTTAAAGGATTTGTGCCTTTTTCCAGCTGCAATTATATTGTAAGGTGTATCGACTAAGAATGGCTCTTCATCGTCGAAAATATCCTCTACAGATGGACGGAAATAGGATCTCGCGTTCATTTGTTTACCTATAGCTTCCTCAACTTTACTAACTGGAGTATCTGTGTACAAATTGAGTAGTTCTATTTCATTTTTAGTATTAACTCCCAATGATTTGGCTAATTGACTTGCAGTGGCTAAAGGTTCAGCGTCGAATGATTGAGGTGCGAATGGGGTACCACTCTCAGATATGATTCTATTGAAAAGACCTTTAGTACTCTCTGACAATGTTAGGTATATAGCTGCCAAACCACCGCTGCTTTGGCCGAAAACTGTCACATTATCTGGATCTCCATTAAAATTTTCTATATTATTTCTCACCCAACTTAATGCTGCTCTGACATCTTTAAGACCAGCATTGCCTGGTGCTTCAGGTATACCTAAGTTAAGGAAACCGTACGCGTTCAGTCTATAGTTTAGCGTGATGACTATAACGCCGTGGCTTATGAGATATTCAGCACCGTAGAAGCTAGGGGAGCCTGAGCCGACGCCGAAATCACCTCCATGAAGGAACACCATGACTGGAAAGGTTGTGTTTAGGAAAGATGGGACGAAAACGTTGAGGACTAAGCAATCTTCGTTGTCACTTGGCGCTGCGAGAGGATCGTGAGTTTGGAATTGGGGACATAGCACGGTTGGATTATCCGCTTTGTAGATTCCAGAGAATTTCGGTGGTGGTAAAGGTGCCTGGAATTAATCAGTTTCAAATTTATTATTGAGACTTAGTCAACTTAAGTGCTAAAATACCCTCAGAATACTGTTTTTTCTGTTCCCTAAAAGAAAAAGGATTATTTATACTTATACTAGATGACCTGGGGAACGTTGTTTGTAATTTCAATTATTACTAGGGAATTTCTAGTGTACTTAATTATAAATTTTTAAAAAAAATGTTAGGGGTGTACAACCTCTTTCACTTAGGGGTATGAAAAATATATAGCAGCCAATTTTCAGACCTACTGAATCTATACTAATATGTAAAGCTGAAGTGTTTGTTTGTTCGATTGTATGCACGCGCTTATCTCAGAAACTATTGGACCGATTACATTATATCTTACATTAAAAGAATTTTTCAAATGAAAAATTCTTTTAATGTAAGATAGTCCATTTAACGATGAAGGCTATAGGCTATATAAAATCATGATAAGATGAATAGGAGAGGAACAGCAATTAAAAATAGTACGAAAACGGCAAAATCTAAAGCTTTCCTTGCGTGCGCTAAGTAAACGATGAATATATCTGCTGTAAATTAAGTGCTGTAAAATTATTGTCCTGCCCTTATACCACTCTAAGTGGGATCGGCTTATCATGTTATATACACGTTGTCACATTTAGCTAGGTATTTTACGACTAACGGCTACGATGAATAGGACAGGAGCAGCAATAAAAAATATTACGATTGCAATAAATTAAAGCTTTCATTGCATATGCAAATTTTTTTTAACAATATTTATGTACAATAAATAAATACTTACTCTGAATTTAACAGGAACGCCATATCTAATACCAAGGTACTCATAATAAAGGCCGTTATCAGATAAACTGCCTTCGATCGTTCCTTCTTTTGTTACAACAATTTGTGTGTTTTCGAACGAAAACACGCCGAAAATGGCGGTAAAAATTAAAAATATACAGAATGTACCCATTCCCCGTACGAATTTCGAACTATAAAGTTTATTTTTTTAAATCGTCTTTTATACTAACAAGCATAACACAAGTAATTATGCAGTCAAATATATTTATTTTTAATTTTTTTCACTCTTATATCTATTATTCATAAGAAATTATTTTAACTTAGTTATAAAAAAGAGCCCGCACGTGCTATTTGGTTATAATATAAACCTGTACGTGATATTTATATCTGATAACAATCTTTGATTACTGAATTGAAACAAAGGAGTTTTATGTAATAATTTTGTAACAGATAAAAATTATTTATTAGTCAACGGTTAACTAGAAGTGAGAACCATGGCAAATGGCATACAAAAAAATTGTTAACTGTGGTTAACTAAAACTAAAGAATTATTCGATTAACTGTGGTTAATCGAATAATTCTTTTTGTAGTGACCTTTGTTCTATATGATAAAATCAGGTTTGGTGGGATATTAATATCATAAATCAGAATTTCAATACAATCAAATTCAAATTTTTCTTTATTCAAATAAACTTGTAAACAAGTACTTTTGAATCGTCAATTCTACTGCTGGTTCGGGAAGCTGTTCCTACCGAGAAGAGTCAGCAAGAAACTCAGCGGTTGCTCGTTTCAACATAGTTATAACTAGTTACATTAAGTCATTACTATCTTGTACAGGGTTGGACAGTAGCTATATCCACGCAATCTTATCATCTAAGTAATCCACAACAGTATAGTAGGCTTTCTGTATCAGCCTCTCTTTAATAGTGTTTTTAAACTGCTGTAACGGCAAAGCTAAAATTGATTTTTATTATAGAACAATCAATATTGTATTACGTTTTTTATTAATTAATTAATTAAGTAATTAATTACTATATTCCGAGCTGTAATAATCCAGCGGTAAGACTGTGCTCTCTCAAGTGGGTAACGGGTTCAAACCCGGGCAGACACCAATGAGTTTTTCTGTTAAATCTTATGTATCTAATTGATGATTGCAATTTATCACACGCTTTTCGGTGAAGGAAAACATCGTAAGGAAACCTGCATAGCTTTAGAGAATTCTGGGGATATGTATAACCTACCAATCATTGGAGCAGCGTGGTAGGTCTTAGCTCCAACCCTTCTCTTCATAATTGGAGAAAGGAGGCCTATGTCCAGCAGTGGTTTAGTATTAGACCGTTACTTTACTTCTTTTTTTTTTACTGCATTCCATCTGAGATGCCCAGAATGCAAGCTTTTAACTTTTTAGTTAATACGTTTTTATCTTCAATCATTAACAAATAGATGTTAGGTAAAAAAAATTTTAAAAGTAGGCACGCCTTCGTTACCATAGATTACAAGTACAAGCATAATATTATTCGTTATGTTACTCCAGTACATAAATTATATATGTGTAAAACTTCAGGTAATTCATCTGTTCAGCTATTTTTGCATAAATGAGTTCTAATACTATGTAGTTTCACATTATGTATAGAAAACTTTTATATTTTAATAGTAGTGTCGTTTGAAATTATGATTTAAATTCTATGTAAACCAAATTTAACTATTAATCATGAATATTCACTAGGTATTTCCTAACACAACGTTTTTCTAAACGATTATATATTTTCATGTCTGTTGTAAAACTAAAAACTTTAGAAAATATTTTTATTTAATATCATAACTTAAACTTATATTATAATAATTAGATTAGTACAAAAATTAAAGATTATATTCATTTTATAACACATTATTAAATTGTTTGACTGATTGTATTCTCTAAAGCTAGTGAAAGTTGATAAACATTTCCGAACGTGCGTTGCCAAACATTTCACTTTTGACGTTCCAGTAAAAACGATTTAGATTTTCAACAAAAACTAATTTATAAACAAGGACGCTACTTATCATTAATAGTTAAATATTTTAAATAATATAAAAACAATAATATAGTGCATCGTCTAATACACAATCAATACAAAACAAGTCACAGCACAGTTTGCTTACGTGTTGTGTTCGAATTTTGAAATGCTTTAAGATTTTTCATGCTATAAACGGCTTAGTGATGAATAAAAAACCTACTAGAACTGGACCCAGGATCAGAATAACGCGACCTGCTAACCGTAAGAAAGAGGAATTATCGAAACAAGACGACAAAAATCTTATATACACCTGCCAATATTGTCGTGTTAAATTCACTCAAAACAGCCACTTTTTCCGCCACATGACTTCGAACCATCAAATCCAGCAAAGAGAAGCAACATTTGAATGCAACGAGTGTCAAATCGTCTTCAATAGGAAGGCCAACTTGGATTTGCATTGTCAAACGCATCATCAGAACAAAAGCAAGTCAAAATGCGAGTCGTGCGCTATAACTTTCAAGTCGAGGTATTGTTTACGTCGTCATATAAAACTTAAGCAAATACTGGCCGAGAATGCGTGTTTAAAATGCCAAAAAAAGTTCACAACTAAGGATCGACTTGTCAAACATGTAAATAATAAGCACACATTCAAAAATATCACCTTCGAGTGTGACCATTGCGCTCTTAAGTTCAAAGCTAAACAGTCACTGTTGTCACATTTAAATCGTATTCATAAGAGGTTATGATTGTTTGGATAATTTTTTAGTTTTTTATTTTTATTTGTATATTTACTATATATAAATCCAAAGTGTTAAATAGCCAATCTATGAGTTTGAATATTATTTTTATGACTGTCATAATAAATAAATTATCTATCGGGTAAAGTGGTTATTGAGATAAAGCTGTATAAATTGGATGAAATGAGAACTACAAATTAATTATGTATATTTTATTTCATACATTTCATATACTTGTAACAAAACGTATTTATTTATTAATAATTTTTGTAAAAAATAATATTACAACATGATTTATAAACAAATGAAATTTTCATCAAAAGGTCATATTTTTTAACCAAGGGAAAGCTTTGTATTATTCAATTTATTTATTAAAAGGTTGTGAAATATTTACCCATAAAATGATCAAATGTTTTGCAGACATTTTGATCTAACCAGGGATGTAGTGAAAAAAAAAATTAAACCATCCCAATAATAAATACAGATATTTTCTAAAATGCAGGACATTTTTAAACATTGGCGGGACACAGGATTGTCCCACCAAAATCGAGTCATATGGCCACATTACTATTGGGATTTTTACAAATAATTCAGGCCTAAAGTTATACAATTATAATTATTAATAATTAACACAGTTCTGCTTTATAATTTTATTATAATTCTAATTTAATTTATTGGATAATTTTTAGTTTTTATTACTTTTGTGTATTTAATATATTTAATTTTAAATTCAAAGTGTAAATAAGCTAATCTGTAAATTTCGTATTATTGTAGACTCGCATAATGAAAAAATCTCATTGTGTATTTGGTTTATTCTCAGATTAGATTATTTATAAATGGTGGTTGCATGTAGTTTGAATCTGTGATCCCCTAGTGGAATAGACCAACCACCAAAATAGAGTAGAATAGACCAACCTCATTTCTTACCGAGGTGTCGTTAGAGGCGACTAAGGTAAGTTGACCCACTGTGTGGGAGCCGGTTTAGTAGTATAGACCACCCTCTTTCTTACCGAGGTGTCGTTAGAGGCGACTAAGGTAAGTTGACCCACTGTGTGGTAGCCGGTTTAGTAGAATAGACCACCCTCATTTCTTACCGAGGTGTCGTAAAAGGCGACTAAGGTAAGTTGACCCACTGTGTGGTAGCCGGTTTAGTAGAATAGACCACCCTCTTTCTTACCGAAGTGTCGTAAAAGGAGACTATGGTAAGGTGACTATCCGTGTGGTATCCGGTTTATTAGAATAGACCACCCTCTTTCTTACCAAAGTGTCGTGAAATACGACTGAGGTAAGTTTACGTCAGGCAGGCGGCCGGTCATAAAATACGTAGCCAATCATATGACATGTTTATAACATGTTGTGCCGACCCTACTTAGAGTGGGATAAGGGCAGGATGGTGGTATTTATTTATTATTTAATATCACTGAGAAGTATGTATTGATTGCATGTTCTATGACAGCACTTTTACTTGTGTTCAATATCTATGGCTGGCTCGTTGGCGCAGTGGGTAGAGATCCTGCCTTCGGCTCCGCGGGTATGAGTTCGATTCCCGCCGAGGGCCAACAATTTCTATTAATAAACTTGTTGGTCTTCGAGTTTGGGTGTATATTTGTATTTAAGTATGTATTTAAAAATTACATAAGTATATATTCACCAGTTGTCTGTCCATAATACAAGTATTAAGTTACTTACTTTGGGGACGGACGGCCGTGTGTGTAAGTGTTCTATATATATATCGTCCTGCCCTTATCCCACTCTAAGTGGGGTCGGCACAACATGTTATAACATGATTTGGCTGCGTTTTTGCGACCGGCCAGCTGCCTGATGTCAACTTACCATAGTCATATTTTACGACACTTCGGTAAAAAGGAGGGTGGTCTATTCTACTAAACCGGATACCACACGTTAGGTCACCTTACCATAGTCGCCTTTTACGACAATGCGGTAAGAAATGAGGGTGGTACTATTCTACTTAGCCGGATACCACACGGCTAGTGTGTAAGTGTCCCATATATTTATTTATTTAATATGAAGCCTGAGTAATCACACAATTTCAATGTATCTCTAGGCTTACATCAGCTTTAAGTTCATTTATATTTCTCCTTATCATTAATTCACTTACTCCTGAAATTCAAGAGTAACCTCTTTGGTGTATTCCAGGGCTTCTTAAACTTTTTTATACAGCGACCCCCTTCAAGCTTAGGAAATTTTAAACGACCCCCTCCTCCATATAATGAAATATATATCAACCATAGATGTAGATGTAATATCGCACTATTTTACAATGTAAATAACAGTTTTGCATTGCCACTTTTTTCAAAAAACAGTTAACAAATAAAACTACAATAGTATTTTGTATGATTTTTATTTGTATTTATATTTGTATGTAGTGTGTATACTAATTTTAAAATTTTATTTATAATTGTTGTAAACTAACCAATCATAAATTTAATAAAATCTATTTAATTAAATTTAATGAAAAGGGGTAATGAAGGAACTTAGGAGGAGAAAATAATAAATCTTTGTTAGAAAAGTTCTTTAAAGGACAGCTGCAGCCATGTAGTTGTATCAATAATGATTGAAAAGTATCAGATCTTTGCGACGCCCCTTTCAGTAGTCTCACGACCCCCCTGGGGGCCGCGACCCACAGTTTAAGAAGCCCTGGTGTATTCTATTCATCACATTCATTGCCAATACAAATCGACAAAAAAACAAGTGAAATTTGAAGGTTCAGTAGAAAACACATCTTCTTTAAACCTAACCATTTAACTTAATTTACATACTGGATATATGTATATTTTAAGCTAGAAACTAAGCGGTATTAACTTAATTTATTTATAAAGTCTAGAATAAATGATAACTTGACGAACAATGTTTTTTTTAATCCTGTATAAGTATAGTGAGTTGCCTGTTACTATCCCACTGCTGACAATAGGCCTCATCACTCCGTTTTTAGAGACGATTGGAGCTAAGACCTACCACGCTGCTCCAATGATTGGTAGGTTACACATATCACCAGAATTCTTTAGAGATATGCAGGTTTCCTCACGATGTTTACCTTCACCGAAAAGCGTGTGATAAATTGCAATTATCAATTAGACACATAAGTTTTGACAGAATAACTTATTGATGTCTGACCAAGTTTGAACCCGTGACCTCCTCGAAAGAGTAGCACGTTGTTACCGCTGGGCTACCACAACTTATCCAGCTTAGTTTAATCCTATATATTTTCCTATAATAAAGAAATTTTATATTATTATTCCGCCGTGTGGTATCCGGCTGAGTAGAATAGACCAACCTCATTTCTTACTGAGGTGTCGTAGAAGGCGACTAAGGTAAGTTGGCCCACCGTGTGATATCCGGTTTAGTAGAATAGACCACCCTAATTCTTACCGAGGTGTCGTATGATACGACTAAGGTAAGTTGACGCCAAATCATGTGACAGCATGTATATAACATGTTGTGCCGACCCCACTTAGAGTGGGATAAGGGCAGGAGGATGAATGATGAAAGAAATTTTATATTATTATTTTCTTCTATAGTATTTTTTTGGGTGCTTCATATATCACTACATATTATAAAACAAAGTCCATATTTCCGTATGTACGCATAAAACTTTAAAACTACGCAACCGATTTTGATGCGGTTTTTTTTAATAGATAGAGTGATTCAAAAGGAAGGTTTGTACGTATAATAACATTCAATACGAAGTAGAGAAATACTGTAATTTTTGAGGTTTCTGTAAATAATTACATTTTTTTCCGCTTACATTGCAAACGCAGGCTAAACCCTACGAGATTTATCAAAATAATGTACTAAGTATTTGTACACCTTAAAAAGGTCTACAGAAAAGTCCGCGATGGCATATGTCTATCTCTTATGGATAACCCACAATAGCAGTTTTTTTCATTTACTTTTTACGAAAAATGATGCCTTATGTTCAAAGCAATTTTTATACAATACAGCATTAATCCTTATCCAATTGAGTACCTTAAATAAATTGTTGATTTAATATAGATCAATATTGCCGTTTACAGCATGTAATTTAAGTGAACATTTTCGGAGATATTACAGATTTAAAATCCCGCGAGGAGGCCGCGCTTCGACCTATAAGCACTTCGAATTTAGCAGCGACCGGAGGCGCAACTAAATGCCCTTCTTTCAAGTTTATATTGTCTAATAATAAGAAAGCTATGAATGTTGTATGTTTAGGGATAAGTCCGCCTTTATACATGTGTTTTTTTTTTAATTTTTATTTTTTTCTTTCTCTTTTCTAAATATATGTGTAAAAAGAACAATAAATAAATAAAAAATAAAGACACTGTCTAATCAATTGTAAAAATAAATAATATCACTACATAGTATAAAACAAAGTCGCATTCTCTGTCTGTCCCTAAGTCCGTATATCCCTATGTATACTTCAATCTTTAAAACTATGCAACAGATTTTGATGCGGTTTTTTTTAATAGATAGAGTGATTTTAGAGGAAGGTTTACATGTCTAATAACATTCAATATGGAGTAGAGAAATACTGTAATTTTTGAGGCTTCTGTAAATAATTACATTTTTTTCCGCTTACATTGCAAACGCAGGCTAAACCCTACGAGATTTATCAAAATGATGTACTAAGTATTTGTACACCATGAAAAGGTCTACAGAAAAGTCCGCGATGGTATATGTCTATCTCTTATGGATAACCCACAATAGCAGTTTTTGTCATTTACTTTTTACGAAAAATGATGCCTTATGTTCAAAGCAATTTTTATACAATACAGCATTAATCCTTATCCAATTAAGAACCTTAAATATATTGTTTATATAATATTGATCAATATGACCCTTTACAGCATGTAATTTAAATAAACAGTTTCGAAGATATTACAGATTTAAAGTGCCGTGAGGACGCCGCGCTTCGCCCTATAACACTTCGACTTTAGCAGCTATGTCCCTCTTTCAAGAGTTTGTTTGAAGACATTCTGTAATTAATTGTAAAAATAAAATACATAGGGAAAATGTAAAAGTAAATAAGTAAAAATGTACTATATGAATTTAGATATTCAAAAGATAGCAGGAAATCTTCTTGGTATAGGGAAAGGAAATTGTTTTTCTCCAAATTTAACGCGTGCGGGCCACGGGCAGTAATGAATAAATCAAAACTACTCGATCGGTTTTAATCATTTTTTTACACTGACTGACATGGGATATATATTTTATACCCGTGCGAAGCAGGGGCAGGCCGCTAGTTCGTAATAAACAAAAATAAACAACAAAACAATTTTAGACAATTGTTATTAATGTTTTTAATAATGGTACTATATAAAACATAATATATCTTGTAGCATAGCGGGAATGGATAAAATAAACAGTGCATATTGTTAAAGGCACAGTTTCCTACTGAAACTTAAGGTACTTAGATGTCTTAAGAATTGAGCTGTATGGTGATAAATTGCCAAGCAAATATACCTTTTATATTTATTATATATTTTGATTTCTGGCAAAGATGGTACCTTTGCCAGAAATCAAAATGTTATCATAAAAATCTTATTAAAACACAATATATTTACAAAAGTAATAATAGAATTATTTTCCTATAATCCGTGATGAAGTAAAATAGAAAATATATGTAATGCTAAATGTAGAGTGGACAATTCGTTCTCATACTTGATACATGCAGGATTCGCAAAACACATGCTCAAACCTCCACCACAAGACACAAGCTCTACATATGTTCACTATCACAAACTCAATCGTTTCGCCCCGCGACCGAAGCATCATCAGGAGATGGACTCCACGACAAAATCGCAAAGCTTTGCGAAATTACGTTTTTACGAATCCTGCATGTATCAGGTATGAAAACGGATTGTCCACTCTACATTTAGCATTATATATTTCTATTTTACTTCATCGCGGATTATAGCAATTTTGTATTATGGATCTCCGCAAAGTAACGCCTAATTCTATAAATTACAATATATTAAAATAAAAATGTTTTTAGATGAGAAGAAAAAACTAAAATTGCAAATTAATTATTTTATTGGTGTTCCAACAAATAACAGAATATAAATAAAACTTACAAATGCATTGACTAAAATATTAGGGTACAAGATTTGCATTAAAATACAGATACAAAATTGTGATGTACAGAATATATTGCGATTTTCTAATCATGCTGTGTGGTATCCGGCTGAATAGAAAAGACCACCCTCAATTTAATTTTCTTTTTTAATCATTCTTTCTTCTTTTTTTTTACTTTCTTTTCTTTTTTTTACTTAACGATTATATAAAATTATTATAGTTAAATTCTACCTCTCAGTTGTCGTCAAACTTAGTTTGAATGTTGTTATTACCTTTAATTAAAATACTACTTATTTTAAGTTGTTCAATGTATTAGAGTAATGTGAAGTGTGTATTTTGTTGGTGATCTATAAATAAATAAATAAATTCTTAGAGAGGTGTTGTTAAAGTTGACTAAGGTAAGTTGACCTGCTGTGTAGTATCTGACTGAGAAGAATAGAACACTTTCATTTCTTGCCGAGGTGTCTTAAAAGGCAACTGAGGCAGGCGACCGGTCGTAAAATGCCTAGCCGAATCTAGTTACATGTTTGAAACATGTTGCGCAGACCCCACTTAGAGTGGTATAAGAACAGGAGAATGATGAATGATATTGTGGTTTTCTAATCCTGCATATATAAGGTACAAAACTGAATAGTTCACTCTACAATTAGCTAAGGTGTTCTTATTCTGCCAGTAAAAAATTCAAATTCAAAATATTCTTTATTCAAATAAACTTGTAAACAAGTGCTTTTGAATCGTCAACTCTACTGCTGGTTCGGAAAGCTGTTCCTACCGAGAAGAGCTAGTAAGAAACTCGGCGGTTGCTCTTTTAAAAATATAATTCTTAATACTATTTACATTAAGTCATAACTGTCTTGTACAGATTCAAAGAGAGCTATATCCACACATTCTTATCTTCTAAGTAATCTTCAAGAGTATAGTAGGCATTCTGTATCAGCCATCAATAATTACAAAATAATTTATCATTATATAAATGTTATATATATATATATATATATAGATATATAGTATTGCAAAATTGGTGGGTATGTATATATACTAAAAATTCTTCAAAATCTTTCGAGTCTTAATATTTTTCCACATACAAAAGTAATAATAAAATTATTTTGCTATAATCCGCGATGAATTAAAATAGAAAATTTTATTATTACTTTAGTATTATGGATCTCTGCAGTAACGCCTAATTCTATAAATTATTTTTCCACATCATAAACATGAAAGTATAAATATTAAAATTTGAAACAATGATTTTTTCAGTATCCAAAATCCTTTTCTCTTATTACTTAGGGTGGTTGATTGCATTCCAGGTCTTGCCTGATAATAATGCTGACAATTTATTCAGCTTACAAAAGCAACCAATAATTAGTTAATATTTAACTTACAGTGTTAACATTTACATATGCAATGTGATCACTTAAACTCCATAGGTTTAGATACTTAACTAAAGGTAAACATGAATGAAGTTGAGGATCTGACAAATATCTCCTTCAGGGATATTATCAGGTTTGTAAAAGCTACGGGTAGATTAGAGCAGGTGACACGGTTGGGACAGCAGTGAGGCCCTTGTCCCAACATGGGGAATTGAGTGGAATAGTCCGGAATAGGAGCTGTTCACCCGCCCTGCACTGACAGGCGTCCCCTAAATTAGATAGATAGAAATGTAAACATGTCAAAACAAAGTTGTTTTTTAATATACTCCATGACACACACAGGTATTTTAAACGTTTTCTCAAAACGACGGAAAAATTAAAATAAAATATACTTAAATAATACATTATCACACGGTGAATGTATAAAAGATTGATATTGTGATACCGCCGTGTGGTATCCGGCTGAATAGAATAGTACCACCCTCATTTCTTACCGAGGTGTCGTAAAAGGAGACTAAGGTAAGTCGACCTGCCGTGTGGTATTCGGTTCAGTAGAATAGACCACCTTCTTTCTTACTGAGGTGTCGTAAAAGGAGACTCAGGTAAATTGACCCACCGTGTGGTATCCGGTTTAGTAGAAAAGACCACCCTCTTTCTTACCGAGGTGTCGTAAAAGGCGACTAAGGTAAGTTTACCTCAGGCAGGCGGCCGGTCGTAAAAATGCAGCCAAATCATGAGACAGCATGTTTATAACATGTTGTGCCCACCCACTTAGAGTGGAATAAGGGCAGGAAGATGATGAGTGTGTTACATCAGATAATCTAATGTAATTACTATTGCCAGAATAACATATTTAATTTCTTTGATTGGTTTTAATCTGCATCTGATGAATATATTTTATTAAATCAAATATTTATGCTTTTAATATCTTATTTATTTATTTCAAATCAATATCAAAAGCATAAACATTTGATTTTATAAAATAAATTATTTTGACATGTGCAGTTTCAATTCAATTTCTTTATTTGTAGATCTTGTTATAATAAAATGTTTGGCACGCGTGAGTCATATGGTTTTGTTTGTTTACATTTCGTTAAGTACCTAAACCTATGTATCTTCCTGCCCTTATCCCACTCTAAGTGGGGTCGGCACATGTTATAAACATGCTGTCACATGATTTGGCTGTTTTTACGACCGGCCCCTGCCTGACGTCAACTTACCTCTGTCGTATTTTTCGACTCCTCGGTAAGAAAGAGGTTGGTCTATCCTACTAAACCGAATATCACATTGTGGGTCACCAAGGTGGTGGTGGGTGGTACCTAAACCTATGGAGTATAACTAATTCAATTTACCGTGGTATAACCACATTATGTTTTTCCCTTATATGACGTGTGGCATGATCCTTTCTAGTAAACCTTTGATTGCATATCGGACAAACAGTGTGCTGATGCAAATGTATAGTCTGAACATGTCGTACCATGTGATCCTTGCGTTTAAAACCTTTCTTACAATAACTACATACATGCAGTTCAGTATCAATATGTTCACATTCATGTAATATCATTTCGCGTAAAGACTCGAATTCCAAACTACATTCACGGCACTGACACGAGTCGATTTCGTCTGTATGTTTTCTAACATGTTTTAATAACATGTCCTGGCTTTTACACTCCTTATTACAGGCTGGGCATATGTTGTATTTGTTGTTCGAATGAAGACTGGTTATGTGACGTTTAAGATGATCGTACCTGTGGAATGCAGCGTTACAAAATGTGCACGCATGCTTTTTACATTTGTGCTTTTTATTTTCTCCATTGTCAATGTTCAGTTCACATTTTGCGCAATAAAAATTAGTTTCATCAGGGTTCATATCCATCGTATATCTTGAATCAGATTTTGCTCCATCGTATTATTACCAGAGTAGCTTTAGGTATAGCTCAGTAGAAATTTCGCTATCAACCATTTTATTTATTGATAAGTATGATTATGTTACATTCATACAGCTAGGCAGAGTCAATAAACAATGCGACATCTTTTCTTTTCGTAAAGTACAAACTGATAAAATTGTGTACGCCTAGTATTAATAGACTACGGTACATTTATTAATATCGCCATTAAAATTTGCTTTTGCAAGAATTATGGATATACCAGTAACAAAATAAATATTCTGAATTCTGATAAGCATAGATTATTAACTATAAAATAGATGGTTGAGATTCATACATTGGCGCGAGCCTATTTTCGGTGGTATGGGGGGTGCAGAGTAGCACTATAGCTACTTACATTCTCATTCATAAAAAACTATCTTCCTCTCACCCGTTTCATTCATAAAAACGGATTTAGTCTCAGCTCTGACTCTTTCTCACATATGGAGTAGTAATATATATAACGTATGACGTAAAATCGTAGTAAAATTAGTGATGTACTTGGTGCGCTAAAACCGTAACTAGTGATGTCAAAGTTTTATCGATTCGCATTTTACTCTTACCGATTATTTGGATAACCGGTTTTCCTGTAACATATTAATAATGATTTTTAGATTTTAATAAAACAAAATATTTAAGGAAATTCTTTGATAGACTTTTACTGTAATAAAAAAATTTATATTCAACAGCCGTTTTACATTTCTATGTGCATGCTTCTTAAAAAAAAAAGTTTTTTCCTAAACACGCTAAAAGTGCAACTTCAAAAATGATTACTATTTTTAAATAGGAAACAGAATCGGCGATCATGTATCTTGAAAATATAGGAATTGTAATTTAAATTATTATATATTATTATTAAATATAATTAATTATAAGTATTCACTCCAAAACAAATTTACAAGATTAGTATTTGAAACAATAGATGCTTTCGTTTTTACCGTTTTAGTATTTAGGAAAAAACATTATACTTAAAAGGAGTATACTTGATGGTAAATTATAAATATTAGTCTTTTTTAGATATATTGGTAGTAGTTTTATAGAATATTAGTGGTTTTTATTTCTAAGTATAATATTTTCCATCAAACCAGTTAACACTTCGGATTTATACATATAAAGTAAGAATTAAATTGTGAAATTTTGCCATAATTAATGTGCCAATTGATACCAAGCTTTTCGATGAAAGAAAACATCATGAGGAACTATACTCCATGGGTTAAGTATTTAACTAAATGTAAACATGTCAAAACAGGTAGTTTTAAAGTACCTTTTTTATTACAACACATTATACTAACATTTAATATAATTTTTAATTCTTTTAAAGAATTTAAAATTATTGATAGTATTCGCACCACTTTATTATGGCGTGATTGCTATCAATAATTTTTACAAACTTTGAAACAATAAATAAGAATTATAAAATTTTTAAAGAAAACGATGGATAATATTAAATACACTAAATTACTACACATTTAAGTATCACAGAGTGAAGCTCGTAGAATATTGATATTATGTTGCGTTGGTTAACCCAATTACCATTTTAGGTAGTTTACTTGGCTAATTTGTATCTGCTGAATTTTAATAAATTATATATTGCTGTTTTGCTATACTAAAGGTATAAATATTTAATTTTAGAAAATACCAATCAATTTATGAAAATTACATTTATAAATATTAGAGATATTCTTTTGACAACTGCAGTTGAATCCCAATTTTTTCATTTGTTAATAATATTATTGTCACTCCGTAATCACATGGTTTTGTTTGTTTACATCTTGTTATGTTTCTATACTTATGGAGTATATATAGTAAAATAATAAAAATTTTGAATCAATTTTTAAATGTTAATAATAGTAATATTAGTTAGTTACTTTTGCCTCATGTATCATAGTTCTATAACTTTACTTGCGATAAAATTTTCCATTTCCATTATCGTTTTCCAAGTATCTGCAGTACTGTGAATTCTCCTTAATTGATACACCGTTGTCTAACTCGCATTATGATTACGATTATGCAAAAAACTTTTAACAAATCATATTTATGATTAATGCAAGTTAACCAGGAATTATAGTTTTTTAAGTTATATACATTTTTGATTCCAAAAATATAAGTTTTTGTGATGGATAATATAATTTTAACTAGATCAAATCTTTCAGTTTTATTAGACAATAGCGTAATTATAAAAATTTCACAATTTAAATAATACTGTTTTGAAAATATATTACTCCCAGGATTGCTCAGGTTTTTAGTTTTGCTACACAAGTAAAAACACGTGTTTTGAATAGGAATAAATGGTGTTAATGTTAAAATACACAATTTTTAGCAGCAATACAGGCAGAACTCATAATTCATTATAAGCCCGTCGTTTAAGCAAACTAACAATTAACTAAGCAATTGTTATTCATTTTCCTGAGTAATGAAAATTTTAAACCCATTCATCTCAAAATATAAGTTTTTGAGTTGTACCGCTATTGCTGCACATGACCGATATATCAATATACTGAACCGGTAATATGATATGGCTTGGGTCTGGAAAATATTTCTGATGGAATACAAGGTACTATAACTATCAAACAATAATATTAACCAATCATGTTTTAAACAATGAAACCAAATTATGATCCGTTCTAGTGTGCTAGAGCCCCCTTATCCACGGATTTGAGAAAAAATCCATTGGGTCCTAGTTAAGAAGTTTCAAACTTCATAATGTTTGTCAATTATACTAATATGAATACTATTTTGAAGACACAACCTTCTCTTGAGTCCTCTAGCATTGAAGCGGACTTTTACAGCCTTATTCCAAAATTCCGAATGGTTCAGGCGGCAAAATAAATTGTTAGTGAATAAAAGCATTCGCGCTGTGAAAATGTTATTACTAATGTCAATAAATGAGGCTAAATAATTATGATTCGACTGAAGCTCTTCATATATGTTCATCTGCATCATCGGGCTCGTGGACACTTCCCGGCGGAAGAGTTCGCAGCATATTTAACCTGTAATAAATAAGTAATTCTTAAATAATGTATAGATAGAACATTAGTTTGCAAAGGTTGTCTTACAGACCATCTTGGCATTGATATCCCCTGAGTAGAATAGACCACCCTCATTTCTTACCGAGGTGTCGCGAAAACCGATTAAGGTAAGTTGACGTGGGCAGGCGACCGGTCGTAAGATACCAAATCATGTGATAACATGTTTAAAACATGTTATGCCTACCCCATTTAGAGTGGGATAAGGGTAGGAGAATGATGCATTGACAAATAACAGAGATTTTAAATTTTAAAAATATATTTTTAGCTTCTACTGGTCTTAAATAGTGTCTGGAAAATATTTTTTTCGTGTCTATAACTTTGTCTACAGTTATATTTTAAGTATAGAATAGAGACTATAATTATAAATTTTGTTTTTTTAATAATAAAATATAAGGGGTATCTGTGACAATCTTTGTGTTATGGTAAATATCTTTGATTTTGTACTGTTAGCAGTACCAGGCTAAAAATATTATGCTTTCCAAATACTGTATTGTATGTGACAAAGTTCCAATGATCATCACTAATATGTCTTTTAAGCTATTCTTATATCACACACTTTTTTGCATCACTATAATAGAGGAAAAATTGTACCAAACATTTTTTGTTATATCTCAAGCGGATTAGGCAGTTAGCCCATTAGACATATAAGCTTCAGTTTTAATAGAAAGTGAAATGGACAGACTGACATACTTTACATCAAATATTTACTTGCCTTCATCTAGTCAAATCAATTGACCTAATCATGTGCTTCATCCCATAAAGCATCAACAGCATATAGCCCTTAGACGTCATCCCAATGAGTACTCTCTTTGGCTATGACCAGGTTCATCTGAAAATTATTGCAAATACATTTTAATAAATATGGAACAAGCTATGGATAGCTCAGCGGTGAGGCCGTTCGACTCTGTAAAGACGATCATGGGTTTATACCCCGCGCAGGCACATGTCTAATTGACAATTGCAATTTATGACACGCTTTTCGGTGAAGGAAAATATGGTAAGGAAATCCGCATACTTCTAGCGAATTCTAGGGATATGCGTAACCTACCAATCCGCATTGGAGCAACGCGATGGTAGGTCTTTGCTACAATACTTCTCTCCAAAAAACGGATAGAGGAAGCTTATGGTTCCCACTGCTGGGGTGGATAACAGGCCGTTACTTTAAACATACACATGCCAATTTTTGTGTTTACAAACAAAAATGATTTATATTTGAAACATTTTAACTCACTTGAAGAATATCAGCCATTGTATCAGATATTAATGAATTCATTGCAACAACAGTAGCAGTGCCTTGACCAGACACAGTTACTCAGACAAAAAATCTAGTTGAAATGTGCATAACTAAATGGGATAGTATGTTAAAGTATCTTGAACAAATAACTTTCTGTTAAATAATTAAAGTATGTCTGTAATCCATATTGTCTGTCGCAGAAAGAATAAAAACTATTCAGAAATAACCACCTAAAACATAGAATATAACTGATATTGGGTATGACATATGATATACAACACTTCAATAAAGCATACACAATAAATATTACTATAGAAGGAAAAGTTTTATTTTTATTATTTTAGTTTTATTTTTACTTATATTTTAAAATTAAAAAATAAAACTTCCCTATATTATCACAGTTCAATAAAAACACTAAGGATATACTATAATGCTATATGCTTCGAGGTCCCTGCTTTAATAAATGTATATATAAATTGAAAAACACTAGCTTAAATTGTACTATATATTATAGAAAAAGAATATAGCACGAAAAATACTATATTTTTATCGCTAATTGCAATTGTCGTGCTTTTTTTAATTAACTGTGAATGGAACGCACCCGCAGCCCTGCATAGGGAATGTAGGAACGAAACTCATTCATGTATTTACGGGGCTTAGTTAGTTAGTAGCTCTAACTCCGTGTCATTATCCAGCGAAAAGTAATAAAAAATAATCATGGAAAAATAAATAATGATTGAAAATAGATGTGTCCTATTTTTTTTCCTGAATTTCCTAAAAGTACTATATTTTTTTGATTTAAAAAGAAAAATAGTATTTTTCTTCAAAAAAAAGGTGGCAACCCTAATCGCGCCCTTTTTGATTAAATAGGGGCAACACTGTGCCGTTATTGTTTCCGGTGGAGTCTTACTATATATACCGATAAAACGTTTCAGTGACAGTCAGTCTTTGTTCGTCATTCAAGAGAAGTGCATCTCGGAACGGGAATTGTGGTATTCCTATTATATCGTGTTATTGTATATAGTGTGCGTTAACAAGAAGTTTATGGAATTGTCTAATTTTAATTAAAAATCATTTGTTGGTTTATATATTTTTGCGTAAGTAAAAAGTGATTACAGTTATATATTACGTATAACGAACGTTTCAGGTGAGTCAGTACGTTTCAATTTTCTTCGTATTAAATAGTGCAAAAGTATAGTTTATTTGTTATTAAGTTTTGGATAACTACTCACATTTTATCCGAGAATGTTTGTTGAAATTCAAACATTTGAGTTGTTGAGTTTGTGATAGTGAATGTATATAGTGCTTGTGTATGGTGGTGGCGGTGGTGGAGGTTTGTGCATGTGTTTTTTACGAATCCTGCATGTATCAGGTATGATAACCAATTGTCCACTCTACATTTAGCATTATATACATTTTCTATTTTACTTCATCGCCGATTATAGCAAAATAATTTTATTATTACTTTTGCATAATTACTCTGTTTTAATCATAGCTTAGGTAAATATAGATTATAGTATAGTAAATATACATTAGCTTCAAAAGCGCGCTACTTTGTAAGACGTTTTATTAACGGGCTAGCCATTATAAAGGTGTCGTACTGATTTCTGAAATTGCGCAGTTTTGGTAATTCGAACGTCATTAATTTTTACAATTTTTTTTGTAATGGTTATGTGTTGCGGTTGGCAAAGAGCCGGTATTTGGCACCTGCAATACATGTAAAACCTTAATTCTTTTCCCAGTCGCTTTTGGCTACTGATGTTTGAGTGCACGCTTACATCTGTGGCTGAAATTACGGGAATCTAACTTAGCTTCATAAATTCAGACTTCACTTGAGTATTAGTTACCTCAAATGCATTTTCTCAAATTACAGAGGTCCTGGTGGTTGACGCTACTGTTCGGCCTGGCGCTGTTCGAGCGCTCGAGGCGACGGCGGAGCGCCAGCAGCTGCGGCATAGCCGGACGGGCCGGCCTGGGGTGAGGGGCGGCGGCACGTCTCCATTGGCAGAAGCGAGGCCAGACCAGCGTAGCTCGTGGAGTCACGAGGCCAGCTGTCGGACTGCCCTCCTGTAAAATTAATCCATTAATTTCATTCAATCCATTAATTTTTACATTTTTTTTTGTAATGGTAATGTGTTGCGGTTGGCAAAGAGCCGGTATTTGGCACCTGCAATACATGTAAAACCTTAATTCTTTTCCCAGTCGCTTTTGGCTACTGATGTTTGAGTGCACGCTTACATCTGTGGCTGAAATTACGGGAATCTAACTTAGCTTCATAAATTCAGACTTCACTTGAGTATTAGTTACCTCAAATGCATTTTCTCAAATTACAGAGGTCCTGGTGGTTGACGCTACTGTTCGGCCTGGCGCTGTTCGAGCGCTCGAGGCGACGGCGGAGCGACAGCAGCTGCGGCATAGCCGGACGGGCCGGCCTGGGGTGAGGGGCGGCGGCACGTCTCCATTGGCAGCAGCGAGGCCAGACCAGCGTAGCTCGTGGAGTCACGAGGCCAGCTGTTGGACTGCCCTCCTGTAAAATTAATCCATTAATTTCATTCAATCCATTAATTTTTACATTTTTTTTTGTAATGGTAATGTGTTGCGGTTGGCAAAGAGCCGGTATTTGGCACCTGCAATACATGTAAAACCTTAATTCTTTTCCCAGTCGCTTTTGGCTACTGATGTTTGAGTGCACGCTTACATCTGTGGCTGAAATTACGGGAATCTAACTTAGCTTCATAAATTCAGACTTCACTTGAGTATTAGTTACCTCAAATGCATTTTCTCAAATTACAGAGGTCCTGGTAGTTGACGCTACTGTTCGGCCTGGCGCTGTTCGAGCGCTCGAGGCGACGGCGGAGCGACAGCAGCTGCGGCATAGCCGGACGGGCCGGCCTGGGGTGAGGGGCGGCGGCATGTCTCCATTGGCAGCAGCGAGGCCAGACCAGCGTAGCTCGTGGAGTCACGAGGCCAGCTGTCGGACTGCCCTCCTGTAAAATTAATCCATTAATTTCATTCAATCCATTAATTTTTACATTTTTTTTTGTAATGGTAATGTGTTGCGGTTGGCAAAGAGCCGGTATTTGGCACCTGCAATACATGTAAAACCTTAATTCTTTTCCCAGTCGCTTTTGGCTACTGATGTTTGAGTGCACGCTTACATCTGTGGCTGAAATTACGGGAATCTAACTTAGCTTCATAAATTCAGACTTCACTTGAGTATTAGTTACCTCAAATGTATTTTCTCAAATTACAGAGGTCCTGGTGGTTGACGCTACTGTTCGGCCTGGCGCTGTTCGAGCGCTCGAGGCGACGGCGGAGCGACAGCAGCTGCGGCATAGCCGGACGGGCCGGCCTGGGGTGAGGGGCGGCGGCACGTCTCCATTGGCAGCAGCGAGGCCAGACCAGCGTAGCTCGTAGAGTCACGAGGCCAGCTGTCGGACTGCCCTCCTGTAAAATTAATCCATTAATTTTATTCAATCCATTAATTTTTACATTTTTTTTTTGTAATGGTTATGTGTTGCGGTTGGCAAAGAGCCGGTATTTGGCACCTGCAATACATGTAAAACCTTAATTCTTTTCCCAGTCGCTTTTGGCTACTGATGTTTGAGTGCACGCTTACATCTGTGGCTGAAATTACGGGAATCTAACTTAGCTTCATAAATTCAGACTTCACTTGAGTATTAGTTACCTTCCTTTAGTTGCACTTAGTCTAGTGCTATTCCATCTCTGAAAATAATTTTAAAAAATTAAAAAAATTAAAAATTGTTACTATTCAAATAGAACCTCTTATGAACAAGGTTGTATTTGAATCTATATGAATAGTTGTTCTATAATATAAAAAAAATGTTGTCTGTGTCATTATGCATTGATTTGTTAAGAAAGAGTAAATGGGTTCACTTTTAGAAAAATTGCTTTTTATTATTGCATAAGTATGAAGGAGAAATATTGTTTGTTATTTAATTTCTGTTAGATATAAACAGTTGCACATTTTAAGTGATTTATAAATTACATAAATATTTACTTTCAGTTTTATAGAACAGTCTTTTAATATTGCTGTTATTCTTTCATTCATTACACATACTATTATATCTTTTATTAGCACTGTAAATGTAAAGATATCTCAAATCATAACTATAAATAACATCATGTGACAATCATATTAAAATAAAAAATTACTCTTAATCTTGGATCTGAGGATTCTTGAATCTGCAATTAATCAATCAATCGTTTAATCAATCGTAAATTTAAATTTTGCTTTTGCTTTTTAATTAAAAATCAACAATAGTGTTATATAAAGCAATATACCCTATATTGCTTTATACAGAATAAACTTGCTCTCTTTTGCTATTTACTCCCTTTTCATCGGAGTCTCATTATAAAAAACTTGACAATCATTTTTAAAGTTCTAATATAATACAATGAAGTATACAACTTCAATTAAAAAATACTTCTAAAAAAAAAATATTAAGTAGACCATTTAAGTTATGTCCAAATTATTCATAACTAAGATAGATACACACTTGTGATCAATTAGAACAACTTCTAAAAACTTTAACTTTAATGTTCCATTATTAATCATTTATTGCACTACAAGACACTAGAAGCTATATAAAATCTCAAGACATATCCTTAATATAATAATGAATATAGCTAATTCATCAATCGAAATTAATGTACATATCATAATTTTTATATAACGATAACTAAGTCAAATATGAAATAAAAATTATACTGCATGTTAAAGGTTTTAGGCTATCCATGCAAGGTTAGGTTATTATATTTAGATGTGAGAATGTAAATTTTAAGAAAGCTCTTACTATTATTGAGATGCACAAAATTCATTAAAACTCAACACTTACATTTATATAATGATTAAGTAAATCCTCTTCTTATTGTTTTATAACTGCACGTTTCTTCGTTGTTATATTTCTCATTTTAAGAAATATCTCAACAGCTACTGGTGAAATAAGACATGATACATTTAATTTGCTTCTAGTGATATTTGTTTCAAGAATTTTGCTAACTAAATTAAAACAAAATTATACATTTTAGTAAAAATTAAAGTACTAGAACTTTACAACGGGAAATTTAAAAATTTAATACACCGCCCATTCATTAATAAAATCAACTTGTTGTCTTGTTATATGATAGACAGTCAAAATGAGAATGAGTGCGTAAAATTATGTATGTAGGAGTGGAGCGAGATACAGCTGAGACTATTTTCATACGATTCATTCATAAATACGTACATGTGCAAGAGGGATGCGAGATAACATGTGTTGGCGCCTGTAGTAAAACCGCCCTGCTGATAAGCATAAGAGGTCTACACTAGGGAAGTAAAAAATAATCGACTTTAGAAATGATCGATTATTTTAGTAAAATAATCGAATTTTAATAATAGATTATCTTCTTTTTTACTATTTTTCTTGTTTTTTTTAAGATTATATATGCATTGTGGGATGAAACCAATGTAGCCAAACTAAACTGTTTAATAAAATATCACAAACAGCGCATCTGTTATTATTTATTGGTAGTTGTCCTCCTTTAACTACCCTTTATTCTAATTAATTATATTAAAAGAGGCAACTTTTCAAATAGTCAGAAAAAATCGGTTATTATAAATAGATTATTTTGATACGATATAATCGAGTTTTAAAAATCGATCATTTTTAAACGAAAAAAATTATCGATTAATCGATTTTTTCTACGCCAAGTCCATTCCTAAATTGTAATAAGAGGTCTATGTTTATTGTATTGTTCATGGACGTAGTATATACTGGACGGCGCCAAAAGACGTTGCCGATCTTGCGTCTGTGTGTAAGCGATTTATCGTTTGTCTCTGTTCTTATCGCGAACTATACATAAGAGTGAAAGAGATTGTGATGAAGTTTGGCAACGTCGCTAAAAATGTGTCCAGTTGGTGACACCAAATGAGGCCATAACATTGAGTTTGTTGAAGATTATTTCTTGAAATCTAAAGCAAATACGAGTGTTACTGATATATTTTTTCAAAAAAGGTCGAATATGGCGTGTGCTACCTTAACGTGTCCATCAAGAACAACGAAAGGTGGAGTTAAAAACACGGAATAATCATTTCATAGGTAAATCTTTGACTCTCATTTGCGTGCTAAATTAAAGCGTTTTATTCAGTTAAAGCGTTTCAGATTATAATGTATCACTACAGTTTGATATTCTCTAGCCGGCACGAGTGTAGGATACTGATAAAATATAGAAAATAATCATTAAATATTCGATTGAATTGTGTTACCTACTTAGTGATGTACACACTAACGAATTTAAATATCAGTCAAAGTTATATTTACTAGCCAAGTAAATGCGAATTCTCTAATTTTCGATTATTTTCAATTGGGAGCCTACTAAAAATTCCAGGCTTTGCTCAAAACACTTTGAAAAATCTTGTTATATTGAAGGATTGTCAAGAAGACAACTTAAAACTGATGCAGTTCCTACCATATTTGAAGGATATACAGAATCCTATCAACTGGTAAGTATTCTTGTTTATAACTTCTCACTAAATATTTCATGTTATCCTTTGCATCTAATGCATCATGGTATGTTTTAGGTTGTGAGGAAGAGAAAAGAGCCTACAGATCGTAAGGAAACTGAATTTATTTCTCCCAGGGAACGGAAAAGGCTGGAAGAGAGTGGTATTGAAGCAAAAGATATACCCTCAACACCCAGGCGAGTGGTCAAAGTTTTGGGATCTCTAGCTAAAGCTCAGTTGATGGCAGCAAGACGTCTCAGGACATTAAAAACGTTAAGGGAAACTAACCGTAGGCTTGTGAAGAAGAATGCAAAGTGACAAATGTTATTAATGAACTGAAGGACAAAAATTTTATGGAAACTGAGTCTTTAGATTTATTGTCGAGCATAAGCAATAAACACAAAGACTTGCTGATACGATTGAATAATAAAAAAATTAATAAACCGCTTCCTAAAACATTTTCCCTTAACTTCGGAAATTCGCCCTCCTTCATTTTCTGTCACCTCGTGCTTATACATCCGTGATCATTTTGACTGTTGATTACCACATCCAAAAACTATAAGCAAATGGTATCAGTCAATTTCATCTATACATAAAGCACCGAGTATGGGCTGCACCTTCGACTTTATTTTTAACGCTTCAAAGGATTCTTTGGTAAATACAGGCTCACAGTCATTGACTGATACCATTTTTGAAAACCACCCATCACAGTAAGATATGCAGTAAAGATCATGACATTATACTGCAGACTGTACACTCAGGAAATTATGTCAATCTATTCTGAACAGTAAACCAACTAGGTTGGTTACAACTGTATATAACTTTACAGTACCTGAGCTAGGCTTCGATAATTCTCGATGCCTAGTTTAGCTTATCGATAAGCTAAGTACTTCCCTAATCACGCACACTAATGCAGTTCTAAAAGTTCACAGAAGCATAAAACGGACACACAAAAATAGCTAAGGCGGCATCCAGTGTATTCTTTATCCAAGGTATTGTTTATAGGTATTTATGGGTGTCATTGCTTCAGGGATGTAAAAAATATTCGATGTTTATTATCATCGATTATATTTATATTATCGATTATATTTATAACGCAAATGATATTTTAGCTGTCAATGATAAAATTGGCATAGCTCAACGGATGATGGGAGGACTAAAGAAGTGAATATATCGGATCGGCATATTGGATCGGATATATCGGTGGGGCACACCTGCCTAATTAATTTTATCTTTTTTTTTCAAGTTTTATCTTTTAAAAATTACCGGGCAAGGCTCAGGCACCCATGTACTAGATTTATAAGTCAACAATAAAGTTCCTAGAACTACCACATATTTATTTATTTATTTTTCCACTTCTACACTTACTACTACCTACCGATCACGGCAGCGGATAGTCCACTATAAGTAGTTATATTGGCATGACTATAGAAAGTTGGATATATGATATCGCGGCCTTTTTGTAGATATTGATACGTTCTATAATACTGTAGAACATTTTTGTTCTATCATCAATAGTTTTCGCACGCGATGATAGATTTTTATGACTAATTTTTTATTTATGTTTTAAATTTTTATTAAGGATTCCTATTTTTTTTTAAATCTTATATAGCCTATGTTGCTCAGTATAGATGTAGCTTTCCAATGGTGAAAGAATTTTTCAAATCGGTCCAGTAGTTTTGTGTGAAAACATTACAAACACACATACAAATTTTTCCTCTTTATAATATTAGTATAGATAAGCAAATATAAATATATAGGTATATACCTGTTATATATAAATTGGGTATAAATAAAACAAGCATATCAAAGATTTAATATTGGACTAATATTTAGTAAAATACCATATTATAATAATAAAATTCATATAAAAATCCAATTATTTCAGTTAAAACAATGTCTACGGATTAGAGGGTAGCTGTTACATGATTTATAACTGTTATATCCCGTATATTGATATTACTAGAAGCACTAGCTTTTACCATCGATCTAATTCGCGTGGACTGTTGTCACGTGATAGGTTGATAAATGACGCAATGTCATCCTATTCCTGTTAAATTAACAGGATTGCTATAGTCTATATGTTACCCCGTGTATAAGGAATAATTGTGTAAAATTTCATCGATATTGGTTCAGCGGAATCGCCGTGAAAGAGTAACAAACATACATCGATACAAACTTTTGCATTTAAAATATTAGTAGAATAGACCTCACTATCGCTAGCTTTTCAAAAAAGTAGTTATATAATCTGTGATAGATTATATAAAATTTTATTATACTACGGAGGTATAATAACATTGTAATCTATAAATTATTATTACTTTTTTAAAATAAATAATGTATTACTCTGTGTTATTTTTGTGTTACAGATGACATATATTTAGATGACAAATGTCATTTTTTTATTTTAAATTTAGAACTGAGATAGGTCTTTACGTAAAATGCATCAAGTAAATAAGGAAATTGAATTAATGTTTAAAAATAATACAGTATTTTCCATCCATTCCATACAATTTTTAAGGCGTAGTTTAACTCAATATTATCAATATACGGAATATCTGTCCATAAATCCAACCCATCTAATCAATAACACTAAGATACTATTATATCAAACAACAAAAAAAATAAACACTCTTAAGAAAAAAAAAACAATCTACATAACTACTGCAATCATTTAGAGTCCACATAAATATAAATATATAAAAAACAGTATTGCATCCTCACTTTTTAGATTTCTTTAAAATTATACAAGTAAAGCTCTGATTTAGAAAATCCGAATCTACATCGTTATTTTTTAATTATTGACAAAAATGGGTTTTATATTACAATTTTTCTCTATTTATAATATACATAAATATACTTAGATTTACGGCCAATGTGCAATTTAATGGCGAAAGCTTAAATATGCTAGAATGCAGTGTATTAAATTACTTTAAAAACTATGAAATACTGAAAAAAAAGGTGAATAAGGCTAAGCGCGCACCGCGTATGTAACATTGCAGGGAAAATAAAAAAAAAATCCAATAGCAGCAATTCTACGCAGCTTATTTCCGAACGTTTCTTTGACCACGGACCAATAGTAAGCAGAGATTTAACAATCAATTGACTTTGTGATGTTTCCGGTTTGAATAAAAAGCTTGTGATATGTCCCAATTTTTGTACAATATCTGAATACAATATTTTATATTTTATATTTTAACAAACAACAAAAAGTATTACAAATGATAATTTTTCTTTACACACGCCTTTAATTTTATTGTTTAGACTTTTGTTGATCTTTGATAAACGATAAAAAAATATTTGTCATATCATTATGTATTTAATTTAATCTTAATTAGAATACGGAGTAATGAAAAAATATTTTTAGATCATTTTAATGAAAAATACGCGTGTAAAAAGCCTTGTCATATCGAATTAATGGTTTTTTTATAGCAAAAACAGTGTCTTGTTTAGATTTGGACTGTTATATCACTTACTTTTCAGTAGTTATAAAAAACCCTTTAGCTACACATTCGGCTGTCGCTACACCTTATTCCGCGTACAGACGATGCCAATGATTACTAGAAAGATGTTATAAATTCATTGGTAAGGTGTGGTCGGTGAAAATAAAGTTAAGCACTTTATAAATTCAACCTCGATAGCAAATGTCCATTTTAGCTTCCCTTGGCCAAGTCTGTACACGAATATATGCTAAATAACATAAAAAAAACTATAAACTAAGCCATAAATCTTTAATCGATATAATAAAAAAAGTAATACAAAAACGGTAAAAAATAAATAAATAGGAATAACTTCAAAAATACATCAAAACAAGCGGGAATATTATACTAAAACTAATACAAAAAAAAAAAAGATTTATAAAAAAAGCGACTTTTCACCGGAATATAGGAATTCGGGATTTCTTTTTCCCGCTGTCTTTTTGGTAAAATCGTCTTTGGTCGTTAAAAAAAATAGTTCAAAAAATGTACTTACAAAAATAGGGTGTGACAACACAATATTGCAATAATGGCTCAGCTAGACGCGCATAACTGTTATTTTAGAATCGGCTGTTATACAAAATTTCACTGCTACTTTTCACAGATAACACTGTGAGAAGAACAGTGTTCGCATATTCCAAGTAAAACAATAATGGCATTTACACTTTTACTCTTTGAGTTTTTGTGAATTTAAAAAATCTATTTAAAAAAATAGAACCAATCTGTACGTATGTACACAAATTTAATCATAGTTTTTTCGACATGCACTTTTGGAGTCATCGCAACTTATTGAAAATAATAATACAAGAGCAATAATGAAATTATTTTTCTATAATCCGCGGTTAATCAGGGATTTCAGCAAAATAATTTCACTATTACTTCTGTATTATGGATCTCCAGAAAGTAACGCCTGATTCTAGAATTTATTAGAAAATAATGAATTTAAGGTAGACGTTCCTGTAAAGAAGCTATATACAAATTCATTTAGTTATCGCTCCTTTCTTATAGTCTGTGAAATTAGGAATTATAAATCATGTTTTACATTTACTATGCGCGTCTAGATAAGAACCAAGTTAGAGTACAAAAAAGATTAAATTGCACTATCCCACAAAGCAAAACTACAAGAGAAAACTCAGGAGGAAAGTTTCAAATTCATTTTAATATTCTCACAATAGTCTAAAATTAATTGCATATGAAAAAATCGAGGGGGGCGAAGATTTACAAAAGCTGAACGTAATGCGCGTCAAAAAATCCGACAAAATAATTTCATAAATAAACACAACATCACTATAAATAAAACCACTCGGGTTTAATACACCTGTGAGCATAAACATAACCGATTTTAGTAATAAAATAAAAAAATTATCGATATCAGGAAAATATAAAATGTTGAAAGTTATCACCTAAATATTGAGAAAATATAGGAGCAAATTAATTGTAATAATTTGGTACACCCAAAAATTAACTTCACATTATGTCGTAGACAAACTAAAATAATGCTAAAAATATAAATATAAATCTATGATAGTTTGCATTGTTGATTTTCAATCAGTGCAGTAGTTTATTATTATTAATTAGATATTAAGTTTTTGATTGATTTTTGATGACTATTTTTGTAAACCAGTATATATTGTGATACAAACGTTTTACAAAAACCAATTATTTTTTGGGAATAACACAAAATTTATTATAGCTTCTGATAGATTAGTTAACGATATTTCATATATTTAAATATCTGAAAATGACACGTAAAATCGGTTATGCGCGCACAGGTTTATAATACAATATTATAAATGAAAATACAATTTTTATTAGGACAAAATATAAAGTCTAAAGAACCGAACAATTTCTAAAACCAAATTCATATCAATTATACATTTTTAAATTAGCTAAGCTTCGAATTTGACGTTTCGGTTGTCACCACATTGTTGGTAAAATATGCTAAGATTGAGTAACATGGTATTGCCAGTTTCGTCCAAAATAACAACCAAATTAAAATAATAATTTACTGGTGCATATAACCAAATTGAACACGATATATTGGAACCCTGACCCCTAAAGTTGAATTAACTGCATTATAGGAGCCAGTAATCCCTTAATAATCGGTCGATATACAGTAGTGTTAATAAAGTTAGTTAGTTATTAATTTAAAAATTAGTTAGTAATTAAATTCTGATAAATTTATAAAATTAAAAAAAAAATGTTTTTAAAGATTTCGCTAATATACAGAAAGGGGGAGAACTGCGCAATTAAGTGGCAATAATTTTAAGTCACCAATCATTTAAATGGCGCGAAACCAAAACGTCATATTCAAAGCGAGATTTCAACAAAATTGATTGTAGGTATATAACAAGAGAAACAACTGTCTATAAAAATATATAAATCTAATTTCAAATTATAGTTAAACCGACTCCACGGGCCAAGACTTCCCGATTAGGAGAAGCACTCGCCCATCAATGAAATCAATTTCTCTTATATTTATAAAATTAAGCTAATTAGTTTGTCGGAAAGGAGTCGGATTATAAAATTTATTAAAAAAATATCTTCTTATGCACCATCCCGGCCTGTACAAACAGTTTAAGAGAAAAACCGTGCCTAAATACAAAAATATTCGACGCAAACGACAGTGCAAGAAATATTTATAAAACAATATTGTCTGGCAACATTATAAGGTATTAGGTACTATTTTCATTATATTATAATCAACTAGGTTTAGGTAATAATCAATTGCTCTACTTTTCGCTATTTTTCCATAATTATTATGTAATAATTTCACTAAAATTTCTATTTACGAGAATTTACAAGCTCGCCTTCTCGTTAGGCGGCACCCTAAGAGAAAAATTACCTATTTAAACATCCTTCTCAAACGAGTGGAGAATAGGACAAAAATGATCACCCCACTATGCATGCAAGTGAAAAGTGCGAAGAAAAAAAATCACTCCAGACGTGACGAGGGGGGCGTCTATACGAACAATTCTTCCCCACTTTATAAAAAGGGAAAACCAGCGGAATCTGTAAGCGATTCCTAACTTATTACAAAAAAATAAAATCGCTTCTAAAGTAGTTTCCTTATACGTTTACTCCAACCAAATTACAAACTGAACGTTTCTACCTCAATCTTATTCGCAAGAATAATTTTCTTGGTGCTGCCATAACTATTGAGTTAATTTTTAACTCATTGGATGGTTTTTATAGGCACCAAGTGTCAATTTGTCTATATCAAAATTCGAGCCAAATTACATTCCTAACAAAGTAAAAATATATAATAATCTTCAAAATTCATTTAAATCAATTCGTATAAACGCCCAGGGGACAAAAATCCATTTTCCATTTAGCAACAATAATTATTTCATCAAGTTATCTAAGATTCTATCGAAAAATTACAAGTTTCGTCAAAAAATGTATAAGAACAACATGCCCCCCGTACAGTAAATTACGTGATATGCGAAAATTACTATCTAAAACGAAAATATAGCATTGAATCATGGGTTACGTAAATAGGACTGCGGGCTAAAGGTTGACGCGCATTGCGTGGACAGGGCTTAACTCTAGGGCATAGACAAATGTCCTTCCGCTTGGCGGAAGAACATCAACACCACTTTACAACTTGCCCTTTTAATACATTTTGTTGGCAATATTTTCCCGACAACCAATTTCAATTTAAGCAAAATTAAAATCCCCTGCTAAAGCGACGGGAACATGTAATAAGATAAATTAATCCTGTCACTTTTTAACACAAATACAGGATAATTATATGGAGCAATATTTTCAAATATTTTGTAATTATTTATTTTTAAAAAAAATTCTAAATATTTTGAATACTCGGTATACCATTATTAGACTGCGGATTTGATTTTAATAAAGGTTGGCATTACTGGAAAACTAAAGATAATATATCTTTTTTATTATGCTATTCAAATACAGGGATTTGCACATAATGTTATTAAAAATAAACGTAAGAATTTCATACAACAAAAACCAAATTGTCAACTTTTAAGTATATTTTTAAAGTATGTTGTCACTCGCAGTCCTATTTACAAGTACGCCCACATTAAACAGCTAATATTAATAGAGAACAATCAACGTACAACAAGAACAAACGGCCTAAGTGGCCATAAACAAGAAGCTAAACAACCTACAAACTAAGAAACCAAAATGAAAACTCATACTAGCGCCAGCGACAAACTAAACCACTTCTAAACTAAAAACAACAAATTCAAGAGCGTAAAAATTAAATCACGTTCAAAACAACCGCTGGCAGCGAATTATTGGCCGATTCTCTGCTGATTTGATAAACAACATGTCAACAATAGCTAATATACGGATCCGATAGGAGCATTGATGTTATTTTATGTCCAAAACATATATTTATAGCAAAATAACTTTTCATTTCATAAATTAAAAAGTAATACAATTTTAGCTGCATAAATGTCAAAAAATGTGTCACCAATGAAAAGAAATTAAGACTAAATCTTTGAATGCTGTAAAATATCCTTCTATTGGGTCAATATATATCGGCAAAATCGAAAAAAAAAATCAAAAACAATAGAGATCAGCGGTACGCAGACTAGTCTCGAATATGCATAAGTCACTCTTTGATATCTAAATAATATTAAATGGCAATCTTAACCTTTTAATTTGTCTTTTTAATTTTTTTTACTGGCTAGTTTAGTATTTTAGTTACTGGTAACACAAAAAGATTTTTTAAAACAATTCCAAATTGATTTTTTTTAAAATAGTATATTATCGAGAATGTTGATTTAATTTATAAAAAAACTTTTTTTATTTGGATTAAAGTCACTTAGTATAAGTGCTTATAAAGATATAAAAAGGATTTAAATAAATATGTTTTATTGAAATTTGAACATAAAATAGCATAAATGCTCATATTCGGATCCAAAGACAAAGAAACAACGGCACGCTAATACAGAAAGCTAAGCGAAATCCTAAAATAGATCAAAACTAGATTTGGAGAAATCGAAACTTCCTCCGTACTGTCAATTCGTTCAAAACCATCACTAAGTATACAATGAAATGTTAGTTACAGCTATAGTTTGAGGTGTTAGTTTATAAACTAATGTTTTATAAAATAACTATGTTTTATAATATAACTAATGTTTTATAAAACATTGTATTTATTAGCATAAAAATTTTGATCATATTAAATGGGAATATTATAATATTTAATATTAAATGGGAATATTATAATATTATAAGATTTTAAATAAACAGTTGAACTGTTTATTTAAAAGAAAAAATTTTTCGTTCGAAAAAAGACAAATATCATTTAGATATTATATTTCAAATTAATCGAATAGTAAATGGATTAATGTAATTTGAGTTTTATATTAAGTAATTGAATTTAAAATAATTTTTAATAATTTTGTAGAATGTTTTTTTGTGTCTGAAGAAACCCTAAAAATTGGGAGATTATTTTTCACGCGCGGCAACACAATGATAAAAGTGTCATTAATAATTATGTTATTATTATTATCTTGCTTTATGGCCTGTACAGCGCAAATAATAATAAATTTATTAGAATGAAGACTGTATAAATTAAATTTGTAATTTCCTCAAACTATTTAGCTGTTCCTAGCATTTCAATGTCGAGACCTACGTCTTTTATAGCGCTTCCCGCCATTTTTGACAGTTGTAGGTATAGTGCAAAAACTAACTCGCAACAGACCACATATCCCAAACACCTCGGCTAATAATATTAACACCAATTATTATTTTTAATAAACCAGGCACAGATCCTAAGATTACAAAAATTTAAGGAATCGTATGAGGTTGTCTCCGAAAATACTGCCTTGAATCAGACTTAACTATAAAATAAACAATCCGTTTTGTTCGCCATATTGTTAATTCTTGATTGGAGACGATATTTCCGTGAAATATCCAATGATGGCGCCGATATAATTCGATTTTCGGGTAAATATCCGAAAGCTAGATTCTCGAAGAACGCCCATAACTTTTTCCTTAAAGTCGCCCGGCATAACTACGTTGCGCGTAAATTAAGAATATACGTCCGAATTTCACATTAACGTTTTTTATAAAAATACAAAAATACAAAATGGGACAGTGCGACCATACAACAACCACGCAATGCATCTTTACTAGGGAGGGTAGGGGGCACTTTTAAACAAGTTATTTTTATCAAAAATCATTGAGCAATCTTATACAAAATAATCACCAAAGTGAAAATGCACACACATCGATAGAATAGGAACCAACGAAGTAAATAAATTGGGTTTGTTTAGAGCGGTTTTATAATATTATTCTTTAGCGCAGATTTATGGATTTTAAAAGAACAATAGCCACCATTTTGGGATTTATTTGCGGGTGCAGATTAAAAATAATTGCTATTGAAGTTATCTGTGCAGTTAATTGTTTAATTTGCATCACAGATTTCCGCTTTAACTCTTAAAGCGTATACAAATTCAGTGTTGCCACAAAAATATCTCAAAATGCGGAATTTTTAAAAACGTATGGAATTAATGAGCCGTGCAAGAGATCGGGGCAGAGCGTGTACCATAAGAGACCCTAAGAAATTTCTATCTATATTAAAGAGGAAACCGCGATTTTAGCTTAATTCGCTATTCAGAAACTATTATTAATATAACATTATTCACTATTAAAGAGTTTCACGCACGTGTGTGCATTTTTAAACTCCTAATTCACCGCAACACGTTTTAGCACGCAACTAAAATACATACCTAAATCTAATAAAATATTTTATATCATATATATAACATTATTTTCCTACATAACCGTATTATTGATTATAAGAACCGTATATGTTGTGTGCTAAAAAGCGTTGCGGATCATATTATTATGGCAAATAAAATTTACTAGGAAAACGCTCTACATTACAAATTTGCTACTTACCGTTTAAGTTTCGAATCGTTCGTTTCCATCCCCCCAAACGACAAATTAAAAAATAGATATCAAACTATCAAAGGAGTGATGAGGATGAAAATGACGAATAGAAATTACAGTCACGTGATAAAAAACTAGACGAATCAACAATCGAACCTACATTTGACTTCAAAATCGAATCAAATTTGGAATCAAAGCACGGGAGGGGGTCACCAATCACGCCGCACCAAGGCACTTTGCCTCACTACTATTCGAAAATCACGACACGAAAAAACGTCTACAAAAATCATGAAAAAACTTATCAAAAATTCGCGCTAGTCTTTTTTACTACAGTCTCAGAGTCCGTGGTCGGTCGGGATACGACGTCTGTATCCGAAGGAATTAAGTACATACCAAAATCACGCCTTAAGCCACAATATTTAGAACTGGTGTTGACCGTGCGAATAATTCTATTAGAACGATCGCGTCATTCGAACGACGTTTGCCATTAAAACCTTACGAGAATTATAAAATCGTTCTAAAATTTTTTTTGGGCTCCTATTTAGATCACACCCTAACCATAGAAATTAAGAAAAACCGATACAATACAATTGAAGGCCAATTCAAAAACATGAATCCTATATACACTAGATTTTTGGTTATATATAATCTTATAGATAACTAATCTATCAGCTATTGCACTACCCCGGCGGATCCAAAAAAATATATATTACTTTTTAATACTAAAAAAATATAAGAAAGATTTGACTCACTTGGGAGTGTACAGCCAAGTTTGGTAACGTTTTTTTTTATCGTTTGTACTTATAACCCAGTCCATACCGCCTCCCGGAAACTGAATTGTCTAGTTTAGGAACAAAACCGGAAAGACGAAAATATAAGACAAAGCTGAAAATAAAATCGAAAACCTCCGACATCAAAAACTTCGAACGATTCTATAATCGATCATATTACGATCGCGTTCGACAGCGATCCAAAATTAGAACGATCAAACTTACTAATTAGATTCGAGAAAAATGCAACAATATCCAAAATTAAATCAATAAAGACGGGAAAATAGAAAAATTCACTCTAGCTACACAGGTACAATTATTTTTTTTGAGAAATGTGATTCCACTTATGTCTTATTTAATAATATCTTACGATAAATGAGCGCACGCACTCAATTTCGTCGAGATGCGCCACTAAGACGTAATAGAGCTTATCCAAAAACGACAAACTGACAACTAGCTAAGTTTTTTTCGAATACACATTTTGCTTAAATCGAAACCGCTCCCCAAATTCTCCCTAGTAATAACCACCATTTTGATAGATTTCACTAAAGTGGCAACACTAGAGAAAGTTTGTAGAGCCAATCGTCTTGTACTTGACTTCTATATATCGCTTAACATTACGTTTGGATAATGTTGCTTTCAATATTCCCTAACGGCGTCGCCTCAAAATGGCGGCCAATTGCGACTAATAAGTGATTTCGTCATATCCGGAGGCGATACAATAACATTTTATCACATTTCCACGCAGGTACTAAGAAGCTGTGTATTTTATTCTAGAAAGTGGAACTGTTTGAAATACAGTGTAAAATGTAATAAAATGTCGTATTGCAAACAACAACGCACCTTAAGTGAAAAAATCTTGTAAATATACTAAGGTCAAGGACCGTAACTAAGTTTTTTCTACTACATAATTCTCCGTGACAAGTAAACAGTGTTGCCAGAACCAAGTTTCTGTTATTACCAATTTGGTAGAAAAAACTCAACTCCGCCAACACTTTGGGGGTAAACTGCAGTGTGTAATTTGATATTATTTATAACTATTATCCATATTTTTTGTTATCTTTTGAACTCCCTAGTTATAAATACACTTCGCTTACCCTTTGGGTAAATGTAATGTAACGAAATAGCTCTAAGGAGTAAAAGTTGCCTTTTAATTTCTATATGACCCCAAACTATCAACCAATAAATGGAATTCTCATCGGTTTTTCCCCAAAATTTAACCCCTCAAATTACCCGCTTTCATATCATTATCTAACTGCACAATTTCCTATCGTGTTAACCTTTTCTAAAGGTATACCACATTTGATGTCCAAAAAAAACCATGTTCCATACACAAATTCCGACCCCCCCTTAACATAACCTTTTATTAACTAACCCCCCTTTTACCCCCTTTTATTAACTCCCCTTTTACCCCCACTTTTATTAACTACCCCCTTTAACTGGAAAAATGTTACTCGTTTCAATTTACACACTACAGGTTTCCCCCTTTCCCCCCCATTAGCCCCCTAACACCAGCGGAAGGGCACGGCCCTAGGGCGGTCGGCTCCCTCCTTTACCAGCGGCTTGTGAAACTCGCGGCCCGGACGAGAGTGGATAGTAGCCCAGCAGTGTTCGCAGTAATACTGGAAGATAATAAACATTTATAAGTATATTAACTCAGTCTTAATAAAAAACTAATAAGTATTAATAAATAACTAGCGGCCCGCCGGTAAAAAGCTGTGATAGCCCAGCGGTAACACCGTGCGCCTCTTTCGAGGAGGTCTAGGGTTCAAACCCCGGGCAGGCACCAATGAGTTTTCTAGTAAAACTTATGTGTCTAATTGATAATTGCAATTTATGACACGCTTTTCGGTGAAGGAAAAACATCGTGAGGAAACCTGCATATCTCTAAAGAATCCTAGGGATATGTGTAACCTACCAATCCGCATTGGAGCAGCGTGGTAGGTCTTAGCTCCAATCCTTCTCCAAAAAAAAAAAAACGGAGAGAAGAGGCCTATGCCCAGCAGTGGTATAGTAACAGGCCGTTAGTTACTTACTACTTTTTAGCGGCCTGTCCCTGCTTCGCACGGGTATAAAATATATATCCCATGTCACTCAGTGAAAAAAATGATTAAAATCGATCCAGTAGTTTGATTTATTCATTACTGCCCGTGGCCCGCAAGCGTTAAATTTGGAGAAAAACAATTCCCCTCTCCCTATACCAAGAAGATTTCCAGCTATCTTTGGAATATCTAAGTTCATATAGTACATTTTTACTTATTTACATTTTTCCCTATATATTTTATTTTTACAATTAATTACAGAATGTCTTTATATACAACATTCACAGCTTTCTTGTCATTAGACAATACAAACATGTTTTCTTTAGAGGTTACTCTTAAAAGAGCGACATATAGTTGGCCATGTGAAGAACAAGCGCGTCCGATCGCTGCTAAATCGAAATGCTATAGTGCGGAAGGCGGCGCGCTGCCGCAATCCCTATACCCCTAAATATTAAGGGCCTGTTTCACAAGTTACCAATAAACTGTCAGTTAGCTTATTCGGAACATATCTGACACATATCTCGGATTTTTGTGTTTCTCAGGTTTCTGATAGGCTTATTCAGCACTTAAAGTCCCTAATAAGTTTAGAGGTAGATCATGTGGCTGTTATTTTGTTTATCTGCTGGATAGCAAATATCTAATTTAAAATGGCCGTGATTTTTGACGTGACAACGTCTTAAATTAGGTTGCGGCTTGGAGTCACTCATGAAAAAGTGTAACGCCCGCTCACGTCTGTTACGATGAGTCACCGACTGGCGAATGCCTTGCGTCTCTCTCCCACTCCAATCCGTCACATTTAAAAAGACGTTGTCACGTAAAATCTTTGCCCGTAAAACCGACTTTACAGGCAACCGTTTTTTTTTGTTTTTTAATTTTCACTATTTAAGACTCTTTTTAGAGACATTTATCTGCTACTTAGTTTATTTATCAGTTAACAATCCGACACTTTATCAGTAACTTGTGAAACAGGCCCTAAATATCTAATGTCTTGGAAAATGTTCATTTAAATTAAATGCTGTAAGCGGCCATATTAATCAACAATCTATTAATCTAACTCTCCCGAAAGACTTGCACTGCCGTTTAGTAAAAAATTTAGTAGATTTTGACAAAATCACTCACGTACAGAAAGACAGCTTTGGGGAATATTATATAATAAGTTACATTAATAATGGGTAACAAACCTGTAGACACGTGACGTTGGCGCAGAAGAAAGGAGCGAACTTGGAGCCGCAGCGTGCGCCGGCGCACTCGTCGCACATCTGATCGTCCAGGACGTATGGCTTCACCTGGAAATATATATTATTACACGTATAGTACCAGGTGACCCAGCCTTGCTCGGTAATTTTTTACAAAAGAAAAAAACAAACTCCAAAAAAGAAAAAAAAATTGGGTTAGGCCCGATCCTAGGTATTTTCATTTCTCGAGACCGCCCATTCCCCGAATAAGCTACGCTGACTTGGCAATTTACGGTAAAAATAGCGTTTTATACATTCAATGTAATATTTAATGCCCAAAAACAGGGATAAAAGCTAGGCTAGATCGATTTTTCTCCCCCAAAACAAAAATTCTCTTTTCCTTTTAATGTAAATTTAACGTTTTCTTCAGTCCCCAAAAGAAGGAATGAACAATTTTTTTTAAAATAAAACCTATCTAGATTGATTTTTCTCCCCCAAAACCTCCTTCCTATATGCTGAATTTTATGAAAATCGTTGAAGCTGTTTCCGAGATTCGGAAAATTATTTGTATACATATATGCAACACTAGCTTTTACTCGCAACTTCGATTTACCGTAATTTGTGATAGGTCGATATAGATGGCGATTTTCAATGTCATAATATTCGTGTAGAATTAACAGGATTTCTAAAACCTATATGTTATTACGGTGTGTAAGGAATATTTGTGGCAATTTTCATCAAATTCAAATTCAAATATTCTTTATTCAAATAAACTTGTAAACAAGTGCTTTTCAATCGTCAACTCTACTGCTGGTTCGGAAAGCTGTTCCTACCGAGAAGAGCCTAAGAGAAACTCGGCGGTTGCTCTTTTTATATAATTCTTATAACTAATTACATCAAATCATCCCCGCCTTGTTCTATCCTACTGAGTAATAGACCACTCTCATTTCTTACCGAGTTGTCGTAAAAGGCGACTAAGGTAAGTTTTGAATCGTCAACTCTACTGCTGGTTCGGAAAGCTGTTCCTAACGAGAAGAGCCAGCAAGAAACTCGGCGGTTTCTCTTTTAAAAATAAAATTCTTATGACTAGTTACATTTAGTCATTACTGTCTCGTACAGGGTCTAAGCGAGCTATATCCACACATTCTTATCTTCCATCATATTGGCTCAGCGGATGCGCCGTGAAAGAGTAACAACATACATCCATACTCACAAGCTTTCGCATTTATAATATTAGTAGGAAATTTCTCATCTCATTTTTCTCAAATTTTTCAAATTTCTCATTTAAAATAAAGATGTATTTGTGATAGCGATGACAAAATCCAAACTGACCTCGACCCTCTTGTCGATGTCCCCGTGCTGCAGTTGGACGAAGCGCGCCGAAATGGCCGCGATGTAAGATTGCTGGTTGGAGAAGGCCACGCGACCGGCACCCTGGGCACAAACATACATACAACTCAAATAACTTAAACATAATAAAAGCTTTTCTATACTAATATATAAAGCTAAAGTATGTTTTTTTTATATAATAACTAGCGGCCTGCCCCTGCTTCGCACGGGTATAAAATATATATCCCATGTCACTCAGTGAAAAAAATGATTAAAATCGATCCAGTAGTTTTGATTTATTCATTACAGCCCGTGGCCCGCAAGCGTTAAATTTGGAGAAAAACAATTTCCTTTCCCTATACCAAGAAGATTTCCTGCTATCTTTGGAATATCTAAATTCATATAGTACATTCTTACTTATTTACTTTTACATTTTCCCTATGTATTTTATTTTTACAATTAATTACAGAATGTCTTTAAACAAACTCTTGAAAGAGCGACATCGCTGCTAAAGTCAAAGTGTTATAGGGCGAAGCGCGGCCTCCTCACGGCATTTTAAATCTGTAATATCTCCGAAAATGTTCACTTAAATTACATGCTGTAAACGGCCATATTGATCTATATTGAATCAACAATTTATTTAAGGTACTTAATTGGATAAGGATTAATGCTGTATTGTATAAAAATTGCTTCAAAAATATGGCATTATTTTTCGTAAATGACAAAAAATGCTATAGTGGGTTATCCATAAGAGATAGACATATACCATCGCGGACTTTTCTGTAGACCTTTTCAAGGTGTACAAATACTTAGTACATCATTTTGATAAATCTCGTAGGGTTTAGCCTGCGTTTGCAATGTAAGCGGAAAAAAATGTAATTATTTACAGAAACCTCAAAACTTACAGTATTACTCTACTCCGTATTGAATTTTATTATACGTACAAACCTTCCTCTGGAATCACTATCTATTAAAAAAAACCGCATCAAAATCTGTTGCGTAGTTTTAAAGTTTTATGCGTACATAAGGAAATATGGACTTTGTTTTATAAAATATAGTGATATATGGGACACTTACACACACGGTCGTCCGTCCCCAAAGTAAGTAACTTAATACTTGTGTTATGGACAGACGACTGGTGAATATCACTACATATTATAAAACAACTAGCGGCCCGCTCCTGCTTCGCACGGGTTTAAAATATATAGCCCATGTCACTCTAGCTAAATATTTTTCGAATACACATTTTGCTTAAATCGAAACTGCTGTGAAAAAAAATTATTAATGATACAAGATGAATTATTATATTACCTTGTATCAGCAAAGTAACGCCTAATTCTATAAATTATCGCAGAAATACAATGGTTTTAAATTCTCACCTTAGGGTACTTGAGTTCGGGGTCTGTGTCGATGCCGGCGTAACAAACGCCACCATACAACCGGTCCATTATCATGGCTAGTTCAACTGTAACCGGAAATGGAAATATGGTGCATATGAATTTAACATAAAAACGCACGCTTATTATAAATTGACCGAAAGTAAGCCTTATGCCCGGTTCAAATTATTCCAGTCGACCATTCCAGCCCAGCGCTGGAACGCTACTGGAATAATGTGAACCTGCACTGGAATGTACCAATCCAGTGATCAATCCAGTCCAGTCGACCGGATTGGCGTTCTATTTTTCAATCCAGCTCGCCCATTCCAGTGCCATTGGAATAGTGTGAACGGCCAATCCAGTTGAATCCAGTGCTTGACTACCACGCTAAACAGTGAACACGTATTGTTATATATTTATATACACGTATTTGTGGAATTCTATTGGTACAGGTAAAAAAGCTGTGATGGCCTAGCGGTGCGACCGTGTGAATCTCTAGAGACGATCATGGGTTCAAACCCGGGCAGACACCAATGAGTTTTTCTATTAAAACTTATGTGTCTAATTGATAATTGCAATTTATCACACGCTTTTCGGTGAAGGAAAACATCGTGAGGAAACCTGCATATCTCTAGAGAATCCTAGGGATATGTGTAACCTACCAATCCGCATTTGAGCAGCGTGGTAGATCTTAGCTCCAACCCTTCTCTCCAAAAAAAATTGAGAGAGGAGGCCTATGCCCAGCAGTGGGATAGTAACAGGCCGCTACTTACTTTGGTACAGATGCGACAGATGTCAATGACTGGAATAATGTAAACGATATAATCCAGTCCAGCACTGGACTGGATTGACTCGCTGGATTATTGGACTGGAATAATGTGAACCGGGCATCAAGTTAGATACATTGAAATCCTCATTTCAACGCCATTTATGACATCACGCTATGAATTTCAACAGAAGCTAGTGTTATCTTGCTCTTCTAAGTTATAGGTTTCTAACACACAGGAGGGAACTTTTTTGAAATCGTCACTTTAGTTCAACCATGCGATGTGTTTTCGTTTTAAACGAAAAACGAAACGAATTATACAAATTCAAAATATTCTTTGTTCAAGTAACTTGTAAAGATGTGCTTTTGAATCGTCAACTCTACTGCTGGTTCGGAAAGCTGTTCCTACCGAGAAGAGCCAGCAAGAAACTCGGCGGTTGCTCTTTTCAAAATAATTGTTATAACATTACATTTAAACATTTCTATTTTGTAGAGAGAGCTAGGTATATCAAACCCTTTGAACAGAAGCTATATCGACCCCTTCATATCATCTAGGTATAGCATTACATATATCTTAATATATATGAGTTAATCTTGTATATATATATATTTTCCGAATCTCGGAAACAGCTCCAACGATTTTCCTGAAATTCAGCATGTAGGAGGTTTTGGGGGAGAAAAATTTATCTTGCTAGGTTTTATGTAAAAAAAATATTGTTTTATCCCTATTTTTGGGCATTAAAAAACACTAACATTTATATTGAATTGAATTTTCGCCATTAACTGTCAAGTCGACGTAGCTTATTCGGTTAGCGGGCAGCCTCGAGAAATGCGAGTGCAAAGGATCGATCCCAACTAAATAATTGTTTTTTTCTGCTTTTAAAGTTTTTTGTTTTGTAAAAAATTACCGAGCGAAGCTCGGTCACCCAGATGTTTTTCATTTATCGCGGATTATACCAAAATAATATTCTTATTACTTTTGTATTATGGACTTCCGCAAAGTAACGCCTAATTCTATAAATTATACAAAATTTGGACTCAAAAACATCGTGTAGGATATCTCACCAGCTTTCAAAGGACGCGGTACGCCCCCAACGAACACCGTCTTCCGAGGGTCCAAGGGCATGCTGGCGTCCAACACGAAGTCAGCATCAGCTAATCTCCAGGGCCTGATCTGCACCGGCTTGTCCCTGATGGTGGGCGAGGAGACGCAGAGGTACAACTTGTCGTCGTCCGTGATACAAGCTTCCATTAAAGAGCCTACTGAAGTTTCATCCTGGAATATAAAACAATACATTGGGTAGATGGATATCTTTAATATTTAGAAAGAAAGAAAGACAGAAAGAATGTTTTTTACGAATCCTGCATGTTATCACTGGCCCGTTGGAGCAGTGGGTAGTGACCCTGCCTTCAGCTCCACGGGTCGCGGGTTCGATTCCCGCCAAGGGCAAACATTTTCTATAAATGAATTTTGTTGGTCTTTGAGCCTGGGTGTATATTTATATTTAAGTATGTATTTAAAAATATATAAGTATATATTCACCAGTTGTCTGTCCATAACACAAGTATTAAGTAACTTACTTTGGGGACGGACGACCGTGTGTGTAAGTGTCCCATATATTTATTTATTTATTATTTATTTATCAGGTATGATAACCGATTGTCCACTCTACATTTAGCATTATATATATTATCTATTTTACTTCATCGCGGATTATAGCAAAATAATTTTATTATTACTTTTGTATTATGGATCTCCGCAAAGTAACGCCTAATTCTATAAATTGGGAATACGTCAGTTTGTGACAGATTACAAAAAACAGAGTACTTGCCAATTCCCGTCCTTTACACATATACCTAGGCCTAGGATTTATCATTAGGATATAAATGTTTTGGTTTCACAGGTATCCACTACACTGATCAAGTAATTAAATTGTAAAAACTACGCAAACAGTCGGTCAAGCACGTTAAGGGACTGCCGCACGAATGAAATAATAATGGACCAATCACAACTTAGGGCACAGAGCAATTAAAATATAGATAATGCAACAGTTTGTAATGAACAGGACTTACTTGGAATAGAAGGAAGGCGTATCCTTTGGGCGGAAAATAACTCTTGCTTTCGGCCTTGTGTGGCCAGTCGACCACGAGAGGGCCAAATCGTCGGAACGAAGACGTGATCTCATCTGAAACATTTGTAGGCGGCTGAATTAGTCAACTGTTGTGATGATAAGATGGAAAGAAAGAAAGAAAATAATTTTTCAAAAGTAATGAGAATATTATTTTGCTATAATCCGCGATAAAAGAAAATACATGTAATGCTAAATGTAGAGTGCACGTGCTCATACCTGATGCATGCAGAATTTGTAAGAACTCATGCACTACCCGACACCAATGACAACAATACACAAGCACTGTACACATTCACCACCACAATCTCACCAATTGTTTCGCCCCGTAACGGAAGCATCAGAAGATAGACTCCACGACAAAATCGCAAAGCATGCTTTGCATTACATATATTTTCTTTTATCGCGAATTATAGCAAAATAATATTCTCATTACTTTTGTATTATGGACCTCCGCAAAGTAACGCCTAATTCTATAAATTAATTAAAAATATTTTTATTTGTGCCAACACACTACAGAAGTATAATAAACACATCACTACATATTATAAAACAAAGTCCCTATATCCCTATGTACGCATAAAACTTTAAAACTACGCAACAGATTTTGATGCGGTTTTTTTTAATAGATAGAGTGATTCCAGAGGAAGGTTTGTACGTATAATAACATTCAATACGGAGTAGAGAAATACTGTAATTTTTGAGGTTTCTGTAAATAATTACATTTTTTTTCCGCTTACATTGCAAACGCAGGCTAAACCTTACCGAGAAAAATCTTTTGTCTTATGTATTTTCCGTTATTCTTAACTGGTATATGAACGTGTTGATTTTCATCTGATCGTCATCAATTTCGTAATGTTACCCGTAATATTACTTGCTTATTGGAAACCCTAAGTGAATATACGATCTAAAGCAAATCGTAAAGCACAGCCACTTTCTTCAAGTGGCAAAGAATGTTGCCATGTTGAAAATCTCCTGATGAAATGACTTTAAACAAAATCATCATCATCGGATCATCCATAGTTATGCATGATCCGCTATGCTATTGTACCATCACTAGATAGTATAAAAAAGTCGCTTTCTGTGTCTGTACCCATATCTCTATAGCCCTATATCCCTATGTATGCTTAAATCTTTACAATTACGCAACAGATTTTGATGCGGCCTTTTTTAAATAGATAGAGTGATTCAAGAGGAAGGTTTAATGTATAATAACATTCAATACAGAGTAGAGAAATACTGTAATTTTTGAGGTTTCTAATGTGATGTCGTAAATAATTACATTTTTTCTGCTTGCATTGCAAACACAGGCTAAACCCTACGAGATTTATCAAAATAATGTACTGAGTATTTGTACACCTTGAAAAGTTCAACAGAAAAGTCCGCGATGGTATATGTCTATCTCTTATGGATAACCCACAATAACATTTTTTGTCATTTTCTTTTAACGAAAAATAATGCCTTATTATCGAAGCAATTATAACAATACAGTTAATCCTTATCCAATTAAGCACCTTAAATTGATTGTTGATTTAATATAGTTCAATATGGCCGTTTACAGCATGTAATTTAAATGAACATTTTCCAAGATATTACAGACTTAAAATGCCGCGAGGAGGGCATTGAGTGACTGAGTTCACTGAGTGACATGGGCTATATATTTTATAGCCGTACGAAGCCGGAGCGGGCCGCTAGTAATCGATATAATGTCAAATACAGGCCGCACTACACACAATTAAGAATAAGAATAAGACAAACTTAATTTATGTGGCACATTACAACACAGGGCGAAGAGTAACGTAAAGTAAAGATGAAAAAAAAGTAAATTAAAAAAAGACAAAATATACATAACTTAAAAATAAAAAAAAGAAACTTAAACAATATTAATACCTAAAATTACCTTAAATTACTTCACCAACAACTCCCAGCGAGATAATGTGCCTTCACAAATTGGAGAACCACTCGGCTATTGAGGTCGCGAGACCCTAACACCGATTTTCAGTGGTCACCAGTAAGGGCGCGCATACGACCGACAGTGGCTTTTCGATTCACAATTCACATTCCTACTTTAACAATCTATAACGTGCTGAATGCGGGACGCACTACGCTAGCCGTTTTACTTTATATTACCTTCATCAATATCTGGAGGAAGTCCACCGACGAAGACCTTCCGGCTGAACCGCTCCCCATGCTCTGATCCTCCTGATACGGGAGACGACCGGGCCGGCGATCCTAGTGCGCTCACGCACATGGATAGACCTGGAATAGCAAGAAGACCTTTGTTACAAAACTACTAGTATTAATAAAAGAAATATTCTAAATCAGTTTTATTGTTTTCATAAGAAATGCAAAAATAAAATTAAAGCAAACTCTCATTCGCTATTCGCGGGCTAGGCGCTAATGACAGCGGCTGTCACATCTCCCACGTCAAAATGGCGCGAAAGGCTGTGGCAAGATGTGACGTCATGGCTTGCTTCCTTGCTTGCAGTAGCGACACGGCTGCGTTGTTACACCTTGGATAAAGTAAGTAAGTAGCGGCCTGTTACTATCCCACTGCTGGGAATAGGCCTCTTGTATCCAAATAATTTATACAATTAGGCGTTACTTTGCGGAGATCCATGATACAAAACTAATAATAAAATTATTTTGCTGTAATCCGCGATGAAGTAAAATAGAATATATATATCATGCTAAATGTAGAGTGGACAATCGGTTATCATACCTGATACATGCAGGATTCGTAAAAACGCATGCACAAACCTCCACCACCGCCACCATAATTCAGAAGCACATTCTCGCGGTCCGCGCGGCCGTGCGGATGTGTTTGAGTATAGGGAGTTAAACAACATTTGAAAATGAGTTCTAAATTTTGTAATGGGTGCAATGCTATATTGTATGATAGATCATATATGGAATGTTCGCAAATATCGTGTAAAAAAGTTTATCATCTGAAGTGTCTAGCTTTGTCACTAAGCCAGTTCGATGAATTCACAAAAGAATACAAGGATAAGTGGAGTTGTCCGGTGTGCATGAGTGGTCGTCCAAGAGGAAACAATTCCGATACCCCGGTCCGAGGAAGCATAGGGGCAATGGAAAAGACATTCACGCCGAGCAGTTTTGTGAACAAGGAACGCGGACGTCGAGTTACGCTTGATGATACTGACGTAGTGTTAGAGGACAAGCTCATTGAAGAAATTAGAGAATTTCGATGGGAAATGAAAGCTCGGTTCGAAAATCAAAGCAAAGAATATTCACTTCTTTCAGACATGTTTTCAAAAACAGAATCGGAATTAAAAGAAATGAAGTGTACTATGGAAGTAGTTTTATTAAAAGCTAACAAAGTTGATTTATTAGAATGTAAAATTAAGGAATTATTGGAAAGAAATGAGCACCTCGAAAAAGCTCTCTGTGATAAACATCAGGTGATAAAAGATACGCATAAAGAACGGGAAGATCATCGTCAAAATGTCCCACCGTCCCAGCCATCATTTGCAAACGCAGTGAAGGTAAATAGTAAACAAGTTGTGGCCATGAAACCAGTGACTATACGTACTGCCGAGAACATACCTCAGAGAGTGGAGAATGCTCAATACTCAAATCAAATGTTAGTGGAAATAAAAAATGGGGATAAAGAAATAAAAGATGGAACATGGACGGCTGTTACTAAGAGGAGAAATAGGTTTACTAATAATGAGGTAAAAAGGGGAGGTAGCACACAGATAACTGATTTGAAAGGGACGGAAAAAAATAAATTTTTACATGTTTGGAGGTTGAAAAAGGATACTACTGTGGAAAGCTTGGAAAAATTTGTTCGAGACGTAATAAAGGAAATTCCAACAAAAATTGATAAAATTAAGCATAAAACAGAGCGAGATTATGCCTCGTTTGTAATAGGAGTACCGGAGAGTAAATATGCTCAATTGTGTCGACCAGAATTGTGGCCAGTTAATGTCGAATTTTGCGAATGGGTATGGTTTCGTAGGGCAGCCAATCACTCAGCACAAGAGAGTGTCAAGGCCAAATAAAAATATCGAAATATATTATCAGAACGTAAGGGGAATACGGACAAAATTAAACGAATTATACGCAGGAATTGCTTCTGCAAACGCAGATTTCTTTGCGGTGACTGAAACGGGTTGCAACGAATCCATACATGATTCGGAAATAATTCCACCGAATTATACAATTCTAAGATGTGATCGGGCAGACGGACGTAAGCAAGGCGGCGCGTTTCTAGTGGCCACACCGCGATATGAATTGCGTCGAGTGCACTGTGACGTCAATATAGATGCACATACTTTCGAACTGGTTTCTGCGACAGTGTACTCCCACGGACGATTTATGTTTTTAATATGCGTGGTTTATATACCCCCTAATAGCAGTGGGAATGAATATATGGCTTTATTTAGGATCATAGAACAGATTTGTAGTAAATATTCGGAAGTACTAGTATTAGGAGATTTCAATATGTATTCTTGTCCATCTTATGTAAGTGATTACTTCGAGTATTTTAAGACGTATTGTGAATTCACTCAGAGTAACAACATAGGTAACTGTAATAACAGATGCTTGGACTTAGTTTTTAGTAAGTTCTCAGAGGGGGCCGGGGTGAGCGTGTGTGAGTCGACGGGGCCGCTCGTGGCCGTGGACGCGCATCACCCACCGCTCGAGGTGTTAGTCACACTGTGTCCGCGTCGGCACGGCTCGGAGGGTGATGGTAAATCAGATGTAACCGCGCAAACGCCTACGGACTGGAATTTTTATAAAGCTGATTTCTCGTCATTATACTCAGGAATTGCGACCGTCGATTGGTCTCGGATATATGAGTTAGATTTAGATAATAGTTTAAATTATTTTTATGATACAATTAATTCATTAATTAATGACTGTGTTCCAATTAAAAAGCGAACGCTTGTTACCCCGCGATACATTTATCCTGAGTGGTACACAGGTGAACTCATTCGCAACATAAGATTAAAAGCTCGCCTGCACCGGAGATATAAAAGGAGCCAATCTCCCGATGATTACGCAGCATTCTCTCGGTGTAGGGCTATGGTAAAAAAAATGATTGTTCTCGCGCGTGAACAGTATGAGCAGCGTATTCAAAGCGAAATGTTAGGGGATCCATTGTCTTTCTGGAAATACATTAAATCAATTAGAGGATTTAGAGGTCCGCAAAAATTTTTAAAAAACGGTGTCTTTTTAAATACAGAGCAATGCGCTTCAGAGTTTGCAAACTATTTTCATTCAGTTTATAGTACAGAGCGAGCGAGACTGAATATTCACGAAGCGATAATAGCTGCGGGCGGAAGCGGAGGTGCGGCGCGTGTTCATATTGACCGATTAACTTTGGAGGAAGTAAAAAAATCGCTAAAACATCTTAAGCCGAAAAAATCCACAGGCCCGGATGGTATACCTCCTTTTCTTTTTAAAGATTGTTGGTCTGTACTAGCTGAACCGTTGTTGCATGTTTATAATCAATCCCTTACAACCAGGGTTTTTCCGAAAACCTGGAAAACAACTCGAGTAGTTCCAGTACAGAAGGGAAAATCAGGAACCCAGGTAGACCAGTATAGACCGGTAGCCGTCCTTTCAACTCCTGCAAAAGCTCTAGAATCAGCTATCTATATGAACATATATAGTCAGGTGAGCGCACATCTTTCGGAACACCAACATGGTTTCCGTCCAGCTAGAAGTACGTCTAGTAATCTCCTTACCTACATGTCCAGTGTCGTACCAGCAGTTGACAGCGGAAATCAGATTGATGCAGCATACTTTGACTTTAAAAAAGCCTTCGATTTAGTAGATAATGATGTCTTGCTGGTAAAGTTAGCATCATTTGGGTTTACTCCACATTTGCTAAGTTTTTTTACTAGTTACATGAGGGACAGGCAGCAGTATGTGGAATACAGAGGGTACAAGTCTGAGCCGTACTTCTCAAGGTCTGGGGTTAGTCAGGGTAGCAATTTGGGTCCTTTGCAGTTTACGTTAATGATAGATGATCTGCCAAACGTGATAAGGAATTCAAAATGTTTATTGTTTGCTGATGACCTTAAACTTTACCTTGAAGTACGTGACGAGGGTGACTGTTTGAGACTACAAAGCGACATAGACAGAGTTGTAAAGTGGGGCAAAGACAACCACTTGCAGTTTAACACATCAAAGTGTTCAGTTATTTCTTTCTCTCGCTCAAAGACCCCTGTTCTTTATAAATACAACATAGATGGGATTCCAATGTTGAGAGTCACAGAACTTCGGGATTTGGGTGTTACTATGAACAGTGAGCTAACGTTTCGTAGTCACATAGCTGAAACCTGTAAAAAAGCTTATAGGAATCTGGGCTTTTTGCTTCGTACTGTTCGCGGCTTTACTAATATAAGAGCTATCGTCACATTGTACAATGCTCTTGTACGAAGCCTACTAGAAAGCAACGCAGTCATTTGGGCTCCACATGAAACTAAGTATAGTCTCATGTTGGAACGGGTGCAGAATAAGTTCGTCAGATACTTGTATTTGAGGTTGTATGGGGTTTATCCATATTATCCATTGATGTATCCTACCTTATTTGTGTTAGGGATGGTTGGATACAACGAGCTGAAGGTTAGGAGGGAACTTACCCTTATTACATATATATTTAAGGTGATAAGAGGTAAGGTAAGCAGTGCGGCTATATTGGCCCAGGTTGGTTTTTGTGCCCCGGACAGATATGTAGAAAGGAGACGCCGACCGCCACTGCTAGCGGTACCCTGTGGGCGGACCAACCTGCTCGAGAAGGCGCCCTTTACGCGCGCCCTGCGCACTCTTAATATTGTTGCCAAGGAGATAGATATCTTTTGTTGTTCTCTGGGGGAATTCACAAAGATAGGAAGTTGGACTATTTCTTATAGTAATATATGATCAATCCGTTATAGATTTTAAGATAAAATAAGTTGTTGTACTCCATTATCGCATTGGCTAGCTGTTAAGGTAGTGGATGTTGTTAAAAATAAATAAATAAATAAAAAATAAATAAATACATACGTTCACTATCACAAACTCAACAATCATTTAGCACCGCAATCGAAGCATCATCAGGAGATAGACTCCACGACCAAAATCGCAAAGCCTTTGGTCGTGGAGTCATGTTAGCATATATATATTTTACTTACTGCAAATTATTGTCATCATCCTCCTGCCCTTATCCCTTATCCTCTAAGTGGGGTCGACGCAACATGTTACAAACATGCTGTCACATGATTTGGCTGCATTTTACGACCGGCCGCCTGCCTGACGTCAACTTACCTTAGTCGTATCTTACGACACCTCGGTAAGAAAGAGGGTGGTCTATTCTACTAAACCGGATACCACACGTTGGGTCAACTTACCTTAGTCGCCCTTTACGACACCTCGGTAAGAACTGACTTTGGTCTATTCTACTCAGCCGGATACCACACGGCGGGTCGGCTTACCCTAGTCGCCTTTTACGACACCTCGGTAATAAATGAGGGTGGTACTATTCCATTTAGCCGCATGCCCCACGGCTATTATTGCAAATTATTGTAACGTTGGTATTTTAAAAGCTGCTTTAAACTATCTGGATTAGCATGATGATGACTAAGCAGGGTACAAGGTCTAGGACCTCTGGTCGTTAAATGGGAAATCGGAAGCTAAGTCCGAGTAGGACCTAGAAGTGATCGACGCATCTTGTACTCTGGATTAGCAAAGGACAAGGTTCCAGATTAAACAGGCTCCGTCCTGGATGTGGCGCGTTTAATAGCTGTTGCTAGCAGGGATTGGGGGATGATGATGACTAAGCAGGGTGCAAGGTCTTGCCTGGCCGTTAAATGGGAAAATCGGAAGTCAAGTCGGCGTAGGACCTAGAAGCAATCAACGCATCTTAAGCTCTCAACCAGCGCAAAGGGCAAGGTTCAGCCAGGCCTCGTCTTGGATGTGGCGCGTTTAATAGCTGTTGTCAGCAGGGATGGGGGAATGCGTCAGCTTACCAGCTGCACTAAGCCTGGATACGACGTCCTGGGTCTGTTCCGCGGGGCCTGACGGTGAGCCGGCGCCCGCTGCGCTGGCCACACCCGCTTCCTCCACGCCGGGGAAGAAGGGTGACTTGCCTGGAAAGAACATAACGGAAGCATTGAGGACGATTTTAGAAGTAGTTCGCTGAATTACATTTCTATGGTTAGTGAAGAATTACGGCGGTGAACTTATGGAATGCATTGCCGGTAAATATTTAAAAGGCTAAACCCATACATAACTTCAAAGTTGAAGTCTATCTCTATCTTTCCCTTTGTTATGGATGGAGTTGATTATTTTATTTACTTTATTATTTATATGTTTATTCTCATATATATGTATACTATTCATCTATATATATGTTTTGAATTTAGTATATAAGTATTTGTGTATCTTAAGTCTTATAATCTTATTTATCTGTATGTTTTTGTTGTGCAATAAAGAATCATCATCTTCCTGACCTTATCCCACTCTAAGTGGGGTCAGCACAACATGTTATAAACATGCTGTCACATGATTTGGCTGCGTTTTTACGACTGGCCACCTGCCTGACGTCAACTTACCTTAGTCGTATTTTACGACACCGCGGTAAGAAGGAGGGTGGTCTATTCTACTAAACCGGATACCACACTGTGGGTGTGTGGGTGTGGTGGTGGTAAACAGGATACCAAAACACCTTTCCCTTATTTATATCTATACTTTATAAACAAAATCACGCCGTGTGGTATTCGGCTGAATAATACCACCCTCATTTATTACCAAAGTGTCGTAAAAGGCGACTAAGGTAAGTTGACCCGCCGTGTGGTATCCGGTTTAGTAGAATATACCACCCTCTTTCTTACCGAGGTGTCGTCGTTATAGCACTTCGCATTTAACAGCTTATGTATTATGTAGCAGTATATGTCGTTCTTTCAAGAGTTTGTTTAAGGCTGTGAATGTTGTTTATAAAGACATTCTGTTATTAATTGTAAAAATAAAATACATAGGGAAAATGTAAAAGTAAATAAGTAAAAATATACTATATGAATTTAGATATTCCAAAGATAGCAGGAAATCTTCTTGGTATAGGGAGAGGAAATTGTTTTTCTCCAAATATAACGCTTGCGGGCCACGGGCAGTAATGAATGAATCAAAAGTACCGGATCGATTTTAATCATTTTTTTTACACTGAGTGACATGGGATATATATTTTATACCCGTGCGAAGCAGGAGCAGGCCGCTAGTTATATATAAAAAAACGATATCCAGAAAATAAACATAAAACAATCTTAGGTTTACTTATTCTGTAAACTAAATGTAATTAATTTAATGAGCTTAAGCGGTGGAGTATGAAACACATCCACATTCCCTAACCAAATTGTTGAGCAAGCGCAGCGCACGAACAAGCGGAGCATGCTTGCCTCTTGAACATGTTTATAACATGTTGTGCCGACCCCACTTAGAGTGCGATAAGGGCAGGAAGATGATGAACCAAATTGCTTTCTTATGCAACAGACGTATTAACTATTCACCCATTACCCTATATTGTATGGGCGGTATATTATATGTAATCTGGGTAAACAGTACACGTGTAGACAGCGGCCTTGGATGGCACATTCTGTGCATTAGACGGCTTTAGCCAATTGGATTATACTGCAAATCTTGGGCAAACATGTTCATACACGTCATGTAGCCAAGAATCCTTTTAAGAGATGTTACAGGTGAATTTAGTTCATGAACACTATACGTAAAGGCAACATGGCAATGTGTGGCGTGAATACTTCAATTAGAGAAAACTATGCAATTTAAGGTTATCTGTGTGATATAAACCTTACTGTAGTATCCGCACTGCAGGGAAAAGATATATTATCATCATTATCCTCCCCTGATCCCACTCTAAGTAGGGTAAAAAAAGCTACGCTGACTTGACAATTTATGGAAAAAATATTGTTTTATATTAAATCTATGTTAGAATTTTTTATGCCTGAAACAGGGATAAAACGGTTTTTTTTTTAAATATCATCTACCTAGATCGATTTTTCTCCACCGAAACCCCCTAAATGCTGAATTTCTGGGACATCGTTGAAGCCGTTTTAAATACCAAAGTAATGAGAATATTATTTTCCTATAATCCGCGATAAAAATACACAAGCACTGCACACATTCACCACCACAATCTCAACAATTGTTTCGCCCCGTAACCGAAGCATCGTCAGGAGATAGACTCCACGACAAAATCGCAAAGCGGGCTTTGCGTCTATCTCCTGACGATGCTTGGTGTCGGGTAGTGCATGAGTTCTTACAAATTCTGCATGTATCAGGTATGAGAACGAATAGTACACTCTACATTTAGCATTACATATATTTTCTTTTATCGCGGATTATAGCAAAATAATATTCTCATTACTTTTGTATTATGGACCTCCGCAAAGTAACGCCTAATTCTATAAAGCCGTTTTAAATATTAAAGATAGAAAAACTCATTGGTGCCTGGTGGGTTTGAACTCGCGACCCTCTCGAAAGAGTCACACGGTCACACCGCTGGGTTATCACAGCTTGCTCTTCAAGTACTGAGGGGTTTTTTGGACGAATAGAACTAGTGCTATTCGCAAACCATCTTATTTTTGCATTAGTAAAGACTACTTAGAGTTTGAATTGCTAGCTAAAAAACGGTTGCCTGTAAAGTCGGTTTTACGGGCAAAGATTTTACGTGACAACGTCTTTTTCTCAGTAGAATATTTATTGATATGAATATTATTAAATTGCACAATAGGAACAAGGAATTGAATGCACTAATCAATTCTCTAATGCTGCGCGCGCGGCGGACCAATCATGTTTGAGTGGGAGAGAGACGCAAGGCATTCGCCAGTCCGGCGGGCCTCTCTTTCGTTCGGTGACTCATCGTTACAGACGTGAGCGGGCGTTACACTTTTTCATGAGTGACTCCAAGCCGCAACCTAATTTAAGACGTTGTCACGTCAACACTTTAAGCTTTTTTATAAAGCTTTTTCTAAGCCCTAAATAGTGTAACAGCTTATATATAGATACAGTCAACGACATTTTCCTTTGGAGTACTGCCAAGCGTTGGCAAATGGGACGCTCGTGCAAAACTATTGAGATATAAGTCCGCACCAAAAATATGAGGTTGGCGTTACGTTATTTCCTGTATTGAAGGGCCAGTTCTATCTTTAAATTTATAAACGATTATAGAAGTAAGCGTTACTTTGTGAATTCCATAGTAAAAAGTTGCAATAGAATTATTTTGCTGTAATCCGCGTTTGTTAAGAGAATATATGTAATGCTAAGTGTATGAAGCAAGCAATAATCACATAACTTTGACTGGCCCGTTGGAGCAATGGGTAGTGACCCTGCCTTCAGCTTACATTTTCTGTAAATGAATTTGTTGGTCTTTGAGCCTGGGTGTATATTTGTATTTAAGTATGTATTTAAAAAATATATAAGTATATATTCACCAGTTGTCTGTCCATAACACAAGTATTAAGTTACTTACTTTGGGGACGGACGACCGTGTGTGTAAGTGTCCCATATATTAAAAAAAAATATTATAAATGTAGCAGCACCATAAATGCAGGACAACGTTACACGTATCACAAGACACCAATACTCTACACAAGCAGTACACACCCTCACTACCACAATATCTACGATTGACAAAATCATAATGTATCGTTATAACATTACGGCATTATGATTTTGTTCGTGGAGCCTATCCACTTGATGATGCTTCGTTTTCGGGGCGAAACGATCGTAGAGGTTGTAGTGAGTGTGTGTAGTTCATAGATGCCCCTAAAAAACGTGGATTATAGCAAAATAATTAAACCATAACTTCTATACTATGGAATTCCGTAATTCCTGAATAAATTATTTATTCCCCAAAAACCGTATGTATGTCATTGTTTTTGTCAAAATCTGCTGAATGGATTTTTCTACGGTTTTCATTAAAAGGTAGTGCAATTCTTCCGAAAGGTTTAGGTTAAAAGCATTACGGTTTTATGTAAATTGTGTTAAACAGGTAACGCTGTTGTAAAAAACTCGCCTGTGGAAGCTTTAGTCGCATACGCCGCGTAAACCAACAAAGATACACTAAAGCAATGTACTAGAAAATTGTAGATCTACAAGAATACCACAAAAAAGTCCACGATAGCATGTCTCTATCTTTTATGGTTAACTCATGATAACTACAAAAGTAAATTTAGTAGCGATTATATGATATGATTTCAGCGCGGATTATAGCAAAATAATTTTATTATTACTTTTGTATTATGGATTTCCGCAATGTAACGCCTAATTCTATAAATTCACGACAACTATAATACTTTTGTGTTAAAAATTTCAATTAAAATTGGCATTTTGCTTTAATTTATATTTTTAATTAAATAAAAAGGGAATGACGCGGAAAAAACTATAAAACGAGGAAAGAACTACCAAATATATTTTAGAAATATTGGCTATCGGTGGGAATCGAACCCTTGACCCTTGAAGCTGAAGGCAGAGTCAGTGCCATCTTCGTACTTTATTTTGATTAATATTTTGAATTAATTTAGAGAGTATTTTTTTAGTAAAAACAAACGCCGGTACATCGCGGGTTCAGTTCACTACAATTATTACAACCCGTCTGGTTTACATAAACCCCGTGTATTGACCCTCTAGGGGTCATAGGTCAACCGGGTTCACATACATGTTGGGAACTTTCAAAATGAACCGGCAGTTTTGATAAGAGCAACATTTTTTGATTTAATTTACCCAAAATACTGTTTTAAGCTGTGGTAGCCCAGCGGCAACACCGTGCGACTCTTTCGAGGAGTTCACGGGTTCAAACCCGGGTAGACACCAATGAGTTTTTCTGTTAACTTATGTGTCTAATTGATAATTGCAATTTATCACACGCTTTTCGGTGAAGGAAAACATCGTGAGGAAACCTGCATATCTCTAGAGAATTCTGGAGATATGTGTAACCTACCAATCCGCATTGGAGCAGCGTGGTAGGTCTTAGCTCCCATCTTTCTCTCCAAAAAAAAAAAAAAAACGGAGAGAAGAGGCCTATTCTCAGCAGTGGGATAGTAACAGGCCGCTACTTACTTTACTTTTTTTTACTGTTTTAGGTTTATGTTTAACACATCTAAAAAGAGTTGAGCATTTCTTACAGAGGTGTCGTAAAATACGATTAAGGTAAGTTGACATCAGGCAGGTAGCTAGTCGTAAAATACGTAACCCAATCGTGTGACATTTTTATAACATGTTGTGCCGACCCCACTTACGAGTGGGATAAGGGAAGGAGGATGATCTAAAAAGAGTTGAGCTGAAACGACAGACTTTTTTTATCAGTATAAAAACCCCTTATAAGTCCCGACGCCTAAAGGGGACGGCAAGTATGTCTAAAAACCACCTGAGTGTAGGGATGTTAAAAAATAATTGATTTTTACATTAATCGATTATCCATTACTAGAAATCGCCAGCGGCTCAGCCCGTGTGGAACGATTAAAACCGTCGTAATATCATGATATGATCATGATATCATCCTCCTGGCCTTATCCCACTCTAAGTGGGGTCGGCACAGCATGTTATAAACATGCTGTCACATGATTTGGCTGCGTTTTTACAACCGGCCGCCTGCCTGACGTTAACTTACCCTAGTCGTATTTTACGACACCTCGGTAAGAAAGAGGGTGGTCTATTCTATTCAGCCGGATACCACACGGTGGGTCAACTTGCCTTAGTCGCCTTTTACGACACCTCGGTAAGAAATGACGTTGGTCTTTTCTATTCAGCCGGATACCACACGGCGGGTCGACTTACCTAAGTCGCCTTTTACGACACCTCGGTAAGAAATGAGGGTGGTACTATTCTATTCAGCCGGATGCAACACGGCCACGTCGTAATATATGATAATACCATAAAAATGGTTAAAGTGGGTTAACCTTAAAAGCTAGACTCATGCTGTCGCGGATTTTTATTTACAACTTTTACAAAGGAATAATTTTGTTATACATGATTTTTTAATAACTATTACCGTTTTCTCAGCGCACGCAAGGAAAGCTTTTTCAATTTTGCCGTTTTCATACCATTTTTTATTGCTGCTCCTCTCCTATTTATTTTAGCGTAATGTGACTGGGACTTATATCAAAAGAATTATTCATATCGGTCCAGTAGTTCCTGAGATTAGCGCGTTCAAACAATCAAACAAACAAACTCTTCAGTTTTATATATTAGTATACATAATAATCGATTTTTTAAACATTATTTATTTATTTATTTATTTTTACAAAATCCACAGCTCTTAATCTAGTAACTTACAAAGTATTAAATTAACAGTACATACAGCCAATAACGTATTTTAAATTTGTTAACATATTACTTATTAGTTATTATAATTAGGACGTGTGTGTGTGTTGCCTGTGTGTGTGTTGCGTGTGTATGTGTATGTTATGCGTGAAATATATATAATATAATAATATAAAATTAAATATGTAATCTTTATTCTATTATGTTTATTTCAAAAAATACTTTATAGATATAATTTAATTAATTTAATTAATGTACTATGAAGTCTGCATTATATCGAGAATTTTTTTCCTAAAACACTCCTTGGAGTTATTAAATATATCGCTATATAATGTATAAAACGCTTTTTTTTAAATACTAAAACGGAAACGGATCCAGCGATTATCATGATATGATGTGTATAAGAGGCAAAGCAGGAACCGACATAAGCTTGCGGCTCCTGCTTTGCGCCTTGCAAAAGTACGTAAATCGTTTGTTGGTCTGTGATAAGATTCTATAATAAAATTCCACAATCAATTTTAGCTTTGCCATCACATCAGTTTAAAAACACTGTTAAAAAGAGGCTGATCCAGAAACTCTACTATACTGTTGAGGATTACTTAGATGATAATAATGCGTGGATATAGCTACTGTCCGACCCTGTACAAGACAGTAATAACTAAATGTAAATAGTCATAAGAATTATATTTTTAAAAGAGCAACCGCCGAGTTTCTCGCTGGCTCTTCTCGGTAGGAACGGCTTTCCGAACCAGCAGTAGAGTTGACGATTCAGAAGCACTTGTTTACAAGTTTATTTGAATAAAGAATATTTTGAATTTGAATTTGAATTTGATGGTTTTAGGGGGCGATAAATTGATGTAGCTATATTTAATTTTATAAAAATGTTATATCCCTGTTTTCAGGCACTGTTAAACTGCTATAATATTATTTGAAAACAGACTAAACTGTCATTTGTTTTAATAGCTCAGTGGGGTAATCGGGCGATCCCAAAATTTTTAATACCCTAGTTCGAGTCCAGATATGTCATTAATTTCTTTTTTTCAAAATCGCATCTTATTTTAAACCTTTAAAAAAAATTATAAAGCAAGACAAGAGAGGTCACTTAGGTACTAATTTGTCAAGTTTAAAATAATGTATTTTTTCACGGTTTTAGGGCGAACAACAAATATGTTCCGGTCAATGAACCGAAACCAGTTGGTCACGGGGCGTAAGCGATTTATTTAGACGATAAAAAAATGTCCTTAAAATTATTTACTGCTACAGAAGTTTGAGACAACTTAAGCGTTTACGTACCGTCAATTGTGCATGCGATGGCAAATCGCGGGTGATAAAATAAGAAAGCCTTAATGTATTAAAATGGATTTTTATTAGGCCTTGTATTTTATAAATAAAATTGCAACATTGATTGTGATATCCGGCTGAATAGAATATATACTACCCTCATTTCTTACCGAGGTGTTGCATAAGGCGATATACGTAAGTTGAATTTGCGACACTTCGGTAAAAAAAGAGAGTGGTACTATTCTACTCAGCCGGATACCACACGGCGGGCCAAGGTACCTCAGTCGCCATTTACTACACCTCGGTAAGAAAGAGAGTGGTCTATTCTACTCAGCCGGATACCACACGGCGGGCCGACTTACCTCAGTCGCCATTTACGACACCTCGGTAAGAAAAAGAGTGGTCTATTCTACTCAGCCGGATACCACACGGCGGGCCGACTTACCTTAGTCACCATTTACGTTTACAATTGGTTAAAAAGTTACATTCATTGAAAAAAAGTAAAAAAAGTACCTAATAATCTATGTTATATTAAATTTCAGATCGCAATTTTAATTTTCATTATTCAATACTTATTTAAAACTTCATTGCACTTACACATTAAAATATACAAAATAACAAAAAAAAAACTTAACCTTATGTATATGTACAAAGGGCGGCCTTATCACTGAATAGTGATCTCTTCCAGGCAACCCTTGTTAAAGGATAACACGTATGAACGTCGCGAGTGTGCAAAAAGAAAACGTACAAATCTACTTGCATATCTATTTTTATATACATATAGATAAATAAATAAATAGTCATATCAAACATACATATATACACAAATATATATATAATATAATACTTACTTTAACTTTTAAACGTTCTTTTGGATCGTTAAATGTTTATCAGTTGCTAATAAAAAAAAAAGTAAAACCGGTTTTACGCACGCATTCTGCTGATAAGTAGCGAAAAATTGATACTTTAAATAGAATCGCTTCTATTTTGTTTTCAGATCCTACTTAATATTAAAAATGCGAAAGGTTGTGATTATGGATGTATGTTTGTTACTCTTTACTATCCGTTGAACTAGGGTTCCCGTACTATATTATATAGTATCGTACTATATTTTAGTCAATTGTACTATTATAGAAAAATAATATAGGACGAAAAATACTATATTTTTATCGCTAAATCAATTGTCGCGCTTTTTTTGAACCAACTGTGAATGGAACGCACCCGCAGCACTGTATAGGGAATGTTTGAACGAAACTCATTTATGTATTTACGGGGCTTAGTTAGTTAGTAACTCTAACTCTTTTGTCATTGTCCAGCGAAAAGTAATAATAAATAATCATGGAAAAATAAATAATGATTGAAAATAGATGTGTACTATTTTTTTTCCTGAATTTCCTAAAAGTACTGTTTTTTTTTATTTAAAAAGAAAAATACTATTTTTCTTTAAAAAAAAGGTGGCAACCCTACGTTGAACCTATATCGATGCAATTTGCCACAATTATTCCTTATACACCGGGGTAACATATAGGCTATAGAAATCCTGTTAATTCTACAGGATTGGGATGACATTGAAAAGCGTGATATTTACAGGGTTGGAGAATGACAGATGCTACTGGTTTATTAAAAAAAAAAGACTGACAAAAAATTCAAACAAAAAAATTCTTGGTAACGAGATTACATTTTAACAGTTTTCTCCTCAACAATAAAACAAATATAGATAAAATTTATGTAATAAATAATACTTACTCTTTCGATATGGATATCTGGGGCCTCGGATCAATGACGTAATCAGCGGAATCGTATGCACCGACATATTCCAAAATTTTTTCACGCAATATTCACGTATTTATTCGAAAAAATCCCCTCAGCGCGCGAGCGGTAGCGTCACGACAGGCCTCGCGAATGAAAAAAAATGAATAGCGCGTTCGAAATACGATTTAATTTTTTTTTAATCTAGTCCGCACAGCCTGCTTATCAAACAAAAATAACGTTCCAAATAACGTTATTAAAATATATTGATAATTTAATTTGAAAAAGCGTCTATCGTATTAGTAACATACGGAACGACTAAACGACTTCACAAAAATAACTATTGTCATCTATTTAAAAATGAACGTGGTTAGTTTTATTTATGTCTGTAATACTTTTTTTTTATTTTTCCTGTTGTCATACGTCGTTTCAATTTCAATGGACGGTACTGATGAGATTTTAATCGTTGTTAGCAATTATTGGTCTGTGGTATATTTTTTTTTACAGCAGTGATTTTGACTGAAGGTAAATAAATATTAAATATACGTTATTTCGTGTTATAGCAGAACTCTACCTATTTTTATTATAACCCCGGTATATAATAAGTTATAGAAGTAGGCGTTACATTGTGGAATTCCATAGTACATAAGTTATAAACAAATAAATGATAAATAAATAAATATATGGGACACTTACACACACGGTCGTCCGTCCCCAAAGTAAGTAACTTAATACTTGTGTTATGGACAGACAACCGGTGAATATTTACTTATATATTGTTTAAATACATACTTAAATACAAATATACACTTAGACTCGAAGTCTAACAAATTCATTTATAGAAAATGTTGGCCGTCGGGTATCGAACCCGTGACTCGCGGAGCTGAAGGCAGGGTCACCCACTGTGCCAACGGGTCAGCCTAGTTATGATAGAATTATTTTGTTATAATCCGCAATATCCGCAATCCGTTTAGACAATCTGTGTAATGCTAAGTGTGGGAAGAACAAAACGTTCTCGTTCCTTATATATGCAGAAATGTGCCATATTATCTTTAATATTGAAATGAGAATCTTATCTTTAAAAAATTTCAAAGTATAATTTTTCGCACCTATCGACTCTGTTTTGTATTTAGTATAGAAACATATAGATGTCAAATTTTAGATTCGGCCCCCTTCTCTAATAATATAATTATATTAACTTTTTACTGCTATATTTGATGACTGATTATCAGAAAATAATATTACAGACCATCAAAATCACGGACTAAAAGTATCAAATTTAAATTATTCTGTTATTAAATAAACAGTAAACAAATGCTTCTGATTCTTTAACTCTATTGATTCTTTTTTTTTTTAGGGTTTAGGAAAAACCCCTTATGGGTACCGCCGCCCGACGGGGACAGGCGACGGTTATGTCGGACTCGCACCGACTAAAACAACCTGTGCTCCACCACGCTGCTGGTGGCGGGGATAGGGTACCTATAAAGACATTACCCCCATCCCCGCCAGCAGCAACTTTGTATCCCAGAGTGCGCCACCTCTGGGTCGGGGCCTCTCTGAAAGTGGCCCCTCCCTCCGCTGGACTCTATTGATTCTCCCTTTTTAAGCTTTTATTCAACTTGCAATGTATGTATGTGAAGGTGGAATCTTGCAAGTTAAATTTGACCCACTTCCTGGTGCCCGATTGAGATGAAATACACACTGGTCCAGTCCCGATGACAATGCATGTTTATGATAAGCTATCCTGATGTCAGGATTGGCTCCAGACAATTATGGGTAACAGTAGGGACTTGAAATTTTGTTTAAAGTTTTTTTTATCTTAGCATTTTTATATTAGTGAGGATTGCAAAATAGAAAGCAATATATTGTCTAAACCGTATAAAGTCGGCACTTTTGTAGATGATTTTCTTTTCGCTAAAGCGTCCTCAATAAAGACGTCTTGACGACTTAAGAAAACTAGACTTAGACTATCTTTAGCTATAGTGCAGACTTGACTGTGTTTAAAATGTTTACAATATTTTTGAAGTGAAAATTTCTTTTAGCGGCGTTGCGCTGTTTTTGTGATAAGTAAAAAAAAAAAAGTAAGTAGCGGCCTGTTACTATCCCACTGCTGGCCATAGGCCTCTTCTCTCCGTTATTGGAGAGAAGGATTGGAGTTAAGACCTACCACGCTGCTCCAATGCGGATTGGTGGGTTACACATATCTCCAGAATTCTCTAGAGATATGCAGGTTTCCTCACGTTGCTTTCCTTCACCGAAAAGCGTGTGATAAATTGCAATTATCAATTAGACACATAAGTTTTAATAGAAAAACTCATTGGTGTCTGCCCGGGTTTGAACCCATGATCGTCTCTAGAGATTCACACGGTCGCACCGCTAGGCCATCACAGCTTGGTATTAATATAGGTAAACAATATTAAATACTAGAACAGTCTACAGAAAGGATTAAATTAAGGATAAGGGACATACTACGTAAAGCATCATCCTCTTGCCCTTATCCCACTCTAAGTGGGGTCGGCACAACATGTTGCAAACATGTTGTTACATGATTTGGATGCGTTTTTACGACCGGCCGCCTGCCTGTCGTCGACTTACCTTAGTCGTATTTTACTACACCTCGGTAAGAAAGAGGGTGGTTTATTCTACTAAACCGGATACCCACACGGTGGGTCAACTTACCTTAGTCACCTTTTATGTAAAGCATATTACAAAATTAAAGATTATTTGGATGATAAAAAAGCCTGGATTTGAAAATCCTTTCAGTTTCATACAGGACTGCGGTTTAATAATGTAAAATTGAAAATGTTTAGATTGACCGCCGAGTTTCTTCCTGGTTCTTCTCAGTAAGAGCAACATTCCGAACCAGTTGTAGCTTCATTAATCATATTGATCCTTGACGATTCAAAAGTGCTTAAAATAGCTTATTTGCATAAAGATTTATTTGCATCAAAGATTATCGCAGGCATATTTAATACCATGTTATCTAATATTATAAATGCGAAAGTTTGTGAGTATGGATGTATGTTTGTTACTCTTTACGGCGAACCAATATCGATGAAATTTGGCACAATTATTCCTTACACAGTAATAACATATAGACTATTGTAATCCTGTTCATTCAACAGGAATAGGATGACACTAAAAAGTGTTATATATCTTTAATATTTAAATGAATTAATCATCATCCTCCTGCCCTTATCCCACTCTAAGTGGGGTCGGCACAACATGTTATAAACATGTTGTCATATGATTTGGCTGCGTTTTTACGACCGGCCGCCTGCCTGACATCAACTTATCTTAGTCGTATTTTACGACACCTCGGTAAGAGAGGGTGGTCTATTCCACTAAACCGGATACCACACGGTGGGTCAATTTACCTTAGTCGCCTTTTACGACACCTCGGTAAGAAATGAGGTTGGTCTATTCTACTCAGCCGGATACCACACGGCGGGTCGTCTTACCTTAGTCGCCTTTTACGACACCTCGGTAAGAAATGAGGGTGGTACTATTCTATTCAGCCGGATACCACACGGCGTATTTAAATGAATTAATCTTGTATGTATATATCTATATTTTTGGAATCTCGGAAACGGCTCTAACGATTTTCCTGAAATTCAGCATGTAAGAGGTTTTGGAGAGGAAAAATCGATCTAACTAGGTTATACAAAAGTAATAATAAAATTATTTTGCTATAATCCGCGATGAAGTAAAATAGAAAAAATATATAATGCTAAATGTTGAGTGGACAATCGGTTATCATACCTGATACATGCAGGATTCGTAAAAAACACATGCACAAACCTCCACCACCGCCACCTTGATACACAAGCACTATATACGTTCACTATCACAAACTCAACAGTCGTTTCGCCCCGCAACCGAAGCATCATCATTGTCCACTCTACATTTAGCATTATATATATTTTCTATTTTACTTCATCGCGGATTATAGCAAAATAATTTTATTATTACTTTTGTATTATAGATCTCTGCAAAGTAACGCCTAATTCTATAAATTATTTAACTAGGTTATATTTTAAAAAAAAATAGTTTTATACCTATTTATTATATAAACATACGGGTCACATCGCGTTATAATCGATTACCTTTGTATAAGGTTCAACGTTTCGGCAGAGTTGCATCCACCGTGGTCACGAACTGACTCTATACAAACTTGTTTACTGACCTTATACAAAGGTAATCGATTATAACGCGATGTGACCCGTATGTTTATATAATAATCAGTTTTATACCTGTTTTTGGGCATTAAAAAATTTATATTGAATTGAATTTTTGCCCTTAGCTATCAAGTCAGCGTAGCTTATTCGGGGAACGGGTGGTCGCGAGAAATGAAAATACCTAGGATCGCCCCACCTACCCTATTATTTTTTTTATTTGAAAAATTGCACCACTGACAGGTACGTAACAAGAGTTGGGTATTAGTGGTATCGTTAAACCAACTCTTGAAAGAGCGACATATAGCTGCTAGATTCGAAGTGCTATAGGGCGAAGTGCGACGTCCTCACGGCATTTTAGATCTGTAATATCTCCGAAAATGTTCACTTAAATTACATGCTGTAAACGGCCATATTGATCTATATTAAATCAACAATTTATTTAAGGTACTTAATTGGATAAGGATTATTGCTGTATTGTATAAAAATTGCTTAAAAAATAAGGCATTATTTTTCGTAAAAGTAAATGACAAAAAATGCTATTGTGGGTTATCCATAAGAGATAGACATATACCATCGCGGACGTTTCTGTAGACCTTTTCAAGGTGTACAAATACTTAGTACATCATTTTGATAAATCTCGTATAATCATATATACCACTAGTAGTAGTAGTTATAGTAAGTAATTAAAATAGTTAGTTCGTTATTAGTTAAGGCATGTTTAGTATAGTTTTGAGATTGTTAGCCTGTAAGTGATGCATTATTTCGAATAAATATCTTCTTTCTTTCTTTCTTTTTTTTAATTCTTTTTTTATTTTGGTCAACCAGGTACTTATCTATTGTACGCGACAACAGTCCACTCAAACGAAATTGCGTGTAAAAACTAGTATATAGATATTTATTCCACAAGTCCCCCAGTGTTGTTAGGTATTTTTCTAACCGTCCTCTCCTCACTAACAGGATGATTCTATTTAACTTCTAGTACCATATATATCCCATACGTATGTTTGTCAGTACATCTAGTTGTAAAGTCTATAAATATTATCGCTGACATCCATTTATAATAGCACTAGCAAGTGCCAGCGGCTCCACCCGCGTTGAAGATTAAAACCGTAATATAGTCCTTAAATAACCAGTACCCGGGTGAGAGAGGTAATTTTTAAAATGATGTAAAAAAAAATTAAAAAAATTTAAAAGAAAAATTAAATAATAATAGGGCAGGTGGGGGGGCTCGATCTTAGGTGTCTTCACGTCTCTAGACCACCCGTTCCCCAAATGAACCACCATGACTTTACGTTTGACAGCGAAAAATTGTGATTGTATTCAGCGTAAATTTTTTTCGGATTTTAAAATTAAAACTACCAAATAAACTCTTCAGCTTTATATATTAGTATAGATAAACATAAGAAATAAAGAAGGTCTATTCTACTCAGTCGGATACCACATGGCGGGTTAACTTACATTATTAGCCTTTTACGACACCTCGGTAAGAAATGAGGGTGGTCTATTCAACTCAGCCGGATACCACACGGTGGTTCAACTTACCTTAGTCGCCTTTTACGACACCTCGCTAAGAAATGAGGGTGGTCTATTCAACTCAGTCGGATACCACACGACGGGTCAACTTACCTTAGTCGCCTTTTACGACTTCTCAGTAAGAAATGAGGGTGGTATTATTCTATTCAGCCAAATACCAAAAGTCGGGTCAATTTACCTCAGTCGTCTTTTGAGACACTTGGGTAAGAAAAGAGGGTGTCCTATTCTACTCAACCGAATACCACACCTCGGATCAACTTACCTAACACGCCTTTTACGACACCTCGGTAATAAATGAGGGTGGTCTATCCAACTCAGGTACCACACAGTAACATTTAAACTTATCGGAGCCTGTATGCGGTTAAGTGAACAGTAAAGAAAATATGTCAATACGGTTTATTATTAGTAAAGTAAAGTAAGTAAGTAGCCTGTTACTATCCCACTGCTGGGCATAGGCCTCTTCTCTCCGTTATTGGAGAGATGGATTGGAGCTAAGACCTACCACGCTGCTCCAATGCGGATTGGTAGGTTACACATATCTCCAGAATTCCCTAGAGATATACAGGTTTCCTCACGATGTTTTCCTTCACCGAAAAGCAGATAAATTGCAATTATCAATTAGACACATAAGTTTTAATAGAAAAACTCATTGGTGTCTGCCCGGGTTTGAACCCATGATCGTCTCTAGAGATTCACACGGTCGCACCACTAGGCCATCACAGCTACATACGGTTTATTACGGTAAGATAATTTCACGTTCTGTAGTTTGTTCGCGTGGTTGCTTAGATTGATGACTGATCTAAATCTTAAATTGCTCTCTGATTTATTCTCCGTACTGTTTACTTGTAAAAAAAGTAGTAAGTAGCGACCTGTTACTCTCCCACTGCTGGGAATAGGCCTATTTTCTTCGTTTGTGAGGATAATTGTAGCTAAGACCTACCACGCTGCTCCAATAATTGGTAGAATATCTGGGTGACCGAGCTTCGCTCGGTAATTTTTTACAAAAAAAAAACTTGAAAAAAACAATTATTTAGTTGGGATCGATCCTTGGCACTCAAATTTCTCGAGGCTGCCCGCTAACCGAATAAGCTACGTCGACTTGACAGTAATGGCGAAAATTCAATTCAATATAAATGTTAGTATTTTTTAATGCCCAAAAATAGGGATAAAACAATATTTTTTTTACATAAAACCTAGCTAGATCAATTTTTTTCCCCCAAAGCCTCCTACATGCTGAATTTCAGGAAAATCGTTGGAGCCGTTTCCGAGATTCGGAAAATATATATATATACAAGATTGACTCATTTAAATATTAAGATTACCTTATCCGCCTTTTACGACACTTCGATAAGAAATGGTTACGGTACTATTCTATTGAGCCGAATACCATACGGCGGGTCAACTTACCTTAGTCGCCTTTTACGACACCTCGGTAGAAAATGACGGTTGTTTATTCTACTCAGCATGAAACCGATACAGCGTAAATAATTACCACAACATATCTAACTTATATATTAAATATATTATATTGGAGCTAAGACCTACAACGCTGCTCCAATGATTGGTAGGTTACACATATTCCCAGAATTCTCTAGTGATTTTCAGGTTTCGACGATGTTTTCCTTCACCGAAAAGCGTGTGATAAATTGCAATTATCAATTAGACACATAAGTTTTAACAGAAAAACTCATTGGTGTCTGCCCGGGTTTGAACCCGTGACCTCCTCGAAAGAGTCGCACGGTGTTACCGCTGGGCTATCACAGCTCTTTACTTGTAAGCTCAATGGTTCAATGATGAGATTTCATGATTCTTAACTGATAGCAGGTTCAATACCAGGCATTTATAAGTTTTCGACCTACTTAAGGTCAATACTGCACCAACGGGCCAGTCAAAATGCCATGATTTTTTTAATAACTTTTTCCGTTTACTCAGCGCTTTGCTTCATACATTTAGAATTACATATATTCTCTTAACAAACGAGGATTACAGCAAAGTAATTTTATCTTATTTTAAGTCGTAACTTAATTCGAAATTTGTTTAATTAATAATTTGTAATGTAACGGCCTGTTACTATCCCACTGCTGGGCATAGGCCTCTTCTCTCCGTTTTTTTTTTTTGGAGAGAAGGATTGGAGCTAAGACCTACCACGCTGCTCCAATGCGGATTGGTAGGTTACACACATCCCCGGAATTCTCTAGAGATATGCAGGTTTCCTCACGATGTTTTCCTTCACCGAAAAGCGTGTGATAAATTGCAATTATCAATTAGACACATAATTTTTACTAGAAAACTCATTGGTGCCTGCCCGGGGTTTGAACCCTAGATCTCCTCGAAAGAGGCGCACGGTGTTACCGCTGGGCTACCACAGCTTTATATAATTAATAATTTAATTACCTTTAATTAAAATACTACTTGTTTTAAGTTGTTCAATGTATAATTTAAATGTAGAGTGAGTATTTTGTTGGTGATCTATTAATAAATAAATAAATTTATTAATAAACTAGGAGTCCCGCCCCAGCTTCGCACGGGTATAAAGCATATAGCTTATGTCACTCAGTGATAATCACAGTATTTCGCTACTCCATATTGAATTTTATTATACATATAAACCTTCCTCTTCAATCACTCTATATACTTAAAAAAAACCGCATCAAAATCTTTTGCGTAGTTTAAAAGATTTAAGCAAACATAGAGATATAAGGACAGACAGAGAAAGTGACTTTGTTTTATACTATGTAGTAACGTTTATAGCTACTACTATTTTGATAATTGTCGTATTTTTAACATACTTATCCAAAGACTAAATTACGTTTAGCTGTCATTTATGTTTTGTTTTTCCATGTCATAGTCGTTTTTGCTATACCACGTTTTATAGTGACTTGACGGGATAAAATAAATGCGTTCGGACGGGATAATAAGTATCCTATGTCCGTCTCCTGGTTCTAAGCAACCTCTCCAATTTTCAGCCGAATTTGTGCATCTGTTCTTGAGTTATAAATAGTGTAACTAAGACCAACTTTCTTTTATATATATAGATTATTGTATCTTCTAAAAAAATGTTGATCTCGGATCACAAGTTTGACACCCCTGGAGTACAAATTTCCCGTCACGAAATCGTTACAATGTCAATGAACTCTTTTGGTTAATAATAGGCGTTAAGCGATAAAGTTCGCGGGCTAATTGTAAAAATACTTGTAACAAAATTTTAAGTTTAAAACTCTTCAAATTTTTTGCTCCCTAATTGATTTTAATATAACAAAGCCGTGAGGTAGCCGGCTGGGTAGAATAGACCACCCATTATTACTGAGATGTCGTGAAAGGCGACTAAGGTAAGTCAACCTGCCGTGTGGTATCTGGCTGAGTAGAATACCGCCCTCATTTCTTACCGAAATGTCGTAAGAGGCGACTAAGGTAAGTCGACCCGCCGTATGGTAAGGGACTGAATAGAATAGACTGTCCTCATTTCTTATCGAGGTTTCGTAAAAGGCGACTAAGGTAAGTCGACCCGCCATGTGATATGGTTGAGTAGAATAGATCGCCCTCATTTCTTACCGAGGTGTCGTAAAAGGTGACTAAGGTAATTTGATCCTCTGTGTGGTATCTGGCTAAGTAGAGTCGACCACCCTCTTTCTTACAGAAGTGTCGTTAAATACGATTAAGTTAAGTTGATGTACCAGACAGGCGACGGTCGTAAAATACCTAGTCGAATCATGTAAAAATGGAGTAGTACCACCCTCATTTCTTACCGAGGTGTCGTAAAGGCGACTAAGGTAAGTCGACCCGCCGTGTGATATCCGGCTGAGTAGAATAGACTAACCTCATTTCTTACCAAGATGTCGTAAAAGGCGATTAAGGTAAGTTGACTCACCGTGTGGTATCCGGTTTAGTAGAATAGACCACCCTCCTTACCGAGGTGTCGTAAAATACGAGTAAGATAAGTTGACGTCAGGCAGGCGGCCGGTCGTAAAATACCTAGTCGAATCATGTAAAAATGTGTTTATAACATGTTGTTACGAACCCACTTAGAGTGGGATAAGGGCAGTAGAATAATAAATTCGGTACCGTTCGCACTTTCTATCTACATTTAAATGATGTAACTAAACTATTTATATTAATAAAAGAAGTATTCTAAATCAGTTTTATTCTTTTCATAAAAAAATGCTAAAATGAAATCAAAGCAAACTCTCATCCGCTATCCGCGGGCTAGGCGCCAATGACAGCGGCTGTCACATCTCCTACGTCAAAATGGCGCGAAAGGCTGTGGCAAGATGTGACGTCATGGCTTGCTTGCTTGCTTGCTTGCTTGCTTGCAGTAACGACAAGGCAGCGTTGTTACAATGAGTTAATCTTGTATATACATATTTTGTTTCTGAATCTCGGAAAGGGTTCCAACGATTTTCATGAAATTCAGCATGTAGGGGGATTTAGCATTGAAAAATAGGTCTAGATAAGTTTTATTTAAAAAAATGTCGTTTTATCCCTGTTTTCGGACTCTAAATTTTTTTTAATTTACGTTGAATACAATCACAACTTTTCGCTGTCAAACGTAAAGTCATGGTGGTTCATTTGGGGAACGGGCGGTCTAGAGAGGTGAAAATACCTAGGAGCCCCACCTGCCCTATTATTTTTTAATTTTTCTTTTTAATTTTTTTTACATCATTTAAAAATTACCGAGCAAAGCTCGGTCACCCAGGTACATAATATTAAATCTTTATTATCTTTTAATTTTTAGTTTAGAAGTCGGTTTTTTTTATGTATTTTTATTTTTTATCTTTTAGGTATCTTTCGGTCAACGAGGTGCTCTATCTTTATTTGGGTCTTATGTAACGTTGAAAACTAAATATAACTTTCCATATTCAGGTCATCTAGGGCAGACTGTGACCCACTTCTCTATTGCCATGGAAACGGCGGCCATTTTCCCGTAACCATGGCAACACGCATGCGCCACGGTAAAGGAATCCCATGGTATTAAGGCGTGGTGACAATTCATAACAAAAGCCCATTGTTAATATGGCCCTTAATAAAAAAATTACAATTTTCTATATACAAGCGAAAGTCGTTTGTCTGGGTATAAGATTCATCATCCTACCCTTATCCCACTCTAACTGGGGTCGGCACAACATGTTACAAACATGTTGTCACATGATTTGGCTACGTATTTCACGTCCGGCCGCCTGCCTGACGTCAACTTAGTCTTAGTCGTCTTAGTCGGATTTTACGACCCCTCGGTAAGGATACCACACGTTGGGTCGACTTACCTTAGTCGCTTCTTATGACACCTCGGTAAGAAACGAGGGTGGTACTATCCTATTCAGCCGGATACCACACGGCTGTGTCTGGGTATAAGATTCTATAATAAAATTCCGCAATCAATTTTAGCTTTGCCATTACAGCAGTTTAAAAACACTATTAAAGAGAGGCTGATACAGAAAGCCTACTATACTGTTGAGGATTACTTAGATGATAAGAATGCGTGGATATAGGTGCTGTCCGACCCTGTACAAGATAGTAATGACTTAATGTAACTAGTTATAACTATGTTTAAAAGAGCAACCGCCGAGTTTCTTGCTGGCTCTTCTCGGTAGGGACAGCTTTCCGAACCAGCAGTAGAATTGACGATTCAAACGCACTTGTTTACAAATTGCTAAACGTAGAGTGTAGTATTCGGTCTCATACCTGATACATGCAGAATTTGTAAAAACTAAAAAATCACAAATTGCTTTGCGATTTTGTCGTGCTATCGTTTAATAAAAACCACTATATGTGCCAACATGTTATAAACATGTTGTCACTTGATCTGGCTATGTATTTTACGACCTGCCACCTGCCTGACGTCAACTTACCAAATATTAAAATTGCAAAGCAAATCCAGTGATTTTGTCGTGGAGTCTATGTCCTGACGATGCTTCGGTTACGGGGCGAAACAATTGTTGAGATTTTGGTAGTGAATTTGTGCAGTGCTTGTGTATTGTTGTATTATCGGTGTCAGGTAGTGCATGAGTTTTTACAAATTCTGCATGTATCAGGTATCAGAGCGAATAGTACACTCTACATTTAGCATTACATATATTTTCTTTTATCGGATTACAGCAAAATAATATTCTCATTAGTTTTGTATTATGGACCTCTGCAAAGTAACGCCTAATTCTATAAATTAAGTACGACTAATTATATAAATTATTCTTGGTTTTAAAATGCGACCAGCTTACGCACTAGATTATATTGTAAATTTTTAAATTAGTTCTTAATTAATTAAGCCATTATTGTAATACTTAATTTTGAAAAGTGTGACCGGTGAGTTTCTTGTTGGTTCTTCTCGGTAAGAGCACCTTTCCGAACCAGTGGTAGCTTCATTGTAATTTGACGATTCGAAAGTGCTTGTAAAAGCCAATTTGAATAAAGAATTATTTGTATTTGAAATATTTTATACAAGTTTATTTGAATAAAGAATATTTTGAATTTGAATTGGAATTTGATGATTAAAATATAAATGAAAACTTACCATAATAGGTCACGTTCGCCACTAAATGGTCATTCATCGTGACCGCAGTATATCTTTAGTTAAATCACTTATAAACACATTTATAAATCATAACACTGAAATTTATTTTAGGAGTGGAAAAAAACTGGAGTAGAAGAAAAGTCTTTTTTTCATGTAAAACTAACATTAACCCTATTACTATCCCACTGCTGTGCATAGGTCTCCTCTCTCCATTTTTGGAGACAAGGTTGGTGTTAAGATCAAGATTGGTACACTACACATATCCTCAGAATTCTGTAGACATAATATGCAGGTTTCCTCACGATGTTTTCCTTCATATAAAAGCGTGTGATATAAAAAAAAAATATATAAAAATAATCTTTATTTATATAAAATTTTTACATAATTTATTGACCCTGACCCCCAAACTAGATTAAACTGTATTCCAGGAGCCAGTGCCCTCCCTTAATAATATTATAGACTATTACATTTGTAGTGTTAGTACAGTTAGTAGCAGTAACTTAAAATATATTATAAATAACAATTATCCATAAGACACATAATCATGTTCTGATAAGCTTTGCAAATAGATATAAATAACAATTTATACAAAATATCTGGGTGACCCAGCAGGAGGCGAAAAAAAAAGAAAATATAATAGGAGAGATGAGGCTCGAACCTAGGTATTTTCATTTCTCGCGACCACCCGTTCTCCGAATAAGCTACGCTGGACTTGACAGTTAATGGCAAAAATTCAATTCAATTCCAAAATAAATTTTAGTATTTTTGAATGCCCAAAAACAGGGATAAAATGATTTTTTTAAAATAAAACCTAGCTAAATCGATTTTTCTCCCCCAAAACCCCCTACATGCTGAATTTCCGGAAAATCGTTGAAGCCGTTTCCGAGAATCTGAAAATATATGTATATATAGATACAAGATTAACTCATTTAAATATTAAAGATACATAAAGCTGAAAAGTTTGCTTGATTGATTGATTGTTTGAACGCGCTAATCTCTGGAACTACTGGACCAATTTGAAAAATTCTATAAGTGTAATAGTCATTTTATTGAGGAAGGCTATGGGCTATATCGAATCACGCTAAGATGAATAGGAGAGGAGCAGCAATAAAAAATATTACGAAAAGGGCAAAATTTAAAACTTTCCTTGCGTGCGCTGAGTAAACGGTAATAGTTATTCAAAAATAATTTTATTTCTAACAACATTTTGTTACAAATAAAATTATTTTTCTTTCTTTCTTTTCTTTCAAAAATCTTGTATTGCAAAATTGTTCCCCTCTAAAAGTTCTAAATGAAAATCCGCGACAGCATATGTCTAGCCTTTAAGGTTGACCCACTTTAACCATTTTTATGGTTATCAAAAGACTATATTATGGTTTTCATTTCTCCACGCGGGCGCTTGCTAGCACGTAATATCTCTATAATTGTGCAAAGGGCTATTGCTATAAGCAATTGCTTACAGACAAAATTATTAAAAAAAAAAGAGAAATGCAATTAACTAATTATACTTTTAACTAGCTGTGCCTGTAGCTTAGCTCGCGTTGAAATATGAATCACAAAGCCCATACCGCGTAAATAACGTTATATTTTTAAATGAAATTTTGTACATTAAAGTAGTTATTGCGAGTTAATTATAAGAGATAGAGACATGCTGTCGCGGGACTTTTTTGTAGTATTTTTGTACATCTACAATTCTCTAATACATTACTTTAGTGTATCTCTGTTGGTTTAAGCGCACGCAACTAAAGAATCCAGCAGGCGATTTTTCTTACCGCCTACTATTGATCTAAACCTTCCCCAATTGCATAAAAGTAGTTATTGCGAGTTAATTATAAAAGATAGAGACATGCTGTCGCGGGACTTTTTTTGTAGTATTTTTGCAGATTAACAATTCTCTAATACATTACTATAGTACTCTCCGGGTTTACGCGGTGCACGCGACTAAAGCAGGCGAGTTTTTTTACATCCGCGCGACCTCTTTAACATAATTTACATAAAACCGTCAAGTATAACCAAAACCTTTTGAAAGAATACTTTTAGTAAAAACCGTACAAAAATCCCTTTCAGTTCAGATTTTAAGAAAACGATAAAATACAGACAGACAGCTATAAGGAACTAAGTTTTGATAATAAGTTCTTAAGTATGGGTTCTTAATAATGAATATATCTATTTCGTTCAGCATATACCAATTAGCATCCCGAACACGTATAATTTCACACGCACAGACAACCTTGACACAGTATTCGCTATTAATTTTTATCGGACTGCGTAATGTAGACGCATAGTCACCTGATCATATAAATATTTTGCTAATTGTTTTCTAAATCATCACTACATAGTATAAAACAAAGTCGCTTTCTCTGTCTGTCCCCATGTCCCTATATCCCTATGTATATTTAATCTATAAAACTACGCAACAGATTGTGATGCGGTTATTTTAATAGAGAGAGTGATTGAAAAGGAAGGTTTATATGTATAATAACATATAATAACATTCAATATGGAGTAGAGAAATACTGTAATTTTTGAGGTTTCTAATGTGATTAAAATAATTACATTTTTTTCCGCTTACATTGCAAACGCTGGCTAAACCCTCGCGAGATTTATCAAAATGATGTACTAAGTATTTGTACACCTTGAAAAGGTCTACAGAAAAGTCCGGGATGGTATGTGTCTATCTCTTATGGATAACCCACAATAGCGTTTTTTGTCATTTACTTTTTACGAAAAATAATGCCTTATTTATAAAGCAATTTTTATACAATACAGCATTAATCCTTATCCAATTAAATACCTTAAATACATTGCTGATTTAATATAGATCAATATGGCCTTTTACAGCATGTAATTTAAATGAACATTTTCGGAGATATCACAGATTTAAAATCCCGCGAGAGGGCCGCGCTTCGCCCTAGAACACTTCGAATTTAGCAGCGATCGAACGCGCAACTGTCGCTTTTTCAAGAGTAACCTCTAAAGAAAATAAGTTTGTATTGTCTAATAATAATGATAAGACAGCTATGAATGTTGTATATAAAGCTTTCCTTGCGTGCGCTGAGTAAACGGTGAAAGTTATTCAAAAATCATGTATTACAAAATTGTTCTCCTCTAAAAGTTCTAAGTAAAAGTCCGCGACAGCATATGTCTAGCTTTTAAGGTTAACCCACTTTAACCATTTTTATGGTTATCAAAATACCATATTACGGTTTTACTTTTTACACGCGGGTGGAGTCGCTGGCGATTGTTAGTGTTTAAATAAATACCCACATCTTATGCAAGATATATTGATTGTCACACCAATCACTACGTTTTAGTACCTCTGCATAACAATAACATTGCTTCACTTGGCAAAGAACCAAAATTTTCGTATGTCCAATTTTATGGACATGTAGCTGCTCCACGCGATATAAAAGAAATAGTAGAAAGTAAAATATAAAAAAAGATATAGTAGATAAAAATATTGTTAATTATTATTTTGGCTGTGATTGCCCAGCGGTGCGACCGTCTGAATATCTAGAGACAATCATGGGTTCAAACCCGGGCAGACGCTAATGAGTTTTTTTATTAAAACTTATGTGTCTAATTGATATCATCTTCCTGCCCTTATCCCACTTCAAGTGGGGTCGGCACAACATGTTACAAACATGCTGTCACGTAATTTGGCTGCGTTTTTACGACCGGCCGTCTGCTTGACGTCAACTTACCTTAGTCGCCGCTCGCGACACCTCGGTAAGAAAGAGAGTGGTCTATTCTACTCAGCCGGATACCACACGGCGGGTCGACTTACCTTAGTCGCCTTTTACGACACCTCGGTAAGAAATGAGGGTGGTCTATTCAGCCGTAATTTATACCACACGGCGAAAGATTAAGATTAAAATATTAAAGATTATTTTGCTTTGATTTGAGAAGTTCGGAAATGACTGGCACGTTGGCGCAGTGGATAGTGATCCTGCCTTCAGCTCCGCGGGTCGCGGGTTCGATTCTAGCCGAAGGCCAACATTTTCTATAAATTAATTTGTTGTTCTTCGAGTCTGGGTCTATATTTGTATTTAAGTATGTATTTAAAACATATAAGTATATATTCACCAGTTGTCTGTCCATAACACAAGTATTAAGTTACTTTGGGGACGGACGACCGTGTAAGTGTCCAAAAAAAATTACGAATAAGCGGTGGAGGTCAATAAATTCTAATTCAACAATAAATATCGTCTGCTATTAACATAGAGCTATGAAGATACCTTGACACGCAAAAGCAAGGTCTAATAAAAGGTTGCCGGGAAAAAACGAGAAAAACACCAAAAAAACACAAAGCACAAAAACCGTACCGCTTAATTCATCTTTATCATTATGTTAAAACAAGTCAAGTTAAAAATGCTTTTAAAAAATCTCATGTCTAATGTTAACCGTTGAGTTCCCTCGTCTGGAGCCAATCCTGACATCAGGTCATGCTTATCATAAACATGCATTGTCATAGGGACTGTCTGTCATATCTTCTTGTGAGTGATAGAGACCCATAACTTGGAAGAGCAAGAAAATACTAACTAATTTCGAATTAGGTCACTTTAATACTAAGCTGTGATGGCCTAACGCAACCACACCAATCCGCATAACGGTGCGACCGTGTGAATCTCTAGAGACGATCATAGGTTCAAAACCGGGCAGACACCAATGAGTTTTTCTATTAAAACTTATGTGTCTAATTGATAATTGCAATTTATCACACGCTTTTCGGTGAAGGAAAACATCGTGAGGAAACCTGCATATCTCTAGAGAATTCTGGGGATATGTGTAACCTACCAATCCGCATTGGAGCAGCGTGGTAGGTCTTAGCTCCAACCCTTCTCTCCAAAAATGGAGAGAAGAGGCCTATGCCCAGCAGTGGGATAGTAACAGGCCGTTACTATAATACTACGTGCGATATATAAACTACCAATCCGCATTGGAGCAGCGTGATTTGCATGTATAAGTTATAAGAACGGTTTTTGCACACGTAACATAACATTGAATTTCAAACAAACGCGAATTATAGCAAAAAAATCCTAACGCAACTTTTGGAGGTTTAGCTTTTTTAAATATACATATAGTACGTAACGCAGAAAATATTAAATTGAAAATCAATATATTCTTTATGAATAAATCTAAAAAGGTAGCTTTTGAAATATTCAATTTTGCATCGTCAAATGTTTTTCGGTTCAAAGGTTTTATGTTTTCATATTCATTATAGTTTTTTTAATCTGTTTCATTGAATAATTTATAGAATTAGGCGTTACTTTACGGAGATCCATAATACAAAAGTAATAATAAAATTATTTTGCTATAATCCGCGAAGAATTCTTCGCGGATTATAGCAAAATAATTTTATTATTACTTCTGTTTCATTGATTTAAACCATGTTTAATAATGCCAAGAAAACAGTGTCTCTACGTAACGTCTCTTAACTAACTCTTAACTATCGTAAATAACTTTATACCTTTTCGAGGTTAATATCATAATATGTTAATATCATAAGCGTTTGACTCGGTGGAAACCTGGGCTGTTCTGGAGTCCTTACAGAGATGTCAAGTCGATTGGCGATATATTGAGGTGCTGAGATGTCTATACGAGAACGCAACAATGACAGTCCGTGTCCAAAACCAGCAGACACAGCATATCCATCTGCAACGAGGCGTAAGACAAGGGGACGTCATTTCCCCGAAATTGTTTTCAAACGCACTAGAGGATATGTTTAAGACGCTGAATTGGACTGGACATGGCATTAACATAAATGGCGAGTACATCTCTCATCTCAGATTCGCGGATGATATCGTCGTAATGGCTGAATCCATGGAGGATTTGCAATGGATGCTGGATGGACTGGCTGATTCTTCTCAACGGATCGGTCTCCGGATGAATTTAAGTAAAACCAAAATCATGTGCAACGAGCACGTTGCTCCGGGTCCGATCTCCCTCAGTGTTGCTGGGGTCACTCTTGAAATTGTTGACAAGTACATTTACCTAGGGCAGACGCTCGAACTAGGTAAAAACAATTTCGAGGGTGAGATTATGAGAAGAATACAGCTAGGCTGGGCAGCATTCGGCAAGCTACGTCGAGTCTTCTCGTCACCCATCCCACAGAGTCTAAAGACTAAATTATTCAACCAGTGTGTCCTACCTGTCATGACTTACGGTGCCGAAACGTGGACACTAACAGTTAAGGCGGTCCACAAGCTTAAAGTCGCTCAGCGGGCTATGGAAAGAGCTATGCTCGGGGTTTCTCTGAGGGATCGTATTCGCAACGAAGTAATCCGTCAGAGAACGAGGGTCACCGACATAGCTCAGCGAATAAGCAAGCTGAAGTGGCAATGGGCCGGCCATATCTGTCGCAGAACCGATGACCGTTGGGGTAGACGTGTTCTGGAGTGGAGACCGCGAATCGGTAAACGTAGTGTAGGGCACCCTGAGACTCGATGGAGTGACGATATACGTCGGACAGCGGGCAGTGGTTGGAAGCAGAAAGCCCAGGATCGGGCTAAGTGGCGAATAATTGGAGAGGCCTATGTCCAGCAGTGGACTAAAGTGGGCTGGTAATGATGATCATAATATGTAATTGCTTTATCACACAGGTGAGACAAAATAATTTGCCATAGACAAATAGAATAACTTTTTTTAACGCGTCTAAAAACGTTCTGAATGTATTATATAATCTTTGTAAATAGTTTATGACATAAAATATTTACAAACATAAACAAATTAACAAAATAAACAAAAATTAATTCAAATCTCCAAAATAAATTAAATTCGTTATAAATATTTAAATACCAGAAAAATTCTTAAAAATAACTCCAAATTTTTTCCACTTCCAAATTCAAATCACAAGTTCACTGCACTACAGATTTAAGAACGCACAATATATTTTTTTTTATAAATAGAACCGAGCGTTTGATTCCAAATTTGTTTTTTTTTTATCTAAATTTGACGCATGCGCTCTAACCGGGCGCAGTTTAATACTGACAGCTGTACTTCAGTACGATTATAAAACTGATGATAACGCTACCAATTTCAAAAGTCTATCTAGTTCTATGCAATAATCGTAACAGCATGTCTATTTAAATTGTATAGTTGTTATCTATAGTATTAGTCATACAAATTACGAAGTAGGTTAAACGTTTTGGAATCAGTTCAAATGACGTTTGATTTTATTTGATAGTGTTATCTGCTATTCGTATAGGTAAGTCACGAGGTATGGTAGTCTATGAGATATTTTTAAACATTTCACGTTGTGCAAGCCAAACTGAAAATGTCATAAGACGATGCGTTGTTTTGCTTTCAGTTTTGTTTTGTTTTCTTTTATAGTTTCAGGGAAGAGGCGAAGCGGCGGAACGAATTATTGCGTTAATATTGATTTGGTTTTGACCGAGTTTTGTGAGGTAATTTAAGGTATTTTGTTGAATAGAATTAGGCGTTACTTTGCGTTAAAATAATTTTGTTATTACTTTTGAATGAGTAATGCTTAATTTAGTGATTATGTACTGAAAATGTTGTACCATATACAAAAAATAATAACAAAATTTTATAAACAAAGTGTCAAGTTGTTTCTAAACGACTATTTAATAACTTAGTAACTTAATAATAAACTTAAAAATATTTTCAATTTATTTAAATTAAAATTATTTAAATTATTGGTTTTATAAAAAGGCTTACAGTGTCGAAGCGGGGTACGCTTGGAGTGACTCTACGTGATCAAATCAGAAACGACAAAAAATTCTTATAATATATTTTTTTCTTTTTTTTAAATGAAGTTTTTTGATAAAGTGCGGCTCTATCAACCCACACCCCCTACTGTTAGTGAGGTTTTTTGTTCTTCTCGGCATTTTATACCCTCAACGACGCTTATTCGCTCGCTGTATAAATTCAGCGAGAAATACATGTTGATTTTAACTGGCTTGACTGGCCCGTTGGCGCAGTGGGTAGTGACGCTGTCTTCAGCTCCACGGGCCGCGGGTTCGATTCACGCCGAGGGCCAACATTTTCCATAAATGAATTTGTTGGTCTTTGAGCCTGGGTGTCTATTTGTATTTAAGTATATATTTAAAAATATATAAGTATATATTCACCAGTTGTCTGTCCATAACACAAGTATTAAGTTATTTACTTTGGGGACGGACGACGGTGTGTGTAAGTGTCCCGTATATTTATTTATTTATTATAATTATTAACACACATGAAATTCTTTCGCAGTCAATCTATATTATAAAAAACAATCCCCAAAGGCTGTCTGAATGTGATTGATTCTCAAAATCTACTGAACGGATTTTGGTTCGGTTTTTACTAATAGACAGTGAAATTCCTTAGAAACGCCGTGTGGTATCCGGCAGAATAGAATAGTACCACCCTCATTTCTTACCGAGGTGTCGTAAAAGGCGACTAAGGTAAGTCGACCCGCCGTGTGGTATCCGGTTTAGTAGAATAGACCACCCTCCTTCTTACCGAGGTGTCGTAAAATACGACTGAGGTAAGTTGACGTCAGGCAGGCGGCCAGTCGTAAAAACGCAGCCAAATCATGTTACAGCATGTTTATAGCATGTTGTGCCGACCCCACTTAGAGTGGGATAAGGGCAGGAGGATATATATATAGTGAATATCCTTAGGAATGTTTAAGTATATAGTGCATTAAATTAAACTTCCTGCTGGGTCGGATTTTTTTTAATATGTTGCCCTCAGCCGGAATCGAACCTGTAATCTCTAGAGTTATAAAGTAGAGTCTTTATAACTGCGCCAACGAGCGATTAATATTAACAAATCATAGCATATTAAATAAAAAAGAAATCCTTTTCACTTAGTTCTTTTAAAAGTAACCAAGGCAAATTTTCTGCTTTTAATAGAATTAGTAATACTTATAACAGTATGACCAGCCATGACATTGACATCTTTCACGATAATTTTAATAGCTTTAAGAAGAAAATACGGGCACTTGTGACAGCAGTCTAATTTACTTGTTATATGTTATTTTTATTTTATTTTATTCAGTTGACATAATAACATTATTTCTGAGTGTGACAATTATTAACTTTATTTTATTAATATTTTATACTTATATTTTTTGACATATAGAATAATTAATTAAAAAAAAAAAAAATTTGACATATATATTTTTTCAGTAAGAACTAACAAAAAAATAAATAAAATAAAATAATGCTGAATACGCCTGTAAATGATAATTATATTGGAACTTGAATTAATATAAGAATTTATTGTTAATGTATGTATAATATATCGTTGGTGTATCTAATAAATAAAAAAATAAATAAAAAAATATCCATATGTATAAAACTAAATTTGATGTATGTAAACATACGAGAGGTGACAAAAAGCTTGTGATACCTGTGTCGCGACTCAGCAGAGTTAGCAACTCATTCGATGCTCTCGGTATTCGCGATACAATAAAATACCGCAATCCATACTAGACCAGTCTACAGAAAGGTTTAAGTTAAGTGTAGAGATATAATACGTAAAACGTATTACACAATTGAAGATTATTTGGATGATAAAAAAGCCTGGATTTGAAAATACTTTCAGCTTCATACAGGACTGCGGTTTAATAATGTGATATTGAAAATGTTTAAAAGATTGACCGCCGAGTTTCTTTCTGGTTCTTCTCGGTAAGAGCAACATTACGAACCAGTTGTAGCTTTAATCTAATTGACTATATACTACAAAAGTAATAATAAAATTTAAAAAAAAAGTAAGTAGCGGCCTGTTACTATCCCACTGCTGGGCATAGGCCTCTTCTCTCCGTTATTGGAGAGAAGGATTGGAGCTAAGACCTACCACGCTGCTCCAATGCGGATTGGTAGGTTACACATATCTCCAGAATTCTCTAGAGATATGCAGGTTTCCTCACGATGTTTTCCTTCGCCGAAAAGCGTGTGATAAATTGCAATTATCAATTAGACACATAAGTTTTAATAGAAAAACTCATTGGTGTCTGCCCGGGTTTGAACCCATGATCGTCTCTAGAGATTCACACGGTCGCACCGCTAGGCCATCACAGCTAATAATAAAATAATAATAATAAAATTATTTTGCTATAATCCGCGAAGAAATTCTTCTATTATTCTTCTTCGCGGATTATAGCAAAATAATTTTATTATTACTTTTGTATTATGGATCTCCGCAAAGTAACGCCTAATTCTATAAATGACTATATACTATTTTGTTTTTTATTTGATTGCTTATATATTGTGGTGGTGGAGGTTTGTGCATGTGTTTTTATTAATCCTGCATGTATCAGGTAAAACGGATAGTCAACTCTACATTTAGCATTATATATTCTATTCACTTTACACAGGATTACAGTAAAATAATTTTATTATTACTTTTTTTTTATGCCACGTGGTATCAGGGTGAGTAGAATAGTCCACCCTTATTTCATACCGAGGTGTCGTAAAAGGCGACTAAGCTAAGTTGACTCACCGTGTGATATCCAGCTGAGTAAATAAGACCACCCGCAATTCTTACTGAGGATCCGTAAAATAGGAATAAGTTAAGTTGGCAGGCGGCCGGTCGTAAAAACGTAGCCAAGTCATGTGACAACATGTTTATAACATGTTGCGCCGACCCCACTTAGAGTGGGATAAGGGCAGGAGGATGATGAATTTAATTATTACTTTTGTATTATGGATCTCAGCAGAGTAACGCCTAATTCTGTAAATTGTGTAAATCTTTTCCCGTTATCTTTAATATTGAAATGAGTTAATCTTTTAATGTATATATATATATGTGTGTGTGTGTGTGTGTGTGTGTGTGTATGTATATATTTTCGTAATCTCGGAAACGGCTCCAACAATTTCCCTGAAATTCAGCATGCAGGGGGTTTTGGGGGAGAAAAATCGATCTAGATAAATTTTATTTACAATAAAAAAAAATTTATCGGCCTCTTTTGAAATTTACGTTGAATACAATCACAATTTTTTGCTGTCACACGTAAAGTCATAGTAGTTCATTCGGGGAACGGGCGGTCTCGAGAGGTGAAAATACCTAGGATGGAGCCATTATTTTTTAATTTTTTTTTTATACATCATTTTAAAAATTACCGAGCAACCGATCACCCAGTACACTATACTAATATATAAAGCTGAAGAGTTTGTTTGTTTGAACGCGCTTATCTCAGGAACAACTGGACCGATTTGAAAAATGTAAGATAGTCCATTTATCGAGGAAGGCTATTGGATATAACATCACGATAAGATAAATAGAGGAGCAGCAATAATTGATATAGGCCTCCAATTCCTATTCTAATATAATACTAAATAAGACTAATCTTTTAACAAAACAAACACAATTCCAAGTGTACTAACAGCCAGTAAGGTGACACGGCGCAGTGTCAGTAGTTAATAAGGCTATTTAACAAAACACAAGGCCAAAATACAAAAGGCACAATACGCTTGCGTAACAACATAGATCTACAAACGATGGATGCGGCCAACGTAAACGTTCAACGCCGAGCGAAGTCTTTATTTAATCTAAACTAATATTATAAATGTTGTCGCCATTGACTTCCGCTTTGTATTTTATAGCAACACAATCATGAAACAAAAGTATCGCGCCCTTTTTTATTGAAATGTTGGCGACACTGTGCCGTTGTTGTTTCCGGTGGAGTCTTCCTATTGATAAAATGTTTCAGTGACAGTCAGTCTTTGTTCGTCATTCAAGAGAAGTGCATATGAGAACGGAAATTGTGGTATACCTATTATATCGTGTTATTGTATATAGTGTGCGTTAACATAAAGAGGAAAAATTTGTATGTATGTTTGTAATGTTTTCACACAAAACTACTGGAACGATTTCAAACATTCTTTCGCCATTGGAAAGCTGCATCTTTACTGAGCAACATAGGCATTAAAAAACGAGCAAAATAACAAAAAAATAGGGATCTGTAATAAAAATGTAATATGGTGTTAAAAATTAGCCATGAAAATCTGTAATCGCATGCGCTGTTGAAACTTTTATATATTGATGATATATTTAACAAAAATAAATCTATAGTCCGACTTACTAGATTTTCCACTGCCATGAGATCGGTATGTACGCGGGTGAAACCGCGGGATATTACTAGTTTTAATTATATAAGGGAAACAAACGGTATGATAAATCATAAAAATTAATTTAAAAAATAATACGAAAACCTGGAAAGTTTCTACAGATTAGATTCAGCAGTTTAAAAACACTGTTAAAAAGAGGCTGATACAGAAAGCTACTGTATCAGCCTGTATATACTGTTGAAGATTACTTACCAGATAAGAATGTGTGGTAATAGCTCTTTGAACCTGTACAAGACAGTAACGACTGAATGTAAATAGTATTAAGAATTATATTTTTAAAAGAGCAACCGCCGAGTTTCTTGCTGGCTCTTCTCGGTAGGAACAGTTTTCCGAACCAGCACTAGAGTTGACGATTCAAAAGCACTTGTTTACACGTTTATTTGAATAAAGAATATTTTGAATTTGAATTACTAAACAATATTGAGAGTAGTCTAGTTAACAATTTAATAATAGTTCTTGGTTGATCGGTAATTTTTTACAAAATAAAAATAAAATAAAAAATTATTGGGAGGTTGGGCCTTGATCCTAAGTGTTTACATTTCTCGAGATCACCCACTCCCCGAATAGTGTTTTATATATTCAATGTTAATTTTAGTATTTTTTTAATGCCCAAAACAGGGATACAACAAGTTTTTTTAAATAAAACCTAGCTAGATCGATTTTCTCACCCAAAACCCCCTACATGCTGAATTTCAGGAAAATCGTTGGAGCCGTTTTCAGTACGTATTTTACGACCAATGACTTACCTTAGTCATATTTTACGACACCTCGGTAAGAAATGAGGATAGTGTAATTCTATTGCCTATTACACTGTAAGAGCAAAAAAGAAGTTCGAACATTTTCTTTCCATTTTGTTTTCTTTCCATTGTGGTTTTTTAAACTATTTTAAATTAACTTTGCAGTTAATGTAAACCCATAAGGCGTTTCTTCTAAATAATAATTAAAAGTATTTAATATTGCTTGACAACCAGACGTTAATTAATTGTTAATAATTAGTATGAATTTATTCATTAGTGGTTTGATGACGTCATACATTAATTTAATGGTCTCATTAAATACATGGACAGGTCACTAGAATATTATTATATACATATATAGTACATATAAACAGTCAATTCCCCGAACGCCTAAGGCGATTTTGATGGGCCTTTCACTAAAAGAGGTTGTGGAACAATATAAAGGATAATTCTTATCCTAGATTTTCAATCGTGTTGCGGGTAGCGGTAGTGATATGACCGGGTTTTCGTCCGTATGGAAATCAGTATATCATCACTACATAGTATAAAACAAAGTCGCTTTCTGTGTCTGTCCCTATTTGCCTATGTCCCTTTATCCCTATGTATATTTAAATCTTTAAACTACGAAACAGATTTTGATGCGATTTTTTTAAATAATTAAAAAAGAGTGAGTGAAAAGGAAGGTTCATATGTTTAATAACATTCAATATGGATTAGAGAAATACTGTAATTTTTGAGGTTTCTAATGTTATGTCGTAAATAATTCCATTTTTTTCCGCTTACATTGCAGACGCAGGCAAAACCCTACAAGATTTATCAAAATAATGAAATAAGTATTTGTGTACAAATACTTATTACATTATTAAGGTACCTTATTAGGTACAAGGTGTACCTTGAAAAGGTCTACAGAAAAGTCCGCGATGGTATATGTCTGTCTCTTATGGATAACCCACAAAAGCATTTTTTGACATTTTCTTTTTACGAAAAATTCTGCCTTTTAAAGCAATTTTAAACAATACAGCATTAATCCTTATCCAATTAAGTATCTTAAATACATTGTTGATTTAATATAGATTAATATGGCCGTTTACAGCATATAATTTAAATGAACTTTTTTGAAGATATTACAGATTTAAAATATCGCGAGGAGGCCGCGCTTCGCCCTATAGCACTTCGAATTTATCAGCGATCGGACGCGTTTGGCGCTCTTTTAAGAGTAACTTCTAAAGAAAACATGTTTGTATTGTCTAATGACGAGAAAGCTGTGAATGTTGTATATAAAGACATACTGTAATCTACTATATAAAAATAAGTCGGGTTTTCCTTCCTGACGATATAACTCCAGAACGCACGAACCGATTTCCACGGTTTTGCATTCGTTAGAAAGGTCTCGGGCTCCGTGAGGTTTATAGCAACGAAAATCTAGGAAAAATTTCAATAGAAAAGCGGGAAAATAGGGAAAATCATTTTTTAAATACAGCGCCATATCAAAACTACTGGATCAATTTTAATCATTTTTTTTACACTGACTGACATGGGATACATATTTTATACCCGTGCGAAGCAGGGGCAGGCCGCTAGTTAATTGTAAAAATAAAATATATAGGGGAAAATGTAAAAAGTAAATAAGTAAAATTTAGTACATGAATTTAGATATTTCAAAGATAGCAGGAAATCTTCATGGCATTGGGAAAGGGGAATTTTTTTACTCCAAATTTAACGCTTGCGGGCCACGGGCAGTAATGAATGAATCAAAACTACTGGATCGATTTTAATCATTTATTCACAGAGTGACATCGGATATATATTTTTTACCCGTGCGAAACCGGAGCGGAACGCTAGTATATATACTGTAGACAGCAACATTTTTAATCAGTGTCCTAATTTATTGTTGCCAGCAACACTTCATAATTCCCTCTCATCTAGAGTATAAAAGTGGTAAGGACAAGAACAGAGGTCTCTTTTACGATCGGTACTTGCGTGCGAAAGCTCTGTTAATTAATCTGTTCACGTCAGCTATTTTGTTTGTTTGGTTACAAATGTATTATCTATTATCTATTGGTTACAAATGTAAATCTTAGTTATCCTTTTTTCTACAAACTAATTAAGGTAAAATATTTATTTGCTATACTTTTAACCGATTAGACAGCTATCATTTCTATGTGTAAATTTCTTTGTTTCTATATTTGTTATCCCTTTTTATTATTAATTTGTTTGTTTTTTTTTCAATAATATGTATTTAACTTGTGTAGTTGTTATATTATATTTTAATTATTTTGGTGTAGTCGTCCGTGTTGTCACCGAGGCTGCAGCTGAAAATCGGTCCCGAGTGACATTGTCAATGTCATTCGGTTCATGTCGAGCTGTGTTGCCTTTTTAAGATTGCATAAAATTTAGATGTAGGTATTATTTGTAATCGAATATTGTATTTTATTATAAGTGTACTTGTACGCCGTGTGGTATCCGGCTGAATAGAATAGTACCACCCTCTTTTCTTACCGAGGTGTCGTAAAAGGCGACTAAGGTAAGTCGACCCGCCGTGTGGTATCCGGCTGAGTAGAATAGACCAACCTCATTTCTTACCGAGGTGTCGTAAAAGGCGACTAAGGTAAGTTGACTCACCGTGTGGTATCCGGTTTAGTAGAATAGACCACCCTCTTTCTTACCGAGGTGTCGTAAAATACGACAGAGGTAAGTTGATGTCAGGCAGGCGGCCGGTCGTAAAAACGCAGCCAAATCATGTGACAGCATGTTTATAACATGTTGTGCCGACCCCACTTAGAGTGGGATAAGGGCAGGAAGATGATGATATAAGTGTACTTGTATTTGTCTATGTTTTATGCAGTGTTTAAATAAATATTTTTCTTTTCTTTTCTTTCTTTCTTTCTTTATTAATTTTGTTCTCTTTTTATAAATCCTACTTTGGATCCTAACAATATATACACGATTAACTCATTTAAATATTAAAGATTAAAGATATATTGTCACATCCAGTTAGCCTACATCACGGCTTTCCGGCCTTTTGTAACAAGCGCGATGACGAGGTACCGTCGACAAATAAGTATCTACAGATTATATATTCACGTTGCACTAGAGTCGACCTACTTCTGAACCGACCGCGACCGGGGAGGTTATGACTTTGCTACATGTTTAAAAACGACTTTATATCACACGAGTGAAGTAAAAATACTAGATAAAATAACAAGTACCTGGGTGATTTTTTAAAATTATCTAAAAAAAAAAAAATTGAAAAGAAAAATTAAAAAATAATAGAGCAGGTGGGGCTCGATAATAAATATTTTCACCTCTCTAGACCGCCTGTACCCCAAATGAACTACCATTACTTTACGTTGGACAGCGAAAAATTGTGATTGTATTCAACGTAAATTTCAAAAAAAATTTATATCCCGAAAACAGTGATAAAAGTGCTTTGTTTTAAAATAAAACTTATCTAGATCCATTTTTCTCCCACAAACCCCCCTACATGCTGAATTTCCGGAAAATCGTTGGAGCCGTTTCCGAGATTCCGAATATATATATAAATGCTATTGTGGGTTATCCATAAGAGATAGACATATACCATCGCGGACTTTTCTGTAGACCTTTTCAAGGTGTACAAATACTTAGTACATTATTTTGATAAATCTCGTAGGGTTTAGCCTGCGTTTGCAATGTAAGCGGAAAAAAATGAAATTATTTACGTTATTTATTAGAAATCTCAAAAATTACAGTATTTCTCTGCTCCATATTGAATGTTATTATACATATACACCTTCCTCTTGAATCATTCTATCTATTAAAAAAAACTGCATCAAAATCTGTTGCGTAGTTTTGAAGAAATAAGCATACTTAGGGATATATGGTCAAACAAAGAATGTGACTTTGTTTTATACTATGTAGTGAAGTATACAAGATTAACTCATTTAAAATATTAAAAATAAAAGTTTTATTCACACCACAGACTATACATTAAGTAAACTTAAGTAATTTAATCTATACTTCACTACATAGTATAAAACAAAGTCGCATTCTCTGTCTGTCCCAAATAGAATATAATCTATTCTATTCTAGTGCTAAATGTAGAGTGTACTATTCGTTCTCATACTTGATACATGCAGAATTTGTAACAATTCGTGCACAACCCGACACCTTTGCGACTTTGCATATTTCTCGTGGAGTCTATTATCATTAGCATCTTGACGATGCTTCGGTTATGGGGCGAAACAATTAAGATTGTGGTGGTGAATGTGTGCAGTGCTTGTGTATCGTTGTAATATCTTGACGGGTAGTGCATGAATTGTTACAAATTCTGCATGTATCAAGTTTGAAAACGAATAAATAGTACACTCTACATTTAGCATTACATTTTTTTATCGCGGATTATAACAAAATAATATTTTCATTACTTATACGCCGTGTGGTATCCGCCTGAATAGAATAGTACCACCCTCATTTCTTACCGAGGTGTCGTAAAAGGCGACTAAGGTAAATCGACCCGCCGTGAGGTATCCGACTGAGTAGAATAGACCAACCTCATTTCTTACCGAGGTGTCGTAAAAGGCGACTAAGGTAAGTTGACCCACCGTGTGGTATCCGGTTTAGTAGAATATACCACCCTCTTTCTTACTGAGGTGTCGTAAAATACGACAGAGGTAAGTTGACGTCAGGCAGGCGGCCGGTCGTAAAAATGCAGCCAAATCACGTGATAGCATGTTTGTAACATGTTGTGTCAACCCCACTTAGAGGATAAGGGCAGGAAGATGATGAATTTTATTTTCATTACTTTCGAGTATATTATAAATTTGAAAATGGAATAGGAATTTGTATTTAGAATATTTCGTACAGAGTACATTCACGTCCTCTTACTAGTTTGACGCTAAATACTGCATCACGTTAAATTATCATTTCCTATTGTAATAGTTTTATCATCACACGATATTAAACTTTACTATTATAAAAATAACGTTCAAAATCGTTTGACGGAGGTTTTATTAGATTTAATTTTAATGTAAAATCAATCTTAATAAACTTGTAATAAAGTTTAAAATTGTATATACTGTTCACGTTGTTATTTAGCATTTTTTGTATATCTGTTAACACACGATATTAATATTGGTATTAGAAGCGAGTCGGATATTTCATAATTATTCAAGTTTTTTTTATTTGTGATTGCGGAACGGTGACCCTTACTGCTGTAAATGTAATTTTTTACAAGCTTTAAATTAGTTTCACCTGATTTATTGATTTCTTTTTGGACAAATAGAAAAACGAAAGAAAAAATCATGTGACCAAACGTGTGTTAAATTTGAATGTGGATGGATATGTGCCTAGAGGGAGGCCTAAAAAGAGATGGTTGGATTGTGTGAAGTATGATATGCATATAAAAGGAGTGGCGCCAGAGTCGACGAAAGATAGGACAGAATGGAAGAGAAAAACATGTTGTGCCGACCCCACTTAGAGTGGGATAAGGACAGGATGATGATGAGAAAAACGAAAGAAAAAGTAAAAAAGCACATGTATGAAGGCGAACTTATCCCTTAAAGGGATCTCTTCCAGTCAACCTTTAAGTAATAGAAAGAAAAGGACAAGAATTGAAGAAGAAAGAGAATACGGATAATATAGAGAAAAAGAAAAAAGTTTATATATTTAATCTATTAATTAATTTTGGTAAAATATACCAAATATGGAAAAAGACAGTAATATTGTTAAGAGGCGGTTAATTTCATGCAATCGTTAATAATATATCTTTATGTGTTTCGTTTACAGAAAATGTTATTGTTTTTTTTACCTATTAACTTTTAACTGTTTGCTTATAATTTTATGTAATGTTTTTATTTAAATTGTTTAAAAAAATTTTGGTGCATGCAGTGACACCTTCATAAGTTGTACATATTAATTTATTTTTTGTGTCTATTTTTATTATACGTAAGTTTTATATGTAGCAACTACTGGATGTCCTAATAAATAAATAAATAAAATATCAAAAATGCACAACGTTAATATTCAAGTTTTCACTTCTGCCGTGCATTCGGCCAGTTTTTATGTCTTATCTTATAACTAGGAGTCCCGCCCCAGCTTCGCACGGGTATAAAGCATATACCCTATGTCACTCAGTGATAATCACAGTATTTCGCTACTCCATATTGAATTTTATTATACATATAAACCTTCCTCTTCAATCACTCTATATACTTAAAAAAAACCGCATCAAAATCTTTTGCGTAGTTTAAAAGATTTATGCAAACATAGAGATATAAGGACAGACAGAGAAAGTGACTTTGTTTTATACTATGTAGTAACGTTTATAGCTACTACTATTTTGATAATTGTCATATTTTTACTATACTTATCCAAAGACTAAATTACGTTTAGCTGTCATTTATGTTTTGTTTTTCCATGTCATAGTCGTTTTTGTTGTACCACGTTTTATAGTGATTTGACGGGATAAAATAAATGCGGTCGAACGGGATAAAAAGTATCCTATGTCCGTCTCCTGGTTCAAAGCAACCTCTCCACCAATTTTCAGCCGAATTGGTTCATCCGTTCTTGAGTTATTAATAGTGTAACTAAGATCAACTTTCTTTTATATATATAGATTTATCAGCTTTGTGACTTTAAAAGTGTTGCTTACCTTTCATCTGCTCCGATGTGTCTGCTCTCATAATATCTGTCAGGTAGTGTTCTAATGATCTCATGTTGTCCAAACCTCCCCGATCCTGTAACAAAAATATATAATAATAATAAATAAATAAATATATGGGACACTAACACACACGGTCGTCCGTCCCCAAAGTAAGTAACTTAATACTTGTGTTATGGACAGACAACTGGTGAATATATCCTATCCTATCCTACTAATATTATAAATGCGAAAGTTTATTAGTATGAATGTATGTTTGTTACACTTTCGAATTCGATGAACCAATATCAATGAAATTTGGCACAATCATCACTACATAGTATAAAACAAAGTCACATTCTTTGTTTGTCCATATATCCCTATGACTGCTTAAAACTTTAAAACTACGCAACATATTTTGATTCGTTTTTTTCTAATAGATAAAGTGAAGGTTTGTACGTATAATAACATTCAATACGGAGTAGAGAAATACTGTAATTTTTGAGGTTTCTAATGTGATGTCGTAAATAATTACAATTTTTTCCGCTTACATTGCAAACGCAGGCTGAACCCTACGAGATTTATCAAAATAATGTACTAAGTATTTGTTCACCTTGAAAAGTCTACAGAAAACCGTAAAACTGTAATGAATTGTGAGTATGGATGTATGTTTGTTACTCTTTCACGGCGAATCCGCTGAACCAATACCTATGAAATTTGGCATAATTATTCTTTATACACCGGAGTAACATATAGGCCATAAAATTCTGTTAATTCTACAGGAATGGGATGACATTGAAAGCGCCATCTATTATCGACAACAGTCCACGCGAGCGAAGTCGCGCGTAAAATCTAGTACATATATTAAATACAAATATAAACCCACAATCGAAGAACTAACAAATTGTTTTTTAGAAATATTGGCCTTCGGCGAGAATCGAACGTGCGATCCACGGAGCTGAAGGCAGGATCACTGCCCACTTCGCCAACGGGCCAGTCATACTCATTACATTAGTAGCTAGTATCTTTGAAACGCCTTAATAATGTCTCTGAAAGCCGCCAAAAAAAGTACATAATAATATATTTTTATCAATCAAATATACCTACTCTTGTTAATAAAAGAATATCATCTGAGTTTTTTATCTGTAAATCATTTGGAATAAAAAAAATGTTAAACATAGATAATTGGAAATAAACTCTATGGACGAGTCAAATTTAAATAAAGTAAAAATTCTTGTCCAAAACCAAACAAATTCTAAATTCAAATATAAAGTTGAATAAATAAGCAAATGTAAAAGTTTTTATTAAATAAAATGTTACAAAAACATTAATTGAATAAGATTGTAGCCCTTTTTACTGAGAACTAAATAAATCACCTATTAATTAATGTTCTTTTAAACACCTTTAGTATTGACAGCAAAAGAACAAAAATCAAATATATCCTGACCCATACCATCTCAATATCAACATATACATGCGGGTCACACTAAACTGGCACCCACTGACCCATATACGCTTACGCAGTGTGACGTCACTACAGCATTGCGCTACATCGCCCTACGGAGTAAATCGTATCTTAAGTCATAGGCGATAAAGTTGAAAATTAATTACAAACGCTTCAGAGCACAACTTAACATAGACAGCATCATTGAAAAATGGACTTTATATTACATTATTACAGCTGAATTTTCTATGCTAGCGATTTAGATGAATGCGGTGAAAGTGAAATGTATTTTAAGTGAATGACTTTAAAGTTGAAGTTTCTATGTGAAGTGAAATGTATTTTTTTTTCGTGCAAGCGAAAGGTCACGAGGTCAAGCTGCATTGCGATTCAGAATTGTTTACGCTAGAGGTCACTGTTGACCTTCCGTTTCCGGTTTCAAGTGTTCTCTCACATTAGACCACTAATAATGCAGTTTATTCTTTAAAGGAAGATTAGATATCATCATCTTCCGGCCCTTATCCCACTCAAAGTAGGGTCGGCACAACATGTTATAAACATGCTGTCACATGATTTGGCTGCGTTTTTACGACCGGCCGCCTGCCTGACGTCAACTTACCTCTGTTGTATTTTACAACACCTCGGTAAGAAAGAGGATGGTCTATTCTACTAAACCGGATACCACACGGTGGGTCAACTTACCTTAGTCGCCTTTTATGACACCTCGGTAAGAAATGAGGTTAGTCTATTCTACTCAGCCGGATACCACACGGCGGGTCGACTTACCTTAGTCGCCTTTTACGACACCTCGGTATGAAATGAGGGTGGTATATTCTACTCAGCCGGATACCACACGGCGGGTCGACTTACCTTACTCGCCTTTTAAGACACCTCGGTAAGAAATGAGGTTGGTCTATTCTATTCAGCCGGATACCACACGGCGGGTCGAATTACCTTAGTCGCCTTTTACGACACCTCGGTAAGAAATGAGGTTGGTCTATTCTACTCAGCCGGATACCACACGGCGGGTCGACTTACCTTAGTCGCCTTTTACGACACCTCGGTAAGAAATGAGGTTGGTCTATTCTACTCAGCCGGATACCACACGGCGGGTCAACTTACCTTAGTCGCCTTTTACGACACCTCGGTAAGAAATGAGGTTGGTCTATTCTACTCAGCCGGATACCATACGGCGGCTTTAAGGTAATATTAGATATAATATACATAAGCAGTTAAAGAGCCTGTTTCACAAGTTACCAATAAACTGTCAGTTAGCTTATTCGGAACATATCTGACACATATCTGGGAATTTTGCGTTTCTCAGGTTTCTGATAGGCTTCAGCACTTAAAGTCCCTAATAAGTTAACAGGTAAATAATTTATAGAATTACGCGTTACTTTGCGGAGATCCATAATACAAAAGTAATAATAAAATTATTTTGCTATAATCCGCGATGAAGTTAAATAGAAAATATATATAATGCTAAATGTAGAGTGGACAATCGGTTATCATACCTGATACATGCAGGATTCGTTAAAACACATGCACAATCCTCCACCACCGCCACCACAATACACAAGCACTTCATATGTTCACTATCAAAAACTCAACAATCGTTTCGCACCGCAACCGAAGCATCATCAGGAGATAGACTCCACGACCAAAATCGCAAAGTCTTTGCGATTTGGCGGTGGTGGAGGATTGTGCATGTGTTTTTGCGAATTCTGCATGTATCAGGTATGATAACCGATTGTCCACTCTACATTTAGCATTATATATTTTCTATTTTACTCCATCGCGGATTATAGCAAAATTTTATTATTACTTTTGTAACAGGTAGATCATGTGGCTGTTATTTTGTTTATCTGCTGGTTAGCAAATACCTATTTCAAAATCATTATGTCAATCAATATGTTATTCAATATCTCTAAAACGAGACTCTAAAAAGGAAAAAATTAAAAAAAAATCGCGGCTATGTGGACTTTTATTTAGAACTTTTTGGAATTTTGTACTACATGATTTTTGAATAACTATTACAGTTTATTACAGCTTACGCATGGAAAGGTTTCATTTTGCTGTTTTCGCAATATTGGTTATTGCTGCTCCTCTCCTATTCATCTTAGCGTGATGTTATATAGCCTATAGCCTTCCTCGATGAATGGACTAACTTATACTGAAATATTTTTTTAAATCGGTCCTGTACTCCCAGAGATTAGCGTGTTCAAATAAATTCTTCACCTTTATATATCACTACATAGTATAAAAAAGTCACATTCCTTGCTTGTCCCTATATCCCTATGTATGCTTAAATCTTTAAAACCACGCAACAGATTTTTACGATATAGCCCTCTACGATAAATGGACTATCTTACACTGAAAGAGTTTTTCAAATCGGTACAGTAGTTCCTGAGATTAGCGCGTTTAAACAATCAAACAAACAAACTCATCAGCTTTATATATTAGTACAGATACAGAATTAACTCATTTAAATATTAAAGATACAGTAATAAGATCGAGAGTATTTATTTTTATTTATTATTTACATATTTATGTATTTTTATATTTGGCAATATTTGTTTGTTGTTATATTTGGTTATTTATGTATTTACATCAGTTTAAAAACACTGTTAAAAAGAGGCTAATACAGAAAGCTTACTTACTATACTCTTGAAGATTATTTAGTAGATAAGAATGTGTGGATATAGCTCTCTTTGAACCTGTACAAGACAGTAACGACTTAATGTAAATTCAGAATTATATTTTAAAAGAGCAACCGCCGAGTTTCTTGCTGGCTCTTCTCGGTAGGAACAGCTTTCCGAACCAGCAGTAGAGTTGACGATTCAAAAGCGCTTGTTTACAAGTTTATTCGAATAAAGAATACTGTGAATTTGAATTTGAATTTAAACAGTGAATTTGATGAACGAAGTCGCCTGTATCACTAGTAAATTAATAATTTCAATTCATTTGTACGCTTATCATTTAATGGGCTGATAACAAAACACATGTTAACAATGAGTTAATGTTATTTGTGATTTAATCGCGAAATGAACTAATATGTGCTGTTACAAATTTTTTTAATGAGGGTACAATATCTATCTAATAAGGTAAGTGCACTAGTAATTGACCGTTTTGTATGAAATTTTAAATAATAAGCGTTTTGTTTGTCATAGTCTCTTGAAAGAGCGATATAAAGTTGGCCATGTGAAAAATATAAACGCGTTTGATCGTTGTTATATTCGAAGTGCTATAGGGCGAAGCGCGGCCTGCGACGCGCAACCACTATGCGCCTGCATTATAAATCTGTAATATCTTCGAAAATGTTCATTTAAATTACATGCTGTAAACGGCCGTATTGATCTATATTAAACCAACAATGTATTTAAGGTACTTAATTGGATAAGAGTTAATGCTATATTGCATGAAAATTGCTTCGAAAATAAGGCATTATACCATCGCGGAGTTTTCTGTAGACCTTTTCAAGGTGTACAAATACTTAGTACATCATTTTGATAAATCTTGTCTGCGTTTGCAATGTAAGCGTAAAAAAATGTAATTATTTACATCACATTAGAAACCTCAAAAATTGCAGTATTTCTCTAACTCCGTATTGAATGTTATTATACATATAAACCTTCCTCTTGAATCACTCTATCTATTAAAAACCGCATCAAAATCTGTTTCGTAGTTTAAAAGATTTAAGCATACATAGTCATACATACATAGGGATATAGGGACAGACAAAGAATGTGACTGTTTTATACTATGAAGTGATAACGGCTCCAACGATATTCCTGAAATTCAGCATGTAGAGGGTTTTGGGGGAGTAAAATCAATCTAGCTAGGTCTTATGTAAAAAAATCCTTTTATCCCTGTTTTTGGGCTTTAAAAAATACTTAAATTTATATTGAATTGAATTTTTGCCATAAACTGTCAAGTCAGCGTTTCTTATTCGGGGAACGGGCAGTCTCGAGAAATGTAAATACCAAGGATCGATGGCCATTATTTATTGATTGACATGATTATTTTTTATTTTTTTTAAAAAGTAAAAAGTAACGGCCTGTTACTATCCCACTGCTTGGCATAGGCCTCTTCTCTCTATTTTTTTTTTTTGGAGAGAAGGATTGGAGCTAAGATCTACCACGCTGCTCCAATGCGGATTGGTAGGTTACACATATCCCCAGAATTCTCTAGAGATATGCAGGTTTCCTCACGATGTTTTCCTTCACCGAAAAGCGTGTGATAAATTGCAATTATCAATTTGACATATAAGTTTTACTAGAAAACTCATTGGTGCCTGCCCGGGTTTGAAACCTAGACCTCCTCGAAAGAGGCGCACGGTGTTATCGCTGGGCTACCACAGCTTTTATTTTGTAAAAAATCACCGAGTAAGGTTCAGTCTCCCAGATATTATATATAAAGGAGATTAGTATTTATTGAAAGTTTCGATTGCATACCGTAATACTGGCCAAGATAAACATTCCGATCGGACATCTGTCAATGATAACGCACCTGTATGTTTGTCCTTTTATCTGGAGCAAACAGGATTTTGAGGTCGAACCGATATGCGACCTCAAAAAATATTTTCTACTCACGTGTCTATTTTAATTTCTATGTCTATGGCAGAACTTCCCAACCATCCATCTATACTAATATTATAAAGAGGAAAAATGTGTATGTATGTTTGTAATGTTTTCACACAAAAACTGAACTTCCCAACCATCCATCTATACTAATATTATAAAGAGGAAAAATGTGTATGTATGTTTGTAATGTTTTCACATAAAAACTACAGGACCGATTTCAAAACTTATTTAACCAGTGAAAAGCTGCATTTTTTCTGAGCAACATAGGCTATATTACATTTAAACACTAATATCATAAAGAGGAAAAATTTGTATGTATGTTTGTAATGTTTTCACACAAAAACTACTGGACCGATTTCAAAAATTCTTTCACCATTGTAAAGCTGCATCTTTACTGAGCAATATAGGCTATATTAAATTTAAACACTAATATTATAAAGAGGAAAAATTGGTATGTAGGTTTGTAATGTTTTCACACAAAAACTACTGAACCGATTCCAAAAATTCTTTCACCATTGGAAAGCTGCATCTTTACTGAGCAACAAAGGCTATATTACATTTAAACACTAATATTATGAAGAGGAAAAATTTGTTTGTATGTTTGTATTGTTTTCACACAAAAACTACTGGACCGATCAAAAATTCTTTCACCATTGGAAAGCTGCATCTTTTCTGAGGAACATAGGCTATATTACATTTAAATACTTATATTATAACAAGGAAAAATTTGTATGTATATTTGTAATGTTTTCACACAAAAACCACTGGACCGATTTCAAAAACTCTTTCACCATTGTAAAGCTGCATTTTTACTGAGCAACATAGGCTATATTATATTTAAACACTAATATTATAGAGAGGAAAAATTTGTATGTATGTTTGTAATGTTTTCACACAAAAACTACTGGACCGATTTCAAAAATTCTTTCACCATTGGAAAGCTGCATCTTTACTGAGCAACATAGGCTATATTTAATTAAAAAAATAGGGATTCGTCGTAGAAAGGTGTAAAAAATTAGTCATAGAAATCTGTCATCGCATGAGCTGCGGAAACTATTGATGATATATTTAACAAAAATAAATCTATAGTCCGACTTAGTAGACTTTCCACTGAGATCGGAAAGCCTTTGCGATTTTGATCGTGGAGTCTATCTCCTGATGATGCTTCGGTTGCGGGGCGAAACGATTGCTGAGTTTGTGATAGTGAATGTATATAGTGCTTGTGTATTGTGGTGGCGGTGGTGGAGGTTTGTGCATTTGTTTTTTACGAATCCTGCATGTATCAGGTATGATAACCGATTGTCCACTCTACATTTAGCATCACTACATATTATAAAACAAAGTCGCATTCTCCCTATGTACGCATAAAACTTTAAAACTACGCAACAGATTTTGTTGCGGTTTTTTTAATAGATAGAGTGATTCTAGAGGAAGGTTTGTATGTATAATAACATTCAATACGGAGTAGAGAAATACTGTAATTTTTGAGGTTTCTGTAAATAAATATTTTTTTTTCCGCTTACATTGCAAACGCAGGCTAAACCCTACGAGATTTATCAAAATAATGTACTAAGTACTTGTTATATATATTTTCTATATTACTTCATCGCGGATTATAGCAAAATAATTTTATTATTACTTTTGTATTAATATTAGTATTGATTTATTTCCAAACATTATAAAAATGTTGGAAAATTTTCTGTAAAGTAACAGTTTTTCGTCGCTTATCGTGTAGTTAATTTCAAGGCCGCGTCATTGTTACGCGAACGGTCGCCCGTCTCGCTCTAACCCGCACGTGCGACAGAGACGGAACGATGTGTACCTAACACATTTTCCGATACTATTAAATCATATGTTATGGTGATTCTTTACTCCGGCTGAGTAGAATAGACCACCCTCATTCCTTACCGAGGTGTCGTAAAAGGCGACTAAGGTAAGTTGTACCGCCGCGTGGTATTCGGATGAGTAGAATAGACCACCCTCATTCCTTACCGAGGTGTCGTAAAAGCCGACTAAGGTAAGTCGACCCGCCGCGTGGTATTCGGATGAGTAGAATAGACCACCCTCATTTCTTACCGAGGTGTCGTAAAAGGCGACTAAGGTAAGTTGAACCGCCGCGTGGTATCCGGCTGAGTAGAATAGACCACCCTCATTTCTTACCGAGGTGTCGTAAAAGGCGACTAAGGTAAGTTGATCCGCCGTGTGGTATCCGGCTGAGTAGAATAGACCACCCTCATTTCTTACCGAGGTGTCGTAAAAGGCGACTAAGGTAAGTTGATCCGCCGTGTGGTATCCGGCTGAGTAGAATAGACCACCCTCATTTCTTACCGAGGTGTCGTAAAAGGCGACTAAGGTAAGTTGACCCGCCGTGTGGTATCCGGCTGAGTAGAATAGACCACCCTCATTTCTTACCGAGGTGTCGTAAAAGGCGACTAAGGTAAGTTGACCCGCCGTGTGGTATCCGGCTGAGTAGAATAGACCACCCTCATTTCTTACCGAGGTGTCGTAAAAGGCGACTAAGGTAAGTTGACCCGCCGTGTGGTATCCGGCTGAGTAGAATAGACCACCCTCATTTCTTACCGAGGTGTCGTAAAAGGCGACTAAGGTAAGTTGACCCGCCGTGTGGTATTCGGCTGAGTAGAATAGACCACTAATGTAAATCATCATCCTCTTGTCCTTATCCCACCTTGAGTAGGTTCGGCACAACATGTTACAATCATGTTGTCATATGATTTGGCTGCGTATTTTACGACCGGCCGCCTGCCTGACGTCAACCGGATACCACACGGCTGTTCAACTTACCTTAGTCGTATTTTACAACTTCTCGGTAAGAAATGAGGGTGGTCTATTTTACTCAACCGGATACCACACGGCTGTTCAACTTACCTTAGTCGTATTTTACAACTTCTCGGTAAGAAATGAGGGTGGTCTATTTTACTCAACCGGATACCACACGGCTGTTCAACTTACCTTAGTCGTATTTTACAACTTCTCGGTAAGAAATGAGGGTGGTCTATTTTACTCAACCGGATACCACACGGCTGTTCAACTTACCTTAGTCGTATTTTACAACTTCTCGGTAAGAAATGAGGGTGGTCTATTTTACTCAACCGGATACCACACGGCTGTTCAACTTACCTTAGTCGTATTTTACAACTTCTCGGTAAGAAATGAGGGTGGTCTATTTTACTCAACCGGATACCACACGGCTGTTCAACTTACCTTAGTCGTATTTTACAACTTCTCGGTAAGAAATGAGGGTGGTCTATTTTACTCAACCGGATACCACACGGCTGTTCAACTTACCTTAGTCGTATTTTACAACTTCTCGGTAAGAAATGAGGGTGGTCTATTTTACTCAACCGGATACCACACGGCTGTTCAACTTACCTTAGTCGTATTTTACAACTTCTCGGTAAGAAATGAGGGTGGTCTATTTTACTCAACCGGATACCACACGGCTGTTCAACTTACCTTAGTCGTATTTTACAACTTCTCGGTAAGAAATGAGGGTGGTCTATTTTACTCAACCGGATACCACACGGCTGTTCAACTTACCTTAGTCGTATTTTACAACTTCTCGGTAAGAAATGAGGGTGGTCTATTTTACTCAACCGGATACCACACGGCTGTTCAACTTACCTTAGTCGTATTTTACAACTTCTCGGTAAGAAATGAGGGTGGTCTATTTTACTCAACCGGATACCACACGGCTGTTCAACTTACCTTAGTCGTATTTTACAACTTCTCGGTAAGAAATGAGGGTGGTCTATTTTACTCAACCGGATACCACACGGCTGTTCAACTTACCTTAGTCGTATTTTACAACTTCTCGGTAAGAAATGAGGGTGGTCTATTTTACTCAACCGGATACCACACGGCTGTTCAACTTACCTTAGTCGTATTTTACAACTTCTCGGTAAGAAATGAGGGTGGTCTATTTTAGTCAACCGGATACCACACGGCTGTTCAACTTACCTTAGTCGTATTTTACAACTTCTCGGTAAGAAATGAGGGTGGTCTATTTTACTCAACCGGATACCACACGGCTGTTCAACTTACCTTAGTCGTATTTTACAACTTCTCGGTAAGAAATGAGGGTGGTCTATTTTACTCAACCGGATACCACACGGCTGTTCAACTTACCTTAGTCGTATTTTACAACTTCTCGGTAAGAAATGAGGGTGGTCTATTTTACTCAACCGGATACCACACGGCTGTTCAACTTACCTTAGTCGTATTTTACAACTTCTCGGTAAGAAATGAGGGTGGTCTATTTTACTCAACCGGATACCACACGGCTGTTCAACTTACCTTAGTCGTATTTTACAACTTCTCGGTAAGAAATGAGGGTGGTCTATTTTACTCAACCGGATACCACACGGCTGTTCAACTTACCTTAGTCGTATTTTACAACTTCTCGGTAAGAAATGAGGGTGGTCTATTTTACTCAACCGGATACCACACGGCTGTTCAACTTACCTTAGTCGTATTTTACAACTTCTCGGTAAGAAATGAGGGTGGTCTATTTTACTCAACCGGATACCACACGGTTGTTCAACTTACCTTAGTCGCCTTTTATAACAATTCGGTAATAAATGAGGGTGATCTATTTTACTCAACCGGATACCACACGACTGTTCAACTTACCTTAGTCGCCTTTTACGACACCTCGGTAAGAAATGAGGGTGATGTATGGTTGACTTACCTTAGTTTCCTTTTACGACATCTCGGTCAGAAATAAGGGGGGTGTATTTTACTCAGTGGGATACCACACGGCGGGTCGACTTACCTTAGTCGCCTTTTACGACACCTCGGTAAGAAATGAGAGTGGTCTATTCTACTCAGCCGAATAACACATGTCGGTTCAACACACCTTAGTCGCCTTTTATAACAATTCGGTTAGAAATGAGGGTGGTCTATTCTACTCAACCGGATACAAAATGGCATACCCATGTGCGATATACAACCAGATAAAAGCAAATATATTCGAACCTCGCTTTTCAGATATCGTGATCGATGTAAAATAGATAAGATAACAGTATGGATTGCTCTTATTCAGCTGCGAGGCTGATTTATAACATACGTCATCTGTGGCGCAGAATCCGTACTCCAGAATCTATCTAAACCAGGGCTTCTTAAACTTTTGTCATTCACGACCCCATTTATTGCGAGTTTCTTGACGACCCCATACAAATATAAATTATTACACAAAACAAACTACACAAACTTATATGTATGCTTACCATATATTTATGTATTTTAGGATGTAATATTTCTTTAATATTTAAATGAGTTAATTTTGTATGTATTTATATTTTCCGAATCTCGGAAACGGCTCCAACGATTTTCCTGAAATTCAGTATGTAGGAGGTTTTGGGGGAGAAAAATTGATCTAGCTAGGTTTTATGTAAAAAAAATATTGTTTTATCCCTATTTTTGGGCATTAAAAACACTAACATTTATATTGAATTGAATTTTCGCCATTAACTGTCAAGTCGACGTAGCTCATTCGGTTAACGGGCAGCCTCGAGAAATGTGAGTGCCAAGGATCGATCCCAACTAAATAATTATTTTTTCTTTATTTTAAGTTTTTTTTTGTAAAAAATTATCGAGCGAAGCTCGGTCACCCAGATATTAGTGTTAATTTATGTAACTTTATTTATTACCTATTTATGTAAGTTTACTTATTCTGTCTTCCTTTTAACTTTACTCAACTAACAACAATGTACATTTCATTATAAGGATGTCCTTAGGCATATATATTGCCTGTCAAAGATCACTTACAGTGATAAGGCCGCCCTTACACATTTTATTTTTAATTTTTTGTTTTATTTGTTTGTAATGTTGTGTGTAATAAAGAATTTCTTATCTTATTATTATTTGATGATTTATCTATTAGGTAACAATATATGATATATATGAAAATAAATAGTTTTAAAATTCGTTTTGAAACCTATAAAAATCCCATGTATTCCGCCAACTCTAGTGGTGTTATAAAATGGTATATATAAATATTTGACATTAAAATCTCTCGCGACCGCAGAATTTTGCGACGCGACCCCAAATAGGGTCGCGTAGCAAAATTCTGTAAAAAAATATTAGTATAGAAAAATAATTAATATATATAATAAGGTAAAATATATTAGTATAGAAAAATAGTGACGGCAACTTCATCGAGCTAACGACTTCAATCTAAATGTAGTTAAAAAAACTAAAAACAAACAATATAATCGGTATAATAAATCAGTCAATATTGTGTACTGATTTAATAATCACACTGATAAGCTTATTTAGTATGCCACCCAATTGTAGATATGTTAACGCCCTCTTATCAGAGGAATACTAGAATTTAGCGCATGTTTTCATGTACATTGATTTCTGTATCTAATTTAAAGGTACACTTTCATACAATTTTAGACCCAAAATTAAAATTCAAAGTATTCATTATCCAAGTAATTTATTAGTACAACTAAATAAACTTGTAAACAAGTGCTTTTGAATCGTCAACTCTATTGCTGGTTCGGAAAGCTGTTCCTACCGAGAAGAGCCAGCAAGAAACTCGGCGGTTGCTCTTTTTAATATAATTGTTATAACTAATTACATCAAATCATCCCCGCCTTGTTCTATCCTACTGAGTAACAGACCACTCTCATTTCTTACCGAGTTGTCGTAAAAGGCGACTAAGGTAAGTTTTGAATCGTCAACTCTATTGCTGGTTCGGAAAGCTGTTCCTACCGAGAAGAGCCAGCAAGAAACTCGGCGGTTGCTCTTTTTAATATAATCCTTATAAATAATTACATCAAATCATCCCCGCCTTGTTCTATCCTACTGAGTAATAGACCACTCTCATTTCTTACCGAGTTGTCGTAAAAGGCGACTAAGGTAAGTTTTGAGTCGTCAACTCTATTGCTGGTTCGGAAAGCTGTTCCTACCGAGAAGAGCCTAAGACGGCGGTTGCTCTTTTTAATATAATTCTTATAACTAATTACATCAAATCATCCCCGCCTTGTTCTATCCTACTGAGTAATAGACCACTCTCATTTCTTACCGAGTTGTTATAAAAGGCGAGTAAGTTAAGTTTTGAATCGTCAACTCTATTTCTGGTTCGGAAAGCTGTTCCTACCGAGAAGAGCCTAAGAGAAACTCGGCGGTTGCTCTTTTTAACATAATCCTTATAAATAATTACATCAAATCATCACCGCCTTGTAGTATCCTACTGAGTAAAATAGACCGCTCTCATTTCTTACCGAGTTGTAATAAAAGGCGAGTAAGTTAAGTTTTGAATCGTCAACTCTACTGCTGGTTCGGAAAGTTGTTTCTAACGAATAAAGCCGTTACTCTTTATGTAAATTGTACAATAAACTTAAAAAAATTGCAATATTACCATTATTTTGTATACCGAGGTGTCAACCCACTGTGTGGTATCCGGTTAAGTAGAATACACCACCCTCTTTCTTATCGAGGTGTCGTAAAATACGACTAAGGTAAGTTGACGTCAGGCAGGCGGCCGGTCGTAAAATACGTAATGTGGCACAACATGTTTATAACATGTTGTGCCACATTACGTATGATTTTTGAATAACTATTACCGTTAACTCAGCGCACGCAAGGAAAGCTTTTGATTTTGCCGTTTCCGCAATATTTTTTGATGCTCTGCTGTGTTATTAGGTATTAAATTGTATAATAAACTTTAAAAAAAATTGCTAGGTATGTTACCATTATTTTTCACATTATCGAATTCCGTAAAGTAACGCCTTATTCTACGAACATAATAACATTTTAAATTATACTTAGTTATTGCCATCCACATATATAACTTTTATCTTACAAATATTTTATTCATTGTAAACTATACAATAATTTTAAATACAATTTTTTAAATAGTAAGTAAGTAACGGCCTGTTACTATCCCACTGCTGGGCATAGGCCTCTTCTCTCCGTTTTTTTTTTTTTTGGAGAGAAGGATAGGAGCTAATTAAATTAAATAAATTAAATAAATTGGAGCAGAGGTACAACTTGTCGTCGTCCGTGATACAAGCTTCCATTAAAGACCCTACTGAAGTTTCATCCTGGAATATTTATTTATAGTAAGTAGTGGCCTGTTACTATCCCACTGCTGAGAATAGGCCTCTTCTCTCCGTTTTTTTTTTTTTTGGAGAGAAGGATTGGAGCTAAGACCTATCACGCTGCTCCAATGCGGATTGACAGGTTACACATATCCCTAGAATTCTCTAGAGATAGGCAGGTTTCCTCACGATGTTTTCCTTCATCGAAAAGCGTGTGATAAATTGCAATTATCAATTAGACACATAAGTTTTACTAGAAAACTCATTGGTTCGACCCACTCAGGCCCTAGACACTCTAACCCTAGTCAGAGGTTTGAACCCTAGACCTCGTCGAAAGAGGCGCACGGTGTTACCGCTGGGCTACCACAGCTATTTAAATAGAATTTAAATAGCTAGAAAAGAAATTTTAAAATAGAATTACATATATTAAAGATTAATAAAATAAAATTTGGTTTATATTCTAAAAATAAATATACCGAAAATAAAATAATAAAGAAACTTTTTCAAAACACGGCCTACAATGGCGCGGGCCAATCAGGGCGCCGCAGTGCGCATCGAGCGACGAATCTAGGTCACGTGGTTGCGGCCTGGCCGATGCGGCTCAATGGGGTTGTCTTTGCCTCGCCTCGATTAAAAACTTATACGTGGTCTATGGTATTAAGCTGTAATATAAACGATAAAACGATAGGTGATGTATATAATAGACAAAGCAGGAACCGACATAAGCTTGCGGCTCCTGCTTTGCGCCTTGCAAAAGTACGTAACTCGCGGCCACATATACAGTATATTTTAAGCAATTTAATTTATATACATAAAAATATAAAGAATTATAAAACAATAGGTGATGTATACAATAGACAAAACAGGAACCGACATAAGCTTGCGGCTCCTGCTTTGCGCCTTGCAAAAGTACGTAACTCGTTTGTGGGTTTTGGTATAAGATTATATAATAAAATTCCGCAATTTCAGCATTGCCATTACAGCAGTTTAAAAACACTGTTAAAAAGAGGCTGATACAGAAAGCCTACTATACTCTTGAAGATTATTTAGAAGATAAGAATGTCTGGATATAACTCTCTTTGAACCTGTACAAGACAGTAACGACTTAATGTGAATAGTATTAAGAATTATATTTTTAAAAGAGCAACCGCCGACTTTTGTTGGCTCTTCTTAACCTTAAGGAAATAATAATATTTATCTATTATATTTATTATTATTATAAATCAGAATGTGATCGCTTTTTTCAAAATCTACTGAACGGATTTTTGTACGGTTTTTATTAAACGATAGTGCAATTCTTTTAAAAGATTTAGGTTAACAGTACATTACGGTTTTATGTAAATTGTGTTGAGGAGATCGCGCAGTTGTAAAAAAACTCGACCGCTGGGAGTTTTAATGGCGTGTCTCGCGTAAACCAACAGATATACACTAAAGTAATGTTCTAGAGAATTGTAGATCTACAAAAATACTACAAAAAAGTCTCAGAAAATATGTCTCTATCTCTTATGGTTAACTCGCAATAACTACTTTTATGCAATTGAGGAAGGTTTAGATAATAGTAAGTGTTAAAAAAAAATCGCCTGCTGGAGTCTTTTGTTGACTGCGTTTAAACCAACAGAGATACACTAAAGTAATGTACTAGAGAATTGTAGATCAATAAAAATACTACAAAAAAGTCTAGACAACATGTCTCTATCTCTTATGGTTAACTCGCAATAACTACTTTTATGCAATTGAGGAAGGTTTAGATAATAGTAGGCGGTAAAAATCGCCTGCTGGAGGCTTTTGTTGATTGCGTTTAAACCAACTGAGATACACTAAAGTAATGTACTAGAGAATTGTAGATCAATAAAAATACTACAAAAAAGTCTAGACAACATGTCTCTATCTCTTATGGTTAACTCGCAATAACTACTTTTATGCAATTGAGGAAGGTTTAGATAATAGTAGGCGGTAAAAATCGCCTGCTGGAGGCTTTTGTTGATTGCGTTTAAACCAACTGAGATACACTAAAGTAATGTACTAGAGAATTGTAGATCAATAAAAATACTACAAAAAAGTTTAAGGGAACATGTCTCATCTCTTATGGTTAACTTGCAATAACTACTTTTATGCAATTGAGGAAGGTTCAGATAATAGTAGGCGGTAAAAAAAATCGCCTGCTGGAGAGGCTTTTGTTGATTGCGTTTAAACCAACAGAAATACACTAAAGTGATGTACTAGAGAATTGTAGATCTACAAAAATACTACAAAAAAGTCTCAGAATACATGTCTCTATCTCTTATGGTTAACTCGCAATAACTACTTTTATGCAATTGAGGAAGGTTTAGATAATAGTAGGCGGTAAAAAAAATCGCCTTCTGGAGACTTGTTGATTGCGTTTAAACCAACAGAAATACACTAAAGTGATGTACTAGAGAATTGTAGATCTACAAAAATACTACAAAAAAGTCTCAGAAAACATGTCTCTATCTCTTATGGTTAACTCGCAATAACTAGATTTAGATCATTAGTACATTACGGTTTTACGTAAATTGACTAATACACTGATTTACACGTGGATAAAGCCGCGTGCACAGCTAGTAAATAATAAGAGAAGGAAGCTTATCTATATATCTTCGTCTAATTTATTCTAATTAATTTAAACAAATCAAATTAATTTTAAAAAAAATTGGGTCTTCTTCTTCTTCTTCAACCGATGGACGTCCAATGCTGGACATAGGTCTCTTCATGGGATCTCCAGAACACACGATTTTGTGCCACTCGTATCCAGCGGCTCCCCGCTGGTCGTCTGTCCATCTAGTAGGGGGTCTTCCGACACTGCGCTTTCCGGTGCGGGGTCGCCATTCCAACACTTAGAGACCCCAACGTCCATCGGTTCTCCGCACTATGGGAAGCTACGCGAGATCTTTTTGTCCAATATTCCTCAGTGTCTGAAGACTAAAGTCTTCGAACAGTGCGTGTTGCCAGTGATGACCTATGGCTCTGAATCTTGGTCGCTGACTATGGGCCTGACCTATCGACCCCGCACTGGAAAGCGCAGTGTTGGAAGACCCCCTACTAGATGGACAGACGACCTCAAAAGGGTCGCGGGGAGCCGCTGGATACAAGCGGCACAAAATCGTGCGTTCTGGAGATCCCATGAAGAGGCCTATGTCCAGCAGTGGACGTCCATCGGTTGAAGAAGAAGAAGAAAAAGACTATGGGCCTCATAAGAAAGCTCAGAGTCGCTGAGCGGGCGATGAAGCGAGCTATGCTCGGAGTTTCTCTACGTGATCAAATCAGAAATGAGGAGATCCGTAGAAGAACCAGAGTTACCGACATAGCTCAGCGGGTCGCGAATCTGAAGTGGCGATGGGCGGGGCACATAGTGCGGAGAAAAATTGGGTAGTTGGTGCTTAATCCTAGGTATTTACATTTCTCGAAATAGCCCGTTCCCCGAATAAGCTACGCTGACTTGACAGTTTATGCCAAAAATAGTGTTTAATATTCAATGTATATTTAGTATTTTTAATAGCCAAAAACAGAGATAAAAAGATTTTTGTTTAAATAAAACCTAGATCGATTTTTTTCCCCAAAACCTTCTACATGCTGCATTTCAGGAAAATCTTTGGAGCCGTTTCGAAGATTTCGAAAATATATATACATACAAGGTTAACTCATTTAAATATTAAAGATAACTATATTAATAACAGTTAAATAACTTAAACATAATAGAAGCTTTATCAAAATTTCATGTCCCTACAGTTAACCGTTGAGTTCCCTCGTCTGGAGCCAATCCTGTCATCAGGTCATGCTTATCATAAACATGCATTGTCATCGGGACTGGACCAGTATGTATCATCTCAATCGGACACCGGGAAGTGGGGCAAATTTAACTTGCAAGATTACACTTTCAAATACATTGCAAGTTAAATAAAAGCTTTTAAAAATAACCATAGACTCTAATTTCAAATACATTGACTGCCATTATTGTCGCTTGCTCTTTGGTTTAACATAATCCTTGGTTATTCTCCGGTTGCATTTCAATGGCTTAGTGTTATTCAGGGGAAATCTCAGTAAATACCACTTAATCTATGAAAGCTTTACTTTAAAAATGGCAAAAAAACAAAGGCCTAATAAAAACGGTCTTTATTACGAAAATTCATTTTAAAACTATATTATTAGAGCCTAAGGCTGTTGTTCGTGTAAACCGTGTGGTTTTCGGGTGAGTGGAATAGACCACTTTCATTTCTTACCGAGGTGTCGTGAAAGACGACTAAAGTAAGTTGACCCGCCGTATGGTATCAGGTTGAGTAGAATAGACCAGCCTCTTTTCTTACCGAGTTGTCGTATAAGGCGACTAAGGAGAGCCGAACCGCCTTGTAGTATCCAGTTGAGTAACAAAGACCATCTTCATTTCTAACCGAGGTGTCGTGAAAGACGACTAAAGTAAGTCGACCCGCCGTGTGGTATCCCGTTGAGCCGAATGGACCACCCTCATTTCTTACCCAGGTGTCGTAAAAGGCGACTAAGTTCAGTCGACCCGCCGTGTGGTATCTGGCAGAGTAGAATAAACCACCCTTATTTCTTACCGAGGTATCGTAAAGGCGACTAAGGTAAGTTGACGTCAGGCCGACGGTCGTTCGTAAAATACGTAGCCAAATCATGTGACTAATATTTATAACATGTTGTGCCGACCCCACTTAGAGTGGGATAAGGGTAAGAGGATATTACAGTAAAGAGAAGGGAAAGGGTGTATCTATGGCTTTCTTTTTTATATATATCTCTTTGTCCTTATCCCACTCTAAGTGGGGTCGGCACAACATGTTTTTCTCTTTCATTCTTTCCTATCATTCAACTCTGGCGCCACTCTTTTTATATGCATGTCATACTTCACACAATCCAACCATCTCTTTTTAGGCCTCCCTCTAGGCACATATCCATCCACATTCATATTTAACACTCGTTTGGTCATGATTTTCATCCCTCCTCATTACATGTCCATACCATCTCAATCTCGCACTTCTCGTCTTTTCTATAATGGGCGCAACTTTCAGACTTCCCCTTTCTTTTTTGTCTTTTTTTTATCTGTGCAAAAAGTTATATGAGTTTATTTTTCCCTCTCATTATTTATCGTGACACTCATTTACAAACCTATGGCTCCCCATAGTCTATTATTATACCTCTATGGTCTTCATTCTATAACAATATAATCTGTATGGATAGAGTAATGAATATTTTATCTGTCAAAACAAAAAGGTGGGGAAATGTCACTTTATTTTTAATTGCTCCATAGTCAAAGACCGTAACACGGACGTGTTATGATGATTTTTTAATATATTCATACGAGCTACGCACCCCGCCTTAACACGGGTATAATTTCACAATAGCATGTCGGTTCAACTTTATTAATAATTCTAGATTCTCGGAAAAATTTATTTCATTCTGCGCATATGCTCTCGAAGCGTTATTGCATGTAGTAATTATATAATACATTGTATTTTTTACACCATTAATATTTTTTCTACAATAATAATTTACATTACATATTTATGGAACTTCATACAACAGCGTGATGACTAGTCACAGTCATACCACCAGCCCTCCACTACACGTCGCCCTAAGCCGCGGTCCGGCCTCACAGGAGGCACCCTTAGGACGACGTTCCCCATAGCTAGTAGAGCTTCATACAACAGCGTGATGACTAGTCACAGTCATACCACCAGCCCTCCACTACACGTCGCCCTAAGCCGCGGTCCGGCCTCACAGGAGGCACCCTTAGGACGACGTGCCCCATAGCTAGTAGAGCTTCATACAACAGCGTGATGACTAGTCACAGTCATACCACCAGCCCTCCACTACACGTCGCCCTAAGCCGCGGTCCGGCCTCACAGGAGGCACCCTTAGGACGACGTTCCCCATAGCTAGTAGAGCTTCATACAACAGCGTGATGACTAGTCACAGTCATACCACCAGCCCTCCACTACACGTCGCCCTAAGCCGCGGTCCGGCCTCACAGGGGGCACCCTTAGGACGACGTTCCCCATAGCTAGTAGAGCTTCATACAACAGCGTGATGACTAGTCACAGTCATACCACCAGCCCTCCACTACACGTCGCCCTAAGCCGCGGTCCGGCCTCACAGGAGGCACCCTTAGGACGACGTTCCCCATAGCTAGTAGAGCTTCATACAACAGCGTGATGACTAGTCACAGTCATACCACCAGCCCTCCAATACACGTCGCCCTAAGCCGCGGTCCGGCCTCACAGGGGGCACCCTTAGGACGACGTTCCCCATAGCTAGTAGAGCTTCATACAACAGCGTGATGACTAGTCACAGTCATACCACCAGCCCTCCACTACACGTCGCCCTAAGCCGCGGTCCGGCCTCACAGGGGGCACCCTTAGGACGACGTTCCCCATAGCTAGTAGAGCTTCATACAACAGCGTGATGACTAGTCACAGTCATACCACCAGCCCTCGATTTGACGCACCTTAACAAGAAGCACCTTTATTTACATTAATGTACAGCATCATATATAGTTGTTCTATTATATTATCAAGCTGAAAGTTTATTCATGTCTGCTTATATGTTTTTAAATGAGAGTTTTAAAGAAGAGTTAAGAGAGAGCCATTTGAGTCACTTTCTTAGAGAATGTGATTTATCTACTTTGTATGTGTATAATTAAATGGACGCACTAGGTAAAGTCCCGTTTGGTATTGAATTATTTACAGTTTTTCCTCAATCCAGATTTAATTCGATATGTAGATTGTATATTTATTTTCGTCATATAAGAAAAAACCTTATGTGCCAATTTATGGTTCATTTCAGTAAGAGCAACATTCCGAACCAGTTGTAGCTTCATTAATCATATTGATCCTTGACGATTCAAAAGTACTTGTAAGAACTTATTTGAATAAAGATTATTTTGATATGATGGATTCACAACCTTTCTAAAAAATGATATTTTCATTTACATTCTATGAGCGCATTGCGTGTTTATAAAAAAAAAACAAAGTAAACTTTTTAATAATAATAACTTAACGTACTATGTCAACACAACGATAATACGAACAACGTGTAATGCCAAGAGTAAGTAAACCATGAATATTTTATCTGTGGGTTGTAAAATGTTTTCTATATACACTGTGGTGAATGTGTCAAGTATATTTTTTAATTTATTATATCCAAATGTATTAAAACTTAAGCATAAAACTTTAAGCCTTTGTAATTATTTCACTAGTTTTTACCCGCAACTTCGTTTGCCTGTAGGGTTGCCACTAGTACTATATTATATAGTATCGTACTATATTTCAGTCAATTGTACTGTATATTATAAAAAAATAATATAGTACGAAAAATACTATATTTTTATCGCGAACTCAATTGTCGCGCTTTTTTTAATCAACTGCGAATGGAACACACCCGCAGCACTGCATAGGGAATGTTTGAACGAAACCCATTCATGTTTTTACGTGGCTTAGTTAGTTAGTAACTCTAACTCTTTTGTCATTGTCCAGCGAAAATTAATAATAAATAATCATGGAAAAATAAATAATGATTGAAAATAGATGTGTACTATTTTTTTTCCTGAATTTCCTAAAAGTACTATATTTTTTTATTTAAAAATACTATTGTACTTCAAAAAAAAGGTGGCAACCCTATTTGCGTGGACTGTTGTCGCGTGATAGGTTCATAGATATGTTGTTGACAGATGGCGCTTTTCAATTTCATCTTATTCCTGTAGTATTAACAGGATTTCTATAGCCTATATATTACCCTGGTGTGTAAGGAATAATTGTGCCAAATTTATCAAACTTATTTCATAATAAAATTTATAATGGTAACGTATAAATTGTCAACTTGTTACTTTTTTAATTACCTATACCTACAGCGATTGTAATGCAACTGGATTCCGACGTTTTTAGAATAAATACGAATAAAAGTATATAAACATTTCTTAAATTATGTTTTAGTGAATAAAATATTTCAAAGTAGGTAATATGTAAGCTTCATTTTATTAACTGTTATGACTTTCCAGATATAACTCATATTATCAATACCCAATACTATATGTTTAATTTTAAATTTTGTGATTTTTTTACATTTGTAACTGCTAAAAATGTTGATATTTCTTATCGGTTATATTTTTTAATATTTATTTAATTGTAGATAAAAATAAAAAACAAAGTAATAATAAAATTATTTTGCTAAAATCCGCGATGAAGTAAAATAGAAAATATATATAATGCTAAATGTAGAGTGGACAATCGGTTATCATACCTGATACATGCAGGATTCGTAAAAAAAACCGTAACGCACCGTGGAGTCTATCTCCTGATGATGCTTCGGTTGCGGGGCGAAACGATTGTTGAGTTTGTGATAGTGAACGTATATAGTGCTTGTGTATTGTGGTGGCGGTGGTGGAGGTTTGTGCATGTGTTTTTACGAACCCTGCATGTATCAGGTATGAGAACCGATTGTCCACTCCACATTTAGCATTACATATTGTTACAACATGTTTTTAATACAACCTCCTTCATAGAGTTGGCGATTATTATGAAAAAGCATTGTGGCTGTCATATTTTTATGTGTCATTCGTTGAGTTGTAGCGAAAAGAGTAAATGGGTTGACTCTGGGAAAACTGCTTTTTATTTATTGAATAAGAATAAAGGAGAAATATCGTCGTTTAATTATATTCAGAAGGGGATGTAACCTAAACTCACAAATAGAGTGGACATAAGGAGTATCTGGAAATTTAAAGAGTTTAAAGAAAAGACAAATGACGATCAATATTGAGACAACACGGAGAGTGCGAATTTCGTATAATTTGAGAGATAGTTGCGATATGCGATGCTATGGAATAAAAAATGGAGTTTTTATTGGAGAGATTATTGATGGTAATTGGTATTTGGTTAATTAATTCTGTGAGATCAACGTGACGATGTGCTATGTGAGGCCTTAGACGCGCCCGTGACTTTTGTTCGATGGAACTGTCAGCTAGAATGACGATTGTTCTCTGGATCTTTCCAGTTGTAACGATTGTTTTCTAGACTGTGGACATCTGCAACGACTGTCAGCTAGGCTCTGCCTAGAAGTGGTGATTGTTCTTTGAGCGTTATCATTTGCGAGTCTGTTTACGTGTGTATCTGCTGAGTTGGTTGCCACTAATTGAGCTGTGTTATGCCATGACAGTGATTGAGGGTGAGCTTGAGGTGCGAAATGCTTATGGTGCGAAAAGCTTGAGGAGTTGAGGAGTTGAGCTTAAAGAGTTGAGCATAAAGCGTGAGCTTAGAGTTGAGCATAAAGCGTGAGCGTAGTCCTGTCATGTCATGGCATGTGCGGTTTTCTTTTACAGACGAAAAGAGCATGTATTGAGTTTCTTGCCGATTCTTCTCAGTACAATCAGCATTCCGAATCGGTGGTAGATTCATTCCCAGAAGTCAGCTTATGAGATTTGCGGGGTCGCAAATGTTGTCAGGATGGTCGACTGTTACAACATGTTTTTAATACAACCTCCTTCATAGAGTTGGCGATTATTATGAAAAAGCATTGTGGCTGTCATATTTTTATGTGTCATTCGTTGAGTTGTAGCGAAAAGAGTAAATGGGTTGACTCTGGGAAAACTGGCAATAATGACGGGTTTTTTTTTTAATTTCTCAACACTGAGTGGGCGTAAACCATCAAACGAGTGTATCAGATTTCTATATAATTCCCGTTAACGTATCAATGTAAAGTAATTTTTATTGTCTGTGATTAAAAACAGAAACAAACAAACAGTAACAAATGTTACTCAACCATATTCCACTTCATTCAATTCACAGGCTGTTAAACTATGGAATAAACTGCCCCTTTCCCTTCGTAAATCAAAAACAATATCTTCATTTAAACACAATATAAAAAAAACTACGTAGATATTCAGTGATATTTACACTGTATTAAATTACTTTATTATATTTACTTTTATAAATATATTTTATTGTATTTATTTTAAATACCTGGTTGAACGCGCCTTGCTCGGTAATTTTTTGCAAAAAAAATTATAATTAGGTAATTGGGGATCGATCCTAGGTATTTACATTTCTGGAGACTGCCCGTTCCCCGAATAAACTACGCTGACTTGACAGTTTAGGGCAAGAGTAGTGTTTTATATCACTACATAGTATAAAACAAAGTCACATTCTTTGTTTGTCCATATATCCCTATGTATGCATAAAACTTTAAAACTACGCAACAGATTTTGATGCGGTTTTTTTTAATAGATAGAGTGATTCAAAAGGAAGGTTTGTATGTATAATAACATTCAATACGGAGTAGAGAAATATTGTAATTTTTGAGGTTTCTGTAAATAATTACATTTTTTTCCCGCTTACATTGCAAACGCAGGCTAAACCCTACGAGATTTATCAAAATGATGTACTAAGTATTTGTACACCTTGAAAAGGTCTACAGAAAAGTCCGCGATGGTATATGTCTATCTCTTATGGATAACCCACTATAGCATTTTTTGTCATTTACTTTTTACGGAAAATAATGCCTTATTTTTGAAACAATTTTTATACAATACAGCATTCATCCTTATCAAATCAAATACCTTTAATACATTGTTGATTTAATATAGATCAATATGGCCGCTTACAGCATGTAATTTAAATGAACAATTTCGGAGATATCACAGATTTAAAATCCCGCGAGGGGGCCGCGCTTCGCCCTAGAGCACTTCGAATTTAGCAGCGATTGGACGTGCAACTGTCGCTCTTTCAAAACATGTTTGTATTGTCTAATAATGATAAGAAAGCTATGAATGTTGTATATAAAGACATTCTGTATTTAATTTTTAAAATAAAATACATAGGGAAAAATGTAAAAGTAAATATGTAGTATATGAATTAAGATATTCAAAGATAGCAGGAAATCTTCTTGGTATAGGTAGAGGGGAATTGTTTTTCTCCAAATTTAACGCTTGCGGGCCACGGGCAGTAATGAATAAATTAAAACTACTGGATCGATTTCAATATTTTTTTCACTGACTGACATGGGATATATATTTAATACCCGTGCGAAGCAGGGGCAGGCCGCTAGTTCAATATAAATTTTAGTATTTAATAATGCCCAAAAACAAGGATAAATCGTTTCTTTTTTAAATAAAAAGAAAGCTAGATCGATTTTCCCCTCTAAAACTTCTAAATAAAAGTCCGCGACAGCATAAATCTAGCTTTTAAGGTTGACCCACTTTAACCATTTTTATGGTTATCAAAATACTATATTACGGTTTTAATCTTTCCACGCGGGCGGAGCCGCTGGCGATCGCTTGTTATATACACACAATACTATATATCCTCCTGCCCTTATCCCACTCTAAGTGGGGTCGGCACATCATGTTATAAACATGCTGTCACATGATTTGGTTGCGTTTTTACGACCGGTCGTCTGCCTGACGTCAACTTAACTTAGTCGTATTTTACGACACTTCGGTAAGGAGGGTGGTCTATTCTACGGATACCCCACGGTGGATCAACTTACCTTAGTCGCCTTTTACGACACCTCGGTAAGAAATGAGGGTGGTACTATTCTGCTTAGTCGGATACAACACGGCTAATTTACTTTATATACACATAATACTAAATAACAAAAATCTAGGCGTATATCATATCTGCGTGCCGAGAGGCGCTGCTCACAATGAAGCGATCTGTTATCTTATCAGCTATTATCTGTCTTTATCTCCAAGTAATAAGGTTGAGAAATATACTGGGCTGTGAAAATTTTTCTTAAAATTTCCTGGTTTCCGATAACTGATACATCTATACCAGGGCTTCCTAACTTTTTTATATAGCGACCCCCTTCAAGCTTAGGAAATTTTAAACGACCCCCTCCTCCATATAATGAAATATATATTGACCGTAGATGTAGATGTAATATCGCACTATTTCACAATGTAAACAACAGTTTGGCATTGCCACTTTAAAAATAAAATAGTTATAATAAAACTACAATAGTATTTTGTATGATTTTTATTTGTATTTATATTTGTACGTAGTGTGTATACTAATTTTAAAATTTTATTTATAATTGTTGTTAACTAACCAATCATAAATTTAAAAAAAACTATTTAATTAAAATTAATGAAAGGGGTAATGAAGGAACTTAAGAGGAGAAATATCAATAAATCTTTGTTAGAAAAGTGCTTTAAAGGACAGCTGCAGCCATGTAGTTGTATCAATAATGATTGAAAAGTATCAGATCTTTGCGACGCCTTTCGCTTTCAGTAGTCCCGCGACCCCCCTGGAGGTCGCGACCCACAGTTTAAGAAGCCCTGATCTATACTAATATATAAAGCTGAAGAGTTTGTTTAATTGTTTGAACGTGCTAATCTAAGGAATACTATTACCGATTTGCAAAATCTTAAATATTTCAATGAGTTAATCTTGTATTTATGTATATTATGTTACAACATGTTTTTAATACAACCTCCTTCATAGAGTTGGCGATTAATATGAAAAAGCATTGTGGCTGTCATATTTTTATGTGTCATTCATTGAGTTGTAGCGAGAGAGTAAATGGGTTGACTCTGGGAAAACTGCTTTTTATTTATTGAATAAGTACAAAGGAGAAATATCGTCGTTTTATTATATTCAGAAGTGGGATGTAACCTTAACCCACAAGTGGATAAAAGGAATATCTGGAAATTCAAAGAGTTTAAAGAAAAGACAAATGACGAAAAGATAAATGACGATCAATATCTTGAGACAACACGGGGAGTACGAATTTCGTATAATTTGAGAGATAGTTGCGATATGCGATGCTGTGAAATAAAAAATGGAGTTTTTATTGGAGCGATTATTGGAGAGATTATTGATGGTAATTGGTATTCGGTTAATTAATTCTGTAAGATCAACGTGACGATGTGCTATGTGAGGCCTTAGACGCGCCCGTGACTTTTGTTCGATGGAACTGTCAGCTAGAATGACGATTGTTCTCTGGATCTTTACAGTTGTAACGATTGTTTTCTAGACTGAGGACATCTGCAACGACTGTCAGCTAGGCTCTGCCTAGAAGTGGTGATTGTTCTTTGAGCGTTATCATTTGCGAGTCTGTTTACGTGTGTATCTGCTGAGTTGGTTGCCACTAATTGAGCTGTGTTATGCCATGACAGTGATTGAGGGTGAGCTTGAGGTGCGAAATGCTTATGGTGCGAAAAGCTTAAGGAGTTGAGGAGTTGAGCTTAAAGAGTTGAGCATAAAGCGTGAGCTTAGAGTTGAGCATAAAGCGTGAGCGTAGTCCTGTCATGTCATGGCATGTGCGGTTTTCTTTTACAGATTAAAAGAGCATGTATTGAGTTTCTTGCCGATTCTTCTCAGTACAATCAGCATTCCGAATCGGTGGTAGATTCATTCCCAGAAGTCAGCTTATGAGATTTGCGGGGTCGCAAATGTTGTCAGGATGGTCGACTGTTACAACATGTTTTTAATACAACCTCCTTCATAGAGTTGGCGATTAATATGAAAAAGCATTGTGGCTGTCATATTTTTATGTGTCATTCATTGAGTTGTAGCGAGAGAGTAAATGGGTTGACTCTGGGAAAACTGCTTTTTATTTATTGAATAAGTACAAAGGAGAAATATCGTCGTTTTATTATAATTATTAGACTCTCGGAAACGGCTACAACGAATATAAAACACTATTTTGGCCATAAAATGTCAAGTCAGCGTAGCTAGTCTCGAGAAATGAAAATACCTAGGATAGATCCCCAACTATCTAATAATATTTTTCTTTTTTTTTTGGAGTTTTTTTTTTTTATTTGGTACAAAATTACCGAGCAAGGCGTGGTCAACAGTTTTTGAAAAAGGTTTAGAATAACACTACTTTTTGGCTGTGGTAGCCCAGCGGTAACATCTTGCGACTCTTTCGAGGAGGTCACGGATTTAAACCCGGGCAGATTTTCTGTTAAAACTTATGTGTCTAATTGATAATTGCAATTTATCACACGCTTTTCGGTGAAGGAAAACATCGTGAGGAAACCTGCATATCTCTAAAGAATTCTGGGGATATGTGTAACCTACCAATCATTGGAGCAGCGTGGTAGGTCTTAGCTCAATCCGTCTCTCCAAAAACGGAGAGGAAAACGGAGAGGCCTATGCCCAGCAGTGGGATAGTAACAAGCCGCTTCTACATTTTAATTTCCTCGAATGGAACAAATTTTTTAATTCCATCATTAAACAACAAATAAACGCCACCAAACACGATAATCGACATATTAAAAAACAAAACAACGTCGCAAAACGACAAAATTCATAACAAAATCGGCTTATATAAGCCGCTTGTTACAAAGAATGCGTACAAACATACATTGTTCTTCATTTCTTATGTCGGAAATGCATTTAGCTTTTCCCGTGTGCTGAAAATTTATAAAACATCGAAATATTACGCGTTCATAAGTATTGAAGTATATAATGTGGATGACCGAGCTTTATCGGTATTACTCGGTATTTTGTTATTAAAGATATAAAAAATATCCTTCTGCCCTTATCCCACTCTAAGTGGGATTGGCATATCACTACATATTATAAAACAAAGTCACAAAGTCACAAACAAAAGATATTACAGATTTAAAATGCCGTAAGGAGGCCGCGCTTCGCCCTATAGCACTTCGAATTTAGCAGCTATCTGTCGCTCTTTCAAGAGTAACCTCTAAAGAAAACATGTTTGTATTGTCTAATAATGATAAGAAAGCTATGAATGTTGTATATAAAGACATTCTGTATTTAATCTATCTATACTTATAATAAATCTGTAGAGAGGTCAATTCTGTAACTGGAATATATTTCCAAAATAACTATCAGGGGGTGATTAGGGATCGATACTGATGCCAAAAATGCAATCAGTAAAAATTTTGTCTGTCTGTCTGTCTGTCTGTCTGTCTGTATAACCGTTATAGAAACAAAAACTACTCGACGGATTTTAACGAAACTCGGTACAATTTTTTTTCATACTTCTGAGCTGGTTATAGTATACTTTTCATCACGCTACAATCAATAGGAGCAGAGCAGTGAAGGGAAATGTCGGGAAAACGGGAGAAGTTACTCCATTTTTTAAGCTTCCGTGGCGTGTGCAACCTTGATGGTTAAAGCTACACAGAAATCATGTATGACGGAAATGTTTTCCTTAAAATTATATAAAAAAAATATCCCACGACAGCATATGTCTATCTTTTATGTTTGACTCACAATAAGACGTGTAACTCCCGATAGCTTAGCAGTTCGAAGCTTTCTGGTTATATTTGTCTACTCCTACGTTTATATCACTCTCAGTCATCCCTAAATAAAAAAGTGAATATTATTAGCCATTGTATAAAAAAAGAATCATTGTAAATCGGTATAGAAACACCAAAGTTATACATGAAATACGCTAATAATAAGCCATCGCGCGTGAATACTGAATCATGCTATAGGGATTATCACTACATAGTATAAAACAAAGTCACATTCTTTGTTTGTCCCTATATCCCTATGACTGCTTAAATCTTTAAAACTACGCAACAGATTTTGATGCGGTTTTTTTAATAGCTAGAGTGATTCAAGAGGAATGTATAATACGTCCAATATGGAGTAGAGAAATACTGTAATGTTTCTAATGTGATGTCGTAAATAATTACTTTTTTTTAATAATTAATAATTACTTTGACGTTAGATATAGCAGGAAATCTTCTTGGTATAAGGAGAGGAGAATTGTTTTTCTTCAAATTTAACGCGTGCGGGCCACGGGCAGTAATGAATAAATTAAAACTACTGGATCGATTTTAATAATTTTTTTCACTGAGTGACATAGGCTATATATTTTATACCCGTGCGAAGCAGGGTAGGCCGCTAGTTTTAAAAATAAAATACATAGGGAAAAATGTAAAAATAAATATGTAGTATATGAATTTAGATATTAGATATAGCAGGAAATCTTCTTGGTATTGGGAGAGGGGAATTGTTTTTCTCCAAATTTAACGCGTGCGGGCCCCGGGCAGTAATGAATAAATCAAAACTGGGTCGATTTTAATCACTTTTATCACTGAGTGACAAACTATATACTTTATATAGCCCGTGCGAAGCAGGAGCAGGCCGCTAGTTGAAGTATATTATATGTAGATGACGGAGCTTTATCGGTATTACTCGGTATTTTGTTATAGAAGATATAAAAAAGATCCTTCTGCCCTTATCCCACTCTAAGTGGGATTGGCATATCATGTTATAAACAGTACTTGGTTAAACTGAGCCTTGCACGGTAATTTTTACAAAATAGAAAAGAAACAAAAAAAATTAAGTAGTTAGGGATCGATCTACGTATTTACATTTCTCGAGACTGCCCGTGCCGAATAAGCTACGCTGATTTGACAGTTTATGGCAAAAATAGTGTTTTATATCACTACATATTATAAAACAAAGTCGCATTCTTTGTTTGTCCATATATCCCTATGTATGCATAAAACTTTAAAACTACGCAACAGATTTTGATGCGGACTCCCCGCTTCGCCCTATAGCACTTCGAATCTAGCAGCTATATGTCGCTCTTTCAAGAGTTTGTTTAAAAACATTCTGTAATTAATTTTAAAAATAAAATACATAGGGAAAATGTAAAAGTAAATAAGTAAAAATGTACTATATGAATTTAGATATTCCAAAGATCTTCTTGGTATAGGGAAAGGAAATTGTTTTTCTCCAAATTTAACGTTTAAGTAATGCAGTAATGAATAAATCAAAACTACTGGATCGATTTTAATCATTTTTTTTACACTGACTGACATGGGATATATATTCTATACCCGTGCGAAGCAGGGGCAGGCTGCTAGCTCCATATAAATTTTAGTATTGTTTAATGTTCAAAAACAGAGATAAAACCTCTACATGCTGAATTTCAGGAAAATCGTTGGAGCCGTTTCCGACATTCCGAATATATATATACAAAATTAACTCATTTAAATATTAAAGATATTGAAACTTTCGCCTATATAACATTTCCCCGATATTAACTATTAAAACACCATTGTTATGTCAGTGCTATGGGGTAGATCGATATACAACTGGGTCACGAACGGATGGCATAAGTTTGATGCAAGGTTACATTGTAATGTAACTTAAACTTAGCGGTTACTTTTTCATAGAGTTTGGAGCCATAGGTCTGTAACTGAATGTAACAATTTTAATTCTGAGTGGAGAGCTGGTTAGGGCGACGTGTAGTGGAGGGCTGGTGGTATGACTGTGACTAGTCATCACGCTGTTGTATGAAGCTCTACTAGCTATGGGGAACGTCGTCCTAAGGGTGCCTCCTGTGAGGCCGGACCGCGGCTTAGGGCGACGTGTAGTGGAGGGCTGGTGGTATGACTGTGACTAGTCATCACGCTGTTGTATGAAGCTCTACTAGCTATGGGGAACGTCGTCCTAAGGGTGCCCCCTGTGAGGCCGGACCGCGGCTTAGGGCGACGTGTAGTGGAGGGCTGGTGGTATGACTGTGACTAGTCATCACGCTGTTGTATGAAGCTCTACTAGCTATGGGGAACGTCGTCCTAAGGGTGCCTCCTGTGAGGCCGGACCGCGGCTTAGGGCGACGTGTAGTGGAGGGCTGGTGGTATGACTGTGACTAGTCATCATTTTGTATACATGTATGTTGTTGTAACATGTTATCACATGATTCTCCTAGGTATTTTACGATCATCCGTCAACTTACCTTAGCCGCCTTTTACGAAACCTCGATAAGAAATGGGTGTAGTCTATTCTACTCTGCCGGATACCACACGGTGGGTCAACTTACCTTAGTCGCCTTTTACGACACGTCGGTAAGAAATGGTCTATTCTACTCTGCCAGACACCACACGGCGGGTCAACTTACCTTAGTCGCCTTTTACGACACGTCGGTAAGAAATGAGTTTGGTCTATTCTACCCTGCTAAATACCACACGGCGGGTCTTATTTTACACTTAGTCATATTTTACAACACCGCGGTAAGAAATATCTAATAATGCGTTGGTCTATTTTCCACAGCCGGATACCACACGGCATACATTTTTATTTTGTCGGAAAAGAACAGAAATTATTTTGTTAATGTCTTAAAAAAGGCAAAAAAATTAAACGTGGTGGTATTCTGCTCTACCGAATACTACAAGGAGGGTCAACTTATCTTAGTCGTATTTTACGACACCTTGGTAAGAAAGAGGGTGGTCTATTCTACTTTGCCTGATACCACACAGCGGGTCAACTTACATTACTCATATTTTACGACACCTCGGTAAGAAAGTAGAGTGGTCTATTCTACGGTGGATATATAAACTTCAATTGCAACAAATTTCATCACCGCTTTAGTTCATTTAGCTGTAAAAGGTTTACACACGTCAACTTAGCCTACGTATCGATATTGCACGTGAAATTTTCACGTGTTTAAACTCGCTTCAGAAACGTAAAATTCTTATCAGTAATGACGGAATAAATGCCGAGAATCGTAAAGAAATATTTCTTAGTTTTATTAAAAGTTCTATAAATGGAGTTATATGTGCCTGTGATTCGAACCTGAAGCCTTCCGCGTTCTATTATTAACACTTTATTTTTTCTTAATAGTTAAATAATCTTGAATATAATTACATCTACAATACATCACCTTTCCAAGACGAAATAAGTATAATTACGAAATCAATTAAAAAAAGAAATGTAAATATTGATTATGTTTAAAATTATATAAAAATGTTATTTAAATAAATTCTACTGTAATTAAATTGTCTATAAAAACATTTATTTACAATTCGTATCAAATGATAACGAAAATACGGCAACACTAAAAATTATATAATCATTTATGAAAAAATAAATTCTAAATCATTCCTTCGAAAAATACATTTAAAATTGTGAAAATTGATATCAGAATTTAAATAATTGTAAATTGTCTGTTATTAATTAAAATTATATAAAACTGTTATTTAATAAATTCTACTGTAATTAAATTGTCTATAAAAACATTTATTTACAATTCGTATCAAATTACAACGAAAATAAGGCATCGTTAAAAATTATATAATAATTTAAGAAAAAATAAATTCTAAATCATTCATTCGAAAATGTATTTAAAATTGTAAAAATCGATATTACAACTTAAATAATTGTTAAATTTTTTGTTATAAATGAAATTATATAACACAATGTACACAAATAAATTTTTGTAATATCCATTATTAATTAAAAATATGTTAGAAAATTGATTACTTAAGTTATTGAACACGAATTAATTTAAAATTAATGTATCGTTCCAAATTTAAACCTGTGTATAATATCTAAAAGAAAAGAGATATTAAACTATAGATTAATTTTAAACGAATAAATTCGAAATCAATTCTAGTAAATTATGAAATAATTTGATAGAACCCAAAAAAAATAGTAGAGTTCTTTAACGGCATATGTTACTCTACTTAGTACATAACTTATAAGCGGTTTTTATGACGTGTATGGTTTTTCTTAGGTTTTTACTTATAAGTAAATAAAAAATGCTATTATATTTAATGTTACAGCATAAACATAAACATTGAAAAATGTACGACGAATAAAATTACAAATATTGACGTTCGAATTTTGAAATTATTTAATTACGAATATTTGACGTTTATTTTTTTTATTCTTTTTCTCAACGATATAATATTGCCAGTTAGAAATTCCACATATGGATATTAAACGTGATTAAATATTGAAATGTAAATACGTTTTTAAACGAAGATTTTTTTTTAAATTTGAGTCGTAAATATAATGACATATAAACACTTCTGACCTGGTACGGCTCCTCAGGCTTCCCAGGGTAGGAAACACTGCGTCTATAATCCGGGGGTCGTGGCGGCGCTGGTGCTCGCCTCCAAGGGGCGAAGGCCGAGGGCTGCGGCGGCTGGGGCGCTTGCCACCTGTATTGGGGCGCCCTGCGGAAGGGTGCGCGATACTGCCTCTCATCGTCGACGCTTGGTGCGCCGGGGTATTGTAGCTCACCCATGCAAGCATGCGTCCGACCCCGTCGGCGGTCGGCTCACTACTAAAGATAAGAGTTATCGGGTCGATTCAGCTGCGCGCGCATTCCGTTCCGTTTCCCCCAGCGAGCCTATTGTTTTTACCAAATCGTCAGGCCTCGAATCGAAAGTAAATATTAAGTATTTCCTACAAATTGACTATTTTTTTAGCTACTTACTTTAGAAAGTCCTATATAAATAACTTTATAAATTTATAATAATAAGTAAAAAATGACGACTGAAAAACAATTACTTAACTCCTCAGCATAATATTGCCCGTTATATATTTTTTATAATTATATCGTTGCCTTAGTATTTAACTAATAAATATCTTTATTCTTTAGTACAGTGTATTTTACTTTTTTAATCTAATCTCATGGCAATACTGCCCGCATTGGATACTGCGTCAGTGTTGCCGCAATTATGACGTTATGACGTATCTAGATAACTAAAGCAGAATTGACCTAAATGAAATGTATTAACTTAGCGCGCGCCGCGGATTTCCTCGAGATTTTTAGACTTTATCCGTGTCGGGGATAATTCCAAGAACAGGATCTGTGTGTTTATCCAATTATATATTTATTATCCAAGATTATCTAAGATTATATAAGTTCTAACATTGACAGCCTTGTTACTCCCCTTTTTCTTATTATTCTCGTTATTATTCTTGTTGCCGTAGTAACGAGGCCGTCCGGTGTTACCGGCCAGGCGTATTAGAATTCCCAACATCCTCCCCCCCCTTGGGAACTTGCTTCCCAAAGAGCTCTTGGGAATCTGACGTGCCTTCCAATGCACAAAGTTTCGAGATGGATCTCTTAATGATACCACCTGCAGTTTGAACGTCGACGACTCTGCATAGTCCGTCGGCGCCAAGGTATAGTCGATGGATGCGGCCCAGAAGCCACTTCATCGGCGTTAAGTGATCATCCAGTACAAAGACAAGATCACCGATCTTGACATCTCGCTGTCTTGTCCTCCATTTCACACGTTCCTGTAGAGTCGACAAGTAATCCCTTTTCCAGCGTGACCAAAAGTGATGTCTCAGGCGTTCGATCAGCTCGTATCTGTTGAGGCTGATACGTTCGATATTAGGCGAAGGCAGTGAAGTCAACGGTCGACCCACTAAGAAGTGCCCAGGTGTTAAGGGTAGTAGATCAGAAGGATCAGATGACATTGACGTAAGTGGACGTGAGTTCATGATCGCTTCAACCTGAGCAAACAGTGTATACAATTCTTCGAAAGTTAGACTAGAGTTACCTGCTATTCGTTTTAAATGATATTTGGCCGATTTAACCCCTGCCTCCCAGACCCCACCAAAACTAGGTGCATAGACGGGAGAAAATTTAAAATTAATACCTTCATTGCACGCAAAGTCGCTGACTGGTGCTTGACATTTCTTTAGAAGTCTGTTTAGTTCATTACTAGCTCCTACAAAGTTTTTCCCATTATCGCAAAAAATAGTATGAGGTTTACCACGTCTTGCGATAAACCTACGCAAGCATAGAATAAACGCATTGCTACTTAGGTCGCTAACTACTTCCAAGTGTACAGCCTTTGTAGCAAAACAGATGAAAATACATAAATAGCACTTGGAAGTCTTTGCGCCTCTACCTTTACGATTAAGAATAAGAAAAGGTCCAGCGAAGTCGGTGCCACAAGTCTCAAAAGGAGAAGCAGGAGTAACACGAGGTTCAGGTAAGTCACCCATTAATTGTTGCATAGGCTTAGCCCTAAATCTTTGACAACGTACGCATAATCGTACAGTAGCAGTTGCTAACACTTTGCCACCTAATGGCCAAAAAAGTTCTCTAATGGAACTCAACAACTGTTGAGGACCACAATGTAAAAGCCGTAAGTGTTCTCTTTCAAATAACATTCTCGTAAATACATGTTTAGGGTCTAGTAAAATAGGATGCCTTTTATTATAAGGGCAATATGAAGCGTTGTCGATACGACCACCGACACGTAATATGCCTTGATCGTCCAAAAACGGATTTAAAGAAAGAATAGAAGATTTACGATTTAGGATTTTATCAGTTTCTAGCGAGTGTATATCTTTAATGAAAGTTTCTCTTTGTGAAGCTTTCGCTAGCAAGGTAAGTGAAGTGTGCAATTCAGAACAGGTGAGATTACCAGTTATTTTGGTATTATTTTTTCTAATATTATTTATAAATCTCAGTACATAACCAAAAATTCTTTGCAATTTATAGAGTTTAGAGTATTTATTAAACGGTATTACATCATTAGGTAAAATATTAGTATTTAAGCTTATTCTTGTTTCAGGTAACACAGCAGGAGCATGTGGAGAAGAAAGCCATTCTTTTTCAGGTTTAGCCAGAAAGGACGGGCCGTGCCACCAAAGGACATTCCCAGGAAGAAGACGAGGCTGAATCCCTCTGGAAGCCATGTCAGCAGGATTCAATTCGGTAGGTACATGACGCCAGCAGTTTTCATTAGTTAAGTCCCTAATTTGTTCAATACGATTACTAACAAACGTTTTAAGTGTTTTAGGTGGAGTGTGCAGCCATCCCAGAACAATAGTAGAATCTGTCCAGAATACAGAACGAGTAATAGGAATTTTAAGTGACAGTATAACCTTAGCATATAATTTAGCGCCAAGCAAAGCGCCTAGGAGCTCTAAGCGTGGAATAGTTTCAGATTTCAACGGACTGACCTTGGCCTTAGCACAGAGTAAATTAACAGATTGATCACCCTTATCATTAGTAGATTTTAGATAAATGCAAGTCCCATAAGCGTCTTGTGACGCATCTGTAAAGCAGTGCGCTTCTACAGACGTAGGAGATTCACAAAGTACATATCTAGAAACATTTATGTCTTCAAACAATTTCGTCTCATTATAGAAGCTTAGCCAAGATTTTTTTGTATCTTCTGGGAGGCTATCATCCCAGTCAAGTTTACTAAGCCATAATTTTTGAAGAGTAATTTTATGGAATATGGTACAAGCTGATAACAAACCCAATGGGTCAAAGATTTTACAAGAGTTCGACAGTATAGAACGTTTAGTTACTTTAGCTATACTTTCGACATTAACCGAAAAATGCAAAGTATCAGAGTCAGGTGTCCATCTTAGTCCCAATACAGAAGACTGTTTACAGAAATCTTGAAATTCATTACAAGTAGGAATATCGTCAAATATATCAGGAGCATTAGTACGGAATTTCCTCAAAGGAAAACGACCTTCGTTAAGTTTATCAATAACCCCTTTTACAGTAGAAACTAAGACAGTTTTAGAATCAGAACCAGTATTCAAATCATCGACATAGAAATTGCGCCTTATGGTATGGTGAGGAATGTAGTAACCAAAGGTAAGTCGGTCCATAACTTCTCTCACGGTACCCAAGTTAGTAAGATGTCCTAGTTTTTCAAGTTACATTTAGACAATTTCCTTTCCAGATTATAGAAACGCCTCTTGGCCAGATGATAAGAGTCGCCAAGAGCCACCTCGGGGACCTCGCGAAAAGGAATTTTAACAGAGAACCTTCCATTATCCAAGCGCACAGTATTAGAAGTAAAATGATTTTCACAATATTCCTTATCTTTAGAAGGAGATATATTAGTAGCTAGAGGAATATCTTCGATTTCCCAGAATTTAGCAATAGAATCTTTAATCTCTTGACAAAAGTTAGAATGAGTAGTAGAAGTAGGACCCTGAGTAGTAGTAGGTCCTGTCACGAGCCAACCTAGTTTAGATTTTTGGAGCGTGGGCTTATTTTTGCCTAACTTGATTTGTTTGGAATCCATTATGTCCCAAAAAATATCTGCACCAAGTAGTATATCAATATCAGAAGGATGATAAAAATGTGGGTCAGCAAGTTCAATAGAATCAGGAAGAGAAAGTCGCGAAATATCTACCTCGATACCAGGTAATTTACCACTAATCGCAGGTATGACATAGCAAGAAACATTACACTTGAAAGTATTCACCCGTGACTTCAATGTTACCTTACATTTCTTAGTAGTAGTAGTGACTCTATTGTTTATACCAGCAATAGACAGATTAGTATTCGAGCAAGGAATTTGTAATTTATTTTGCAAATTTTCAGTAATATAAGAAGACTGAGATCCATTGTCTAGAAGAGCTCTAACAACATGACATTTATTAGTATTAGTATCAACAAGCTCCACTTCAGCAGTACACAACAAGACCTGACCGAGAGTTACAGCGGACAATGATACAGGATCCATCATAGCAACAGTGGACATCTGAGCAGAAGCTTCTTCAGACGAAGAGGACGCAGGAGCGGACGCTGCGACAGAAGCGCCAGATATCATTCTAGTATTTCTATGTAATAATAGATTATGTTTTTTGTTACAGAACTTGCATGGAGTATGTTTGCACCTAGAAGAAAAATGTCCAGGACGCAAACAATTTTGACACAAGCGATGTTTTAAAACCTCACTGTATCTGGAGTCTATTGACATAGATTTAAACTTATCACATTTATACACTAAATGTTGTTCTGAGCAAATAACACAATTAGCATTTTTCAAAGTAGGAGAAGCTACAAAAGATGTAGAAAGTTTATTTTCCTTTGAAAACGACTGTCTTTGTTTTTCAGATTTAGTGACATTATTATACTGCAAAGTTTCTAAAATATCAGCGCGATTGCGCAAAAATTCATTAAATTCAGCTAAAGTAGGCGAAGTATTCGTGTTAGTCCTACTTTCTTCCCATTTGCGACTAGTGGCGCCATCTAGTTTCGACACCATCACATAAACAATCAATGTGTCCCAATGAGAAGTAGGTTCATTTAAATTATTTAAGGAACTCAAATTTTTAGAATAGTAATCAATCATATAACGCAGAGACTTGAAGCTTTCCTTAGAAATCGGTTCGAAATTAAAAAGAGAGTTTAAGTGGTTGTTTACAAGTATTCTATTATTATTATAACGTTTAACAAGCAAATCCCAAGCAGATTTATAGTTAGCAGCAGTAAACTCAACCGATTTTATAACTTGAGACGCTCCACCTTCAAGTGAAGAGCGTAAATAATGAAATTTATTGATGTCAGGGATATTATTACTATTTATTAAAGACTCAAACGTATCCCTAAACTCCATCCATTTAAGGTAGTTGCCGTCAAACCGCGGAAGTTGGATGGTGGGAAGCTTTATACTATCAATATTATGGTTACGAACGTTTTCAGTAGAGTGCGAAGGCACTTTTGAGCCAGCTATCGAGCCATAATTTGAGGACACATGTAGAGCAGTTACACTTTGAATTATACTTTCGGCACGAGAAATATTCAAACAAAAATCATTTTCGATTTTCTCATGTTCCTCTAACTGATCGAAATCTAACATCTCAATATTATCCTTTAAAGAATCAAACTGAGTAAATAAGTCTCTATGTCGCGATAGTTTTAATTCAAGTTCCGCAACTAATGCCTTTGTAAGTTCCTTAGGATCAATTAATGAAGTAGTTTGTAAGTATTTCGCAAACGTCGTAATTCGACTCTTTATACTAGCACGTTTCCGAACAAGTTCTTTCAAATCTTCCGCCATAGTAAATAACAATTTAATGCCTTATTACAATAATCAACTAAACAGACTGTTCGGGGTAAGTAATGACAATATAGGTATCAAAGAACCGCAACGTTAGTTACAGCGTCAAAAAATGACGACGCCGGCCCCAGTCAGGTGCTCGCGGTCAGTGGAGGTCACACGCAGTCGACGCGATGTAACAGCACCGAACACCAACTTTACGCGGGGTCGGAGAAGCAGTGGCCACAAAGAACCTAGAATGATTTAGATTTTTAGTTAGAAAGATGCAAACAAAGAATGAAATTAAAGACAGTGTATTTAATGACAATATTTATAAGAAATAAAGATAAGTTAGTAACTCTAATTGTTTCAATTCAGTATTAAGAACTTCAATAATATTGTAAGAGAGTAACATTCGTTCTTATATAAGTAGATAGGTAAGTAGGTAGCTAATTTTAATATAAGTTGTTTAGAGTAACACATTCGTATTCATAGTAAAGTAAATAGTTTTATAGTTTTACCTAGTTCAATCTAGGGCTAGCTTTAAGTACTATAGTAATAGTATAGAATAGTATTCAGTTGAGTTTAATCAAGCGGATGTGAACACTGTTTGCAGATGCAAAACAATCATGAACACAACGTTCTTCCGTCTGCACACACAAAGTATAAGACCAAAATTGGGCGTACTTCCCTGTGAGTAGACAAAAGACAACACAGATCCTTCGCGCAATAGTATCACGTAGATCACGTCGGGGTCACCAAAATATGTCGGGGATAATTCCAAGAACAGGATCTGTGTGTTTATCCAATTATATATTTATTATCCAAGATTATCTAAGATTATATAAGTTCTAACATTGACAGCCTTGTTACTCCCCTTTTTCTTATTATTCTCGTTATTATTCTTGTTGCCGTAGTAACGAGGCCGTCCGGTGTTACCGGCCAGGCGTATTAGAATTCCCAACAATCCGTTTACTCTATCTTTATTATTGGAATAGCGCTAAAAAGGAAAAATAAAATAGGTTTAATAATGTAAATTTGAAAATGTTTTAAAAATTGTACCGCCGAGTTTCTTTCTGGTTCTTCTCGGTAAGAGCAACATTCCGAACCAGTTGTAGCTTCATTAATCATATCGATCCTTGACGATTCAAAGTGCTTGAAAGAGCTTATTTGAATAAAGATTTTGATTTGATTTGAGAGTTAATATACTAGAATATAACCTATAGGCATGTAAGTAGGAGTTTCGCAATAAATAATATTTTTATCTTTGCCATTATAGCAGTTTAAAAACACTGTTAAAAAGAGGCTGATACAGAAGGCCTACTATACTGTTAAGGATAACTTAGATGATAAGAAGCGTGGATATAGCTACTCTTTGATCCTGTACAAGATAGTAACGACTTAATGTAAATAGTATTAAGAATTATATTTTTAAAAGAGCAACCGCCGAGTTTCTTGCTGGCTCTTCTCGGTAGGAACAGCTTTCCGAACCAGCAGTAGAGTTGACGATTCAAAAGCACTTGTTTACAAGTTTATTTGAATAAAGAATATTTTGAATTTTGAAATAATTAGAGGAAAGATGAAACTCGTATACTCAAAGTAAAGTAACGGTAATTTATAGAATTAGGCGTTACTTTGCGGAGATCCATAATCCAAAAGTAATAATAAAATTATTTTGCTATTATCCGCGATGAAGTAAAATAGAAAATATATATATAATGCTAAATGTAGAGTGGACAATCCGTTTTCATACTGATACATGCAAAGCTTTGCGATTTTGGTCGTGGAGTCTATCTCCTGATGATGCTTCGGATGCGAGGCGAAACGATTGTTGAGTTTGTGATAGTGAACGTATGTAGTGCTTGTGTATTGTGGTGGCGGTGGTGGAGGATTGTGCATGTGTTTTTACGACTCCTGCATGTATCAGGTATCAAAACGGATTGTCCACTCTACATTTAGCATTATATATATTTTCTATTGTACTTCATCGCGGATTATAGCAAAATAATTATTATTACTTTTATAAAGTAGCGGCTTGTTACTATCCCGCTGCTGGGCATAGGCCTCCTCTCTCCGTTTGGAGAGAAGGGTTGGAGCTAAGACCTACCACGCTGCTCCAATGATTGGTAGGTTACACATATCACCAGAATCCTCTAGAGATATGCAGGTTTCCTCACGATGTTTTCCTTCACCGAAAAGCGTGTGATAAATTGCAATTATCAAGGCGACCTTAGTCGCCTTTTACGACACCTCGTTAAGAAATGAGGGTGGTCTATTCTATTCAGCCGGATACCACACGGCGGATCGACTTACCTTAGTCGCCTTTACGACACCTCGGTAAGAAATGAGGGTGGTATATTCTATTCAGCCTGATACCACACGTCGTCATTTTTATCAAAATACCATATTACTAATACTAAATAATATATTAATAATTATTAATTAAGTAAGAATGTACCATATGAATTTAAATATTCCAAAGATAGCATCTTCTTGGTATAGGGAAAGGAAATTGTTTTTCTCCAAATTTAACGCTTGCGGGCCACGGGCAGTAATGAATAAATCAAAACTACTGGATCGATTTTAATCATTTTTTTACACTGAGTGACATGGGATATATATTTTATACCCGTGCGAAGCATGGGCAGGCCGCTAGTTTAATATATAGTAAAAGGTATAAGTCAGTTAGGTAACCGCCTGTTGCTTTTGCTGCAAAACGTAGAGCGAACCTCCCCAATGCGGTATACAGCATTATGTATACATAGTACAGTATTGTTGACTTACTTTGTCCGGAAACAGTTAAATTCAAAATTCAAATTCAAAATATTCTTTATTCAAATAAACTTGTAAACAAGTGCTTTTGAATCGTCAACTCTACTGCTGGTTCGGAAAGCTGTTCTTACCGAGAAGAGCCAGCAAGAAACTCGGCGGTTGCTCTTTTAAAAATATAACTATTTAGTTATTACTGTCTTGTACAGGGTCTAAGCGAGCTATATCCACACATTCTTATCTTATAAATAATCTTGAGTATAGTAGGCTTTCTGTATCAGCCTCCTTTTAACAGTGTTTTTGAACTGATGTAATGGCAAAGCTGAAATTGATTGCGGAATTTTGTTATATAATACAATCTTATACCAAAACCCACAAACAAATTACGTACTTTTGCGCGGCGCAAAGCAGGAGCCGCAAGCTTATGTCGGTTCCTGCTTTGTCTATTGTATACATCACCCATCGTTTTATAATTCTTTATATTTTTATGTACATAAATTAGATTGCTTAAAATATACTGTGAAGCAAATGTAAGAATACCTGTTTCCTTAAACTTCTCTCGCAGGGAATCACGCAGTCTTAAATTATAAATGGCACGTATAGCTCTTTTTTGTAAAACAAAAATTTTTTCACTATCCGCGCATTTACCCCATAGCAATATTCCATAAGACATAATGCTATGGATGAATGCATATATTTAAATTTAATTATATTTGTTATACTAGATTCGGTAAATCATACGCAGGCCTAAAATTAAACCTATGTAAGGCGTGATGCGTTAGTATAAACTCCGAGATTCCGAATATATACATAAATACAAGATAAACTCATTTAAATATTAAAGATTTATTTTAAAAAATCATCATTAAATTAAATAAAAATAAAAATAAATAACACGTCCGTGTTACAGTGGAGCAATTTAATAAAAACCCTTCATTATTTCCCCCTCTTTTTGTTTGACAGATAAAATATTCACGCGGTACTCTATCCATACAGATTATATAGTTATAGAACGAAGACCATAGATATCATAATAGACTATGGGGAGCCATAGGTTTGTAAGTATTCTAGTATTGTAGTTATCTCGGTATTCGCTTCTACAATAAAATTCCGCAATCCATACTAGACCAGTCTACAGAAAGGTTTAAATTCAGTATAAGAGATATACTACGTAAAGCATATTAGTAAGTAACGGCCTGTTACTATCCCACTGCTGGGCATAGGCCTCCTCTCTCCATTTTTGGAGAGAAGGGTTGGAGCTAAGACCTACCACGCTGCTCCAATGCGGATTGGTAGGTTACACATATCCCTAGGATTCTCTAGAGATATGCAGGTTTCCTCACGATGTTTTCCTTCACCGAAAAGCGTGTGATAAATTGCAATTATCAATTAGACACATAAGTTTTTTTTTTTCAATAGAAAAACTCATTGGTGTCTGCCCGGGTTTGAACCCATTAGGCCATCACAGCTTAAAGCCATCACAGCTTAAAGCATATTATAAAATTGAAAATTATTTGGATGATAAAAAAGCCTGGATTTGAAAATCCTTTCAGCTTCATACAGAACTGCGGTTTAATAATGTAAAATTGAAAATGTTTAAAAGATTGACCGCCAAGTTTCTTTCTGGTTCTCGGTAAGAGCAAAATTCTGAACCAGTTGTAGCTTTTTTCGAATTTAGACTATCATAAGTGGAATTCATAATTAATATATAGAAACCGGCTATACTCAACTAGTCGGGCTCATCCGATAAAATAACACGCGAGTATAGCCGGTTTCTATACATTAATCAGTTGTAGCTGTCATAGATTGTTTGACTTTTCAAAAGTGGTTTTTTTTATCTTTATTTTTGGGGTTTTTTCTCAAGGAAAATGCCACCCCCATAGTAAGTACAAACTAACCTTACTTTCTACGCCTTATGATGACTTATCTATACTTATAATAAATCTGTAGAAAGGTCAATTCTGTAACTGGAATATATTTCCAAAATAACTATCAGGGGATTAGGGATCGATACTGATGCCAAAAATGCAATCAGTAAAATTTTTGTCTGTCTGTCTGTCTGTCTGTCTGTCTGTCTGTCTGTCTGTCTGTCTGTATAACCGTTATAGAAACAAAAACTACTCGACGGATTTTAACGAAACTCGGTACAATTTTTTTTCATACTCCTGGGCTGGTTATAGTATACTTTTCATCACGATGCAATCAATAGGAGCAGAGCAGTGAAGGGAAATGTTGGGAAAACGGGAGAAGTTACTCCATTTTTTAAGCTTCCGTCGCGTGTGCAACCTTGATGGTTAAAGCTACACAGAAATCATGTATGACGGAAATGTTCTCCTTAAAATTATATAAAAACCATCCCACGACAGCATATGTCTATCTTTTATTGTTGACTCACAATAACACGTGTAACTCCCGATAGCTTAGCAGTTCGAAGCTTTCTGGTTATATTTGTCTACTCCTACATTTATATCACTCTCAGTCATCCCTAAATAAAAAAGTGAATAGTATTAACCATTGTATAAAAAAAGAAACACCAAAGTTATACATGAAATACGCTAATAATAAGCCATCGCGCGTGAATACTGAATCATGCTATAAGGATTATCACTACATAGTATAAAACAAAGTCACATTCTTTGTTTGTCCCTTATATCCCAGATTTTGATGCGGTTTTTTTAATAGATAGAGTGATTCAAGGGGAAGGTTTATATGTATAATAACATTCAATATGGAGTAGAAAAATACTGTAATTTTTGAGGTTTTAGATATTAGATATAGCAGGAAATCTTCTTGGTATAGGGAGAGGGGAATTGTTTTTCTTCAAATTTAACGCGTGCGGGCCACGGGCAGTAATGAATAACTAAATTAAAACTACTGGATCGATTTTAATAATTTTTTTCACTGGGTGACATAGGCTATATATTTGATACCCGTGCGAAGCAGGGTAGGCCGCTAGTGAATAAATAAATAAATTATTAACATTCTTACATACATTCACATTTACTTTAAAGTATATTAAATGTCATGAACAATTTTGTAAATTTTTTAACCCAACTAATCTATTTTAAGTTACTGCTACTAACTGTACTAACACTACAAATGTAATAGTCTATAATATTATAAAGGGAGGGCACTGGCTCCTGAAATACAGTTTAATCTAGTTTTGGGGTCAGGGTCAATAAATTATGTAAACATTTGATATAAATAAAGATTATTATTCTATTCTTATTCTTATGACTACTTTATCAAAAGTGGTTGAAAGAGATTATTTGAATAAAGATTATTTTGATTTAATTTGATTTGATTAGCCAAATATAAGTATACAAGTTTCATCTTCCCTATAATTATTTGTGGAATCACTCTCACTTAATCACCTGTAACCGCAGTCTTGTATGAAGCTGAAAGGATTTTCAAATCCAGGCTTTTTTATCATCCAAATAATCTTCAATTTTGTAATATTAATTTAAACCCTTGTAAGTCTTCTTACAATGCAACATACGTCGTAGTACCTTATGCCATTTATAGATGTCGCTACTATTTGTAGTCTATTATCGCTACTTAATAGCTCTAATATGGCATAGATGTCGCTGTAATAGACTGTGCTAAAATTTTGTATAACGATCTCAAATTAATTAATAGCATGAAAAAAGAAATGGCAAACTAATAAATCGAGCTTAAAAGTGAAAAATAAAGAAAAATAGTACGATATTTGTGACAAAAAAGTTGGATGCTTTGTGGAGTCGTCACATCGTCCATTCTCTAGCGATGTGAAAAAAATAATCGATTTTTATTAATCGACTATTTTTTTACCAAAAATCGATTTTTTAAAAATCGATTATTTTCCCTTTTTCTTTTTTACTAATATCAATCAAAATAAAAATCAAGAATTTTTAAGATTAGATATGCAATCTTAGATGAAACCAATTTAGTTAAACTACACATTTAAATCCAATTTCACAAACAGCGCATCTAATATTATTTCTTGGTAGTTGTCCATTTTAATTTGCCTTTTTGGAATTAATTATTAATATTACAACAACAACTTTGAAATAAAATCGATTTTTTTTAAATCGATAATTAATCATCGATTTTTTCTACTCCAAGTCACATCCCTATCATTCAACTCTGACGCTATTCCTTTTATATGCATGTTATACTTCACACAATCTATCCATCTATTTTTAGACCTCCCTCCAGTCACATATCCATCTACATTCATATTTAATGCTCATTTGGTCATGATTTTATTCCTCACATATCTCTTCAATTACAAACATAGGTACATGTGAAGCGAATATGAAGCGTCTAAAAAATATTATGTGGTCATTTATAAAAGAACAAATAAAGTTTTATTATTTGTACATTACATCAACAATATTATAACATGTAATAATATAATATAATAATATAATAACTTTGATAACTCTTACTAGGTATATCATAACACATTATATTACTCGCTGATACAAATGGCAATGTCAAAGAATATTCGCCAGACATATCAAATATTAAAAGTAAGTGTTAGCGGACACTTTATAAAAGGAAGTACCTAGGTGACCGAGCCTTGCTCGGCAATTTATAACTTGTGAAAAAACAAAAAAACAAAAAAATAAAATTAAAAAAATTGAAGGAAAAAACGGTTGCCTGTAAAGTCGGTTTTACGGGCAAAAATTTTACGCGACAACGTCTTTTTCTCAGTAGAATATTTATTGATATGAATATTATTAAATTGCACAATAGGAACAAGGAATTGAATGAAAATAAGAATTGCACAAATTTTAACTATAGAAGTATATTTTGTTTACCAGAGAAACAAGCATGCACCGATTCAACGCGCCTAATTCCCTAGTGTTGCGCGCGCGGCGGACCAATCATGTTTGAGTGGGAGAGAGACGCAAGGCATTCGCCAGTCCGGCGGGCCTCTCTTTCGTTCGGTGACTCATCGTAACAGACGTGAGCGGATGTTACTTTCACATGAGTGACTCCAAGCCGCAACCTAATTTAAGACGTTGTTACGTCAAAAATTGAAAAGGAAAATTAAACAAAAAATAATAGTTCAGGTGAGGCTCGATCCTAAGTATTTCACCTATCTAGACCGCCCGTTCCTCAAATGAACCACCACGACTTTACATTTGACAGCGAAAAATTGTTATTGTATTCAACATAAATTTAAAAAAAAATTTAGGGCCTAAAAGCAGGGATAAAACAAAATTTTTTTTAATAAAACTTACCTAGATCGATTTTTCTCCCCTAAAACCCACTACATGCTGAAAATCGTTGAAGCCGTTTCCGACGAGTTACGATCAACTTACCTTAGTTGTCTTTTACGACACCTCTGTAAGATGAGGGTGGTCTATTCTACTTAGCTGGATACCACACTGCAAGTTAACGTACCTAAATCGCCTTTAACGATACCTCTGTAAGTCTTTCTCGTCAAAACAGAATGCCGCCAAACTGAATTCCCTTCCATTTTTAAATCTCCTCTTAAGCTGATATTACAATATTGGCACTAATGCCAATATTTATACTTCCTAATACATTTAACTTAATACAATAATTATTATTTTATTATGCAAATGTTATAATTGCTAAAACAATTAACGCAATGAAACTGAAATAATATTTCATAGTTACTAACGGTACACCGCCGTGTGGTATCCGGTTTAGTAGAATAAACCCTCTCTCTTACCGAGGTGTCATTAAATATGACTGAGGTAAGTTGATGTCAGGCAGGCGGCTAGTTGTAAAAACGCAGCCAAATCATGTGACAGCATGTTCATAGCATGTTGTGACGACCCCACTTAGAGTGGGTTAAGGGCAGGAAAACGATGACTTACTAACAGTACAGCGTCTGTGATTTTCTAGTCTATGACCTATTACTTTATTGCTCTATGTCAACAAGCTGATATAACGTGTAGTGATGTAACGACTATTTTATATCGACAAGGAAGGGTCGAATTTGTAATTATATTGTCAATGCGATAAGACGGATGGATAGTGGATATGTAATAATAGTTTGTTTGTAATCTCTTTATTGCATTAATTTAAAAATACATATAAAAAAAAACATAATTTGCAGTGGCAGGCTTATTCCGGAATAGGAATCTCTTCCAGCTAACTAGTCTAAAATTAAAAACAGTTCAATATTAGTACAGTGAGTAAAAATTAAAATTAAACTTAACCAATAATAACAAACAGAAAATGGACCTTTTAATAATATTAAATAATAAAATAATATTATAATAAATATGATAATATAATAATATCATAAAAATATCACTGATTATCTGCGTAATTTTTTTAATTATTAGTATTTTTAATAGTTATTGTGTATAAGAGATAGAGACATACTGTCTCGGACTTTTTTGTAGTAGTTTTGTAGATCTACAATTGTCTATTACATTATTTTAGTGTATCTCAGCTGCCGGCGCATGCGACCAAAACTCCTAGCAATCGATTTTTTTCACAACTGCTCGACTTCTTTAACACAATTTACATAAATAAGTGCCCCGGATGGGTTCAAAAATAGTCGGGCATTAACAACTAATTAATATAATCACGTAATGTACTATTAACCTAAACCTTTTGCAAGAATTAGAGTACCTTTTAGTAAAAACCATACAAAAATCTGACAGCGTTTGGAGACTTTATATATGAAATAGAGATATTATTAAAGAGTCAACCAAGCTATTCCTTCTTTTCGTTCGGCATTTATTTATTTTTTTCATATCATTATCACCGTCCTGCCCTTATCCCACTCTAAGTGAGGTTGGCACGACATGTTTTAAAAATGTTGTCACATGATTTGGCTACGTATTTTATTTAAGATCAATCGCTTGCCTGACGTCAACCTTACTCGTATTTTACGACACCTCGGTAAGAACCGGCTGAGTAGAATAGACCTCGGTGGTCTATTCTACTCAGCCAGATACCACACGGCGGGTCGACTTAACTTAGTCGCCTTTTACGACACCTCTAAGTATATTATTTGTTTAGTTTTTATGACATCATCATCCTGCCCTTATCCCACTCTAAGTGGGGTCAGCACAACATGTTATAAACATGCTGTCACATGATTTGGCTGCGTTTTTACGACCAGCCACCTGCCTGACGTCAACTTACCCTAGTCGTATTTTACGACACCTCGGTAAGAAATGAGAGTGGTCTATTCTACTCAACCGGACACACCACGATAGTTTAACTTACCTTAGTCGCCTTATACATCGCCTCGGTAAGAAATGAGGGTGGTCAATCCTACTCAGCCGGATACCACACGGCGGGTCAACTAACCTTAATCGCCTTTTACGACACCTCGGCAAGTTCTTTTTCATATCATTTTATCGATATATAGTCACAACAATAAACGTAACTATTCAGTCGTGCTATCAATTCCATAGTAGGAGGACGTTACAGCGAAACAAAATGCAAGAATTTGAAGCGACAGGTAAGAATCCAATATATTTTTATAATTTAAACATACATTTAAAATACACGTATATCTTTAATATTTAAATGAGTTAATGTGTGTATATATTTTTTCGAAATCTCGGAAACGGCACCAACGATTTTCTTGAAATTCAGCATGTTTTTGCTGGGGGTTTTGGAGGAGAAAAATCGATCTAGCTAGCGAAATAACTTCCAATTACCGTATGTGTCTATGTCTATACTAATATTATAAAGAGGAAAAATTTGACTGTATGTTTGTAATGTTTTCACACAAAAACTACTGGACCAATTTCAAAAATTATTTCACCATTGGAACGCTGCTAAAAAAATCTTTACTGAGCAACATAGACTTTATCACATTTCAAAAAATACGGATCCGTAATAATAATGTAATAAGCTGTAAAAAATTACTCATAAAAATCTGTATGTTCATTAGATTATGTATATTAATAAAATTAAATACGAAATAAAACTTTTATGTTAACAAATATATATCTATAGTCCGACCTAGTACACTTTCCACTGCCATGAGATCGGCATGTACGCGGGTGAAACCGCGGGATATAACTAGTATTTTATTAATGTTAGAAGTTCATCTTCTCTCTTGATAATAAGTAGTAATAGTGAAATACGTTCAGCTTTGTATTATTCATTTTATTCAACTATATAATACATACAGTTTAATTTAATACAATATATATCATTTTATCGCTTTTAAGTCTATTCCTTTTGACAGCTAGCGCAAGCATGGCCGCCTCTCGCCTTTTTCATAGTCTCCTCTGTTATTTTGGGTGTAGTTATAGACAAATATACAAACATTGGAATAGACAAATCTTGGAATAGCTAACATTAGGCTTTTATTCAACTTGTCGTGAATGTATGTAAAGGTGGAATCTTGCAAGTTAAATTTGCCCCACTTCCCGGTGTCCGATTGAGATGAAATACATACTGGTCCACTCCCGATGACAGTGCATGTTTATGATAAGCATGACCTGATGTCAGGATTGGCTGCAGACGACGGAACTGCTCAACGGTTAACAGTAGGGACATTAAATTTAGTTAAAATCTTATTTAAAGGTTTTTAACTTGAAATATCGTTTTCAATTTCATAGATTACGTAACGTTTTCGATGAAAATTTTTCGTCATTTTCACAATTATCTTCATATTTCCAACAAATTTCATAAAAACTACACAAATAATACACTTAAACCTTTCATATAAATCACTTTATCTATTGACAATAATTTTATGAAAATTTGTTTGTTAGTTTTTGAGTTTATCACAAACAAACATACATACAATGACCTTGATTTGTAATATGTAATGACAAAAGCGGAACTCGCTGCAGACATAATTGTTGATATAACAGCTGTCATACAAAGGTTATCAAAGCAATTTATCCTATATAAATAATAGTAATAGCAATAATAGGGCAAACGATTTTCAATAAATGGATAAATAAAGGAAAAAAAAGATAGATATTACTAAGAAAAAAATTCTAGTTAATATTACTATTTTTTTATAGATAGGTTAAAGTGGGTTAACCTTAAAAGCTAGACATATGCTGTCGCGGACTTTTATTATTTTTTTCTTTTAGAGGGTAGCAATTTTGTAATATATGATTTTTGTATAATTTTCACCGTTTACTTAGCGCAAGGAAAGCTATAAATTTTGCCGTTTTCGTACAATTTTTTATTGCTGCTCCTCTCCTCCTCACTGTTTTATCATATAGGAAGACTTTACCGTAAACAACAACGGCACAGTGCTGCCACTATTCTGATCAAAAAGGGCGCGATACTCTTGTTTCATGACTGTGTTGCTATAAAATACAAGGCGGAAGTCATTGGCGACAACATAGATATTTCATTCATTCTCCTACCCTTATCCCACTCTAAGTGGGGTCGGCACAATATGTCCTCTTCTTCCATTCTCCTCTATCATTCGTCAACATTGCCACTCCTTTAACATGCATATCATTTATCACACAATCCATCCATCTTTTTTTCGGCCTCATAGATATTTTTAAATGAAAATATATCATTTTCAGAACACCAACATATCCGTTTCAATCCTCTAAAGGACGAATGGATACTGGTCTCGCCTCATCGCTGCAAGAGGCCATGGAGTGGCCAGACCGAAGATACCCCAGAGGAGCAACCTCCAGACCCTGAGAATCCATTAAGAGCTGGAGCTGTTAGGTCTAGTGGACAGGTATGATATCTTACAGCTATTTCGCACTTAACAACCATATAAGACTAACAATCGCCAGCGACTCCGCCCGCGTGGAAAGAGAAACTGTAATGTAGTCTTTCGATAACCATAAAATGGTTAAAGTGGTTATAAATGAATCACTACATAGTATAAAACAAAGTCACATTCTTTGTTTGTCCATATATCCATAGGGATATAGGGATATAGTTTTAAAGATTGAAGCATACATAGGTATGCTTCAATCTTTAAAACTACGCAACAGATTTTGATGCGGTTTTTTTTAATAGATAGTGATTCAAGAGGAAGGTTTGTATGTATAATAACATTCAATACTGAGTAGAGAAATACTGTAATTTTAGAGGTTTCTGTAAATAATTACATTTTTTACCGCTTACATTGCAAACGCAGGCTAAACCCTACGAGATTTATCAAAATGATGTACTAAGTATTTGTATACCTTGAAAAGGTCTACAGAAAAGTCCGCGATGGTATATGTCTATCTCTTATGGATAACCCACAATAGCATTTTTTGTCATTTACTTTTTACGAAAACTAATGCCTTATGTTCATAGCAATTTTTATACAATACAGCATTAATCCTTATCCAATTAAGGACCTTAAATAAATTGTTGATATAATATAGATCAATATGGCCGTTTACAGCATGTCATTTAAGTGAACATTTTCGGAGATATTACAGATTTAAAATGCCGTGAGGAGGCCGCGCTTCGCCCTATAGCACTTCGAATGTAGCAGCTATATGTCGTTCTTTCAAGATTTTGTTTAAAGACAAGGAACCTGTGAATGTCGTATATAAAGACATTCTGTAATTAATTGTAAAAATAAAATTCATAGGGAAAAATGTAAAAATAAATAAGTAAATATGTGGTATATGAATTTAGATATTCCAAAGATAGCAGGAAATTGTTTTTCTCCAAATTTAACGCTTGTGGGCCACAGGCAGTAATGTATAAATCAAAACTACTGGATCAATTTTAATGAATTTTTTTTCACTGAGTGACATGGGCTATATATTTTATACCCATGCGAAGCAGGGGCAGGCCGCTAGTAACTAATAAAAGTAAAAACATGTTTCCAGAGAAATCCAAACTATACCTCAACGTACGTGTTCCCGAACGACTTCCCAGCTCTTCTGGAACGTGTTCCAGAACCACCAACACCGGATCACCCTCTCTTCCAGGCGTCGCAAGCTAAAGGAACCTGCAGGTATCATATTGTCCAAAGTAAAGCCCTCTTCTTCTTAACGTGCCATCTTCTCGCCAAGTTCGGCGATTACTAACCCCGGGGCTACATTAGCGGGCGAAGATTCGTGTCGCGTTGGCGCGCAAAACATCGTGTGTCGACACACGATGTTCTTGTCTACATTAGCGCCCGAAGATTCGTGTCGCGTTGGCGCGCAAAACATCGTGTGTCGACACACGATGTTCTTGTCTACATTAGCGCCCGAAGATTCGTGTCGCGTTGGCGCGCAAAACATCGTGTGTCGACACACGATGTTCTTGTCTACATTAGCGCCCGAAGATTCGTGTCGCGTTGGCGCGCAAAACATCGTGTGTCGACACACGATGTTCTTGTCTACATTAGCGCCCGAAGATTCGTGTCGCGTTGGCGCTCAAAACATCGTGTGTCGGCGATGCACGATGTTCTTGTCTACATTAGCGGCCGAAGATTCGTGTCGCGTTGGCGCGCAAAACATCGTGTGTCGGCGATGCACGATGTTCTTGTCTACATTAGCGGCCGAAGATTCGTGTCGCGTTGGCGCTCAAAACATCGCGTGTCGACGCACGAAGTTCTTGTCTACATTAGCGGGCGAAGATTCGTGTCGCGTTGGCGCGCAAAACATCGTGTGTCGGCGATGCACGATATTCTTGTCTACATTAGCGGACGAAGATTCGTGTCGCGTTGGCGCGCAAAACATTGTGTGTCGACGATGCACGATGTTCTTGTCTACATTAGCGGGCGAAGATTCGTGTCGCGTTGGCGCGCAAAACATCGTGTGTCGGCGATGCACGATTTTCTTGTCTACATTAGCGGGCGAAGATTCGTGTCGCGTTGGCGCGCAAAACATCGTGTGTCGGCGATGCACGATTTTCTTGTCTACATTAGCGGGCGAAGATTCGGAAAGCGGCCTACGGCGAATATTCGTCGTTGAGTTTTGTGCGTCTGTCGTCCCACTTCAGTCTGGACGACAATGAAGTGTCCTAAGTTTGGCCACTCAAGCGAATGTTGTCGCGACAAATCTGTTTGATGCATTAAATGTAGCCAAAGTGTAACGCTTTGGCTGCATTAAACGCATCGATCTAGTTAGGTTATATGTATAAAAAAACGGTTGCCTGTAAAGTCGGTTTTACGGGCAAAGATTTTACGTGACAACGTCTTTTTAAATGTGATGGATTGGAGTGGTAGAGAGACGCAAGGCATTTGCCAGTCCGGCGGGCCTCTCTTTCGTTCGGTGACTCATCGTAACAGACGTGAGCGGGCGTTACACTTTTTCATGAGTGACTCCAAGCCGCAACCTAATTTAAGACGTTGTCACGTCAAAAATAGTTTTATCCCTGTTTTTGGGCATTAAAAAATATTAAATTTTATATTGAATATTAATATTGTTGCCATTTTTGCCATAAAGTCAGCGTACCTTATTCGGGGAACGGGCGGTCTCGAGAAATGTAAATACGAGATCGATCCCGAACTACCTTATTATTTATTCTATTTTTTTTAATGTAAACAATTACCGAGTAAGTCTCGGTCAACCAGGTACTTTTTATTAAATTCAAATTCAAAACTTTTATTCAAATAAACTTTTAAACAAGTGCTGTTGAATCGCCAATTCTACTGATTGTTCGGAAAGCTGTTCCTAACGAGGAGAGCCAACAAACTCGGCGGTTACTTTTTTCAACATAATACTTATAACTAGTTACATTAAGTAATTACATTGTACAGGGTCGGACAGTAGATATATCTACGCATTCTTATCGTCCAAATCCTTAACAGTATTGTAGGCTTTCTGTATAAGCCTCTCTTTAACAGTGTTTTTAAACTGCTGTAATGGCAAAGCTAAAATTAAGAACTGTTTTATTTTAATTCCAGGGTCATGTGTTTCCACCCAGACTCAGCTATGACCATTCCTTTGATGTCGGTCAAAGAAATACTTGCAGTTATTGACGAGTGAGTACCAACTGCATAAAAATTAATGGTTAATTTACCCTTATCCCACTTTAAGTGGGGTCGGCACAACATGTTATAAACTGACATCAAGTCATGCTTATCATAAACATGCATTGTCATCGGGACTGGACCAGTATGTATTTCATCTCAATCGGACACCGGGAAGTGGGGCAAATTTAATTAGATTCCACCTTCACATACATATATTGCAAGTTGAATAAAAGCTTTTAATGCAACATATACATTTTACTGTATATATGTTAAAAGCCGTCTTTATCAAAGCAGAAAGGCCGTAGCACCGTTGTCCCATAGAAACAGAACTTATATAAAACAACTTTTAAGTATTAAGGTAACGGCCTGTTACTAATCCACTGCTCGGAATAGGCCTCCTCTCTCCGTTATTGGTGAGAAGGATTGTAGCTAAGACCTACCACGCTGCTCCAATGATTGGTTTCCTCACGATGTTTTCCTTCACCGTAAAGCGTGTGATAAATTGCAATTACCAATTGGACACATAAGTGTTAATACAAAACTCATATCATCATCTTCCTGCCCTTATCCCACAATAACTGGGGTTGACACAACATGTTATAAACATGCTGTCTCATGATTTGGCTACGTATTTTACGACCGACCGTTTGCCTGACATCAACTTACCTTAGTCGTATGTTACAACCACTCGGTAAGGAAGACGGTGGTCTATTCTACTTAACTGGATACCACACGGTGGGTCAACTTACCTCAGTTGCCTTATACGACTCGGTAAGAAATGCGGTACCACACGGTAAAAAATATATATGTAATGCTCCGTATTAAATCAAATTTCATCGATATTGGTTCAGCGGATTCGCCGTGAAAGAGTAACAAACATACATCCATACTCACAAATTTTCGCATTTATATTAATAGGATTTTTACCCCCACTTTTTGACGTGACAACGTCTTAAATTAGGTTGCGGCTTGGAGTCACTCATGAAATAGTGTAACGCCCGCTCACGTCTGTTACGATGAGTCACCGAACGAAAGAGAGGCCCGCCGGACTGGCGAATGCCTTGCGTCTCTCTCCCACTCCAATCCATCACATTTAAAAAGACGTTGTCACGTAAAATCTTTGCCCGTAAAACCGACTTTACAGGCAACCGTTTTTTTTTGTCCCATTTTTTGTTATTTATTTTTACAGATGGGTCAACCAGTTGCAAGAGCTTGGCCGGCGTTACACTTGGGTGCAAATCTTCGAGAACAAGGGTGCTATAATGGGGTGTTCCAATCCCCACCCCCACTGCCAGATTTGGGCTTCTAGCTTCCTACCCAACGAACCTAGGATTAAGGAGAGGTAATATTAATAAACTACGAGTTTTGTATTAACCACAGCTTGCTGTGTTAAGCTGTGGTAGCCCAGCGGTATCACCGTGCGCCTCTTTCGAGAAGGTCTAGGGTTCAAACCCCGGGCAGGCACCAATGAGTTTTCTAGTAAAACTTACGTGTCTAATTGATAATTGCAATTTATCACACGCTTTTCGGTGAAGGAAAACATCGTGAGGAAACCTGCATATCTCTAGAGAATTCTAGAGATATGTGTAACCTACCAATCATTGGAGCAGCGTGGTAGGTCTTAGCTACAATCCTTCTCACCAATAACGGAGAGAGGAGGCCCATTCCCAGCAGTGGGATAGAAACAGGCTTTTACTTTAATACTTATGAGTTTTTTTGAGTTCTGCTGTTGCTACGTCGAAATGGGGCGAAGGCCTCTCGGCTTTAATAAAGAAGGTTTTAACAGATATCCATATGTTGAAATAAATCTATACTAATATTATAAAGAGGAAAAATTTATATGTATTTTTTGTAATGTTTTCATAGAAAAACTACTGGACCGATTTCAAAAATTCTTTCATCATTGGAAAGCTGCATCTTTACTGAGCAACATACTATATTACATTGAAAAAAAAAATCCGTAATACAAATGTAATAAGGTGTAAAAAAAATTCATAAAAATCTGTAATCACATGCGCTGCGGAAACTATTGATGATATATTTAACAAAAATAAATCTATAGTCCGACTTAGGCGACTTTCCACTGCCATGAGATCGGTATGTACGCGGGTGAAACCGCGGGATATTACTAGTATGTTATAATTCAAAGCTTTTATTCAACTTGCAATGTATTTATGTGAAGGAAGAATCTTGCAAGTTAAATTTGCCCCACTTCCCGGTGTCCGATTGAGATGAAATACATACTGGTCCAGTCCCGATGACAATGCATGTTTATGATAAGCATGACCTGATGTCAGGATTGGCTCCAGACGAGGGAACGCAACGGTTAACAGTAGGGACATAAGATTTTTTAAAGCATTTTTAACATGACTTGGTTTATTTAAAACTTAAGTCTCAATTTAAGTTATTAATATTACATTTTAGGTGCCAAAAGGAGTATCACACGAAGTTCGGTAAACCGCTATTGGTGGATTATTTAGAACGAGAAATGCAACAGGAGGTGAGTAGTTTATTGAAAAAAGGTTCAACTTTAACTTAACGATTATTGTGCGATGTAAGTGATTAACGCAATTTGTTTAAACTTTTTATTTCGAACAGATTATATTCTGTTCTATGTATTTCTATAACGACTTTTACAACAGCATCGTTAAAGATGCAAAATGTGAAGAAAAGAGCTTAGAAACTATACCAGCATGGAGAGATGACGAGAGTCTAAAGCTCTAACTCTTCTCTACTAAAAAGGAGAAAGGAATGTAGAAATCTACTTCTATCTTAATTTGAGTAAGTAACGGCCTGTTACTATCCCACTGCTGGGCATAATCCTCCTCTTTCAATTTTTGGAGAGAAGGGTTGGAGCTACGACCTACCACGCTGCTCCAATGCGGATTGGTAGGTTACACATATCCCTAGGATTCTCTAGAGATATGCAGGTTTCCTCACGATGTTTTCCTTCACCGAAAAGCTTGTGATAAATTGCAATTATCAATTAGACACATAAGTTTTAACAGAAAAACTCATTGGTGTCTGCCCGGGTTTGAACCCATGATCGTCTCTAGAGATTCACACGGTCGCACCGCTAGGCCATCGCAGCTTAATCTGAGTAAATAATTCTAATTTACAGGAGCGCGTTGTTATCCAGAATTCTGAATGGGTGGCTTTAGTGCCTTACTGGGCGGCGTGGCCGTACGAGACTATGGTACTGCCCATAAACAATAGACCACAACGGATGACAGATTTGAATGACAGCCAAAAGATGGCGCTCGCTGAAATTATGAAGCAGTTGTGCACGAAATACGATAATCTGTTTAACTGCAGCTTTCCGTACAGTATGGGATGGCATGGTGAGCATTTGTTATGGTTTGTAAAGTTTATGGTATAATCTGTGTCATAGAAGTATAGAGGCGTCGTTGTCTATGATTAATTTTTACAAGGGTCTTTTTCCATCTAATTATTATACTTGAGTAGGAAAGTGGCCCTCAAATGTATGCATCGACATTAGAAAGCAAGCCAATGAAACTTACTATATGTCTCTCTTTTTATGTGTGGTTAGAAAAAGATAAGTACAGTCAAATAGGGATGTGCCTTGGAGTAGAAAAAAGCGATTAATAAATAATCGATTTTTTTCTGACTATTTCAAAGGTTTCATTTTTAATATTAATAATTAATTACAATAAAGGCTAATTAAAGTGGACAACTACCAATAAATAATATCAGATGCGCTGTTTGTGAAATTGGATTAAAATGTGTAGTTTGGCTAAATTGGTTTCATCCAACAATGCATATCTAATCTTTAAAAAAAAGAAAAAGAGTAACAATGATAAAGGAATACCTAAAATAACGATTTTTGATGAAAAAAAATGGATTATTAAAATTCGATTATTTTGAAAAAATAACGGGGTGAATAGGCACAGAATTGAGTTTTAGGTTAATTATTTTCTAGTCTAGCTTGCAGCTATTAGGTTCATGTTGGTATCAAAACTTGAGCCTCATTCTGGAGTTTCTTTAGAACTTTACACTTAAATACAGTTAAATAGGTATCCAGTTTTACACATTTTTGAAAATAATAGGCTATACCTATTTAAACACGTAATGGGGCTAATAGAGATAGTTAATGACATTATAGGGACAAGGACAAGGGACAGATGGAAATTATTACCATCGAATGCGTTCTTAAACAAATCTTTTCTTTTTAATTCAGGTGCTCCTACAGGCCCATCGAGAAAAGCGGCTGACGCTCCTCACTGGTTGTTCCATGGGATATATTTACCACCACTTCTGCGATCTGCCACAGTTAAAAAATTCATGGTCGGCTACGAAATGTTGGCTCAGCCCCAAAGAGACCTCACTCCTGAACAGGCCGCCCAAAAACTAAGGGAATGCGATCATTTAATTCATTATAAATGTAAATAAAATTTTAATTGAGCATTTTATACAGTCATAATTGCAGCTAAATTAAAAAAAGTTTATTTCTAATTTTTTATAAATATTTTTCATAGATGTGTAATAAAAAACATTTCGCTCTTGACCGGTCACTTAGGACAGATAATATTAACTCCTTATTTATTTAATATTCCATAAATGATTAATATTATAGACTAAAAAACTTAATTTCAAATTTGCAATGAATGATTTGTTCCAAAATAATATTTATGCATAATTATTAAAATTCTCGACTAATTGTTAGAAAAATATATGTTACTATGTTCTTCAATAAATTATTTTTTTACTAGCTGAGTTTTGCGTTTTATTTTACCTATGTTTATATGGACAATATGGAGGTACTATATTAGGAACCTAATAAAGGCCGCATTATAATATTAGAGGAATTAACAAATATCGACAACAACGCCACCTTTTGTTTCAAAAAGTATCCCTTAATACATATTCAAATTCAAATTCAAATTTATTTATTGCTTAATGTGGTACACAGTGATGTTACATAAATGTAATCTAGAACAACACATATTGTTTATCTATGTGTATTATTGTTGTCGTGACTTCACCTTCACAACCGTTCATTAAATTCTAAATTGAGATTTATGTAGATTTTCTTATTAATATAATAATTGAATTTTATAGTTTATGAAAAGTTTTGCGTTATGAAAACCATTGATATAAAAAGTCACGTCAAAAATAAAAATGTTTGGACACTGACATACGTCAAGTTATTGTCAAAAATCAAAATCAAACGAAAGTGAACAAAATGGCCGAAAGAAACGAATGAAGCTTCCATTGTTAATAAAATATTTTGAACAAAATGGGTGAAATAAATATTAATATAGAGGGATTTAATGTGAACGGCATATGTGTGGGATGTCTGAACTATAATAGGAAAATGGCTTTTAGTCAAGAAGCTAAACTCTGTTACAAAATTTTAGCAAACATTGATGTAAGTAATAAACATAAGTTTCTTATTTTTCCGTAATTCTTATTAAAATTATCAGTTATTGTTACAAAATTAGTATTTCTTATTAGATATTTCTGTAGAAAAATATATTTTATTTGATGTTTCATTCATGTTTATAAGTTGGAAAGTTTGGAACAGAAATCTTTAGATCCGCCATTATGAACATTATATTTTGCGTAAAACATCTTTTGTACGTTTATGTTTTCGACGCATAATGTAACATAGTTCACATTTCGTAAAGGCTGTAGTAAAAATATAAAAATCCTTATTTAAATTGAATAATTATTTAAATATATTACTACTAAAATTTAGTTCTCTTATGCAGTTAAGATTTAATTATACTCACTAAAAATCTACTTATTAGTTTTCTGTTTTTTTTTTTCAAAAAATCTTTAAAATATTTGTTTCCAAAACCAGACTTAAACTTGAATACACACCTGTGAGCTAAAAAATTGTATCTATATAAAAATCATTTTTCAATTTATTATTTACATATTTTTACATTTATCTATGTTAACAGGGGTGCCTACTGCTGGTTTTAAAGGTGTTTTTAAGGTGTTAACGATAGTATCTACTGTATAATCTATATATATAAAAGAAAGTTGGTCTTGGTTACACTATTTATAACTCAAGAACGGATGAACCAATTCGGCTGAAAATTGGTGGAGAGGTTGCTTAGAACCAGGAGATGGACATAGGATACTTTTTATCCCGTTCGACCGCATTTATTTTATCCCGTCAAGTCACTATAAAACGTAGTATAACATAAACGACTATGACATGGAATGACAAAACATAAATGACAGCTATACGTAATTGTGTCTTTGGTTAAGTATGGTAAAAAATTTGACAATTATCAAAATAATAGCTAAACTTCACTACATAGTATAAAATAAGTCGCTTACTCTGTCTGCGTCCCTATATCCCTATGTATGCTTTAATCTTTAAAACTACGCAACAAATTTTGATAGGGTTTTTTTAATAGATAGAGTGATTGAAGAGTAAGGTTTATATGTATAATAACATTCAATATGGAGTAGAGAAATACTGTGATTTTCACTGAGTGACATAGGCTATATGCTTTATACCCGTGCGAAGCTGGGGCGGGACTCCTAGTTGGATATATAGAAATTTGTATCATATATGAACAAATAATATTTATAATTTAAATAAGTCTATACTCCATAGGTTTAGGTAATTAAATAATTTATAGAATTAGGCGGTACTCTGCGGAGATCCATAATACAAAAGTAATAATAAAATTATTTGCTATAATCCGCGATGAAGTAAACTAGAAAATATATATAATGAAAATATAAATATATACTCTACATTTAGCATTATATATATTTTCTATTTTACTTCATCGCGGATTATAGCAAAATAATTTTATTATTACTTTTGTATTAGGTAATTAACTTAAGATAAACATGTCATTTATGTGTTATTTTTTTAATATATTAAATATACTGTTTAGGATTATTTAGATGATAAGAATGCGTGGATATAGCTACTGTCAGACCCTGTACAAGATAAGAATGAGTTAATGTAACTAGTTATAAGTATTATTTGAAAAGAGCAATCGCAGAGTTTCTTGGCTCTCCTCAGTAGGAAGATCTTTCCGGACCAACAGTAGAGTTGACGATTGAAAAGCACTTGTTTACAAGTTTATTTGAATAAAGAAATTTTTGATAATTATGATTATATGTATTTATTTATTTATTTATGTACCATAAAAAATGTTGGAAAAAAACATAATTGGTAAAAAAAGTACTGACCACTTGTCCTACACCGGCAGGCGTCCCCTTTCATAGATAGATAATGAATATATATTTATACTCATAGTTTCAAGGTATATGACTGGCCCGTTGGTACAGTGAGTAGTGACCCTGCTTTCAACTCCGCGGGTCGCGGTTCGATTCCCGCTGAGGGCCAAGATTTTCTATAAATAATTTTGTTGGTCTTTGAGCCGGGGTGTATATTTGTATTTAAGTCATCATCTTCCTGCCCTTATCCAACTCTACTACACTATAAACATGCTGTCACATGATTTGACTGCGTTTTTACGAGCGGCCGCCTGCCTGACGTCATCTTACCTCAGTCGTATTTTACGACACCTCGGTAAGAAAGAGGGTGGTCTATTGTACTAAACCGGATACCACACGGTGGGTCAACTTACCTTAGTCGCCTTTTACGACACCTCGGTAAGAAATGAGGTTGGTCTATTCTACTCAGCCGGATACCACACGGCGGGTATATTTGTATTTAAGTATGTATTTAAAAAATATAATAATAATAATAATTTATTTCATTTCATTCCATATAGTACAAATAGTTCTGCTTAAATTTAATAAATTAAACTAATACATTCTCGTAAATTGTGGCAGATATCTATTGATACTCGCACTAGGTCGCCCTGTATCGCGAGTATCAACCTTCCAAAAATAGAACAATATAGAATATAGAAAATCATTATTCCAAATTTTTTTTTTTTTTTTTTACAATGCTTATTAATTATTAACATGCAATAATAATACGAAAATTAATTATGATATGTATACCAGATATAATTTATTATATCGGAATCATAAAAAATCATTAAAAAAATATATATATATGTATATGTGGGCATGCGTGTTCGTGTGTGACTGTGTATGTGTATGTATGTGTTTGGGTGTGTGTGTGCGTGCGTGTTCGTGTGTGTATGTGTGCGTGTTTTGATACGTTGGTATGTGGGCTTTTAAATATTTATTTTAAGTAGGTCCTCAGTTTCTGAATAAGTTTTTTCTTTTAACCAGTTTGTGAGAACACTCTTAGCTCTTGTTAAAGGAAGTGAATAAATACCTACTTTACGATTTATTTTATTATATAACCTAGGGCCAAGGACACAGCAATGTCTCCCCGCGAGAGCTGATCTATGCCTTGTAATTTGACAAACAACCCATCTTCTTCTTTTAGATGTGTGACGAAAAGGTGTAGCAGCGTGAATCCTCAGTATTAGTTTTAAAATATATAATTGTCTAATAGTTAAAACAGAGCAGTCTTTAAAAAGAAGATGAGTTGGATATCTCATAGGCTTTTTCGATATTGCCTTTAATACGGCTCGCTGGGCTCTCTCCAAACGAAGCATGGTTGTAACAAACGTACCACCCCACGCGGAAATACAATAGCTACATATGGATTGGACAAGACCGAGGTATACTGTTATCAGAGTAGGAAAATCTGCAACAGGTGCTAATTTTCTAAAAATAAATGCTAGCTTTCTGACACGTTTGACCAGTAAGTCAATATGATTACGCCACGACAATGTACAATCTATGACAACTCCTAAGTACTTAATCTCAGATTTCATGGATATCTGTGGGCATGAGCAGGTATCACTAACTGGTTGACAAACATGAGCTCTTAAGTTAATGATGTTTGTAGGTTGGGAATTATTATTTGAAGAGAAAGTAACAAAGTTAGTTTTATCAAGATTTAATGTCAATAAATTCTGTGTCAACCAGTCTATAATAATTTTTATTGCTTGTTCTGCATTTTCACGTGCCTGTTCCCAATCTGCCCCCTCTATTAGTAGTACTGTATCATCAGCATAGCAATAAATTTTAGTACTAGGAATATGCATACTACATAACTCATTTATATAAATTGTGAACAACGTTGGACCAAGCACACTCCCCTGCGGCACGCCATAGCTCGTTTGTTCATAAGAACTAATGTAGGATCCTATTTTAACGCATTGCTTCCGATTCATCAGAAAGCTAGAGAATATTTGAAGTGGTTTGCCTCTGATACCTATTTCTTCTAACCTGTTTACAAGTACTGGAGTAGAGACAGTATCAAAAGCTTTTGTCAAGTCGAGAAATACACCAATGGTTTTTTTCTTGCAATCGTCATTTTTAATAATGTTATCTACTAGAGTACACACTGCGTCTTCTGTGGATTTGCCACGTCGAAAACCAAATTGATTTGGAGATACAATATTATATTTTTCTAAATATGAAACTAATCGGGCATTTAATATCTTTTCAAAAACTTTTGAAATTGCGGGTAGTACTGATATGGGTCTATAATTAGAAACGATGTCTCTATCTCCATTCTTGTAAACAGGATGAACTACGGCCCTTTTAAGAATATTCGGAAACACACCCTGATTCAAAGATAAATTAATAACATGCTTTAAAGCTGGGATAATGGCATGCCGAGCATCTTTTAAAATCTTAACGGGAATGTAGTCCCCTCCAACTGCACTATCATTTCTAAGACTTGTTATTATAGTGTCAATTTCTGCCTCAAATGTATTAAGTAATACCATCGAGTTGAGAGATCTACCACTATTGTAACCTTGGGAGCGTTTTGTAACAGTAACTCCCTCTGTTTGTGCCTTTTTCTCCAATAGGGGTAGTGCCAGTTGTTTTCCTATACCTACAAAGTACTCATTAACTTTATCTACTGATGTTTGAGGATCATTAGAAAGACATAAGAGCTCTTTAGGTGGGATGTTTGTACGCGATTGGAGATGAGTTATTTCTTTCACAACTTTCCACGTGTTTTTTGTGTTGCCCTTAGCAAGTAGGAGTTTGTGCCTCTCATAGCTAATCTTTAGGTTTTTTAATATTTTATTGCAAAAGTTGCGATATCGTGAATATGTAAGTCTTTTAATACTATTATTAGGATCTTTTCTTGATTTTATATGCAAACGATCGCGATTCCGTATACATCGTAAAAGACCTGGTGTTATCCAAGGCTTGAGGTTATGCAATTTCCTAGGAATCCTAACTGTTGAGGAATGAGTGTTAATTACAGAGGCTATTGTGTTTACTAGTATTTCAGTAGCTACATTTGGATCATTTTCTGATAGTATTGGTAAATAATTAGTATTTATTAATGCGGTTACTACTTCTTTAAAATTAGTGTGCAACCTTTTATGATCGCTGTTAGGTATACTTGGTATATTCACTTCAAGACTAAGAAACGTGGGTGCGTGGTCTGTAATAAAAGTATCAAAAACTAGCGTGATTGCCTTTTTATTTGTTTTTAAAATTACATGATCAAGGCATTTGTTTTCACGAGTTGGGAAATAGTGGGCTGGTAGAAGACCATGAAAGGAAATAGTGTTCAAATAATCATCGGCTTGGGAATTATTATTATTAGGGTCGATGTTTAGGTTCATATCGCCTGTAATTACTATAGTTTCAAATTTTGACAAAGCAGAAAGTGTTGTGTTTAAACTTGTTATAAAGTTGTCTATATTGCGAAATGAGGGTGAACGATATATGCCAATTATAGCCATCTCTTGATTGATGTTAAGAATGAGGCAGTTAGCGTCTATTATCATTGAATCGATAAGTGTGCATTTAGTTTCAGATCTTACATATGCAACCACACCATCGTTTTGGCTGGCAAAACTAGATTTGTATGAGATATATCCAGGAATAACAGGAGTATTAATAACTTTGCTCAGCCAACATTCGGTTAATATTACAATGTCACATTGGACATCAATTGAATGTAGTAATACATTTAGCTCATTAAAGTTATGATTTAAACTTCTTATATTCATGTGGAGTACATTTAAATACTTATTACTCTGTTTTAAATAAGTACTACACTGAAAGGGATTACATATATGTGATTCTGATACAGTGACATTGTCTAAGTTACTAGTGATTCCTATTATACTATCCAGCTTTGAATAAAGTAAAGTTATGACGCAGAAAATTGAATTTATAAATATTAATATGGGCACATTTTCGCAGTACTATACGACAATTACGTCCTATTCTGTAAGTTTGATAGTTACTCAGGATATAACTTATCAGATAACATTCATTCACAACTGTAACAGTGTAAAATATGATCGAATTATATATGTGTTTGTATTTGTAAGTGTTGGTAAATACATATTGACATAATATTAATATCTCGGCACCCCATCGTGAATACTTTTTTATATAGGTATTTTTTATATAGTATTTTTTATATAGTAGGTATAATATAGGAGTATTTTTTATATAGTAGATACAATGCAAAAAACTTGACATAACATAACATCCTAAACTACAAGTTAATATAACATTCTGTAAGGACATACTTATTTTATATACTATCGTATCATGACAATTCTTAGAAAACCTAAGCTTATTTAAATCAACAAACAATTTTGTTGACACCGGCATATCATTTTGTTTAAACTTTAACAAATTATTAATTTTATTGTTCAAAATGTATATAAAATTTACCTGATTCGTATAATTATATATATACTTAGAATAATTTTTTATAATTATTAACAACAAGTAGTATAATTTAGTCAGTTTATAGTATATTTGAAAAATATAAAATGTGAATGAGTAAAATATAGCTAATTTTAAAATACACTCGAAAATCGACCGTTTACAATTAATAATAATATAGTATATAAATAAGATTTTCTATAAATAATTTTGTTGGTCTTTGAGCCGGGGTGTATATTTGTATTTAAGTCATCATCTTCCTGCCCTTATCCAACTCTACTACACTATAAACATGCTGTCACATGATTTGACTGCGTTTTTACGAGCGGCCGCCTGCCTGACGTCATCTTACCTCAGTCGTATTTTACGACACCTCGGTAAGAAAGAGGGTGGTCTATTGTACTAAACCGGATACCACACGGTGGGTCAACTTACCTTAGTCGCCTTTTACGACACCTCGGTAAGAAATGAGGTTGGTCTATTCTACTCAGCCGGATACCACACGGCGGGTATATTTGTATTTAAGTATGTATTTAAAAAATATATAAGTATATATTCAATAAATGTCTGTCCATAACACAAGTATTAAGTTACTTACTTTGGGGACGGACAACCGTGTGTGTAAATGTCGCATATATTTATTTATTTTCAGGTACCAGATGGGCTAACAATCAAAATGTGTTGGGAATGCCTCTCTATAATTAAACGGATCGTGAGATTTAGGGATGAAATAAAAAAATCCTTTGATATACTCCTCGCTTATTCAAAAAAGGTATGCCAAAACACAACTCCTAGAAATTAACATATAAAAAGCAACTTATCTAGGTTGAAAGGTTAAATGCACAGAACTACTGGAACAATTTGAAGCTACCACAGCTCTAGTGTTATATATATTCAATGTTAATTTTTGTATTTGAATGCCCTAAAACAGGGATAAACTACCTCTATTTGACGTTTTATTAGTTTTCTATGTTCTGTTTTGTTCGTTTTCCTGTTGTTTCTTTCATTGTTATATGTAAATGACGCAGTCTCTTGTCACAAGCTTCCATTAATCCAATGAACAAGCATTTAATTTTAATGTAAACACGTAAATAGTGTATTAACTTTTACCTTGTCTTGCTTGTTGCACAATCTACACTAATATATAAAGCTGAAGAGTATGTTTGTACGCGCTAATCTCAGGAACTACTGGACCGATTTGAAAAAGTCTTTAAGTGTAAGATAGTCCATTTATCGAGGAAGGCTATAGACTATATAACATCACGATAAGACGAATAGGAGAGTAGCAGCAATAAAAAATAGTACGAAAACGGCAAAATTTAAAGCTTTCCTTGAGTGCGCTGAGTAAGCAGTTTTTCAAAAATAATATATTACAAAATTGTTCCCCTCTAAAAGTTCTAAATAAAAGTCCGCGACAGCATGAATCTAGCTTTTAAGGTTGACCCACTTTAACCATTTTTATGGTTATCAAAATACTATATTACGGCTTTAATCTTTCCACGCGAGCGGAGCCGCTGGCGATTGCTAGTTAAAGATATATGGGACACTTACGCACAAGGTTGTCCATCCCTAAAGTAACTTAATACTTGTGTTATGGGTGACAGACAACTGGTAACACATGATTTTTGTATAACTATCACCGTTTACTCAGCGCATGCAAGCAAATTTGGCCGTTTTCGTAATATTTTTTATTGCTGCTCCTCTCCTATTCATCTTTGCGTGATGTTATATAGCCTATAGCCTTCCTTGATAAATGGACTATCTTACACTGAAAGAATTTCAAAACGGTCCAGTAGTTCCTGAGATTAGCGGGTTCAAACAATCAAACAAATAAACAAACTCTTCAGCTTTATAAAGCTGAATATATATATATTAGTACTATTAATAAAATAATACCCATTCCATGTTAATTCGTTTATATTTGTCAACTGATAGAATACAATGCCTGCTATCAATCTAATAAGATACAATGCCCCCGTAGGGTCCAGAACATTCGTTTTTATTCTCTCTACACTGACAGAACATTTTAAATTGAAAATAAGAATAGAACAAATATAAATTACGCATAATACAATTGTCATTCTAATTTAACCTCATATCAATCTTGAAATGAGGTTGACCTAAATTAAAATATTTAACAGTATAGATAAAATGTTTGTAACGTTTTTTACAGCAATCCTTTCTGAATTCACCAAGTGATCTTTCAAAGCATGCCATACAGCGTTTCTCTGTTAAAACTTTTGAGACATTTTCCGAAGACCTACCAAAGGAGGAACCCGCCATAGACGATGAAATCAAAAATGAAATCGAAAAGACTGATAAATATTCCGAAATAGGTAAGCATTGGTACTTGATAAGAAGCGACGTGTGACCTAGGGCAGTGATTCTCAACCACTGTGCCGCCAAATTTTGCGAATCACTACATAGTATAAAACAAAGTCACATTCTTTGTTTGTCCATATATCTCTATGTATGCTTATTTCTTTAAAACTACGCAACAGATTTTGATGCGTATTTTTTTTAATAGATAGAGTGATTCAAGAGGAAGGTTTATATGTATGTCTATCCATTCAATATGGAAAAGAGAAATACTGTAATTTTTGAGGTTTCTAATAAATATCGTAAATAATTACATTTTTTCCGACATAGCAAACGCAGGCTAAACCCTACGAGATTTATCAAAATGATATACTAAGTATTTGTACACCTTGAAAAGGTTTACAGAAAACTCCGCGATAGTATAAGTCTATCTCTTATGGATAACCCACAATAGCACTTTTTGTCATTTACTTTTTACGAAAAATAATGCCTTATGTTCAAAGCAATTTTTATACAATACAGCATTAATCCTTATCCAATTAAGTACCTTATATAAATTGTTGATTTAATATAGATCAATATGGCCGTTTACAGCATGTAATTTAAGTGAACATTTTCGAAGATATTACATATTTACAATGCCGTGAGAAGGCCGCGCTTCGCCCTATAGCACTTCGAATTTAGCAGCTATATGTCGCTCTTACAAGAGTTTGTTTCATGACAAGGAAGCTGTGAATGTTGTATCTAAAGACATTCTGTAATTGTAAAAATAAAATACATAGGGAAAAATGTAAAAATTAAATATGTAGTATATGAATTTAGATATTAGATATAGCAGGAAATCTTCTTGGTATAGGGAGAGGGGAATTGTTTTTCTCCAAATTTAACGCGTGCGGACCACGGCCAGTAATGAATTAATCAAAACTACTGGATCGATTTTAATCATTTTTTTGTCACTGAGTGACATGGGCTATATATATTATACCCGTGCGAAGCAGGGGCAGGCCGCTAGTTAACATATTATTTAATGATTTCGCAGAGATACTACCAGACATTCAAGCAAACGATGTGAATTTAGAAATAAAGGAAGAAATAGAAGATTCGTTATCAGATAACATGCAATACAGCTTAGAAGATTCCCAGCATATACAAGAACAAAGCTCAGAAGATGATATGGTGCTGTCACAGTTTAAGACAGAAGATGCTAGAGTGAGAAAAAAGGAGAAGAAAAAAGTTGGTAGGAAGAAAGAGAAACGGAAAACGGATAAGGTATGTTTTAATATTGTTTTTGGTGTTAGCTATTTGATTTTATCATGTACCTGGTTATTGTTAGTTATAAAAGATAGAGACATGCTCTCGCGAACTTTTTTTTAATATTTCTGTAAATCTATAATTCTCTAGTACATTAATTTAGTGTAAACGTTACAAGTTCCAGTTTTGCTACACGTGTTCAAAGACAAAGTCAAACGGTGGGGGGTTTAACTCGTTACTATATAACTCAGCTTGCTTGGATGATGCTTCGCTTTGCGATTTCGTCTTGGAGTCTATCTCCTGACGATGCTTAGGTTACGGGGCGAAACAATTGTTGAGGTTGTGGTGGTGAATGTGTGCAGTGATTGTGTATTGTTATGTCATCGGTGTCGTGTAGTGCATGAGTTCTTACAAATTCTGCATGTATCAGGTATGAGAACGAATAGTACACTCTACATTTAGCATTAAATATATTTTGTTTTATCGCGGATTATAGCAAAATAATATTCTCATTACTTTTGTATTATGGACCTCCGCAAAGTAACGCCTAATTCTATAAATTTTATACCTTCTAATAAAGCAAATATTCCCATGTATTATATTTTATTTCAGTTAAAAGGTAAAACGAGAAAACTAAAGAACCTTCCAGAGAGTTTGGTTGAGTTGCACACGATGGACGTTGAGGAGATGTGGACGGTCAGACAGAGTGATTCTGCAAACGAGTCGTTCCAGAAGTTAAAATACAAATGTGAAAACTGCCTTATCGGGTTCAACACTCAAAAGTTAATGGACGTGCATATAAACGGAAAACATAACCCGGTGAGTGAGTTCTAAATAATCTAAATTGTTGATATTGTAGTAGTGTATGTGTGCAGTGTGATTTTATCTTTCATTTTTAAATGAGTTAATTCTTATATATATATATATATATATATATATATATATATATATATATATATATATATATATATATATATATATACAAGGTATCGATTTCGAAATCTCAGAAAAGGCTCCAACGATTTTCCTGAAATTCAGCATGTAGGGGTTTTGGGGGAGAAAACTCGAGCTGTCAAAGGCCAAACTGTGATAGCCTAATTATTATAATTATTTTTTATTAATTTAATTATTAATAATTATTTTTTCAAAATAATCGATTTTTGAAAATCGATTATTTTAAGTATATCTTTTTCTTTTTTACTCTTTTTCTTGTTTTTTAAGATAAGATATGCATTGTTGGATGAAATTTTTTTATCAATTTAGCCAAACACATTTTAATCCAATTTTACAAACAGCGCATCTGATATTATTTCTTGGTAGTTGTCCGCTTTAATCAGCCTTTATTATAATTAATTATTAATTTAAAAAAAACATATTTTGAAATAGAGAAAATCGATTTTTAAAGGGATAAAAATCGATTATTTATTAACCGATTTTTTCTACTCCAAGTAACATCCCTAGTCTGTAATCACTATCACCATCACTACACATTATAAAACAAAGTCGTATTTCCCTATGTACGCATAAAACTTTAAAACTACGCAACAAATTTTGATGCGGGTTTTTTTAATATATAGAATGATTCCAGAGGACGGTTTGTACGTATAATAACATTCAATACGGAGTAGAGAAATACTGTAATTTTTGAGGTTTCTGTAAATAATTACATTTTTTTCCGCTTACATTGCAAACGCAGGCTAAACCCTACGAGATTTATCAAAATAATGTACTAAGTATTTGTACACCTTGAAAAGGTCTACAGAAAAGTCCGCGATGGTATATGTCTATCTCTTATGGATAACCCACTATAGCATTTTTTGTCATTTACTTTTTACGAAAAATAATGCCTTATTTTTGAAGCAATTTTTATACAATACAGCATTAATCCTTATCCAATTAAGTACCTTAAATAAATAGTTGATTTAATATAGATCAATATGGCCGTTTACAGCATGTAATTTAAGTGAACATTTTCGGAGATATTACAGATTTAAAATGCCGTGAGGACGCCGCGCTTCGCCCTATATAACACTTATAATATATATTATCACTACATATTATAAAACAAAGTCCATATTTCCGTATGTACGCATAAAACTTTAAAACTACGCAACCGATTTTGATGCGGTTTTTTTTAATAGATAGAGTGATTCAAAAGGAAGGTTTGTACGTATAATAACATTCAATACGAAGTAGAGAAATACTGTAATTTTTGAGGTTTCTGTAAATAATTACATTTTTTTCCGCTTACATTGCAAACGCAGGCTAAACCCTACGAGATTTATCAAAATGATGTACTAAGTATTTGTACACCTTAAAAAGGTCTACAGAAAAGTCCGCGATGGTATATGTCTATCTCTTATGGATAACCCACAATAGCAGTTTTATTCATTTACTTTTTACGAAAAATGATGCCTTATGTTCAAAGCAATTTTTATACAATACAGCATTAATCCTTATCCAATTGAGTACCTTAAATAAATTGTTGATTTAATATAGACCAATATGGCCGTTTACAGCATGTAATTTAAGTGAACATTTTCGGAGATATTACAGATCTAAAATGCCATGCGGAGGCCGCGCTTCATCTTATAGCACTTCGAATCCAGCAGCTATATCGTTCTTTCCAGAGTTTGTTTAACGACAAGGAAGCTGTGAATGTTGTATATAAAGACATTCTGTAATTAATTGTAAAAATAAAATACATAGGGAAAAATGTTAAAATAAATACGCAAATATGTACTATATGAATTTAGATATTCAAAGATAGCAGGAAATCTTCTTGGAATAAGGAGAGGGAAATTGTTTTTCTCCAAATTACCTCTTGCGGGCCACGGGCAGTAATTAATAAATCAAAACTACTGGATCGATTTTAATAATTTTTTTTCACTGAGTGACATGGGCTATATATTTTATACCCGTGCGAAGCAGGGGCAGGCCGCTAGTATTAAATAAATAAATGTTGAAGAATGCTAGGGATATGTGTGACATACAAATCCGTATTGGATCAGCGTGGCAGGTCTAAGCTAGGGTTGCCACCTTTTTTTTTTAAAGAAAAATAGTATTTTTCTTTTTAAATCATAAAAATATAGTACTTTTAGGAAATTCAGGAAAAAAATATAGTACTTTTTGGAAATTCAGGAAAAGAAATAGCACACATCTATTTTCAATCATTATTTATTTTTCCACGATTATTTATTATTACTTTTCGCTGGACAATGACAAAGGAGTTAATTACTAACTAACTAAGCCCCGTAAATACATGAATGAGTTTCGTTCAAACATTACCTATGCAGTGCTGCGGGTGCGTTACATTCACAGTTGATTAAGCGCGACAATTGAATTAGCAATAAATAGTATTTTTCGTCCTATATTATTTTTCTATAATATATATTACAATTGACTAAAATATAGTACGATACAATATAATATATCGACTGGCCCGTTGGCGCAGTGGGTAGTGATCCTGCCTTCAGCTCCGCGGGTCGCGGGTTCGATTCCCGCCGAGGCCCAACATTTTCTATAAATAAATTTGTTGGCCTTTGAGCCTGGGTGTATATTTGTATTTAAGTATGTATTTAAAAAATATATAAGTATATATTCACCAGTTGTCTGTCCATAACACAAGTATTAAGTTATTTACTTTGGGGACGGGCGACCGTGTGTGTAAGTGTCCCATATATTTATATATTTATATTTATAGTACGGGTGGCAACCCTAGTCTAAGCAAGTTGTGGGATAGCACTCGTCACAGGCCGTTACTCTAAATTACTTCTATATACTATTACAGAAAAGCGAAAATGACTACCAGTGCAATATATGTAAAGCTTATTTCCTCACCAAGGAGAATATCAAAATGCATAGAAAACTACATTTAAGTGCATATAGGTGAGTATTAGATATATCGATTCAAATTTAAAATGTTTGGTATTTAAATGAATTAATCTTGTATGTATTTATATATATATATATATATATATATATATATATATATATATATATATATATATATATACGTGTGTGTGTATTTACGCGTATTTACGAATATAAAAGTACCATCTTCATTTCTTACCGAGGTGACGTAAAAGGCGACTAAGGTAAGTTGACCCACCGTGTGGTATCCGGTTTAGTAAAATAGACCACACTCTTTCTTACCGAGGTGTCGTAAAATTCGACTAAGATAAGTTGAAGTCAGGCAGGCGGCCGGTCGTAAAACGCAGCCAAATCATGTGACAGCACGTTTATAACATGTTGTGCCGACCCCACTTAGAGTGGGATAAGGGTAAGGAGGATGATGTATATATTTATGTATGTATATATTCTGAATCTTGGAAACGGTTTCAATAATTTTCCTGAAATTCACTATGCAGGAGGTTATGGGGAGGAAAAATCGATCTAGCTTGGTTTTATTTAAAAACAAATAGTTTTATCCCTGTTTTTGGGCATTAAAAAAATACAAAAATTTACATTGAATATATAATACACTATTTTTGCCATAAACTGTCAAGTCACCGTATCTTAATCGGGGAACGGGCAGCTTCAGAAATGTAAATACCTAGGATCGAGGCCCACCTACCCAATTATTATTTTCTTTTTTAGTGTTTTTTGTTCATAGAAAAATCGGTTTTTTTAAATCGTTCACTCTCTTTTTCACTCTTTTTTCATGTTTTTTTTTAAATATAAGATATGCATTGTTGGATAAAACCAATGTAACATACATTTTAATAGAATTTCACAAACAGCGCATATGTTATTATTTATTGGTAGTGGTGGAAAAATCAAGTGGTCAAAAAAAAAACGATCATTAATAATCGATTATTTTGATATGAAATAATCGATTTTTTAAACATCGATATTTTTTAAAGGGAAAAGAATCGATTATTTATTAATCGATTTTTTCTACTATAAGTCACATCCCTACCCTTATCCCGCTCTAAGCGGGGTCGGCACAACATTTTATAACATGTAGTCACATGATTTGGCTACGTATTTTACAACCGCCCATTTGCCTGACGTCAACTTACCTTAGTCGACACCTCGGTAAGAAATGAGGATGGTCTATTCTACTCAGCCGGATACCACGCGGCGTGTCAACTTACCTTAGTCGCCTCTTACGACACCTCGGTAAGAAATGAGGGTGGTCTATTCTACTCAGCCGGATACCACGCGGCGTGTCAACTTACCTTAGTCGCCTCTTACGACACCTCGGTAAGAAATGAGGGTGGTCTATTCTACTCAGCCGGATACCACGCAGCGTGTCAACTTACCTTAGTCGCCTCTTACGACACCTCGGTAGGAAATGAGGGTGATCTATTCTACTCGGCCGGATACCACACGGCGTGTAAACTTACCTTAGTCGCCTCTTACGACACCTCGGTAAGAAATGAGGATGGTCTATTCTACTCAGCCGGATACCACACGGAGTGTCAACTTACCTTAGTCGCCTCTTACGACACCTCGGTAAGAAATGAGGGTGGTCTATTCTACTCAGCCGGATAACACAGCTAAGATACAATAAAGTAATGTACTAGAGAATTGTAGATCTATAAAAACCTTGTCCTATGTTACTCAAAGGTTGACTGGAAGAGAAGAGAAGAGTCTTTTTTAAATACATGTATCAAAAGAAATAAATTAAGAAAAAAAAACTACAAAAAAGTCCGCGACAGCATGTCTCTATCTCTTATGGTTAACTCACAATACTTAATTATAATTATATTTCCAGATGCCGCGAGTGTAGTTTCACGACTACAATGAAAAAGATAATGCTAGCTCACGACTGTGCCAGAAACTTCGATCCGGGATACGCGTGTCCCGATTGTCCCGACAAAGTATTCAGGTATTAATATACAGTATCTAGATGACCCGGTAATTATTTTGTAATTATAAAAAAGTTAAAAAATAAGACATAAACAAGCAAAAAAGTTGGCAATAACTGGGGCTTGATATTTTCACTTCTTTAGTCCGCTCGTTCACCATTGAGCTATCATAATTTAATACAAAAGTAATGAGAATATTATTTTGCTATAATCCGCGATAAAAGAAAATATGTGTAATGCTAAATGTAGAGTGTACTGTTCGTTGTCGTACCCGATACATGCAGAATTTGTAAGAACTCATGCACTACCCGACACCGATGGCACAACAATACACAAGCACTGCACACATTCACCACCACAATCTCAATTTTGTAGGTTTTAAAAGATTTCATTCCACAAAGTATGTATGTGAAGGTGTAACCTTGTAAGTTAAATTTGCCCCACTTCCCGGTGTCCGATTGAGATGAAATACATACTGCTCCAGTCCCGATGAGAATGCATGTTTATGATAAGCATGACCTGATGTCAGGATTGGCTCCAGACGTGGGAACTTCTCAACGGAACATGAAATTTTGTTCAAAGCTTTTTTAACATGACATGTTTTGTATTATAATAATAAATTTATTATTTCCAGTACAAAATCTAAACTAGTCTACCACCGCAGCGTCGCTCATCAGGAGAAACCGCAGTGTGACTGTTGTGGGAAAGTGTTTGCTAACAAGATGACGCTGAAATACCATCTGAAGTTAGTACAAGATTGTTATACCGCCATTATTAAATGAATAATTGACTGGCCTGTTGGAGCAGTGGTCAGTGACCCTGCCTTCAGCTCCACAGGTTGCGGGTTCGATTCCCGTCGAGAGCCAACATTTTCTATTCTGTTCATTTTGTCTTCGAGTACGGGTGTATATTTGTATTTAAGTATGTATTTAAAAAATATATAAATATATATTCACCAGTTGTCTGTCCATAACACAAGTATTAAGTTACTTACTTTGGGGACGGACGACCGTGTGTGTAATATATTTATTTATTTATTAATAAATCTTGCATGTGTCTATGTGTGTGTGTGGGTGTGTGTGTGTGGGTGTGTGTGTGTGTGGGTGTGTGTGTGTGTGTGTGTGTGTCTCGGAACGAAATTTCAGGAAAATTTCGTTTTCTTGGGGGAAGAAAATTGATCTTAAGTTTTTTTTAGAAAAAAAACGGTTGCTTGTAAAGTCGGTTTTACGGGTAAAGATTTTACGTGACAACGTCTTTTTAAATGTGATGGATTGGAGTGGGAGAGAGACGCAAGGCATTCGCCAGTCCGGCGGGCCTCTCTTTCGTTCGGTGACTCATCGTAACAGACGTGAGCGGGCGTTACACTTTTTCACGAGTGACTCCAAGCCGCAACCTAATCTAAGACGTTGTCACGTCAAAAAATCGTTTTATCCCTGATTTTGCCGTAAACTGTCAAGTCAGCGTAGCTTATTCGGGGAACGCGCGGTCTAGAGAAATGAAAATACTTAGGATCGAGCCCCACCTACCCAACTATTTTTTAGTTTTTTTTTTTTTGTAAAAAATATTGAGTAAAGCTCAGTCACTCAGGTACTACCGTCATTACACAACTATCATACACTCACGCACATGCTACACTCGCTCATGCAACACACACACACATCACGTCGTTGTTTCAGCTTTCTTACATTGTTTATTTATTTTGTAATAGTAAAGCAAAATTAATATTATCTAAAATTATAGTACCTAGGTGACCGGGTTTTTTAAAAGATTGAAAAAAAATTGTGAAAAAAATTTAAAAAAACAAGGCGCCGATGACACGTGTTACTCGATTCCAGGTTTTCGACTTTTTTGTCCGCCCGTTGCAATTAGGCTATCACCACAAATATCACAAAGCGCCGCCACCACCAACACTACACAAGCACTACACACACTCACTACGACAATGTATCCGAAGAATAAGCATAGGAAATGTGGCTTTATTCTTCGGATATGGAGATATTTATACACTCCCCTCACTTTTGCCAACTCTTTTAGTGTCTGTGCAGAAAGGAAGAGTGAGATGGACTTTCGCATTTCTTATTAACATGTATTGTCTATTCCCACAGGATCTTACCCCAAAACAAGGAGGATAAGCCTAAAGAGAAACTGTTCATACCGTGTAAAGGCTGTGACAAGGTGTTCCACTCAAAGAAGAGCTACAGGGCGCACGTGTGAGTTTTTAATGGTTTTCTCCTACTAGGGGGATGATTAGTAGAGGGGGGAGTGTCCTTAACCTTTTCCCTAAGTTGGTGTGTAGCGGGTCAAATTATGGTGGGTAAGGGGAATCGTAATTCTAAGTTCAGGTGTAGGAGTAGAAGTAAGGGGGTTTATAAGGGGAACAATATGGACAATTGACTGGCCCGTTGGCGCAGTGAGTAGTAACCCTGCCTTTGACTCCGCGGGTCGCGGGTTCGATTCACGCCGGTGGCCAACATTTTCTATAAATGAATTTGTTGGTCTTTGAGCCTGGGTGTATATTTGTATTTAAGTATGTATTTAAAATATATATAAGTATATATTCACCAGTTGTCTGTCCATAACACAAGTATTAAGTTACTTTGGGGACGGACGACCGTGTGTGTGTGTCCCATATATTTATTTATATTTATTTATTATTCCTAAGTTCAAGGGAAGGGGTTAATGCTTAGAGAGACGGTCAAGGGAGGGGTTATCCTAAACTTTATATCTCAGTTCGTGGATAGGGGTGTATGTTATGGGGTACAGATAAGGGGGATGACTCGTGGCAGTATGTGGGAAGTTCCTTAACCTTATTCTAAGGTAGAGGGGGGGGGGAGTTGTAACGTTCAACTGGCGCTTATATCATCATCATTTTCCTTCTGTTCATATCCCACTATAAGTGGCTAGGTATTTTACGTCCGCCGTCTGCCTGATGTCAACTTACCTTAGTCGTATTTTACGACACCTCGGTAAGAAATGATGGTGGTTTATTCTATTCAGGCGGATACCACACAGCTTGAACTGACGGTTATATATTGTACTAGCTTTTACCCGCGACCTCGTTCGAGTGAACTGTTGTAGCGTGACAGATTCCTGTAGAATTAACAGGATTTCTATAGCCTATATTATTCTGGTGTATAAGGAATAATTGTGACAAATTTCATCAATATTGGTTTAGCGAATTCGCCGTGAATGATTAACAAACATACATCCATACTCACAAACTTTCACATTTATAATATTAGTAGTATATTAAAATTGAATTTAAGTTGACGCAAATATTCGTACCTATAGCTTTTATATATTCGGCCGCATTGTGGTATCCGGCTGAGTAGAATAGACTAACCTCATTTCTTACCGTCGTCTCATAAAAGGTAACTTAGGTAAGTTGAACCACTGTGTGATATCCGGCTGAGTAGAATAGACCATTTCTTACCGACATTTCTTACCGTTGTGTCGTAAAAGGTAACTAAGGTAAGTCGACCCGCCGTGTGGTATCTGGCTGAGTAGAATAGACCACCCTCATTTCTTACCGTCGTGTCGTAAAAGGTAACTAAGGTAAGTCGACCCGCCGTGTGGTATCCGGCTGAGTAGAATAGTACCACCCTCATTTCTTACCGAGGTGTCGTAAAAGGCGACTAATGTAACTCGACCCGCCGTGTGGTATCCGGCTGAGTAGAATAGTACACTCTCATTTCTTTTCTTAAGTTGACGTCAGGCAGGCCGAATGTGACATGTTTATAACATGTTCCGACCCCATTTAGAGGGTAATAAGGGCAGTTGGATGATGAGCTTGTATATTTATATAGCTTATATATTTTCGGATTGGTTTTGATTCCAGAGTCATCCACGACGGTCTGACGTACCCGTGTCCTATATGCGGCAAGCTGTTCCAATGGAAACGGAACCTCGCCCGCCACACCAAAAACCACCGCGACAGAGAGGCGGGTGCCACCCACCAGTGCCGCGAGTGCCGCAAGGTCTTCTCCAGCAGGGACTGCTATAACAACCATATGCGGTTCAGCAAGAGGCACGCGCACGAGAACTCGTACATGTGAGTATTGGAACGGAGGAGGCAAGAAAGAAGTAATAAGGCAAGAAAGAGGTATGAAAGATACAATGTAAGATGACAAGTGATAAGGAATAAAAGAGAGGAGGTATGAAAAGACGAAGGCAAGAAATAGAGATGAGAAAGCTAGAAGGGAGCCATTAAGATATGACTAAGAAATCAAGGGAGATTCAGCAAGCGGCACGCGCACGAGAACTCGTACATGTGAGTATTGGTACGAAGGAAGGCAAGAAAGAAGTGAAGGCAAGAATGAAAGAGGTATGAAAATTAGATTGTAAGGTGGCTAGTGAGAAGGAATAAAAGAAAGGAGGAATGAAAAGACAAAGGCAAGAAATAGAGATGAGAAAGTGGGTGAGAAAGCTAGAAGGGAGCCATTAAGATATGACTAAGAAATCAAGGGAGATTCAGCAAGCGGCACGCGCACGAGAACTCGTACATGTGAGTATTGGTACGAAGGAAGGCAAGAAAGAAGTGAAGGCAAGAATGAAAGAGGTATGAAAGTTACAATGTTAGAGGACAACTGAGAAGGGAGAAAAGAAAGTAGGCATGAAAAGACAAAGGCAAGAAATAGAGATGAGAAAGTGGGTGAGAAAGCTAGAAGGGAGCCATTAGGATATGACTAAGAAATCAAGGGAGATTCAGCAAGCGGCACGCGCACGAGAACTCGTACATGTGAGTATCTGAACGGGGGAGGCAAGAAAGAAGGAATAGGCAAGAAAGGGGTATGAAAGTTACAATGTAAGATGACAAGTGAGACGGAATATAAGAAAGGAGGTATGAGAGACGAAGGCAAGAAATAATGAAGGTAAGAAGGAATGAAAGTTAGAATGTAAGATGACAAGTGAGAAGGAAGAACAGAACGGAGGTATGAAAAGACGCAGGCAAGAATTAAATATGAGAAAGGAATGAAGGTAAGAAGGAATGAAAGTTAGATAGTAAGATGACAAGTGAGAAGGAATAAAAGAAAGGAGGTATGAAAAGATGAAGGCAAGAATTAAATATGAGAAAGGAATGAAGGTAAGAAGGAATGAAAGTTAGATAGTAAGATGACAAGTGAGAAGGAATAAAAGAAAGGAGGTATGAAAAGATGAAGGCAAGAATTAAAGATGAAAAAAGGTAAGAAAGCGAAAAGCAGGCGTGAACGTAAGAATGAACAAATGAAATGAATGAACGTGAAAACAAGAGAGAAGGAAGAAAAGAAAGAAGGTATGAAAACACAAAGGCAAGATATAAAAATGAGAAAGAATGTAAAATTATAAGGAATCAAAGTCAGAAAGTACGAAGATATGAAATAAAGTAGAAAAGAAAGATGGCAGGAAATAAAAATTAATCAAAGAAAGGTAAGAAGAAGCAACCGGAAGACCGATCTTTGATCTTTAGATTGATGTATTTTGCGACCAGCCGCCTGGCTGACGTCAACTGACCTTAGTCAACTTTTACGATACCTCGGTAAGAAAGAGGGCGGTCTTTTCTACTCAACCAGATACCACAGGCGGGTCAACTTACCTTAGTCGCCTTTTACGACACCTCGTTAAGAAATGAGTGTGGTCTACTTTACTCAACAGGATACCACAAGGCGGGTCAACTTACCTTAGTCGCCTTTTACGACACCTCGTTAAGAAATGAGGGTGGTCTATTTTACTCAACCGGATACCACACGGTGGGTCGGCTTACCTTAGTCGCCTTTTTCGACACCTCGATAAAAAATGAGTGTGGTCTATTTTACTCAACCGGATACTACAAGGCGGGTCAACTTACCTTAGTCGCCTTTTATGACACCTCGGTAAGAAATGAGGGTGGTCTATTTTATTCAACCGGATACCACACGGCGGGTCGATTTACCTTAGTCGCCTTTTACGACACCTTGTTAAGAAATGAGTGTGGTCTATTTTACTCAACCGGATACCACAAAGTGGGTCAACCTACCTTAGTCGCCTTTTACGACACCTCGGTAAGAAATGAGGGTGGTCTATTTTACTCAACCGGATACCACAAAGTGGGTCAACTTACCTTAGTCGCCTTTTACGACACCTCGTTAACAAATGAGGGTGGTCTATTTTACTCAACCGAATACCACACGGCGGGTCAACTTACCTTAGTCGCCTTTTTCGACACCTCGGTAAAAAATGAGTGTGGTCTATTTTACTTAACGGATACCACAAGGCGGGTCCACTTATTTTAGTCGCCTTTTACGACACCTCGTTAAGAAATGAGGGTGGTCTATTTTACTTAACCGGATACCACAAGGCGGGTCAACTTACCTTAGTCGCCTTTTACGACACCTCGGTAAGAAATGAGGGTGGTCTATTTTACTCAACCGGATACCACAAAGTGGGTGAACTTATCTTAGTCGCCTTTTACGACACCTCGATAAGAAATGAGGGTCTATTCTATTCTGCTCATTCGGAGTCAATATGTATTTTACATACTTTATTCTAAATTATTGTTATATTGTGAGGTGACGTCACAAATAAAGGTTTTATGAATTGGAATTTGAATTAATGTATTTCCAGTCACGCTTGCCATTTCTGTGGGAAGAAATTCGCTACTCGCTGGTGTATGAACGATCACATAGACTGGGAGCATCTCAAGACAATCAAATACCAGTGTTCGATATGTTTTAAGGTACGTAAATATCAATAATTGTTCAAGCCTTTGGTTGGCTTGAATGGAAGTTGAGGGAATAACAATGTATAACAACCTCGTATATGAAAAACGGTATATTAAACTTTAGCAAAAATACAATTATAACATGTTGGCGCACAGCGCGTTGAGAGGTGAATGTCGATTGGATGTGACAAATGTCATTATCAATTATATAATACAAAACGCCTGTAGAAATTGAATAACAAAGAACTGCACTATTGCCATTAAGTTTGACAGGGCGGCTTCTCAAGCCGTAACAATAATCAAAACTAAATATAGTTTACTAAAAAAAAAACTAAAAATACACACGTCGTAGCCGTGTGTTATCCGGCTGAATAGAATAGTACCACCCTCATTTCTTAACGAGGTGTCGTAAAAGGCGACTAAGATAAGTCGACCCGCCGTGTGATACCCGGCTGAGTAGAATAGACCAACCTCATTTCTTACCGAGGTGTCGTAAAAGGCGACTAAGGTAAGTTAACCCACCGTGTGGTGTCCGGTTTAGTAGAATAGATCACCCTCTTTCTTGCCGAGGTGTCGTAAAAGACGACTGAGGTAAGTTGACGTCAGGCAGGCGGCCAGCCGTAAAAACGCACCCAAATCATGTGACAGTATGTTTATAACATTTTGTTCCGACCCCACTTAGAGAGGGATAAGGGCAGGAAGATGATGACACACGTCGAACTCAAAAGTCAAAAATAATTCTATATATATAAAAGAAAGTTGGTCTTAGTTACACTATTTATAACTCAAGAACGGATGAACCAATTCGGCTGAAAATTAGTGGAGAGGTTGCTTAGAACCAGGAGACGGACATAGGATACTTTTTATCCCCTTCGACCGCATTTCCGTCAAGTCACTATAAAACGTGGTATAACAAAAACGACTATGACATGGAATAACAAAACATAAATGACAGCTATACGTAATTTTGTGTTTGGTTAAGTATGGTAAAAAATTTGACAATTATGAAATTAGTAGCACCTATAAAAGTTACTACATAGTATAAAACAAAGTCGCTTTCTCTGTCTGTCCTTATATCTCTATTTATGCTTAAATCTTTAAAACTACGCAACAGATTTTGATTCGGTTTTTTTTAAATATATAGAATGATTGAAGAGGAAGGTTTATATGTATAATAAAATTCAATATGGTGTTGAGAAATACTGTGATTATCACTGAGTGACATATGCTATATGCTTTATACCCGTGCGAAGCTGGGGCGGGACTCCTAGTTCTATATAAATATGCAATTAAACTGAGTGCATTTGGGCCTTTGAGCGTGAGTGGATACGGGCGCGAGCGTTGTGTGTGAACTAGCGTGTGTTAGTTCACGTGGCCGTTCGGGCGTCAGTTGATACGGGCGTGAGAGTTGGCGTGTGAACGACCGTTCATATGGTTAATATAACCGTTGTCGTGTGGGCTAGCGTGTGAGAGTGCACGTGGAGGTTCGGTTGTGAGCGTTGATGTGTGAACTAGCATGCGTGAGATCATTCGTGAGTGTACACGAACGTGAGCGTTAGCGCTTGCATGAGTGTGGATTAGGCTCGTGATATGGGAGTAGAAAACATCGATTAATAAATAATTTTGTCCCTTTAAAATAAATCGTTTTTATAAAAATCTACTATTTAGATACGAATTAATCGATTTTTCTGACTATGTGAAAAGTTGTTTTTTTATATCTTCTTCTTCTATATATATAAAAGAAAGTTGGTCTTAGTTACACTATTTATAACTCAAGAACGGATGAACCAATTCGGCTGAAAATTGGTGTAGAGGTTGCTTAGAACCAGGAGACGGACATAGGATACTTTTTATCCCGTCCGACAGCATTTATTTTATCCCGTCAAGTCACTATGTGTCCGCACAACATGTTATAAACATGTTGCATCATGATTCGGCTACGTCTTTTACGTCCGGCCACCTGCCTTACGTGAACTTACCTTTGTCGTATTTTACAATACCGTCGTATTTATTAATTTTGTCGTATTTTACTTTTCGGTAAGAAAGAGGATGGTCAATTCTACTCACCCGGATACCACACGGTGGCTAGTTATTAATAAAACTACCAAGAAATAATAACGGATACGTTGTTTGTAAAATTTGTTGTTTCATACAACAATTCGTTTCTAATTTTTTTTTTATTCTATGATTAAAGGGCTTTTACAATACGTGTGTATGTCAGCCCATATCTAATCTTAAATAACAAGAAAAAGAGTAAAAAAGAAAAAGTGAATAAAATGAGAGATTAATCAACATAATCGATTTTTTTCTGACATCCCTAGTGTGGGTAAGAACGTGAGCGTTGGCGTAAGAACTTGCATGAGTGTGGATACGGACGTGAGCGTTAGCGCAAGTCCCAGATAAAAGACCCTAATGAATCCATTGAATGTTGCAGCCGTTCAAAACAGCGAAAATAATGGTGGCGCACGTGAATAATATACACGAGGGGAAGAACAAGAAGGAACCGGAAGGAGAACATCTGTGCGAGGTCTGCGGGAAGTCATACAAGGTGAGCGCTTAATGCAGCTGGTTAGTAGAATATATATCCTCCTCCTGCCCTTATCCCACTCTAAGTAGGGTCGGCAAAACATGTTGTCACATGATTTGGTTACGTATTTTACGGCCTGACGTCAACTTATCTTAGTCGTATTTTACGACACCTCGGTAAGAAAATAGAGGGGTACTATTCTATTCAGCCAGATACCACACGGCGTGTGTATATATGTATGTAATAGTTTAATTATAATTGTGTTGAACTATTATGCTATAATCGTTTGAGAACCAATAAAAAAAATAACACAATAACGTTTAAAAAAAAAGTAGTAAAGTAGCGGCCTGTTATTATCCCACTGCTGGGAATAGGCCTCTTCTCTCCGTTATAAGAGAGAAGGATTGGAGCTAAGACCTACCACGCTGCTCCAATGCGGATTGGTAGGTTACACATATCCCTAGGATTCTATAGAGATATGCAGGTTTCCTCACGATGTTTTCCTTCACCGAAAAGCGTGTGATAAATTGCAATTATCAATTAGACACATAAGTTTTAATAGAAAAACTCATTGGTGTCTGCCCGGGTTTGAACCCATGATCGTCTCTAGAGATTCACACGGTCGCACCGCTAGGCCATCACAGCTCAATAACGTTTAATATGACAATAATAGCATACCTTTACTCGATAATCTTATAAAACAGCTAAACAATAGCATACACATATACATATACTTTCTATCTTATAAGACAACAGAATAATAACATACATGTACTTGATAATCCTATAAGATAACTTAATAAAAGCGTACATTTATTAGGTAAGATAGCCATTATAATACCATGCCATAACTTGATAATATTTTGTTATCTTAAAGGTTAATCAAAGCATATATTTATCTGGTCATCTTATTAGACAACTCCATACTATCATACATTTTCTTGATAATGATAAGATAAGACAACATAATAATAGCATACATAGAATAGAACAGAATAGAAAAAACTTTATTTGTTCTCACACCACGATACAAATTACAAATAACAAAAAAGTAAAAAACCACTGAACAGAATAATCTTAAAACTAACAATTAACCTTATCTAGTTAATTTAGTATATATGTAAAGTTTTGTTCAGTGGTGTGACACCAAAAAGAATGACCACTCAGCTGTAATTGGAGCAAAGCCCCAAAACTGATTTTCAGTGGCCGCCGAGTACTGGACTCGCAGACGGCGCAACAACAAATACAACCGCAGTAAAATAAATAAATAAGTAATATATCTATAATGTAGTAATAAATAAATAAATAAATAAAAAACAAACATGTACATGATAATCCTATAAGACAACATAATAATAGCATACGTTTACTCTATAACCTTATAAGACGACTTAATAATCTTACAAGACAACTTATCATTGACCCTTGTCCAGACGGTCAAGCGGCTGAAGGGCCACGTGTGGGCGATGCACACGAACCGCTCGGAGGCCAAGACGTTCAAGTGCCCGCTGTGCCCGGCCACCTTCAGCTGGCAGACCTCCATCTACAAGCACATCAAGATGATGCACTACACCAGGCGGCCCAAGGTACGTGACCTACCTACTTAGTCCAGGTGGAAGGATACCACCTTCAGCTGGTGACCTCCATCTACAAGCACATCAAGATGATGCACTACACCAGGCGGCCCAAGGTGCGTGACCTACCTTCTTCTTAGCCGTAGATAGAAGGATACCACCTTAAACTGGTGACCTCCTTTCTTCTTAGTCCAGGTGGAAGGGTACCACCTTCAGCTGGTGACCTCCATCTACAAGCACATCAAGATGATGCACTACACCAGGCGGCCCAAGGTGCGTGACCTCCCATCTTAGTCCATGTGGAAGGATACCACCTTCAGCTGGTGACCTCCATCTACAAGCACATCAAGATGATGCACTACACCAGGCGGCCCAAGGTACGTGACCTCCCATCTTAGTCCAGGTGGAAGGATACCACCTTCAGCTGGCAGACCTCCATCTACAAGCACATCAAGATGATGCACTACACCAGGCGGCCCAAGGTGAGTGACCTACCTTCTTAGTCCAGGTGGAAGGAGACCACCTTCAGCTGGCAGACCTCCATCTACAAGCACATCAAGATGATGCACTACACCAGGCGGCCCAAGGTACGTGACCTACCTACTTAGTCCAGGTGGAAGGATACCACCTTCAGCTGGTGACCTCCATCTACAAGCACATCAAGATGATGCACTACACCAGGCGGCCCAAGGTGCGTGACCTACCTTCTTCTTAGCCGTAGATAGAAGGATACCACCTTAAACTGGTGACCTCCTTTCTTCTTAGTCCAGGTGGAAGGGTACCACCTTCAGCTGGTGACCTCCATCTACAAGCACATCAAGATGATGCACTACACCAGGCGGCCCAAGGTGCGTGACCTCCCATCTTAGTCCATGTGGAAGGATACCACCTTCAGCTGGTGACCTCCATCTACAAGCACATCAAGATGATGCACTACACCAGGCGGCCCAAGGTACGTGACCTCCCATCTTAGTCCAGGTGGAAGGATACCACCTTCAGCTGGCAGACCTCCATCTACAAGCACATCAAGATGATGCACTACACCAGGCGGCCCAAGGTGAGTGACCTACCTTCTTAGTCCAGGTGGAAGGAGACCACCTTCAGCTGGCAGACCTCCATCTACAAGCACATCAAGATGATGCACTACACCAGGCGGCCCAAGGTACGTGACCTCCCATCTTAGTCCAGGTGGAAGGATACCACCTTCAGCTGGTGAGCTCCATCTACAAGCACATCAAGATGATGCACTACACCAGGCGGCCCAAGGTACGTGACCTCCCAGCTTAGTCCAGGTGGAAGGAGACCACCTTCAGCTGGCAGACCTCCATCTACAAGCACATCAAGATGATGCACTACACCAGGCGGCCCAAGGTGAGTGACCTACCTTCTTAGTCCAGGTGGAAGGAGACCACCTTCAGCTGGCAGACCTCCATCTACAAGCACATCAAGATGATGCACTACACCAGGCGGCCCAAGGTGAGTGACCTACCTTCTTAGTCCAGGTGGAAGGAGACCACCTTCAGCTGGCAGACCTCCATCTACAAGCACATCAAGATGATGCACTACACCAGGCGGCCCAAGGTGAGTGACCTACCTTCTTAGTCCAGGTGGAAGGAGACCACCTTCAGCTGGCAGACCTCCATCTACAAGCACATCAAGATGATGCACTACACCAGGCGGCCCAAGGTGAGTGACCTACCTTCTTAGTCCAGGTGGAAGGAGACCACCTTCAGCTGGCAGACCTCCATCTACAAGCACATCAAGATGATGCACTACACCAGGCGGCCCAAGGTACGTGACCTCCCATCTTAGTCCAGGTGGAAGGATACCACCTTCAGCTGGTGAGCTCCATCTACAAGCACATCAAGATGATGCACTACACCAGGCGGCCCAAGGTACGTGACCTCCCAGCTTAGTCCAGGTGGAAGGATACCACCTTCAGCTGGTGACCTCCATCTACAAGCACATCAAGATGATGCACTACACCAGGCGGCCCAAGGTACGTGACCTCCCAGCTTAGTCCAGGTGGAAGGATACCACCTTCAGCTGGTGACCTCCATCTACAAGCACATCAAGATGATGCACTACACCAGGCGGCCCAAGGTACGTGACCTCCCTACTTAGTCCAGGTGGAAGGATACCACCTTCAGCTGGTGAGCTCCATCTACAAGCACATCAAGATGATGCACTACACCAGGCGGCCCAAGGTACGTGACCTCCCAGCTTAGTCCAGGTGGAAGGATACCACCTTCAGCTGGTGACCTCCATCTACAAGCACATCAAGATGATGCACTACACCAGGCGGCCCAAGGTACGTGACCTCCCTACTTAGTCCAGGTGGAAGGATACCACCTTCAGCTGGTGAGCTCCATCTACAAGCACATCAAGATGATGCACTACACCAGGCGGCCCAAGGTACGTGACCTACCATCTTAGTCCAGATGGAAGGATACCACCTCCGATTCTTTTTTCATCAATAATGTAGAGAATGAAAAGCTAAATATTGCAAGCTTACTATAAAATTGTACTATAACAGCTGTGGTAGCCCAGCGGTAACACCGTGCGACTCTATCGAGGAGGTCACGGGTTCAAACCCCGGGCAGACACCAATGAGTTTTTCTGTTAAAACTTATGTGTATAATTGATCATTGCAAATTACACGCTTTTCGGTGAAGGAAAACATCGTGAGGAAACCTGCATATCTCTAGAGAATTCTGGTGATATGTGTAACCTACAAATCATTAGAGCAGCGCGGTAGGTCTTAGCTACGGTTCTTTCCAAAAACGAAGAGGAGGCCTATTCCCAGCAGTGGGATAGTAACAGACCGCTACTTACTATAAAAGTTACCTAATTACCAAATTAGGGATTTGAATACAAATTTGATTTTACAAATCCCAAAAACGGATAGAAAAGAGGTCTATTCCCAGCAGTGGGATAGTAACAGGCCGCTACTTACTATAAAAGTTACCTATATTTTAAATTAGGAATTTGACTACGAATTTGATTTTACGAATCGATCTAGCTAAGGTTTATTTTCAAAAAGAATGTCTTTTTATCTTCTTTTGGGCACTAGAAAATGCTAGAAGTGATATTTTAGCTGTCAATTATAAATTTGTCATTGTCAAGAAGTAATTATACCCAGGATCGAGGTTTACTTGCACAATTAGTTTTTGTAATTTAATTTTCAATTTTCATCATAGAATAGATAGAATATCATTCATAGTAGAACAGACCACCCTCATTTCTTACCAAGGTGTTGTGAAAGGTGACGAAGATAAGTCGACCCGCCGTGTGGTATCCGGCTGAGCAAAATAGACCACCCTCTTACTAACTCAACTAAGGTAAGATGATGTCACGCAGGCGGCCGGTCGTAAAATACGTAGCTAAATCATGTGAGAATATGTTTATAACATGTTGTGCCGACCCCACTTAGAGTGGGATAAGGGCAGGAAGATGATGATTTTCATCTTTTGTATATTTTAAAAAAAAAATCAAATTTTGTCACCAGCCGCGGATAGCAGCGAAGAAGCCAGATACCTACCCGGGAATCGAACTGGCTCACAGGATGCAATACTTCCAGCAGAATATCGCGAACAACCTCACCCAGCCACCCGCCAATATAGAGTTACACAATTAAATAAATATATTGATTTTTATTAACACCCATTATATCATCATCCTCCTGCCCTTATCCCACCCTAAGCGGGGTCGGCACATGTTATAAACATGCTGTCACATGATTTGGCTGCGTTTTTACGACCGGCCGCTGCCTGACGTCAACTTATCTCTGTCGTATTTTACGACACCTCGGTAAGAAAGAGGGTGGTCTATTCTACTAAACCGGATACCACACGGTGGGTCAACTTACCTTAGTCGCCTTTTACGACACCTCGGTAAGAAATGAGGCTGGTCTATTCCAGTCAAACGGATACCATACGGCTAGTCGACTTACCTTTGTCGCCTTTTACAACACCTCGGTAAGAAATGAGACTGGTCTATTCCACTCAGCCGGATACCACACAGCGGATCGACTTACCTTAGTCGCCTTTTACGATACATCGGTAAGAAATGAGGGTGGTACTATTCTATTCAGCCGGATACCACACTGCATACTGAACTAATGTCGATGTTTGTCACAAATATTCCTTATACACCTAAATAAAATATAGGCTATAGAAATCCTGTTAATTCTACAGGAATAGTATGACATTGAAAAGCGCCATCTATTATCAATTACACAACAGTCAACGCGAACGAAGTCGCAGATAAAACCTAGTGAGTAAATAAAACTACAAAAGACAATCAAAACAATTTTATTCTCATAAACTTTAACATATCTAATTCGAATGCTTAATATTAAAATATGTTAAATTAATTTATTTTTATAAAAATAGATGCATGCAACAATAAGCCAAACGCTATATTTAGCTAAGCGTAATCGGATATATTTTTTCAACCATTCATACTATTATGCTTGATATTCACTATAGGTGATGATCGTTGATCTATATTCTGTAAGGTGGTACCAAATTAACGACGTTAATTTTAACCTTAGCAACCTAACAAATACAGTTAATTTTAGTGAAGTAATTTAGCCACAAAAATTATTTTTCATTCTGTATAAGAGATATATAGAAGGGTGAATGACCGTACACCATTCCATTTCGTATATAATGCATTGACCTTGACCGAGACTACATACAAGTGCGAAGGAGACAGAACTATAACGTTATTATATCCAGTATGAATGCATACTAATATACCTGCCGTTCACTATCGGAGATGATCGTTGATAGATAGTCTGCAACGTACCGACAATACATTTATTTTAATTCCAGGTACTTACACACCTTAGCAACCTAACAAATACAGTTAATTTTAGTGAAGTAATTTAGCCACAAAAATTATTTTTCGTTCTGAATAAAAAATATATTATATAGAAGGGTGAATGACCGCACCTATTCCATTCCACTTCGCATGTAATGCATTGACCTTGACCGAAATACAAGTACAAAGGAGACAGAACTATAATATTATATCCAGTATGAATGCATACTAATATGCCTGCCGTTCACTATCGGCGATAATCGTTGATAGATAGTCTGCAAGGTACCGATCATACATTTATTTTAATTCCAGGTACTTACACACCTTAGCAACCTAACAAATACAGTTAATTTTAGTGAAGTAATTTAGCCACAAAAATTATTTTTCATTCTGTATAAGAGATATATAGAAGGGTGAATGACCGTACCTATTCCATTCCATGTCGTGTGTAATGCATTGACCTTGACCGAGACTACATACAAGTGCGAAGGAGACAGAACTATAACGTTATTATATCCAGTATGAATGCATACTTAACATTACAAATTACTTAATTTAGAATTTAAAATATACATTATATAGAAGGGTGAATGACCGTACCTATTCCATTCCACTTCGTATGTAATGCATTGACCTTGACCGAAATACAAGTGCGAAGGAGACAGAACTATAATGTTATTATATCCAATATGAATGCATATTAATATGCCTGCCGTTCACTATCGGCGATGATCGTTGATAGATAGTCTGCAAGGTACCGACCATACATTTATTTTAATTCCAGGTACTTACACACCTTAGCAACCTAACAAATACAGTTAATTTTAGTGAAGTAATTTAGCCACAAAAATTATTTTTAGTTCTGTATAAAAGATATATAGAAGGGTGAATGACCGTACACCATTCCATTTCGTATATAATGCATTGATCTTGACCGAGACTTCATACAAGTGCGAAGGAGACAGAACTATAATGTTATTATATCCAATATGAATGCATATTAATATGCCTGCCGTTCACTATCGGCGATAATCGTTGATAGATAGTCTGCAAGGTACCGACCATACATTTATTTTAATTCCAGGTACTTACACACCTTAGCAACCTAACAAATACAGTTAATTTTAGTGAAGTAATTTAGCCACAAAAATTATTTTTCATTCTGTATAAAAGATATATAGAAGGGTGAATGACCGTACACCATTCCATTTCGTATATAATGCATTGACCTTGACCGAGACAACATACAAGTGCGAAGGAGACAGAACTATAATGTTATTATATCCAGTATGAATGCATATTAATATGCCTGCCGTTCACTATCGGCGATGATCGTTGATCGATATTCTGCAAGGTGGTACCGACCTTACGATATTAATTCCAGATACTTAGCACACACCTTAGCAACATACATAAAAAATCAGTTAATTTCGTTTAGTAATTTAGCCACCGGAGTTATTTTACGGTTTTGAATAAAAGATACATGATATAGAAGGGTGAATCACCGTACCCTCATTCCGTATGTAATGCATTGACCTTGACCGAGACTACATACAAGTGCGAAGGAGACAGAACTATAATATTATATCCAGTATGAATGCACATTAATATGCCTGCCGTTCACTATCGGCGATGATCGTTGATCGATATTCTGCAAGGTGGTACCAACCTTACGATATTAATTCTAGGTACTCACACACCTTAGCAACCTAACAAATACAGTTAATTTTAGTGAAGTAATTTAGAATTTAAAATATATATTATATAGAAGGGTGAGTGACCGTACCTATTCCATTCCACTTCGCATGTAATGCATTGACCTTGACCGAAATACAAGTGCGAAGGAGACAGGACTATAATATTATATCCAGTATGAATGCATATTAATATGCCTGCCGTTCACTATCGGCGTTGTTAGATAGTCTGCAAGGTACCGACCATACGACATTTATTTTAATTTCAGGTACACAACACACACACCTTAGTAGCATACATAAAAAAAATCACTTAATTTAGTGAAGTAATTTAGCCACAGGAATGATTTTACGTTCTGAAAGATATATGATATAGAAGGGTGAATGACCGTACCTAATTCCATTCCATTTCGTATGTAATGCATAACTTCGACCGAGAGACTAACTTTTGTGACAAGTGCGAAGGAGATAAAACTATTGTTATTGTTTTATCTTGCTGTTTCATTAACAGAAAGAAGTCAAGATCTAGTGTTTTAAAAAAGTTTCTAAATCGATTCCATAATATCTTCATAAATGGTATAGCATACATTTTATTGATGATACATGATTAGTTTTGTTATACAAGTTACTTGAATTTACATTCAAATTCAAATAATTCTTTATTCAAATTGGCTCTTACAAGCACTTTCGAATCGTCAAATTACAATGAAGCTACGTCTGGTTCGGAAAGTACATATTGTTTAAGTTACTTGTTGGTACTTTCATTTAAGTGATTGAGGATCAAAACTTAAATTAAGTTACTGAGGGTCTGAGGGGAAGAGAATACATTATTTTGACGTGACAACGTCTTAAATTAGGTTGCGGCTTGGAGTCACTCATGAAAAAGTGTAACGCCCGCTCACGTCTGTTACGGTGAGTCACCGAACGAAAGAGAGGCCATTCCAAACTACTTATATTTGCAAAGGTAATAATAAAATTATTTTGCTATAATCTGCGATGAATTAAAATAGAAAATGTATATAATACTAAATGTAGAGTGGACAATTTCATACCTAATACATGCAGGATTCGTAAAAAACACATGCACAAACCTCCACCACAAGACACAAGGACTACACACATTCACTATCACAAACGCAACAACTGCAACTCTCTCCTGATGATGCTTCAGTTGCAGGGCGAAATGATTGTGCATGTGTTTTTACAAATCCTGCATGTATCAGGTATGAAAACGGATTATCCACTCTACATTTAGCATTATATATATTTTCTATTTTACTTCATCGTGTATTATAGCAAAATAATTTCCATAAATTATTTTAACTACTTATATTTAGTTCCTCGTGCTTTGAGTCCCTGTATAACGGCCTTTCGCTTTTATACTTCTCTCCCAAGCCGCAGCAACAGTACAGTATAACTGCATGGCTGTTTTGGCATCCTCTACAGAATTGTGTTCGCCTTCTTGTATATCAACACCTAGTACAACTTTAGCCAAAATCTTGAGCGACGGTGAATTACCATTTTTTATCTGAAATAAACAATATTTTTTTAATTTACAGAATAAGGCGTTACTTTGCGGAGGTCCATAATACAAGAGTAATAATAAAAATATTTTGCTATAATACGAGATAAAAGAAAATATAAATAGATAATATAAGTAATGCTAAATGAAGTTTACTATTCGTTCTCATACCTGATACATGCAAAATTGTAAGAACTCATGCACTACCCAACACCGATAACACAACAATTCACAAGCACTGCACACATTCGCCACCACAATTTCAACAATTGTTTCGCCACGTAACCGAAGTGTCGTCAGGTATCGTAAAAGGCGACTAAGGTAAGTTGAGCCACTGTGTGATATCCAATTTAGTAGAATAGACCACCCTCTTTCTTACCGAGGTGTCACAAAATACAACTGAGTAAGTTTACATCAGGCAGGCTGCCAGTCGTAAAAACGCATCCAAATCATGTGACAGCATGTTTATAACATGTTGTGCCAACACCACTTAGGATAAGGGCAGGAAGATGATGATTCGTTATATATTTATATACAAAAATATAAGTTAAGAACTTACCGCTCTAAATGGCTTATAAAACGATGTATCACGAATGTTAGTTCTCGCATGTTTCAAAAACAGAACCTGCAAATCGTGTTTCACAGCGTGCCCAACGATTATCCTGTTTCTCAGTATATTCGCTACTTCTTTTTGCACGGTGTTGAAGTCCTCACCGTGTATAAGATCTTCCTTTCTTATACCACTAACTTCGGTTCTGTAATTAGTAACTTTCTCGCGAGGTTTAACATACTTATCATATATGCAGTCACCAAATTTGTTGACTAATGACACTCTTGCAAGCATATTTTGCTCGCGTTCTTGTCCTACACCAACCATTTCGCAATCAATCGCTATATACTTTGTGAGTGTGTTTTGTTTTTGACCAGTTTGTTGTAGCTTAACATCTTCTAAAGGTTGTTTCTCCACATACTTTTTTCCATTGTCTATATTGAGTTTATTAACGTTTTTCGATATATCGTAATTTCCATTTCTAGGAATATTATGTCTCCCAAATTCCACACTCAACACTTCGCCATCGGGCGACATTAACTGTGCGAAACTATTATTTTTATTGAGGTTATGTACATTTTTAACACCATTTGGTATGTCGTTACATTTTTTTCTTGCTCTTCGAAAAACTCCCGTGTAATGCTCTTTCTTGTCAGATATATCTTTTTTCACTTCCTTTACGCTGCTTGCGCGCAATTTCTGCCAATTCTCATCTATTACTCTATTTGTTTTCTGTTTGATTGATTGCGCTGGTGCGTTTCTAATATTCCCTTTTGAATTTTCAGCCATTGTTCTAGATTAAATATAAATTTTGTAATTAGTAAATAGAATAATAATTCAATTAAATTTTCACGTAATTGTTATAATATTCCGTTATAGTTATATTCAATTACAAAGCAAATTAGGTATAATTTTACCAAAACAATCTGCAATCTGCATGTGTCACGTAAAATATTTAATAGTAGGGATCAGGGCGGTTTTACTACAGGCGCCAACACATGTTATCTCGCATCCCTCTTGCACATGTACGTATTTATGAATGAATCGTATGAAAATAGTCTCAGCTGCATCTCGCTCCACTCCTACATACATATTTTTACGCACTCATTCTCATTTTGACTATCTATCATATAACAAGACAACAAGTTGATTTTATTAATGAATGGGCGGTGTATTAAATTTTTAAATTTCCCGTTGTAAAGTTCTAGTACTTTAATTTTTACTAAAATGTATAATTTTGTTTTAATTTAGTTAGCAAAATTCTTGAAACAAATATCACTAGAAGCAAATTAAATGTATCAAGTCTTATTTCACCAGTAGCTGTTGAGATATTTCTTAAAATGAGAAATATAACAACGAAGAAACGTGCAGTTATAAAACAATAAGAAGAGGATTTACTTAATCATTATATAAATGTAAGTGTTGAGTTTTAATGAATTTTGTGCATCTCAATAATAGTAAGAGCTTTCTTAAAATTTACATTCTCACATCTAAATATAATAACCTAACCTTGCATGGATAGCCTAAAACCTTTAACATGCAGTATAATTTTTATTTCATATTTGACTCATATTTGATTCATAGTGTCTTGTAGTGCAATAAATGATTAATAATGGAACATTAAAGTTAAAGTTTTTTAGAAGTTGTTCTAATTGATCTATCTTAGTTATGAATAATTTGGACATAACTTAAATGGTCTACTTAATATTTTTTTTAGAAGTATTTTCAATTGAAGTTGTATACTTCATTGTATTATATTAGAACTTTAAAAATGATTGTCAAGTTTTTTATAATGAGACTCGGATGAAAAGGGAGTAAATAGCAAAAGAGAGCAAGTTTATTCTGTATAAAGCAATATAGGGTATATTGCTTTATATAACACTATTGTTGATTTTTAATTAAAATGCAAAAGCAAAATTTAAATTTACGATTGATTAAACGATTGATTGATTAATTGCAGATTCAAGAATCCTCAGATCCAAGATTAAGAGTAATTTTTTATTTTAATATGATTGTCACATGATGTTATTTATAGTTATGATTTGAGATATCTTTACATTTACAGTGCTAATAAAAGATATAATAGTATGTGTAATGAATGAAAGAATAACAGCAATATTAAAAGACTGTTCTATAAAACTGAAAGTAAATATTTATGTAATTTATAAATCACTTAAAATGTGCAACTGTTTATATCTAACAGAAATTAAATAACAAACAATATTTCTCCTTCATACTTATGCAATAATAAAAAGCAATTTTTCTAAAAGTGAACCCATTTACTCTTTCTTAACAAATCAATGCATAATGACACAGACAACATTTTTTTTATATTATAGAACAACTATTCATATAGATTCAAATACAACCTTGTTCATAAGAGGTTCTATTTGAATAGTAATAATTTTTAATTTTTTTAATTTTTTAAAATTATTTTCAGAGATGGAATAGCACTAGACTAAGTGCAACTAAAGGAAGGTAACTAATACTCAAGTGAAGTCTGAATTTATGAAGCTAAGTTAGATTCCCGTAATTTCAGCCACAGATGTAAGCGTGCACTCAAACATCAGTAGCCAAAAGCGACTGGGAAAAGAATTAAGGTTTTACATGTATTGCAGGTGCCAAATACCGGCTCTTTGCCAACCGCAACACATAACCATTACAAAAAATAAATGTAAAAATTAATGGATTGAATGAAATTAATGGATTAATTTTACAGGAGGGCAGTCCGACAGCTGGCCTCTTGACTCCACGAGCTACGCTGGTCTGGCCTCGCTGCTGCCAATGGAGACGTGCCGCCGCCCCTCACCCCAGGCCGGCCCGTCCGGCTATGCCGCAGCTGCTGTCGCTCCGCCGTCGCCTCGAGCGCTCGAACAGCGCCAGGCCGAACAGTAGCGTCAACCACCAGGACCTCTGTAATTTGAGAAAATGCATTTGAGGTAACTAATACTCAAGTAGAAGTCTGAATTTATGAAGCTAAGTTAGATTCCCGTAATTTCAGCCACAGATGTAAGCGTGCACTCAAACATCAGTAGCCAAAAGCGACTGGGAAAAGAATTAAGGTTTTACATGTATTGCAGGTGCCAAATACCGGCTCTTTGCCAACCGCAACACATTACCATTACAAAAAAAAATGTAAAAATTAATGGATTGAATGAAATTAATGGATTAATTTTACAGTAGGGCAGTCCGACAGCTGGCCTCGTGACTCCACGAGCTACGCTGGTCTGGCCTCGCTGCTGCCAATGGAGACGTGCCGCCGCCCCTCACCCCAGGCCGGCCCGTCCGGCTATGCCGCAGCTGCTGTCGCTCCGCCGTCGCCTCGAGCGCTCGAACAGCGCCAGGCCGAACAGTAGCGTCAACCACCAGGACCTCTGTAATTTGAGAAAATGCATTTGAGGTAACTAATACTCAAGTGAAGTCTGAATTTATGAAGCTAAGTTAGATTCCCGTAATTTCAGCCACAGATGTAAGCGTGCACTCAAACATCAGTAGCCAAAAGCGACTGGGAAAAGAATTAAGGTTTTACATGTATTGCAGGTGCCAAATACCGGCTCTTTGCCAACCGCAACACATTACCATTACAAAAAAAAAATGTAAAAATTAATGGATTGAATGAAATTAATGGATTAATTTTACAGGAGGGCAGTCCGACAGCTGGCCTCGTGACTCCACGAGCTACGCTGGTCTGGCCTCGCTGCTGCCAATGGAGACGTGCCGCCGCCCCTCACCCCAGGCCGGCCCGTCCGGCTATGCCGCAGCTGCTGTCGCTCCGCCGTCGCCTCGAGCGCTCGAACAGCGCCAGGCCAAACAGTAGCGTCAACCACCAGGACCTCTGTAATTTGAGAAAATGCATTTGAGGTAACTAATACTCAAGTGAAGTCTGAATTTATGAAGCTAAGTTAGATTCCCGTAATTTCAGCCACAGATGTAAGCGTGCACTCAAACATCAGTAGCCAAAAGCGACTGGGAAAAGAATTAAGGTTTTACATGTATTGCAGGTGCCAAATACCGGCTCTTTGCCAACCGCAACACATAACCATTACAAAAAAAATTGTAAAAATTAATGACGTACGAATTACCAAAACTGCGCAATTTCAGAAATCAGTACGACACCTTTATAATGGCTAGCCCGTTAATAAAACGTCTTACAAAGTAGCGCGCTTTTGAAGCTAATGTATATTTACTATACTATAATCTATATTTACCTAAGCTATGATTAAAACAGTAATTATGCAAAAGTAATAATAAAATTATTTTGCTATAATCGGCGATGAAGTAAAATAGAAAATGTATATAATGCTAAATGTAGAGTGGACAATTGGTTATCATACCTGATACATGCAGGATTCGTAAAAAACACATGCACAAACCTCCACCACCGCCACCACCATACACAAGCACTATATACATTCACTATCACAAACTCAACAACTCAAATGTTTGAATTTCAACAAACATTCTCGGATAAAATGTGAGTAGTTATCCAAAACTTAATAACAAATAAACTATACTTTTGCACTATTTAATACGAAGAAAATTGAAACGTACTGACTCACCTGAAACGTTCGTTATACGTAATATATAACTGTAATCACTTTTTACTTACGCAAAAATATATAAACCAACAAATGATTTTTAATTAAAATTAGACAATTCCATAAACTTCTTGTTAACGCACACTATATACAATAACACGATATAATAGGAATACCACAATTCCCGTTCCGAGATGCACTTCTCATGAATGACGAACAAAGACTGACTGTCACTGAAACGTTTTATCGGTATATATAGTAAGACTCCACCGGAAACAATAACGGCACAGTGTTGCCCCTATTTAATCAAAAAGGGCGCGATTAGGGTTGCCACCTTTTTTTTGAAGAAAAATACTATTTTTCTTTTTAAATCAAAAAAATATAGTACTTTTAGGAAATTCAGGAAAAAAAATAGGACACATCTATTTTCAATCATTATTTATTTTTCCATGATTATTTTTTTATTACTTTTCGCTGGATAATGACACGGAGTTAGAGCTACTAACTAACTAAGCCCCGTAAATACATGAATGAGTTTCGTTCCTACATTCCCTATGCAGGGCTGCGGGTGCGTTCCATTCACAGTTAATTAAAAAAAGCACGACAATTGCAATTAGCGATAAAAATATAGTATTTTTCGTGCTATATTCTTTTTCTATAATATATAGTACAATTTAAGCTAGTGTTTTTCAATTTATATATACATTTATTAAAGCAGGGACCTCGAAGCATGTAGCATTATAGTATATCCTTAGTGTTTTTATTGAACTGTAATAATATTGGGAAGTTTTATTTTTTAATTTTAAAATATAAGTAAAAATAAAACTAAAATAATAAAAATAAAACTTTTCCTTCTATAGTAATATTTATTGTGTATGCTTTATTGAAGTGTTGTATATCATATGTCATACCCAATATCAGTTATATTCTATGTTTTAGGTGGTTATTTCTGAATAGTTTTTATTCTTTCTGCGACAGACAATATGGATTACAGACATACTTTAATTATTTAACAGAAAGTTATTTGTTCAAGATACTTTAACATACTATCCCATTTAGTTATGCACATTTCAACTAGATTTTTTGTCTGAGTAACTGTGTCTGGTCAAGGCACTGCTACTGTTGTTGCAATGAATTCATTAATATCTGATACAATGGCTGATATTCTTCAAGTGAGTTAAAATGTTTCAAATATAAATCATTTTTGTTTGTAAACACAAAAATTGGCATGTGTATGTTTAAAGTAACGGCCTGTTATCCACCCCAGCAGTGGGAACCATAAGCTTCCTCTATCCGTTTTTTGGAGAGAAGTATTGTAGCAAAGACCTACCATCGCGTTGCTCCAATGCGGATTGGTAGGTTACGCATATCCCTAGAATTCGCTAGAAGTATGCGGATTTCCTTACCATATTTTCCTTCACCGAAAAGCGTGTCATAAATTGCAATTGTCAATTAGACATGTGCCTGCGCGGGGTATAAACCCATGATCGTCTTTACAGAGTCGCACGGCCTCACCGCTGAGCTATCCATAGCTTGTTCCATATTTATTAAAATGTATTTGCAATAATTATCAGATGAACCTGGTCATAGCCAAAGAGAGTACTCATTGGGATGACGTCTAAGGGCTATATGCTGTTGATGCTTTATGGGATGAAGCACATGATTAGGTCAATTGATTTGACTAGATGAAGGCAAGTAAATATTTGATGTAAAGTATGTCAGTCTGTCCATTTCACTTTCTATTAAAACTGAAGCTTATATGTCTAATGGGCTAACTGCCTAATCCGTTTGAGATATAACAAAAAATGTTTGGTACAATTTTTCCTCTATTATAGTGATTTTTAGCCTGGTACTGCTAACAGTACAAAATCAAAGATATTTAACATAACACAAAGATTGTCACAGATACCCCTTATATTTTATTATTAAAAAAACAAAATTTATAATTATAGTCTCTATTCTATACTTAAAATATAACTGTAGACAAAGTTATAGACACGAAAAAAATATTTTCCAGACACTATTTAAGACCAGTAGAAGCTAAAAATATATTTTTTAAATTTAAAATCTCTGTTATTTGTCAATGCATCATTCTCCTACCCTTATCCCACTCTAAATGGGGTAGGCACAACATGTTTTAAACATGTTATCACATGATTTGGTATCTTACGACCGGTCGCCTGCCCGACGTCAACTTACCTTAATCGGTTTTCGCGACACCTCGGTAAGAAATGAGGGTGGTCTATTCTACTCAGGGGATATCAATGCCAAGATTGTCTGTAAGACTACCTTTGCAAACTAATGTTCTATCTATACATTATTAAAGAATAACTTATTTATTACAGGTTAAATATGCTGCGAACTCTTCCGCCGGGAAGTGTCCACGAGCCCGATGATGCAGATGAACATATATGAAGAGCTTCAGTCGAATCATAATTATTTAGCCTCATTTATTGACATTAGTAATAACATTTTCACAGCGCGAATGCTTTTATTCACTAACAATTTATTTTGCCGCCTGAACCATTCGGAATTTTGGAATAAGGCTGTAAAAGTCCGCTTCAATGCTAGAGGACTCAAGAGAAGGTTGTGTCTTCAAAATAGTATTCATATTAGTATAATTGACAAACATTATGAAGTTTGAAACTTCTTAACTAGGACCCAATGGATTTTTTCTCAAATCCGTGGATAAGGGGGCTCTAGCACACTAGAACGGATCATAATTTGGTTTCATTGTTTAAAACATGATTGGTTAATATTATTGTTTGATAGTTATAGTACCTTGTATTCCATCAGAAATATTTTCCAGACCCAAGCCATATCATATTACCGGTTCAGTATATTGATATATCGGTCATGTGCAGCAATAGCGGTACAACTCAAAAACTTATATTTTGAGATGAATGGGTTTAAAATTTTCATTACTCAGGAAAATGAATAACAATTGCTTAGTTGCTAGTTTAATTGTTAGTTTGCTTAAACGACGGGCTTATAATGAAATATGAGTTCTGCCTGTATTGCTGCTAAAAATTGTGTATTTTAACATTAACACCATTTATTCCTATTCAAAACACGTGTTTTTACTTGTGTAGCAAAACTAAAAACCTGAGCAATCCTGGGAGTAATATATTTTCAAAACAGGATTATTTAAATTGTGAAATTTTTATAATTACGCTATTGTCTAATAAAACTGAAAGATTTGATCTAGTTAAAATTATATTATCCATCACAAAAACTTATATCTTTGGAATGGCATTATATGGCATGTAAAGTGTTAATTAGTCAAAAATGTATATAACTTAAAAAACTATAATTCCTGGTTAACTTGCATTAATCATAAATATGATTTGTTAAAAGTTTTTTGCATAATCGTAATCATAATGCGAGTTAGACAACGATGTATCAATTAAGGAGAATTCACAGTACTATAGATACTTGGAAAACGATAATGGAAATGGAAAATTTTATCGCAAGTAAAGTTATAGAACTATGATACATGAGGCAAAAGTAACTAACTAATATTACTATTATTAACATTTAAAAATTGATTCAAAATTTTTATTATTTTACTATATATACTCCATAAGTATAGAAACATAACAAGATGTAAACAAACAAAACCATGTGATTCAGGAGTGACAAATATGTCATAACAATAATATTATTAACAAATGAAAAAATTGGGATTCAACTGCAGTTGTCAAAAGAATATCTCTAATATTTATAAATGTAATTTTCATAAATTGATTGGTATTTTCTAAAATTAAATATTTATACCTTTAGTATAGCAAAACAGCAATATATAATTTAATAAAATTCAGCAGATACAAATTAGCCAAGTAAACTACCTAAAATGGTAATTGGATTAACCAACGCAACATAATATCAATATTCTACGAGCTTCACTCTGTGATACTTAAATGTGTAGTAATTTAGTGTATTTAATATTATCCATCGTTTTCTTTAAAAATTTTATAATTCTTATTTATTGTTTCAAAGTTTGTAAAAATTATTGATAGCAATCACGCCATAATAAAGTGGTGCGAATACTATCAATAATTTTAAATTCCTTAAAAGAATTAAAAATCATATTAAATGTTAGTATAATGTGTTGTAATAAAAAAGGTACTTTATAGTAGGCAGATAATGCCTACTATAAACTACCTGTTTTGACATGTTTACATTTAGTTAAATACTTAACCCATGGAGTATAGTTCCTCATGATGTTTTCTTTCATCGAAAAGCTTGGTATCAATTGGCACATTAATTATGGCAAAATTTCACAATTTAATTCTTACTTTATATGTATAAATCCGAAGTGTTAACTGGTTTGATGGAAAATATTATACTTAGAGATAAAAACCACTTATATTCTATAAAACTACTACCAATATATCTAAAAAAGACTAATATTTATAATTTACCATCAAGTATACTCCTTTTAAGTATAATGTTTTTTCCTAAATACTAAAACGGTAAAAACGAAAGCATCTATTGTTTCAAATACTAATCTTGTAAATTTGTTTTGAGTGAATACTTATAATTAATTATATTTAATAATAATATATAATAATTTAAATTACAATTCCTATATTTTCAAGATACATGATCGCCGATTCTGTTTCCTATTTAAAAATAGTAATCATTTTTGAAGTTGCACTTTTAGCGTGTTTAGGAAAAAACTTTTTTTTTTAAGAAGCATGCACATAGAAATGTAAAACGGCTGTTGAATATAAATTTTTTTATTACAGTAAAAGTCTATTAAAGAATTTCCTTAAATATTTTGTTTTATTAAAATCTAAAAATCATTATTAATATGTTACAGGAAAACCGGTTATCCAAATAATCGGTAAGAGTAAAATGCGAATCGATAAAACTTTGACATCACTAGTTACGGTTTTAGCGCACCAAGTACATCACTAATTTTACTACGATTTTACGTCATACGTTATATATATTACTAGTTACTACTCCATATGTGAGAAAGAGTCAGAGCTGAGACTAAATCCGTTTTTATGAATGAAACGGGTGAGAGGCAGATAGTTTTTTATGAATGAGAATGTAAGTAGCTATAGTGCTACTCTGCACCCCCCCATACCACCGAAAATAGGCTCGCGCCTATGTATGAATCTCAACCATCTATTTTATAGTTAATAATCTATGGTAGGGATGTAATAATAAACGATTTTTTTATATATAGATTATCTTATGATTTTTAATAATCGATTTTCTGTATTTTATTAATCGGTTTTTTAAAATCTATATTAATTATTTTCCTGCTTTTCTTTTTTTTAAGATAAGATATGCGTTGTTGAATGAAATCAATATAGCCAAATACACATTATAATCGAATCTCACAAACGTCACATGTTTTTTTTCCGTACTTGTCCATTTTAGTTTCTTAGTCTTCCGGTCTTTAATTGGTCTTTATTCTAATTATTTCTTAAAATAAAAAAACGTTTTTTAATTCAAGTTAATCGACTTTTTATAAATCGATTTATTTAGAAGGGAGAAAAACGATTATTTAGTAATCTATTTTTTCCACTCCAAGTTAGTTTGTAGTCTATGGATGTTTACCGATTGGTGGTACTAGTGACTACCAAAGACTATTAATAATCACTGAATACCAAAAAGACAGCCGCTTTGACTTTAGAAAATATTTTATAACTCAATGAGTTAAAATGTTACGTGACTGCTATCTTTATGTACCTACAAAGTTTACCATCCTTTATTTATTAAAAAAAATGTTTTATTAATAGGTACATCCATGGAACAGTTACCGTATATAAAATTTACCGTATATAAACGAAAAAAACTAAAACGTATATATTCTTTATTTCATTGATATCAAATTATAGTTTAACTTTGAATCAATGAAATTGTATAACATATCCCATATTCTATATTCTACTGAAAAGGTACGAAATGCAATATGTAGTCACACTGCCAAGAATAGACGTTTAATTTTTTTAAGCTACATGCCCATGGTAATTTAATATTTTCATAATTAGTAAACGTAATAATAAGTTTAGAATACTACTAGATACATCCGATAAACTATTTCTATTAGGTTGTATTAATTTTATAAGTCAACGATTTATTTTACAAATGACATTTGAGTAGGTACTGGCAAACCTTAACTCGTCTGTACTAACCTTTAGAAATATGTAAATAAACATAAGAAATGTCATTAAACAGCCGACGTGTTTTAGTTTAGTTCGTGGTGGGAGAATGGTGAAAATGTTCCACGCTGAGGCAGCTCCGAGACACTGGCAGTATAAACTTTCTAATCGTCGCGATCGGACTTGATAAAATTCTGTTTGAGTATCGCGCAAGTTTACAATGTCGTACGAGGAATTGCACGCCCGACTCGCGGCTCACGGACAGGAGCATTTGATCAAATATTGGCCGGAACTCAGCGATGATGAGCGCGGACAATTGGCGAGCGAGATCAGGAAGCTCGACTTGGCCGAAATGAACGATATATTTCGGCGGGCCATGGACTCTACCAAAGTTATAATGGAGAAAATTGACGACGATCTAAAGCCTATCCCACAAGCCCACTACGAATCTGTGCCTGGATTATCTGATTCTAAGATCGAGGAATACGAAAATTTAGGATTTACAGAGATATCCGAGGATAAAGTTGGTGTGTTATTGCTTGCTGGCGGTCAAGCGACCCGACTCGGTTTTGGTCACCCTAAAGGCATGTATGATGTTGGCCTGCCCTCAAGGAAAACCCTATTTCAAATCCAAGCTGAGAGAATCCTCAGAGTGCAACAAATGGCAGAAGAGAGAACAGGTAAACACGGCAATATCACCTGGTACATAATGACCTCTGAACATACAAAAGCTCCGACTGCTGATTTCTTTAAAAATCACAACTATTTCGGCCTCAACGAGGAGAACATTGTCTTCTTCGAGCAAGGCAGGCTGCCATGCTTTGATTTTGATGGTAAAATATTCTTAGACGAGAAACATCACTTGTCATCAGCGCCAGATGGCAATGGAGGAATTTATAGATCGTTGAAAAGTCAAGGAGTGCTGGACGATATCGTTAGGCGTGGAGTGAAACATTTGCATGCCCATTCCGTAGATAATATTCTGATTAAAGTTGCCGATCCAGTTTTTATTGGTTACTGTAAAACGAAGAATGCGGATTGTGCTGCTAAAGTTGTTAGGAAATCGTCACCGAGCGAGCCAGTGGGAGTTGTATGCAGAGTTAACGGTTACTACAAAGTTGTGGAGTACTCTGAGCTGACAGATGAAGCAGCTGAAAGACGTGATCCAGATGGCCGTCTTACATTCTCAGCGGGTAACATTTGCAACCATTACTTCTCATCAGATTTCCTCCTGAAGATATGCGATTTTGAAACAAAATTGAAGCTCCATGTTGCCAAAAAGAAGATACCATATGTTGATGATGATGGCGTGCGTCAAAAGCCTTCAGAACCAAATGGTATCAAAATGGAGAAATTCATTTTCGACGTGTTTGAATTTGCTAAGAATTTCATCTGTTTAGAAGTGTCTAGGGATGTTGAGTTCTCAGCACTGAAGAACGCTGATTCAGCTAAAAAGGATTGTCCCTCGACCGCCCGGGAAGACCTGCTGAGGCTACACCGAAATTACATCAGGGAAGCTGGCGGTATTATTAAAGATTGTGTTGATATTGAAATTTCTCCGTTACTCTCGTATGGGGGAGAAAATTTGAAAGATTTAGTCGAAAATGAGGTTTTCACTATATCTCCATTCCATTTGAAGAGTATGCAGGAATCTGTTACTAATGGTGTAAATGGGAATCATTAAATTTTAATTAACGTAAACATTGGTAAGTTGTAATAAAAGTTTTTGTATGGTTCGTTAATGAAATTTTAGGCAACTATCTTGCCTCATAGCATGTATTACATCACAATTTTATTTGTACATTATTATTTTTTTATTGATGTCTATTATTCAAATTGTAAATTATGTAAATATTTTAATTATAATCGCATGTTTTAATGTATTGTGAATTAAATTCTAAAAATAAATCTGTACCTGATTTTGCACATGAAAACCAAGGCATGAATTATGAAGATTAAAAAAATAGCTCTAACATAAATTAATCTAAATTCCGGTATTTTCGATTATTGCAATATACTTACTTTTTAATTTTAAAATATTTTACATTCAAATTGTATCTCATTATTTATGGTTTATTATTTTTTGAAGAAATTGAGACAACATTAATAATAATTGCTTTGGTAAAAAATAGCACTTATTTATACTTTAACATAATAATGATTTTAATATTTTCTAATTAAATATACTTATAATATAGACAAAAAAGATTGTTGTCAATTGTTGAAAATTTTTGAAGCCCACTGTTGGGCACATGAGTCAGCTTTGATTGCCTCTGTCTTTGTTTTTTAGCCCAAAACATTGTTAGCTTTTATGATTATATTTCAAAATTTCGACCTCCACTTTTATACCATCTTAGATGGATTTTAGTGTAGGTAGGTCCATAGTCTTTTAGTTGCTATAAATTGTTATAAAGTTATCAACCAGTCACCACAGGCTCATCGGTTCAACAGCTAAGTGCATCCAAAGTGGTGCTTGTTATTATGAACGCATATATAACCTAAACTATACTATCTTTAATAGAAATATGCTTTAGATATAGTGTCATTGGTAGTGAGGCAAGTTTTACTGATATAATTCGGTCATCAAGGCGTTACCAGTTGACGGGAACATCGCTAGCATTAAACGTAACGACAAACTAAACTCTTTTCAAAAAATAATCCTTACTAATTGTCGTACATTATATTTAACAACTCAATTCAGTTGACAGTCTTCACAACAAAAATTTAAAATATCTAAAACCTATGGTACCTAGGTATATACCTAGTCATAGACAAGATTTTTTTTGTTTGAGTGGATTATTTTGAAAAACAAAGTCTTGACCTTAATACGGACCTTAGTTTAGACCTACATAATTACTTAACTTTCGCCTTAATACTGTTATTGCGTTATTTTTATTAAAAGCTTATACAATTTACGATTGTATAATTGATGATAATCTTTAGATGTTCGATTTGAATGTATATAAGATTCGATTTTGTTGCATCGTATTATACAATTAAAAAAAAAACTGGAATAATAACAACTAACTTACATAAACATTATTAGATAATATTTCGGTTCTTACAAGTACTACGAATATTGCTTAATAGCGATATTATCCGTCTTAATAATTTACTAAATGAGCGATAGATAAATTGCCAGTCTATTCTAATATAAATGATATCTAATATGTCGATTAATTCTCTTTTGCTTTGCTAAATAACTTTTCCAAAACGTCGAACCTAACATAACTTGACATTATCGCGATGTGACCCGTAAGTTTATAACAAGTCAAGTTAAAAAAGCTTTTAATTAAATTTCATGTCCCTTACTGATAACCGTTAAGCAATTTCCTCTTCTGGAGCCAATCCTGACATCAGGTCATGCTTATCATAAACATGCATGGGATTGGACCAGTATATAAAATTCCATCTCAATCAGATCCAGGAAGTGGGTCAAATTTAACTTGCAAGATTCCACCTTCACATACATACATTGCAAGTTGAATAAAAGCTTTTAATTAATATGCATCGCGAATTTTTAATATCTAATATCCAGATGATCTCAAAAATCAATTTAAAAGGTCGAGAGCAGTTATATTTTGCCAATAAGAAGAAAACCAATCGCTCAGTATTTTCAATGCACTTATCAAAAAATCATAATCAAAATAATCTTTATTCAAATAAGCTCTTTCAAGCACTTTTGAATCGTCAAAGATCGATATGATTAATGAAGCTACAACTGGTTCGGAATGTTGCTCTTACCGAGAAGAACCAGAGAGAAACTCGGCGGACAAACTTTAAAGCATTTTCAATTTTACATTATTAAACCGCAGTCTTGTATGAAACTGAAAGGATTTTCAAATCCAGGCATTTTTATCATCCATATAATCTTCAATTTTGTAATATGCTTTACGTAAAAGAATATCTCTAACCTTTCTGTATACTGGTCTAGTATGGATTGCTAACTCTGCTAATTATAAATATCTGGGGGACCGAGCTTCGCTCGGTAATTTTTTACAAAAAAAAGAACTTAAAAAAAAACAATTATTTAGTTGGGGATCGATCCTTGGCATTCACATTTCTCGAGTCTGCCCGTTACCCGAATAAGCCACGTCGACTTGACAGTTAACGGCGAAAATTCAATTCAATATAAATGTTAGTGTTTTTTAATGCCCAAAAACAGGGATAAAACAAATTTTTTTTTACATAAAACCTAGCTAGATCAATTTTTCTCCCCCAAAACCCCCTACATGTTGAATTTCAGGAAAATCGTTGGAGCCGTTTCCGAGATTCGGAAAATATATATATATACAAGATTAACTCATTTAAATATTAAGATGTTATTGTCCAAGAGCATCATACTTATAGAGTACAATATATTATTTTATAAATATTTCATTATCTGTTTACATGGTATTCGTATAATTTTATCTATATCAAAATATTTTATCTACTCATGTATTACTGACATCGAAAATCGTTTTTCTTTGGAAAAGTATTTATAATTTTTGATCGATATTGCATTATCTGTATGTTAGTAATTGCATATGCGTTTAAATAATTTATCAGCTACAAAATGTATAAAAATATTTATTATTTATTTATTGATATAATACATATACATTTTTTATATTTCGATTATTAAGGACACATTACATGTAGATCATCCAAAAATTTTACGACACCTCTGTAAGAAATGAAGGTGATCTATTCTACTCAGCCGGATACTACACGGCGGGTCAACTTACCTTAGTCGCCTTTTACGACAACTCGGTAAGAAATGAGGGTGGTCTATTTTACTCAGCCGGATACCACACGAAAAAATTGAAGCTACCAACAAGTTAATCACTACTTCGCGACCTTTATAACACAATTTACATAAAACTATAATGCACTATTAACCTAAATCTTTCGAAAGAATTTAACTATATTTTAGTAAAAACTGTACAAAAATCCATTCAGTAATTTTTTAAAAAATCGATCACATACAGCCAGATGCTTTGTTTTATAATAATTTTCGAAAAAAATAAACGTAATTATATTATAATAAATGTATAATATTGTACGACGCCTATTCGTGGACTTGATTCTCACTTTGGGAAACTATGGTATATGAAATTATATTAAAGCAATGTACATTTTAAGCAATATTATTTTAAGGTAGAATATATAATGAATTGTACTTAAAATTTTAGTGATATTATTGAGATTTTTTATCTTTATGTTCCTTAAAATAAATATAATATTAATTATAATCTGTTGTTTGATTTACCATATATTTTTAAATACGTCATTACTATCTTGACATTTATTTAATAGCAATCGCCAGCGGCTTTGCGTGGAAAGATTCAAATTCAAATTCAAATTCAAAATATTCTTTATTCAAATAAACTTGTAAACAAGTGCTTTTGAATCGTCAACTCTACTGCTGGTTCGGAAAGCTGTTCCTACCGAGAAGAGCCAGCAAGAATCTCGACGGTTGCTCTTTTAAACATATAATTCTTAATACTATTTACATTCAGACGTTACTGTCTTGTACAGGTTCAAAGAGAGCTATATCCACACATTCTTATCTTCTAAATAATCTTCAATAGTATGGCTTTCTGTATCAGCCTATTTTTAACAGTGTTTTTAAACTGCTGCAATGGCAAAGCTGAAATTGATTGCGGAATTTTATTATAGAATCTTATACCAAAACCCATAAACGAGTTACGCACTTTAGCAAGGCGCAAAGCAGGAGCCGAAAGCTTATGTCGGTTCCTGCTTTGTCTATTGTATACATCACCTATCGTTTTATAATTGTTTATATTTTTATGTACATAAATTAAATTGCTTAAAATATACTGTGAAGCAAATGTAAGAATATCTGTTACTTTATTAAAACTGTAATACAGTCTTGATAACTATAAGAAATGGTTTTTTATAGACTTTTATTTTGTCCTTAATAAATTATATGATTTTTTAATATACGTATTTTTAAATTTAAATATAGTTTATTTATTTTATTAATAGTTTATTACAGTATTTCAGTTCTTAATATGTCTCGTAGAATATTTTGTTATTTATTTTAAGGACCTTTATCGAGTATAGGCCTCTTTTTTTCCAAACCTCCAGTTGTTTTCCAAAAAGAAGTGGTAGACGTGGGTTAACCTTAAAAGCTAGATATATGCTGTCGCGGACTTTTTTACTTAGCTTCAAGATTTATGCCTTTACGCCTTTGAGTCCTGCGATACACGTGGTGTGAGAGGCAATACATTATGTCTTTTTGCTTCTTGTATTCTTTAGTTAAATGGATTGGAACTTCAGAGTAGAGTCTGCTATCAACAAGTACGGAGCGTTATTAATATAATGATTTTTTTTATAATGAATATATTTTTTATTAATATAGTAGTAGTAAGTAAAGTAGCGGCCTGTTATTATCCCACTGCTGGGAATAGGCCTCTTCTCTCCGTTATAAGAGAGAAGGGTTGCAGCTAAGACCTACCACGCTGCTCCAATGCGGATTGGTAGGTTACACATCACCAGAATTCTCTGGAGATACGCAAGTTTCCTCACGATGTTTTCCTTCACCGAAAAGCGTGTGATAAATTGCAATTATCAATTAGACACATAAGTTTTAATAGAAAAACTCATTGGTGTCTGCCCGGGTTTGAACCCATGATCGTCTCTAGAGATTCACACGGTCGCACCGCTAGGCCATCACAGCTTTTTTAATATAGTAAAGGTCGAAAATTCGCCGTGTGGTATCCGGCTGAATAGAATAGTACCACCCTCATTTCTTACCGAGGTGTCGTAAAAGGCGACTAAGGTAAGTCGACCCGCCGTGTGGTATCCGGCTGAGTAGAATAGACCAACCTCATTTCTTACCGAGGTGTCGTAAAAGGCGACTAAGGTAAGTTGACCCACCGTGTGGTATCCGGTTTAGTAGAATAGACCACCCTCTTTCTTACCGAGGTGTCGTAAAAGGCGACTAAGGTAAGTCGACCCGCCGTGTGGTATCCGGCTGAGTAGAATAGACCAACCTCATTTCTTACCGAGGTGTCGTAAAAGGCGACTAAGGTAAGTCGACCCGCCGTGTGGTATACGGCTGAGTAGAATAGACCAACCTCATTTCTTACCGAGGTGTCGTAAAAGGCGACTAAGGTAAGTTGACCCACCGTGTGGTATCCGGTTAAGTAGAATAGACCACCCTCTTTCTTACCGAGGTGTCGTAAAATAGACAAAGGTAAGTTGACGTCAGGCAGGCGGCCGGTCGTAAAAACACAGCCAAATCATGTGACAGCATGTTTATAACATGTGCCGACCCCACTTAGAGTGGGATAAGGGTTTAGCGGTGCGGCGTTCTGCGGAGATTACCGGAGGGATGCTGTAGGAGTATGTAAATAAAACCAGCAGTTGCAAGCCTTGTCGATGCATGTCGCATTAGCTCATCATCTCGTCACAGTCTCATCATAATAAACTATAGCCTTGGTGTGATGTTTTATTCTCCCATAGAATATATATTTGTCGCTATACCAAAACTTCTCTGATTATAAATAATAAGCATTGGTATGTCGTTTCATTTACTCCTTTTCCTATTTCCTGGTAACGGTATTTCAGGTACTGGGTATATGGTATTTGGTTTTATAGGTAATAATAGGTAAAGTATTTGTAGCTCCGTCAGGCAGCTACAAGGGTAAGAGAATGATGATAGTAAAGGTCGAAAATATATAAAACACATGCGAGCTAGAAAGTGATTACAGAAAAAGCTTTTTATTCGCGCTTCCTTCATTCACGTTTTCATTCACGACTGAAAAATTGCAACTCAAGTCCTATATTCGCAGTCTAAGATTTATTCGCGGATCGAATCGATACATCGGTACATACATATACATATGTACCTAAATAAAAATATGCGGTCAACGCCTCGTCAAGTGGAGAATAAAAAGATATTAAAATGATCTTATAACGCCTAACTACGCCTAGATTGCGTTTATAAAAGCTATCGTTTGTGGGTTTTGGTATAAGATTCTATAATAAAATTCCGCAATCAATTTCAGCTTTGCCATTACAGCAGTTTAAAAACACTGTTAAAAAGAGGCTGATACAGAAAGCCTACTATACTCTTGAAGATTATTTAGAAGATAAGAATGTGTGGATATAGCTCTCTTTGAACCTGTACAAGACAGTAACGACTTAATGTAAATAGTATTAAGAATTATATTTTTAAAAGAGCAACCGCCGAGTTTCTCTTAGGCTCTTCTCGGTAGGAACAGCTTTCCGAACCAGCAGTAGAGTTGACGATTCAAAAGCACTTGTTTACAAGTTTATTTGAATAAAGAATATTTTGAATTTGATTTGAATATCGGCGTTGTTTCGTTTGGCGGTTCTTTTGAGGCAAGCCGCGGTCTGTGTTGTAAACAAACAATATTTAAATATAACAAACTTATTACTCAAAACTCATTGACTGGCTCGTTGGAGCAGTGGGTAGTGACCCTGCCTTCGGCTCCACGGGTCGCGGGTTCGATTCCCGCCGAGGACCAACATTTTCTTTAAAATGAATTTGTCGGTCTTTGAGCCTGGGTGTATATTTGTATTTAAGTATGTATTTAAAAAATATATAAGTATATATTCACCAGTTGTCTGTCCTTAACACAAGTATTAAGTTACTTACTTTGGGGACGGATGACCGTGTGTGTAAGTGTCCCATATATTTATTTATTTATTATTTATTTAAAACATTAGTAAATTTTTTAAACAATTGCCTAAATCTGAATATAATATGATAACTTATCAAAATGTAAAGTCAAAAACTTATTTTATTTTAAATTGATTTTTATGTTCTTGGTGTTTTTATTTCGTCGTTTTAACTTATCCACTATAACTAGGATTGTCACCTTTTTTTTGAAGAAAAATAGTATTTTTTCTTTTTAAATCAAAGAAATATAGTAATTTTTGAAAATTAAGGAAAAAAAATAGTACACATCTATTTTCAATCATTATTTATTTTTCCATGATTATTTATTATTACTTTTCGCTGGACGATGACAAAGGAGTTAGAGTTACTAACTAACTAAGCCCCGTAAATACATGAATGAGTTTCGTTCAAACATTCCCTATGCAGTGCTGCGGGTGCGTTCCATTCACAGTTGATTCAAAAAAAGCGCGACAATTGATTTAGCGATAAAAAATATAGTATTTTCCGTCCTATATTGTTTTTCTATAATATATAGTACAATTGACTAAAATATAGTACGATACTATATAATATAGTACAGATGGCAACCCTAACTATAACCATATATAAATTACCATTCCATATTCACGGTTTCTGTATTCGCGGCATATTTACGGAATGTAATATAATCGAATAAAGATCTTCTACTGTATATCTTTTGGAAATATCTTTCTTGTCTTTGGCTAGCGAGCTACGCAGCTCTAGTGCTAGTGTCCTGTATATTTATTTAACTTCAATTTTTTTAGCTTAGCTTTTTTACTTAATTTACAAAAACAAAATTTATTAGTTGCTTATACTTAGGCATAAACCAGCGAGTAGTTATTGGGGAATACAGCACTAAGTTATTACATTAATATCCTTTTGTATTAAATTTAATAGTTTTTATTTTTATTATTTTTTATTCTATTTTACATTTTTTTGATTTATTTATTTATTACTACATTATAGATATATTACTTATTTTTTTATTTTACTGCGGTTGTGTTTGTTGTTGTGCCGTCTGCGAGTCCAGTACTCGGCGGCCACTGAAAATCAGTTTTGGGGCTTTGCTCCAATTACAGCTGAGTGGTCATCCTTTTTGGTGTCACACCACTGTACAAATCTTTACATATATACTAAATTAACTAGGTAAGGTTAATTGTTAGGTTTAAGATTATTCTGTTTAGTGGTTTTTACTTTTTTGTTATTTGTAATTTGTATCGTGGTGTGAGAACAAATAAAGTTTTTTCTATTCTATTCTATTCTATTCTATTTTTATAATTATATGATGATTCAAACCGCATTTAGAGAATTCAGGTTTTCGAATTTATATGACTTTGCGAGGTCGCGGCGTCTGCCGCGCAAAGGTCAAATATTTAATGGAAGCTATTACAAAATCGTTAGAGTTCAAATGTCAACTATTTGACATTTAAAATTCATCTTTTGACACTCACTTTTTGAATCTATACTAATATATAAAGCTGAAGAGTTTGTTTGTTTGATTGATTGATTGTTTGGACGCACTAATCCCAGGAACTACTGGATCGATTTGAAAAATTCTTTCAGTGTAAGATAGTCCATTTATCGAGAAAGTCTATAGGCTATATAACATCACGCTAAGATGAATAGGAGAGGAGCAGCAATAAAAAAATATAATAATAATAATGCGCTGAGTAAACGGTGATAGTTATTCAAAAATCATGTATCACAATATTGTTCCCCTCTAAAAGTTCCAAATAAAAGTCCGCGACAGCATATGTCTAGCTTTTAAGGTTAACCCACTTTAACCATTTTTATGGTTATCAAAAGACTATATTACGGTTTTAATCATTCCACGCGGGCGCGATTGCTAGTAACTATTATAAACTCAGAAATATACTTCAGATGAGAATATGTTATTTGCGCAACTGTATTTGTCTTTTTTTTTATTACGATTGTCATTATAAGTGGCTTTTAACCGCAAATTCGAATTCGAATTCGAATCAAGATTCGTATAAATAAACCAGTAGCTTCTGTCATTCTCAAACCCTGAAAATATCTCCATCGGCTGATAATAAATATTTTTAAATAAATAAATATATGGGACACTTACACACAGTGTCGTCCGTCTCCAAAGTAAGTAACTTAATATTTTTGTTATGGACAGACAACTGGTGAATATATACTTATATATTTCTAAAAACATGGTAGGTAAGGTAGGTAACGGCCTGTTACTATCCCACTGCTGGGCATAGGCCTCTTCTCTCCGTTTTTTTGGAGAGAAGGATTGGAGCTAAGACCTACCACGCTGCTCCAATGCGGATTGGTAGGTTACACATAACTCCAGAACTCTAGAGATATGCAGGTTTCCTCACGATGTTTTCCTTCACCGAAAAGCGTGTGATAAATTGTAATTATCAATTAGACACATAAGTTTTAATAGAAAAACTCATTGGTGTCTGCCCGGGTTTGAAGCCATGATCGTCTCTAGAGATTCACACGGTCGCACCGCTAGGCCATCACAGCTTACTATATTATATATTTCTAAAAACATACTTAAATACAAATATACACCCAGGCTCAAAGATCAACAAATTCATTTATAGAACATGTTGGGCCTCGGCGGGAATCGAACCCACGACTCGCGGCGTTGAAGGTAGGATCACTACCCACTACGCCAACGGGCTAGTCAATAATAGATGGCGCTTTTCAATGTCATCCTATTCCTGTTGAATTAACAGGATTTCTACAGCCTATATGTTATTCCGGTGCATGTGGAATAATTGTGCTAAATTTCATCGATATTGGTTCAGCGGATTCGCCGTGAAAGAACAAACATACATCCATATTCACAAACTTTCGCATTTATAATATTAGTAGTATAGGATTGGATTACAGTAAAAAAAACTCTGTTTCTTCTTCAGGAACAAAACAAACAATATGTATATATTTAAGGGTATTTAAAAGTAAATATAAAAGTACACAGACTATAGGTAAAGTAAAATAATCAACTATTTTCTTTAAATTTTTGTCTATGACTCATATTTTGGCGGGAGATAAATGGCGCTAAGTTTTCTAACGAAAATAGTTTATTTTAATAAAACGTCTACGTTACGACATCGATGCGGTATTTCAATAATTTATTAAAATGATGGATAAATTAGAAATGTTTGATCCGCCGTGTGCTATCCGGTTTAGTAGAATAGACCAACCTCAAATATATGTATAAAAATTACCTAAATGAATTACATTTAGTTTACAGTATAATTACGCCTTGTGGTAGCCGGCTGAATAGAATAGACCATCCTTATTTCTTACCGAGGTGTCGTAAAATGCGACTAAGGTAAGTCGACCCGCCGTGTGGTATCCAGCTGATTAGAATAGACCACCCTCATTCATTACCAAGGTGTCGTAAAAGGTGACTAAAGTAAGTCGACCCAGCGTGTGGTATCCGATTGAGTAGAATAGACCACCCTCATTTCTCAGGCAGGCGGCCGGTCATAAAATACGGAGCAAAATCATATGACAAGTAAGTAGCGGCCTGTTACTATCCCACTGCTGAGAATAGGCTTCTTCTCTCCGTTTTTGGAGAGAAGGGTTGGAGCTAAGACCTACCACGCTGCTCTAATGATTGGTAGGTAACACATATCACCAGAATTCTCTAGAGATATGCAGGTTTCCTCACGATGTTTTCCTTCACCGAAAAGCGTGTGATAAATTGCAATTATCAATGAGACACGTAAGTTTTATGTTATATATATAGAAGCATCAGGAAGCCTTTACAGAAGCATCGGGAAGCCTTCTATGACGGTCTAGGCTATTGTCCTCCATTGTGGGCGCGATAGTGGCAGTTACTCGGAAATAAAACCACGCTTGTACGATGCAACAATTAGTTATTCAGTTTCAATACAATATACTTCGCAATACAATACTTAACGCCAGATTTAATAAGATCAAGAGCCAATAGATTAGAATTTCGCCCGTCTTGACATAACAACCCATGTTACCATGCCAACGTCGAACTACTACTCTATTCGGGGTTACCCGCTCTTAATGTTAATTTCTCCTTAGTACGTTTTTCCTAGTATAATCATTGATAAAATAGCAATCTCATAACTATTTGTAATAATTAATCAAATAACTTAGTTCACAACTTATAATTACTCCACGCGCCGTCACGGCCGTCCTGCATATCACACGTCCTCGTGTGCTCTCTTTTCATCTATCACATCTGCAAACAAAGAACGTGGCATAATACACTTAATACACCATTCGGTCACCCTGACCAACATTTGTGAACACTACTTCCCAGGTCACATAATACATTTTAAATTTCGAATTCTTTGTAATTAAATTTGAATTGTACATCTCACAAATAGACTTTGCTTAGCGGGCTATTTTTTTCACAAAGGCTAGCTAATGCCACACAGGCTAGACAATGCCACACAGGCCAGTCAATGCCACACAGGCCAGTCAATGCCACACAGGCCAGTCAATGCCACACAGGCTAATCAATGCCACACAGGCCAGTCAATGCCACACAGGCTAATCAATGCCACACAGGCCAGTCAATGCCACACAGGCCAGTCAATGCCACACAGGCTAATCAATGCCACACAGGCCAGTCAATGCCACACAGGCCAGTCAATGCCACATAGGCTAATCAATGCCACACAGGCTAGTCAAGTCAAGGCCACACAGGCAATTCAATGCCACACAGGCTAGTCTATGCCACACAGGCTAGTCACATAAAATTACTAACAGGCAAAACACTGCATATGCTGGCACCATCCAGCCAAATTGTATCCTTACCATCCCCAATTGGCACGGTTGACAACATAGAGGGCTCAGAGACGTATACCTTAGCGGAAGCGGACTCCTTTGGGGCCCAATAAACCCTTACTTGAACCAGCATCATTCATAAAAACTTCGCCCAAAGCAGCTAGTGACGTTGGTGCTACCATGGTACCAAGATAAATATGCACGGTATATGTAATACTCACTACTGCCGTCATCGGCACATTCCCTTTCAATTTGATTAGTTGGAGTTTCCAATCCCAAAATTAACTTTTGTCTTTTAATCCCCGATATATCACTATGTATACCTTTAAAATTATTAACTACAACCTTTACCCGCAACTTCGTTCTCGTGGACTGTATGTAGTCTTGAAATTAAGAGTAGTAGCTTCTGTCACTTCTCAACACCGCAATTATCTTCATCACAAAAATGTGATCGATCCGGGAAGAATCAGAGGGATTTATCGTTTTATCAAGAACATAATTGGATAATTTTAGTAAATAACCCGTACTAACATGAAATACATACTTCATATACATCAAAAAAATCATAATGTTTTTCTGAAATATCTTTAATAATATTATAAACTTTTAATGGGAACGTGCTAGAAAACTCATTTAATAATAACATTTATACGTAACATTGATACGCTGTCAACTTGTTTTTTTTTAAATTACCTATACGTACGGCGCTGGATTCCAACGTTTTTTTGTATAAATACGAAAAATTTAATTTAAATTATGTTTTTGTTAACATATTTTAAAATAGGTATCGCAAATATATTATTTTCACTTTATTAACTGTAATAACTTTTCGAATACTAAGAATGGTGTTTAGGAAATAAATAGTTTTTTATTAGCTGTATGTACTTCTCTCTATGTGATTAAATTAAATAAAACTTCTCAATACATGTCGGTATATAAACATTAATTGCGCAAAATTTCATCTCTATTGGTTCAGCGAATAGGCCATGCAAATGTAACAAACAGACTTTCGCATTTATAATATTATTAGTTTATTTATTTTAGAACAACACTATTCTCAAAAATTTCAAACGAAAAACCTAATGCGGCTAGCTCTCGTCCTACCAATATGTCATCAGAAATGCAAAAATCAGGTACTACACGAAATAACAACTGTATTGAGTAGCCTGTTTTTTTTAGTTTTATCTAGTTTTTTTTTTTTTTTTTTTGCTAGTTTTATCTAGCCCTAACAATGTAACTGCATTGTTCTTTCGTTTGCCTGATAATCTTTCGGATAAACTTCGTTTTATCAGGGAACATTCGGCACCAGAATCAAAACAAAATTGAAACTTCTCACCGGTTACATGTAAGAGATGGTACGTATCTGGTTTGATTGCGCAGATATCCACCCGACTTTCAGTCCCAGCACTGCCAACATTTACTTATTTGTTTTTACAGCGTTTCGCGATGTACCCCTATTCACCGCAACTGAAGCAGGTAGGTGTACTGGTCCTCTTCTGCGTGGTGACATCGTTCTGTTACTGCTACACCGCAGTGGTACCTAAGAACTCAGCACGTATATTAGTGTTGCTATCACGGTTATCATTTCCTCAACATTAACTAAATACATGACCTGTTTTGCCACAGTTGTAACACCTTCCTAAGATACGAGGTCTCTTTGCTTCTGCAGACACAAAACGACTGCATCGCACCAAGCATTAACATCGGAGTCCTGTATTCTTTTCCGGTAAAGCCTCTGGTAAATCCGACTTCTGATATAGAAGCATCAGGAAGCCTTTACAGAAGCATCGGGAAGCCTTCTATGACGGTCTAGGCTATTGTCCTCCATTGTGGGCGCGATAGTGGCAGTTACTCGGAAATAAAACCACGCTTGTACGATGCAACAATTAGTTATTCAGTTTCAATACAATATACTTCGCAATACAATACTTAACGCCAGATTTAATAAGATCAAGAGCCAATAGATTAGAATTTCGCCCGTCTTGACATAACAACCCATGTTACCATGCCAACGTCGAACTACTACTCTATTCGGGGTTACCCGCTCTTAATGTTAATTTCTCCTTAGTACGTTTTTCCTAGTATAATCATTGATAAAATAGCAATCTCATAACTATTTGTAATAATTAATCAAATAACTTAGTTCACAACTTATAATTACTCCACGCGCCGTCATATATAACATATGACAACATGTGTTATATAACATGCCGACCCCACTTAGAGTGGAATAAGGGCAGTAGGATAGTAAAATATAAATCTATACTAATATATAAAGCTAGAATTTGTTTGTTTGATTATTTGAACGCGTTCATCTCAGGAACTACTGGACAGATTTGAAAAATTATTTCAGTGTAAGATCCTTTTATCGAGGGAGGCTATAGGCTATATAACATCACGCTTAGATGAATAGGAGAGGAGCAGCAATAGAAAATATTGCGAAAACGGCATAATTTAAAGCTTTTCTTGCGCTAAGTAAATTGTGAAAGTTATTCAAAAATCTCTTATAATTAACTCACGATAACTACTTTTTGTTAATGTATAGAAACCGGCTATACTCACGTCTTATTCTATCGGGTTAGCCCGACTAGTTTCGAACCAATCCGGGGCACTTATTCATGAGCTCATGAATAAGTTTCTCCGGTTCTATACATTAACTATGAATACTACTCACGATAGTTTAAATTTAAAAATTACTTTTATGTTCAAAATTTCAATTTGGGGAAAAAATTGTGACACTGTGACACTGTGTTTGTGTGATTTTCATGCGAGCGAAGCAGCTGTCATAACTAGTTTTATTAATAAAATTACCGAACAAGGCTCTGTACCATACTTTTGCTATAATCCGCGACCAATAGATTGTCAGATAGACAAATAAATCTGACACTGAAAGAATTTTTCAAATCGGTTCTTTTTTTCAAATAGTTCCTGATATTAGCGCGTTCAAACAATCAAACAAACAAACAAATTCTACAGCTTTATATGTTAGTATAGTATGTGACATAAAGGGGAAAAAGATGGAAAGAACTGCTGCAATGTTTTCACAGGTAAGATTCTAATAAATAAATATCAATGTTTATTTGAAAAATGTGTGTCCAAAAGATACCCTATCCCATCCTATTTCCTATCCTATCCTACTAATATTATAAATGCGAAAGTTTGTGACTATGGATGTGTGTTTGTTACTCTTTAACGGCGAATCCGCTAAACCAATAGTGACGAAATTTGTCCCAATTATTCCTTATACACCGGAATAACATATAGGCTATAGAAATTCCGTTAATTCTACTATAAATTATTTAGACACATAAGTTTTAATAGACAAAGTTCATTGTTCTAGCCTAAAAAGTATTCCTAAAAAGTGTGCCTAAAAAGTTCTAATTCTAAAAAGTGTTTAACTGCAACTTGACATTGATTATTTTGATATAATCCGCGACCAATAGATTGACAGATAGACAAATATGTCAATGCTAATATCGCAAAATATAAAAGCGGCAATTTCAACATGGCCGCCGGCCGCCGCCAAACCAGTTTCCCAACGATATTACAACCGCAACGTTACGAATATTACAAAATCGAAATTACAAAACCGAAAATTACTTTCGGATATTATATTTGAGCTATCGCTTTTGTTTTATCGAACAAAGTAATTATAGCTAATTGGGCTAGATTCTAGATTAGTAACGTTAAAAAAAAACTAAAATACAAGCTGTTTTTAGTCTATCTATTTTCTAATTTCTTTTAATTATTTTCAGATTATTTGTAAGCTTTTGATTCTGAATAAAATATGTCAAATATTTGAAAATACTAGCTTTTACCCGCGACTTCGGTCGCGTGGACTGTTGTCGTGTGATAGGTCTGTAATAGATGGCGCTTTTCAATGTCATCCTATTCCTGTAGAATTAACAGGATTTGTATAGCCTATATGTTGTGTATAAGAAATAATTGTACCAAATTTCATCGATATTGGTTCAGCGAATTCGCCGTGAAAGAGTAACAAACATACACCCATACTCACAAACTTTCGCATTTATAATATTAGTTGGAGTAGAAGAAAGTAGGATAGGATTATTTTTGAGTTATTTATTGTATTGTAAATCGTTTTTGATAAGTGAACAGAGTTTGAAATAAATCTATAAATCTATACTAATATATAAAGCTTAAGAGTTTCTTTGTTTGATTGTTTGAACGCGCTAATCTCAGGAACTACTGGACCGATTTGAAAAATTATTTCAGTGTAATATATTCCATTTATCGAGGAAAGCTATAAGCTATATATATAACATCACGCTAAGATGAATAGGAGAGGAGCAGCAATAAAAAATAGTAAGAAAACGGCAAAATTTAAAGCTTTCCTTGCGTGCGCTGAGTAAACGGTAATAGTTATTCAAAAATAATGTATTACAAAATTGTTCCCCTCTAAAATTTCTAAATAAATTCCGCGACAGCATATGTCTAGCTTTTAAGGTTAACCCACTTTAACCATTTTTATAGTTATCGAAATATTATATTACGACGCCGTGTGGTATCCGGCTGAATAGAATAGTACCACCCTCTTTCTTACCGAGGTGTCGTAAAATACGGCTAAAATAAGTTGACGTCAGGCAGGCGCTCATTCGTAAAAACGCAGCCAAATCATGTGACGGCATGTTTATAACATGTGCCGACCCCACTTAGAGTGGGATAAGGGCAGGAAGCTGATGATTGAAATATTATATTACGGTTTTAATCTTTCCACGCAGGCAAAGCTACTGGAAATTGCAAGTTAAAGATATAGATAGATAATGACACCTAATTTGTAACATCTAACTAATGATATTTAACTTTATTTTGCGGTTTATGCTAATAGAGTGGCTTCTTAACAATTATTACGAAATAATAATCAATTTTGAATTATTTATTCGAGTTATCGTTATAATTATTCATTTCGTAATATAATTAAAAAACTATTAAATTCAACAGGTTATATAATTATGGATATTGTCTATGGTATATACAACTTTCTTTTTTTGTAGACAAATACTAAAAACCATTTACCATTTAACGAAAAAATACTTTGTTAAATTCTTTATTATTTTTATCTATCTATACTAATATATAAAGCTGAAGAGTTTGTTTGTTTGTTTGATTGATTGTTTGAACGCGCTTATCTCAGGAACTACTGGACCGATTAGAAACATTCTTATAGTGTAAAATAGCCCATTTATCGAGGTTAGGCTATATAACATCACGTTAAAATGAATAGGAGAGGAGCAGCAATAAAAAATAGTAAGAAAACAGTAAAATTTCCTTGCGTGCGCTGACTAAACGGTAATAGTTATTCAAATATCATGTATTACAAAATTGTTCTACTCTAAAGGCTCTAAATAAAAGTCTGCGACAGCATATGAAAATCTTTTAAGGTTACCACTTTAACCATTTTTATGGTTATCAAAATTCTATATTACAGTTTTAATCTTTACGCGCGGGCGGAGCCGCTGGCGATTGCTAGTTCTAATAATAAAACTAAAAGATTTTATTTTATTGGGATTCGTGTCACATAACAGAATGTTGAAAGATCGCCATTTGACCTTGACATTTAAACGCAGACGTTCCGCGTATACGTTGACATTTAAAAGAGCGCGAAAGTTATGCCAACCATAAACAATATTGTTTTTTATTAATTTACAGACTGTGACTTTTTATAACAATTACGGTTCTTTGTGCTGTTATGGACACAGTTATTTAGTTGTATGTTTATATGTTTAGTATCTGGTTGACCCGTCTTGCTCGATAATTTTTTTCAAAATCATCATCTTCCTGCCCTTATCCCACTCTAAGTGGGGTCGGCAAAACATGTTATAAACATGCTGTCACATGATTTGGCTGCGTTTTTACGACCGGCCGCCTGCCTGACCTCAACTTACCTCTGTCGTATTTTACGACACCTCGGTAAGAAAGAGGGTGGTCTATTCTACTAAACCGGATACCACACGGTGAATCAACTTACCTTAGTCGCCTTTTACGACACCTCGGTAAGAAATGAGGTTGGTCTATTCTACTCAGCCGGATACCACACGGCGGGTCGACTTACCTTAGTCGCCTTTTACGACACCTCGGTAAGAAAAGAGGGTGGTACTATTCTATTCAGCCGGATACCACACGGCGTATAATTTTTTTTTTTTTAATTTTTTTTTTTTAAATAAAAAAAAAAAATTAAAAAAAAGGAAAAAAAATAATTATGTAGTTGGGATCGATCCTAGGTATTTATATTTCTCGAGTCTGCCCGTTCCCCGAATAAGCAACGCTGACTTGACAGTTTATGGCAAAAATAGTGTTTTATGTCACTACATAGTATAAAACAAAGTCACATTCTTTGTTTGCTCTATATCCCTATGTATGCTTTAATATTTAAAACTACGTAACACATTTTGATGCGTTTTTTTAAATAGATAGAGTGATTTAAGAGGAAGGTTTATATGTATAATAACATTCAATACCGTGTAGAAAAATACTGTAATTTTTGAGGTTTCTAATGTGATGTCATAAATAATTTCATTTTTTTCCGCTTACATTGCAAACGCAGGCTAAACCCTACGAGATTTATCAAAATAATGTACTAAATATTTGTACACCTTGAAAAGGTCTACAGAAAAGTGAATTTAGATATTCCAACGATAGCAAAAAATCTTGGTATAGGAGAGGGAAATTGTTTTTCTCCAAATTTAACGCTTGCGGGCCACGGGCAGTAATGAATAAATCAAAACTACTGGATCGATTTTAATCATTTCTTTCACTGAGTGACATGGGCTATATATTTTATACCCGTGCGAAGCAGGGGCAGGCCGCTAGTATTTTTATATTTTCAAACTATATTTAACGCTTTGTTGTCAATTATTTGCAATGTACAGGATATGACCTCCACTTTTGTATTGCCTAATGGATTATATTTTAATAGAAACGTGGGCACGAAATGCATTTGTAAAATTTAAATATCAAATAGGCGTTTTGTTAAGTGAAAGGATATTAAAGGTCACATTCAAATAGTTTCTGTACAGTCTATTTTAGTAAATCACGTGTATTATACGACCTAAGCCGTGTGGTAGGCTGAGTAGAACAGACCACCCTCATTTCTTACCGAGTCGTCGTTAAAGACGACTAAGGTCAGTTGACGTCAGGCAAACGGCCTTAAATTACGTAGCCAAATCATGTAATTGATGACTAACTGACTGACTAATCAGGAAAATGTTGAAAAGAAAATTGCGGCCGTCTGCCAGACGTCAACTTACCTTAGCTTAACTTGCCTTTTACGACACCTCGGTAAGAAATGAGGGTGGTCTATTCTTCTCAGCCGGATACCACACGGCGGGTCAACTTACCTTAGTCGCCTTTTACGACAACTCGGTAAGAAATGAGGGTGGTACTAATCTAATCAGCCGGATACCGAACGGCGTTATTGCATTTTTTTTTAATAATTGAATAAGGATAATTGCCGTATTGTTTAAAATTGCTTCAAAAATAAGGCATTATTTTTCGTAAAAAGTAAATGACAAAAAATGCTATTGTGGGTTATCCATAAGAGATAGACATATACCATCGCGGACTTTTCTGTAGACCTTTTCAAAGTGTACAAATACTTAGTACATCATTTCGATAAATCTCGTAGGGTTTAGCCTGCATTTGCAATGTAAGCGGGAAAAAATGTAATTATTTACCACATCACATTAGAAACCTCAAAAATTACAGTATTTCTCTACTCCATATTGAATGTTATTATACATATAAACCTTCCTCTTTAATCACTCTATCTATTAAAAAAAACCGCATCAAATCTGTTGCGTAGTTTTAAAGATTTAAGCATACATAGGGATAGGGACAAACAAAGAATGTGACTTTGTTTTATACTATGTAGTGATTTACCTACTCAGGTCTTTCTCAATATGTCCTTGACTGGCCGACACCAAAACACAGTGCGATATGACGATATCCTGATAAACTGGTTACAAAATGTGTTATCACGGATTTTGGATATCAACTTGTCGATGACAATTGTGACGCAATATGTTAAATATAAGAAAACCTAATAAAAAGGAAAGTAAAGTACTGGATATAGGCCTTTTTTGTAGCTAAGACCTACCACGCTGCTCCAATGATTGGTAGGTTACACATATCCCCAGAATTCTCTAGATATATGCAGGTTTCCTCACGATGTTCCTTCACTGAAAAGCGTGTGACAAATTGCAATTATGCTATGGAGTATTGCGGCAATGGGCATATGGGCAATGACTTAAAAAAACATATTTGAAAATGGACCCAAAACAACCCTTTCGCTCCGGACTTTTTAAATGCTAGATTTTGGTGCCAAATTTAACGAAAAAAGCAGTCTTCTTCCTAAAATCTATCATGTTAGGTTCTTGAGTAAATTTTTTTAAAATATTACTAGCGGTCTGCCCCTGCTTCACACGGGTATAAAATATATATCCCATGTCAGTCAGTGTAAAAAAAATGATTAAAATCGATCCAGTGGTTTTGATTTATTCATTACTGCCCGTGGCCCGCAAGCGTTAAATTTGGAGAAAAACAATTTCCTCTCCCTATACCAAGAAGATTTCCTGCTATCTTTGGAATATCTAAATTCATATAGTACATTTTTACTTATTTACTTTTACATTTTCCCTATGTATTTTATTTTTACAATTAATTACAGAATGTCTTTAAACAAACTCTTGTAAGAGCGACAAAGCTGCTAAAGTCGAAGTGTTATAGGGTGAAGCGCGGCGTCCTCACGGCATTTTAAATCTATACTTATAATAAATCTGTAGAAAGGTCAATTCTGTAACTGGAATATATTTCCAAAATAACTATCAGGGGGTGATTAGGGATCGATACTGATGCCAAAAATGCAATCAGTAAAATTTTTGTCTGTCTGTCTGTCTGTCTGTCTGTCTGTCTGTCTGTCTGTATAACCGTTATAGAAACAAAAACTACTCGACGGATTTTAACGAAACTCGGTACAATTTTTTTTCATACTCCTGGGCTGGTTATAGTATACTTTTTATCACGCTGCAATCAATAGGAGCAGAGCAGTGAAGGGAAATGTCGGGAAAACGGGAGAAGTTACTCCATTTTTTAAGATTTCGTCGCGTGTGCAACCTTGATGGTTAAAGCTACACAGAAATCATGTATGACGGAAATGTTCTCCTTAAAATTATATAAAAAATATCCCACGACAGCATATGTCTATCTTTTATGGTTGACTCACAATAACACGTGTAACTCCCGATAGCTTAGCAGTTCGAAGCTTTCTGGTTATATTTGCCTACTCCTACATTTATATCACTCTCAGTCATCCCTTAATAAAAAAGTGAATAGTATTAACCATTGTATAAAAAAAGAATCATTGAAATCGGTATAGAAACACCAAAGTTATACATGAAATACGTTAATAATAAGCCATCGCGCGTGAATACTGAATCATGCTATAAGGATTATCACTACATAGTATAAAACAAAGTCACATTCTTTGTTTGTCCCTTATATCCCTATGTATGCTTAAATCTTTAAAAGTACGGAACAGATTTTGATGCGTTTTTTTAATAGATAGAGGGATTCAAGGGGAAGGTTTATATGTATAATATCAATATGGAGTAGAGAAATACTGTAATTTTTGAGGTTTCTAATGTGATGTCGTAAATAATTACTTTTTTCCGCTTACATTGCAAACGCAGGCTAAACCCTACGAGATTTAACAAAATGATGTACTAAGTATTTGTACACCTTGAAAAGGTCTACAGAAAAGTCCGCGATGGTGTATGTCTATCTCTTATGGATAACCCACAATAGCATTTTTTATCATTTACTTTTTACGAAAAATAATGCCTTATTTTTGAAGCAATTTTTATACAATACAGCATTAATCCTTATCCAATTAAGTACCTTAAATAAATTGTTGATTTAATATAGATCAATATGGCCGTTTACAGCATGTAATTTAAGTGAACATTTTCGGAGATATTACAGATTTAAAATCCCGCGAGGAGGCCGCGCTTCGCCCTATAGCACTTCGCATTTAACAGCTATATGTCGTTGTTTCAAGAGTTTGTTTAATGACAAGAAAGCTGTGAATGTAGTATATAAGGACATTCTGTAATTAATTTTAAAAATAAAATACATAGGGGAAAAATGAAAATATGTAGTATATGAATTTAGATATTAGATATAGCAGGAAATCTTCTTGGTATAGGGAGAGGGGAATTGTTTTTCTTCAAATTTAACGCTTGCGGGCCACAGGCAGTAATGAATACCTAAATTAAAACTACTGGATCGATTTTAATCATTTTTTCACTGGGTGACATAGGCTATATATTTTATACCCGTGCGAAGCAGGGTAGGCCGCTAGTCTGTAATATAATCTCCGAAAATGTTCACTTAAATTACATGCTGTAAACGGCCATATTGATCTATATTAAATCAACTATTTATTTAAGGTAACTAATTGGATAAGGATTAATGCTGTATTGTATAAAAATTGCTTCAAAAATAAGGCATCATTTTTCGTAAAAAGTAAATGACAAAAAATGCTATAGTGGGTTAACCATAAGAGATAGACATATACCATCGCGGACTTTTCTGTAGACCTTTTCAAGGTGTACAAATACTTAGTACATCATTTTGATAAATCTCGTAGGGTTAAGTCTGCGTTTGCAATGTAAGCGGAAAAAATTTAATTATTTACGACATCACATTAGAAACATTACATTTAGTTATTACTGTTTTGTACAGGGTCGAAGAGTTACTCCACTCATTCTTATCTTATCATCTAAGTAATTCTCAATAACAAAAGACTTTCTGTATTACTGTTATTAATAGTCTTTTTAAACTGCTGCACTGGCAAAGCTAAAATTGATTGCGGAATGTTATTATAGAATCTTATACCCAACATCGGACACCTGGCTTACAGGTCCCCGAGGCGGTCGGTGCATCTGGTGCTCCCGATGCACCGGTTAGCGGAGGGGGGTTTCTCTTTCGAGGGGCCCCTACCTGGAGGTGTTTATTCTCTGGGATCAGAGCTGTCGGCGGGATGGGGGCAAAATGTACAATGATACCCTGTCCTTGCCATCGGCAGCGTGGTGGAGCACACAGGTCGTTTTAGTCGGTGCGAGTCCGACATAACCGCCGCCTGTCCCCGTCGGGCGGCGGTACCCATAAGGGGTTTTTCCTGTATAATAAAAAAAAAAAAAAGAATCTTATACCCAAACCAATTTATTTTAATCAATTTCAGCACTGCCATTACAGCAGTTTAAAAACACTGTTAAAAAGAGGCTGATACAGAAGGCTACTATACTCTTGAAGATTATTTAGAAGATAAGAATGTTTGGATATAGCTCTCTTTGAACCTGTACAAGACAGTAACGACTTAATGTAAATAGTATTAAGAATTATATTTTTAAAAGAGCAACCGCCGAGTTTCTTGCTGGCTCTTCTCGGTAGGAACAGCTTTCCGAACCAGCAGTAGAGTTGACGATTCAAAAGCACTTGTTTACAAGTTTATTTGAATAAAGAATATTTTGAATTTGAAAAAGAAATTGAATTTGAAAACCCACAAATGACTTACATACTTTTGTTCGTCGCAAAACAGGAGTTGCAAGCTCATATCGGTTCCTACCTTCTCTATTATATACATCGCCAATTTTTTGTCTAAACGCAGCCTAAAAAGTACTTAGTGGTTCTTGAAAGAGCGACATTTTCGAGAAAGAGCGCGTCCGATCGTTGCTAAATTCGAAGTGCTCTAGGGCGAAGCGCGGCCTCCTCGCGGGGTTTTAAATCTGTGATATCTCCGAAAATGTTCACTTAAATTACATGCTGTAAACGACAATTAAACAATGTATAATTTCGAAATCACTGTATCAATTTTAGCGATAAGATAAAATAGAAAATCAGTATTTAATATTATTTGACGCAATCGAACACCGAGGTCATTTTAACAATTGTTAAACACTTGAAAAGTCAACGGTTCTATATTCAAGGATATTTTCAATTCAAAATTTCTATACACTGTACCTACAACTTCGCTCGTGCAACCGAAATTTTTACACACCTTATACTTGCAGGACAAATAACGGGAGCCCTTTAAGCCTAACACTACACAAGCACTACACACACTCACTACGACAATCTATAGGGAGAATGAGCTTAGGGAATGTGAATTTATTCTTCGTATATGGAGATATGTATACACGCCGTGTGGTATCCGGCTGAATAGAATAGTACCACCCTCATTTCTTACCGAGGTGTCGTAAAAGGCGACTAAGGTAAATCGACCCCCTATGTGGTATCCGGCTGAGTAGAAGAGACCACCCTCATTTGTTACCGAGGTGTCGTAAAAGGCGACTAAGGTAAGTCGACCCGCGGTGTGGTATACGGTTAAGTAAAATAGACCACCCTCATTTTTTACCGAAGTGTCGTAAAAGGCGACTAAGGTAAGTTGACCCAACGTGTGGTATCCGGTTAAGTAGAATAGACCACCCTCATTTCTTACCGAGGTGTCGTAAAAGGCGACTAAGGTAAGTCGACCCGCGGTGTGGTATACGGTTAAGTAAAATAGACCACCCTCATTTCTTACCGAGGTGTCGTAAAAGGCGACTAAGGTAAGTTGACCCACAGTGTGGTATCCGGTTTAGTAGAATAGACCACCCTCCTTCTTACCGAGGTGTCGTAAAATACGACTAAATTAAGTTGACATCAGACAGGCGGCCGATCGTAAAATACGTAGCCAAATCATGTGACAGCATGTTTATAACATGTTGTGCCGACCCCACTTAGAGTGGGATAAGGGTAGGATGATGTATATATTTACCTGTTGTCTGTCACACATAACACAACTATGAAGTTACTTACTCTGGAGCCGACGTGTGTCTTATATATATTTATTTATTGGGAAATCTAATTTTTAAAGAACATTATATTACCCAGAAGGATCTTTTGAACTTGTTCAAATGTTTTAATTTATTTCAAGGCGAAATCAAAACTATCATAACTCGTGGGCAGACAGCCAGTATCTTATAAGTGTTGTAAAAATAATGATATCAAATAATCTTTGAAGCACTAAAGATATAATTCAATTACTATTTGTAAAAGAATTGATAAGTATAATCTACTAGTGGCCCGCTCCGGCTTCGCACGGGTATAAAATATATAGCCTACTATGTCACTCAGTGAAAAAAAAAAAAATCTATCCAGTAGTTTTGTTTTATTCATTACTGCCCGTGGCCCACACGCGTTAAATTCGGAGTAAAATAATCGCCTTTCCCTATACCATGATTCCCTGCTATCTTTGGAATATCTAAATCCATATACTAAATTTTTACTTATATACTTTTACATTTTCCCTAAGTATTTTATTTTTACAAATTATGAACATAATTGTCAAATTTTTTACCATACTTCACCAAAGATAAAATTACGTTTAGCTGTCATCTATGTTTTGTATTCCACTAACATTTGCTTTTTGTTATTCAATGTCATAGTCGTTTTTGTTATACCACGTTTTATAGTGACTTGACGGGATAAAAAGTATCCTATGTCCGTCTCCTGGTCCTAAGCAACCTCTCCACCAATTTTCAGCCGAATTGGTTCATCCGTTCTTGAGTTATAAATAGTGTAACTAAGACCAACTTTCTTTGGTTCATCCGTTCTTGAGTTATAAATAGTGTAACTAAGACCAACTTTCTTTTATATAGATAATACTTGGTTAACCAAGTCTTGCTTGTTAATTTTTTACGTAATAAAAAAAAAGAAACAGAAAAAAAGAAAAAAATAGAGTAGGTGGGGCTTGATCCCAGGTTTTTCATTTCGCGACCACCCGTTCCCCGAATAACCTACGCTGACTTGACAATTAACTGCAAAAATATTGTTTTATATCATCATCTTCCTGCCCTTATCCCACTCTAAGTGGGGTCGGCACAACATATTATAAAACATGTCACATGATTTGGCTGCTTTTTTGCGACTGGCAAAAACTTACCTCTGTCGTATTTTACGACACCTCGGTAAGAAAGAGGATGGTCTATTCTACTAAACCAGATACCACACGGTGGGTCAACTTACCTCAGTCGCCTTTACGACACCTCTGTAAAAAATGAGGTTGGTCGATTTTACTCAGCCGGATACCACACGGCGGAGTGTTTAATTATATATTCAATGTAAATTTTAGTAATTTTTTAATGCCCAAAAACAGGGATAAAATGTTTTTTTTTAAATAAAACCTAGCTAGATCGATTTTTCTCCCCCATAACCCCCTACATTCCGAATTTCAGGAAAATCGTTGGAGCCGTTTCCGAGATTCCGAAAATATAACTACAAGATTAACTAACTCATTTAAATATTAAAGACGACCGGCCGCCTGCCTAACATAACTTATTTTAGTCGTATTTTACGACACCTCGATAAGAAATATACCACCCTCTCTCTTACCGAGATGTCGTAAAACGTGCCTAAGGTAAGTCGACCCACCGTGCGATATCCGGCTGAGAAGAATAGACCACGCTTTTTCTAACCGAAGTGTCGTAAAATACAGCTAAAGTAAGTTAACAGGCGGTCGGCAGACAGCGAATTTTTAAATCGATAGTAGTTCCTGAGATTAGCGCGTTCAAACAAACAAACTTTTCAGCTTTTTATATATATAAAGCTTTATATATTGATATAAATTGTGCCGAACCTACTTTGAGTGGGATAAGGGCAGGAGAATGATCAACTATTTTTGTAACATATTGAATTAAAAATTCCCGTGACGTGAACAAATCCGCGGGTAAATCTTGTGTACTCTTTAAGTTGAAAATATACAAGGGCTTGATTACCTATTACGTGTAGTTATGGTTAGATAAATAACATTCCTCCATTATAATGTGGCAAAGATTAAATAATTATATCAGAAGGTTCAGATCACAAATGTATAAATATAAATGGAATATAAATGGGACACTTACACACACGGTCGTCCGTCCCCAAAGTAAGTAACTTAATACTTGTGTTATGGACAGACAACTGGTGAATATATACTACTATACTACTACTACTTAAATACAAATAAACACCCAGGCTCAAAGACCAAAAAAACCATTTTTATAAAATGTTGGTCTTCGGCGGGAATCAAACCCGCGACCCGCGGAGCTGTGGGCAGGGTCACTAACCACTGCTCCAACGGGCCAGTCAAATGTATCAGAATAATTTCCTTTACACAATTATTAAGACAAAATTCATAATAAGGTAAGGGCTCTAGTAATTGACCGTGTACTAGTAAACCGTTTTGTATGAAATTTTAAATAATAAGTATTGTTTGTTGTAGCTTAGTTTAGTATAGGCCCTGTTTCACAAGTCACCGATAATAGTGTCGGATAGTTAACCGACAAATAAACTAAGTAGCAGATAAATGTCTCTATAAAAAGACTAAAAAGTAAAAATTAAAAAAAAAATCGCGACCATTTTTACCGTTAGATAGATTTTGACCATTAGATATTTGCTATCCAGCCGATAAACAAAAAAAACAGCCACATGATCTACCTGTTAACTTATTAGGGACTTTAAGTGCTGAATAAGCCTATCAGAAACCTGAGAAACGCAAAATTCCGGGATATGTGTCAGATATGTTCCGAGTAAGTTAACTGACAGTTTATTGGTAACTTGTGAAACAGTGTGAACAGGCTCTAACTCAACGCTTGCAAATAATTAAAAGTGACGCGTCTGTATTTTTATTCTTTGCCAGGTGCATTGACAAGGAAAAGGCCCAGACGGCCTCGTGTTTTGAAAGTAAATGACCTTATGTATACGGAATCGACTTTTGTTTTGTTACAATCACTCAAGAAAGGTGTTTGCATTGGAAAAGTTAAAAAAAGATAGAGAGCACGGAAATAAATATGAAACGTTTTAGTATTTTAGACTGTGGATGTGAAAAAATCGATTTTTATATTAATCGATAATTTATTTTTAATTATCTATTTTTTTATTGACAGCGAAAATGTACAAGTTATATCTATCACTCTATCTATTTAAAGAAATCTCATCAAAATCTGTTGCATAGTTTTAAAGATTTAAGCATACATAGGGATATAGGGACAGACAGAGAAAGCGACTTTGTTTTATACTATGTTCACTACATAGTATAAAACAAAGTCGCTTTCTTTTCTTGTTTTTTGTTTATTTTTAGTTATTTACATCAAAAACGTACAAGTTATATCTATCTTAAACGACTTACACGCTAGGACTATACAAATCATGCCCACGTGGAATGGTCTCAAGAATGCTTTTAAACTAAATAATCTCTTTTAATTAAAATAATCGATTTTTTTACATTAAAAACCGATTATTTTAATTATTCCCTTTTTCTTTTTTACTCTGTTTTCTTATTTTTAAAATAAGATATGCTTTCTTGGATGAAACCAATGTAACCAATTAAATTCCACAAACAACGCATCTTTTTATTTATTGGTAGCTGTCCACTTTAATTAGCCTTTATTGTAATTAATTATTAATACTAAAAAAGCAACTTTTCAAAAAGTCATAAAAACGATTTTTAGTAATGGCCGGCTTTCCTACTTCATCTATACTAATATTATAAAGAGGAAAAATTTGTATGTATGTTTGTAATTTTGTCACACAAAAACTACTGGACCGATTTCAAAATTCTTTCACCATTGAAAAGCTGCATATTTACTGAGCGATTTAGGCTATAATATCTCATTTTAAAAAAAAAATAGAGATCCCTAATAAATTGTATTGTAAAAAGTTAAATATTACGCGGGTCAGACCGCGGGATATTACTAGTGTATAATGTATGATACTTGGGGATACCAAATTCAAAGTAAGTCATTTTCAAAAATATTTATTTAATATTTTCAAAATCATTTCCAAATGCTACAAACAAGTTGTCTTTGGTTACAAAAATATTGAACACGGATATGGTATAATGTCAAACTTTTTTTTTTAAAGACAGTCGTCTAACTACTATATTAATTATCATAAGTTACCTTTAAAACATCTCCATATAAATATATATTATAAAACAAGTCGCTAAAAGATGTCTGTGTGTATGTGATCGATTTTCTAAAAATCCACTGAACAGATTTTTGAACGGTTTTTACTAAAAGATGCAGTTTTTATTGTATTTGACTGAAATACATATTTGTTATTTATAAGATTAACTAATTTCTAATATTTGCGCGGAAAAAGCCACGCCCACATCTACTTTTTTTTAAATATATATATTTAACAATTACCTACACATACGGTCGTCCGTCCCTAAAGTAAATACTTGTAAAACAACAGACTTTCGCATTTATCATATTTAAGCTGAACGAACGAAGGAACGTAGTAAATTTTATGAAAAAAATAAACTATATTTTCTCAACATTCTTTTTTAATTAGTTTCCTTTTAAAACATTAAAATTTTTTCAACCATCCAGTAAGATTTAAATGGAAACCAATAATTTTTCAATTATATACTCCCACTTTCCTTCGCTTAGAATCATTTAAAAATCACAAGATGCTTTATTATGCATATATTACATAATACACTTTGATTTTCTTTGCCCGGAAGAAGCGAAAAAACCTGATATGAATACTAAGGCCCGAAATAGCGGCATATATACAGTACATTAGTATTGCAAAAGTATTTAGGAAATATAAAAAGTAGAACCGATTTAAATAATTATATATTATGCATCTTTATGAAACACAAAGCGTGGAATGAAGAATACCTCGTGAATTTCTTAGTCTATGATCATCTTACCTATGTTTCTTTGTCTGTGGTCTATCATTTTACCTGATTCTGCCACCAGCTGGCGCTCCTCTTACCTCCAGAGTAGGCGCTTGTTGTGACATTCCATAGCTTTGTGAATTTCGCCGCGAAAAGACGAAACTTTCTTGTCTAACGAAATTTAAGTTAAAAAGATAGTTAATATTGATTGTATCAGTGTTCCAAAGCGTGACATTTTAACTTGTGGTAGCTGTTATACCCACGTTTAAGTTATTATTAATAAATTTGGCGTAGTTAGAGATGAATTCTCAGAGTGGTGATGAACGTGTTAAGGGTAAGTCAGGGGAGGTTTCTGTCGCTTCGGATGGAGGACAGAAATCCCAACGATCAAATAGCCAGAGTGATAGTTCTTCTTCATCTTCGGAAGATGAGGAGGGCATTGTATCACCGCCGCCGAACAAGCGATCAAGACACGCCCGATACAAACGTGCTCAGACTTGTTCGGACCCACGTTTAGACACGTTGATGAATCAGGTAAGTTACATTTCTGATTATATTGTACAGTTACCGCAATATCTTTTAAATCAAAGGTCAATTACTGAGGGTACTGAGGATGCCTCGGTTAGACATTGTATTCAACAGGATACCTTTTTGGAAAGGCCTGCGTCTCCTGTGCCTGGCCCTAGCCTAATTTTGGGCCAGTTAAGTACTGAAGTTAATGAAAACATAGTTGTCCCTGCAGCCAATAGAGATAGGCTTGAGGAGTTAAATAAACTTCAGCAATTTGATATGGCATCTTGGAAGGGTATAAGATATAAGAAAGCTTTGCAGTCTTACCTTGCAACGCCAGGTTTTATAGGATTAAAGATTAATGAAGAACTTTGTCATTTTAATAAGACTAAAGATTATTTGGCATCAACAGAAAGCTTATTAGCTAGTTTGACAAATGCTGTCCTCGAGCAGCGGCATTCTTTAAAGAATGAATTGCAAAATTTGATTAACTGGATGACTGTTAATTCGTCTAGTGTCACTCCTAGTATGCTCTATGAAAAACTAACAACAGTTTTTGGACCGGGTTCTCAGAATTATAAAAGTTCTGAAAATATAATGCAAATAATTTGTGGGAAACGGTCTGAGTGTATAGAGATAAGGAGAGATAGAATTCTTAAAGAAATTAAAAATGTTAATATTAAACAGATCTTGCAGGGTGTTCCACTCAGTTCTGAATATTTGTTTAGTCAAGATAAGTTGAGTCCAATTATACTTTCTCTGGGGGGTGCTAATAGGTGGTTAGAGACACCAGAATATCTGAGAGAACGACGAGTGATTACATCTCGTGAACCACATCAGAATAGGAAGTATCATAGATCTTTTCCTAAAACACCCCATTATGATAGGAAGGTGAAAGAGATGAATAAAAAGAAGCAGCCCTTTCGTAAGAGTGGCACCTTCAACTCTGCAACCAATTCTAAGCAAAAATGACTGTCATTTGGGGGAGTTTCGAGGGTGGTGCCTAAAGAATCATGTGCAGACTTGGAAGGATCTAGGGGCCAATCAATGCTTACTGAAACTCATAACAAGGGGTCTCATTCCATTAAAGATGAAACCTCCTTTAGTTTACCCAGGGGAAAGTATAAAACAAAAATATGCGACAAGCGTTACTCTCAATATGACAACAATGATCAGGGATTTGAGAGAAAAAGAAATATTAGTGAAACCTCAGATACTAAATTCAGGTTACTATTCAAAGATTTTTCTAATAAAAAAGTCAGATGGCAGCTATCGCCCTATTTTCAATTTGAAAGGGCTAAATTGTTACGTTGCAACAAAACATTTTCAGCTAATATCTCATATAGACATAATGAATTTTCTGCAGAGCCAGGATTGGTTGGTAAAGATAGATCTTCACCAGGCATACTGCCATTTACCAATTTCAGAAACTCACAGACGTTTTCTGCGAGTAATATACAAAGGAGAAATATTGGAACTAGCCTATATTGGCCTCTCTTCAGCCCCCCGAACTTTTGCAATGGTCTCAAATTGGGTTGCGGAAATCCTAAGAGCCAGAGGCATGCGGGTAATAGTTTATTTAGACGACTTCCTATTAGTGAATCAGGACCCTTCAAAACTCCTATCTCAGGTTGCGGAAATGCTGAGCATTTTGAAAGGGTTAGGCTGGCATGTGAACTTTCAAAAATCTGTTACCAACCCAACTCAAAGAATAGAATATCTGGGTGTTGTTTGGAATACACAGGACAATATGATAATTTTGCCTCAGGAAAAGATTACAAAGATAAAAAACAGACTGAAAAAATTACTAAAACACAGAAGTTGTACCATGAAGGAGGTGCAATGCCTTTTGGGAATGTTGAATTTTGCAAATATAACCATTCCAAGGGGTCGTTTATACTGCAGAAGGATGCAGATTTTCCTAAGACAATTTCAGAGACAGAAGCAAAGAAAGTTCCTTATGCCCCAGGTACGGCAAGATCTAAATTGGTGGTTGAAAGCCATAGACAAGAGTGCAACACCCTTGCACAGAAAAGAAGTTACCCATTTTCTTACAACAGATGCAGCCAATACGGGATGGGGAGCCCATTTAAACAATTTTTACACATCAGGTTATTGGACAAAAGTCCAGAAGCAATGGCATTCAAATCTCAAAGAGATGTATGCAGTTTATGCAGTAGTATACAGCCAGTGTATAAAACTAAACAATGCCCACATTTTAGTCCAGTCGGACAACAGAACATTGGTTGCTTATATCAGAAACCAGGGGGGCACTCGCTCCTTAAATTTACTCAAAATAGCCATGAGGCTCTATATATTAACCGAGCAGCACAACATAACGCTGTCGGCGTCGTACCTTCCGGGAAGGTTCAATGGCATAGCAGACAGGCTCTCGAGGGGCCGTCCCATACCAGAATGGCACTTAAGGGCCGAAGCCGCGGAGGCTATATTCAGGGTATGGGGAAAGCCAGAAATAGATCTTTTTGCAACAAAAGAAACTGCAGTTGTACCACAGTATGTTTCTCTAGATGTAAGAGATGGATACGCAGTTTTCTGCGACGCTTTCAGTCGCAGATGGAATTTTCAACTCGGATGGGTATTTCCCCCTCCCAGTCTAATTCCCAGAGTGTTGGCCCATCTCAACAATGCAACAGGGATTTATATTCTAATAGCACCAGACTGGAGGGAATGCTTTTGGCTCCCAGATCTGCAGGCCAGAGCACTGGAAGATCCGATTCAGATAAAGGATCTAGACAGGGTCCTTGTCGACCAGTCAACAGGATTGTGTCCCCAGGAAGTGAACAGATTAGCCCTGAGGGCATGGAGAGTTGGGGGTGGGCTTCAAATGTGTCAGACTGGAACTTAAAAGAGAAAGAATTACTGAAGAGTAGTTGGCGGAGCTCCACATTAAACACATACAAAGCTCCAATTAAAAGATGGTTATCTTGGTGTAAGGAATATAATATCAATGATAAAGCCCCGACACCTGGTGATTTAGCTAGATTTTTAGCCAAATTGTTTTTAGAGGATAATCTGGCTTATAGTACAATTCTTGTTCATAAATCAGCAATTTCCACTTATTGTGCAACATCAGTTGATAATTTTTCAAAAGATTTTTTTGTACATCAGATTTTACGGGCAATATCTCTGGCAAAGCCTCCAGTTAGGAAAACTGCTATATGGGATACTAAGCTTGTGTATGATTGGTTATTAAGCACACCAGGCTCGGGTACTTTATTTGATATCTCAAGAAGAACAGCTTTAATTTTGTTATTAGCATCAGGCCGTAGAGTTCATGACCTGACATTATTAGAATTAGGTAGTGACAATATAGTTTTAGAGGAAAATAAGATAATTTTATGGCCAAAGTTTGGCTCAAAAACTGATAACCGTCTAAATAGACAGTCTGGTTGGCTACTCCTTCAGCATCCGGACAGTTCAGTTTGTCCAGTAAGGCATGTGCTCCAACTTATTAAAGTTTCTGAGGAGAGAAGGCAGCAAACTGGGGTTATTAGCTTATTTATTACTCTTTCGGGTACAGTAGAGCCTGCATCAAGAACAAGGATTGCAGGGTGGTTGAGAACCATCTTTAAAGAAGCTAAAATTGATGCTTCTCCAGGTAGTATTAGATCAGCAGTAGCATCTAAAAGCTGGATAGAAAATAGACCAGTGGAGGAAATTTTGAATAGGGGTAATTGGAAAAGTATACATAATTTCACAAAACACTATTGTTGTGAAATTAAATCAATAGACAGATCTAATACTGACTTGTTATGTTCAAATTTTATAGGTTTATAAATTAAAACATCTTAATATTTTCTAATCTGATTGGAAGTCATATTTTTTCTTTTAATATAATTTTAGATAAAAATAATTGTTGATTATTTTGAATAAGAAGAGGATATTAGTGTATTAAATTAAATTTTAATAGAATGTTAGAAGATTATTTTTTATTTTTGTTTTGGTTATACTTATTAATTGATAAGTTATGTTTCAATTACTTTAAAATTACTATTATGTTATTTGATGGATGATGATTGATCACTTATATTGATTACTTATTTTGATGATAATAAAGTAGAAGTTTTCCTACTTTATGTTTTATTTACATCACATAGCTTTGTGTTTTTTGTTTTTCCACCAGCAGATAGCAAACAGGTCTTCATTCCACGCTTTGTGTTTCATAAAGATGCATAATATGACTGTTTTACATTACAATAAAACAGTTATTATGTATCAGATGAAACACAAAGCGTGGCAACAAGTGTCTTGCTGGTTGAAGACGCTATGAAATGTCACAACAAGCGCCTACTCTGGAGGTAAGAGGAGCGCCAGCTGGTGGCAGAATCAGGTAAAATGATAGACCACAGACAAAGAAACATAGGTAAGATGATCATAGACTAAGAAATTCACGAGGTATTCTTCATTCCACGCTTTGTGTTTCATCTGATACATAATAACTGTTTTATTGTAATGTAAAACAGTCATATTAGACCATAGTAATAATATCAGAATGTCAAGGCTAAAAGTGAACGTATTTTGTAACACTGATTACCTACTTTGTGATTATATTAAACGAATTACTTAATTATTGTGCTGCCATCTCTTGTTGAACGCTAGAACTAAAGATTATTTCATATAATTGTATAAACTTTTTGTCCTTTATTCAGTTTATATGAAATTTATATAATTGCAATTTTTTGTTTAATTTTAGAACGATCACAGTATATCTATGAATTTTTTACTATGAAAGGGGAAAAAGTCAATAAAGTCGTAAACACATGCGCTATCGAACTTCGAGTGATTATTGGCAAAATTAAGAAGAGCCTTTATAAGTTGGGTACAAGAAGTATTTAGATGATATCTTATTTAGCTGGGTTAAAGCTTCCCTCTTTCTCCATTACTATAGAATAATTAGTGCCATCTCTTTTCACTAAACACATAAAGAGATTAATGGACGACTTACATTGACATTTCAATACATCCTTCCGATACATCAATTTTGTGTTTTATTACGATTTTATGAATAAAATGTTATAAAAAAATGTAGTTCATAACAAACTATTAGTATTAAATCGATATTCGGTCCACCGTGTATACTCAAAACCAAAGATATAATGCTTTTCTCTAAAACTAGTCAATATTAAATCTAGATTTAATTTTTCCTCAATTAAAGTGTAGTGTTTGAGTTATTTTAATATTTAGAATTTGATAGTGGTGTTTTTGAAATTTTTAACTATATATACTCGCTGCTGATGAAAATTCCGTATGATTCCATTACCAGTTTAATAATAAATATAGCTATAATGTTGTGAACGGTTTATGTGTTTTTGGGTGTTTTTGAAGTGATTTTGTATTAAAATGGTTACGATGAACTCAACTGAGAAGGCTGCTCAGAAAGCCTGCCAGCAAGGTCCATCCAGGTAATATAATGTTCTTTAAAAATTAGATTTCCCAATTAATAAATAGATATAAGACACAAGTCGTCGGCGCCAGAGTAAGTAACTTCATACTTGTGTTATGTGTGATAGACAACAGGTAAATATATACATCATCCTCCTACCCTTATCCCACTCTAAGTGGGGTCGGCACAACATGTTACAAACATGTTGTTACATGATTTGGCTGCGTTTTTAAGACCGGCCGCCTGTCTGACGTCAACTTAACTTAGTCGTATTTTACGACACCTCGGTAAGAAGGAGGGTGGTCTATTCTACTCAGCCGGATACCATACAGCATTGGTAAATATATACATGTATAATAATAATAATGTTTAGTTTTGGTAGATCAGCGTGTCGGGCAATTATTGTTGATATCACTGTTCTGCAGATGATAATCTCATAAAAGCTAATAAAGAAAAATTAACTAAATATTTGGATCTAGCTCATGAGATTACCGCCGTGTGGAATATTGACTCAATAAATTGTTCCAATTGTTGTATTGGTAAACGGTCTACTAGCAAAGAGCCTCGACCAACATCTTAAGAGGGTCTCGCTTAGTTGTTGGATCAAGCATAGGATACAGAAGGCGGTGTAGCTTGAGACGGCACACATTGTGAGGAGGTTCCTCAGTCTGCAGCTCTAACCGTTGGTAGCTTGAGCACTTTCTCCGCTCCCTGTGCTCATTTTTTTTTAAATATTTTTAATTGTTTTTTTGTATTTTATATACAAAATAGTTAAAAATATATTGCAAAATTTGTATATAAATAAATAGTCGTAATAATATAATAAGACTTTTATTTTAAACTTTTAACATGAATTGAGTTGTTTTTTCTGTTGTTCTTGATTATAAGAAGTCTCTTAGCTCAGTGGTCCTTTTGGGATAGGCCTCCTCCAACAGTTTGTCCTTCATCTTGTGTGACTCTCGTCCACAAAGGCCAACCAGTTAATATGAGGTCGTCCTCCCATATTCTGGTCACCCTCTAGTTCTTTCTCCATCCCTGGGGTTCTCCAAATACCCAAACCAATATACCAAAGAGTAACCTTTTGACTCCATTTATTTAATGAACAGCATAATGTGTGAAATGCTTATCTCCATTATTTGTATATCAATGCGAGAAATTATATTGGTGACTTCTGTCTTTTCTCGAAGTTTGTTGCAACTGACTTTGTCCAGAACTCATGCATCACCCCACCCACCTCCGCATGCTTCTTTCCACAGCTCACAACAATTGTTGATTGATGTGTGCAGTGCTTGTGTATTGTTGTATTATCAGTGGCGGGTAGTGCATAAGTTTTACAAACTCTGCATGTATCAGATATGAAAACGAATAGTACACTCTACATTTAGCGTTACATATATTTTCTTTTATCACAGATTAAGGTTAATGCACTAGTAATTGACCTTGCACTAGAAGTTGACCGTTTTGTATGAAATTTTAAATTATAAGCGTTTTGTTTGTTGTAGCCAATATAAATAAATTTGTGATTACCTGTTGCTATCTAATAACGACTCAAAAGCTGAGAACTGTAGCCCATTGTTTGATGTATAAAATTTAATTAATAATAATTAATATTTTTTAACAAACAAAACTTTCATTAGTTTTGTATACACAACTTTATTAATAAACGTTGTATGGTATCTGGCAGAATAGAATAGTACCACCCTCATAACTTACTGAGGTGTCGTAAAAGGCGACAAGGTAAGTTGACCCGCCGTGTGGTATCCGGCTGAGTAGAATAGTACCACCCTCATTTCTTACTGAGGTGTCGTAAAAGGCGACTAAGGTAAGTCGACCCGCCGTGTGGTATCCAGCTGAGTAGAATTGACCAAACTCATTTCTTACCGAGGTGTCGTAAAAGGCGACTAAGGTAAGTTGACCCACCGAGTGGTATCTAGTTTAGTAAAATAGATCACCGTCCTTCTTACCGAGGTGTCGTAAAATACGACTAAGATAGGTTGACGTCAGGCAGGCGGCCGGTTGTAAAAACGCAGCAGAATCATGTGACAGCATGTTTATAACATGTTGTGCATCTCAGAGTGGGATAAGGGCAGGAGGATGATGACACAACTTTATTAATAAGTCGCAATAATTGTGTATATAGCACTAGAAAATAGCAAGTTACTTTACCGAATTTGCTGATACGTGATTTCAGGGAGAACACGAAATGTGTGAAAGATGAAAAAGATAAGGAAAAGGAGAAAGAGAAAAAAGATATGATAGCCAGTCTCCCGCCGAATATTCAAGCACTTATGTCAACAATTCCTTCGCCGGAGGAATCGCCGAACTATCTTGTTTACAAAAAGGTGACTATTATTATGCAGGTCTTTAAAAATATTTTTTTTCTTTGCTTTTTTTTTATTATGTCGGTATTTATTACAGTTGTAGCGCACACTTTCTACAATAACACGATATAAAAGAATAGAAATATCTTTATATTTAAATGAGTTAATCTTGTATATATATATATATATTTTCTGAATCTCGGAAACGGCTCCAACGATTTTCCCGAAATTCAGCATGTAGGAGGTTTTGGGGGAGAAAAATTGATCTAGCTAGGTTTTATGTAAAAAAAATATTGTTTTATCCCTGTTTTTAGGCATTAAAAAACACTAACATTCATATTGAATTGAATTTTCGCCATTAGCTGTCAAGTCGACGTAGCTTATTCGGGTAACGGGCAGCCTCGAGAAATGTGAATGCCAAGGATCGATCCCCAACTAAATAATTGTTTTTTCTTTTTTTTTAAGTTTTTTTTTTGTAAAAAATTACTTAGTCACCCAGATATTACTTTATTGTACACCATAATCCATACAAAAGAAAAACAGTTTTATACAAGGATGTTACTGTGTTTTCCAATTAATTTTTACTGGTTGACAGTGCCTTGCTCGGTAATTTTTTACAAAATACAAAAAAAGAAACTTAAAAAACAAGAAAAAATAGTTTATTTACATTTCTTTAGACCACCCGTTCCCCGAACAAGCGACGCTGACTTGACAGTTTGCGGCAAAAATAATTTTATATTCTATGTAATTTTTTTTAATGTTTAAAAACAGGGATAAAACGATTTTTTTTACATTTAACCTAGCTAGATCGATTTTGAAAATAAAAAAGGAAGAAAGAAATCTTAAATATCATTTGCATCATTCATTAATTCAATTCATTTTAGCATTTTTTCGGTACCCGAAAACAGGGGTAAAACGACATATCTTTTAAATGAAACTTAAGCTAGATCGATTAAACCAAAACCCCCTACATGCTGAATTTCAGGAAAATCGTTTGCGAGATTCCGAAAATATTAGATTAACTCATTTAAATATTTTTTTTAAATACTATAATTTGTTATTGCATCTTGAATATGACGTATTTTCAGATGGAGGCAATAATAGAGAAGATGCAAGACGAAAACACTGGTGTACCGGTTAGAACTGTCAAGAGTTTCATGACAAAGATACCTTCAGTAAGTTTGTTTATATGTAAAAGGGAAGTGAATGGGAGATGAAAACATATTGTTAGCAATCCCCGTCATGCCGCGGGTCACCGAAGTTTACCCGAGCATGCCGCTGCTTGCCTTAGTATACCACAGCATGCTGCGGCTTGCCGAAGTCTACCACAGCATGCCGATGTTTACCGTAGCATGCCGCGGTTTGCCGTAGTATACCATAGCATGCCGAAGTTTACCGGAGCATGTCGCAGTTTGCCGAAGTCTCCCGGAGCGTCCCGCGGCTTGCCGAAGTCTACCACAGCATGCCGATGTTTACCGAAGCATGCCGCGGTTTGCCGTAGTATACCATAGCATGCCGAAGTTTACCGGAGCATGTCGCAGTTTGCCGAAGTCTCCCGGAGCGTCCCGCGGCTTGCCGTAGTATACCACAGCATGCTGCGGCTTGCCGAAGTCTACCACAGCATGCCGATGTTTACCGAAGCATGCCGCGGTTTGCCGTAGTATACCATAGCATGCCGAAGTTTACCGGAGCATGTCGCAGTTTGCCGAAGTCTCCCGGAGCGTCCCGCGGCTTGCCGTAGTATACCACAGCATGCCGCGGTTTGCCGAAGTCTTCCAGAGCGTCCCGCGGCTTGCCGTAGTGTAGTATACTACAGCATGCCGTGGCTTGCCGAACTTTACCGGAGCATCTCCCGGCTTGCCATAGTATACTACAGCATGCCGCGGCTTGCCGAAGTTTACCAGAGCATGCCGCGGCTTTCAGTTTACCGGAGCAAAAGAAAAAATAATAACTTAGTTGGGATCGATCTTAGGTATTTACGTTTCTCGAGACTGCCCGTTCTCCGAATAAGCTACGCTGACTTGACAGCTAATAGCGAAAATTCAACTCAATATAAATGTTAGTGTTTTTTAATGCCCAAAAACAGGGATAAAACAATCTTTTTTTTACATAAAACCTAGCTAGGTCGATTTTTCTCCCCCAAAACATGCTGAAAGATATATATCTTTAATATTTAAATAAGTTAATCTTGTATGTATCACTACATAGTATAAAACAAAGTCGCATTCTCTGTCATATGTCTCTGTCATATATTCAGTATTGGGCCAACGTTTCTTACCAGCTTTGACCCAGTACTGTGCACAAAGCCTTGGCCTTAGTTATCATTCCAGACTTTAAACAAGGTTGGGCGAACGTGGGTGTGCAACTTTGGACATCCCCATCGTAATTTCCTACATGGGATAGTAAAAAAAGCATATGTGAAAGACATAAAAATATAATAATCTATGCTTTTTGTTCAAGGTCTTCACAGGCTCTGACCTGGTGGCGTGGCTGAACCGTCACCTGAGCCTCGAAGAGAGCTGGGAACCCCTCCATCTGGCCCATTTGCTAGCAGCACATGGTTATTTGTTCCCAATAGACGACCATTGTCTTACTGTGAAGAATGATAACACTTACTATAGGTAAGTTGGTAGGAGGTTTTATTATTTATACTAATACTAGCGGCCCGCTCCGACTTCGCACGGGTATAAAATATATAGCCTATATCACTCAGTGAAAAAATGATTAAAATCGATCCAGTAGTTTTGATTTATTCATTACTGCCCGTGGCCCGCACGCGTTAAATTTGGAGAAAAACATGCTAAATTTGGAATATCTAAATTCATATACTACATATTTACATATTTTATTTTAAAATTTATCCCTATGTATTTTATTTTTAAAATTAATTACAGAATGTCACAAAATTCACAGCTTTCTTGTACAATACAATACAAAAATGTTTTCTTTAGAGGTTGCTCTTGAAAGAGCGATATATAGTTGGCCATGTGAAAAATATAAACGAGTCCGATAGCTGTTAAATTCGAATAATTTTCGATTCGATTTCGAATTCGAAATTCTATAGGGCGAAGCGTGGCTCCGACGTGCAACCATTATGCCCTGCATTTTAAATCTGTGATATCTTCGAAAATGTTCACTTAATATACATGCTGTAAACGGCCATATTGATCTATATTAAATCAACAATGTATTTAAGGTACTTAATTGGATAATAATAATGCTGTATTGTTTAAAATTGTTTCGAAAATAATGCATTATTTTTCGTAAAAAGAAACTGTCAAAAAAATGATTGTGGGTTATCCATAAGAGATAGATATATACCATTTTTCCGTAGACCTTTTCAAGGTGTATAAATACTTGTATATTATTTTGATAAATCTCGTAGGGTTCAGCCTGCGTTTGCAATGTAAGCGAAAAAAATGTAATTATTTACGACATCACATTAGAAATCTCAAAAATTACAGTATTTCTCTACTCCATATTGAATGTTATTATACATACAAAACCGTCCTCTTAAATCACTCTATCTATTAAAAAAACCGCATCAAAATCTGTTGCGTAGTTTTAAAGATTTAAGCATACATAGGGATATAGGGACATAAAAGCGACTTTGTTTTATACTATGTAGTGATGTATTTATTTCAGGTTCCAAACACCATACTTCTGGCCGTCAAATCAATGGGAACCAGAGAACACTGACTATGGTATGACATATAATTTATAGAAGTAAAAATGCTTGGAAGAAATCGCTCTTTAGCGATAAGTTAAGATAAGCCCATTGTATGTCTTAATCATGTATATTTATTTATTTTTATTTATTTATTTTTTATTTATTTAAATAAATAAATAAATTTATTTTTAAATAAATAAATAAAATAAAATAAATAAAATGTATATAAAAATGTTTTATATTCAAACTATTTTTCTTTTGTATATTAGGATTATGCGTGTGGTATCCGGCTGAATAGAAATGAAGGTGGTACTATTCTACTCAACCGGATACCACACGGCGGGTCGACTTACCTTAGTCGCCTTTTACGACACCTCGGTAAGAAATGAGATTGGTCTATTCTACTCAGCCGGATACCACACGGCGGTCGACTTACCTTAGTCGCCTTTTACGACACCTCGGTAAAAAATGAGGTTGGTACTATTCTATTCAGCCGGATACCACACAGCGGGTCGACTTACCTTAGTCGCCTTTTACGACACCTCGGTAAGAAATGAGGGTGGTACTAATCTACTCAGCCGGATACCACACGGTGGGTCAACTAACCGTAGTCGCCTTTTATGACAACTCGGTAAGAAACGAGGGTGGTACTATTCTATTCAGCCGGATACCACACGGCGTATTTATTATCACTACATATTATAAAACAAAGTCGCATTCTTTGTTCGTCCATATATCCCTATGTATGCATAAAACTTTAAAACTACGCAACAGATTTTGATGCGGTTTTTTTTAATAGATAGAGTAATTCAAGAGGAAGGTTTGTACGTATAATAACATTCAATACGGAGTAGAGAAATACTGTAATTTTTGAGGTTTCTGTAAATAATTACATTTTTTTCCACTTACATTGCAAACGCAGGCGAGATTTATCAAAATGATATACTAATTATTTGTACACCTTGAAAAGATCTACAGAAAAGTCCGCGATGGTATATGTCTATCTCTTATGGATAACCCACAATAGCATTTTTTGTCATTTACTTTTTACGAAAAATAATGCCTCATGTTCAAAGCAATTTTTATACAATACAGCATTAACCCTTATCCAATTAAGTACCTTAAATAAATAGTTGATTTAATATAGATCAATATGGCCGTTTACAGCATGTAATTTAAGTGAACATTTTCGGAGATATTACAGATTTAAAATGCCGTGAGGAGGCCGCGCTTCGCCCTATAACACTTCGACTTTAGCAGTAAAAGTTTTTTTAGTGTAAAAATAAAATTCATAGGGAAAAATGTAAAAATAAATAAGTAAATATGTAGTATAAAAATTTAGATATTTCAAAGATAGCAGGAATAGGGAGAGGGAAATTGTTTTTCTCCAAATTTAACGCTTGCGGGCCACGGGCAGTAATGAATAAATCAAAACTACTCGATCGATTTTAATCATTTTTTTTACACTGACTGACATGGGATATATATTTAATACCCGTGCGAAGCAGGGGCAGGCCGCTAGTTTATTATATTATAAAAATGTTCACAGCCGTCTATCTGTGCAAGCGGACCATGCAGAACAAGGCTAGGCTCGAATTAGCCGACTATGAAGCTGAATCGCTCGCTCGTTTACAGAAGATGTTTAGCCGGAAGTGGGAGTTCATATTTATGCAAGCCGAAGCCCAAAGCAAGGTAAAGATAAACTTTTTTTACTGCCATAGATCCTTTTAATATTACTAATAATACTTATATCTATACTAATAAATAAATATATGGAACATTTACACACACTGTCGTCCGTCCCCAAAGTAAGTATCTTAATACGTGTCATGGACAGACAACTGGTGAATATATACTTATATATTGTTAAATACATACTTAGTTGTATCTAAGTATGTATTTATATACAGCCAGACTCGAAGACCAACAAATTCATTTATTTAAAATGTTGGCCCTCGGCGGGAATCGAACCCGCGACCCGCGGAGCTTAAGGCAGGGTCGCTACCCACTGCGCCATCGGGCCAGTCAATATATAAAGTTAATATATAAAGCTGAAGAGTTTGTTTGTACGCGCTAATCTCAGGAGCTAATGGATCGATTTGAAATATTCTTTCAATGTAAGATAGTCCATTTAAGAAAACGTTGACAGTTATTCAAAATTCGTGTATTACAAAATTGTTCCCCTCTAAAAGCTCTAAATAAACGTCCGCGACAGAATATGTCTAGCTTTTAAGGTTAAACCACATTAACAGTTTTTGTGGTTATCAAAATTATCCTACGGTTTTAATCTTTTCACGCGAGCGGAGCCGCTGGCGATTGCTAGTGTAATATAAAGTAAGTAGTAAGTAAGTAACGGCCTGTTACTATCCCACTGCTTGGCATAGGCCTCTACTCTCCGGTTTTGGAGAGAAGGGTTGGAGCTAAGACTCACCACGCTGCTCCTATGATTGGTAGGTTACACATATCCCCAGAATTCTCTAGAGATATGCAGGTTTCCTCACGATGTTTTCCTTCACCGAAAAAGTGTTATATATAACAGCCTATCTCCTGACGATATTTCCGTTTCAAGTAACACCTACTTCTATAAATAATTTAAACAATCTGACTCGTCATCATTCTCCTGCCCTTATCCCACTCTAAGTGGGGTCGGCAAAACGTGTTATAAACATGTTGTATCATGATTTGGCTACGTATTTTACGACCGGCCATTCCACGCGGGTGGAGCCGCTGGCAATTGCTAGTGAAAAATATAATGAAAACGGAAAAATTTTAATCGAAAAGTAGCCATATCGGAAAGTTGGTGGTATGTTGTTCCAACATTTGACTTAAGTGAAAGCTACGTCACTAACTGTATTTGTTGCCTATTCCAGGTGGATAAGAAACGGGATAAGCTGGAGAGAAAGGTTCTGGATAGCCAAGAGAGAGCTTTCTGGGATGTGCACAGGCCGATGGTGAGATAAATATCTTTCAGAAGTTACAATAAAATTATTTAGTATGTTACAGGGGCGTTAAACACACACGGTATTGTCTAACAAAAACTACAAATCAATTTGTTACATAATATATTTTTAATTATTATTAACTAGCGGCCTGCCCCTGCTTCGCACGGGTATAAAATATATATCCCATGTCAGTCAGTGTAAAAAAATGATTAAAATCGATCCAGTCGTTGCTAGATTCGAAGTGTTATAGGGCGAAGCGCGGCGTCCTCACGGCATTTTAAATCTGTAATATCTCCGAAAATGTTCACTTAAATTACATGCTGTAAACGGCCATATTGATCTATATTAAATCAACAATTTATTTAAGGTACTTAATTGGATAAGGATTAATGCTGTATTGTATAAAAATTGCTTCAAAAATAAGGCATTATTTTTCGTAAAAAGTAAATGACAAAAAATGTTATTGTGAGTTATCCATTATAGATAGACACATACCATCGCGGACTTTTCTGTAGACCTTTTCAAGGTGTACAAATGCTTAATACATCATTTTGATAAATCTCGTAGGGTTAAGCCTGTGTTTGCAATGTAAGTGGAAAAAAATGTAATTATTTCCGTCATCACATTAGAAACCTCAAAAAGTATTTCTCTACTCCATATTGAATGTTATTATACATATAAACCTTCCTGTGGAATCACTCTATCTATTAAAAAAACCTCATCAAAATCTATTGCGTAGTTTTAAAGATTTAAGCATACATAGGGATATAGGGACAAACAAAGAATGTGACTTTGTTTTATACTATGTAGTGAAATACGAAATAAACTAGCTTTTACCTATAATATATACTAGGTAATTTTAAAAAAATAAAAATAAAAGAAACATAAAAAAAAAATTATGTAGGTGGGGTTGGATCCTATATATTTACATTTCTCAAGACCACACGTTCCCCGAATACGCTACGCTTACTTGACAGTTTGTGGCAAAAATAGTGTTTTATATTCAATGTAAATTTTAGTATTTTTTAATGTCCAAATTTTTTTATTTTAAATAAAACCTAGCTATGCATACATACCAAGATATGCATATATGTTTTATAAAACCAATGTAGCCAAACTACACATTTTAACCGACTTTCACAAACAGTGCATCTGTTATTATTTATCGGTAGTTGTATGGCACTTTATTTACCCTTAATTGTAATTAAATATTAATATTAAAAAAGGTAACTTTGATATACAATAGTTATAAAAAATCGATTATTTTGATACGATTTTTTAAAAGTCGATTTATTTTAATGGCAAAAAAATCGATTTATTCTACTCACATGTCGCAGCCCTAGTTGACAGTAGAGACTTGTGATGCGACTTGGAGTAGAAAAAATCGATTAATTAATAATCGATTCTTTTCCCTTTAAAAATAATCGATTTTTAAAAATCGATCTTTACGTAAATACAATAAATGAAGTGATGAACTGTTTGTGAAATTTTATTAAATTGTAGTTTGGCTACATTGGTTTCATCCAACAGTGCATATGTAATCTTTAAAAAAAACTAGAAAAAAGAGTGAAACTATAAAGAGGATGTATATGATAAACGATTTAAAAAAATCGATTTTTATGAAAAAATTAACGATTATCATAAAAATCGATTATTTTTTCACATCTCTAGTAGGGTCATGAAATTTAGTTAAAAGCTATTTTAAAGCTTTTTTTTACTTGTTACTTTTTATATTTACAGCCGGGATGCGTGAACACTACCGAAATGGACCCAAAAAAGCTTTCGAAAATAAATGCCCTTAAAGAGAGAAGGTTGAGGCAATGTCAGGAGTTAATACTCCAGCATAACTTGAAGGTGAGCTTTATTTATAATTTTGTATTATCTGTGGTATCCGGCTGAGTAGAATAGTACCACCCTCGTTTCTTACCGAGGTGTCGTAAAAGGCGACTAAGGTATGTCGACCGGCCGTGTGGTATCCGGCTGAGTAGAATAGACTACCCTCGTTTCTTACCGAGGTGTCGTTAAAGGCGATTAAGGTAGTTGAGCCGTCGTGTGGTATCCGGCTGATTAGAATAGATCACCCCCATTACTTACCGAGGTGTCGTAAACGGCGACTAAGATAAGTCGACCCGCAGTGTGGTATCCCGCTGAGTAGAATAGACTACCCTCGTTTCTTACCGAGCTGTCGTAAAAGGCGACTAAGGTAGTTGAGCCTTCGTGTGGTATCCGGCTGAGTAGAATAGACCGCACTCATTTCTTACCGAGGTGTCGTGAAAGGCGACTAAGGTAAGTCGACCCGCCGTGTGGTATCCGGCTGAGTGGAGTAGACCACCCCCATTTCTTACCGAGGTGTCGTAAAAGGCGACTAAGGTAAGTCGACCCACCGTGTGGTATCCGGCTGAGTGGAATAGACCACACACATTTCTTACCGAGGTGTCGTAAAAGGCGACTAAGGTAGTTGAGCCGTCGTGTGGTATCCGGCTGAGTAGAATAGTACCACCCTCATTTCTTACCGAGGTGTCGTAAAAGGCGACTAAGGTAAGTCGACCCACTGTGTGGTATCCGGCTGAGTAGAATAGACCCACCTCATTTCTTACCGAGGTGTAATATACGACTAAGGTAAGTTGACGTCACGCCGCCGTCCGTAAAATAGTTAGCCAGATCACGTGATAACATGTTTATAACATGTTGTGCCGACCCCACTTAGAGTGGGATAAGGGCAGGAGGATGATGAATATTGATTTTTCAGAACAACCCAATAGTGACAATAACGAACGCACAAGAGAGTGAAGAAGCAATCCAGAAGAGCACAGAAGGTGGGATCAAAGAGAACATCGTTAAAGAGAACGGTAAGTAAATATAACTAACTTCTACCCGCGACTTCGTTCGCGTGGACTGTTGTTGTGTGGTTGATAATAGATGGCGCTTATCAATGTCATCCTATTCCTGTAGAATTAACAGGATTTCTATAGCCTATATGTTATCCCGGTGTATAAGGAATAATTGTGACAAATTTCATCGATATTGGTTCAGCGGATTCGCCGTGAAAGAGTAACAAACATACATCCATACTCACAAATTTTCGCATTTATAATAGTAGTTTTTACCCGCGACTTTTGAATTTTGGAATTTGGTCTGCTACATTAAATTTCATGACAGATCATTTAAACTGTCGTGAGTGGAATTCATAATCAATGTATAGAAACCGGCTATACTCACGTGTTATTTTATCGTATGAGCCCGACTAGTTTCAAGCGCATACGGGGCTCTTATTCATGAGCTCTTTACGCGGCGTTTTCCGATAAAATAACACGTGAGTATAGCCGGTTTCTATACATTGATTATGACAGATCATTATAAATAAATACATACATATATCTATACTAATATATAAAGCTGAAGATTTTGTTTGCTTGTTTGTTTGAATGCGCTAATCTCAGGATCTAAAGGACAGAATTGAAAAACTCTTTCAGTGTAAGATAGTCCATTTATCGAGGAAGGCTATAGGCTATATAACATCACGCTATGAATAGGAGAGGAGCAGCAATAAAAAATATAAAAATTTAAAGCTTTCCTTGCAATGTCATCCTATTCCTGTTGAATTAACAGAATTTCTATAACCTATATGTTACCCCGGTGTCATCATCATCCTGCCCTTATCCCACTCTAAGTGGGGTCGGCACAACATGTCAGAAACATGTTGTCATATGATTTGGCTACGTATTTTACGACCGGCCGCCTGCCTGACGTCAACTTACCTTAGTCGTATTTTAAGACTCCTCGGTAAGAAAGAGGGTGGTCTTTTGTATTCAACCGGATACCACACGGTGGGTCAACTTACCTTAGTCGCCTTTTACGACACCTCGGTAAGAAATGAGGTTGGTCTATTCTACTCAGCCGGATACCAGACGGCGGGTCAACTTACCTTAGTCGCCTTTTACGACACCTCGGTAAGAAATGAGGGAGGTACTATTCTATTCAGCCGGATACCACACGGCGTATATGTTACCCTGGTGTATAAGGAATAATTGTGCTGGATTTCATCGATATTGGTTCAGCGGATTCGCCGTGAAAGAGTAACAAACATACATCCATACTCACAAACTTTTGCATTTATAATATTAGTAGGAAAAGTGATAATAAATATAAAATTATTTTGCTATAATCCGCGATGAAGTAAAATAGAAAATATATAAAATGCTAAATGTAGAGTGGACAATCGGTTATCATACCTGATACATGCAGGAGTCGTAAAAAACACATGCACAAACCTCCACCACCGCCACAATACACAAGCACTACACACGTTCACTATCACAAACTCAACAATCCAAAAGTAATGAGAATATTATTTTGCTATAATCCGCGAAAAATAGAAAATATATATAATGCTAAATGTAGAGTGTACTATTCGTTCTCATACCTGATACATGCAGAATTTGTAAGAACTCTTGCACTACCCGACACCGATGACACCACAATACACAAGCACTACACACGTTCACTATCACAAACTCAACAATCCAAAAGTAATGAGAATATTATTTTGCTATAATCCGCGTTAAAAGGAAATATATGTGATGCTAAATGTAGAGTGTACTATTCGTTCTCATACCTGATACATGCAGAATTTGTAAGAACTCATGTCACCCGACACCGATGGCACAACAGTACACAAGCACTGCACACATTCACCACCACAATCTCAACAATTGTTTCGCCTTGCTTTTGATTATATATCTCTTTTTTACAGGTGAAACATCTCAAGAGTTAGTAGAAGCTATAGACAGTAAGGAGAGAACAGTAGACCAACAGCTTGAAGCGGTGAAAAGACAGATCTCCATATTAAAAGCTCGTCTAGAAAGAAGGAACGTACGTGTCAGCAAAGTTGCTGAGATGTGAGTGGTGTATTCTTCTTCTTCTTTCTTCTTCTTTGTCAACAGCTGGAGGTCCACTGCTGGACATAGGTCTTTTTAATTTCTACTCCCAAGGCCCCAAGGGAGCCTACCGACGCTACGGGGTAAGGAGACGTGTCACACTTTGTAACCCCCCTTCCCCAATACACAAACTAAATCCCCCAATCATCTTCCTGCCCTTATCCCACTCTAAGTGGGGTCGGCACAACATGTTATAAACATGCTGTCACATGATTTGGCTGCGTTTTTACGACCGGCCGCCTGCCTGATGTCAACTTACCTTAGTCGCCTTTTACGATACCTCGGTAAGAAATGAGGTTGTTCTATACTACTCAGCCGGATACCACACGGCGGGTTGACTTACCTTAGTCGCCTTTTACGACACCTCGGTAAGAAATGATGGTGGTACTATTCTATTCAGCCGGATACCACACGGCGTAAAATAAAGCCCCCCCAATATGATAAATTTTAATTAATAGTGAACAAATTTTGACAATTAAAACTACATTTGAATAATTTTTATAATATTTATAATATTTGGGTATAAGATTCTATAGTAAAATTCCACAATCAATTTTAACTTTGCCATTACAGCAGTTTAAAAACACTGTTAAGGAGAGGCTGATACAGAAAGCCTACTATACTGTTGAGGATTATTTAGACGATAAAAATGCGTGGATATAAATATTGTTCGACCCTGTACAAGATAGAAACGATTAAATGTAACTAGCATTAAGAATTGTATTTTTTAAAAAGAGCAACCGCCGAGTTTCTTGCTGGCTCTTCTCGGTAGGAACAGCTTTCCGAACCAGCAGTAGAGTTGACGATTCAAAAGCTCTTGTTTACAAGTTTATTTGAATAAAGAATATTTTGAATTTGAATTTGAGATGGAAATTATGCCTGATTGACCTATTGGCGCAGTGGGTAGTGACCCTGCCTTCGGCTCCGCGGGTCGCGGGTTCGATTCCCGCCGAGGGCCATTTGCTTTCAATCAATTTATTGGTCGTCGAGTCTGGGTGTATATTTGTATTTAAGTATGTATTTAAAATTATATAAATATATGTATATTCACCAGTTGTCTGTCCATAACACAAGTATTAAGGTACTTACTTTGGGGACGGACGACCGTGGGTGTAAGTGTCCCATATATTTAAAAAAAAATTAAAATTTATCATACAAGGGGGGGAGGGGATTTAGTTTGTGTATTTTGTGGGGGGGGGGGTTTGGTTATTGTATTATATATATTATATATATTCTTCAGGTTCATATCTTACTGCGAACAATATGCTGAATATGACGCGTTCCTGACACCACCTGAATGGCCGAATCCATGGCTTAGCGACACCACAGAGCTATGGGATCAGGAGAAACAATGGTGAGTGTAACAGACTACTTGTCTATACTAATATATAAAGCTGAAGGGTTTGTTTGTTTGAACGTGCTAATCTCAGGAACTACTGGACAAATTTGAAAAATTCTTTCAGTGTAAGATAGTCCATTTATCGAGGAAGGCTATTGGCTATAACATCATATAACATCACGCCAAGATGAATAGGAGAGAAGCGGCAATAATTATTTTTATACGAATGAATAGTTTTTTTTGTTAAATCATATCTATAAAATCTCCCGGTCAAGTACAATGCATTACATACGAAATGTAATCGAATGGGGTACGGTCATTCACCCTTTTATATCATGAATGTTTTATGCAAAACGTAAAATATTTCCTGTGGCTAAATTACTTCGCCAAATAATTTATAAAATTAGGCGTTACTTTACGAAGATCCATAATACAAAAATAATATTAAAATTATTTTGCTATAATCCGCGATGAAGTTAAATAGTATTTATATATAATGCTTAATGATGCTTCGGTTGCGGGGCGAAACGATTGTTGAGTTTGTGATAGTGAACGTGTGTAGTGCTTGTTTATTGTGGTGGCGGTGGTGGAGGTGTGTATCAGGATCCTGCATGTATCAGTTATGAAAACGGATTGTCCACTCTACATTTAGCATTATATATATTTTCTATTTTACTTCTTATATTACTTTATTATAGCAAAATATTTTTATTATTACTTTTACTTTACAAGCTGTGGTAGCCCAGCGGTAACACCGTGCGACTCTTTCGAGGAGGTCACGGGTTCAAACCCGGGCAGACATCAATGAGTTTTCTATTAAAACTTATGTGTCTAATTGATAATTGCAATTTATCACACGCTTTCCGGTGAAGGAAAACATCGTGAGGAAACCTGCATATCTCTAGAGAATTCTTGGGATATGTGTAACCTACCAACCATTGGAGCAGCGTGGTAGGTCTTAGCTCCAATCCTTCTCTCCAAAAAACGGTGAGAAGTGGCCTATTCTCAGCAGTGGGATAGTAACAGGCCGCTACTTACTTACTTAATTTTTTTTATATACAGGGTGGTACTGACCAGGGTATATTTTTTTTTATTTTATTTTAAATATATGGGACACTTACACACACGGTCGTCCGTCCCCAAAGTAAGTAACTTAATACTTGTGTTATGGACAGACAACTGGTGAATATATACTTATATATTTTTTAAATACACACTTAAATACAAATATACACTAAGGCTCGAAGAGCCAACAAATTCTCTTTATAGAAAATATTGACCCTCTGCGGGAATCGAACCCGCGACCCGCGGCGCTGAAGACAGGAGCACTCACTGCGCCAACGTGCCAGTCAAATATATTGATATCATTTTTATTGTTTTCAGTAAGGAGCCTCTTCCCTTACGTCGCGTCCGCCGCTGGTCCTTCGGCCTCCGGGAACTCCTTAGGGACCCTCCGGGAAGGGAACACTTCGCCAAGTTCCTCAGCAAAGAGTTCAGTGGCGAGAACCTGAAGTAAGTGGGAGAATATCACTAGAAACTATTTATTACACGCTTAACATTTGTAATGACTAAATGTAACTTATAAGTTCCGTTCAAGTATTACGTAAGCAGATTTATTACAATTATTTACCCTCCCCCCCCCTCCCCCTTTCAGTAAAAGTAAGCAATGCTCTTACCCCTTCCCCCCATTCTTGCGTAAACATTTGTCAATTAATGTATTGTTTTTTTTAAATATTATAATTTGAATGATAGCCGTGTGGTATCCGGCTAAGTAGAATAGTACCACCCTCATTTCTTACCGAGGTGTCGTAAAAAGCAACTAAGGTTAGTTCACCCGTGGTATAGTATCCGGCTGAGTAGAATAGACCACCCTCATTTCTTACCGAGGTGTCGTAAAGGCGACTAAGGTAAGTTCACCCGTGGTATGGTATCCGGCTGAGTAGAATAGAACCACCCTCATTTCTTACCGAGGTGTCGTAAAAGGCGACTAAGGTAAGTCGACCCGCCGTGTGGTATCCGGCTGAGTAGAATAGAACCACCCTCATTTCTTACCGAGGTGTCGTAAAAAGCGACTAAGGTAAGTCGACCCACCGTGTGGTATCCGGTTTAATAGAATAGACCACCCTCTTTCTTACCGAGGTGTCGTAAAATACGCCTGAGGTAAGTTGACGTCAGGCAGGTGGCCGGTCGTAAAACCCTACCCAAATCATGTGACAGCATGTTTATAACATGTTGTGCCGACCCCACTTAGAGTGGGATAAGAGCAGGAAGATGATGAAATATTATAAATATAATTTGAATGATAAGATAATAGATTTAGTAGTGCAGTGATATTACTGTAGCAGTAGTGATATTACTGATACGGTATTCAATATATAGTAAAGTACAAAAATATTATATCTTACAAACAAACTTATTTTAACTTGTTTGTTACACATATTTGCCTTCAGCTCCGCGGGTCGCGGGTTCGATTCCCGTCGAGGGCCAACATTTTCTATAAATCAATTTGTTGGTCTTTGAACTTGGGTGTATATTTGTATTTAAGTATTTAAAATTATATAAGTATATATTCACCGGTTGTCTGTCCATAACACAAGTATTAAGTTACTTACTTTGGGGACTGACGACCGTGTGTGTAAGTGTCCCATATATTTATTTATACATATTAAATTATCAAATTAACAGTCTTCAGTCCATGATACCCGAATCCATGGTTCTAAGTCTTTTAATGGGTTTTTTTAACAAAGACAATGGTGAAAGTTGACATTTCGTGTAAAAAAGTAAATAACTACCGATGACGTAATCATCATCTAGACCAGGGCTTCTTAAACTTTTTTATATAGCGACCCCCTTCAAGCTTAGAAAATTTTAAACGACCCCCTCCTCCATATAATGAAATATATATTAACCGTAGATGTAGATGTAATATCGCACTATTTTACAATGTAAATAACAGTTTTGCATTGACACTTTTTTCAAAAAATAGGTATAATAAAGTTACAATAGTATTTTGTATGATTTTTATTTGTATTTATATTTGTACGTAGTGTGTATACTAATTTTAAAATTTTATTTATAATTGTTGTAAACTAACCGATCATAAATTTAATAAATTTAATTAAATTTAATGAAAAGGGGTAATGAAGGAACTTAGAAGGAGAAATATCAATAAATCTTTGTTAGAAAAGTTCTTTAAAGGACAGCTGCAGCCATGTAGTTGTGTCAATAATGATTGAAAAGTATCAGATCTTTGCGACACCTTTTGCTTACAGTAGTCTCGCGACCCCCCTGGGGGTCGCGACCCACAGTTTAAGAAGCCCTGTTATAGACTCCCCTACCCCCCATGTCATCCATAATAAGCAAAATTCAAATTCAAATTCAAAATTTAATGTTTTACCTATGTTATCAGATTCTGGCTAGCGGTGCAGGAATTGAAGGCGCTACCCATACGTCGGGTCGCGCTGCGGTCTAAAGAAATATGGAAGGAATTTCTTGCTGCGGACGCACCTTCTCCTGTCAATATTGATGCTGCGAGCAGGTAAATAAATAAATATATGGGACACTTACACACACGGTCGTCCGTCCCCAAAGTAAGTAACTTAATACTTGTGTTATGGACAGACAACTGGTGAATATATACTTATATATTTTTTAAATACATACTTAAATACAAATATACACCCACAATCGAAGACCAACAAATTCATTTATAGAAAATTTTGTTCCTCGGCGGGAATCGAACCCGCGACCCGCAGAGCTGAAGGCAGGGTCACTACCCACTGCGCCAACGGGCCAGTCAATGCGAGATAAATCTGCTTAAACAACAACGGTGTAATAATGTAAAATTGAAAATGTTTAAAAGATTTACCGCCGAGTTTCTTTCTAGTTCTCGGTAAGAGCAACATTCCGAACCAGTTGTAGCTTCATTAATCATATTGATTGACGATTCAAAAGTGCTTGAAAGAGCTTATATGAATATAGATTATTTTGAATTGATTTGATTTGATATTTGACCGCCAAAGTACGGTCACTTACCAAGTCAGTGATTTAGGTTGCATCATGGTACATAACTCATCCATGAACTGACTACTGTTAAAGTTGCCATAATGTACCATACATCGGTGCAACTTCGATATTCGAAATACTGACTGAAATCAAAGTTGCACCAATGTAACATAGATTCGTGTGGGTTGTACAGTCGATATACTGACTAAAATCAAAGTTGCATCAATGTACCATACATTGGTGCAATTCCGACAGTCGAAATACTGACTAAAATCAAAGTTATACCAATGAACCATACATTGGTGCAGCTTCGACAGTCAAAATACTGACTAAAATCAAAGTTATACCAATGAACCATACATTGGTGCAGCTTCGACAGTCAAAATACTGACTAAAATCAAAGTGTACCAATGTAACATTCATTGGTGCAACTTCGACAGTCGAAATACTGACTAAAATCAAAGTGCACCAATGTAACATTCATTGGTGCAACTTCGACAGTCGAAATACTGACTAAAATCAAAGTTGCACCAATGTATGGTAAATTGGTGCAACTGCGACAGTCGAAATACTGACTAAAATCAAAGTGTACCAATGTACCATTCATTATACTGCATCCATCATATTATCAGTCTTTTGACAGCTCACGCTCATTAAGTTTTGTATTGCTTACGTACAAATATCATACAAATAATATTTGTACTTTATCGATGGGTACCGCCCACTTAGTGATGTCACACATAATGGTTACTACGATTATGTCACAGATTAAAAATAATCGGTAGAAATCGATGTTACGAGTATTAAAAGACATTTAATAACATTATATAAAGTTTTACTTTCTTCTTAGTTAATACATGAATACAAATAAAACAATCAGGATATTTTAATTTATTTTATTAGCACGAGTCGTCGGAATGATAATCAACACTAGACTCCTCCGATGAGGAGTCTTCAGTAGCAGTTATTATTAGCTCTTGTGTAGATAATATATTATCAAACGCAATATCACGTTCCCAATCAGAGAATATTACTCTTTTAGTTCTTTCCACCACACTTGCCCAGTTCTCGGCCGTTACGTGGGTGCAAGCATTTTTTAGCAATTGCAACATTTTATTCGCTGTGAATGGGGGGCTTGTATTGCATCTCGCAGCATGCCCTTTTACTTGTGCCCATATAAGTTCTATTGCGTTGTACTGGCAGTGGTATGGAGGAATCCGAAGAACAGTATGGCCATATTCTGCTGCCATTTCATTGATTACATAGCGTTTTGCTCTCTTTTTGGTTTTTAATATTTTTATAAATTCAACTTTTAACATTGAGTCGTCCACATTTTCTCCATTGTCCCGAAGCCAATTAATTATTTCATGCTTTTTATTAGCCTGTGTTGGCATTTTGTCAATTTGACGGGAGTGGTAGGGCGCATTATCAATAAAAATTATTGATGGTTCTTCCAATGAAATGAGCATTTTTTTGAACCACTCTTCATACACATTTGCATTCATCTCTTCGTGGTAGTCATTTGATTTCTTCGATTTAAATGCCAACAGTGCGTCTTGTACAAATCCTTTTGCTGTACCTGCATGGCAAATGATTAGGCGCTCACCTTTTCCCATTGGTACTGAGGAAGTGGAATCAGCAGTATCATCAGTCCAGAAACGAGATAGTGTGTGGTTAGCGTTGAGCCATGTTTCATCCGTGAAAACAATATTTGCCCAATCTTGTATTTTCTTTGCCTCTCTTAAAAAATCACAACGTGCTATAGCTATATCTGTGCGTTCCATTAATAATTTTCTTTTATTTAACTTTTTATATGAAAAGCCAATTGTGTTCAAAACTTTGACCAAAGAAGATTTTTCACCATGAAATAGACCACTTCTTTTCAAAGAAACAATAAGTTTTCTCAAAGTTGGAATTTCTTTTCTCAAGTAGTAATCATATACATGACGACGAATAGCGTCAGCGTCAAAGTCATCAACAGCTGTCACCTTATGAGCCCGGCGCTTTCTTTTTGGTGTAGATGGTTTGTTTTGCTCCAAGCCGCTCCTGCCGTAGGCATCAGTAGTGATTTTAGTCACAGTTGATAGACTGATCCCCAACGCGGCTGCAACACGGTTTCGGACTTGCGTGATAGGTATAAGAGGTCCGCCATTTTGATTTTCTTGCTCAAAATACTCATGAAGTTTTAACACTAACTGTCTCGATTGTGCTTTCAACACACGTCCTTTCGGCATTTTCACGATCAATTAATATAAGTTTCACAAAAGTTTTTCCGAGGAATAAAGCTACTTAACTCAAGGTGTAACAGATGCGAGAGAACACTCAGCGAACGTAAATGCGTGTGACTATCACGGGCGTTTCGTTCAGAGTGACAGATCACGTCAAAATGGCGGCCGAGCGGAAGGTCTGTTGATGTTGCCAGTTGATGTATAATATATTTTTTATGATTATAATAAATACACACGGATTAACATTTATTTTCAAAAAACTAAGGCAATATTAAATCAAAATGTTGATTTCTATATCTGTTATTAGTTTACGTAGGTTATCATTAATCGAATTACTTAGGTACGTAATTCGATTAATGATAGTAGGTACTATAATCGGAATGGTATCGCATACGAGAATCTTTAGGACATCACTAAATATGTAAATCGTCAATCTGTCAAAAGATGGTTAATATAATGGACAGTGTATAGTGCAACTTCGACAGTCGAAATACTGACTAAAATCAAAGTTGCACCAATGTATGGTACATTGGTGCAACCTTGACAGTCGAAACACTACTAAAAGTTAGTAAATTATTAGTAAGTATAATTCAAATTCATAATTTATGATATTTGCGTACCAACTTTTTCTTTACTATAAATTGTCTCACTTAGTAGGTTAGCTGGCAGAGACCTTTGTCTTAGAGAGAAGTTGACCTTTGTTTACTTTTTGTTATTAATAATGTTTTTCTAATATTTTTATGGTACATAATAGTAAATTATGATACTGTTGCATAATAAGGGTTCTTATAACACGAGTGTGTTATAGTATCACACGAGTGTTATAAGACCAAGTTATGTACAGTGTCATACACTACTTTATCTACTCTCATACTATAATACGTAAAACAATATTAATAAAAACCAAACTTTGTTTAAATATTGAAAAGATTTTTTAAATGTCAAACGTTAGGCCAAGGCGCAAACATCGATTGCGCATGCGTGTTGCGTCGCCGCGGACTCGTTCATTGAAACCTTTTGTTTTAAGGTAGAGGTTCAACCTCCTCGGTCCAGCTGGAGGTTGTATAGGTGTATCGTTATGATTAAAAAGTTACATTATGATACAGGTGTCCATACAAGATCTGAATCGTAATAAAACTTTTTAATTTTTTATTTTCGGCCTGTACGTAATGTTTGTCATAAGAATTTTGGTTTCAGATTTATAATCTTTGTATTATAGTATCAGAGTAGATAAATAAATAAATGTTCCAATGCAACTTTTATTTGATTTATCAAATCACCCATCCAGATATTGACTAAAGTCAAAGTTGCACCAATATATAATCACCTATCCAGATACCCATACAGACTTACTCATTTATAATATTAGTATGGGTTGTGAGTGAGTAACGGCCTGTTACTATCCCACTGCTGGGCATAGGCCTCTTCTCTCCGTTTTTTTTTTTGGAGAGAAGGATTGGAGCTAAGACCTACCACGCTGCTCCAATGCGGATTGGTAGGTTACACATATCCCCAGAATTCTCTAGAGATATGCAGGTTTCCTCACGATGTTTTCCTTCACCGAAAAGCGTGTGATAAATTGCAATTATCAATTAGACACATAAGTTTTAACAGAAAACTCATTGGTGCCTGCCCGGGGTTTGAACCCTAGACCTCCTCGAAAGAGGCGCACGGTGTTACCGCTGGGCTACCACAGCTTAAATGGATTTGTTTTTTTTTTTCAGAGAATCAACTCGAGTGAAGGTCGAATCGGGAACAGCCGATAGATATTGTTTTGATCAAGCGCAGGTAATAAATTAAAACTAATAAAATAAATCTCATTGATGTAAATTTATTTAAAACTAGCGGCCTGCCCCTGCTTCGCACGGGTATAAAATATATATCCCATGTCACTCAGTGTAAAAAAAATGATTAAAATCGATCCAGTAGTTTTGATATTCATTACTGCCCGTGGCCCGCAAGCGTTAAATTTGGAGAAAAACAATTTCCTTTCCCTATACCAAGAAGATTTCCTGCTATCTTTGGAATATCTAAATTCATATAGTACATTTTTACTTATTTACTTTTACATTTTCCCTATGTATTTTATTTTGTCAATTAATTACAGAATGTCTTTAAACAAACTCTTGAAAGAGCGACATATAGCTGCTAAAGTCGAAGTGTTATAGGGCGAAGCGCGGCCTCCTCACGGCATTTTAAATCTGTAATATCTCCGAAAATGTTCACTTAAATTACATGCTGTAAACGGCCATATTGATCTTTATTAAATCAACTATTTATTTAAGGTACTTAATTGGATAAGGATTAATGCTGTATTGTATAAAAATTGCTTCAAAAATAAGGCATTATTTTTCGTAAAAAGTAAATAACAAAAAATGCTATTGTGGGTTATCCATAAGAGATAGACATATACCATCGCGGACTTTTCTGTAGACCTTTTCAAGATGTACAAATACTTAGTACATTATTTTGATAAATCTCGTAGGGTTTAGCCTGCGTTTGCAATGTAAGCGTAAAAAAATGTAATTATTTACAGAAACCTCAAAAGTTACAGTATTTCTCTACTCCGTATCGAATGTTATTATACGTACAAACCTTCCTCTGGAATCACTCTATCTATTAAAAAAAACCGCATCAAAATCTGTTGCGTAGTTTTAAAGTTTTATGCGTACATACGGAAATATGGACTTTGTTTTATAATATGTAGTAATACGTAGCGATAGTAAAAAAAAACTATTTTTTAAACTAAACTATAAATGAAAGTACACTAAATAAGCTTCTTATTGACTTCTTTAGGTTCTTGTTTTATATAAAAAAGTTTTTTTCATTAATTTCAGGCGCACGTTTATCATCTCATGAAATCTGATAGCTATTCGCGATATCTGCGTTCGGAAATGTATAAGGATTATTTGAACGGGTCAAAGAAGAAGGTAAGAATCAAAAATGTGAAAATGACATTATCATCCTGCCCTTATCCCTAAGTGGGGTTGGCACAACATGTCATGAACATGTTGTCACAAAATTCGGCTATAACTTCACGACCGGCCGCCTGTCTGACGTCAACTTACGTTAGTAGTTATTTTACGACACCTCGGTAAGAAAGAGAATGGTCTATTCAACTCAAACGGATACCACAAGGCGGGTCGACTTACCTTAGTCTCCTTTTACGACGTCTCGGTAAGAAATGAGGTTGGTCTATTCTACACAGCCGGATGATACCACACGGCGGGTCGACTTACCTTAGTCTCCTTTTACGACGCCTCGGTAAGAAATGAGGTTGGTCTATTCTACACAGCCGGATGATACCACACGGCGGGTCGACTTACCTTAGTCGCCTTTTACGACGCCTCGGTAAGAAATGAGGTTGGTCTATTCTACACAGCCGGATGATACCACACGGCGGGTCGACTTAACTTAGTCTCCTTTTACGACGCCTCGGTAAGAAATGAGGTTGGTCTATTCTACACAGCCGGATGATACCACACGGCGGGTCGACTTAACTTAGTCTCCTTTTACGACGCCTCGGTAAGAAATGAGGTTGGTCTATTCTACACAGCCGGATGATACCACACGGCGGGTCGACTTAACTTAGTCTCCTTTTACGACGCCTCGGTAAGACATGAGGGTGGTACTATTCTACACAGCCGGATGATACGACACGGCGGGTCATCTTACTTTAGTCGCCTTTTACGACACCTCGGTAAGAAATGAGGTTGGTCTATTCTACACAGCCGGATGATACCACACGACGGGTCATCTTACCTTAGTCGCCTTTTACGACGCCTCGGTAAGAAATGAGGTTGGTCTATTCTACACAGCCGGATGATACCACACGGCGGGTCATCTTACCTTAGTCGCCTTTTACGACGCCTCGGTAAGAAATGAGGTTGGTCTATTCTACACAGCCGGATGATACCACACGGCGGGTCATCTTACCTTAGTCGCCTTTTACGACGCCTCGGTAAGAAATGAGGTTGGTCTATTCTACACAGCCGGATGATACCACACGGCGGGTCATCTTACCTTAGTCGCCTTTTACGACGCCTCGGTAAGAAATGAGGTAGTTATATTTTACTCACCCGAATACCACACGGCATAAAAATGTGAAGATGTCAAATTCAAAAATGTAAGAATTATTTCAATTTCAAAAACGTAAAAAAATGTTAACATTCCGTTTGGAAATTTATCAAAATTATTTGCATTAACTGAAATGTGACTTAATTCCGTTCAGGAATTTAACCGAATCATCTTATTATGTCGGAAAAAAGAAAGACTTTAGATAAAAATTTAAAATTCTTTTGTAAATAAATCTATTGTATTATAAACTAGCGGCCTACCCTGCTTCGCACGGGTATAAAATATATAGCCTATGTCAGTCAGTGTAAAAAAAATGATTAAAATCGATCCTGTAGTTTTGATTTATTCATTACTGCTCGTGGCCCGCAAGCGTTACATTTGGAGAAAAACAATTCCCCTCTCCCTATACTAAGAAGATTTCCTGCTATCTTTGGAATGTCTAAATTCATATACTCCATATTTACATTTTACATTTTTTTCCTATATATTTTATGTTTAAAATTAATTACAGAATGTCTTTATATACAACATTCATAGCTTTGTTATCATTAGACAATACAAACATGTTTTCTTTAGAGGTTACTCTTAAAAGAGCGACATTTAGTTGCGCGTCCTATCGCTGCTAAATTCGAAGTGCTATAGGGTGAAGCGCGGCTTCCTCGCGGGATTTTAAATCTGTGATATCTTCGAAAATGTTCATTTAAATTACATGCTGTAAACGACCATATTGATCTATATTAAATAAATAAATAATAAATAAATAAATATATGGGACACTTACACACACAGTCGTCCGTCCCCAAAGTAAGTAACATAATACTTGTGTTATGGGTGACAGACAACTGGTGAATATATACTTATATAGTTCTAAATACATACTTAAATACAAATATACACCCAGGCTCAAAGACCAACAAATTCATTTATATAACATGTTGGACCTCGGCGGGAATCGAACCCGCGACCCGCGGCGTTGAAGGTAGGGTCACTACCCACTACGCCAAGGGCTAGTCAAATCAACAATGTATTTAACGTACTTAATTGGATAAGAATTAATGCTATATTGTATAATTTCCTTGCTTCGAAAATTCAAAATTGCTTCGAAAATAAGGCATTATTTTTCGTATAAAAGTAAATGACAAAAAATGCTATTGTGGGTTATCCATAAGAGATAGACATATACCATTGCGGAGTTTTCTGTAGACCTTTTCAAGGTGTACAAATACTTAGTTCATCATTTTGATAAATCTCGTAGGGTTTAGCCAGCGTTTGCAATGTAAGCGGAAAAAAATGTAATTATTTACAGAAACCTCAAAAATTACAGTATTTCTCTACTCCGTATAGAATGTTATTATACATAAAAACCTTCCTCTTGAATCACTCTATCTATTAAAAAAAACCGCATCAAAATCTGTTGCGTAGTTTTAAAGATTTAAGCAGTCATAAGGATATAGGGACAAACAAAGAATGTGACTTTGTTTTATACTATGTAGTGATAATCCCTATAGCATGATTCAGTATTCACGTGCGATGGCTTATTATTAGCGTATTTCATGTATAACTTTGGTGTTTCTATACCGATTTCAATAATTCTTTTTTTTATACAATGGTTAATACTATTCACTTTTTTATTTAGGGATGACTGAGAGTGATATAAACGTAGGAGTCGACAAATATAACCAGAAAGCTTCGAACTGCTAAGCTATCGGGAGTTACACGTGTTATTGTGAGTCAACCATAAAAGATAGACATATGCTGTCGTGGGATATTTTTTAGATAATTTTAAGGAGAACATTTCCGTCATACATGATTTCTGTGTAGCTTTAACCATCAAGGTTGCACACGCGACGGAAGCTTAAAAAATGGAGTAACTTCTCCCGTTTTCCCGACATTTCCCTTCACTGCTCTGCTCCTGTTGATTGTAGCGTGATGAAAAGTATACTATAACCAGCTCAGGAGTATGAAAAAAAATTGTACCGAGTTTCGTTAAAATCCGTCGAGTAGTTTTTGTTTCTATAACGGTTATACAGACAGACAGACAGACAGACAGACAAAATTTTTACTGATTGCATTTTTGGCATCAGTATCGATCCCTAATCACCCCCTGATAGTTATTTTGGAAATATATTCCAGTTACAGAATTGACCTCTCTACAGATTTATTATAAGTATAGATTTGGAAATATTTGATAAATATTTTTATTGGTCGAAAAAAGGTTAAGATATTTAATCAAAATCTTATTTGGAAATATATAAAAATCGTCAAATTTTTCTTATCTTTTATCTTATCTTATCTTTATTTCTTTCCAGACATCTGTCAAAGGTATACGATCCATTGTTTCGTTCACTGGAAGGAAAGAGACATCAACAAATTAACAAACTACATACAGAACTATTCAACGTCTGTGCTCTCTAAAGAAGAAAGAAGAAAACTACAGAAGTAAATGTAACTCTAGAACCTTCTACTGTACACAAGTAACAGATATATCCATACTGTGGGTACATTAATCTGTACCAATATTCGAAATCAATACTGGTATTAGAAATTATAATTTTAAACTATATTAGAAATATCCCTATGATAAATCTGTAATAAAAATTTAGAAATACATACTTAAAGTAGAAATTATAATATGAAATCCATTGAAAATATATCCATACCATAAATATATTATTTAAAAAATTAGAAAGTCATACTGATATTAGAAATTATAATCAGCAATTCATTGGAAATATCCATATGATAAATTTATACTAAAATTAAGAAATCGTTTCTGATAGTAGAAATTATAATCAAAAATCAATTGGTCCACACGATATATATACTTTAAAAATTTGAAATCCATACTGATATTAGAAATTATAATTTGAAATTCATTGGAAATATCCATACGATAAATATATCTCGACTTCAGACGCATAAGGTCGATATAAGACCAAAGGTGAATAATGTCTTCGGTTTCTAAAAAAATAAGTTTTTTTAATCTAATGAGGTAAATTTTAGATTAATAGTGTTAGGAATCGAAACATATAAGCTTTCACAAAAATATTAGCAATATTTCATTTACAATTATCCATAAAAAACAAAAATACTATCCCGATTAGTTTACAAATTTTCTTTTCGCTCTCTTGTCATCAAAACACACATCAGACCTGATGCGTCTAAGGTCGAGATATAGGTACTTTAAAATTTTTAAATCCATACTGATATTAGAAATTATATGATAATTTGAAATTCATTGTGAATATCCATACGATAAGTATATACCTTAAAACTTAGAAGTCCATTCTGATATTAGAAATTATAATCAAAAATCAATTGGGAATATCCACACGATATATATACTTAAAAAATTAGAAATCCATACTGATATTAGAAATTATAATTTGAAGTCCATCGGAAATATTTTTACGATAAATATATACTTTAAAAAATTATAAATCCATACTGATATTAGAAATTAAAATTTGAAATTCATTGGAAATATCCACATGATATCCTTAAGAAAATTAGATCCATACTGATATTACAAATTATAATCTAAAATCCATACTGATGATATTAGAAAATATAATTTGAAATTTATTGTAAACTAGGAGTCCCGCCCCAGCTTCGCACGGGTATAAAGCATATAACCTATGTCACTCAGTGAAAATCACAGTATGTCTCTACTCCATATTGAATTTTATTATACATATAAACCTTCCTCTTCAATCACTCTATATATTTAAAAAAAACCGCATCAAAATCTGTTGCATAGTTTTACAGATTTAAGCAAACATAGAGATATAAGGACAGACAGAGAAAGCGACTTTGTTTTATACTATGTAGTAACGTTTAGCTACTACTATTTTGATAATTGTCAAATTTTTACCATACTTACCCAAAGACAAAATTACGTTTAGCTGTCATTTATGTTTTATTTTTCCATGTCGTAGTCGTTTTTGTTATACCACGTTTTATAGTGACTTGACGGGATAAAATAAATGAGGTCGAACGGGATAAAAAGTATTCTATGTCCGTCTCCTGGTTCTAAGCAACCTCTCCGCCAATTTTCAGCCGAATTGGTTCATCCGTTCTTGAGTTATAAATAGTGTAACTAAGACCAACTTTCTTTTATATATATAGATAACCTTATATATTAAAAAATTAGAAATCCATACTAATATAAGAAATTATAATCTTAAATCCATTGGAAATATATACTTGAAAAATTATATATCCATACTGATATTAGAAATTATAATCTGAAATCCATTGGAAATAAACATGGATATATACTTCAAAATTAGAAATATATACTGGTATTAGAAATTATAATAATAAGTATTTGAAATTCATACTAATATAGATATTCCTAGTAAATCCTTGAAGATTGAGTTATCATTAAGTCTTAACCTATAAACATTAAAAAAAGGTTTTTTTAAATAAGAAGATTTGTTTATTGAATTTAAAGTTGAAATTTTTTTATATAGATAATTTTTTAATAGATTTCCATTTATTTTTTTCTTAATGTCGTCATAGACAAACTTTGTTGAAAAAAACAAAAACATTTTTGGTTTTTTAAATTACCTAATAAAAAAAGGTTAAAATATATTTAACGTGAAAGGGAATTTTGGATTTAATTTTAACTCTCAAAGTTATACCAAAATTTTTGAGGCGTATATAATTTTTTTTTTATTATGAGGATTGTTTTTTTTTATTTATATATTTATGTTAGTTGTTAAGGAATTTTCGTGTCAAATTTAGTATTAAAATATACATTGAGACTTAAAAGACGCACAATATATTGTCAAATATTATTAGCGATATAAAACATTTGTCTATACATTTTTTTTATCAGTTTTTTTGATTGTCAAAGCCAAATAAAGGCTATGATAAAAAAAAATTGCTTTATGGCTATATTATTGACAATCTTGTACTGCTTTTTTTTGATGTGTTATAATGCAGGCAACGATCAATGGTTATATGTCAATGATAAATTTGATGCAGCGGTAGCGCAATGGTTAGAGTAACAGAGAGAGGTCGTGAGTTCGAATCCCGGCCATTATACTACCGACGTGAACGTACTCCACAACGTGAACACAAGCATTTAGCTTAGCTGGAGGGAACAAGTTTACTAGTAATTTGTAATCCAAATTGCTAGTAATCTTTTTTAAACAAAAAAAATTATGTTTTTTTTATTTGTTATATGTTATTAATTAGGTGTTGGTTATTATTTTTAAAATAATATCTGCAGTATCCAAAAATTAATATTTGCTATTTTAAATTTTCTTTTATCTCATTTGAAATTTCAAAATAATTTTGTCGATAATTTTTAGCGTGACCATCGGGGCCGAAAACGGTTATATAATTCTTTAATTAATTAACAGATCTTAAAATATCTGCATTATATGCAGATAAAACAATATAATGTGTTATCAATTTTTAAAAAAATTAATTGTTGAGCACTATTTGACTGGCCCGTTGGCGCAGTGGGTAGTGACCCTGCCTTCAGCTCCGCGGGTCGTGGGTTCGATTCCCATCGAGGGCCACCATTTTCTAACAAAAATTTGTTGGTCCTTTAGCCTGGGTGTATATTTGTATTTAAGTATGTATTTAAAACTATATAAGTATATATTCACCAGTCGTCTGTCCATAACACAAGTATTAAGTTACTTACTTTGGGGACGGACGACCGTGTGTGTAAGTGCCCCATATATATATTATTTATTTAATTTGAATTTTGTCTATATGATACGCATTTACTTTTGCTTTAAATATAACCATATTTAATTTGTCAATTAAATTATTTTATTTGTTTTAATTAATAAATTTTAATTTAAAAAAATTAAATAATAATAGAATAGGCAATATTTCTTTTAAAAAAAATCGTATATATTTTCTCGTTTATCTTTTTAATTAAAAAAAAATTACTTCGCAAGACTGTCCGATATACTGCCTGTTTTAAGTCAGTGTTTTTTTAGTGGGTAACATTTATTACATTGATTTATTGTGGATTCAATGATATTATTTGCGAGTAAATTAGACAATCGCGTAGGGATATATTGGATTTTTAGTTTTTTATATTTATTTATCAAGTTTATAAATCATCATTTTCCTGCCCTTGGAAAATGGCACATGTTACAAACATGTTGTGACATAATTTCGCTGCGTTTTTACAGCCGGCCGCCTGCCTGACGTCAACTTACCTTAGTCGCCTTTTATGACACTTTGATAAGAAGGAGGGTGGTCTATTCTACTCAGTCGGATACCACACGCTGGTCAACTTACCTTAGTCGTCTTTTTACGACATCTTGGTAAGAAATGAGGGTAGTCTATTCTACTCCGGATACTACACGGCGGGTCAACTTACCTTAGTCGCCGTTTACGATACCGCGGTAAGAAATGAGGGTGGCTATTCTACTCAATCGGATACTACACTCCGGATTTACATGTCACTCATGTTTTATATATATTTATTTGTAATAAAATTTAATTTACTCCCAAAATAATCATAAACATAAGTATTATATTTTACTTTATTTAGCCGAATTATTTTTGGTTTTTATTATTAAAATTGTTAATATTTCGTACTTAGGTCTTAGACAATACTTCTTTTAAATGGATATTTAGGTACATAAATTAAAAAAATAGTAATTTTTTGGTTTTTTAAAAATAATTTGCGTACTGAATTTGCTTTCCCTCTATTTATGTAAGTTTTATGAAACTTTTTAAACTAAATTATGTAACGTATATTTAGGTTCGTAAAAAATTGAAATAGTGTCACTGAAATATATTACTATTACTGGACTCTATTATCTATGATGTACTTTTTCGTTTTATATATTATTAAATAAATTAACAACACTTTAGAGTTTAAATTGCTAATGTAATAGTATATATTGTACCAGGTGTTAGAATATAGTTATTCCCCTTTTCATTGTAATAGTGTTGCCAGTGAACCGAATTTACATTTCCCCTTAAAACAAATTAAAAGGTTCATAAAACCTAAATCTCACTTTCAGAGCAATGAAAAATTACCTTAGTTATTCTCCTTTTCAATGTAATAGTGTTGCCAGTGAACCGAATTGAAATTTCCCCTTAAAACAAATTAAAAGGTCCATAAAACCTAAATCTCACTTTCAGAGCACTGGAAAATTACCTTAGTTATTCTCCTTTTCAATGTAATAGTGTTGCCAGTGAACCGAATTGAAATTTCCCCTTAAAACAAATTTTAAGTTCAAAAAACTTAAAAAAGTTCTAAAAACTTAAAGCTCAATTTCAACGTACCGAAAAGTGACCTTAGTTATTCCCCTATTCATTGTAATAGTGTTGCCAGTGAACGGAATTGAAATTTCTCCTTAAAACAAATTAAAAGGTTAAAAAAACTTATAGCTCACTACGCCACACAATTTTCACTACGCCATTTTGTCTATAATAAACATTTAGTCTTACAGTGTCCTATCACATATTATAAAATACATTATAATAAACTCATTATATATATCTAGATAAGGTCGGATTAGATATAAGGATTCCAGATTATGACATTTTCTTCGATATTCTAGAAATTGATATTTTAATTTACAGTTTTTTATACAGACTGACTTAGAAAAAGTTTGTCCCGCTATAGTAGTATTAAAGACTCGCTGCTCGCAAAATACTTTGCCTGTCTTAAGGCCTGTAAGTGCGACAGAGAGCGCAACAGAGGGCGTCTTCTTTCCACATTTTATTACTACACGGGCGTCGAGTCTTATACTATATATTACTATATTAGTTTTGTATATGCATGACATAGTTATCTATTTTTTATGATAAGAATGATTTTAATGAAAAATATTTCCCGTCGCAGATCCTTTAGCTTTTATGTAGTTGGTTCTATACAAATAAATAAAAAGTAAGATTAATAATTCAAATTCAAATTCAAAATATTCTTTATTCAAATAAACTTGTAAACAAGTGCTTTTGAATCGTTGACTCTACTGCTGGTTCGGAAAGCTGTTCCTACCGAGAAGAGCCAGCAAGAAACTCGGCGGTTGCTCTTTTTAAAAAATAAAATTCTTAATGCTAGTTACATTTAATTGTTTCTATCTTGTACAGGGTCGAACAATATTTATATCCACGCAATTTTATCGTCTAAATAATCCTCAACAGTATAGTAGGCTTTCTGTATCAGCCTCTTCTTAATAGTGTTTTTAAACTGCTGTAATGGCAAAGTTAAAATTGATTGTGGAATTTTATTATAGAATCTTATACCCAAACCCACAAACGACTTACGTACTTTTTCAAGGCGCAAAGCAGGGGCCGCAAGCTTATGTCGGTTCCTACTTTGTCTATTATATACATCGCCTATAATAATAGTTAGAAGAAAATGATGCCATCTGGAATCTCGTTCTTTAACAGCAGATTAATTGCGTAATGTATTCGCATGATACTAATTGTTAAATTTTCACGCCGGTCGTTTTTAAGAATCACAATCAAGGCTAATCCGTTACGCAATTAAGCTGCGTTTTATATATGCTGTTCGGAATTGAATTTCAATTTAATATGTTACATATATATTACTACTATAATGTAATTAATTAATATTGATTAAAAAGATATATAATACAGATAGGTTAAGATGTTTGTGATCATAAATCACATATATTAGAGTTAATTAAGAAAATTTTCTTCTACATTTCCTTTAAAATAGGGAAATTGCTGTTTCATAAAACATTGCTATGGCAACACTGCAGTCGGCTGAATTTACATTCATTGTCATATTTAATCTTTATTCTGCATTTAAAATGAGTTTTAAGGATTTTTTTTTGCTGTGACAACCCTTAACTGTCTGTGCTTAAAAATAATGTAACATTATTTATTTTCATTCCATAATTTTCGCAGATATTTTATAGATATCTTGAACTAAATAAAATAAAAACTAAACTAAAATAATTTTAAAATTTCATCAATATATGTCGAGCGAATTTTTGAAACAATAACAGATAGTTTGAAATTTGTGTGGGCTCGAATGAAGCCAAATTTCATTACAGGGTTGCCACAATCTCAAAACAAATATTTTCCCAAATTATAGGCAATTGTCGAGAAGTTCAATATTAAATATGGCTTTGAATGAAAATACAGCAAATGTTGCAATGAAATAATTAATATTACTATATTTTTGGTAGGTTTTATTATAGAATATATCACAAATTTAACCAAACCATTAACTAAGCGTCCCACCAAAAGAGAATCTCTGAATAGATATTAAATAAATAGGGATTTACAGTAACTCCTTACAAAAACTATGCCAAAAACTCAGACTGTTATTTTCTTTACAATTTTAACTTTAATTTAGATTCCTTTTTTTATAAATATTGATTAGCTAATATTTTATCGGGTTACTTTAATTATATATACTCTTATAATATACAAAAATCATAGTGATTCGTAGAATCTGGCGGATGATTTTTTACTTTCTCATTGTCTTGACATTCGACACGCGTGTTCACTGTACTGTGGTCGCGACGCTACTGAGTCATAAACGTCATTTATTACGTAGTATTAAACTATAGATTATAAAGTAATTATGTATTAAACTACCGCCGGTAGTTTATAAGTTATCCTGCGTACCGTAGAGATTGAAAAAAAATGTATAATAATCTTTGAAGTTTAGAAAAGTATTTAATGTATAAAATGAAACTCATTTCAGTATAGGATATAATTTTTTTTTGTTATCTAACAACTTTTCTATTATAGTAATTTTGCGTATTTTTGTGGTTTACAATAAAAATTAATTTAATTCATTCATTCAACTTAGACAAAAGCAGAAATATTCTATATATATATAAAATAAGTAATAAAGTATTCAATAGTTATTGTCGCAAAGTTCTGAAATTTAATATGTACTCTTTTGTTTCTGTATGTCTGTGGTCGAAGACCTTTCCCGCGTAAATGGTATTAAAAATGGCGGCATATGTTTTATAGCATAATAAATTAATGTTTTGTTTCGGTAAGCAATTTAATCGAACAAAGTAATGTAAAAATTGTATAACAATGATTATTATAATTATTTATTCCCATGTTATTGTTAAAGACAAATGTATTTTGTGGTAGGCGATGTCTTTTTCTCAATAATAAAATGATGATATGAAATAGGTAAAACTTAATCCAAACGTATATAAAAATGCGAAAGTCGCACGAGCATAATAGTTTTATCGAGCCTGTTTTTAATATAAACTAATGGGCTACTAATACACACACACACCACAAATAGATATATACAATAATGTACCTAAAATAAAAATAAAAAATAACAGATACTAACCTATTTTAAAATTACTGTCACTAAATTAACTAACAATACTGTAAATTGATCTATTATTAAGGGAGGGCACTGGCTCTTGAAATACAGTTTATTCTAGTTTAGGAGCCAGGGTTCCAATATATTGTGTTCACTTTGTTTTTATGCACCAATAAAGATTATTATTATATTATTATTATTATTTTATACTGTATTAAAATTGAAAAAATTGAAATTGAATAACGTCTATTTTGCTCGATCGTGAACCTAAATTATTCCATTTAAAGAACATTTTTCGAAAAATCTAATTTTTTCTTTGGAGATGGACTACCGTGTGTGTAAGTGTCCCATATATATATATATATATATATATATATATATATATATATATATATATATATATATATATATATATAATTAGATTAATGTAAACTAATGAGATTTTTCACAACATTTCAATGTTATACATCATTTTCAACATTTCAAAGCTAATAGGCCAAGTCTAAGCCTAATTATATTCCTACATATTAGTCTATGTTTTTTGAACTAATAAGCAATTTAAGTGCCGCCATTTTCAATTGTCATTTTCGAGAATGTTATCTGTTTTTTAAAATGTTTTCTGTATAATTTAACGTTCTGTAAACTTTTCTATCATAAAATGTTTTGATCATGAGTGAGTTAAACGAGTTCTGACTGTGGATTATTTGGAGAACGTTTTAGATTTCGATTAATATGTGTATAGAGGTTAGATGTACCAAAGGAATAACTTAGTAATAAAATTATTATTAATTGTCACATTGTTTTTTTTTTTATTTACAACCATAGACCATAGAGTTGGGCATAGTGCATCTAAAATATAGATTATGTTAGAGGAGAGCGGGTGCATTTAGCACCATTACTAGCGGCCCGCTTCAGCTTTGCACGGGTATAAAATATATAGCCTATGTCACTCAGTGAAAAAAATGATTTAAATCTATCGGCATGCGGCGTGCTGCCGCAATCGCTATGCCCAGGGGCATTTAAATCTGTAATATCTTCGAAAATGTTCATTTAAATTACATGCTGTAAACGGCCATATTGATATATATTGTTACAACATGTTTTAATACAACCTCCTTCATAGAGTTGGCGATTAATATGAAAAGCATTGTGGCTGTCATATTTTTATGTGTCATTCATTGAGTTGTAGCGAAAGAGTAAATGGGTTGACTCTGGGAAAACTGCTTTTTATTTATTGAATAAGAATAAAGGAGAAATATCGCCGTTTATTATATTCAGAAGTGGGATGTAACCTAAACTCACAAATAGAGTGGACATAAGGAATATCTGGGAATTTAAAGAGTTCAAAGAAAAGACAAATGACGATCAATATCTTGAGACAACACGGAGAGTGCGAATTTCGTATAATTTGAGAGATAGTTGGGATATGTGATGCTATGGAATAAAAAATGGAGTTTTTACTGGAGAGATTAATGATGGTAATTGGTATTCGGTTAATTAATTCTGTGAGATCAACGTGACGATGTGCTATGTGAGGCCTTAGACGCGCCCGTGACTTTTGTTCGATGGAACTGTCAGCTAGAATGACGATTGTTCTCTGGATCTTTCCAGTTGTAACGATTGTTTTCTAGACTGTGGACATCTGCAACGACTGTCAGCTAGGCTCTGCCTAGATGTGGTGATTGTTCTTTGAGCGTTATCATTTGCGAGTCTGTTTACGTGTGTATCTGCTGAGTTGGTTGCCACTAATTGAGCTGTGTTATGCCATGACAGTGATTGAGGGTGAGCTTGAGGTGCGAAATGCTTATGGTGCGAAAAGCTTAAGGAGTTGAGGAGTTGAGCTTAAAGAGTTGAGCATAAAGCGTGAGCTTAGAGTTGAGCATAAAGCGTGAGCGTAGTCCTGTCATGTCATGGCATGTGCGGTTTTCTTTTACAGATTAAAAGAGCAAGTACTGAGTTTCTTGCCGATTCTTCTCAGTACAATCAGCATTTCGAATCGGTGGTAGATTCATTCCCAGAAGTCAGCTTATGAGATTTGCGGGGTCGCAAATGTTGTCAGGATGGTCGACTGTTACAACATGTTTTAATACAACCTCCTTCATAGAGTTGGCGATTAATATGAAAAGCATTGTGGCTGTCATATTTTTATGTGTCATTCATTGAGTTGTAGCGAAAGAGTAAATGGGTTGACTCTGGGAAAACTGCTTTTTATTTATTGAATAAGAATAAAGGAGAAATATCGCCGTTTATTATAATATTAAATCAACAATGTATTTAAGGTACTTAATTGGATAAAGATTAATGTTGTATTGTTTTAAATTGCTTCGAAAATAAAGCATCATATTTCGTAAAGAGTAAATGAATAAAACATGCTATTGTGGGTTATCCATAAGAGATAGACATATACCATCGCGGAGTTTTCTGTGGACTTTTTCAAGGTGTACCAAATACTTAGTTTATTATTTTGATAAATCTCGTAGGGTTCAACCTTCGTTTGCAATGTAAGCGGACAAAAAATGTAATTATTTACTTCACATTAGAAACCTCAAAAATTACAGTCTTTCTTTACCACATTGAATGTTACATTTAAACCTTCTGCTTCAATCACTTTATCTATTAAAAACGCATTTATGCGTTGCGCAGTTTTAAAGATTTAAGCATACATAGGGATATATGGACAAACAAAGAATGTGACTTGGTTTTATAATATGTTGTGATTACATATAAACTTTCCTCTTCAATCACTGTATCTATTAAAAATCGCATTAAAATCTGTTGCGCAGTTTTACAGATTTAGGCATACATAGGGATATAGAGACAGGTACAGACAGAGAAAGCGAACTTGTTTTATATTATGTAGAGATGTTAGAGGAGAAAATTATTACTAATAGGTTTTGCTCTCTCAGAATAAAAAATACAAGCTAACAATATGTAACAACGCCGCCTTGTCGCTATTGCAAGCAAGCCATGACGTCACATCTTGCCACAGCCTTTCGCGCCATTTTGACGTGGGAGATGTGACAGCCGCTGTCATTAGCAGCTAGCCCGCGGATAGCGAATGAGAGTTTGCTTTGATTTCATTTTAGCATTTTCTTTATAAAAATAAAATTGATTTAAAATATTTCTTTTATTGATACTAGTAGTTTAGTTACAAATAGTAAAATTACAAAAGTTTGCACAACATATTTGCACAAGTGTTAGTGACAAATATTGGCACACGCATATCTCAAGTTGTAGCTTATTGTAAACTATTGGAGTCAATGCAGTTAACATCTAGTTATCTAAATCTTTGATATTATTATGACATCATCATCCTCCTGCCCTTATCCCACTCTAAGTGGGGGCGGCACAACAAGTTACAAACACGTCACATGATTGGGCTACGTATTTTACGACCGCCTGCCTGACGTCGACTTACCTTAGTCGCCTTTACGACAGTTTGGTAAAAAAATAAGGCTGGTCTTTTTAGGCGCCTTTTAAGACACCTCGGTAAGAAATGAGGGTGATCTATACTACGCAGTAGCATTCCAACACGGTGGTAATAAAGATCACAATATATCTAACCTAATTAAGAGTCATTTTAAATTAGGTCACTTTAATACCAAGCGAGCGATATATACTAGAATTACTTTAAAAGTATAAGATATATAAGCTGTGATGGCCTAGCGGTGCGACCGTGTGAATCTTTAGAGACGATCATGGGTTCAAACCCGGGCAGACACCAATGAGTTTTTCTATTAAAACTTATGTGTCTAATTGATAATTGCAATTTATCACACGCTTTTCGGTGACGGAAAACATCGTAAGGAAACCTGCATATCTCTAGAAAATTCTAGGGATATGTGTAACCTACCAATCATTGGAGCAGCGTGGTAGGTCTTAGCTCCAACACTTCTCTCCAAAAATGGAGAGAGGCCTATGCCCAGCAGTGTGATAGTAACAGGCTGTTACTTACTTTATATACCAGTATGGCTGTAATTTCTAATTACTCTTTGCCAAAAGAGATAGCTAGATAAAAACTTTATTGCACAAACACATAAAAATACATGCGGACTTAAAGTAAACTTATGTATACGTACAAAGGGCCGCCTTATCACTGAGTATTTGACTTCAGGCCTTTGATCAGTTGTGAGATATGCCACTGATCCCAATTCTGAAATAATTTAGAACTACAAAAATAACCCATTATACACCGTGTTCAAGTACAGAAAACTGAAAAACGTCATGCAATATTTAAACAGGTGTTATGTTTCAAATAAAATTAAAATATATATAAGTAAAATTACGTAATAGTTTCAGTGGAAACTAGACAGTCTGCGTAGTTAGTTTTGATGGATTTTAAAATATTTGGCGCCATTTTGATATTGCTGCATGTAAGTGATTTAATAATAGTAAATCTTTAATATTTAAATGAGTTAATCTTGTATGTACATATATTTTCGGAATCTCGGAAACGGCTCCAACGATTTTCCTGAAATCGATCTACATAGATAACTTTTATTTAAAAAAAAATGTCGTTTTATCCCTGTTTTCGGGCTCTAAAATTGTTTGAAATTTACGTTGAATACAATCACAATTTTTCGCAGTCAAACGTAAAGTCATGGTGGTTCATTTGGGGAACGGGCGGTCTGGAGAGGTAAAAATACCTAAGATCGAGCCCCACCTGCCCTATTATTTTATCTTTTTTTTTAATTTAATTTTTTTTATATATCTTTTATTTTATATAGATCTACAAGACGATTGCAGCATCCGAACAGAGTGAGTAAAAGTTTTGTCAATAAATATATATATTTTTTTATTTACAACAAAAATCGGTGAAGTAGATCGCGATGTGAGAAATAGAATGAATGCGGGATGGATGAAGTGGCGACAGGTGTCAGGTACAATATGTGAACCCCGAATGCCCCTTAAACTTAAGGAGAACATTTTAAAAACGTACATTACTCCTGTCGTAATGTATGGATCAGAATGTTGGGCAATAAAAGAAAAGGATGAAAGAAATGTGCATGCGAATGAGATGAGAATGTTAAGGTGGATGTGTGGTGTAACGAGTAAAGGAAGTCTGAAAGTTGCGCCCATTACAGAAAGATGAGAAGTGCGAGACTAAGTTCGTATGGTCATGTAATGAGGAGGGATGAAAATCATGTGACCAAAAGAGTTTTAAATATGAATGTGGATGGATGTATGGCTAGAGGGAGGCCCAAAAAAAGATGGATGGATTCTGTGAAAAATGATATGCATGTTTAAGGAGTGGTACCAGAGTTGACGAGTGATAGAGGAGACTGGAAGAAGAAGACATATTGTGCTGACCCCACTTAGAGTGGGATAAGGGCAGGAAGACGATGATGTCATTTAAAACACTATCCTAAATAAATATAAAATTATACGGAATCCTCAACATAGTTAACACTGACAAAATTAAATTAATCAAAATTATTTTATAGAGAGCAATGGAGCACACATAAATCAACATGCGAAAGAGTTTTCTAATAAATCAATAAGCCAACACGTGGAAAAATCTACAAGCAACGCACACAATGCTATAAACAAAACCAACCATACTAAAGAAAGTAACAAAGAACATAAAGATATTTCCGAGGAGAAAGAAGAAGAAAGTTCAAGGGAGTACTCAGAAGAAGTAACAGATCAATCGAAAGAGTCCGATGAAAGCATAAGTGATAGTAATGAACATAAAGAAAGCAATCAAAAGCTTGAACACACAAAACACAAAGATCAAACACATAAATATGAACACAAATCTAAAGACGAGAACACGTCTGAAGAAGTAATGAGTGCTGAAAGTACAAAATACATAGCAAACGTAAAGAAAGATAAAAGTGAAGCAAACAACAAAGAACATAATGCTAAAATAGAAAATAAGTCTGGGATAAAAAGATATGATAGCAAAGAAAAACTTAACGAAAATAAATCAACTGGAAACAATCAATTAAAAGAACATAAAGTTACGAAAACTAATAACGATCAATTACATAGTGGAAACAACAGAGATAGTCCAAAAATATCCAAGCACGACTCTAAAGAATCAAGTGAAATTAGTTCCAGGGAAGGGAAGGATTACAAGTTTGGGCAAAAAGGACGAAAAGCTGACAGCAAAGAATTGCCTGCAGGTATGTTATACTACGAATATAATAAATGTGAAAGTTTGTGATATTTGTTACTCTTTTAAGGCAAATCAGGTGAACCAATGTCGATTAAATTAGGAACAATTATTCCTTATACACCGGGGTAACATATAGGCTATAGAAACCTTGTTCTTTAACTTACCTTAGTCGCCTTTTACGATTCCTCGTTAAGAAATGAGGGTGCTCTATTCTATTCGACAGAATACCACACGTGGAGTCAACTAAGTAATAACCGTAGTAACCTTTTACGACATCTCGGTAAGAAATTAGGGAGGTCTGATCTATTCCGCCAAATACCACACGTGGTGCCAACTTATCTCAGTCGCCTTTTACTTTTACGATTGAGTTCAAAGGAGTTGTTACATTCAAACATACAGGTGCAACTAAAATAAAACGTATAAAAAAAGTCATTGAGCTTGAGACGGACTGAAAAGAAACTTTCTTACATTTACAGATCGTCATGCTAGCAAGGAATATTTAAGTAAATATAAACAAACTTATATAAAATTACATAACAAAACAAGTGTGAACACTCAGAAATATAGGCCAGATGGAGCGATTTCAGAAGCAAGTCAAGAAAGCAATGAATATGAAAAACAACACAAATCAATAGAACACACTGTTTATCCTGGTTCAAATGAACGATATGGCGAATCAAGCGAATATCAAGGAAGTGATAATAGAAAAAATGGTAAGTTCAAAATAAAAATACTTTATTCAAGTAAACTTGTAAACAAGTGCTTTTGAATCATCAAATCTTTTGTTGGTTCGGATAGCTGTTCCTACCGAGAAGAGCGAGCAAGAAACTCGGCGGTTGCTCTTAATTAGTTATTACTATCTTGTATAGATTCAATCCTCTCGATTTAATAAGCTTTTTTGAACTAGCGTAAAGGCAATTCCAAGTCCATTGAGGAATTTTATTATATTTACACTATTAATAAAAGGCTATTCCAGAAAGCCTACTATACTATTGAGTTGGATGATACTTGGATGATAAAAGTGCGCGGACGTAGCTACACTTCGACCCTTTACAAGACAGTAATAACTAATGTATATATTTTTAAAAGAGCAACCGCCGAGTATCTCGCTGTAGGTCTCCTCTGTAGGTTCGCTGTAGGTACCTCTTCTCGGTAGGAACAGCTTTTCGAACCAGCAGTAGAGTTGATTAAAAACCACTTGTTTACAAGTTTATTTGAATAATATTTTGAATATAAAAACGTATACTAACCATTAAAGATTTCTGAACGTACAGAAGGTGAATTAGTTGAATGGGTTATCGGACGCCCAGTTGCAAATAGGTCTCCGAGGTCAATGCATCTGGGACTCCCGATTAATAAATTAGATCTGGGCTCAAAGAGGCTCAGAACCGGAGTTGGCGCTCTTCGGGGCACAGAGCTGGTGGGGAGTAGGGCATTGTTACATTGTCATAACCACCAATAGAGTCCTGGAACACTGTCAGCTTTTTAGCCGGTGAGAGTCCGATATACCCGCCGCTTGTCCCCGTCGAGCGACGACGATCCATAATGGGTTTCCCTGACAAAAAAGAAACTCTCTAGAGATATGCCAGTTATCTCACATGTCCCACGATGATCTTCTGTAGATGTTTGTACTATTATGCTATATGTTTCTCTTTACTTGACAGCTAAAACTACGCAAACAACATCAAAATCAAGCGAAGATTCGTCTGATGAATCTGGTAAGTGCTTTTCTGATTGCGCGAAAGATTGGTGGTTTATAGCGGTTTACAAATCCTGCATGTATAACGTATGAACAAGGGTACTCTACTTTTAGCATTACGCTTAGTGTGAAAGTGACCGAATTAAAAAAAGATGTTGTAAATTGCAATAAAGCGTAGCATAACGACAAGTCAAAACTACCTTTTTTAATAGTTCTATCACATACCTAATCATCATCATCTTCCTGCCCTTATCCCACTCTAAGTGGAGTCGGCACAACATGTTATAAACATGCTGTCACATGATTTGGCTGCGTTTTTACGACCGGCCGCCTGCCTAACGTCAACTTACCTCTGTCGTATTTAACGACACCTCGGTAAGAAAGAGGGTGGTCTATTCTACTAAACCGGATACCACACGGCGGGTCGAAAAAAAAAGAAACTGACTTAACTTCAAAAATAATTAGGTAGTTGGGGATCGATCCTAGGTATTTATTACTCACCTTACTCGAAACTGCCCGTTCCCCGAAAAAGCTACGCTGACTTGACAGTTTATGGCAGAAATAGTGTTTTATATTCAATATAAATTTTATTATTTTTTAATGCCCAAAAAAGCTATAAAATGTTTTTTTACATAAAAACTAGCATGATTAACTCTAGGTCTTACCTATAACAGCTCACATAATACATTTTTACATACATTCATTTTTAGGTGAAGAATTGTTCCAAAAGGCAAGAACGCTGGAAGAATATTTGGATATGCCGGGTAAGACTAATATGATCATACCTTTTAAGCCTATATGAACCCTAAGCCTAGTCTGTAAGGCCTTCAATCCTCCTGCCCTTAAGTAACGGCCTGTTACTATCCCACTGCTGGGCATAGGCCTCCTCTCTCCATTTTTGGAGAGAAGGGTTGGAGCTAAGACCTACCACGCTGCTCCAATGCGGATTGGTAGGTTACACATATCCCTAGGATTCTCTAGAGATATGCAGGTTTCCTCACGATGTTTTCCTTCACCGAAAAGCGTGTGATAAATTGTAATTATCAATTAGACACATAAGTTTTAATAGAAAAACTCATTGGTGTCTGCCCGGGTTTGAATCCATGAACGTCTCTAGAGATTCACACGGTCGCACCGCTAGGCCATCACAGCTCCTGCCCTTACCCCACTGTAAGTGGGGTTAACAGAACATGTTACAAACTTTGTAACATGATGTCAACTTACCTTAGTTGTAATTTACGACATCTTGGTAAGAGGGTGTCTATTCTACTCAGCTGGATACCACACGGTGGGTCAACTTACATTAGTCGCCATTTACGACACTTCGGTAAAGAGTGGTCTATTCTACTCAGCCGGATACCACACGGCGGACGTCAATATATACCAATTTTATAAACGCGAATGTCATTTATGCTAAAATCGTGAAAATCAATCTTATTAAAGCGTCTCTAAGCTTTCATATAAAGCCTATAATAGTCAATCAAGGTCATGAATATCACTAGTCTATTTATATATACTAATATAGAAAGCTGAAGAGTTTGTTTGTTTCAACGCGCTAATCTCAGGAACTACTGGACCGATTTGAAAAATTCTTTCAGTGTAAGATATTCCATTTATCGAAGGAAGGCTATAGGCTATATAAAATCACGCTAAGATGAATAGGAGAGGAGCAACAATAAAAAACGTTACGAACACGACAAAATATAAAGCTTTCCTTGCGTGCTAAGTAAACGGTGAAAGTTATTCAAAAATCATGTATTACAAAATTGTTTCCCTCTAAAAGTGTTAAATAAAAGCCCGCGACAGCATATGTCTCGCTTTTTTAGCCCACTTAAACCATTTTTAAGTGTAACTTTCCCGGAAGATTTAGGTTAATAATACATAACCGTTTTATGTAAATTCTGTTGAAGAGGTCGCGCAGTTGTAAAAGAACTCTACCTCTGGAAGTTTTAATGACATGTCGCGTAAACCAACAGAGATACATTAAAGTAATGTACTAGAGAATTGTAGATCTACATAAATACTACAAAAAAGTCCGAGACACTATGTCTCTATCTCTTATCGTTAACTCGCAATAACTACTTTTGTATTGAAAATTTCGACTTGCTGAACGCTTAATGCATTCTTTTCTGTCTAGGTAGTTTTATGTAGGTATAAAATGAATTGATTTACGCGGGAAAAATTTGTGACACTGTGACATGAGCGAAGCCGCTGGCATAGCTTGTATTAATATATTTTTTATGTTAACAGATCAACAATCATTGAAGGCACTTCTCAACGAACTTACCGGATTCAAAGGTAAGAATATATTCCTAAAAAAGAAAATTGTAGTACCAAGATTTGCGAAGATTGACCAAGATTTGCTGGGTTTTCTTATTTAAAGATATACTTATATATAAATAAGGTGCGTTACCAAGGCCAAATACCTTTTTTTTACCAAAAACGGTTCTCGAAAAAAAGGAATAAAATGGGACGAAATATAGCCACTCGAACTGGGCTATTTCAACTCTAAAAGAAAGAATAATTTTAATTATATTGTATCAGTTTTCCATTGCTTCAAAATAAGGTTAATATGTCATTTTTCATAAATAAGTAAAACATAAATAGCTTTATAATTAATGTATAGAAACCGGCTATACTCACGTGTTATTTTATCGGATGAGCCCGACTAGTTCCCGCCGCGATAACGCCGCGTAAAGAGCTCATGAATAAAGGCCCAGTATGGGCTTGAAACTAGTCGGGCTCATCCGTTAAAATAACACGTGAGTATAGCCGGTTTCTATACATTAAGTATGAATTCCACTCACGATAGTTTAAATTCAAAAAATAAATAGCTTTTAAATAATAAAAGCTTTTAACAAAATTTGCATGTCTCTACTGTTAACCGTTGAGTTTCCTCGTCTGGAGCCAATCCTGACATCAGGTCATGCTTATCATAAACATGCATTGTCATCGGGACTGGACCAGTATGTATCATCTCAATCGGACACCGGGAAGTGGGGCAAATTTAACTTGCAAGATTCCTTCACATACATACATTGCAAGTTAATAAAAGCTTTTAAAAAACATTGTATTTTTTCTTCTTGTTCTTGTTCTTTATCACTGCGAATTCATAATAAGGTGGTGTCAATATTCTTAAATTTCATTTGTAATACATCACTCATATTTCATTTAGATGTTTGTTTAGGCCGTGTTATTGGGGTGATACATTTACACCTGTTCAAACAAGTCCACAATTAGCCAATATGGCGGTCTATTAATATAAATTAGCTCGCGACTTTTTGTTTGTTAGTTGACTAACATATTGAAGGTTACCTCTAAATATCACATATAAATATTAATTTATAGAAGTAGGCCTTACAAATATTTATAAATAGTTAGAAATATTACTTGGATGATCGAAATTGATCGGTATTTTTAGAAGATATAAAAAAGATGTAATATGAAAAAAGGGATATGATATGGGATGGACTCGAACTGGTGTATTTTATCTCTCTACTCTATCTTTACTCACTGGGCTATCAATATATACAACTTTACAAATGACAACAAAATTGACCTTTGCATTCTTTTTATATTTTAGTAGTTTTTCAATGCCCAAAAACAGTGTGTATTTACATTTGTATAGTACCTGGGTTTTTTTTTAATTATATAAAAAAAATGAAAATTGAAAAAAAATGTAAAATAGTTGGGTAGGTGGGGCTCGAACTTGGCATTTTCACATTTCTAGACCGCCCGTTCCCCAAATGAGCTACGATGACTAGACAATTTACGGCAAAAATAGTGTTTTATATTCAATGTAAATTTTAGCATTTTCCCGAAAACAGGGAAAAAAACATTTGTTTTTAAATGAAACCTAGCTAGATCGAATTTTCCCCCAAATACCCCCTATATGCCGAATTTGATGAAAATCGTTGGAGCTGTTTTCAATATATACCTATATATACATAAGATATATAAGATTATATATATAAAATTAAAGATTAAAGATACTGAAAGTTTTTTGTTACAGAACAGAGTAAAGCAATAGCCTACATTAAATCAGCAGCCCATCTACCAAGTAAGTATAGCTTGTTTAGCCTACAAATTATATAAAGGCAAAGCTAGTACATGTAATTGTATGTCTAAAATAATGCATAACCTACTTTTTTGGGAAAACTAATACCACGCAAGGGAAATCGTAGGTAGAAGTAAAGTAAGTAGGTAACGGCCTGTTACTATCCCACTGCTGGGCATAGGCCTCCTCTCTCCATTTTTGGAGAGAAGGGTTGGAGCTAAGACCTACCACGCTGCTCCAATGCGGATTGGTAGGTTACACATATCCCCGGAATTCTCTAGAGATATGCAGGTTTCCTCACGATGTTTTCCTCCACCGAAAAGCGTGTGATAAATTGCAATTATCAATTAGACACATAAGTTTTTTTTTTCAATAGAAAAACTCATTGGTGTCTGCCCGGGTTTGAACCCATGATCGTCTCTAGAGATTCACACGGTCGCACCGCTAGGCCATCACAGCTTATAGGTGTGATGGCCTAGCGGACCTAGGCTGTAGGTAGAAGTATATGAAGGAAAACACTCGAGGTCAGATTGAAGACCACGATTTAATAGACGATACGATAGAGCTACTATATATACGAACGATAGAGCTACTATATTGTGAAAGAACACTAGAGTTCATTTTGAAGGTCGCGCGCGCGATCCAAGGCCGCAGTCAACGTTCCACACATATTTACGAGTTCAAGATCCAGAAGTCGGTTATGCTCAATGCAGATAGAGCTACTATAGCGAACTAGTATTATTAGAGTATTATTAAAGTCGGACCATAGTTTTTGTTAAATATATCATCAATAGTTTCCGCAGCGCATGCGATGACAGATTTTTATGACTAACTTTTTACGGATACCTTTTTTTTTAAATATAATATTTGATAACCATAAGGAATGGTTAAATTGGGTTAACCTTAAAAGCTACACATATGCTGTCGCGGACTTTTGTTTAGAACTTTTAGAGGGAACAATTTTGTAATACATGATTTTTGAATAACTATCACCATTTACTCAGCGCACGCGAGGAAAGCTTTAAATTTTACCGTTTTTGCAATATTTTTTTTTTTGCTGCTCCCCTCCTATTCATCTTAGCGTGATGTTATATAGCCTATAGCCTTTCTCGATAAATGGACTATCTTACACTAAAATAATTTTTCAAATTGGTCCAGTAGTTCCTGAGATTAGCGCGTTCAAACTATCAGTCAATCAAACAAACTCTTCAGCTATATACCAGTATATTAGTATAGATATATGTTTAAAAGCAATAGATAATATTAATTGTGTTTACAGATGACAGGGGAGTGTACGAATTACTGCGAGCCTGCCTGGGCACAAAGGGTCTAGGATTTTTAATTCGGTTCTTGAAGAAATTGGAAGGAAGTGCAAGTAAGTATCATCAACAAGTTCTTAACTCAGCTGACAGTGATATACATTTCAAGTTTTTTTAAAACTTTTATTTAACATGCAATGTAATGTATATGAAGGTGGAATCTTGAAAGTTAAATTTGACCAACTTCCCGGTGTCCGATTGAGATGAAATACATACTGGTCCAGTCCCGATGACAATGCATGTTTATGATAAGCATGACCTGATGTCAGGATTGGCTCAGACGAGGGAACTCCTCAATAGTTAACAATAGGGACATGAAATTTGACATACTGCTCCAGTCCCAATGACAATGCATGTTTATGATAAGCATGACCTGATGTCAGGATTGGCTCAGACGAGGGAACTCCTCAATAGTTAACAATAGGGACATGAAATTTGACATACTGCTCCAGTCCCAATGACAATGCATGTTTATGATAAGCATGACCTGATGTCAGGATTGGCAGACGAGGGAACTGCTCAACGGAACATGAAATTTGATTGAAAGCTTTCTAAAATGCCTTTTCACTTGTTTTTAAACGACACATTATTCTCCTGGCCTTATCCCGCTGTAAGTGGGATCGGCACAACATGTTATAAACATGTGACATTAGCTACGTATTTAATGACCGGCCGCCTGCCTGACATCAACTTACTTTAGTCGCCTTTTGCGACACCTCGGTAAGAAAGAGGGTGGTGTATTTTACTTAACCGGATACCACACGGCGGGTCCACTTACGTTAGTCGCATTTAACAACACCTCGGTAAGAAATGAGGGTGGTACTATTCTATTCAGCCGGATTTCACACGGTGGGTCAACTTACCTTTGTCGCCTTTTACACCTCTGTAAGAAATAAGGGTGGTCTATTCTACTCAGCTGGATACCACACGGTTGAGCAACTTATCTTAAAGATAAGTAAAAATCATTACTCTGATACAGAGTAATGATTTAAAAAAATTGTAAAATCATTAAGCGCAATTAAGAATTGTTTATTGTTATGATATTAAATCAAATCGAATCAAAATAATCTTTATACAAATAAGCTCTTTCTATCACTTTTGAATCGTCAATCAATATGATTAATAAAGCTACAACTGGTTCGGAATGTTGCTCTTACCGAGAAGAACCAGAAACTCGGCGGTCAATCTTTTAAACATTTTCAATTTTACATTATTAAACCGCAGTTTTGTATGAAGCTGTAAGGATTTTCAAATCCAGGCTTTTCTATCATCCAAATTCTCTTCAATTGTGTAATATGCTTTACGTATTATATCTTTACACTTAATTTAAACCTTCCTGTAGACTGGTCTAGTATAGATTGAGGAATTTTATTGTAGAAGCGAATACCGAGATCATCAAGTGAGTTGCTAACTCTGCTGAGTCGCGACACAGGTATCACAAGCTTTTTGTGACCTCTCGTATGTCATACATCCAATTTCGTCTTATAAATTTGGATATTATTCCGTACGAATAGAACATTACTATTTATTTATTTTATTTATTATTATATCAAAAAACAACATTCTTACATAAGTACAAACAACAGAATAATATTATTATCTATACAAATTTCTTTTCATAATTTAGACCTCTGTAACCGAACTAGGTTTCCCTGTATCTCGGGTACTATATATACATGGTGATATTTATGTACTTTTGTTATCAGGAATCAACGTTATTATCAAACTGCTGAGAGTGATGACAAATGAACAAAGTAAGTTTTATCTAAGTAATTAAATATACTTTTACAGTGGGATGGAATCGTATCTTAGTACCATTCTCGTTCCCTTATGATGCTCTAGTTACGGGGCGAACGATAGTTTACATTGTGGTAGTGAATGTGTGCAGTGCTTGTGGTAAAGAGTTGTTGTGGCGGTTTTTAATACATAGGTTTTACGACCATATGGAATGAAATCGAATAATACACACATTTAGCACTATATATTTTGTAATCGCAGATTACAGCAAAGTAATTTGTAATTAATTACTTTCTTGTTATTGTATTGTAAGCTGTGATAGCCCGGCGGTGAGTCTCTGCGAATCTTTCGAAGAGGTCACGGGTTCAAACCCGTTAATTCGTCTTATTCTAATTGATAATTCTAATTTATCACACGATTTTCGGTGAAGGTAAACATAGGAAACCTGCGTATCTCTAGAGAATTCTGGTGATATGTGTAACCTACCAATCATTGGAGCAGCGTGGTAGGTCTTAGCTCCAATCCTTATCTTCAAAAACGGAGGACGCCTATGTCTAGTATAGGAACAGGCAGTTATTTTATTGTAATTATATAATCTAACTCCGGAAAAACACGCCTAATTCTATAAATATTTTTCGCAGAATAACGTATATAAATTTATAGAATTGGTACTTTGTGATTTTGTCGTGGAGTATATCTCCTGATGATACTTCGGTTGCGGGGCGAAACGATTGTTGAGTTTGTGATAGTGAACGTATGTAGTGCTTGTGTGTACATATAGTATATGCTTGTGTGATGTGGTGGCAGTGGTGGAGGTTTGTGCATGTGTTTTTAAGAATCTTGCATGTATCAGGTATGAAAACGGATTGTCCACACTACATTTAATATTATATATATTTTCTATTTTAGTTTATCGCGGATAATCGTATCCTATCCTACTTCCTACTAATTAATTAATAATAAATACTAGTAAGGATGTATGTTCGTTACTCTTTCACGGCAAATCTGCTGAACCAAAATTGATGAGATTTGCCACAATTATTCCTTATACACCGGAATAACATATAGGCTGTAGAAATCCTATTAATACTTAAGAAACAGGATGACATTGAAGAGTATATATAAGTTTGTCAACTGTGATACTATCAATTTGTCACGGAACTAGTGGGAAAATAATTTTATTATTACTTTTGTATATACATTTCTTAATTTCCAGATCCTCTCAGAGCGTTCAAGATTACGAAGAGTCTAACTGGACGAATGGGTGTGGATGGTGTTATAGACATATTACAGAAAATAACGAATAGAAAGGGTAAGTAATAGAATAAGAATCTTTATTTTATGTCCCTGCTGTTAACCGTTAAATAGTTCCCTCGTCTGGAGCCAATATTGGCAGATGATAAGCATGATGAGCTTCATTCATTCATCTCAATCGGACACCGGGAAGTGGGTCAAATTTAACTTGCAAGATTCCACCTTCACATACACGGCAAGTTAAGTAAAATTTTTAATAACAATTGTAAAAAGGTCACCTGAAGACCTGGATCAGAATGTTGGGCAATAAAAGAGACGGATGAAAGAATAGTGCATGCGAATTAGATGAGAATGTTAAGGTCGTGTGGTCATAAAGCTGGATGAAATACGAAACTTATAAGAGGGAATCTGAAATTTGCTGAAATAAAATATTACGGTCACCCAGATACTAAATAATTACCTAATAGCTTAGTAAATAATTAATAAATAATTAGTACTAGCTGTAACTGCTGCTGCGACCGTGCGGATATCAGTGTCAAAATTAAAATTATGTTTAAAAAAAACGTATTTGTAACCAATTTTAAACACTTTTCAGGTATTTACGACGTAGCAGACTTTTACGAGCACCGTATGGACCATGCAAAAGGTTAAGCTATATACAACTGTGCATTTCAATACTAATACATATTATAAATGTGAAAGTCTTTTTGTCTTTGACGCTTTTAAGTATAGTTTTTATCCTGTACCCAAAAGACAAACGGAAATCCTATATGTTGGCTCGATATATGAGCTTCAATTGTACCTATGCTTCTCCGTGTGGCCCACCCATCGCCACTTCAGCTTCGCGACACGCTGAGCTATATGGGCTTCGATTCTTCTATGGATCTTCTCATTCCTGAATCACGTAGAGTTACTCCAAGCATAGCTCGCTCTATCACCCGCTGAGTAAGAGCTTTTTATGAGGTCTAAAGTCAGTAATCACGTTTCGAACGAGTGAAACGTTTCTTAATTTGCTCACTTCCATTGTGTCGACGAATTCTGTAATGGGGTAAATTTTATGAGATTAAAATTGTCAATTTTTTCAGGTGTCGAAGCCATCAGCAGACATATCAATATATTAACAGGTGGATCGGGACCTGCAGAATTCCCAGCAGTCTACAAGTCTTTAGAATCTGAAACAGGTATATGAACTCTCTAACAGAAATTTTTAACAAGATTAACTTTATAAAGCAGTTCTAAAACTAAGTCTAAATCTAGGATTCCATGGCCATGTCTAAAGAGGTCGCAAGAAAAAGGCATGGCATTAAAAAATGTCTTAAAGAGTTACGAATTTAAATGGATTTTATAATCATGGCAACAGTAGTCTAGCAATAGACTAGAGCTATTTTTTGAATTTTCTTCTACGATTTGCACGGTTTGCATTAAGTCTTAGATGATCGTTTGAGAGTTACTATACTTAAGTAACTATACTTATAGTTACTTAAGTATAGTTACTAGTAACTATACTTACAGTTACTTAAGTATAGTTGGATAGTTTCAAGGTTCTGAGACAACCTCGACTCAAACTAATGACTCCAAAGTATTCCAAACGATAACAGTGGCGTTACCAGTACGTAAACAAGTCTAAACGTATTATTATATTACTCTATTCGTCTATTTAGTCTACTATTATTATTTACTCCTCCGACATATATTTATTTATATAAAATGTTTTCTAGATTTGACGGCAACGATTCGAGTCCTTACAACCGCGATGCTAAGTAACGGTAAGAAATGATTAATTTTCTGCTAAATAAACAAGGCAATTATCAAAATCCAAATATGTTCTCATGTTCCCAGATCCTGCGGGAGGTATTATTGCGTTTAAGGAGTTGCTCGGACAGAATACATTTTCTGGAGCAGTGGATGTAATGAAGCTTGTTACAGGAAATACCCGTGAGTGCAAAATTCATCCGATTTATAGAAGCAGGCGTTACTTTGCGGAATTCCATAGTATTCGTAAAGCAGTTTTGTTCGTGGAGCCTATTGTGATGATGCTTCGGTTTCGGGGCGAAACGATTGTAGTGGTTGTGATAGTGAGTGTGTGTAGTGCTTGTATGGAGTGTCGGCGTTGGCAGCATTTAGTGATACGTGTGGCGATGTGTCCTGCATATATGGGATGTATGTGACTGTTTCATACAGTTAGCATTACATATATATTCTCTTAACATTACAGCATTATTGTATTGTAACTTCTGCAAAATTTATCTTATAATATTTTAATAATCGAGTATACAATTTAAAAAAAAATCGCTTCGCCCCACAATCGAAACATCATCAGAAGATAGATTCCGCGATAATATAAAGCAATGTGATTCCCAAAGAAAGTTCAAGGAAATAGGCATACTTACGGTAGCATCACAATGCATAGTGATATTCTATTCGTACGGAAAAATATCCATATGTATAAAACAATTTTGATATATATCATAGACATATGCGAGGTCACAAAAAGCTTGTGACACCTGTGTCGCGACTCAGCAGAGTTAGCAACTCATTCGACGGTCTCGGTATACGCTTTTACAATAAAATTCCGCAATCAATACTAGATCAGTCTACAGGAAGGTGTAAATTAAATGTAAGAAATATACTTATACGTAAAGCATATTACACAATTAAAGATTATTTAAATTATAGTAATGGTTGAAATGGTTGAAATGGTTCATACAAGACTGCAGTTTAATAATGTACAATTGAATATGTTTATAAGATTGATTAAGTTTCTTTCTGGTTCTTCTCGGTAAGAGCAACATTCCGAACCAGTTGTAGCTTTATTAATCATATTGACGATTCAAAGATGCTTGAAATAGCTTATTTAAAGAAAAATTAATATGATTTGAACCGATTAAATCGCAAAGCCATGCGATTTTGTCTTTGTTAGCATTACATACATATCTTTAAAAAAACTGGAAGAATAGCGAAACCTATAATTACGTATGTCAAATTAATTTTTCATTCCAAATTACAGAATTAAAACCTGCCATAGAAGAATTGCTTAAAGAAACAAATAGGTCAAGTAAGTATAATCCTGCATTCTTAAATTCCTAAGAAGGAAATGAGTAACTTATAGAAATAATTAAGAACTATATTTTTACAAAAAATGCTTTCTCTGTTACAGATTTGAAAGTAGTTGTAGAGACATTGTATAAGGTTACAGGTAAAGATGACCTCGAACACGTTCAAAGGGAGTTCCTGAGACTTTGCCGTACTGACAGTATGTGTTTCATCTTAAATAGAACTATTATTATAAAGAATAGCTTAATTAAATGACGCAGTACTATAAATTGTAGACGGAAAAGTGCGTAGTGCGACCTGCATTAAGCATTAGATAGAATGCTAACGATCCGCTCCGGCTTCGCACGGGTATAAAATATATAGCCTATGTCACTTAATGAAAAAAATGATTAAAATCGATCCAGTAGTTTGATTCATTCATTACTGCCCGTGGCTCGCACGCGTTAAATTTGGAGTAAAACAATTCCCCTATTCCTATACCATGAAGATTTCCTGCTATCTTTGGAATATCTAAATTCATATACTACATTTTTACTTATTTACTTTTTTCCTATGTATTTTATTTTTACAATTATTTACAGAATGTCTTTATATACAACATTCATAGCATTTTTATCATTAGACAATACAAACATGTTTTCTGTAAAGGTTACTCTTGAAAGAGCGAAATATTGTTGGCTATGTGATAGTGCGGCCTGCATTCAGCACCATATAGATTATGTTAGAGGAGAGCGGGTGGTGCTTAGTGCGGCCTGCATTCAGCAGCATATAGATTATGTTAGAGAAGACGGACATACGGACAATCTTGCCTAATAAATTTTTCACAGATATAATAGATGTGATGCAAGCGGTGAACAAGATGACAAACAAACACGACCCACTCCAGTTCTTCACTTCTCTGCTGAACATAACACAAACAACGAAACTGAGTGACGCCTGCGCACAAATCACAGGATTGACTTTTAAACATAGCAAGTATACTTTATCTCTTTTATAATAACACTAGCTGTGCCACGACTTTGCACATGTTTTTTTAACCCTTAAAATACCCTCAGTTCTGAACAATGTGGTTTTGCTTAGAGAACATCGACGCAAGGAGGAAAAGTTCATTTCGTATTTATAACGTTAACTAGCGGCTCCGCCCGCGTGAAAATAAGTTTTCACAACAATTTTCCCGATTGAAATTTTGAAAATTAAAGTAGGTATATGAGTAAACCATACGAGATAGAAACATGCTATCTGTAGTATTTTTCTAGATCTACAATTCTATAGTGCATCATTTTAGTGTTGATTCACTGACATAATTTAAGCCGCATAAACTAACAGAGATCTGTTAGTTTATGCGACGCACGAGACTAAAGATCACGAGTATTTTTACAACTGCGCGACCTCTTCCACACAATTTAAAACTGTCATATACAATTAACCTTACACTTGCAGAAGAATTGCACTATCTTTTAGTAAACATCATCATCATCTTCCTGCCCTTATCCCACTCTAAGTGGGGTCGACACAACATGTTATAAACATGCTGTCACATGATTTGGCTGCATTTTTACGACCGGCCGCCTGCCTGACGTCAACTTACCTCAGTCAATTTTACGACGCCTCGGTAAGAAAGAGGGTGGTCTATTCTACTAAACCGGATACCACACGGCGGGTCGACTTACCTTAGTCGCCTTTTACGACACCTCGGTAAGAAAGAGGGTGGTCTATTCTAGTAAACCGGATACCACACGGTGGGTAAACTTACCTTAGTCGCATTTTACGACACCTCGGTAAGAAATGCGGTTGGTACTATTCTACTCAGCCGGATACCACACGGTGGGTCGACATACCTTAGTCGCCCTTTTACGACACCTCGGTAAGAAATTAGGTTGGTCTATTCTACTCAGCCGAATACCACACGACTAACTTTTAGTAAATATCGTACCAAAATCTGTTCAGTAGATTTTGAGAAAATCGATCGCACACAGATAGACTATGGGGACTTTGTTTTAGAATAAGTATAGATATTGTAAATAGTATTAATGAAACAAAAGGTGTTAATGAAATTATATTACGTTTCAGTGACAGGTTTGGAGGTGCTTGAACAGTTGCAGAAGGCGACCAAGGCAGACATTTTGAATTTCTTGCGAAAACTTCTAGACCTTACTGGCAGTAATTGTAAGTAACTACGTTTATGCTCTTCTTTCTGTAATCTACTTATTTTCATTATTGTTAACATTATGTATATCAAATCAATATAATCTTTATTCAAATAAGTTCTTTTAAGCACTTTTGTATTGTCAAGTATTAATATGATTAATGAAGCTACAACTGGTTCGGAATATTGCTCTTGAGAAAAACCAGCTAGAAACTCGGCGGTCAATCTTTTAAACATTTTCAATTTACATTATTAAACTGCAATCTTGTATGAGGGCGAAAGGATTTACGGTTTCAACCATTACTATCATTTAAATAATCTTCAATTTTGTAACATCCTTTACGTATAAGCATATCTCTTATACTTAATTTAAACTTTTCTGTAGACTGGTCTAATATGGATTGCGGAATTTTATTGTAGAAGCGAAAACCGAGACCATCGAATGAGTTGCTAACTCTGCTGAGTCGCGATACAGGTATCACAAGCTTTTTGTGACCTCTCGTATGTCTATGATATACACAAAAATTTTGTTTTATTCAAATAATAAGGTTTATGTGATTTACTATCTTAATAATCTGCTAAGCAATTGTCCCAAGTATTATCTTACGTCCTAATCTATACTAATATATATAGCTGAAGAGTTTGTTTGTTCGATTGTTTTGCATGCGATAATCTCAAGAACTACTGGACCGATTTGAAAAATTCTTTTAGTGTAAGATAGTCCATTTATTGAGGAAGGCTATAAGCTATATAGCATCACGCTAAGATGAACAGGAGAGGTGCAGCAATAAAAAATATGACGATAACGGCAAAATTTAAAGTTTTCCTTGCGTGCGCTGAGTAAACGATATATACTGCGTCCATCATATTATCAGTCTTTTGACAGCTCACGCTCATTAAGTTTTGTATTGCTTACGTACAAATATCATACAAATAATATTTGTACTTTATGGATGGGTACCGCCCACTTAGTGATGTCACACATAATGGGTTACTACGATTATGCCACAGATTAAAAATAATCGGTAGAAATCGATGTTACGAGTATTAAAAGACATTTAATAACATTATATAAAGTTTTACTTTCTTCTTAGTTAATACATGAATACAAATAAAACAATCAGGATATTTTAATTTATTTTATTAGCACGAGTCGTCGGAATGATAATCAACACTAGACTCCTCCGATGAGGAGTCTTCAGTAGCAGTTATTATTAGCTCTTGTGTAGATAATATATTATCAAACGCAATATCACGTTCCCAATCAGAGAATATTACTCTTTTAGTTCTTTCCACCACACTTGCCCAGTTCTCGGCCGTTACGTGGGTGCAAGCATTTTTTAGCAATTGCAACATTTTATTCGCTGTGAATGGGGGGCTTGTATTGCATCTCGCAGCATGCCCTTTTACTTGTGCCCATATAAGTTCTATTGCGTTGTACTGGCAGTGGTATGGAGGAATCCGAAGAACAGTATGGCCATATTCTGCTGCCATTTCATTGATTACATAGCGTTTTGCTCTCTTTTTGGTTTTTAATATTTTTATTAATTCAACTTTTAACATTGAGTCGTCCACATTTTCTCCATTGTCCCGAAGCCAATTAATTATTTCATGCTTTTTATTAGCCTGTGTTGGCATTTTGTCAATTTGACGGGAGTGGTAGGGCGCATTATCAATAAAAATTATTGATGGTTCTTCCAATGAAATGAGCATTTTTTTGAACCACTCTTCATACACATTTGCATTCATCTCTTCGTGGTAGTCATTTGATTTCTTCGATTTAAATGCCAACAGTGCGTCTTGTACAAATCCTTTTGCTGTACCTGCATGGCAAATGATTAGGCGCTCACCTTTTCCCATTGGTACTGAGGAAGTGGAATCAGCAGTATCATCAGTCCAGAAACGAGATAGTGTGTGGTTAGCGTTGAGCCATGTTTCATCCGTGAAAACAATATTTGCCCAATCTTGTATTTTCTTTGCCTCTCTTAAAAAATCACAACGTGCTATAGCTATATCTGTGCGTTCCATTAATAATTTTCTTTTATTTAACTTTTTATATGAAAAGCCAATTGTGTTCAAAACTTTGACCAAAGAAGATTTTTCACCATGAAATAGACCACTTCTTTTCAAAGAAACAATAAGTTTTCTCAAAGTTGGAATTTCTTTTCTCAAGTAGTAATCTAGTTTACGTAGGTTATCATTAATCGAATTACTTAGGTACGTAATTCGATTAATGATAGTAGGTACTATAATCGGAATGGTATCGCATACGAGAATCTTTAGGACATCACTATCGTCAATCTGTCAAAAGATGGTTAATATAATGGACAGTGTATAATTTATATGATGACCGTTTCAGCTCTACGTCGCGCCTGGAACGTCGTCGTGACGACCACAAAGAAAAACGGTATGTAGTTTATACAACTGGCCATAAAAAAAATTAAACTGAATTTTATTTGTGTATCCTATACACAGAGTGGGGAAGCTTAAGTGTTTCTTATTACAATAAAGAGAAAGCAAATGAGCGTGATTTATGATATTTTATCCTCAATTGATCTTGTTTCTGCAAAAAATTTTCTTGTATATGATAAGATATGCATTGTTTAATAAAAAATTTTGGATTTGTGTCTGCCAATTTAGCCAAACTACTCATTTTATTCGAATTTCGCAAACCTGTTTTTAACTATACTTACTTAAATTTACTATTCTTCTATAAAATACTATTCTTACTTAAATGTTTCTTTATAGTCATTACATTAATTAATTATTAATATTAAGAAAAGAAACTTTTCAATTAGAAAATATCGATTATTGATTATCGATTTCTTCGCTTCGGGTTCATCGATATTTTACAATACTATTTATTTTAAAGGGGCACATATCGATTATTTAGTACGCTTCTACAACTCCAACTCGCATCCCTAATTCGTAATTGCAATTTAAAATGTTCTAACTTTTTTTTACAACAAAAATGTACAATTTTTATCTATCTTAAATTACTTACACGCTAGGACTATACAAGTCATGCCCACGTGGAAAGGTCCAAAGAATGCTGGCAGCGTTTCCGCACTGAATCGCTAAGCTGATTCTTTGTGGGAAAAAGGAGCCAGCCCTCTTGTCACCTGAAGAGGCAATTAACCGGGGTCTTAAACGGATAAAAATTGCACTTTGACTCTAACTGTTCTAACTGATAATTTGCAGATATCTTCCTATTGCTCAACACGTTGAAAGCTTACACTGCAGCCGGTCTAAATGATCTCTTTGACGTTCTTCTGCATATTACCGATACACCCAATATTGGTCTGGCGGTTAAGAAGATGGGACAACTGTTGAAAACACCAGGTATCCCCTCTATTTTCATGTTTTTATCCTACGCTAAGTTGAGCCGTCACAATATTTTTAATCTTTCATCTTTTCTGAAGTCTGATGTATAATTGTACATAAAATATGAAATAAGAGACAGTCTGAGCATTTATTTATTCAAAAGGAAATGGACAAGAAGTGAATTAATATTGCAATAAAGTTTAATTTTAAATAGTCAAGCATATGGAATGCAGTGCTATAAAATTTAAAATTTATATTAATAAAAAGTATAGTAGATAAAATGTATCCAATCAGCCGATAATTCTTAACAAAAACGCTCAAATAATTTATGGATTACACTAAAGCATTTGATATTATCAATCATCCGTTTAAAATTAAAGAAATGTTAGGAATATTTGATATTGCCAGTGATATTTATGTTTTTTAACATCAAATCAAATACTTAAATTCAAGACGAATAAGCTGGAATTTTTATAAGGTGTTCCACAAGGATCTATTCTAGGACTTATGTTCTTCTTTATTTATATTAATGTAAGTATACATTTTCAGGTTTCTTTGACTGGATTGACGCTCTACATCGAATTGCACGTATAGGTAAGACATTTTATAATAATTGGTGTGGTGAAAAGGAAAGTGGAGGCATATTCCCAGCAGTGGGATAGTAACAGCATATACCAATACATTAATTTACTTTTCTTATAAAATAATATTATGTTATATATATTTTATATATGTAAACATTTTTTCACAGATATTGTCAAATTTCTGAAAGCATACGCAAGTCTGGACGAGAATTTTTGTAAGTATCTACATCCTTTTGGTAATTTTAAAATAGATTTTGCAAAATCAAGCATAGTGACATAATAATCGTGCTTTACGTTAAAGATTTTTGTCCGATATTATTAATAAGAGGATTAATTTGCTTTCCGATGGTAAGGAGATAAAATACTGATGTGAATATATCTGTCAGCATATTTACGAAAAAAGCTATGTACAAAGACACGACAAAATTATTAGTACTGACTTTTTATTGCAAAAAAGCCTTTACTCAGTATACTTAGCCAAGAACTCGTTGCAAATATGTAAGTATCAACTAATTTTTTAATTGAATTTTCGTTTCAGTGATGGAAGGTGCAATCGATGTTAACAAGAAATTTGTCGGAGTTGAAGGTACTTAATAATATTTAGCTTAACTATCTTACCTTCTATTATCAAGTGAAATCAAAATAATCTTTATTCAGATAAGCTCTTTCAAGCACTTTTGAACCGTCAATCAATATGATTAATGAAGCTACAACTGGTTCGGAATGTTGCTCTTACCGAGAAGAACCAGAAAGAAACTCGGCGGTCAATCTTTTAAACATTTTCAATTTCACGTTATTAAACCGCAGTCCTGTATGAACCTGAAAGGATTTTTAAATCCGTGCATTTTTATCATCCAAATAATCTTCAATTTTGTAATCTGATGAATGATTAATGCTTTTTTTATAAAAGCATTAAAAAAAAAAATAAGGCGCCGATGACATGTGGGATTCGAACCCGGGTTTTGAACATTTTCGGTTCGCCCGTTACCCATCGGCATTACGTTTGACAATTAAAAAATCCTTTGGTTTCAATTTTACATTTACCATTTTTTTTAATGCCCAAAAACGGATATATTTTTTTAAAATAAAACCTAGCTAGATCGATTTTTCTCCCCCAAATCCCCATACTTGCTGATTTTTAGGAAAATAATTGGAGCCGTTTTAGAGATTCAGAAAATATACTTTTATATATACGTGTACATACAAGATTAACTCATTGAAATATTAAAGATTTGTCTATCTTTATTATCGTTTATTGCAGAGAGCTTCACAGCATTCCAAATTTAGATATATTGGAAGATGCACCGTAGTGTTTCAGTAGGATGCGCTTAAGATCAGAGGAACTTGGGGCGAAGTAAAATACTAGAAGCGCCATCTGTTTTTTAATAAGGATAATACGTGCGCAAATCGTGTTAAGTTTTGTTACATTTGTTTATTTTTTCAGATCCTATAAAAGCCATAAGCTGTTTGCGAGAAGCGACCAATGAACAAGGTAAAAATTACTGCTTTAAGGAATTTAAAAGGTTTAAATTTAAAGTTAAAAGTGTATACCTACTTTGTTTTCAAAAGTATTGAACGTAATTTTGATCATCAATGCACATGCACATTATGTTACATTTGTTTCTTTACTATTTAAATATCTTTGTAAATTCATAATGGTAAGACTCGACTCTTCTAAGATCATCAATATCTTTATAAAAGTTACCAAAACTAAGTATAAAAGACCGTCTCAATTTCCTAAAACACATTTTGTAGAAGATCTAAAAATCGATAAATCGAGAAATAAAAATCGATGGTTCAAACTGCTCTATGTTTTTGTAAAGTAGACGTCACACAAATTATAATAAGCGTTTGCCAAACCAAGCTTTGTCTATAATAAAAATAAATTTTTGATTTCAGATATCATCAAAGCTATTGAATATGTTAAACAAAGGAAACCAAGAAAGAATATCACAAACCAATTTACGAATATTGCAAACAAGCAACATATTGTAACAGCGCCAAAGCCACAACCGAATCGGCAACCAGCGAAACCAGCACAATCAACTAATCAAGCTGTACTAACGAAACAAACACCTTTCAACCGGCAATCTCCACAAACAAAATACGCACCTTCCACACAGTCATCTGTTTTTACAAAGCCAGCATTATCCAAACAACCAGGCCTATCTGCAAAACAAACGCCTACCAATCAGCAATCTCCATCAGCTAAACTAGGACCTCACACACAGTCAACTCTTCTGACGAAGCCAAGTCTATCTGCAAAGCAAATACCTTACAACCAGCAAACTTCATCACCAAAGCAAGCACGTTCCAAATTGCCAGCTGTTCCAGCAATACCAACACCTAATCAGCAATCAAAACAAGCATCTTTCAAACCACCTGTAGCGGTAAATGAAGTTTCATCCGACGAGAAATTTACACCAATAAAGCAAACACTTGCCAATGAGACTGTTTCACAGGATGACAAAATTCCTTCTAAACAGGCAACTCAACAGCATGATAAAATAAATTCAAATAGATCACCGTTACAAGATGGAACCCCCTTATATCCACCACCTTCAGCAAAGAAAGCCGTTTCTAATGAAACTATACCGAATGAACAATCTTCAGACCAGAGAGCTTTACCAACTGAACAAGATTCGTCCAATCAAACAACTGAACCAGTAGAGCAAGCTGTTTCCAATCGAATTGAAACTCCAGCTGACCAAGTTCCATTAAATAAAACAGATACTTCGAAACCGGAAGTTCCAGTTAAAGAAACAGACTCATCAGTCGAGCAAGCTCCTTTTAATCAAACAGATGCACAAACCAAGCAATCACCATCCAGTTCTACAGAATCGCCAGCTTCTACAAATCAGACTGCTAAAGGAAAAGCTTCAACAACTGAGCCAGTTCCATCTAATCGGCCAGAATCTCCAGGTGAGCACGAATCTTCATATCAGATAGCCTTTTTAAATAAGCAATTTTCTTACGATCAAACAGCTGCACCAACAGAGAAAACTCTGTCCAGCCAGACAAAATTACCAGGTGAGCACATTTCATCAAATCAATCAACAAATGAACATTCTTCGTCCAATCTTACCGCTTCTGTGAATGAGCAAGCTTCGCACAATCAAAAAGAATCAACAGGTGAGCTAGTTCTTACAAATCAGACAGCTATAACCATTGAGGAGTTTACTGATACAACCTCAGCAACTAAGCAAACTCTGTCTATTCAGAGACCATCAACAGGTGAGCAAATTTGTTTAAATCAGCCAGCTGAACCTGCACCAACTGAACAACTTTCGCACAAACAAATAGAAACATCAGTTGCGATAGATCTTTTAAGTCAAACAGCTTTAGCATCTGACCAAGCTTCATACAACCACACACCGTCACCAGTTAAGATAGCTTCTTTTAAACAAATGTCATTTAAAACTGAACAGTCTGAATATAATAAATCAGAATCAACAGTTGACCAAGCTTTTTTTTATCAAGATATCTCATCAACTAAGCAAATTCTGCACCATCCTACAGAATCACCAGGTGAGCAAGTTCTTTCAAATCCGGCGACTTCCCCAACTGTACAAGCTTCTTTCAATAAAACTGCTGTATCTATTGAACAAGCGCCGATCAATCGCTCCAAAAGAGATTCGTCGGCTGATCATGCTTTTTCGGAAAAAATGCAAGATGAGCAAACTTTGTCAAATAAAAATGAATCATCAGCTGAGAAAGCTCATTTGAATCAGACGACTGTACCAGCGGAGGAACCTTTGCACGAAAACATGGAATTGCCATTCAAACAAGGTTCTCGTTATCCACCAAAAGAGCAAGATCAACCCAATCAAGATAAATCTCTAGACTCGTCAGCTATCCAAACTAGTCAAGCTCCTTATAATGAGACAAATTCACCAGTTGTACAAGTTTCTGCAAATCAGTTAGCTACGCCAACTGAGCAACCTCCTTTTAACCAAACAGCTTCACCAATTGACCAAACCCTTCACAATCAGACTTATACACCAACAAACCAACCTTCTGCCAATCAAACTACTGTGGTTCCTTCTAATCAAACTTTGTTACGATCTGATGAAGCTACTTATAATGAGACAGAACCATCAGCAAAGCAAATTCCTCCGAATCAACTAGCTTTCCTTATTGATAAAGTTCCTAAAAATCAAACAGATATCCTAAGTGAAAAAACTGCGTTTAATCAGAATGAAACAGCAGTTGAGCAAGTTTCATCTAATCGTACAGAATCATCTGAAACAACTTCTAGAACCGGAATAACTACATCCAATCAGACAGAATCAATAACTAATAACAGCAATCAGACTCTTGTATCCCCTGAAAAAGTTCCAACCAATGTAATGAATGAAACAACAGATAAGCATTTTAAATCAAATAGAACGGCTCCTGATAATCAAGAAAATCTTCCAGCTGAGAAAACATTATTCAATCAGACTGCGATAACAATTGACCTACCTCCTGACAATCAAACTACTGCACAACCTGAACAATCTTCTACCATTCAGACTTATGTTCCAACCGACAAAGCTCCTTCTATTCAAACTGATCAAATCCCTACAAATAAGACAGAATCGACAGTTTCACTCACTGAGGTAGGACCATCAAATCAGACAGAATTACCAGCTGATCAAGTTCTGTCAAAGAAAACATCGCTTACTTCTGAGCAAAAGAATTCTCATCCGATTTTCATACCAAGTGATCAGGCTCCATCTAACCAAACAGAATCTCCAATTCAGGAAGTTTCTGTTAAAAATACAATTTCTTTAAATAATCATTCTCTCTCCGATCATACTGAATCGCTAGGTCAGCAAAATCCTTCATCCACAACATCTCCAATGACTCAACAATCTCTGTTTGATGTTACAGAATCACCAGTTGAGCACACTCCGTCAAGTCCTACAGATTCATCAGCTGAACCATCTCGATCTAATCAAACAGCGTCGCCAACTGGGCCAGCTACTACTAATCAGAATTCTATTCCAACAGATAAAGCTCCTCTTAATCAGACAGAATCACCAGTTTTACGAAATTCGTCTGATCAGAAAGAATTAGTAGATCAGCAAGCTCCTTCTAACCAGACTGCTGTACAAACTAATCAAGCTCCTCCAAATGAGACAAAATCACAATTGGAGCTAGCTCCATCCAATAGTACAGAGCCAACTGAACAAGCTCCTCCTAGTCAGATTCAAGTAAAAAATTACCTTCCTCCTCTTAATGAAACTTCTGGACCGATTGATCAAGTTCCTTCCAATCAGACAGAGTCACTAGCTGAGCCAACTCTATCAAACGTAAGCGTACCACTAATTGAAAAAAATCCATTTAATCAGACTTCTGTGCAAACTGACCAACCTTCCAATCAGACTGAGTCATCAGTTGAGAAAGTTCCATTCAATCAAACAATGCCACTAACTGAGCCTCCTAATTCAATTCTTGAACCAATTAATGAAGATACTCCCAATCAACTTAAATCACCATCAGACCAGTTTCCGTTTAATCAGACAGACTTAAAAGGTGAACAAATGCCTTCAAATCAATCTTCTCCTAATAGATCTGTTGAACTTACCAATCAAAGTCCTTCCAATAAAACTGAATCAGTAACAAAGCCATTTCCGTCTAATCAGACAGACTCTAGAGGTGAACATGTTCCTTCAAATCAGACAGATTCAAAAACTGATCAGGCTCCTCCTAATCAGATTGTTGAAGTAAATGATGAAAGTCCTTCCAATAAAACGGAATCAGTAACAGGGCCATTTCCATCCAATCAAACAGACTCTAAAGGTGAACATGTTCCTTCAAATCAGACAGAATCACAAACTGATCAAGCTCCTCCTGATCAGATTGTTGAACTAAATAATGAAAGTTCTTCCAATAAAACTGAATCAGTAATAGGGCCATCTCCGTCCAATCAGACAGACTCTAGAGGTGAACAAGTTCCTTCAAATCAGACAGATTCACAAACTAACCAAGCTCCTCCTAATCAGATTGTTGAAGTAAATGATGAAAGTCCCTTCAATAAAACTGAATCAGAAACAGGGCCATTTCCATCCAATCAGACAGATTCTAAAGGTGAACATGTTCCTTCAAATCAGACAGATTCACAAAGTGATCACGCTCCTCCTGATCAGATTGTTGAAGTAAATGATGAAAGTCCTTCCAATAAAACTGAATCAGTATCAGGGCCATCTCCGTCCAATCAGACAGACTCTAGAGGTGAACAAGTTCCTTCAAATCAGACAGATTCACAAACTAACCAAGCTCCTCCTAATCAGATTGTTGAAGTAAATGATGAAAGTCCCTTCAATAAAACTGAATCAGAAACAGGGCCATTTCCATCCAATCAGACAGATTCTAAAGGTGAACAAGTTCCTTCAAATCTGACAGATTCACAAACTGATCAAGTTCCTCCTGATCAGATTGTTGAACTAAATGATAAAAGTCCTTCTAATAAAACTGAATCTGTTACAGGGCCATTTCCATCCAATCAGACAGACTCTAAAGGTGAACAAGTTCCTTCAAATCAGACAGATTCACAAACTGGCCAAGCTCCTCCTAATCAGATTGTTGAAATAAATGATGAAAGTCCTGCCAATAAAACTGAATCTGAAACAGGGCCATTTCCATCAAATCAGACAGACTCTAAAGGTGAACAAGCTCCTTCAAATCAGACAGATCCACAAACTGACCAACCTCCTCCTGATCAGATTGCTGAAGTAAATGATGAAAGTCATTCCAATAAAACTGAATCAGTTACAGGGCCATTTCCATCTAATCAGACAGACTCTAAAGGTGAACAAGTTCCTTCAAATCAGACAGATTCACAAACTGGTCAACCGCCTCCTGATCAGATTGTTAAAGTAAATGATGAAAGTCCTTCCAATAAAACTGAATCAGTAACAGGGCCATTTCCGTCCAATCAGACAGATTCTAAAGGTGAACATGTTCCTTCAAATCAGACAGAATCACAAACTGATCTAGCTCCTTCTGATCAGATTGTTGAACTAAATGATAAAAGTCCTTCCAATAAAACTGAATCAGTATCAGGGCCATTTCCTTCCAATCAGACAGACTCTAAAGGTGAACAAGTTCCTTCAAATCAGACAGATCCACAAACTGACCAACCTCCTTTTGATCAGATTGTAGAAGTAAATGATGAAAGTCATTCCAATAAAACTGAATCAGTTACAGGGCCATTTCCATCCAATCAGACAGACTCTAAAGCTGAACAGGTTCCTTCAAATCAGACAGATTCACAAACTGATCAAGTTCTTCCTGATCAGATTGTTGAACTAAATAATGAAAGTTCTTCCAATAAAACTGAATCAGTAACAGGGACATCTCCGTCCAATCAGACAGACTCTAAAGGTGAACAAGTTCCTTCAAATCAGACAGATTCACAAACTGATCAAGTTCCTCCTGATCAGATTGTTGAACTAAATAATGAAAGTTCTTCCAATAAAACTGAATCAGTAACAGGGCCATCTCCGTCCAATCAGACAGACTCTAAAGGTGAACATGTTCCTTCAAATCAGACAGAATCACAAACTGATCAGGCTCCTCCTGATCAGATTGTTAAAGTAAATGATGAAAGTCCTTCCAATAAAACTGAATCAGTAACAGGGCCATTTCCGTTTAATCAGACAGACTCTAAAGGTGAACAAGTTCCTTCAAATCAGACAGTTTCACAAACTGATCAAGATCCTGCTAATCAGATTGTTGAACCGTTCGATCAGGGTACCTCCAATAAAACTGAATCGCCACCAGAGGCTTTTCCTTCTAATCAGACATACTCTGCAGGTGAAAAAGTAAATACCAAACAAACTTTACCAACAGATCAAACTCCTTCTGATAAAACCCCACTTAATGACCAGCGTCCTTCTAATCAGACAGATTTACCAATATATCAAATTTCGTCCAATGAAACAGACTCACGAGATGATCAAGTTCCTTCGAATCAGACAGCTTCGTTGACTGATCAAACTTCTTCCAATGAAACTGCCGAATCTACTGATCATGTTCCCTTGAATCAGACAGAATCACTCGATGAAAAAGTTCCATCCAATCAGACGGAAGCGTTAATCGATCAAGATTCTTCAAATCAGACTATTCATTCCCCTAATAAAATTGCTTTATCAAATGAGACAACTCCAATGACTAAAGAATCTTCTTCCAATTTGACTTCTGTTCAAATTGAACAAGATAATACCAATCGGACCTCTGCGTCAACTGATCTAGATTCTCGTAATGAGACAGTGTCACCTGTTCATCATGGTCCGTCTAACGAGACAGCTTCTATACCAACTGATCAAGTTCAAACTGATCAAATTTCTTCCAATGTGACTGCACCTGTTGACCAAGCGCCATTAAATCAACCGGCGCCACCAATTGAGACAATTCCTTCTAATCGGACTTCTGACAGTGATCAGACACCTACTTCTAATGGAACAGCTTCCCAAAGCGAGCCTTTAAATCAAACTATTTTACCAACTGAACAAACTCTGTCCGATGAAGTAGAATCACCAGGTCAGAAAGACTCTTCAAATCAAACAGGTGTACCAACTGACAAAGCTCCTTACAATAAGACTGAATCACCAGCTGAGAGAGATCAGTCCAATCAGACATCTTTAACAACTAAAGAAATTCCTTCTAATACAACCCAATCACAACCACAACAATTTCAATCCAATCAGAATCCTTTCATGGTGGAACAACCTCCTTATAATGAGACAACTGAAATAACTAATCAACCTCCTTTAAATCAAACAAATGTGGTAGTAGATGAAACTCCATACAATCAAACTATACCAACTGAACAAAATAAAATCAATGCGACACCCATATTAAAGCAAGATATATACAAAAAATTAGTGCCTCCAACGGAACCGACGCATTCTAATGAAAATATTACACTAAGTAAGGAAGCTCCATCAATTTTACCGTCTGACCAAATTCATTCAAATCAGACGAAGCTAGAATCTTATCAACCATCCAATGAGACTGAATTACAAGATCAGACAGTCCCGTCCAATCAGAATACTAATCCAGTAGAACAACGTCCTTTCAATAAAAGACCTCCAATTCTTCAGCGTGAGATGTTTAATCAAACAGACCCAACTTCTCTAAATGGAACATCTCCACTCATTGGGGAGGCCACATTTAATCAGACACTTTTCCTGACTGACGAAGCTCCGACTAATCAATCTGCTAAGCCTCTCCCCAAAGTATCACCAGACAAAAAAAATCTATCAAATACGACCCATGAACGTGCTTCTTTCGACGAACCCAACACAGGCGACAAAATAATTAAAAAAGTGAAATGTAATGAAACCAGTGATGAGAGTTCCGAAGAATCAGAGGAAACATCGGACATTGAAACCCCTGAATTTGAAAATGCAGATACCAAAAATAAAACTCATATTCCTGGTAAAAGTCATTCTGTACCAGATATTAAAAAGGATACAAGTATCGAAATAAAAACGCAGAGTACAACAGAAACATCAGGATCAGGATCTCAACCATTGCCACCTGGAGGTAGCGATGAATCTCCAGGTAAACTTGGATATTCCTGAAGAATTTCATACGTTTCAGTTTTAACTTAATACCATATTGTAACTTTAGCTATAAGTAATTTTGAAACGTTTAATATTGCCTACAAAACCAGTAAATTTACCTTTATCAAAATTTTATGGGCATCAGGAATTTTTAACGTCTTTTGCCGTTTGAAACTGGGGTCTTCCCGAGTGTGTGGGGTTTACCAATACTGCAGTGTGGGGTTGCCAGTACGCGTCAATACATCCCTTGAAGAGACATTAAATATCCATTGGTTGAAAAAATAGGACCTAATCATGTAAAAATAATTACCTAGCTGATCTTGCCTTGCTCGGTAATTTTTTAAAAGATATAAAAAGCAATTAAAAGAAATAAAAAGAGGAAGAAAGCGCCGGTGATATGTGAGACTCGAACCCGGATTTACAAATTTTTTGGTCAGCCCATTACGCTATCACAGCATTAAGTTTAACAGCTAAAAATATCATATGCATTCAACATCTACATATTAGCATTTTTTCAGTGTTTTTAAATGAAACCTAGCTAGATCGAATATACATACAAGATTAACTCATTTAAATATTAAAGATTAAGTAAACAATGCCTACTAAAGCGAACTAAAATCTTTCCTGTCTAATAATAGTTATTTTGTTACAGATAAAAGAGCACTCCAAATAGAAACAACGTTTAAAATGCTCATATTGCCGACGGGGCCCAAAAACACTAAGAACTGTTACTGCACGTGCGAAAGTCAAAGTCCACCAAAACTGATCCCAATAAAAGATTTGCCAGTGGAAATAAACTAAATTAAAATAAGGGAGATTGAAATTATAACAATTAAAATAATAATATGAATATTTTAAGAGACCAAACTGTAGAATACAGATAACAATACTCCGTAAAGAGAATATAATTCCAAAGACATTGTTGCCAGTGGTAATAAACAGAAGACAAGCAGGGAACTTGATATTTCAGATTTTAGAATATACAGTATTAAGAATTGTAAACATGAATATTACTATGCGAAAATAATACCTTGGAAATAATTGGAAGTGAGAATTTATTAAACGGTTTTTTTACTTTATTCCTTACATTAAGAAGTAATATAAATAAGAAATTAAATAATTGATTTGAAAATATATATGTTGAAAGAAATATATATGTAAACATCCTAGTCCTAAAAACAATGGTATTGAAAGTGATTCCAGTTACAAAAACGTTATCCAAATAAATTCACTTAAGGATATACCTATCACTATTTTGTATATTTTGCAATAGATTAAAGGTATAAATATGAACATATAGATAACAAATAAACAAGGAATTCTATAAAAATTAAAATAATAAAATATGGTGTCCACGGCCATGATGAAATATAAAATGTTGCCAGTCGAAAAATTAAATAGTTCTAGGTTATGTCAACTTTATTAAACGAATTATAAATTAATTATAAACTGTGTTTTTTTATTATCTTTATACTTTATACTCAAACTTTCATGAATTTTAAATACTAGCGTCGAAAGCAGCCTCTTACAACAACAAAAAGAGTGATATATGAAACAAGAAATTAGGAAAACAAATCAAAATAATCCTTATTCAAACAAGCTCTTTCAAGCACTTTTGAATCGTCAATCAATATGATTAATGAAGCTACAACGAATTGGAAGGTACAAATTTGTAAAAGAAGAAGAAAAACGCGAGGGTCTAATACTAAACACTAGCTCTGTTCGCGCTTACTGCGTGCCTTCGATAATTGCAATAATAAGGCAATTTCTCCACCCCGAATAATCAAGAAGTACTGACCTTTGACTTAGAGGCTTCTTCTTAAGTTATGGCGTCCACGCCACTCCGGCCGGCGTATAACCACAAAAAACTTAATCCACCTATATTCGTGGAATCACAAATTAAATTGTTCCGTAATATAGTTAACTAGCGGCCTGCCCCTGCTTCGCACGGCCTCACGGCATTTTAAATCTGTAATATCTCCGAAAATGTTCTCTTAAATTACATGCTGTAAACGGCCATATTAATCTATATTAAATCAACTATTTTTTTTAAGGTACTTAATTGGATAAGGATTAATGCTGTATTGTATAAAAATTGCTTCAAAAATATGGCATTATGTTTCTTAAAAAGTAAATGACAAAAAATGCTATAGTGGGTTATCCATAAGAGATAGACATATACCATCGCGGACTTTTCTGTAGACCTTTTCAAGGTGTACAAATACTTAGTACATCATTTTGATAAATCTCGTAGGGTTTAGCCTGCGTTTGCAATGTACGCGGAAAAAAATGTAATTATTTACAGAAACCTCAAAAATTACATCATTTCTCTACTCCGTATTGAATGTTATTATACATACAAACCTTCCTCTGGAATCACTCTATCTATTAAAAAAAAACCGCATCAAATTCTGTTGCGCAGTTTTAAAGTTTTATGCATACATAGGGATATAAGGACAAACAAAGAATGCGACTTTGTTTTATAATATGTAGTGATATACATCACTAGATGTGACGCATTATTTAGTCTCCTATTAATCGTGCGGTAACAAATTACATGTCATACATACCTGTAACCAAACCCAAACACAAATTAAAAAAAGTTATTAATGTAATGTGATTGTTAATTGCAATTTATCACACGCTTTTCGGTGATGGAAAACATCGTGAGAAAACCTGCATATCTCTAAAGAATTCTGGTGATATGTGTAACCTACCAATCATTGGAGCAGCGTGGTAGGTCTTAGCTCAAACTATTCCCAGCAGTTGGATAGTAACATACCATTACTTTACCACTTTTTATTTGCTTTTTCTTCTATTTTTAATGCGATTTTGATTATCGTATTTATTGATATCCTCTATAAATAAAATTAATACGCGGTGTGGTATCCGGCTAAAAAAAATAGTACCACCCCCTTTTTTACCGAGGTATCGTAAAATACATAGCGAAATCATGCGACATGTTTATAATATGTTGTGCCGACCCCACTTATAGTGGTATAAGGGCAGGAAGATGATATAAAATGAATAATATTTCCAAGTAAATAAAACTCATTAAACTTGTTTAAAACTTTACTTTTAATCGAAGATATCACACACTATGGGACATCGCTTTAAACGAGAACAATGTCCTATTTAAGATGTAATTAGTATAATCAATTAGCGGATTTTCCCATAGAGTTATAATAAGGCAGGGGAGCCAACCTAAAATGTGACCATCGACAATATAGATACTGCAAAGGTTACTTATCTGTAGCTCTTTTTTTCCGCAAGCGTTAACGAAAGTATTTAAATTAAGAACGCGCCATGAATATTTCTGTGGTTAGACAAATGAACAATTAAAGTTAAAAATGCTTTTAAAAAAGCTTTTAACATTATTTTTATGTCCCAACTGTTAACCGTTGAGGAGTTCCCTCATCTGGAGCCAATCCTGACATTAGGTCATGTTTATCATAAACATTGTCATCGGGACTGGAGCAGCATGTATTTCATCTCAATCGAACACCGAGAAGTGGGGCAAATTTAACTTGCAAGATTCCAGATACATACATTGCAAGTTGATTAAAAGTAATAAGTATATGTCTTTAATCTTCCCTCGCTTATTATTTGTTAGACACTCGCACTCATAGAATTGTCTATGGTTCCCCTACTCTATGCTGAGTGTATATGACAAGAAATGTTTTTATTACCTGTATTTCAAATATGACCAATACAATTTTTTTTCTTTTCAATGTCATCCTATTCTATAACCTATATGTTATTCCGGTGTATAAGGAATAATTGTGCCAAATTTAATCTATATTGGTTCAACGGATTCGCCGTGAAAGAAACAAACATACATCCATACTCACAAACTTTCGCATTTATAATATTAGTAGGAATAGACAAGAATAAGTAAATATATTAGTTTCATTTTCCCTGTCATTAATTATCGAGACATTCTCATTACAGATCTATGGCTCCCCCTACTCTATTATAACTCTATGGTTACAAATCAAATAGGACCAATTTCTTACAACATGCTCATCACAAGCAAATCCAGATAATTAATACCAGAAATTTCAATTATGAAAAAAATATAAACGATTTTTTTAAATAGTTTTTTCCAGATTAAAAAAATTTTAATTTTTTAAACAAATCCTGATTAAAACTGTTTATTGAAAAATCAAAAATAGTTTTTCTTCTGATTTGGTGTCTTTTAAATTTTCAGTAATTGTAATTTTTGATACTCAAAAACATTTTTGTTCGTCAGATAAAACTAAATTTATTATTACGGTAACAAATCATCGAATTGTCATTCGGGTATTAGAATCATCTAAATTAATTTCTTTTATTTATTATTTTTTTAATACTGAATGCTAAGACTGCATTGTAGTTCTAATTTTATAAAATCATTCCTAGATGGCGCTGGATGGATAGATATTTGTTTAATATAATAGATGATACAATACCGTAATATACAGACTGCCTTTTGTATTTATATTAGTATAAATCGCACTTAAATATAATTGATTAAAAAAAACAATGAACAAATCAGAATGTTAAAACAATTTTAATATCAATTTTCTAGCAAACAAATGCATATGTCTTTTGTTTTTGTTACATTTTTTTAAAACTTAACCGAGTTACTGGTATAGGGTTAACACTTTTAAGCTTTTTTAAGCTGCCTTGGTTCTTAGCAATAACATTGAGACACATATAATCCTCCTATAACACGGTTTAGATATAGCACGATTTGTAAATTGCGGCAAACCCTACTATAACACGAATTATAATAACACGGTTTCGCTAAATTTGTAAATTGTGACAAACCCTCCTGTAACACCGATTCATATAACACGGTTTCGCTTTTACGGGTTTTGTATATTGGGACAAACCCTCCTATAACACACATTAGTATAACACTAATACTTATTTTAAAAATTACGCCCCCTTTTGTACTAGCTGTGGGTTTCACAGTACGCGATTTCACACAACACGGCATTATTTAGAAACCTAGCTTCCGTGTTATAGGTGGGTTTCCTGTATTTGTTCTAATAAATTTTAATGTAAACCCTTTTTTAAGCTTTGGGTCTCATAGTTTCATACAACACGTCTTTTTCTATAAATCCAACTACCGTGTTATAGGAAGGTTGCCTGTATTTGTTCTACTAAATTTTTGTAATGTTACCCCCCTTTTTGTGCTTGTGTCTCATAGTACACGGTTTCATAGAACATAGCATTTTCTGGGAACCTAACTAGCGTGTTATAGCTGACAGTATTTGTTCTAATAAATTTTTGGAACGTAACCCCCCTTTTAGAGCTCTGGGTATCATAGTACACGGTTTCACACAACACGTCTTTTTCTATGAACCTAAACACCATGTTATAGGAAGGTTGCCTGTATTTGTTTTAAGTTTTTGGAACATAGGAGACGATTTCACACAACACGGCGTTATCTAGAAACCTAACTACCGTGTTATAGGAAGATTGCCTGTATATATCATGCCTGCCTGTATATATCATGCCTGCCTGTAATATATCATGATTAATCATGGAATATAATACAGGATGTAAAGTATGGGATGTAAAAAATTTCCTTCTTTTTAAAACACCTTCGTCATTTTATAAAAGCTGAAAGTTTGTCAGTTCATTCTCCCAACACAGGTTGATGGTAGATTATGAAGTACGCCATAAATATCGCTGTCACAATGTCAAACAAAGAAAATAACAGAAGTTACAATAGAATTATTATTTTTAATGCGCGTTTGTTAAGAATCTATGTAATGTTAAGTGTATAAAGCAGGCAACATTCACATACTTTACATGCAGGACAAGTCACCACATGTATCATAAAACGCCGCCGTGTTGGCGGCATTGCATATATTCTTTTAAGACAGTAAGATTATTAGATTAATTTTTGGAGATTAATTTTTTTTTATTGTTTGTTTCGTTTACAGAAAATATTGTTTTTTTTTACCTATTAACGTCATTTGCATTATGTATGTATATTATTTAGTAATTTTTTGGTGCGTGCCGTGACAAGTTCATAAGTTGTACATGTTAAATTATTTTTTTTGTTATATATCTTCCTGTCCTTATCCCACTCTAAGTGGGGTCGGCACAACATGTTTTTCTCTTCCATTCTGTCCTATCTTTCGTCAACTCTGGCGCCACTCCTTTTATATGCATATCATACTTCACACAATCCAACCATCTCTTTTTAGGCCTCCCTCTAGGCACATATCCATCCACATTCAAATTTAACACACGTTTGGTCATGATTTTCATCCCTCCTCATTGCATGTCCATACCATCTCAATCTTGCACTTCTCGACTTTTCTATAATGGGCGCAACTTTCAGACTTCCCCTTATATACTCGTTTCGTATTTTATCCAGTTTTGTCACACCACATTAAAAATTTTTTTTAATATTAAATTATTTTTTTGTGTCCATTTTTATTATACGTAAGTTTTATATGTAGCAACTACTGGATGTCCAAATCTATACTTATAATAAATCTGTAGAGAGGTCAATTCTGTAACTGGAATATATTTCCAAAATAACTATCAGGGGGTGATTAGGGATCGATACTGATGCCAAAAATGCAATCAGTAAAAATTTTGTCTGTCTGTCTGTCTGTCTGTCTGTCTGTCTGTCTGTCTGTCTGTATAACCGTTATAGAAACAAAAACTACTCGACGGATTTTAACGAAACTCGGTACAATTTTTTTTCATACTCCTGAGCTGGTTATAGTATACTTTTCATCACGCTACAATCAATAGGAGCAGAGCAGTGAAGGGAAATGTCGGGAAAACGTGAGAAGTTACTCCATTTTTTAAGCTTCCGTCGCGTGTGCAACCTTGATGGTTAAAGCTACACAGAAATCATGTATGACGGAAATGTTTTCCTTAAAATTATATAAAAAATATCCCACGACAGCATATGTCTATCTTTTATGGTTGACTCACAATAACACGTGTAACTCCCGATAGCTTAGCAGTTCGAAGCTTTCTGGTTATATTTGTCTACTCCTACGTTTATATCACTCTCAGTCATCTCTAAATAAAAAAGTGAATAATATTAACCATTGTATAAAAAAGAATCATTGAAATCGGTATAGAAACACCAAAGTTATACAAGAAATACGCTAATAATAAGCCATCGCGCGTGAATACTGAATCATGCTATAGGGATTATCACTACATAGTATAAAACAAAGTCACATTCTTTGTTTGTCCCTATATCCCTATGACTGCTTAAATCTTTAAAACTACGCAACAGATTTTGATGCGGTTTTTTTAATAGATAGAGTGATTCAAGAGGAATGTATAATAAAATTCAATACGGAGTAGAGAAATACTGTAATTTTTGAGGTTTCTAATGTGATGTCGTAAATAATTACTTTTTTCCCCGCTTACATTGCAAACGCAGGCTAAACCCTACGATATTTATCAAAATGATGTACTAAGTATTTGTACACATTGAAAAAGTCTACAGAAAAGTCCGCGATGGTATATGTCTAGGGCTTCGGTCTATTGCACTTCGAATTTAGCAGCGATCGGACGCGCAACTAAATGTCGCTCTTTTAAGAGTAACCTCTAAAGAAAACATGTTTTGTATTGTCTAATGATAACAAAGCTATGAATGTTGTATATAAAGACATTCTGTTATTAATTTTAAACATAAAATATATAGGGAAAAATGTAAAATGTAAATATGTACTATATGAATTTAGACATTCCAAAGATAGCAGGAAATCTTCTTGGTATAGGGAGAGGGAATTGTTTTTCTCCAAATTTAACGCTTGCGGGCCACAGGCAGTAATGAATAAATCAAAATTACTGGATCGATTTTAATCATTTTTTTCACTGAGTGACATAGGCTATATATTTTATACCCGTGCGAAGCAGGGTAGGCCGCTAGTAAATAATAAAATACAATTCCCGCTGCGAGATAGATATATAGTAGTAGAGAGCGGAAGTCATTGGCGACAACAAATATTTCATTCATTCTCTTACCCCTATCCCACTCTAAGTGGGGTAGGCACAATATGTCCTCTTCTTCCATTCTCCTCTATCATTCGTCAACATTGCCACACCTTAAACATGCATATCATTTATCACACAATCCATCCATATTTTTTCCGTCCTCATAGATATTTGTAAATAAAAATTATCATTTCCAGAACACCAACACATCCGTTTCAACCCTCTAAAGGACGAATGGATCCTGGTTTCGCCTCATCGCTGCAAGAGGCCTTGGAGTGGCCAGACCGAAGATGCACCAGAGGAACAACCTCCAGACCCTAAGAATCCATTAAGAGCTGGAGCTGTTAGGTCTAGTGGACAGGTATGATATACTTACAGCTATTTCGCACTTAACAACCATACAAGACTAGCAGTAGCCAGCAGATCCGCCCGCGTGGAAAGAGAAACCGTAATGTAGTCTTTCGATAACCATAAAATGGTTAAAGTGGGTTATAAATGAATCACTACATAGTATAAAACAAAGTCACATTCTTTGTTTGTCCATATATCCCTATATATGCTTATTTCTTTAAAACTACTTCGAATTAAGCAGCGATCGGACGCGCAACTGTCGCTCTTTCAAGAGTAACCTCTAAAGAAAACATGTTTGTATTGTCTAATAATGATAAGAAAGCTATGAATGTTGTATATAAAGACATTCTGTAATTAATTTTAAAAATAAAATACATAGGGAAAAATCTATCTATACTTATAATAAATCTGTAGAGAGGTCAATTCTGTAACTGGAATATATTTGCAAAATAACTATCAGGGGGTGATTAGGGATCGATACTGGTCCCAAAAATGCAATCAGTAAAATTTTTGTCTGTCTGTCTGTATAACCGTTATAGAAACAAAAACTACTCGACGGATTTTAACGAAACTCGGTACAATTGTTTTTCATACTCCTGGGCTGGTTATAGTATACTTTTCATCACGCTACAATCAATAGGAGCAGAGCAGTGAACGGAAATGTCGGGAAAACGGGAGAAGTTACTCCATTTTTTAAGCTTCCGTCGCGTGTGCAACCTTGATGGTTAAAGCTACACAGAAATCATGTATGACGGAAATGTTCTCCTTAAAATTATATAAAAAATATCCCACAACAGCATATGTCTATCTTTTATGGTTGACTCACAATAACACGTGTAACTCCCGATAGCTTAGCAGTTCGAAGCTTTCTGGTTATATTTGTCTACTCCTACGTTTATATCACTCTCAGTCATCCCTAAATAAAAAAGTGAATAGTATTAACCATTATATAAAAAAAGAATCATTGAAATCGGTATAGAAACACCAAAGTTATACATGAAATACGCTAATAATAAGCCATCGCGCGTGAATAATGAATAATGCTATAAGGATTATCACTACATAGTATAAAACAAAGTCACATTCTTTGTTTGTCTCTATATCCCTATGTATGCTTAAATCTTTAAAACTACGGAACAGATTTTGATGCGGTTTTTTTAATAGATAGAGTGATTCAAGAGGAAGGTTTATATGTATAATAACATTCAATGTGGAGTAGAGAAATACTGTAATTTTTGAGGTTTTTAATGTGATGTCGTAAATAATTACTTTTTTTTCCGCTTACATTGCGAACACAGGCTAAGCCCTACGAGATTTATCAGCCCTACGAGATTTAGTATTTGTACACATTGAAAAGGTCTACAGAAAAGTCCGCGATTGTATATGACTATCTCTTATGGATATCCCACAATAGCACTTTTTGTCATTAACTTACTTTTACGAAAAATAATGCCTTATTTTCGAAGCAATTTTTATATTAAGGATTAATAAGCATTAATCCTTATCCAATTAAGTACCTTAAATACATTGTTGATTTAATATAGATCAATATGGCCGTTTACAGCATGTAATTTAAATGAACATTTTCGAAGATATCACAGATTTAAAATCCCGCGAGGAGGCCGCGCTTCGCCCTATAGTACTCCGAATTTAGCAGCGATCGGACGCGCAACTAAATGTCGCTCTTTTAAGAGTAACCTCTAAAGAAAACATGTTTGTATTGTCTAATGATAACGAAGCTATGAATGTTGTATATAAAGACATTCTGTAATTAATTTTAAACATAAAATATATAGGGAAAAATGTAAATATGTAGTATATGAATTTAGATATTAGATATAGCAGGAAATCTTCTTGGTATAGGGAGAGGGGAATTTTTTTTTCCTTAAAATTTAACGCGTGCGGGCCACGGGCAGTAATGAATACCTAAATTAAAACTACTGGATCAATTTTAATCATTTTTTTCACTGACATAGGCTATATATTTTATACCCGTGCGAAGCAGGGTAGGCCGCTAGTAAACAAATAAATTAGTTAACAAACGCGGATAACAGCACAATAATTCTATTATAACTTGTGTACTATGCAAATTACGCAAAATAACACCTGCTTGTATAAATAAAAAAAAAATAACAATTTGCGCGTAATAAATCTTCGAATAAATTCAATTCCATCGATTCGGATAATACCATAGTTTTTATACTAGAATAGTGGAGCAAGTCTAAACTGTGTCCTATTAGAATAAAGAGAAATTAAGAGGAAGCAAATGATATTAACATGTACACCCGTATCGATCTCTCCTTTTTATGATTAGTTTTTACCCGCAAATTTGTTTGCGTGGACTTGTTTTATTATAGTTTGATAATAGATAACGCTTTTCAATGTCATCCCATTCCTGAATTAACAGGATTTCTATACCCTATATGTTATTCCGGTGTATAAGGAATAATTGTGCCAAATTTCATCCATATTGTTTTAGCGGATTATCCGCGAAAGAGTAACATACATCCATACTCACAAACTTTCGTATTTATTATATTAGTATGAAAAAGATAAGTATATGCGTTTCATCTGCGCTTTTAGTATTTGTTGCGACATTTACTGTAGCGATGTGAAAAAATGCGATTATTTTTTCAAAATAATCGATTTTTAATTGTCGTTTATTTTTTCATCAAAGATCGATTTTTTTTAAATCGATTATTTTACGTATCCCTTTTTCTTTTTTTACTCTTTTTCTTGTTTTTTAAGATAAGATATGCATGTTGGATGAAACCAATTTAGCCAAACTTACACATTTTAATCCAATTTCCCAAACATTATTTCTTGGTAGTTGTCCACTTTAATTAGCCTTTATGAAATATTAATATTAAAAAATACAACTTTTGGAATGGTCAGGAAAAATCGATTTAAAAAGAAATCGATTTTTTTTTCGATTTCGAATTTCGATTTTTTTTAATCGATGATTTTTAAAGTGATAAAAATCGATTTTTTTACTCCAAGTTACATCCCAAATTTACAGGCCTGCCTATAGCTCCCCTATTCTAGTATATTATCTCTATATACAACAGGCGTCGTAATGCTTTGATCATCAGAAGTGGGATTCGACCCATTTTTGAGATGGGACGGCTCCAATCTTTCAGAAGTGGGATCCTATTATTGACCTAATGACGCTCACGCCCTTAAGCAGTGTAAAACAACTAGTAACATTAAATATCGTTTGAAGCACCGTTTTGGTATGAAAAAATAACAATAATTCTTACATTTATAGAATACAATACGTGTAATATTTTGACAGCTTTTAAACGCGAACGATCTAAAATAATACAGTGCTGAGAATAGGCCTCCTCTCTCCGTTTTTGAAGAGAAGGATTGGAGCTAAAACCTACCACGCAGCTCCAATGATTAGTAGATTACACATAACTCCGAACTCTAGAGATATGCAGGTTTCCTCATGATGTTTTCCTTCACCGAAAAGCGTGTGATAAATTGCAATTATCAATTAGACACATAAGTTTTAACAGAACAACTCATTGGTGAACACGGGTTTGAACCCGTGACCTTCTCGAGAGAGTCGCACGGTGTTACCGCTGGGCTGCCACAGCTTAATATATAATACAGTGTGCATGTGTGTTATTAGTGTGCATATGCATTGTGTATTAAATATCCCCGATTCCCTCATCACCATCGATTTGTACAACCTAGTTGCTGCTGCTCATCAATGAATTTCTGCTTATTCCTTAAGGTTATTATTTAGGTTAAGGTAAGGTAAGGTAGGTAGGTAATGGGCCTGACATGTCTGAACAGATAAAAGTCTCTTAAAATAAGGAAAATAAAAAAATCAGGTTTAAATTCACCTGCAAAATGCTAATAATATTTATTAAACTAGTTAAACAAGTTAAGACTAAGTTTATGTTTTGGATTTATCCAAAGCATTTGACTGGGTCTCGCTTCCATATATCATTGACGCACGAATAAATTTATAAATACAATCTAATCTAGACAAATTGCATTACCTCCATATTTGACTGAAAGTCAATAAAGTATAAGTAAGTTAGTGAATGGAGTGAATAACATATAAAGGTGGAGTAGCACAAGGGAGACTATTGTCACCGAATTTCTTTGATCTGTGTATTAAAATAGAAGAATTGCAGAATTGCAATGAATAAAAATCTAACAATCCGCTAAAGCTGTCAAAATATTACTTCAACAAACATATTAGGTATTTATTTGGTATAGGAAACAGTACGTTAGAAGCGTCGTGTTACGCGTAATATATATACTTTCGCATCTGTCGCCCAACTAGGGTCATGTTGGTGCACAACTCTTGATCCCTGCAAATAAGATAAAATTTACTTAACTAAAATAATTAAAAATTATTAATTGTATATGTAATTATGGTATTACATACATCTACTTATAAACTGAAATTGTGATAGCCCAACGGTGAGACCGCACTATTTTCTCTCCAGAGACGCATAGTCATGATTTGAAACTTTTAATAACACACTTGATCAATTAATTCATCACATGCTTTACCAATAAATTTACCACTCATTCAACCAATGAATTATCACACATTTGACGAAAGAATTTATCACACGCTTGACCAATGAATTCATCATAGGCTTTACCAATAAATTTATCGCTGATTCGACCAATGAATTATCACACATTTGATCAATAAATTTATCACACGCTTGACCAATTAATTTATCACACGCTTTACCAATAAATTTATCACTCATTCGACCAATGAATTATCACACACTTGATCAATAAATTTATCACACGCTTGACCAATGACTTTATGACACGCTTTACCAATGAATTTACCACTCATTCGACCAATGAATCATCACACACTTGATCAATAAATTTATCACACGCTTGACCAATGAATATATCACACACTTGATCAATGAATTTTTCACTTATTCGACCAATGAATCATCACACACTTGATCAATAAATTTATCACACGCTTGACCAATGACTTTATGACACGCTTTACCAATGAATTTACCACTCATTCGACCAATGAATCATCACACACTTGATCAATAAATTTATCACACGCTTGACCAATGAATATATCACACACTTGATCAATGAATTTTTCACTTATTCGACCAATGAATCATCACACACTTGATCAATAAATTTATCACACGCTTGACCAATGAATATATCACACACTTGATCAATGAATTTTTCACTTATTCGACCAATGAATCATCACACACTTGATCAATAAATTTATCACACGCTTGACCAATGAATATATCACACACTTGATCAATAGTACACGCTTGACCAATGACTTTATCACACGCTTTACCAATGAATTTACCACTCATTCGACCAATGAATCATCACACGCTTGACCAATGAATTCATCACATGCTTTTCACCAATGAATATATCACTCACACACACTTGATCAATAATACACGCTTGACCAATGAATTTATCACTCATTCGACCAATGAATTATCACACGCTTGCTCAATATGTCTATCACACGCTTGTCTAATGAATTTATTACACGCTTGACCAATGAATTTATCACTCATTTGACCAAGACTTGAGAACGGCTGAACTGATTTGGCTAATTTTGGTTTTGCAGTATGCAAAGAAGTCCCAAAATTTTTACTTCAAAAAGGCTTTGAATATTCCCCATATAGAATAGAATAGAATAGACCAACCTCATTTCTTACCGAGATGTCGTCAAAGGCGACTAAGGTAAGTTGACCCACCGTGTGGTATCCGGTTTAGTAGAATAGACCAACCTCATTTCTTACCGAGGTGTCGTAAAAGGTGACTAAGGTAAGTTGACCCACCGTGTGGTATCCGGTTTAGTAGAATATACCGCCCTCTTTCTTACCGAGGTGTCGTAAAATAAGACTAAGATAAGTTGACATCAGGAAGGCGGCCGGTCGTAAAAACGCAGCCAAATTATGTAACAGCATGCTTATAACATGTTGTGTCGACCCCACTTAGAGTGGGATAAGGGCAGGAGGATGATGATGCTCAATATGTCTATCAAACGCTTGGCTAATGAATTTATTACACGCTTGACCAAGACTTGAGAACGTTTGAACTGATTTGGCAAATTTTGCTTTTGAAGTATTCAAAGAAGTCCCAAAATATTTATTTATTTATTTTTTATTTATTTATTTATGTACCATAAAAAATGTTGGAAAAAAAAACATAATTGGTAAAAAAAGTGTACAAAGGTCAACTTATCCCTATGACAGAGATCTCTGCCAGCTAACCTACGAGGTGAGACAAAAGGCTTTGGATTTTCCCTATATAATATAGTACGTTACCTCAAATCCCCCCATCCCCCATTCCCCTTGACCAGCTTCTTGTTATGCTTGGCTCCTCCAGCGCTGATGGTGGCCGTAACTCGTGATGGGAAGAAATTGGGACGCGCGTCTTGAAGTAATTTTTGCACTTTGCTTATCACAGTCGACGCGTTGCAGTTGGATTTTTTATGGTGGAAGCCGCTGGAAAGGAACAGTTGATAAATTAAAATTCATTAATGTACTATTAACCGTGCGGTATCCGGCTGAGTGGAACAGACCAACCTCATTTCTTACAGAAGTGTCGTAAAAGGCGATTAAGATGATACACCATATGATATCCGGTTGTGTGGAACAGACCGCCCTTATTTCTTACTGAGGTGACGCAAAAGGCGAGTAAGGTATGTCGACCCACCGTGTGGTATCCGGTTGAATAGAATAGATCACCCTCTATCTTACCGAGGTGTCGTAAAAGGCGACTAAGCTAACTTGACCCGCCATGTGGTATCCGACTAAGTAGAATAGACTACCCTCATTTCTTAGTGTGGTGTCGTAAAAGGCGACTAAGGTAAGTTGACCCAGCGTGTGGTATCCGGTTGAATAGAATAGATCACCCTCTATCTTACCGAGGTGTTGTAAAAGGCGACTAAGCTAACTTGACCCGCCATGTGGTATCCGACTAAGTAGAATAGACTACCCTCATTTCTTAGTGTGGTGTCATAAAAGGCGACTAAGGTAAGTTGACCCAGCGTGTGGTATCCGGTTGAATAGAATAGATCACCCTCTACCTTACCGAGGTGTTGTAAAAGGCGACTAAGCTAACTTGACCCGCCATATGGTATCCGACTAAGTAGAATAGGCCACCCTCATTTCTTAGCGAGGTGTCGTAAAAGGCGACTAAGGTAAGTGGATTCGCGCTTAGTATCTAGCCCAGTTGAATAAATCACCCTCATTTCTTAGTAAGGTGTCGTAAAAGGCGACTAAGGTAAGTTTACCCACCATGTGTCACTCAACCGACTACCAAGTCGTCTGTATTAAACAGACCACCCTCTTTCTTAACGAGGTGTCGTAAAATACGACTAAGGTAAGTAAATTGACACACCGTGTAGTATCCGGTAGAGTGGAATAGACCACCCTGTTAGCGCACTTTCTACAATAATACGATATAATAGGAATACCACAATTCCCTCTCAGAGATACACTTCTCTTGAATAACGAACAAGGACTGAATTTCAAATTCAAATTCAAAATATTCTTTATTCAAATAAACTTGTAAACAAGTGCTTTTGAATCGTCAACTCTACTGCTGGTTCGGAAAGCTGTTCCTACCGAGAAGAGCCAGCAAGAAACTCGGCGGTTGCTCTTTTTTTAAAAATACAATTCTTAATACTAGTTACATTTAATGTTTCTATCTTGTATGAATGTCAAATCATGTCACAAAATGTTATGCCGACCCCACTTAGAGTAGGATAAGGACACTAGGATGACATAAGATGTATGTAGAAGCTTTCAAAAATACCCACCATTCCCCTATATGGAATACACGCGGGCCCTTACACAGGATCACTTTAAACTTCTCCCGGCCCGGCCTATTCTGTGATAAATGTAACAGGGAATAATCCCAATTATAGTCATCGTATGCGCAAAACTGATCCTGCAAGTCCATTATACTCTCCCATACAGTCCTGTTAAACACCATTCCCATATTATGCATGCTTGAATGCCATGGCGTTATTTCCACCTGAAAAAAAAACAACGGATTGTTTATGAATCTATTTTTGTTTATGCACATTTTGTCTAAGGCAGTGTTTCCCAATGTGGCCCACGACCCACAGGGGGGCAATTTAATGGTTAAGGGGGGCAATTTGATAGTTGGGGGGGGCAAAAAAAGGGGGCAAATCGACACAAGTTTGAGCCAGGAGCCAGGCCATTAAAGTGCAATGCTAGATTTCGGTGTCAAATTTAACAAAAAAAAAAGTATTTTTTTTTCCTAAAACCTATTATTTATGTTCTTTAAGTGGACAATTTTTTAATATTAAAATTAATCAAGTGTAATGCTAGATGTCGGTGCCAAATATAACAAAAAAAAAAGCAATTTTTCTTCCTAAAAATTATTATTGAAATGATTTCTTTAAGTTGACAATTCAATTTTTAATATTAAAATTTATGTATGTTACTTAGTAGGGGGTGAACATAATTTTTAACGTGGGCCATGGACTAAAGAAGGTCGGGAAACACTGCTCTATGGTTTACTTTTTACGTGCTACTTCCACCTAAAAAAATATCAAATAATCTATACCTCAATTTTATCACATACATATTATGGTTTTTTACGCGCTATTATTTTTTATATACTCTGAATGAATTCTATTAATCCTATTTTAATACTGATGAAATATTATCTGTGCTGTATGAAAAAATAAAAGTTACATTTTAATACATATTTTATGTCATTACTTTGTTTCTATTAGACAACAGTTGTCTATATAAACTACTAGAAATCACCAGGAGCTCCGCCGGCGTGGAAAGACTAAAACCGTAATATAGTATTTTAATAACGTTAAAAATGGTTAAAGCGCGTTAACCTTAAAAGCTAAGACATATGCTGTCGCGACCTTTCATTTAGAACTTTTAGAGGGGAACAATTTTGTTATACATGAGTATTGAATAACTTTCACCGTTTACTTAGCGCAAGGAAAGCTTTAAATTTTGCCGTTTTTGCAATATTTTTTATTGCTGCTCCTCTCCTATTCATCTTAGCGTGATGTTATATAGCCTATAGCTTTCCTCGATAAATGTAATCTTACACTAAAATAATTATTCAAATCGGTCCAGTACTTCCTGATGTTAGCGTACAAACAAACTCTTCAGCTTTATATATTAGTATGGATTTAAAAATTTAAAAATATATTTAAAAATCATTTAGTTATGTTATGCGCTAAAATCTAAATAAATTACAAATTATTTTTTAAAATAACAGAGCATACAGCGTTATTATTTCAAAAATCAAAAAGTAATTAAAAATTAGCATTCATAAATATAGATACAATTAAAATAGCATGCGGCAGTCAAATTTATAAAAATGTACAAAAAAAAATTTTATACTTGCAACATTATATTGAAATATAAAATATGCATAAATTTACATAAGCCGGTTACAAAATAGGTTAGATACATGCATTATATATACAACTAGGAGTCCCGCCCCAGCTTCGCACGGGTATAAAGCATATAGCCTATGTCACTCAGTGATAATCACAGTATTTCGCTACTCCATATTGAATTTTATTATACATATAAACCTTCCTCTTCAATCACTCTATATACTTAAAAAAACCGCATCAAAATCTTTTGCGTAGTTTTAAAGATTTAAGCAAACATAGAGATATAAGGACAGACAGAGAAAGTGACTTTGTTTTATACTATGTAGTAACGTTTATAGCTACTACTATTTTGATAGTTGTCAAATTTTTTACCATACTTATCCAAAGACTAAATTACGTTTAGCTGTCATTTATGTTTTGTTTTTCCATGTCATAGTCGTTTTTGCTATACCACGTTTTATAGTGACTTGACGGGATAAAATAAGTCAAACGGGATAAAGAGTATCCTATGTCCGTCTCCTGGTTCTAAGCAACCTCTGCACCAATTTTCAGCCGAATTGGTTCATCCGTTCTTGAGTTATAAATAGTGTAACAAAGACCAACTTTCTTTTATATATATAGAAGATTTACATATTTTACATGACATTTAAAGTGTTTGAACGCAACGTAAAATAAAATATAAAATATCTTATTTTTTTAATTTCCTGACCCTGGTAAATAAAGATACAGTATCTGTAAAATTCATGCCTAAACAAAATTTATTCAGAATGCAAGATCCCAATCAAACTTTAAAGATGTACTTATTACAAGAGTTTAAGAGGTAAAAAACAATAGACATTTTCGTAGGTATTTAATTATTATTAAAATCGTAAATAATAAATTTTTAATAATCGATTTTATTTACATTATAAGTTGATTTTTAAAAATCGATTATTTCCGTTATATTCTTTCTATTGTGACTCTTTTTTATTGTTTTTTTAAGAGAAAATACACACTGTTAGATGAAACCAATGTAGCCAAATTACACATTTTAATCGCATTTCACAAACAGTGCATCTGTTATTATTTATTAATAGTTGTCCACTTTAATTAGCCTTTATTCTAATTAATTATTAATAATAAAAAATAGTAAGAAAAAAACCGTTTATTTTGATACGAATTTATCGATTTTTCAAGTAATTTATCTATAATAATAAATGTCACGGTAACAAAACATGCCAAAACAATTCGTGGAAATGACGCAATAATATTGTGGGACTCAGATTTAGAATATTTTTACTCTGTATAAAAATTCATAAATGACACTACAACCTCCTGCCCCTGTCCCAGTCTAATTGACGTCGGCACAACATGTTATAAACGTGTTGTCATATGTTTTGGCTTCATATTTTACGGTCGGCCACCCGCCTAACGTCAACTTGCCTTAGTCGTATTATACGACACCTTGGTAAGAAAAAGGATGGTCTATTTCACTCAGGCGGATACACCACGGTGGGTGAACTTAGCTTAGTCGCCTTTTAGGACACCTCGGTGAGAAAGAAGGTGGTCTATTCTACTCAACCGGAACACGGGGAATTTCATAAATGACCATGGAGTAATTAGTACTAGGTTAGCCACAGGCAAAACTGATAGTGAGTGTTACAATAAATATTGCAAGGGAATTAAAAAAGGAGACAGATATATAATCCTATTTGCCTTCTCTCAATTTCTCTTTTTAATAATTTAGGCATGAATGACATTATAAATATTGTGGGGACTAAAATTTAGCATATTTTTACTCTGTATTCTTTAAAATTATTTAATTTACAACAAACTTTATATTTAAACACTTTAAGGGCTAAGTAAACGCCGGCCCGTCTGTTTACTTAACGGACCGTCCGAATGTAAACGGACGTCGTGTGGTTGTGTGATATCCGGCTGAATAGAATAGTACCACCCTCATTTCTTACCGAGGTGTCGTAAAATGCGACTAAGGTAAGTCGACCCGCCGTATGGTATCCGGTTGAGTAGAATAGACCAACCTCATTTCTTACCGAGGTGTCGTAAAAGGCGACTAAGGTAAGTCGACCCGCCGTGTGGTATCCGGTTGAGTAGAATAGACCAACCTAATTTCTTACCGAGATGTCGTAAAAGGCGACTAAGGTAAGTCGACCCGCCGTGTGGTATCCGGTTGAGTAGAATAGACCAACCTCATTTCTTACCGAGGTGTCGTAAAAGGCGACTAAGGTAAGTTGACCCTATCGTGTGGTATCCGGCTGAGTAGAATAGACCAACCTCATTTCTTACCGAGTTGTCGTAAAAGGCGACTAAGGTAAGTTAACGTCAGACAGGCGGCCGGTCGTAAAAACGCAGCCAAATCATGTGACAGCATGTTTATAACATGTTGTGCCGACCCCACTTGGAGTGGGATAAGGGCAGGAAGATGAAATCAGTACGTAACATATATGTTAAAATGACGTCATCGTGACATACTTAAAGCAGACGGTATATTAAGTAGTGAGTAGCATGCGCGATATACGGGCTTTAATCATTAATAAATCATACCCATAGATACACAGTTCCATACAAATAACAGATCAAAAACTGTCCCAAGTAGAATTAACATTAAAAAACAATATAAATTTCGGTAAAATTTCAAACAAATATCGACTTTAAGAGTACCTATTAAAGTTTATTTTTATTAATAACCAACAAGCACATGTTGCCCTTTGTCTTGTGTTATCGCATAATCAGATTAATACAAACAAACATCGACCTTAAGAGCATGTATTAAAGTTAATTTTTATTAAAAATCAACGAACACATATTGCATTCTATCTTGTGTTGTCAAATTGTAAGAATAATAATACAAACAAAAAGCGACCTTAACAACTTACACTTAAGGTTAATTTTTATTCAAATCTACGAACACATGTTGCGATTTGTCTTGTGTTATCACATTGTCAGAATACTATACAAACAAAATACAATCAACCATCGAACTTATGACGCATGTAATAAGGTTGATTTTTATTCAATTTAACGAACACATATTGCGTTCTGTCTTGCGTCATTTATCGACCGATCAACAATTGGATATAAGTCGACGAAATTTAAAAGCCGAGCGTAATATACAAAACAAGATTAATGCTGGCTGTACTATAGTAAACCGATATTTAAATTGAAAAGTAATCAAATTTAATATTATTTAAATTAAGCATATAAAAAACAAAAGCTGTATATACAATTACGAAAGTAAACGATATTTAGTCCATTTTTAATAGACTAAATTGTTAACCAGTTTTTAAAAGAAAACATTGGTATTCCTAGTGTTTGTATGCACTGCTAAGCGAGAAAAATTTGTTGAGGACACTTTTGAATTTGCCTGTGTATCTTGGGGTTATACATAGTGATAACGACCATACGAAATAAATTTTAATTTTAGTTACCTACATCTACATAACAAAAAATCAGTTAATTTAGCAAAGTATTTTAGCCACAAAAACTATTTTATATAACGTTTGAATAATAGATAATTGATATAGAAGGGTGAATGACCATACCTCATTCCATTTCGTATGTAATGCATAACCTTGACCGAGAGATTAGTTTGTTACAAGTGCGAAGGAGACAAAACGTATAATGTTATTGTTTTCTCTTGCTTTTGTACAAGGCCGCGTTAGATCAATCAACCATTACTAACACAGCCAGATTTCAATTAATTTTATTTTTTATTTATTGGACAACTAACAATAGATACATTTTTATCATCTTCCTGCCCTTATCACACTCTAATTTTGGTCGGCACAACATGTTATAACCATGCTGTCACATGATTTTCGTCGTATTTTACGACACCTCGGTAAGAAAGAGGGTGGTACTATTCTACTCAGCCGGATACCACACGGCGGGTCGGCTTACCTTAGTCGCCTTTTACGACACCTCGGTAAGAAATGAGGGTGGTACTATTCTATTCAGCCGGATACCACACGGCGTAGCAATAGATTCATTTTATTTACTTCAATGAAATTGTTCTGATCTCATTGTAAATGTTCTATTCCTTAAAGGTTAACTCGTCATTCAAAAAAATATTTATAGCTTTAATTACAACAAATATCATATAATATAATCTCAATGTCAATACGAAGTCATAAAATAATACTTAGGTAACAATAGTTTTAAGATTTTTTAAAGATCTTTTGCAGAATTGTTTAAGATTTTTTTTAAGATTATGCCGAAATTATGTATTACGTACTAATATTCGTATGGTCGTTACCACCCTGTATATATCAATAGCTTACTACATTCCGAGCAATCACCAGCAAAAGGGTAGCATTCCAGAACCTTCTATAATGGTAGAGTTTAGCAAAAACAAAAAAGTGTTCACTACGAAACCTTTTGGGTGCTAGAATAGAAATTCGGGTAGACTTGGTAGTTCCAAGTCTGTCCATCTTGTAGCCGTTTTCGTCTCTCCTCGCTCACCGCCCGTACTTGTTGTATGTAGCTCAACGTTAGATGCTTCTTTCTCTGTTACGTAAGTTGTAAGGTTCAAATTCCTGTGCTACTTTTTGTGAGACTTAAAAAAAACAACACCCCCTATGTTCGAACTAAAATTATTTTCTCAATTAGGTACATTGATTTATAAATAAAAATAAAATAAAAAAAACAACACCCCCTATGTTCGAAAAAAAATCATTCACTTGCATCTTCATTACTGTAATTTATTTAAAAAAAAAATTAAAAAGGTTAAAATTCCTGTGCACCTTTCCGTGAAAAGTAAAAAAAACAACACCCCCTACGTTCGAGAAAAATCGTTCAGCATTCATTATCTCCAATTACCTACATTGATTTTTTTTTTTAATTTAAAAAAGGTTAAAATTCCTGTGCACCTTTTCGTGAGAATTAAAAAAAAACATCCAATACGTTCGAACAAAAGTCATTATCTCAATTACATTGATTTATAAAAAATATTAAAAAGAAATACTCCCTATGTTCGAACATAAATCATTCAGCATTCAATATCTCCATTACATTGATTTATTTAAAAAATTTAAAAAAAAACTCCCTATGTTCGAACAAAAATCATTCAGCTTTTATTATCTCCATTACATTGATTTACTAAAAAAAATTAAAAATAAACAATCCATACGTCCGAACAAAAATCATTCAGCATCTCCATTACATTGATTTAAAAAAAAAACTCCCTATGTTTGAACAAAAATCATTCAGCATTCAATATCCCCATTACATTGATTTATTTAAAAAATTTAAAAAAATACTCCCTATGTTCGAACATAAATCATTCAGCATTCAATATCTCCATTACATTGATTTATTTAAAAAATTTAGAAAAAAACTCCCTATGTTCGAACAAAAATCATTCAGCTTTTATTATCTCCATTACAGAAAAAATCTCTATGCATATTATTTAAAAAAAAATACAAGGTACTGACAGCTATTGTTCATCCAAATAAGCTAATTTTTTTTTTGTATTGGTGATAAATATTTATGATTATCACATTATTTTTTTTTAATTATCTTTTCGTTTGTATTTTTTTTAAGTACTTTCACTGCCATTGCCACAAAAATGAGTGTTATGTCAGATTTAAAATCTATTTTTAATAATCTTTGTAACGCTAGCTTATTGTCACTATATTTAATTTATAAATAAGAAACAAATTTATTTTAATAAATCATACAGAAATAATAATATATTGTTTTTCTGATTGCATGGAATATAACAAAAATTAAGATATGTATGTGCATTAAAGCTGCTTATTGAATAGTTTACAATATATTATCTATGGTGTATATTTTTTTTTCTGTGTATTTAAAGGCGCGTGTGATTACGTGATAGTGATTAACTATATCCAAAAACATAAAAAACAACAAACACATTTTTTTTAATACTAATTAAAATTCAACAATTGAAGAAAATAATTATCAAATGCAACATTAAAATTCATAAATTACAACTTTAGATCTATATTAGATAGTATTTTTTAAGTTAATAAATAACTGAAACTTTAGAATAAAAAAGTTTCTTTATAATTTCTAATCAACTGCAAATTTTAAAATCGTAAATAATATACAAAAATATATATTATTAACAAAACATCATTTTATTTATCATAAATAAAAATATTTTAAAGTGGATTACCAAAAACAACCTTTTGAAGATAACTTGTTTTTTTTTAAATGACGAATTCAAAATTTTTTATTTAAAAATATAATAATTCTAAATCTGTAAGAATGTAAATGATGTTAAAAGGCAATGTAAAAATTATTTCTTGTCTCATAATAAAAATTTTGAAGAACATAAAATTAAATACTTGTGTATGTGTAGAAGGCATTTATGTGATTTTTAAAATACTACGATAAAACACTGCAAATATTAAGTTTTTGGAAAATTTTGATGGGTAATATCGTATTATAGAGTAATCCCCAAAGTATTAGATTCCAAAACAAAACGCAAAAAATAAAAAAGCGTGTATCATATTATATAAAAAAAAAATTTCACCCGAAAATATATGAAAGCTGTTACATATACTGTTGCAAATTAAATGAAAATTATATATTAATTTTGAAAATTAAATATAATATTTTTAATGTTAAGTTAATAAAGTCTATTTAAAACTTAAAACCAATTATATTTTAAACTTTAAAAAGTTCGAAAATTGTCTTAACGTAATAATTTATTAAATTCAATAAATTGATTTCATACGTCTGTGTTGCAAGGTTATTAAATTGAAATCTAAGTTTTTATTAAAAAAATAAGTTCTATTATAAATTTTATTAAGTTATTTAATAGAAACATACATTTATTTTAATAACCAATCTGAATACGCTGACAGGATAATAAATAACCCTTTATAATGAAGATTTTTTGTTTCATGTCTGTTTTGGTTACGTGACAGTTTTTTGATGAAAGTTGTATTTGGTTACATGAAAAGTTTGGTGAATGTAGATGAATATAGGACTAGAGGGAGGCCGTAATAGAGATGGTTGGATTGTGTGAAGTATGACATACATATAAAAGGAGCAGCGACAGAGTTGAACGTAGGAGAGAGTGGAAGGGAAAAACATGTGCCGACCACACTTATAGTGGGATAAGGAAAGAAGAATGATGACTCGAAGCCAAGACGTTATGTGAAGATACGTGACTAGGGGAGGCCGAAAAAGAGATAGTCGGATTGTGTAAGTTATGAGATGCATATAAAAGGAGTAGCAACAGAGTTGCATTATAAAAGACTATGGAAGATGAAAACGTATTATTTCGACCACACTTAGAGTGGGATAAGGGTTGGAGAATGATGATTTAAGACGTGATATGAAGATATGTGACTTGAGGGCGGTACAAAAAAGAGATGGATGGTAGCGACAGAGTTGAACGATAGGAGAGTGGAAGATTAAAACATATTGTTTCGACCACACTTAGAGTGGGATAAGGGTTGGAGAATGATGACTCGAGGCCACGACGTTATGTGAATATACGTGACTAGAAGGAGATCCAAAGAGAATAGGATTGTGTGAAGTATGACATGCATATAGAAGGAGTAGCGACAAAGTTGAGTGATAGGAGAGAGAAAGAATGGAAAATAAAAACTTGATGTGGTGATCACAGTTAGAGTGGGATATAGGTAGGAGAATAGTGAAGTGAGTAAAGTGTATTGTGATGATGTGTGGCTAGAGGGAGGCCGGAAAAGAGATGGTTAGAACTAGAGGGAAGACAAAGAAACATAAATGGATTGTGTGAGGTATGAAATGCATATAATCAAGTAATGCCAAAATTGTATGATGTGAGAAATTTGAAGGTGAAAACATGTGGTGCAGACCCAATTTAAAGATAATAGTAGAAGAATTATGTATGTCTGTCTGTATCATGTATTTAGAACTCACCTTGTCACTGTTGCTATGATATTGGTAAGTCTTTAAGTATGTCCCTAGACATAATATCTCGCACTGTGGACATGTTTTATCCGCCGTATCCCTCAGGAGATTCAACATATGGATAAAATCTTCTGCGACGTAATGGTCTTCTTCTAAGAAGACGACCATACCTGAGGGAAGAAAGAAAATTTAAAGAAAAGCATGTTTATGTCTCAATGCAAATCATTCGTTGGTCCTTAAATTTAAGCTTTAAATTTTGCCGTTTTTACAATATTTTATATTGCTGCTCCTCTCCTTTTCATCTTATCGTGATGTTATATAGCCTATAGCCTTCCTCGATAAATGGACTATCTTACACTAAAAGAATTAGATAAAGATAGATATATATTTTGATTCTTCCACTGGTACCTGTATGACTGGCGGTACACTGGAGCTGGTTGAAGATCCTGTTCGCCTTCCACCACCAATGGTGCTTGGTCTGGGTGTACTTCGCCTCCCGGTAGTGGCCGTGGAGGTCTGGATGCAAAGCGTTGTTGCACTTCAGCTTTATCGCCCTGGAAGAGAGACCACTTGTGTTATGGTGGAAAGGGAAAGTTGGGGGGAATTGAATCTATACTAATATATAAAGCTGAAGAGTTTGTTTGATTGTTTGAACACTAATCTCAGGAACTACTGGACCGATTTTAAATTCTTCCGAGTGTAAGATAGTCCATTTATCGAGGAAGGAAGGTGGGCCCATGGCCCACGTTAAAAGTTATTTTGGCCCCCCTAAGTAACATGCATAAATTTTAATATTAAAAATAGAATTGTCCACTTAAAGAACATAAATAATAGGCTTTAGAAAGAAAAATTGCTTTTTTTTTTGTTAAATTTGGCACCGAAATCTAGGTATTATGTTATAATGAGCATTTGAGTCTTAAGTTGTTGGAATGCTGACCCCACATCGGAAAACGCAGCGTCGGTAGACCCTTTTTTTATACAGGAAAAAACCCCTTATGGGTACCACCGCCCGACCGGGGACAGGAGGCGGTCATGTCGGACTCGCACCGACTAAAACGACCTGTGTGCTCCACCACGCTGCCGATGGCAAGGACAGGGTATCGCTGTACATATTGCCCCCATCCCCGCCGACAGCTCTGATCCCAGAGAACACCACCTCCGGGTAGGGAACCCTCGAAAGAGAAGCCCTCCTCCGCTAACCGGTGCATCGGGAGCACCAGAATGTAACGATTTCATCCCTACATTCGAGTTTTAAAAAAAATAAATAATTATTAAAATTTCAATATTTTTGAAAAATCTATAAGTATAAAAATAAATGTTTGTTTGTCACGCAGTAATGTTTTTTCTCATCTATAATTGATGTTCTATTCATAAAACATCAAATTCAGAAAAGTATAATTTTCGTCATATTGACCGAATGTCACGTTATCCGCCGTACTACAGTATGGAGAGAGCGGGCGGAGCGCAGAGCGCAGAAGTGATCTGTTAGGTCGCTTATGAAATGTTGTTATATTGATATTGTAGATGTGTACTGGGGCGATACAAGATATTAATTGAGTTTTAACTCGACTATTTTTAATAATAATTAATAATAAATACACATCTAGGCCCGCTCTCGTATAATGGTTCAAGATGCAAGATCGTGCCGATCTTTGGAAAGGCTGTGAATGTGACTTGACCATTAAGAGTGTAGCGATGGTTACATCGCTTAGCTCACCTCGAACGATTAAAGTGTCAGAATGTTACTTGGTAAAGGTAACTTTGCTGAGTAGTGGTTGGCACTCTACCGAACATGCTCTGGCGGGTACTGGTGGGAGACTTGAGGTTTAGGCCGGCAGTGATTTCGGTCATTGCTGTGTGCCTGGCCCAAAAGGCTACACTAGGCTGCATCTTATTAGGGCTGGGTCTAGGCCCGTAGTTGACTTCGGTTGCTGCGGCGTGCCTTTATTCGGCTTTGGTTTGACGCAACCAGAGTTACTTTGGGCGTGTGCCTTTGTGATACGGGTTTGGTTAGGCCGGTGGTGATTTCGGTCGTTGCCGTGTGCCTTGCTTGACCTTTGGACGCATAGGCCGCTTGGAGTAGTGCCGGTACAGTGGTGGCTGAAATGTTATTGTTTGACGAACGGACATCTATACGTTGTTCGTAGTCTCTCAATAGTGACGGTACCACAGCTGAATGTTGCTGGGCGTTGCGGAAGTTAACTTTATGTTGCTGAAGTGATACGCCGCGGCAGTGATGGATCGCTATGGACTCTGTTCATAGTAACGGATGGGTGTGGTGTTTCGTCCTTTTCAGGACGTCCCCTTAGCTTAGTTAATGATACCACGAATGACCATTATAGCATGGCATTATTGCATAAGAGCCGCTGGTCGGGTCTTTGTTAATAAGACTGCGGACTAGCTTTAGACAGTGTGGCCTGCATTTCCCTTACCTTCACATATACATATACATCTTACGTGGCTTGCCGCGTTAAACATAAATTACCTTTTGTTGTATGAGGTGGCGTGTTGAGCTTGGCGCATACCGTAAGCGAGTGCACTATGTGTGACTCCATTATATGGTATTGGGTGAATAGGGGGTGATTGGCATTCATGTAATGCTCTGCAATACACATCTTCCACTTCGGTGGACACACACTATCCACTTCGGTGGACACACACCTATATGGTGTATATATTATAACTAATCAAGTTGCTTTGCAACATGTTTGCCATCTCGATGGGTTTCCACTTTGTGGACTTTATACGTATTATACGTATTATACTGTATGTGGTTTTTACCATAGAACGCACCGTTACGACGTGTGCAGGCGACATGCGCCTTACTGAATATAAGAATTGGTAATTTATTATCAAAGTTTACCAGGCCTTGTGCCTTTGGCTAATGCCATATTTTATAGCTCCGGCTATTTATTATATGGGCTTCGGTCCTCTATTATACACCCAGGCACTCATGCCTAATACGTCAACTGTGGTTTTGTTGACTCCCGACAATAATGGGTTTATCCCATAATCATACGCCGCAGGCGCACTATAAACAGGTACCCCTTGGGAGGGGGCTCATATCCTATGGACGGAGCTCACCGTTGGTAGCGGGTGCGGAGCTACTGACTATCACTCTCTTTTTATATTTTTCCAAATCGGAAGAATATAATAGATAGGAGAGAGATACCACTTTGATTAAACTTCTCTACGGAGTTGTTTAAGGGCTAGGTATTTAGATCGAGTGAGAGATCTTTCTGTTGGCTATAACATATCCTATGAAGTAATAACATAAGACATTCGCGAGACATTCAACTATCTGAATGTCTCGCATTTTTTTATCAAATTTTATAGTAACCTGTTCATGTATTGGGCATATAAGAATCTGTTCTTGTATTAGATAAATATAAAACCTGTTCGTGTATCGTACACTTATATTCAATAATTTATATTAATTTATGTCTGCTTTACGCCTCCAATCTGAAGACAAACAACTGTTTATATTATAACAAATGATATTCGATAATGAACCTCTCTGTTGAGCAAAGCGATACAAACTACGAATGTAGGGTCTGACGGCTCGTTCTATATTAAAGAATATGATATATTGAAATATTATTATAAAACTATAATGTGATTATTATCACATTATTTTATTCTATTTAAGGTTTTATTAGACTCCTTTAGATTGACGGACACATAGCCTCTGACGCTCTAAAAGAATTTGAGTTATTACAAAACACAACGTAGTACGGGTCCTAGCCACTTAGACGAATCATGTGCCAATATATACTAAGAGTGCTAGCGCCTTCGGCGCGGTTTTATGCTTTTCGCTGCTTGGGTGCGAGCGCTCTAGCGGTGTTTGAATGATATAAATTAATATTTATACAAGACGGAGGAGGAGATAGTTACAATTTGGTGCCGTGACCAGGATGGTCAATACGACTTGTGTAAAGTTATTAAGTAGGCGTAAGCCTACAATTTGTTGTCCGTGAAATGGAGAGAGACTGACGAGGCTTATGTGTCCATTACAACTAATAAACCCTTGAGGTCTGGGGGTTGTGGAGTCCGAGAGTCGACCATGTTTCTATTCATAACGATGAACGAGGTATGGATAAATATTAATCAAAAAGGGAACTAAGGCAAATAAAAGTAAAACTCAAAACGGTAGCACTAGAAGGCAGTAGTTACTAGTCTGGGGTTTGTAAGTAATTCTAATTCATAAAAATATTAGAGAATCGAAAAGTCTTAAAAGTGGGGGGTTGATGTATAATTAGATTATGTGTAAAACCCAGTTTTCAACTAATTGTTGGAAAAATTATTAAAATAAATATATGGAGTTTGGCAAATCAGGGATTCTAAATAACATAGAATTAAATTTAGTATTCAATTTCAAAAGTAAGCAAATGCTGTAAGTATTTCCTATTGTAAATTCTATTCCGATAGGACTTCATAGAATTTAGGGGGTTGAATGTAACGATTTCATCCCTACATTCGAGTTTTAAAAAAAATAAATAATTATTAAAATTTCAATATTTTTGAAAAATCTATAAGTATAAAAATAAATGTTTGTTTGTCACGCAGTAATGTTTTTTCTCATCTATAATTGATGTTCTATTCATAAAACATCAAATTCAGAAAAGTATAATTTTCGTCATATTGACCGAATGTCACGTTATCCGCCGTACTACAGTATGGAGAGAGCGGGCGGAGCGCAGAGCGCAGAAGTGATCTGTTAGGTCGCTTATGAAATGTTGTTATATTGATATTGTAGATGTGTACTGGGGCGATACAAGATATTAATTGAGTTTTAACTCGACTATTTTTAATAATAATTAATAATAAATACACATCTAGGCCCGCTCTCGTATAATGGTTCAAGATGCAAGATCGTGCCGATCTTTGGAAAGGCTGTGAATGTGACTTGACCATTAAGAGTGTAGCGATGGTTACATCGCTTAGCTCACCTCGAACGATTAAAGTGTCAGAATGTTACTTGGTAAAGGTAACTTTGCTGAGTAGTGGTTGGCACTCTACCGAACATGCTCTGGCGGGTACTGGTGGGAGACTTGAGGTTTAGGCCGGCAGTGATTTCGGTCATTGCTGTGTGCCTGGCCCAAAAGGCTACACTAGGCTGCATCTTATTAGGGCTGGGTCTAGGCCCGTAGTTGACTTCGGTTGCTGCGGCGTGCCTTTATTCGGCTTTGGTTTCACGCAACCAGAGTTACTTTGGGCGTGTGCCTTTGTGATACGGGTTTGGTTAGGCCGGTGGTGATTTCGGTCGTTGCCGTGTGCCTTGCTTGACCTTTGGACGCATAGGCCGCTTGGAGTAGTGCCGGTACAGTGGTGGCTGAAATGTTATTGTTTGACGAACGGACATCTATACGTTGTTCGTAGTCTCTCAATAGTGACGGTACCACAGCTGAATGTTGCTGGGCGTTGCGGAAGTTAACTTTATGTTGCTGAAGTGATACGCCGCGGCAGTGATGGATCGCTATGGACTCTGTTCATAGTAACGGATGGGTGTGGTGTTTCGTCCTTTTCAGGACGTCCCCTTAGCTTAGTTAATGATACCACGAATGACCATTATAGCATGGCATTATTGCATAAGAGCCGCTGGTCGGGTCTTTGTTAATAAGACTGCGGACTAGCTTTAGACAGTGTGGCCTGCATTTCCCTTACCTTCACATATACATATACATCTTACGTGGCTTGCCGCGTTAAACATAAATTACCTTTTGTTGTATGAGGTGGCGTGTTGAGCTTGGCGCATACCGTAAGCGAGTGCACTATGTGTGACTCCATTATATGGTATTGGGTGAATAGGGGGTGATTGGCATTCATGTAATGCTCTGCAATACACATCTTCCACTTCGGTGGACACACACTATCCACTTCGGTGGACACACACCTATATGGTGTATATATTATAACTAATCAAGTTGCTTTGCAACATGTTTGCCATCTCGATGGGTTTCCACTTTGTGGACTTTATACGTATTATACGTATTATACTGTATGTGGTTTTTACCATAGAACGCACCGTTACGACGTGTGCAGGCGACATGCGCCTTACTGAATATAAGAATTGGTAATTTATTATCAAAGTTTACCAGGCCTTGTGCCTTTGGCTAATGCCATATTTTATAGCTCCGGCTATTTATTATATGGGCTTCGGTCCTCTATTATACACCCAGGCACTCATGCCTAATACGTCAACTGTGGTTTTGTTGACTCCCGACAATAATGGGTTTATCCCATAATCATACGCCGCAGGCGCACTATAAACAGGTACCCCTTGGGGGGGGGGCTCATATCCTATGGACGGAGCTCACCGTTGGTAGCGGGTGCGGAGCTACTGACTATCACTCTCTTTTTATATTTTTCCAAATCGGAAGAATATAATAGATAGGAGAGAGATACCACTTTGATTAAACTTCTCTACGGAGTTGTTTAAGGGCTAGGTATTTAGATCGAGTGAGAGATCTTTCTGTTGGCTATAACATATCCTATGATGTAATAACATAAGACATTCGCGAGACATTCAACTATCTGAATGTCTCGCATTTTTTTATCAAATTTTATAGTAACCTGTTCATGTATTGGGCATATAAGAATCTGTTCTTGTATTAGATAAATATAAAACCTGTTCGTGTATCGTACACTTATATTCAATAATTTATATTAATTTATGTCTGCTTTACGCCTCCAATCTGAAGACAAACAACTGTTTATATTATAACAAATGATATTCGATAATGAACCTCTCTGTTGAGCAAAGCGATACAAACTACGAATGTAGGGTCTGACGGCTCGTTCTATATTAAAGAATATGATATATTGAAATATTATTATAAAACTATAATGTGATTATTATCACATTATTTTATTCTATTTAAGGTTTTATTAGACTCCTTTAGATTGACGGACACATAGCCTCTGACGCTCTAAAAGAATTTGAGTTATTACAAAACACAACGTAGTACGGGTCCTAGCCACTTAGACGAATCATGTGCCAATATATACTAAGAGTGCTAGCGCCTTCGGCGCGGTTTTATGCTTTTCGCTGCTTGGGTGCGAGCGCTCTAGCGGTGGCATAATATATTAAATAATATTTTATAGTTGAGTAAAGTGGAGTTAGTTACAAGATGCACCGACCTCCTCGGGGACCTGTAAGCCAGACGTCCGATATACCCCGTTCGGAACGTCCGAAGGTCCCCTGACAGGGCGGCAGACGATGGGCTTAGGCAAGTCGCTACCACCTGGACTCGCCCCCCTCCGCAGAGCAAATGAAGGCCACCGATGCTCGCGATCGCTCCCTGCCCACCGTGTCTGTTATATCACGGTCGTCAGGGAGCGACCGCGCCCCAAGTAGGAACCCCTATGCCAAGGTGGGCGTTTCCGCCCCCACTGTGTAACTTTTTATAGAGGTTTTCTTCCTCGCAACCCGAACAAGGTCCCCGTTCCCATTACTGGGCTTCCGGGCTTGACCGACGATGGCCGACACCATGTCCAGCCAGACTTAAAGTAAGACCAACTGAACCAGCGTTGGTAGACCCCCTACGAAGTGGACTGACGACCTTTAAGTAGCGGGGAGCCGCTGTATACAAGCGGCACAAAGTCTTGTGGTGTGGAGATCAATTCAAAATACTTTTTTTCCTCCCAAGTCTCTCGACAGTGTTCGAAATCAATGCTGAGAAACATTCTAACATTGTTCATTTTGAACACAGTTCGAGAAACGCCAAACATGTGGCCAAACTCGACTTAGGTATGGGGCGGCAGTTTGTGTGTGTGTGTGTGTGTGAAAGTGCTTGTGAATATGTTTGTAAATGAGTTATTGTTTGTGTGTTGCGTGTGGGACAGTGTAAATACGTATAATAACACTCAACTGTTCCATCTTTGCATCCCGTGGACAATCGTTGGGGTCGATCCCGGGGAACTCCGTGGGATGCGTTTGCACTGAATAGGGGAAGAATATTTGTGTGACCTGGAAACATAAATATACGAAAAATAATGTCTTATTTTTGAAGCAATTTTTATACAATACAGCATTATTCCTTATCCAATTAAGTACCTTAAATAAATTGTCGATTTAATATAGATCAATATGGCCGTTTACAGCATGTAATTTAAGTGAACATTTTCGGAGATATTACAGATTTAAAATGCCGTGAGGACGCAGCGCTTCGCCCTATAACACTTCGACTTTAGCAGCGATGTCGCTCTTTCAAGAGTTTGTTTAAAGACATTCTGTAATTAATTGTAAAAATAAAATACATAGGGAAAATGTAAAAGTAAATAAGTAAAAATGTACTATATGAATTTAGATATTCCAAAGATAGCAGGAAATCTTCTTGGTATAGGGAAAGGAAATTGTTTTTCTCCAAATCTAACGCTAGTTACCAATAAACTGTAACTTAGCTTATTCGGAACATATCTCGGAATTTTGTGTTTCTCCAGTTTCTGATAGGCTTATTCAGCACTTAAAGTCCCTAATAAACAGGTAGATCATGTGGCTGTTATTTTATCTGCTGTATAGCAAATACCTATGATAAAATGGCCGCGATTTTTTTTGTTTTTTGCACTTTTTTGAGTCTCTTTTTAGCGACATTTATCTGCTACTTAGGGTCTATTTCACAAGATACCAATAAACTGTCGGTTAGTTTATTCGGAACATATCTGACACATATCTCGGAATTTTGCGTTTCTCAGGTATCTGATAGGCTTATTCAGCACTTAAACTCTGGTAGGTCGACCCGCCGTGTGGTATCCAGCTGAATAGAATAGACCAACCTCATTTCTTACCGAGGTGTCGTAAAAGGCGACTAAGGTAAGTCGACCCGCTGTGTGGTATCCGGCTGAGTAGAATAGACCAACCTCATTTCTTTCCGAGGTGTCGTAAAAGGCGACTAAGGTAAGTTGACCCGCCGTGTGGTATCCGGCTGAGTAGAATAGACCAACCTCATTTCTTACCGAGGTGTCGTAAAAGGCGACTAAGGTAAGTCGACCCGCCGTGTGGTATCCGGTTTAGTAGAATAGACCACCCTCATTCTTACCGAGGTGTCGTAAAATACGACAGAGGTAAGTTGACGTCAGGCAGCGGCCGCTCGTAAAGACGCAGCCAAATCATGTGACAGCATGTTTATAACATGTTGTGCCGACCCCACTTAGAGTGGGATAAGGGCAGGAATATTACTTTTTTTTTTGCTATTATAAAGAACAACCAAAAGGAAGTACTTTATTGATGTTGCGATCTAGCCAAGAGGCTAATAAGCAACTTAAAGATTACCTAAACTTATAAATTAACTTATATCTAAGAATATTCAAATTCAAATTCAATTTAAATTCAAAATATTCTTTATTCAAATAAACTTGTAAACAAGTGCTTTTGAATCGTCAACTCTACTGCTGGTTCGGAAAGCTGTTCCTACCGAGAAGAGCCAGCAAGAAACTCGGCGGTTGCTCTTTCAAAAATATAATTCTTAATACTATTTACATTAAGTCGTTACTGTCTTGTACAGGTTCGAAGAGAGCTATATCCACACATTCTTATCTTCCAAATAGGTCCCGTGACTTATCTTACTTATTATAATTTAAAAAAAACTATCAATTAAGCGCGTACAGGATAGTAGCAGCCCGTACAGTTAATATTCAAGTTTTCACTTCTTCTTAAACCCGCTTTTTATTAGCGTAACTCACCTTTGTGAAGTCAATACTTCTGACTAGGGTATTTATCTCTTCGTCGTAATAATCATGGGAGAAGATGAGAAGAGTCTTGTCTATGTCGCGAGCTTGAGCCAGAGACACGATGAGATGCCTTAGGTAGGTGAGGCGGGTGTGTACCTGCGTGGTAAAATATTGAATTGTAAGCAATTTTTGAATTAACAATATAGTAAATGTTAAAGTTAAGATATATAGATGAATATCTTTATTGCACAAAATTACACTGTAAAAAACAAATAACAGAAAACTTTAAATCTAATAATAATGTAAAGCGTGCAAAGTGCGGTCTTATAACTAAACAGTGATCTCTTCCAGACAACCCTTTTAAGCGAATCACATAAAAAAACATATGCTAGTGGGTTAGTGTTAATGTATAGACATTTTGAAATTCATCTTTATAATATTCTTTATTCAAGTAAACTTGTAAACGCGTGCTTTTGAATAGTCAACTCTACTGCTGGTTCGGAAAGCTGTTCCTATCGAGAAGAGCCTAAGAGAAACTAGGCGGTTGCTCCTTTTAAAATAATACTTATAACTAGTTACATTAAGTCATTACCATCTTGTACGGGGTCGGTCAGTAGCTATATCCACGCATTCTTATCATTTAAATAATCCTCAACAGTATAGAAGGCAAAAGTTACAATAATGTTTTTGAATCGTCAACTCTACTGCTGGTTCGGAAAGCTGTTCCTACCGAGAAGAGCCAGCAAGATACTCGATCGTTGCGCCCCGTAACCGAAGCATCGTCAGGAGATAGAGTCCAACACAAAAATGCAAAGCTTTCCTTTTTATGCTTTGAAAGCTTTACGATTTGGAGAATCTCCTGCCCTTATCGGCACAAGATATTTTTCCCTTCCATTCTCTCCAATTATTTAACTCTTTCGCTACTCCATTTCACAATCCAACCATCTCTTTTTCGGCCTCCCTCCAGTCACATATCCATCCACCTTATATTTAACACTGTCATCCATTACACGTCCATACCATCTTAATCTTGCACTTCTCTTTTCTATAATGGCCGCAAAAAGTTGCGGCCATTATAGAAAAGACTTCCCCTTTTATACTCGTTTCGTATTTTAATTCAGTTATTACAACACCACAAATCCACCTTTTATCTTCCAAAATAAAATACCGGCAATTCATGTATTCAGAATGTTTTGAATGTTTTTTGCTAAAAAGGTTTAGGTATTAGATCTTTTTCAATTCTGAAAACAACATATAAAAACAAAAATTGACTGACGTTGTCAATATTGATGTATCAAAAATTTGCACTTTTTTCTAATCAGTTTTGAAAATTACAAATTATATATAAAAAAAATGTCGGACGAAGATATTTCAGTGGTATGTGTCAAAAGTCCTACCGCGGCTTAGGGCGACTTGTAGTGGAGGGCTGGTGGTATGACTGTGACTAGTCATCACGCTGTTGTATGAAGCTCTACTAGCTATGGGGAACGTAGTCCTAAGGGTGCCTCCTGTGAGACCGGACCGCGGCTTAGGGCGACGTGTAGTGGAGGGCTGGTGGTATGACTGTGACTAGTCATCACGCTGTTGTATGAAGCTCTACTAGCTATGGGGAACGTCGTCCTAAGGGTGCCTCCTGTGAGACCGGACCGCGGCTTAGGGCGACGTGTAGTGGAGGGCTGGTGGTATGACTGTGACTAGTCATAACGCTGTTCTATGAAGCTCTACTAGCTATGGGGAACGTAGTCCTAAGGGTGCCTCCTGTGAGGCCGGACCGCGGCTTAGGGCGACGTGTAGTGGAGGGCTGGTGGTATGACTGTGACTAGTCATCGCGCTGTTGTATGAAGCTCTACTAGCTATGGGGAACGTCGTCCTAAGGGTGCCTACTGTGAAGCCGGACCACGGCTTAGGGCGACGTGTAGTGGAGGGCTGGTGGTATGACTGTGACTAGTCATTACGCTGTTGTATGAAGCTCTAGTAGCGTCGGGGAACGTCGTCCTAAGGGAGTTTGGGTTAAAGTGCAGTAAAGGCTTGCTAGTTCAAACGTCTGTGACTGCTCTAGGAAACGCGACGGCCATATTATAACAAATTCTTTCAACGCTCTTGATGGTGTGTAGATGGTGAAAAAATCCGAAGCCTCAACCCCACGGCGTCGTCCAAAGAAGATAGTCATACCGAGAAGGATGCCATCAGTCGTGATTCCAGAGAAGAAACCTATCTTCATAACACCAGACAAGACAACCTGCGTGGACTGTGTATGCTACCCAAGAGAGGATCCATATAAAAAAAACAAGTACGAACTTGTTTCATTCTCCTGCCTTTAACCCACTCTAAGTGGGGTAGGCAGAACATATTTTAAACATCTTGTTAGATGATTTGGCTAGATATTTTAGGATTCATCGCCTTCCTCATATCAACTTTTTTTATACTATTTTAAATGGAACTCATTTTGGTGTTTTGTTGCACTGGCGAGAAACGCCGATCGTGTGACCAAACTCGCTACAGGTCAGGGGTGACGGGTTCCGCTATTGGATACGTCCATAAAAAAATAACTAGAACAACCACACGATGGGTCAACTTACCTTAGTCGCCTTTTACGACACCTCGGTATGAAATGGGGGGGTCTATTCTACTCAGCCAGATACCACAGGGTGGGTCGACTTACCTTAGTCGCCTTTTGCAACACATCGGTAAGAAATGAAAGTGGTCTATTCTACGCAGCCGGATACCACACAGCGGGTTAACTTACCTTAGTCGCCTTTTGCGACACATCGGTAAGAAATGAAAGTGGTCTATTCTACGCAGCCGGATACCACACAGCGGGTTAACTTACCTTAGTCGCCTTTTGCGACGCCTCGGTGAGATGAGGTTGGTCTACTCTATTCAACCGGATACTACACCGCGGGTCAATTTACATTAGTCGCCTTTTACGACGATTCGGTAAAATGAGGTTGGTCTACTATATTCAACTGGATACTACACCGCGGGTCGACTTACCTTAGTAGCCTTTTACGACGCCTCGGTAAGATGAGGGTGGTCTACTCTATTCAACCGGATACCTCTATACTACACGGCGTGAGTGCTCATCTTAGGCTGTATCTTTCTTCTCAAGGAAGCTGACTCCATGCCAAAGCAGTCCACTGACTTTGTACGAGTTGGCAGCTAAAGTGGTCGACCTCCTGAGTTATCCAGCTGCTCTCAACTGGTCTGTACAAGATGTTGGTAAATGGATGGAAGATATAGGGTTTCCGCAATTTAAGGTTATGAAATACGATTATTACCAAAGTAGATTTTTATTTAATTCATCTATATCCTACTAATATTATATTCAAATTCAAATCCAAAATATTCTTTATTCAAGTGGACTGTATATAGTACTTTTGAATCGTCAAATGTTTTAAAGAAGCTACCACTGATTCGGAAGTTTGCTACTACCGAGGAGAATCAGCAAGACTCGGCGGCTAATCTTTTAAAAAATTATTACAATTTGATGGTTACAAGATAATCGTTGCAGCTGGATGCGTAGCTGACTGCAGTTAAGCTATCACTCAAATAATCCTCAATAGTATAGTAAGCTTTATGTAGCAACATCTTTTTGAGATAATTTCTAAACTTGTGTAAAGGCAAGTCTAGATAATGTTGAGGAATTTTGTTATAAAAACGTGTACCGAGACCGACAAATGATTTTCGGACCTTTTGGAGGCGTATAAATGCGTTACGGTGCGGTTGTGGTGCGGTAACATACGTTTGTCTTTCACGGCGAATCCGCTGAACCAATATCGATTAAATTTGGCACAATTATTCCTTATAAACCGGACTAATATATATGCTATAGAAATCCTGTTAATTCTACAGGAATAGGATGCCATTGAAAAGCGCCATCTATTATCGACCTATCACAAAACAACAGTCCACGTGAACGATGCCGCGGGTAAACGCTAATAGAATCTAAATTTAGAAAACTGCACTAACGATTTTCATGAAACTTAGTATGAATGGGTTTCGGGGGCGGTAAATCATTCTAGCTAGGTTTCATTAAAAAAAAAATTGTTTTATTCCTGTTAACAAGAATTGCAAAACTGCTAAAACGTAAATTGAATAGAAAGTTTAATTTTGCTGTCATTTGTAACGTAATAAACGGTGGGAAACGGATGGACTAGAGAAGTGAAAAAAACCCGGATCGAGTCCCAATTATCATCGGCCCTTTTTTACTTTGCTTTTTTTATATCTTAAAAAACTACCAAGCAAGGCTCAGTCACCCAAGAACTAATTTATTAACCAACGAACATAGCTTAGACAGTAGTATATTAACCCGTAGTATGATTGTTCAAGGCGGTACGAATTTAGCCGGTACATCCAGTTTATATAAATAGGTACCAAGTTTTCTAAGTGCCTCAAATCTAAATGCCCAGTAGAAAATAATACATTAAGACCTTTACTCTTTTTCTAGGAATGCATTCTCAAGAATCAAATAGACGGAATGAGATTGCTGATGTTGGAAGACCCATCGAAATTGGCCGAACTGAACATCAAAGACTTCGACCACATCAAGGTAGCTATCGGCCCTGCGTCAAATCAGAAATCATCCCTAGACCACCACCGAGTGAATAGAATACCTATTGCAAAAAGTCATTGGTCTAGATGTATGTGTAAATAATCGTTCAATTACAAGGAGTAATAGCTGGACGATGATACAGTGTGACTTTTTCCAGGGGGTCATGGGTTTAAATCCCGAGCAAGCACCCATAAGTTTAGCTATGAAAACTTAAATGTCTAGTTTATATTTGCAATTTAACAATACTGAAGGAAAACATCGTGAGGAATCTCTGTAGAATTACTGGAATATGTAGAGTCAATCCGATTCGAAAAACTAAATGTTGTGGCATCTGCTGCTGGATAGTGAAATGTACTTTATTGTTTACTAGCGGCCTGCAACTGCTTCGCACGGGTATAAAATACATAGTGTTATAACGGCTATATAGCCCATAACAGTCAGTGAAAAAAATGATTAAAATCGATCCAGTAGTTTTGATTTATTCATTACTGCCCGTGGCCCGCAAGCGTTAAATTTGGAAAAACACAATTCCCCTCTCCCTATACCAAGAAGATTTCCAGCTAAAAATGCTATTGTGGGTTATCCATAAGAGATAGACATATACCATCGTGGACTTTTCTGTAGACCTTTTCAAGATGTACAAATACTTGTACATCATTTTAAAAAATCTCGTAAATCTGCGTTTGCAATGTAAGCGGAAAAAGTAATTATTTTACTTCTTTACAAGTTTATTTGAATAAAGAATATTTTGAATTTGAATTTGCACTGGAGCTCGGTGGATTTAACCTTCAAACGTTCTCTCCAAAAGGGAGCAGACTATGTTCAGTGGGATAGTAACAGGCTATATTTTGCAGATAATAACGTCGAAAATAAGAGAACTTTACGGCGTAGAGCTGGTGCGATTCGCCCGCAGCATATCCCTACCGCAACGGAAACCTCTAACCCATTGCACGTTGTTCAAATCTCGCACGGGCCCTAGTTGGGGCGTTAGGCGAAATTGGACGAGGCAAGTATACCGTAAGCCTCAATTATGGCCCAAATTTGGTGGGAAAAACGAAATTTTACGAAGTTAGTATCTGTTACAGAAGTATCTCGGGATGATGAAATTAAAAAAACATATCTCCTGGTCCAATCAACTTTTATTCCAGCAGCGTTATAGCTAAGACAAGCACTGATACACTAACAACTTACATCTACCCGCCCCCTTATTTTATTAACAATGACTGGCTCGTTGGCGCAGTGAGTAGTGACCCTGCCTTCAGCTCCGCGGGTCGCGGGTTCGATTCCCGCCGAGGGCCAACATTTTCTATAAATGAATTTGTTGGCCTTTGAGCCTGGGTGTATATTTGTATTTAAGTATGTATTTAAAAAATATATAAGTATATATTCACCAGTTGTCTGTCCATAACACAAGTATTAAGTTACTTACTTTGGGGACGGACGACCGTGTGTGTAAGTGTCCCATATAATAATAAATAAAAAAAATTGCCCGCCAAAATTCAGTCGTTATAACACTATTTGATATTCGTTCATTCAAAAGCCCTTGTTCGCTAATCTATTTGAATAAAGAATATCTTGAATTTTGAATTAAAAAAGAGGTTTTTTACAGATGCGATATATTGAGATGGATGAAGATCATAATGCCGGAACCAATGAAAATGGATCATTGGGATCTTGTATGGTAAGATCACTACATAGTATAAAACAAAATCGCTTTCTCTGTCCGTCCCTATGTCTTTATATCCCTATTTGCTTAAATCTTTAAAACTATGCAACAGATTTAGATTTTTTAATAGATAGAGTGATTCAAGAGGAAGGTTATAAACCTTCCTCTTGGCTAAACTCATCCGGGTCAAGTGTGGTGGCTTCCGCGATTGGATACGTCCAACCGCTACCCTGCATAAAAGGATTACTGCCAGAGTTGATAAATGATAACAGAGAATGGAAGAGAGAAACATGTTGTGCCGACCGCACTTAGAGTGGGATATTGACAGGAGAAATAATTGTGGATCATTACTTTTGTATAACAAGTACTTCTTTAAATTATTTCAGGTACCAAAAACCCGATTTTCCGAACATCAAATTCGCTCGCATCGGAAAGAGACCTATCTACGAAACCATTCATATACCACATTATGAAGAGAAACCTGAAGAACGTAAGGAATACTTGGTAAATGAATTAAATATGCATAAAATAAAATAAATAAATTAATTAATTAATATATGGGACACTTACACACACGGTCGTCCGTCCCCAAAGTAAGTAACTTAATACTTGTGTTATGGTAGACAGACAACTGGTGAATATATACTTATATATTTTTTAAATACATACTTAAATACAAATATACACCCAGGCTCAAAGACCAACAAATTCATTTATAGAAAATGTTGGCCCTCGGCGGGAATCGAACCCGCGACCCGCGGAGCTGAAGGCAGGGTCAATACCCACTGCTCCAACGGGCCAGTCAAAAAAGTCATAAAAGTAAATTAGCGGCCTTCTACTTACTATCCGTAGTACTTTGTTTGCCATATTGCTGGGCACAAGCCTCCTTCCTTTTGGAGAGAAGGGTTCGACCTTAAGACCTACTACACTGCTCCAATGGTGGTACTATATACATATCCCATACCAAATATGGAGATCCATCGAAAAGAATGCAGATAAGGTTAAACATGTTAAAAGTTTGCAAATATTAATTCATATATATAATTTTACGTTAGCCGCGTGGTATCCGGCTGAGTAGAATAGACCACCCTCGTTTCTTACCAAGGTGTCGTAAAAGGCGACTAAGGTAAGTCGACCCGCTGTGTGGTGTCCGGCTGAGTAGAATAGACCAACATACATAGAGGTACATAGAGCAGACAGAACAGACATAGAGGCAGCAGGCAGAACAGACATAGAGGTGTCGTAAAATAACAAAACTTCTAGGTGCCTAGAAGATTCAAACTCCAAGAGAATATACCAGAATCAGAGCAGTATATATGGATGGAGAATATAGCATCACCGAAAGAAGAGAAGATATTGAAGAAGATGGTAAGACTGCCGAAAGAGTCTAGGCTGGTGCCAAAGAAGATCAACTTAACTGGTTTGAAGGGCAAGGAGTTTGTATTGGCGAAGAGGAAGACACCAAAACCAAAATTTCTACCATAACACTCGACATTAGTAAATATTAACTTAAATTTGAATAAAATATAAAGCATTTATCCTTTATAAATTAATAGCGGCCTGCCCCTGCTTCGCACGGGTATAAAATATACAGCCCATGTCACTCAGTGAAAAAAATGATTAAAATCGATCCAGTAGTTTTCATTTATTCATTACTGCCCGTGGCCCGCACGCGTTAAATTTGGAGAAAGAAAAGAATACATAAGATACTGTTAGAAATTAAGTTTAAATTCAATTTGAAATTAATTTTAGAAAAATAAAGAAATGCATTTAGAGAATCACGCGTGGTATCCGGTTAAGTAGACTAGACCACCCTCTTTCTTGTCAAGGTATCGTAAAATACGACTAAGATAAGTGGACGTCAGGCAGGCGGCCGGTCGTAAAATACGTAGCCAAATCATGGGACAACATGTTTATAACACATTGTGCCGACCCCACATAGAGTGGGAAAAGGGCAGGAAGATGATGATTTAGAGAATCACGCCGGGCACCTTACTGTGCACCAACACTTTTCACAACAAAATCCAGCGTCAAAATGATTCTACCACCATTTCAGAACACTAATCCACTTGAGAATAACTGGCAAGAAACTCAGTGGTCGCTCTTATCACGAAAAGCGATTATTAGAGGTTAGATTCTAATAACACGGAATACGAGAGGTCACCCTAACACCTCCAACGAATGCCGCACGCCAAAAGAGAACGAATGACGTCAGCCGTTGTCTTATATAGGCTGTCACAGCTTAGAGATCTGGATTCCTAACAATACCTAGCTCTACATATGAACTAGCCTCCGAATGGACTGACGGCTGTATTGCACTTGTTGAACGACACCTGAGGTCTTTATTGCTCAGGAGCGTCTATACTAGTTGATTAAACACTTATATAGCGATGAAATGAAATAGCTAGCTGGTGTCCGACAGAGAAAGTATTCGAGTTGTGTTGCAGTAGGACTTTTTATGTCACCTTACTTTATCATACTTACTTGTATTGCAATAATGATGGTGTCATTCTGGACTGGACCAAAGACATCCTCGTTGTAGATTGTCTGCGCGTCATTGATCCTCTGGATCGCCCTCCTGATGTCGGTGACATTCTTAGGGCCGTACCTCTCAGTAGAATTCGCTGGAAAGAACAAATCTCTTTTTAGGTCTCTCTCTAGTCACATATATTCACATCATACATTGGTCTCCGGTCATCACTCTCCTGTCCTTATCCCACTCTAAGTGTGATTCGCAGATGCTTCTCTCGTCCATTCTCTCCTATCATTCAACTCTGGCTCTACTCCTTTATATGCATGTCATATTTCACACAATCCAAACATCTCTTTTTCAGCCTCCCTTTAATCACATATCATCATACCTTGGTCTCCAGTCATCACTCTCCTCCCTTTATCCCACTCTGAGTGTAGTCAGCACATGTTATTCTCGTTCAATCTCTCCTATCATTCAACTCTGGCTCTACTCATTTTATATGCATGTCATTCGTCACAAAATCCATTATCATCTCTTTTTAGACCTCCTTCTACCTTGGTCTCCAGTCATCACTCTCTTGCCCTTATCCTACTCTAAGTGATGTCGGCACATGTTTCTCTCTCCCATTCTCTCCTATCAATTAACTCTAACTCTACTTCTTTTATATCCATGTCATACTTCACACAATCCAACCATCCCTTTTAGTCACATATCCATCCTGATTCATATTTAACATTCCTTTTAGTCACACATGATTTACTTTTTCGAGAATTATAAATACTAAAACTGTCGTTATGTTGTTCTAAACTCTATTCATTATTGACACATATGTTTTAAATTATACTGCGATATGACATTATGAATCTCCATTAGATGTTCAAGGCGAGCGACATTACCATATTAATGGCCTATTATAGCTTGCCATCTGAAACTACTATTGCACGGGTATTAGAAAATATCACGCCCTGAGTAAAACCTGCATCTATACTAATATATAAAGCTGAAGAGTTTGTTTGTTTATTTGATTATTTGAACGCGCTAATCTCAGGAACTACTGGACCGATTTGAAAAATTCTTTGAGTATAAAATAGACCATTTATCGACGAATGCTAGACTTTAGCATCACGCTTAGATGGATACACACTGCCACAATCTCTACGATCGGGTCAACCCGAAACCGAAGCATCATCAGGATAAGCTCCACGAACAAACGTAGACATTTGTATTACGATTTTGTTTTAGGGGTATGTGATTGTTGCCTGCTTCATACTTAACATTTATCAATCTAATCAATCAATCAGCTAATTAATTTTATTGTTACTTCTTTTAATAGGTTTTTGAGATTATAATACGCGAACTGCTCGAGCTATTAGCCAGCGATCAACATACATGGACTGGTCAGACAGAGTCGAAACCTTGAAGCAGTTCTAAGAACCGATTAATGCGGACAGCTACTGGTTGTCCGTGGTTCATGCGGAAGGGACTTCCATAGAGACCTCGATCACCTTACCATTGCTCCTCTTTAAACGTTTTTCGAAGTCTTACTTCGAGAAATCTGAGGAACACCTGAACATATATTGCAGTTGCTTCCTCTACTAGATGGACTGACCACAAAAAGGCCGTGGGAGTTGCTAAACCAAAGCGGCACAAAATGGTGTGTTATGGAGATCCCATGAAGACCCCTATGACGAGTAATAGAGGTCATTTGGAGTCATCTGTTGAAAGAGAAAATTAAACAAATCCTGACTCACCACTCGCGTTCCTAGGATGTACCGTGAGATATTTGTGTAACTCTGGTGGTACTAGCGCCAGCACTTGCTCGGAGGTCTCGTTTGAATTCATCAGCTCTTCTGAAAACAGTTATTCCAATTCAAATCCAAAATATTATTTATTCAAGTAATTTATAGAATTAAGCGATATTTTGCGGTGATCCAAATTACAGAAGCAATAATGAATTTATCCGCGATCCGTAATCGAATTATAATCCGTGATACAGTGAAATAGAAAATATAAATTGAAATTTCAAATTCAAAATATTCTTTATTCAAATAAACTTGTAAACAAGTGCTTTTGAATCGTCAACTCTACTGCTGGTTGAGCTGTTCCTACCAAGAGCCAGCAAGAAACTTGGCGGTTGCTCTTTTCAACATAATACGTATAACTAGTTACATTAAGTCTTCTTCTATCTTCTATCTTGTACAGGGTCGGACAGAAGTTATATCCACGCTATATCTTATCTTCTAAATCAGTGTTTCCCAACGTGGGGCCCACGACCCACAGGGGGGCAATTTGATGGTTAAGAGGGGGCAACTCGACACGAGTTTAAGCCTTTCGCCCTGGGCTATTTAAGTGCAATGCTAGATTTCGATGCCAAATTTAGCAAAAAAAAAGCAATTTCTTCCGTCTAAAACCTATTATTTAATAATATTTATATAATATAATATTTCTTAAGTGAACAATCCAATTTTTAATATTAAAATATATGTATGTTACTTTAGGGGGGCAAAATAATTTTAAACGTGGGGCATGGGCCAAAAAAGTTTGGGAAACACTGTTCTAAATAATCCTCAACAGTATAGTAGGCTTTTTGATTTTCGAACCAAACCAGCAGTAGAGTTGACGATTCAAAACCACTTGTTTACAAGTTTACTTGAATAAAGAATATTTTGTATTTGCATTCGATTTACGTATAATATAAAGACTTTTCGAGCGAATCATGTTGATATGAAATCGTAAAACGTGAGAAATAATAAAAACAAATTCGATATTCCGCATATGTAATTAGATTAAAACACGTTTCAGATCATTTAAAAATGATAACGGTAATATTAATATTCCGAGTCATTTAGAATTAATCCGCGGTTTCGCTCGCTCAAAGGTTAAGTTAAACAACAACAAAAATGTAATAATGAAATTAGTGTTCTATAATGAGATATATATACGCCGTGTGGTATCCGGCTGTATAGAATAGTACCACCCTGATTTCTTACCGAGGTAGTCATAAAAGGCGACTAAGGTAAGTTGACCCACCATATGGTATCCGGTTTATTAGAATAGACCACCCTCTTTCTTACCGAGGTGTCGTAAAATACGACTGAGGTAAGTTGACATCAGGCAGACGGCCGGTCGTAAAAACGCAGCCAAATCATGTGACAGCATGATTATAACATGTTGTGCCGACCCCATTTACAGATTATATCACTATCACTACATATTATAAAACAAAGTCACATATATCGTATGTACGCATAAAACTTTAAAACTACGCAACCGATTTTGATGCGGTTGTTTTTAATAGATAGAGTGATTCAAAAGGAAGGTTTGTACGTATAATAACATTTAATAGGAAGTAGAGAAATACTGTAATTTTTGAGGTTTCTGTAAATAATTACATTTTTTTCCGCTTACATTGCAAACGCAGCCTAAACCCTACGAGATTTATCAAAATGATGTACTAGGTATTTGTAAACCTTGAAAAGGTCTACAGAAAAGTCCGCGATGGTATATGTCTATCTCTTATGGATAACCCACAATAGCAGTTTTTTCATTTACTTTTTACGAAAAATAATGCCTTATTTTTGAAGCAATTTTTATACAATACAGCATTAATCCTTATCCAATTAAGTACCTTAAATAAATTGTTGATTTAATATAGATCAATATGGCCGTTTACAGCATGTAATTTAAGTGATTATTTTCGGAGATATTACAGATTTAAATGCCGTGAGGAGGCCGCGCTTCGCCCTATAGCACTTCGCATTTAACAGCTATATGTCGTTGTTTCAAGAGTTTGTTTAATGACAAGAAAGCTGTGAATGTAGTATATAAGGACATTCTGTAATTAATTTTAAAAATAAAATACATAGGAGAAAAATGAAAATATGTAGTATATGAATTTAGATCACTACATATTATAAAACAAAGTCCCTATATCCCTATGTACGCATAAAACTTTAAAACTACGCAACAGATTTTGATGCGGTTTTTTTTAATAGATAGAGTGATTCCAGAGGAAGGTTTGTACGTATAATAACATTCAATACGGAGTAGAGAAATACTGTAATAAATAAGAAGGTCCTTATATATACTACATTCACAGCTTTCTTGTCATTAAACAAACTCTTGAAACAACGACATATAGCTGTTAAATGCGAAGTGCTATAGGTCGAAGGGCGGCCTCCTCGCGGGATTTTAAATCTGTAATATCTCCGAAAATCTTCACTTAAATTACATGCTGTAAACGGCAATATTGATCTATATTAAATCAACAATTTATTTAAGGTACCTAATTGGATAAGGATTAATGCTGTATTGTATAAAAATTGCTTTGAACATAAGGCATCCTTTTTTCGTAAAAAGTAAATGAAAAAAACTGCTATTGTGGGTTATCCATAAGAGATAGACATATACCATCGCGGACTTTTCTGTAGACCTTTTCATGGTTTACAAATACTTAGTACATCATTTTGATAAATCTCGTAGGGTTTAGCCTGCGTTTGCAATGTAAGCGGAAAAAAATGTAATTATTTACAGAAACCTCAAAAATTTCAGTATTTCTCTACTCCGTATTGAATGTTATTATACATACAAACTTTCCTCTTGAATCACTCTATCTATTAAAAAAACCGCATCAAAATCGGTTGCGTAGTTTTAAAGTTTTATGCATACATAGGGATATATGGACAAACAAAGAATGCGACTTTGTTTTATAATATGTAGTGATAATAATGTAAATTTTGTAAATTGCATTGTTAATGTTATTGTAGAAGCCCACAACTATTTACATGATGTAATTATTGGAATATTCTTTCTTATTTTGATGTAATTATGTATTAGATGAAATTCTGTATTTAGTTGTTTTAAAGGACCCCTATGGTCCTTTGGTGGGCGGTATGTTGTGTTAAGTCAGTTCATATACTAAGTCAGTCGCAATTAAATTGAATATAGAAACACGTCTGTTATTAAATTCCTTGTCGATCATTTTAAGTAGTGGAAAAAGTTAACCTTATGTACATCACCAGTCATATTGATCAATATTAAATAAACAATATATTTAAGGTTCTTAATTGGATAAGGATTAAAGCTGTATTGTATAAAAATTGCTTTGAACATAAGCCATCATTTTTCGTAAACAGTAAATGACAAAAACTGCTATTGTGGGTTATCCATAAGAGATAGACATATACCATCGTGGACTTTTCTGTAGACCTTTTCATGGTGTACAAATACTTAGTACATCATTTTGATAAATCTCGTAGGGTTTAGCCTGCGTTTGCAATGTAAGCGGAAAAAAATGTAATTATTTACAGAAACCTCAAAAATGTCAGTATTTCTCTACTCCGTATTGAATGTTATTATACATACAAACCTTCCTCTTGAATCACTCTATCTATTAAAAAAAACCGCATCAAAATCGGTTGCGTAGTTTTAAAGTTTTATGCGTACATACGATATATGTGACTTTGTTATGTAGTGATGAGTCCCATCGCGAAAATTTCAAAGAAATAGTCATACCTACTGTAGCATCACAATATATATATAGTAATATTCTATTCGTACGGAAAAATATCCATATGTACAAGACCAAATTCGATGTATATCATAGACATACGAGAGGTCACAAAAAGCTTGTGATACCTGTGTCGCGACTCAGCAGAGTTAGCAACTCATTCGATAGTCTCGGTATTCGCAATACAATAAAATTCCGCAATCCATACTAGACCAGTCTACAGAAAGGTTTAAGTTAAGTATAAGAGATGTACTTATACGTAAAGCATATTACAAAATTGAAAATTATTTGGATTGAAAAAAAGCCTAGATTTGAAAATCCTTTCAGCTTCATACAGGACTGCGGTTTAATAATGTAAAATTGAAAATGTTTAAAAGATCGACCGCCGAGTTTCTTTCTGGTTCTCGGTAAGAGCAACATTCCGAACCAGTTGTAGCTTCATTAATCATATTAATTGGCGATTCAAAAGTGCTTGAAACAGCTTATTTGAATAAAGATTATTTTGATTTTAATAGGGTGGTCTATTCTACTCAGCCGGATACTACACGGCGGATCCAACTTACCTTAGTCACCTTGTACGACACCGCGGTAAGAAATAAGGGTGGTCTATTCTAATCAGCCGGATACCACAAGTCAGATCAACTTACTAAATAGTAATAGTTAGTAACTTTCACCGTTTACTTAGCGCACGCAACGAAAGCTTTAGATTTTGCAGTTTTCGTAATATTTTTAATGCTAGTCCTTTCCTTTTCTTAGCGTGATGTTATATATCCTATAGCCTCAAATGGTTAAAGTGGGTTAACCTTAAAAGCTACACATATGCTGTCGCTGAATTTTATTTAGAACTTTTAGAGGGCAACAATTTTGTAATACATGATTTTTGAATAACATTCACCGTTTACTCAGCGCACGCAAGGAAAGCTTTTTTATTGCTGCTCCTCTCCTATTCATCTCAGCGTAATGTAATATAGCCTATAGCCTTCCTTAATAAATGGACTATCTTACACTGAAAGAATTTTTCAAATCGGTCCAGTAGTTCCTGAGATTAGCGCGTACAAACATACTCTTCAACTTTATATATTAGTATAGACTATGCAACATAATCCTAAGACAAGGTAAAAGTTAATGCACTATTTAAGTGTTTACAATAAAATTAAATGCTTGTTCATTGGATTAATGGAAACATGTGACAAGAGACTGCGTCATTTACATATAACAATGAAAGAAACAACAGGAAAACAAACAAAATAGAATATATAAAACTAATAAAACGTCAAATAGAGGTAGTTTATCCCTGTTTTAGGGCATCCAAAGAATACAAAAATTAACATTGAATATATATAACACTAGAGCTGTGGTAGCCCAGCGGTAACGCCGTGCGACTCTTTCGAGGAGGTCACGGGCAGACACCAATGAGTTTTTCTATTATGTGTCTAATTGTTAAACTTATGTGTCTAATTGTTAAACTTATGTGTCTAATTGTTAACTTATGTGTCTAATAGTTAAACATATGTGTCTAATTGTTAAACTTATGTGTCTAATTGTTAAACTTATGTGTCTAATTGTTAAACTTATGTGTCTAATTGTTAAACTTATGTGTCTAATTGTTAAACTTATGTGTCTAATAGTTAAACTTATGTGTCTAATTGTTAAACTTATGTGTCTAATTGTTAAACTAATGTGTCTAATTGATAATTGCAATTTATCACACGCTTTTCGGTGAAGGAAAACATCGCGAGGAAACCTGCATATCTCTAGAGAATTCTGGTTATATGTGTAACCTACCAATCCGCGCTGGAGCAGCGTGGTAGGTCTTAGTTCCAAACCTTCTCTCCAAAAAACGGAGAGAAGAGGCCTATTCTCAGCAGTGGGATAGTGACAGGCCACTACTTACTTACTTACTTACTATATATAACACTATTTTTGCCCAAAATTTTCAAATCAGTGTAGCTTATTCGGGTAACGGGTGGTCTCTAGAAATGTAAATACCTAGGATCGAGGCCCACCTACCTGATGATTTTTTCTTTTTTTTTAATTTTTTTTATTTCGTAAAAAATTACCGAGCAAGGCTTGGTCAACCCGGTACTACTTATTACACAACAAAGTCCCCAAAAACTGTCTGTCTGTATGATCGATTTTCTCAAAATCCACTTAACGGATTCGATTTTCTCAAAATCTACTTAAAGGATTTTTGTACGATTTTTACTAAAAAGTAGTGCATTACTTCCAGAAACATATTTATTTGAGCAGTTATTTGAGCATAACGGTTTATCGCAATTGTTTTGAACAGGTCGCGCGACTTGCATGCGCCGCGTTAACCAGCAGAGATTTACTTAAATAATGTACTACAGAATTGACTGGCCCGTTGGCGCAGTGGGTAGTGACCCTGTCTTCTGCTCCGGTGGTCGCGGGTTCGATTCCCACCGAATGCCAACATTTTTTATAAATGAATTTGTTGGTCTTCGAGCCTGGGTGTATATTTGTATTTAAGTATGTATTTAAAAATTATATATGTATATAATCACCAGTTGTCTGTCACCCATGACACAAGTATTAAGTTACTTACTTTGGGGACGGACGACCGTGAGTGTAAGTGCCAAAAAGAAATTGTAGATCACAAATAGTTCTACAGAAATGTCTGTGACAACATGTCTCTATCTCTTATAGCTAACTCACAATAAGTACATTTATGTTCAAAATTTCAATTAAAGTACCTAGGTGACCTAATCATATCGGTAATTTTTTAAAAGATAAAAAAATGCAAATAAAAAAAAGAAAGCGCCAGTGACAGCCGTACTCGTACCCGGATATTGAAATTTTGCTCCGCCCGTTACCATTAGGCTGTCACAGCGTTACGTTTGACAGCCAAAAATAACATTTGCATTAAATTTATATTTTAGCATTTTTTCGAAATCAGGTATAAAACGTCATTTTTTTATAAAACCTAACTAGATCGATTTACCAAAAGCCCCCTACATGCTGAATTTCATTAAAATCGTTGGAGCCGTTTCCGAGATTCCGAATATTATATATATTCGGATATATATATATATATATATATATATATATATATATATATATATATATATATATATATATATATATATATATATATATAATGTACAAGTTATATTAACTCATTTAAATATTAGAGTAACAATAATTTACACGCGGCTGAAGCCGCACAAGCACAGCCAGGTTGACAACAATATTTTTAAATTACCCGCACTTATTAACATACTACTCGAGCCGCACCTGCATATTACTCGTCCTTCTAAGAATCGATAAGCAGTTATCGATAACTGACGCACCGCATGCGCCTATCACTAGCGCACATATGTTTTACTAGCAATGGCCAGCGGCTCCCACTTGATAACCATAAAAATGGTTAGTGTGGGTTAACCTTAAAAGCTAGACATATGCTGTCGCGGACTTTTATTTAAAAAGTTTAAAAGGGAACAATTTTGTAATACATGATTTTTGAATAAATTTCACCGTTTACTCAGCGCACGCAAGGAAAGCTTTAAATTTTGTCGTTTTTTGCATTATTTTTATTGCTGCTCCTCTCCTATTCATATCGTGATGTTATATAGGCTATAGCATTCCTCGATAAATGGACTATTTTACACTGAAATAATTTTTCGGTGCAGTAGTTACTGAGATAAGCGCGTTTAAGCAATCAAACAAACAAACAAACTCATCAGCTTTATATATTAGTATAGGTATAAAATATACATATATGTCATTCTATGCCTATGTCACTCAGTGAAAAAAATGATTAAAATCGATCCAGTAGTTTTGATTTATTCATTACTGCCCGTGGCCCGCACGCGTTAAATTTGGAGAAAAACAATTTACTTTCCCTATACCAAGAAGATTTCCTGCTATCTTTGGAATATCTAAATTCATATAGTAAATTTTTACTTATTTACTTTTACATTTTCCCTATGTATTTTATTTTTACGATTAATTACAGAATGTCTTTAAACAAACTCTTGAAAGAGCGACATCGCTGCTAAAGTCGAAGTGTTATAGGGCGAAGCGCGGCGTCCTCACGGCATTTTAAATCTGTAATATCTCCGAAAATGTTCACTTAAATTACATGCTGTAAACGGCCATATTGATCTATATTAAATCAACTATTTATTTAAGGTACTTAATTGGATAAGGATTAATGCTGTATTGTATAAAAATTGCTTCAAAAATATGGCATTATTTTTCGTAAAAAGTAAATGACAAAAAATGCTATAGTGGGTTATCCATAAGAGATAGACATATACCATCGCGGACTTTTCTGTAGACCTTTTCAAGGCGTACAAATACTCAGTACATTATTTTGATAAATCTCGTAGGGTTCAGCCGGTGTTTGCAAAATAAGCGGAAAAAAAAATTAATTATTTACGACATCACATTGGAAACCTCAAAAATTACAGTATTTCTCTACTCTATATTGAATGTTATAATACATATAAACCTTCCTCTTCAATCACTCCATCTATTAAAAAAACCGCATCAAAATCTGTTGCGTAGTTTTAAAGATTTAAGCATACATAGGGATATAGAGACATAGGGACAGGGACAGACAGGGAAAGCGACTTTGTTTTATACTATGTAGTGATAAACATGTATTTCAGGGTTTCAACTTATCTAACTGAGCTAAACTTGTCTTAGTGTAAAAAAATCACATAAAACACTTTACACATACAAAAAAATTGGACGACACAAAACAAAAAAAAAAACAAAAAAATTAAGACCTGCTTTCGGTTGTCGCTCAGTTTTAGTGTTAGACCGATACATCGGGTAAGGCGCTTTTGGGTTAGTATCTGAAATATTAGGAAAAACCGTTTTAGTGATAGCGCTATCAACGGAAGCTGTGACGAGATAAAGTGTTTTGACGCCCATAATGGGTTATCCTGACATAAAAATAAACGGTTGCCTGTAAAGTCGGTTTTACGGGCAAAAATTTTACGTGACAACGTCTTTTTCTCAGTAGAATATTTATTGATATGAATATTATTAAATTGCACAATATTAACAAGGAATTGAATGAAAATAAGAATTGCACAAATTTTAACTATAGAAATATATTTTGTTTACCAGAGACACAAGCACGCACCGATTCAACGCGCCTAATTCTCTAGTGCTGCGCGCGCGGCGGACCAATCATGTTTGAGTGGGAGAGAGATGCAAGGCATTCGCCAGTCCGGCGGGCCTCTCTTTCGTTCGGTGACTCATCGTAACAGACGTGAGCGGGCGTTACACTTTTTCATGAGTGACTCCAAGCCGCAACCTAATTTAAGACGTTGTCACGTCAAAAGATAAATTAAAAGATAATTCACCCTGACATATACCTACCAATACAATAACATTCTATATATAGTATCCTTATCACGCCGTGTGGCATCCGGCTGAATAGAATAGTACCACCCTCATTTCTTACCGAGGTGTCGTAAAAGGCGACTAAGGTAAGTCGACCCGCCGTGTGGTATCTGGCTGAGTAGAATAGACCAACCTCATTTCTTACCGAGGTGTCGTAAAATACGACAGAGGTAAGTTGACGTCAGGCAAGCGGCCGGCCATAAAAACGCAGCCAAATCATGTGACAGCATGTTTATAACATGTTGTGCCGACCCCACTTAGAGTGGGATAAGGGCAGGAAGAAAAAAAAATTAAAAAAAATAGTATCCTTATCCTTACTAATATTATAAATGCGAAAGTCTGTCTGTTACGTTTTTTTTACCCCCTTAGAAATTAGGCCATACGGCTAATGAATAAAATATTTTATTTCTAAAAACCATTTTTAATATTTGAAAAGTCATTACAGTCAACGTGAAGGTTTTAAAATATTATATTAACAAAAACATAATTTTAATTTAATTTTTTGTATTTATACTAAAAACGTTGGAATCCAGCGCCGTACGTATAGGTAATTAAAAAAAAAAACAAGTTGACAATTGATGACAAATGACGTAACATATAAATGTTTTTATTAAATAAGTTTTCTAGCACGTTCCCATTAAAAGTTTATAATATTTATAGAGATATTTAATATCTGAAAACATTATGAATTTTTCGATGTAGGTATATGAAGTTTTTGTACTCTTGTTTGTTACTTGTGTATATTCTTTTAGGGAAAAGTTCTAAGAAAAGTTCTTGGTGTGCCTCAAGGATCGATCCTTGGTCCCTTTGGGTTTTTAGTGTATATAAATGATTTACAATTTTTCATTCACAATATTTGCGATATTGTACTGTTTGCGGATGATACATCTTTAATTTTTAAAGTAAATAGAAAAGACAATAATATTGACGAAGTAAACAGTGGTTTATCGCAAGTAGCTCATTGGTTCGAGCTATACTGCGTCCATCATATTATCAGTCTTTTGACAGCTCACGCTCATTAAGTTTTGTATTGCTTACGTACAAATATCATACAAATAATATTTGTACTTTATGGATGGGTACCGCCCACTTAGTGATGTCACACATAATGGGTTACTACGATTATGCCACAGATTAAAAATAATCGGTAGAAATCGATGTTACGAGTATTAAAAGACATTTAATAACATTATATAAAGTTTTACTTTCTTTTTAGTTAATACATGAATACAAATAAAACAATCAGGATATTTTAATTTATTTTATTAGCACGAGTCGTCGGAATGATAATCAACACTAGACTCCTCCGATGAGGAGTCTTCAGTAGCAGTTATTATTAGCTCTTGTGTAGATAATATATTATCAAACGCAATATCACGTTCCCAATCAGAGAATATTACTCTTTTAGTTCTTTCCACCACACTTGCCCAGTTCTCGGCCGTTACGTGGGTGCAAGCATTTTTTAGCAATTGCAACATTTTATTCGCTGTGAATGGGGGGCTTGTATTGCATCTCGCAGCATGCCCTTTTACTTGTGCCCATATAAGTTCTATTGCGTTGTACTGGCAGTGGTATGGAGGAATCCGAAGAACAGTATGGCCATATTCTGCTGCCATTTCATTGATTACATAGCGTTTTGCTCTCTTTTTGGTTTTTAATATTTTTATTAATTCAACTTTTAACATTGAGTCGTCCACATTTTCTCCATTGTCCCGAAGCCAATTAATTATTTCATGCTTTTTATTAGCCTGTGTTGGCATTTTGTCAATTTGACGGGAGTGGTAGGGCGCATTATCAATAAAAATTATTGATGGTTCTTCCAATGAAATGAGCATTTTTTTGAACCACTCTTCATACACATTTGCATTCATCTCTTCGTGGTAGTCATTTGATTTCTTCGATTTAAATGCCAACAGTGCGTCTTGTACAAATCCTTTTGCTGTACCTGCATGGCAAATGATTAGGCGCTCACCTTTTCCCATTGGTACTGAGGAAGTGGAATCAGCAGTATCATCAGTCCAGAAACGAGATAGTGTGTGGTTAGCGTTGAGCCATGTTTCATCCGTGAAAACAATATTTGCCCAATCTTGTATTTTCTTTGCCTCTCTTAAAAAATCACAACGTGCTATAGCTATATCTGTGCGTTCCATTAATAATTTTCTTTTATTTAACTTTTTATATGAAAAGCCAATTGTGTTCAAAACTTTGACCAAAGAAGATTTTTCACCATGAAATAGACCACTTCTTTTCAAAGAAACAATAAGTTTTCTCAAAGTTGGAATTTCTTTTCTCAAGTAGTAATCTAGTTTACGTAGGTTATCATTAATCGAATTACTTAGGTACGTAATTCGATTAATGATAGTAGGTACTATAATCGGAATGGTATCGCATACGAGAATCTTTAGGACATCACTATCGTCAATCTGTCAAAAGATGGTTAATATAATGGACAGTGTATAAATAATTTGGTTTAGAACTCAAATAAAACGAAATGTATAGAATTTGCATTGCCTAATGCTGCAAAAAACGGCAAATAGCCTCTCTATAAATAATGTAACACTGAAAACAGATAATAATTCAACTGTATTTTTGGGAGTGACCTTGGATACAAAACTTCAATGGAGCACACACATAACAACTCTTGCAGGAAAACTTAGTTCAGCGGCCTACGCTGTTCGAAAAATAAGACAGTTTACAGATGTCGAAACAGCAAAACTTGTTTATTTTGCTTACTTTCATAGCATTATGATGTATGGTATATTGCTATGGGGTAAATGCGCGGATAATAAAAAAAAATTGTATTATAAAAAGAGCCATTCGTGGTATTTACAAATTAAACCCGCGTGATTCCCTGCGAGAGAAGTTTAAGGAAATAGGTATTCTTACATTTTCTTCACAGCAATTATATATATATATTTTTAGCAATTTAGTTTTCGTACATAAAATATAAAAAATTAAAAACCATAGGTGATGTGTATAAGAGGCAAAGTAGGAACCGACATAAGCTTGCGGCTCCTGCTTTGCGCCTTGCAAAAGTAAGTAAATCGTTTGTGGGTCTGGGTATAAGATTCTATAATAAAATTCCACAATCTATTTTAGCTTTGGCATTACATCAGTTTAAAATCACTGTTAAAAAGAGGCTGATCCAGAAAGCCTACTATACTGTTGAGGATTACTTGGAAGATAAGAATGTGTGGATATAGCTCGCTTAGACCCTGTACAAGACAGTAATGACTAAATGTAACTAGTCATAAGAATTATATTTTTAAAAGAGCAACCGCGAACCGCGCCGAGTTTCTTGCTGGCTCTTCTCGGTAGGAACACCTTTCCGAACCAGCAGTAGAGTTGACGATTCAAAATCACTTGTTTACAAGTTTATTTGAATAAAGAATATTTTGAATTTCAATTTGAATTTGAAAGGCTAACATAGAAAGCCAAGTAATATACCGAGCCTTGCTCGGTAATTTTACTTATTATACTTATTTTTTCACATCCATTCCCCCTGCACTCCCTCCTTTAAGAGGATCCCATCAGAGGAATATTTAAAGAACTCACCGCCATCTTTCTCCATGGCGCCATTAGTCGCAGACAACATAATCTGGACCCATACGCAGAACAACCCCAGAATAACCAGTACACGGAGTATGGACGCATATTTCAGACGGGGCATTTCGTCTAAAGGGCCGGAAGCATCTTAACCACCCCGATAGATGGCGTTAGGGGTTCGCAACTCGTGACGGTAGATGGCGCTGTTTCATTTTTTAAACTCCACTCGACCTGTAACAATTAGGTTTACTTAAGTAATGCCAATTTAAAAATTAAAATCCTGCTTTATATAAAAAGTACATGGGTGACATCATTTTTCAAACTTAAACACTAGTACTTGGGTGGACGAGCCTTGCTTGGTAATTTTTAACATGATGTAAAAGAAATTTAAAAACAAAAATTTATAAAAACGGTTGCCTGTAAAGTCGGTTTTACGGGCAAAGATTTTACGTGACAACGTCTTTTTATACACTGTCCATTATATTAACCATCTTTTGACAGATTGACGATAGTGATGTCCTAAAGATTCTCGTATGCGATACCATTCCGATTATAGTACCTACTATCATTAATCGAATTACGTACCTAAGTAATTCGATTAATGATAACCTACGTAAACTAGATTACTACTTGAGAAAAGAAATTCCAACTTTGAGAAAACTTATTGTTTCTTTGAAAAGAAGTGGTCTATTTCATGGTGAAAAATCTTCTTTGGTCAAAGTTTTGAACACAATTGGCTTTTCATATAAAAAGCTAAATAAAAGAAAATTATTAATGGAACGCACAGATATAGCTATAGCACGTTGTGATTTTTTAAGAGAGGCAAAGAAAATACAAGATTGGGCAAATATTGTTTTCACGGATGAAACATGGCTCAACGCTAACCACACACTATCTCGTTTCTGGACTGATGATACTGCTGATTCCACTTCCTCAGTACCAATGGAAAAAGGTGAGCGCCTAATCATTTGCCATGCAGGTACAGCAAAAGGATTTGTACAAGACGCACTGTTGGCATTTAAATCGAAGAAATCAAATGACTACCACGAAGAGATGAATGCAAATGTGTATGAAGAGTGGTTCAAAAAAATGCTCATTTCATTGGAAGAACCATCAATAATTTTTATTGATAATGCGCCCTACCACTCCCGTCAAATTGACAAAATGCCAACACAGGCTAATAAAAAGCATGAAATAATTAATTGGCTTCGGGACAATGGAGAAAATGTGGACGACTCAATGTTAAAAGTTGAATTAATAAAAATATTAAAAAACCAAAAAGAGAGCAAAACGCTATGTAATCAATGAAATGGCAGCAGAATATGGCCATACTGTTCTTCGGATTCCTCCATACCACTGCCAGTACTACGCAATAGAACTTATATGGGCACAAGTAAAAGGGCATGCTGCGAGATGCAATACAAGCCCCCCATTCACAGCGAATAAAATGTTGCAATTGCTAAAAAATGCTTGCACCCACGTAACGGCCGAGAACTGGGCAAGTGTGGTGGAAAGAACTAAAAGAGTAATATTCTCTGATTGGGAACGTGATATTGCGTTTGATAATATATTATCTACACAAGAGCTAATAATAACTGCTACTGAAGACTCCTCATCGGAGGAGTCTAGTGTTGATTATCATTCCGACGACTCGTGCTAATAAAATAAATTAAAATATCCTGATTGTTTTATTTGTATTCATGTATTAACTAAGAAGAAAGTAAAACTTTATATAATGTTATTAAATGTCTTTTAATACTCGTAACATCGATTTCTACCGATTATTTTTAATCTGTGGCATAATCGTAGAAACCATTATGTGTGACATCACTAAGTGGGCGGTACCCATCCATAAAGTACAAATATTATTTGTATGATATTTGTACGTAAGCAATACAAAACTTAATGAGCGTGAGCTGTCAAAAGACTGATAATATGATGGACGCAGTATAAATGTGATGGATTGGAGTGGGAGAGAGACGCAAGGCATTCGCCAGTCCGGCGGGCCTCTCTTTCGTTCGGTGACTCATCGTAACAGACGTGAGCGGGCGTTACACTTTTTCATGAGTGACTCCAAGCCGCAACCTAATTTAAGACGTTGTCACGTCAAAAAAATAATAGGGCAGGTGGGGCTTAATCCTAGGTATTTTCACCTCTCTAGACCGCCCGTTCCCCAAATGAACTACCATGACTTTACGTTTGACAGTGAAAAATTGTGATTGTATTCAACGTTAATTTAAAAAAATTTTAGAGCCTGAAATCAGGGATAAAACGACATTTTTTTTAAATAAAACTTATCTAGATCGATTTTTCTCCGCCAAACCCTCTACATGCTGAATTTCAGGAAAATCGTTGGAGCCGTTTCCGAGATTCCTAAAAAATATATATATACATACAAGATTAACTCATTTCAATAATAAAGATAAAAGGTTTTAATAAAGAGACATTCCGCTTTCCGATTAACAAAGCCGGGACAATTCCATAGTTAATAAATATAATAAAAGGTGTTAATATGTATGTCCGTCCTCGTGACACACAGCGTGAAGGTGAAATCTATAGAATCATTATGGCCTACGGTCCGTGTCTAATTTAGTCCGCTGTTAAATTGATATAGTATAATAGCATATAACTGCTGGTTAGTCTACGCGTTGAAAGATTAAAACCGTAATATAGTATTTTGATAACCATAAAAATGGTTAAAGTGGGTTAACCTTAAAAGCTAGACATACGCTGTCGCGGACTTTTATATAGAACCTTTAGAGGGGAACAATTTTGTAATACATGATTTTTTAATATGGGATGTAAGGGGGAGGCTCGTCCCAAGTCTCGTTCCTCAGTGTCTGAAGACTAAAGTCTTCGAACAGTGCGTGTTGCCAGTGATGACCTATGGCTCTGAATCTTGGTCGCTGACTATGGGCCTCATAAGAAAGCTCAGAGTCGCTCAGCGGGCGATGGAGCGAGCTATGCTCGGAGTTTCTCTACGTGATCAAATCAGAAATGAGGAGATCCGTAGAAAAACCAGAGTCACCGACATAGCTCAGCGGGTCGCGAAGCTGAAGTGGCGATGGGCGGGGCACATAGTGCGGAGAACCGATGGACGTTGGGGTCTCAAAGTGTTGGAATGGCGACCCCGCACCGGAAAGCGCAGTGTTGGAAGACCCCCTACTAGATGGACAGACGACCTCAAAGGGGTCGCAGGGAGCCGCTGGATACAAGCGGCACAAAATCGTGTGTTCTGGAGATCCCATGAAGAGGCCTATGTCCAGCAGTGGACGTCCATCGGTTGAAGAAGAAGAAGATGATTTTTTAATAACTAGCACCGTTTACTTAGCGCACGCAAAGAAAGCTTTTTTATTGCGGCTCCTCTCCTATTCATCTTAGCGTGATGTTATATAGCCTTCACTATATAGTATAAAACAAAGTCGCATTCTTTGTTTGTCCATATATCCCTAAGTTACGGCCTGTTACTATCCCACTGCTGGGCATAGGCCTTCTCTCCGTCCTTTTTTTTTGGAGAGAAGGCTTGGAGATTAAATTACAGATATGCAGGTTTCCTCACGATGTTTTCCTTCACCGAAAAGCGTGTGATAAATTGCAATTTTTGTCACTTTCTTATAATGCTTTATTTTCCAAGCAATGTTAAACAATACAGCATTAATCCTTATCCAATTAAGTACCTTGAATACATTGCTGATTTTATATAGATCAATATGGCCGTTTACAGCATGTAATTTAAGTGAACATTTTCGGAGATATTACAGATTTAAAATGCCGCGAGGAGGCCGCGCTTCGCCCTATAGCACTTCGAATTTAACAGCGATAGGACTCGTTTATATTTTTCACATGGCCAACTATATGTCGCTCTTTCAAGAGTAACCTCTAAAGAACTCTTTTTTGTATTGTCTAATGACAAGAAAGCTATGAACGTTGTATATAAAGACATTCTGTAATATATTTATTGTAAAAATAAAGAACATAGGGAAAAATGTCAAAAGTAAATAAGAAAAAATGTAGTATATAAATTTAGATATTCCAAAGATAGCAGGGAATCTACATGGTATAGGGAAAGGGGAATTGTTTTACTCCAAATTTAACGCGTGTGGGCCACGGGCTGCAATGGATGAATCAAAACTACTGGATCGATTTTAATCATTTTTTCACTGAGTGACATCGAGCTATATATCTTATACCCGTGCGAAGTCGAGTCAGGAAGCTAGTGTTATTTAAAACTAACAATTGCCAGTGGCGCCGCCTGCTTTGTAAGATTAAAACCGTAATATTGAGTATCAAACATACATCCATACTAACAAACTTTCGCATCACTGCATAGTATAAAACAAAGTCACATTCTTAGTTTGTCCCTATATCCCTATGTATGCTTAAATCTTTAAAACTACGCAACAGATTTTTTGTCATTTATTTTTACGAAAAATAATGCCTTATGTTCAAAGCAATTTTTATACAATACAGCATTAATCCTTATCCAATTAAGTACCTTAAATAAGTAGTTGATTTAATATAGATCAATATGGCCGTTTACAGCATGTAATTTATGTGAACATTTTCAGAGATATTACAGATTTAAAATGCCGAGAGGAGGCCGCGCTTCGCCCTATAGCACTTCGAACTTAGCAGCTATATGTCGCTCTTTCAAGAGTTTGTTTAATGACAAGGAAGCTGTGAATGTTGTATATAAAGACATTCTGTAATTAATTGTAAAAATAAAATACATAGGGAAAAATGTAAAAAGTAAATAAGTAGTAAGTATATTAATTTAGATATTAGATATAGCAGGAAATCTTCTAGGTATAGGGAAAATGGAATTGTTTTACTCCAAATTTAACGCGTGCGGGTCACGGGCAGTAATGGATGAATCAAAACTACTGGATCGATTTTAATCATTTTTTTTTACACTGAGTGACATGGGATATATATTTTATACTCGTGCAAAGCCGGAGCGGGCCGCTAGTAAGTAATAATTGTGCCAAATTTCATCTTATTGGTTCAGCGGATTCGCCATGAAAGAATAACAAACATACATCCATACTCACAAACTTTCGCATTTATAATATCCTACTAGGATAGGATGTAATGCTGTTAAAGATTCGAATAAATAAATAAACACTTTCGCAGTTGCAATATGGATGTTTAGTTTGTAAATTTGTCGACGTTTGCTTGTATGTTTGTTACAAAATACCACGCGCTATGTTTAGACACGTAAGCAATGGTGTCGGTTTACATTCTTGCAAAACGTTAATAACCATCGTTATAAGAAAAATAATAAATCGCCGAGTTTCTTGCTGGCTCTTCTCGGTAGGAACAGCTTTCCGAACCGGCAGTAGAGTTGACGATTCAAAAGCACTTGTTTACAAATTTATTTGAATCTTTACTAATATATAAAGCTGAAGAGTTTGTTTGTTTGAACGCGCTAATCTCAGGCACTACTTAACCGATTTGAAAAATTCTCTATTGATGATTTATGATTTTCTTTTCTTTCAGTGTAAGATAGTCCATTCATTAAGAAAAGCTATAGGCTATATAACATCACGCTAAGATAAATAGGAGAGGAGCAGCAATAAAAAATAGTACGAAAACGGCAAAATTTAAAGCTTTCCTTGCGTACGCTAAGTAAACGGTGAAAGTTATTCAAATATCACGTATTAAAAAATCGTTCCCCTTTAAAAGTTCTAAATAAAAGTCTGCGACAGCATATGTCTAGCTTTTAAGGTTTACCCACATTAACCATTTTTATGGTTACCAAAATACTATTAGGGTATTATTAGGCTATTAGGGTACCATTAAGGTACTCTTTCCACGCCAAAGACAAAGGCAAAGACTAGTAAAGAATATTTTGAATAGAATTATTTTGCGCTAGGGAAAATCAGTGTCACAAAGTTTTCCCGCGTAAATTCCGACTTAGAAGTAATTTAACCGTATTATATTAACCTAAACCTTCCTCAATAAAAGCATCTATCTATGAATAAAAACCGTACAAAAATCTTCGATTATTTATTAATCGATTTATTTTAAAGGAAAAAATCGTAGTTAATGTATAGAAACCGGCTATACTCACGCCTTATTCTATCAGGTTAGCCCGAAAAATAAAAATAAAAAATAAAAAATCGATTATTTATTAATCGATTTTTTCTACTCCACGTCACATCCCTAATGATTTCATTTAATGTTCACGGTACCACTCAGAATATTAGATACAATTTACAAATATATAAAAGCACTCCAAAATATTTATTAAATCCATACTAATATGTAAAGCTGAAGAGTTTGTTTGTTCGATTGATTGTTTGAACGCGCTAATCTCAGGAACTACTTAAGCGATTAGAAAAATTCATTCAGCGTAAGATAGTCCATTTATTAAGGAAGGCTATATGCTATATAACATCACGCTAAGATGAATAGGAGACCAGCAGCAATCAACAATATTACGAAAAACCGCAAAATTTAAAGCTTTCCTTGAGTGCGCTAAGTAAACGGCGGAAGATGCTCAAAAATCATGTATTACAAAATTGTTCCTAAAGGTTCTAAATAAAAGTCCGCGACAGCGTTTTTATGGTTATCAATAGACTATATTACGGCTTTAATCTTTCCATGCGGGCGGAGCCGCTGGCGATTGATAGTAAATTAATAAAATAAACCTTGAGCTCCTTACTCTGTTTGCTAGTATTCAAGTGAAAGTCCCGCGTTGTGAATCTTTGACATTTCGCAAAGTAGGTGTGGCCAAACGTATCATCTGTTTACAATCTACTATACAATGTATTTAATACATCTTGATGCGAATATTTTATAGAATTAGGCGTTACTTTGCAGAGATAAATAAATATATGGGACACTTAAACACACGGTCATCCGTCCCCAAAGTAAGTAACTTAATACTTGTATTATGGACAGACAACTGGTGAATTTATACTTATATAATTTTAAATACATACTTAAATACAAATATACACCCAGACTCGAAGACTAACAAATTCATTTATAGATAATGTTGGCGTCGGCGGGAATCAAATCCGCGACCCGCGGAGCTAAAGGCAGGATCACTACCCACTGCGCCAACGGGCCAGTCAATCATCGATCAATAATACAAAAGTAATAATAAAATTATTTTGATATAATCCGCGATGAAGTAAAATAGAAAATATATATAATGTTAAATGTAAAGTGGACAATCCGTTTTCATACCTTGTACATGCAGGATTCGTTAAAACACACGCACAAACCTCCACCACCGCCACTACAATACACAAGCACCACACACGTTCACTATCACAAACTCAACAATCGTTTCGCCCCGTAACCGAAGCATCATCAAATCAAATCAAAATAATCTTTATTCAAATAAGCTCTTTCAAGCACTTTTGAATCGTCAATCAATATGATTAATGAAGCCACAACTGGTTCGGAATGTTGCTCTTACCGAGAAGAACCAGGAAGAAACGGTCAATCTTTTAAACAATATCAATTTTACATTATTAAACCGCAGTCCTGTATGATGCTGAAAGGATTTTCAAATCCAGTCTTTTTTATCATCCAAATAATCTTCAATTTTGTAATATGCTTTACGTATGACGTATGACTTACGTATGACTGGCTCGTTGGAGCAGTGGGTCTGCCTGCCCTGCCCTCGGCTCCACGGGTCGCGGGTTCGATTCCCGCCGAGGACCAACATTTTCTTTAAAATGAATTTGTCGGTCTTTGAGCCTGGGTGTATATTTGTATTTAAGTATGTATTTAAAAAATATATAAGTATATATTCACCAGTTGTCTGTCCATAACACAAGTATTAAGTTACTTACTTTGGGGACGGATGACCGTGTGTGTAAGTGTCCCATATATTTATTTATTTATTTATTTACGTATATCTCTTATACTTAAATAGCAATAGTCAGCGGCTCCGCCCTGTGTAAAGATTAAAACCGTAATATAGTCTTTTGATAACCATAAAGATGGTTAAATTGGGTAAACCTTAAAAGCTAGATATATGCTGTCGCAGTGGGAGAGAGACGCAAGGCATTCGCCAGTCCGGCGGGCCTCTCTTTCGTTCGGTGACTCTCGTAACAGACGTGAGCGGGCGTTACACTTTTTCACGAGTGACTCCAAGCCGCAACCTAATTTAAGACGTTGTCACGTCAAAAAGATGGATTGTGTGAAAAATGATATGCATGTAAAAGGAGTGGCACCAGAGTTGACGAATGATAGAGGAGAATGGAAGAAGGAGACATGTTGTGCCGACCCCACTTAAGAGTGGGATAAGGGTAAGAGAATGATGACTAGCAATGGCCGGCGGCTCCGCCTGCGTTGGATTAAAACCGTAATATAGTATTTTGATAACAATAAAAATGGTTAAAGTGGGTTAACCTTAAAAGCTTAAAAGGGTTATACATATGCTGTCGCGGACGTTTATTTAGAACTTTTAGAGGGAAACAATTTTGTAATACATGATTTTTGAATAACTAGTACCGTTTACTCAGCGCACGCAAAGCTTTTTTTATTACTGCTCCTCTCCTATTCGTCTTAGCGTGATGTTATTTAGCCTATAGCCTTCCTCAGTAAATGGACTATATTACACTGCAACAATTTTTCAAATCGGGCCAGTAGTTCCTGAGATTTGCGCGTTTAAACAATCAATCAAACAAACATACTCTTCACCTTTATATATTAGTACAGATTTAAACCTTTCTGTAGACTGTTCTAGTATGGATTGAGGAATTTTATTGCAGAATATAAATACCACGACAAAAAACGATAAAAGAAGACGAATCGACATGACAAATCTCCATGTCAACATTAACCTAAACAAACATGTCCCTTATCAACACTTATCTCTTATCATAACCAGGGATATACAGTTTTATTGTGCCACTTGGAAAAGTTACTTATCAGATACCGGTTAAGATATCACACGAGTTAAATTTAAAGTTAGGTTAGAATAACTGATTTTGAACATATTACTAGCGACCTGCCCCTGCTTCGCAAGGGTATAAAATGTATTGCCCATGTCACTCAGTGAAAAAAATGATTAAAATCGATCCCGTAGTTTTGATTTAATCATTACTGCCCGTGGCCCGCAAGCGTTAAATTTGGAAAAAAACAATTTCCCTCTCCCTATACCAAGATTTCCTGCTATCTTTGGAATATCTAAATTCATATAGTACATTTTTACTTATTTACTTTTACATTTTCCCTATGTATTTTATTTTTACAATTAATTACAGAATGTCTTTATATATAACATTCACAGATTTCTTGTCATTAGACAATACAAACATGTTTTCTTTAGTGGTTACTCTTGAAAGAGCGACATATAGCTGCTAAATGCGAAGTGCTATAGGGTGAAACGCGGCGTCCTCACGGCATTTTAAATCTGTAATATCTCCGAAAATGTTCACTTAAATTACATGCTGTAAACGGCCATAATGATCTATATTAAATCAACAATTTATTTAAGGCACTTAATTGGATAAGGATTAATGCTGTATTGTATAAAAATTGCTTCGAAACTAAGGCAAAAAATGCTATTGTGGGTTATCCATAAGAGATAGACATATATCATCGCGGACTTTTCTGTATCTCGTAGGGTTTAGCCTGCGTTTGCAATGTAAGCGGAAAAAATATAATTATTCATCATCATACATCACATTGGAAACCTCAAAAATTACAGTATTTCTCTACTCTGTATTGAATGTTATTATACATATAAACCTTCCTCTTGAATCTTCACTCACTCTATCTATTAAAAAAAACCGCATCAAAATCGCTGTCAAACATAATGTTATTGTGGTTCATTTGGGGAACGGGCGGTCTAGAGAGGTGAAAATACCTAGGATCGAGCCCTACCTGCTCTATTATTTAATTTCTTAATTTTTCTTTTCAATATTTTTTTGTTAATTTTTTTTTTACATCATTTTTAAATATAAGCTCGGTCACCCAGATACTTTCTATGATCCGCGATAAAATCGCGGATTTATTGCGGATTATAGCAAAATAATATTCTCATTAGTTATGTATTATAAATCTCCGCAAAGTAAAAAAAGATTCTCTAGAGATACGCAAGTTTCCTCACGATGTTTTCCTTCACCTAAAAGCGTGTGATAAATTGCAATTATCAATTAGACACATATCTATCTATCTAATTTCGGGGACGCCTGTCGGTGCAGGACGGGTGATCAGCTCCTATTCCGGACTATTCCACCCATTTCCCCATGTTGGGACAAGGGTTTCACTGCTGTCCCGACAGTGTCACCTGCTCTAATCTACCCGTAGCTTTTACGAACCTGATAATTAGACACATAAGTTTTAATATGATCGACTCTAGAGATTCACATGGTCGCACCGCTAGGCCATCACAGCTTAATTGATAGATTTAAAATTAAAATGAATTTATTATTTCTGTATATTTTCATATTAATCTGATAAATAGTGAAAATTCATTTTAAATATCATATTTTAGATCTTTAATATTTAAATGAGGTAATCTTGTATATGTATATATATATATATATATATATATATATATATATATATATATATATATATATATATATATATATATATATATATATATATATTTTTGTTTTTCGGAAACAGCTCCAATGATTTTCCTGAAATTCAGCATGCAGGAGGTATTGGGTGGGGAAAAATCGATCTAACTAGATAATTTATAGAATTAGGCGTTACTTTGCGGAGATCCATAATACAAAAGTAATAATAAAATTATTTTCTTTCTTCGCGGATTATAGCAAAATAATTTTATTATTACTTTCGATCTAACTAGGTTTTATTTAAAAAAATTATCTCTCTCTAAAAATCAAAATACCTAGGATCTAGTCCCACCTACCCAATTATGTTTTTTTTTATAAGAAATTACCGAGCAAGGCTCATTCTAAAAAGGTACTGATAATTATAGGCGAAACATGTTGGTCTGTGTTTTAACTTGACTCTGTATTTATAAGCTGTGCGACCGTGTGAATCTCTAGAGACGATCATGGGTTCAAACCCGGGCAGACACCAATGAGTTTTTCTATTAAAACTTATGTGTCTAATTTATAATTGCAATTTATCACACACTTTTCGGTGAAGGAAAACATCGTGAGAAAACCTGCATATCTCTAGAGAATTCTGGAGATATGTGTAACCTACCAATCCCCATTGGAGCAGCGTGGTAGGTCTTAGCTCCAATCCTTCTCTCCAATAACGGAGAGAAGAGGCCTATGCCCAGCAGTGGGATAGTAACAGGCCGCTACGTACTTACTGTATTTAAAGTTGACTTGGTCAACAATTTTACATGCAAATATATTAACTGAATTCATTTTGGACTTATAATTCAACTATATAAGGATCATGTATCTGATATTAAAAATTAAAAAAAAAAGCAAATTAATCCCAAAACATGAAATACATAAATAGTAGTACCTGAGTAACCTAGCCTTGAATGTACCCATATTTTTGAAAAGATATAAAAAAAAATGCGAGACAAAAAAAAGTGATGGTGATATCTGGGATTCAATCCTAGGTATTCCAATTTTTCTAGCCCGCCCATTCTCCACTGAGCTATTATAACTTTATAAGCTAAAATAGTCTTTACTATTCAATGTCAAATAAAAAAAATTAAACAAACTAAATCGATTATTCCCCCCTACATGCTGAATTTGAAAATATTAATGTTCTGGTATACAAAACATCAGACAAGAAAGAGAGGCAGACCACTCCGAAGATGGGTAGATGACACTTTGGCTGTGACAGGGCCAAAATGTACTAGAGTTGCTGAAGATAGAGCAAAATGGTTACAGTTGTAGGAGGCCTTTGTCCGAAGACAAATAGACATAAGTAAAGTAACGGCCTGTTACTATCCCACTGCTGAGAATAGGCCTCTTCTCTCCATTTTTGGAGAGAAGTATTGGAGCTAAGACCTACCACGCTGCTCCAATGCGGATTGGTAGGTTACACATACCTCCAGAATTCTCTAGAGATATGCAGGTTTCCTCACGATGTTTTCCTTCACTGAAAAGCGTGTGATAAATTGCAATTATCAATTAGACACATAAGTTTTTAAGAGAAAAACTCATTGGTGTCTGCCCGGGTTTGAACCCGTGATCGTCTCTAGAGATTCACACGGTCGCACTGCTGGGCCATCACAGCTTTTCAAATAGCTTTTCAGCTGTCAAATAGACATAACGGAAAATAAATAACATTATCATTACAAATCAAAGTTTATAACAAAATATCTGAATAAAAGCTTAACAATAATAATAATAAAAAACATGCTGAATTTCATTAAAATCGTCAGAGCCTTTCCGAAATTCGGAAAATATACATATGTCTTAATCTTGTATATACCTAATATACAAGATTAACTCATTTAAATAATAAATATAAATAGTTATAATGTATCATGTAATTTACTAAATAATTCATTCTTGGTATGAAATAAGATAATATGATATAATATGATTAATTTTTATATTCTATTTTATTAGAAAATGTTGAATATTCTAATGAAATCTCTAGCTCATACATATATGAATGTAACTTATTACTGTAACTATTTACAAATATAAAGTGCATATGTAGTTTGATTTTTTCGTAATATAATTAGTTTTTTTTAATGCTTGTTTTTGTAAAATAGTATAGTTTAGTAAATAGTATACTTAATATATATTCAATATTTATTTAATTTGTGAAAATTATTGTTACAGGAACATTAAATATTTTAGAATAAATTTAAATTATTATATATTATTATTAAATAAAATATAATTAGTTATTGTGGTTTAATATAGTATTGAAGAAAATATATTTTAAAATTTGGTTGATAGTGATAATAAATATCGCAACTATCATTTCTGATTTAAAATTTATTTTATAAAAAAAATTCAATGCTTTTATTTATTTTATATCAATGTGTGAAATTACAAAAGACTCCTACTGGCCAGTGATTATTTTTTCTTATACAGAACGCACAAAGCGCAAAACATTCTTCCAGTTCCATATTCAAAATTGATAAAATATCGATTAATTGAATTAATTAATTATGAATATTTTTAAAATACGGCACCTAGTAAATTTTTAGCAAACTTTAAATTAATTCAAAAAAATATAATTAAAGAAGCGAAAAGATCATTAAACTTACCTGTGCGCAAAATGTGGAAATCCGTTTACATATAAAGTATACGACAAACGAGTTTATTACGTAAATACAATACAAACAGGATTCTAATTAGCTTGTCCCACACACTTTGCTATAATAAGCACAAATCACAATATAACTAATATCGCAGAAAATATTACTTCGAGCACGTATCGATTTTCAATACTTTTTTAAATAATGTATTTACCTACAATTTTTGAACGAAGGTCTAAGTCGTTTAATACGTTATTTAAAAATATACATTAGGCCACACAGTCATCACATGATTTCAATCTAAGTTTAATTAATGCGCGTTGCAGGTTTATGCTTTATAGCACCGAGTAACAATACGATTTTAATTTATTGCAATTTTTGACGTGCGACGAATACCGTAAATAGACAGTTATATTTTTGTCACAGATAACTGTTAAGTAAATCTTCACACTTTGTCATTAATCTATGCAGCACATAGTATTTTAGTTAGTAATCTATGGCACACATTCAGGGATTATATGATAAAAAATATTTGAATGCAAATATAAGAATCATAAATTTTTCATAAATTAATAAACTCTCACTAAGCACACTTAACTCTTTTTATATTTAGCATAAATAAGTAGCTCATGGTATTATGTTGATGTATTTCATTTTACATGTAATTGACTTTAATTATGAAGTAGATTAACTGTTAATCTAATTGCCGATAAAAACTATACATAAGAATGGCATCCTTATAAAAAATATGTTTATCGATACGTAAAAACCATTTCAAATAAATACGCAAGCTAAATTTCAAACAACTCAATATAAAAAGACATTTCAAACCACAAACATTTTCCTATGGTTTTGCTGTTTTGGCTAAAAGTTCTAGGTAAAGAGATCTTATATATAATTTTTTTATTAGTCAATGGTTCATCATATTCTATGATATTTTTATTTGTCTTGAATTTGTTTTCTTAAATCTATGTTTTTATGATAGGGATGTGACTTAGTATAGAAAAAATCGATGAATAAATACTCGATTTTTCTACTATATAACTATATGAAACTAATTATGCTAACTATTTGAAAAGTTGCCTTTTTAAATATTAATAATTAATTACAATAAGGGCTAATTAAAATGGACAACTACCAAGAAATAATATCAGATGCGCTGTTTGTGAAATTGGATTAAAATGTGTAGTTTGGCTAAATTGATTTCATCCAACAATGCATATCTAATCTTAAAAATCAAGAAAAAGAGTAAAAAAAAAGGGATTAAAAATCAATTTTTATCGTAAAAAGAATCGATTATTTAAAAATATAATCGGTTAATATAAAAATCGTTTTTTTTATCCCTATAGTAAAAAATAATATTTTCATTCAATAATATTAAAAATTTATTGAGTATTTATATTTCCTATGTTTTACTTAATATGGTATGTATAAAACCTGATTTTGGTCTGCCTAACCTTTAAGTACATATACTTTTTATTTAATTGAAGACAAAAATGTATTCTTACAATAACCTCTTTCTCACAGTTTCATGTATTTAATGTGAACTTTTGATTTTGTAGAGAAATAATGAACAGCTTTTACTGCTGACATTACGTTCAACAAAACATCAACCACTCAAATAATTATTAATACACGTAATGGAAGAATCAGAACTGAATTCATCAGAACTTGGTACTCAAGAGTATTGGAAGGAAGCTTATATTAAAGAAATAGCAAATTATGATAATAATGGCGACCCTGGTGATGTGTGGTTTGGTGAGGATTGTGCTGACAGAGTTATAAACTGGATAACTAAATGTGACGTTGATAGGAACACTGCAATTATTGATTTAGGTAAAATTCAAACAAACACCTAACCATACACCTAAACCCAGTGGCGTAGCTAGGGGGTGGCGAGAGGGGCGGTCGCCCCAGGGCACCACAGGCTAGGGGGGCACCAAACTTGATAATAATTTTTTTTAATGAATAATGGAATCATTTCAGAAAAAGTTGAATAAGACTTATTCAGCTTTTTGCATATTGATTTTGTATGATTATATTGTCTACAATAAACTCAAAAAAGTTTCTTAGCTGTAGAGCACGATGAAGAAACAACAGACTAAGCCACTCAAAAAGTGAGGAAAGTTCGTTTTTAAATTTTCTAAATAAATTATATTATAATGTAATGTTATTTTATATATAGTTATTATCATTTTGAACCAATTTAAATTTATATATTAAAGTCATTGCGTTCTGAAATCTTAAATTATTTAAACTCTTTAGAAGGAGGGAGGGGCACCAGGTGACAATTGGCCCGGGCCCCAAATATACTAGCTACGCCACTGCCTAAACCTAAACCTTCCTTATAAATCACTGTGTCTGAAAACTGTGACTGTTCAGTATTTTTTTTTTTTTTGCAGCCAATTCGAGTTAATTCAAACCTGTTTTACTCATTTCAGAGTAAAATTTAATGGTATGAGTGTGAAATCACACAATGGTAATTTTTTACATCTAATCTTTTCCAATCTCTGTATCCTATCCAACTATATACGAGGGTGGTCCGACAAGTACTTAGCCTCACCGCCCGATGGTGCCAGTATCGCAAGAGAGATTTACTATCGTGTAGTACGTTCTTCGGATTATTACGGCTCTACTATGCCGAATTATTGGGCCGATTCGACGCCGAACAGAAAAAACGGCCCCATTTGGCTAAGAAAAAAGTGCTCTTCCACCATGACAACTCACGCTCCGCCGTCGCCACGGCCAAATTGGTAGAATTGCACTGCGAACTGCTGCCCCATCCACCGTACTCTCCAGACTTGGCCCCGTGCGACAAACCAAACTTGTAAAAGTCACTCGCCGGGCAGAAATTTCAGTCGAATGAGGAGGTCATCGCCGCCACTGAGGCCTACTTTGCACAACTCGAGAAAACGTATTTTTCAGATGGGTTAAAGAAGTTGGAGCATCGCTGGGTCAAGTGTATCGAGCTAAAAGGAGACTATGTTGAGAAATAAATCGCCACTTCTCCAAAATTTTTGTTTTTCTTTTGTAGGCTAAGTACTTATCGGACAGCCCTCGTATATCTTAAATTTTCTCAATCAATTTATTAGTAATCATTTACATCTGGGTGTATATTTGTATTTAAGTAGGTATTTAAAAATATATAAGTATATATTCACCAGTTTTCTGTCTACCATAACACAAGCATTAAGTTACTTACTTTGGGGACGGACGACCGTGTGTGTAAGTGTCCCATATATTTATATATTTATATTATATTATATTAATCACTTACATCATTCATGCAATCCTATTATTGAGGTGTGGTAAAAGGCAACTCTACTCAGCCGAGCACCACACAGAGGGTTGACTCACCTTAGTCGCCTTATACGACACCACGGTAAGAAATGAGGGTGGTACTATTCTACTCAGCCGGATACCACACGGCGGGTCGACTTACCTTAGTCGCCTTTTACGACGCCTCGGTAAGAAATGAGGTTGGTCTATTGTACTCAAACGGATACCACACGGCGAATCGACTTACCTTAGTCGCCTTTTACGACGCCTCGGTAAGAAATGAGGGTGGTACTATTCTACTCAGCCGGATACCACACGGCGGGTCGACTTACCTTAGTCGCCTTATACGACACCTCGGTAAGAAATGAGGGTGGTACTATTCTACTCAGCCGGATACCACACGGCGGGTCGACTTACCTTAGTCGCCTTATACGACACCTCGGTAAGAAATGAGGGCGGTACTATTCTACTCAGCCGGATACCACATGGCGGGTCGACTTACCTTAGTCGCCTTTTACATCACCTCGGTAAGAAATGAGGGTGGTACTATTCAACTCAGCTAGATACCGCATGGCGGGTAGACTTACCTTAGTCGCCTTATACGACACCTCGGTAAGAAATGAGGTTGGTCTATTGTACTCAGCCGGATACCACACGGCGGGTCGACTTACCTTAGTCTCCTTATACAACACCTCGGTAAGAAATGAGGGTGGTTCTATTCTACTCAGCCGGACAACACACGGCGGGTTGACTTACCTTAGTCGCCTTATACGACACCTCGGTAAGAAATGAGGGTGGTACTATTGTACTCAAACGGATACCACACGGCGGGTCGACTTACCTTAGTCGCCTTATACGACACCTCGGTAAGAAATGAGGGTGGTACTATTCTACTCAGCCGGATACCACACGGCGGTTCCACTTACCTTAGTCGCCTTATACGACATCTCGGTAAGAAATGAGGGTGGTACTATTCTACTCAGCCGGATACCACACAGAGGGTTGACTTACCATAGTCGCCTTTTACATCACCTCGGTAAGAAATGAGGGTGGTACTATTCTACTCAGCCGGATACCACACGGCGGGTCGACTTACCTTAGTCGCCTTATACGACACCTCGGTAAGAAATGAGGGTGGTACTATTCTAGTCAGCCGGATACCACACGGCGGGTCGACTTACCTTAGTCGCCGTACACGACACCTCGGTAAGAAATGAGGGTGGTACTATTCTACTCAGCCGGATACCACACGGCGGTTCGACTTACCTTAGTCGCCTTATACGACACCTCGGTAAGAAATGAGGGTGGTACTATTCTACTCAGCCGGATACCACACGGCGGGTTGACTTACCTTAGTCGCCTTATACGACATCTCGGTAAGAAATGAGGTTGGTATATTGTACTCAGCCGGATACCACACGGCGGGTCGACTTACCTTAGTCTCCTTATACGACACCTCGGTAAGAAATGAGGGTGGTACTATTCTACTCAGCCGGATACCACACGGCGGGTCGACTTACCTTAGTCGCCTTTTACATCACCTCGGTAAGAAATGAGGGTGGTCTATTCTACTCAGCCGGATACCACACTAAAAATTAATGGTAATATTATAAAAAAAAATCAATTCACAGGCTGCGGAAATGGTTATACTCTGTTAGAGTTAGCGAAACAAGGCTTCACAAATTTACTGGGAGTGGATTATTGTGCAGAAGCTATCACATTGGCACATAAAGTCACCAAGAGTGAGTTTCCTTCAGTGATGTTTCAGGTAACTCCCTCAATACTCTGGAAAGAGTTTGAATCATCATCTTCCTGCCCTTATCCCACTCTAAGTGGGGGATTACACCTTGGTAAGAAAGAGGTTGGTCTATTCTACTCAGCCGGTTACCACACAGCGGTCTGAAAAGAGTTTGAATAAAGAATTGAATGTGCGATTTTGTCGTGGAGTCTATTCTGACGATGCTTCGGTTATTCAAATTCAAATTCAAAATATTCTTTATTCAAATAAACTTGTAAACAAGTGCTTTTGAATCGTCCACTCTACTGCTGGTTCGGAAAGCTGCTCCTACCGAGAAGAGCCAGCAAGAAACTCGGCGGTTGCTCTTTTAAAAATATAATTCTTATTACTATTTACATTATGTCGTTACTGTCTCGTACAGGTTCAAAGAGAGCTATATCCACACATTCTTATCTTCTAAATAATCTTCAAGAGTATAGTAGGCTTTCTGGTTATGGGGCGAAACAATTGTTGAGATTGTGGTGGTGAATGTGTGCAGTGTTTGTGTGGTGTTGTGTTATCGGTGTCGTATAGTGCATGAGTTCTTACAAATTATGCATGTATCTGGTATGAGAATAGTACACTCTACATTTAGCATCATCCTCCTGCCCTTATCCTACTCTAAGTGGGGTTGGCACAACATGTTATAAACATGATGTCACATGATTTGGCTGCGTTTTTACGACCGGCCGCCTGCCTGACGTCAACTTACCTTAGTCGTATTTTACGACACCTCAATAAGAAAGAGGGTGGTCTATTCTACTAAACCGGATACCACACGGTAAGTCACTTACCTTAGTCGCCTTTTACGACGCCTCGGTAAGAAATGAGGTTGGTCTATTCTACTCAGCCCGATACCACACGGTGGATCAACTTACGTTAGTCGCCTTTTACGACACCTCGGTAAGAAATGAGGTTGGTCTATTCTACTCAGCTGGATACCACACAGCGGTCTGAAAAGTGTTTGAATAAAGAATTGAATTTGCGATTTTGTCGTGGAGTCTATCCTGACGATGCTTCGGTTATGGGGCGAAACAATTGTTGAGATTGTGGTGGTGAATGTGTGCAGTGTTTGTGTAGTGTTGTGTTATCGGTGTCGTGTAGTGCATGAGTTCTTACAAATTCTGCATGTATCTAGTATGAGAATGAATAGTACACTCTACATTTAGCATCATCCTCCTGCCCTTATCCTACTCTGAGTGGGGTCGGCACAACATGTTATGAACATGATGTCACATGATTTGGCTGCGTTTTTGCCTGACGTCAACTTATCTTAGTCGTATTTTACGACACCTCAATAAAAAAGAGGGTGGTCTATTCTACTTAACCGGATACCACACGGTAAGTCACTTACCTTAGTCGCCTTTTACGACACCTCGGTAAGAAAGAGGGTGGTCTATTCTACTAAACCGGATACCATACGGTGGGTCAACTTACCTTAGTCGCCTTTTACGACACCTCGGTAAGAAATGAGGTTGGTCTATTCTACTCAGCCGGATACCACACGGCGGGTCGACTTACCTTAGTCGCCTTTTACGACACCTCGGTAAGAAATGAGGTTGGTCTATTCTACTCAGCCGGATACCACACGGCGGGTCGACTTACCTTAGTCGCCTTTTACGACACCTCGGTAAGAAATGAGGTTGGTCTATTCTACTCAGCCGGATACCACACGGCGGGTCGACTTACCTTAGTCGCCTTTTACGACACCTCGGTAAGAAATGAGGTTGGTCTATTCTACTCAGCCGGATACCACACGGCGGGTCGACTTACCTTAGTCGCCTTTTACGACACCCCGGTAAGAAATGAGGTTGGTACTATTCTACTCAGCCGGATACCACACAGCGGTCTGAAAAGAGTTTGAATAAAGAATTGAATTTGCGATTTTGTCAACAATTGTTGAGATTGTGGTGGTGAATGTGTGCTTGTGTATTGTTGTGTAATCGGTGTCGGGTAGTGCATGAGTTCTTACAAATTTTGCATGTATCAGGTATGAGAACGAATAGTACACTACATTTAGCATAACATGTATTTTCTTTTATCGCGGATTATAGCAAAATAATTTAATTATTACTTTTGTATTATGGACCTCCGCAAAGTAACGCCTAATTCTATAAACACAATTGAATTTCTTTATTAGTCAATAGTGTACATCGTTTTTAAAACTTAAGACACTAGTACCTAGGTGACCGAACCTTGTTCGGTAATTTTTAAAATGATGTAAAAAAAATGAAAAGAAAAATGTAAAAATAATAGGTCAGGTGGGGCTCTAGGTATTTTCACCTCTCTAGACTGCCCGTTCCCCAAATGAACTACCATGACTTTACGTTTGACAGCGAAAAATTGTGATTGTACTCAAAGTAAATTAAAAAAAAAAATTTTAGAGCCCGAAAACAGGGATAAAACGACATTTTTTTTAAATAAAACTTATCTAAATCGATTTATATATATATATATATATATATATATATATATATATATATATATATATATATATATATATATTTACAATTTTTTTTTATATTTTTTACATTATTTTACTACAGGTACTAATTCTTTATATTCTTATGTACACAAAATAAAATTGCTTAAAATATACTATGAATTGCTTAAAACACAATATGACTGGCCCGTTGGCGCAGTGGGTAATGTGCCAACATTTTCTATAAATGAATTTGTTGGCCTTCAAGTCTGGGTGTATATTTGTATTTAAGTATGTATTTAAAAAATATATAAGTATATATTCACCAGTTGTCTGTACATAACACAAGTATTAAGTTACTTAGGGGACGGACGACCGTGTGTGTAAGTGTCCCATATATTTAATTTAATATTTTAATACTAATTCATCAAGTAGATATACACCAGACAGCGTGTTCTATCGTCAGGTTATCTGCTTACAGGTTTTTGATATTACAAAGGACAATGTAAACATTCTATGCACCAAATTTGGCCTTGCTCATGATAAAGGCACCTACGATGCGATCAGTCTAAACCCTGAAAACTCCAAAGAGAATAGAGAGAAATATATTGAACAAGTAGCAGAATTGTTGAATGATAATGGTAAGTCATAGATAAAGGTAACCCTGAATAGTAATCACTACATAGTATAAAACAAAGTCACATTCTTTGTTTGTCCATATATCCCTATGTATGCTTATTTCTTTAAAACTACGCAGCAGATTTTGATGCAGTTTTTTAATAGATAGAGTAATTAACGAGGAAGGTTTATATGTATAATAACATTCAATATGGATTAGAGAAATACTGTAATTTTTGAGGTTTCTAATGTGATGTCGTAAATAATTACTTTTTTTCCGCTTACATTGCAAACACAGGCTGAACCTTAGGAGATTTATCAAAATAATGTACCAAGTATTTCTACACCTTGAAAAGGTCTACAGAATACTTCGCGATAGTATATGTCTATCTCTTATGGATAACCCATAATTTTTGTCATTTACTTTTTACGAAAAATAATCCCTTATTTTTGAAGCATTTTTAAACAATACAGCATTAATCCTTATCCAATTGAGTACCTTAAATAAATAGTTGATTTAATATAGATCAATATGGCGTTTACAGCATGTAATTTAAATAAACATTTTAGAAGATATTACAGATTTAAAATGCTGGGGCATAGCGGTTTTTGTTTTATTTCAAATTTAAGTGCGGGCCACAGGCAGTAATAAATAAATTAAAACTACTGGATATATTTTAATCATTTTTTTCACTGAGTGACATGGGCTATATATTTTATTCCTGTGCGAAGCCGGAGTGGGCCGCTTGTTGACTTATAAAATAGTTGCTTGTTTTGTAATTACTGTCATATGTTTCTGTTGGTAGATAAGTAGTATATTTTCAGGCCTCTTCATTATAACATCCTGCAATTGGACGGAAGATGAACTTTTAAGACAATTTTCTGAGAAAATGAAACTGAAATGCGTAATACCAACGCCGCAGTTTAAATTCGGCGGGAAAGTTGGTAGCTCTGTGACGTCTATCGTTTTTGAAAAAAAATAATTTTAAATATATTTATAATCTGTTTTCTATTATTTTACCCTTAAATGCATCCTTACTAAAATTAGTGATGTGACTTAGAGTAGAAAAAATAGATTGATAAATAATCGATTTTTATCACTTAAAAAATAATCCATTTTAAAAATCAATTATTGTGTTACGAAATAATCTATTTTTTCTGACTCTCAAAGTTGTTTTTTTTAATATTAATAACCAATTATTTAATTATAATAAATGCTAATTAAAGTGGACAACTACCAAGAAATAATGTCAGATACGCTGTTTGTGTAATTGGATTAAAATGTATAGTTTGGCTAAATTGGTTTCATCCAACTATACATACTATCTTATCTTAAAAAACAAGAAAAAGGGATTTCTAAAATAATTGATTTTCGATGAAAAAAATAATCGATTACCTATAATCTTTAAAAGGGAATATAAAAATAATAAAACTAATAAATTAGAGATTAAATGCTTAATACTGTTTATTTACCTTAGACAAACATATTTAATTACAAGTAGCTTAATTTTATAAAGAAGTCTTCAACCTCAAACAATAACTAACATTTTATATATTATCTTTATATTTTACATTAAAAAAAATATTTAAAGCGAAATTATAGAAATTCCTTAAACAAATACATATTACCTGTATCATTTTTGATCACTACAAGAGAAAAAAAATCTGTTTATACGGAACAAAACTATCAAAACTTTTTTATACAAAGCCAATTAAAAGCGCAAAGGAGGAGCCACAAAATGTCAATTTCTACTTTGTCTATTATAGACATCACCATATTCATTTATTTTTAATCACAAAGAATATTCTTAAGTCAATAAAGTATATATATTTGTTACATAGTATATACTTTCATTAACACATATACCTACATATTACATATAATATTTCGTTAATAACTACTCCTGAATTATTAATCAATGGCCACACCACAAACTACCATCTAGAACAGTGATTCTCAACCTTTTTTTGTTGCGGCACATACTTAACGATTTCAAAATTTGGCGGCACACAAAGAAAAAGATAAAAATTATTTACTTACTACAACACACTGCATAAATAGTTTATGACAAAAGTTTTAAATATACGAAATAAACTTATATATACTATAATAATAACTAAACGTTTATTAAGGGATTAATTACAAGCTAATAATAACATTATTTTTCTTTAATATTAACATTTTTATATATTTGCAAAATTTGGCGGCACACTTTTGAAATTGGCACAGTGGTTGAGAATCACTGATCTAGAACATATCAAGCCTCTTTCAAATCTATATAAATATGAGCTAATGAGTACATGTTCTTTGTTATTAATTATCTTTCAATATCTATGAAATACTACTGTAAAGTAATTAACCAAGCCTATAATATATTATATACATTTAACATTCCTATTGTTAGCAATTTTAACATTTGTATAATAAGATAATATTTATTGTATTAGGAAGTATAAATATTGGCATTAGTCTCAATATTGTAGTCTTAACTTAAGAGGATTGTAAAAATGGCGGGGAATTTATTTTGGCGGCATTGTTCTGTCAAAAAATAGTTGTTATTAAAGTAATTAAGAGTAATAGTGTTTAAGAATTGTTTTGATATATTTTGGAAATCTTTTCTAAGTATTTTAATACTATATCGCTTATGGACTACAATAGTGGTCAAACTCAAAAAAAGTTTTAGTCTAGAAATATTTTAGGCATAAACGTTAATATACATTCTTTCAACAGTAATAATAATAAATATAAATAAATAAATATATGGGACACTTACACACACGGTCATCCGTCCCCAAAGTAAGTAACTTAATACTTGTGTTATGGACAGACAACCGGTGAATATATACTTATATATTTTTTAAATACATACTTAAATACAAATATACACCCAGGCTCAAAGACCGACAAATTCATTTTAAAGAAAATGTTGGTCCTCGGCGGGAATCGAACCCGCGACCCGTGGAGCCGAAGGCAGGGTCACTACCCACTGCTCCAACGAGCCAGTCAAAACGAGTCAATAATACAGGTAGAACATATAATTCAATATCAGGTTGTTTGTTAGAGCATTTTTTATATGAATTTTCCTTAGCAATCATCATCCTCCTGTCCTTATCCCACTCTAAGTGGGGTCGGCACAACATGTTATAAACATGTTGTCACATGATTTAGCTGCGTTTTTACGACCGGCCGCCTGCCTGACGTCAATGAATACTTGAAATCTATTTATCTCAAAACATGATTTTGCGAGTTGTACTATTATAGCCCATATAATGTATCTCCTTATATAACTTTTAAATTTATATCTAAGAGGCATAGACTATAGAGCATAAAGAATACCTAACACCAAAAATAGTTTTATTATTCCTGATATAATTTTGTTTTTATTAATAAATATATTTAATTTAATTAAAGAGGTATTTACAGAGCGAGTTACATTTAATGCTGATAACTTCAAGTTACCCACTGATTTGGTAGTTCTATGTAATCCATAAATTTAAATAATATATTTTTCATAGCAAAGTTAAAAACAAAACTATTTTTTTTAATTAAAGATTTCTAGCACAGATTAGGAATGTGTGATTTATTTTATAGCATGATGTGATAATTTGTTTTGCTGAAATTTTAACATAGCAAATAAGATGTTATTTATAATTAATATTATTTTTATAACAATCACCGTCATGAAAAATTAAAGCTTTAAACAATACCTGTGCTAAATAATTTTAAAAATAAAATTCTTTAAAAGTATAATTTAATAAATAAATATATGGGACACTTACACACACGGTCGTCCGTTCCCAAAGTAAGTAACTTAATACTTGTGTTATGGACAGACAACTGGTGAATATATACTTATATATTTTTTTAAATACATACTTAAATACAAATATACACCCAGGCTTAAAGACCAACAAATTCATTTATAGAAAATGTTGGCCCTCGGCGGGAATCGAACCCGCGACCCGCGTAGCTTAAGGCAGGGTCACTATCCACTGCTCCAACTTTCTTTACAACTCCTAACTATAACTATTCTTAATAAATTTTAACCTTTGCTCCTTTAACAGCTAAAAACTACTACTAAAACCAAATTAAATAAATATTTCAACCTCTATGGCCCATATCTTTCTCCTTTCTAACTATATTTATAAAAAGAAATAACTATCTAATATATAACTATTATATAAAGCTGTGATGGCCTAGCGTTGCGACCATGTGAATCTCTAGAGACGATCATGGGTTCAAACCCGGGCAGACACCAATGAGTTTTTCTATTAAAACTTATGTGTCTAATTGATAATTGCAATTTATCACACACTTTTCGGTGAAGGAAAACATCGTGAGGAAACCTGCATATCTCTAGAGAATCCTAGGGATATGTGTAACCTACCAATCCGCATTGGAGCAGCGTGGTAGGTCTTAGCTCCAACCCTTCTCTCCAAAAATGGAGAGAGGAGGCCTATGCCCAGCAGTGGGATAGTAACAGGCAGTTACTTACTTTACTTACATATAACTATAATTGTGCTGAAATCTATATAAAAGTATTGATAAATGCTTAGCCAGCTATTATGAGCTTCATACCAATAATATCGCATTCTTAGAATTAAAGTGACATAATTCAAAATTATGTTTGAGTTAATATAATAATATAATATAATAAGCCTTTTATTCCGAACTACAAGAATTTGATTAGTTTTTTTAAATTATATGAAATCTCTTAGTTCGGTGTGCCTTTTGGCATAGGCCTCCTCCAACACTTTCCATTGACCCCTATCTTGTGCCACTCTCGTCCAGAAGGGACCAGCAGTTAATATAAGGTCGTCCTCCCATCTTCTCTGTTTGAGTTAGATACATTGTAATCCTTATATATATAACATCAACTACAAACTTTTAAAACTTGTGTTTGAAATGAGTCTCTTTAACCTTCACAAGTTTTGTAGGCGCTACGATACGCTATATAACAATTTCTCACCAAACAACTTTTTTAATTAGGACCAATTTAATACTTTTAAGTCTGATGGAGTATAACTGATGGGATAACAGACTTACTTAAAAAAATAATTAGGCTTTTTCTTAGTGAATAGATAATAACACTAATAATTGAGGGCATTTTGACATTTAAGTTGCAAACTAAGCCTAGGGTATCTACTTACAGTCCTTGTTGCTCTAATAGTTATAATATATCATCAACATAGATTATACTTCTAAGATAAATTTTAACTCACAGGAATCAGATAATAACCTAACTTAGACCTAACTTGGCAACTAAGGTAACTGTAACTTAAAGCAACAATATAATACTTGACTATATGCAGTGTTTATTATATGAACATACATATTACCTTTGTATAAGGTTCGGATATATATCGCATCAATAAGCTGTGGTAGCCCAGCGGTAGCACAGTGCGACTCCAGCGAGGAGGTCACGGGTTCAAACCCGGGCAGACACCAATGAGTTCTTCTGTTAAAAACTTATGTGTCTTAATTGATAATTGAAATTTATCACACGCTTTTCGGTGAAGGAAAACATCGTGAGGAAACCTGCATAACTCTAGATAATTCTGGAGATATGTGTAACCTACCAATCCGCATTGGAGCAGCGTGGTAGGTCTTAGCTCCAATCCTTCTATCCAAAAAACGGAGAGAAGAGGCCTATTCTCAGCAGTGGGATAGTAACAGGCCGCTACTATTACTACTACTACATATATCGCATGAAGATAATATCAGTGTGGTGTGCAACAAACTTTACGTGGATTGTGCGGTTCAAGTGAGGATAGATAGGAGAGGAGAGAAGAAAATAATGACTGTAGTACTTGGGAACGAAGACTCGGCAGTGCTCCAGTCAGTTCGTGACTACAGTGGATGCAACTCTGCGGAAATGTCGAACCTCATACAAAGGTAATTTGATTTTAACACTATATGTTTACATATACGATTCATACTGACTATTGTCAGTATGAATCGTGAAGAAAATATACTATATGTAGTATTTTTACCAACTATACCAGATCACGATATCTAAAATATAGAATAGCATAAAAAATGGCTAAAACGAAACACAGACCGTAAATAACATTATCAACGTCTATGGTGGTTTCAAAAACCACTATAGATAAGGGCTAGATGGTCGTACATAATGTTTCGTTGTCCATAGCCATTAGGTAAACGAGGACTCCTAAAGTAACTGCAATACCGCTGAAAATCAATGAGAACATCTGGTACATTTTAAGCTTATCAACCTCTTTAAGTAGAACATCATAGTTCATCTGTATTTTATTAAGCGCATATGCAGCAGAGTCCTTTTCACCGTCAACTTTCTCTTGATTGACTTCCGAATTCCCATTCTTTTGTAAATCTTTAACAGGAAATTGACATTTCAGTCTGTACTCATCAACTTTGCTGCCCGATGAGTTTTGCCAAATTTCACTAATCTCTTTCTGGGTTAAGTCCGTTTTTGGTATCTGCACAGCGAGGACCAAAAACATGTCCTTCATGACGTTGCGGAGTTGGAAACCAGGTTGGACGACTATAACAATCGTTTGACTAGAACCTGATTTTAGGATGCCAGAAGGGGGTCGCACTCGGAACTTCTCTGGCGAAGTTGTTCTTATTTTGAACGAAACAGCACTCTCCTCCATATTAGTTACAGAGAACTGACCGGTCACTTCATCGTTATCGTTTTTAAAGATTATCATATTGCTAGGGTTGAGTCGGAGCATCTCACCAGGTGAATGATCGTCGCCTTGCTCAGCAAATGTCACTTTCTTTTCGTGGTCACTCTTCCCTTCAGAGACAAATTCATATTCATAATTATCGTTCCCACCCCAACAGACGAGCGCCTGGTCTGGTGTAACAAACTCTTTAAGCGTATCTTGGTTGACGAATTTCATTTTCTCGACAGCCTTAGCGGGTAACAACCCCTTTATGACTTTGAAAGCCGCGGACAGCACCCACGGCATCTGATAAATGATTATATAGTTCAAAAAATACGGGTAATAACTTTTGAATAGAGATATCAAGTATTTTGTGAGTTCCATGTCCAAGTTGTTAAGACCGCAGCCGTCTAAATCGAAAAATAAAGTGATTTTATTGCCGTTCTCTTCACGTTCGATACGATCGAACCAATATATTATGATCCTTTTCAACTCTTCAAACTCCTTTACACCTTTTACATGTTTATTCGACTTCACTATTAGCAATAAACAATTATCGATATCCCTTCCACGAGGGAAGAACCCACCTTCTTTTAAATAGTCCATTCTGATGTTACTTTCGTTAATATCGTTCGCCCCAACGGATTTCCGCCAATTGAATATGTCCCACAACATATCTGCGCCCTGTTTGGGATCATTCTCGCAATGTTTCATCACACGATTCAAATAATGTTCATCCTTTATTCGTTCCAAGTCCAAAGCATGGAAATCGTGGTCAGGATTCTCTTTTAGTTTTGCTTGGAATAGTGTTCGTAAATCTGCCGTTGTCATTATTAATGGTAATAATTTTGCTCCAATACTTGACTTCAAATTGAGAAAATCAATGAAACTGGCAAATTTATTTGCCGGTCAAAGACAAAAAACCATAGATTATTAACTATAAAATAGATGGTTGAGATTCATACATTGGCGCGAGCCTATTTTTGGTGGTATGGGGGGGTGCAGAGTAGCACTATAGCTACTTACATTCTCATTCATAAAAAACTATCTGCCTCTCACCCGTTTCATTCATAAAAACGGATTTAGTCTCAGCTCTGACTCTTTCTCACATATGGAGTAGTAATATATATAACGTATGACGTAAAATCGTAGTAAAATTAGTGATGTACTTGGTGCGCTAAAACCGTAACTAGTGATGTCAAAGTTTTATCGATTCGCATTTTACTCTTACCGATTATTTGGATAACCGGTTTTCCTGTAACATATTAATAATGATTTTTAGATTTTAATAAAACAAAATATTTAAGGAAATTCTTTAATAGACTTTTACTGTAATAAAAAAATTTATATTCAACAGCCGTTTTACATTTCTATGTGCATGCTTCTTAAAAAAAAAAGTTTTTTCCTAAACACGCTAAAAGTGCAACTTCAAAAATGATTACTATTTTTAAATAGGAAACAGAATCGGCGATCATGTATCTTGAAAATATAGGAATTGTAATTTAAATTATTATATATTATTATTAAATATAATTAATTATAAGTATTCACTCGAAAACAAATTTACAAGATTAGTATTTGAAACAATAGATGCTTTCGTTTTTACCGTTTTAGTATTTAGGAAAAAACATTATACTTAAAAGGAGTATACTTGATGGTAAATTATAAATATTAGTCTTTTTTAGATATATTGGTAGTAGTTTTATAGAATATTAGTGGTTTTTATCTCTAAGTATAATATTTTCCATCAAACCAGTTAACACTTCGGATTTATACATATAAAGTAAGAATTAAATTGTGAAATTTTGCCATAATTAATGTGCCAATTGATACCAAGCTTTTCGATGAAAGAAAACATCATGAGGAACTATACTCCATGGGTTAAGTATTTAACTAAATGTAAACATGTCAAAACAGGTAGTTTATAGTAGGCATTATCTGCCTACTATAAAGTACCTTTTTTATTACAACACATTATACTAACATTTAATATAATTTTTAATTCTTTTAAAGAATTTAAAATTATTGATAGTATTCGCACCACTTTATTGATTGCTATCAATAATTTTTACAAACTTTGAAACAATAAATAAGAATTATAAAATTTTTAAAGAAAACGATGGATAATATTAAATACACTAAATTACTACACATTTAAGTATCACAGAGTGAAGCTCGTAGAATATTGATATTATGTTGCGTTGGTTAATCCAATTACCATTTTAGGTAGTTTACTTGGCTAATTTGTATCTGCTGAATTTTATTAAATTATATATTGCTGTTTTGCTATACTAAAGGTATAAATATTTAATTTTAGAAAATACCAATCAATTTATGAAAATTACATTTATAAATATTAGAGATATTCTTTTGACAACTGCAGTTGAATCCCAATTTTTTCATTTGTTAATAATATTATTGTTATGACATATTTGTCACTCCTGAATCACATGGTTTTGTTTGTTTACATCTTGTTATGTTTCTATACTTATGGAGTATATATAGTAAAATAATAAAAATTTTGAATCAATTTTTAAATGTTAATAATAGTAATATTAGTTAGTTACTTTTGCCTCATGTATCATAGTTCTATAACTTTACTTGCGATAAAATTTTCCATTTCCATTATCGTTTTCCAAGTATCTGCAGTACTGTGAATTCTCCTTAATTGATACACCGTTGTCTAACTCGCATTATGATTACGATTATGCAAAAAACTTTTAACAAATCATATTTATGATTAATGCAAGTTAACCAGGAATTATAGTTTTTTAAGTTATATACATTTTTGACTAATTAACACTTTACATGGCATATAATGCCATTCCAAAGATATAAGTTTTTGTGATGGATAATATAATTTTAACTAGATCAAATCTTTTAGTTTTATTAGACAATAGCGTAATTATAAAAATTTCACAATTTAAATAATCCTGTTTTGAAAATATATTACTCCCAGGATTGCTCAGGTTTTTAGTTTTGCTACACAAGTAAAAACACGTGTTTTGAATAGGAATAAATGGTGTTAATGTTAAAATACACAATTTTTAGCAGCAATACAGGCAGAACTCATATTTCATTATAAGCCCGTCGTTTAAGCAAACTAACAATTAAACTAGCAACTAAGCAATTGTTATTCATTTTCCTGAGTAATGAAAATTTTAAACCCATTCATCTCAAAATATGTTTTTGAGTTGTACCGCTATTGCTGCACATGACCGATATATCAATATACTGAACCGGTAATATGATATGGCTTGGGTCTGGAAAATATTTCTGATCGAATACAAGGTACTATAACTATCAAACAATAATATTAACCAATCATGTTTTAAACAATGAAACCAAATTATGATCCGTTCTAGTGTGCTAGAGCCCCCTTATCCACGGATTTGAGAAAAAATCCATTGGGTCCTAGTTAAGAAGTTTCAAACTTCATAATGTTTGTCAATTATACTAATATGAATACTATTTTGAAGACACAACCTTCTCTCGAGTCTCTAGCATGGAAGCGGACTTTTACAGCCTTATTCCAAAATTCCGAATGGTTCAGGCGGCAAAATAAATTGTTAGTGAATAAAAGCATTCGCGCTGTGAAAATGTTATTACTAATGTCAATAAATGAGGCTAAATAATTATGATTCGACTGAAGCTCTTCATATATGTTCATCTGCATCATCGGGCTCGTGGACACTTCCCGGCGGAAGAGTTCGCAGCATATTTAACCTGTAATAAATAAGTAATTCTTAAATAATGTATAGATAGAACATTAGTTTGCAAAGGTAGTCTTACAGACAATCTTGGCATTGATATCCCCTGAGTAGAATAGACCACCCTCATTTCTTACCGAGGTGTCGCGAAAACCGATTAAGGTAAGTTGACGTCGGGCAGGCGACCGGTCGTAAGATACCAAATCATGTGATAACATGTTTAAAACATGTTGTGCCTAACCCATTTAGAGTGGGATAAGGGTAGGAGAATGATGCATTGACAAATAACAGAGATTTTAAATTTTAAAAATATATTTTTAGCTTCTACTGGTCTTAAATAGTGTCTGGAAAATATTTTTTTCGTGTCTATAACTTTGTCTACAGTTATATTTTAAGTATAGAATAGAGACTATAATTATAAATTTTGTTTTTTTAATAATAAAATATAAGGGGTATCTGTGACAATCTTTGTGTTATGTTAAATATCTTTGATTTTGTACTGTTAGCAGTACCAGGCTAAAAATATTATGCTTTCCAAATACTGTATTGTATGTGACAAAGTTCCAATGATCATCACTAATATGTCTTTTAAGCTATTCTTATATCACACACTTTTTTGCATCACTATAATAGAGGAAAAATTGTACCAAACATTTTTTGTTATATCTCAAACGGATTAGGCAGTTAGCCCATTAGACATATAAGCTTCAGTTTTAATAGAAAGTGAAATGGACAGACTGACATACTTTACATCAAATATTTACTTGCCTTCATCTAGTCAAATCAATTGACCTAATCATGTGCTTCATCCCATAAAGCATCAACAGCATATAGCCCTTAGACGTCATCCCAATGAGTACTCTCTTTGGCTATGACCAGGTTCATCTGAAAATTATTGCAAATACATTTTAATAAATATGGAACAAGCTATGGATAGCTCAGCGGTGAGGCCGTTCGACTCTGTAAAGACGATCATGGGTTTATACCCCGCGCAGGCACATGTCTAATTGACAATTGCAATTTATGACACGCTTTTCGGTGAAGAAAAATATGGTAAGGAAATCCGCATACTTCTAGCGAATTCTAGGGATATGCGTAACCTACCAATCCGCATTGGAGCAACGCGATGGTAGGTCTTTGCAACAATACTTCTCTCCAAAAAACGGATAGAGGAAGCTTATGGTTCCCACTGCTGGGGTGGATAACAGGCCGTTACTTTAAACATACACATGCCAATTTTTGTGTTTACAAACAAAAATGATTTATATTTGAAACATTTTAACTCACTTGAAGAATATCAGCCATTGTATCAGATATTAATGAATTCATTGCAACAACAGTAGCAGTGCCTTGACCAGACACAGTTACTCAGACAAAAAATCTAGTTGAAATGTGCATAACTAAATGGGATAGTATGTTAAAGTATCTTGAACAAATAACTTTCTGTTAAATAATTAAAGTATGTCTGTAATCCATATTGTCTGTCGCAGAAAGAATAAAAACTATTCAGAAATAACCACCTAAAACATAGAATATAACTGATATTGGGTATGACATATGATATACAACACTTCAATAAAGCATACACAATAAATATTACTATAGAAGGAAAAGTTTTATTTTTATTATTTTAGTTTTATTTTTACTTATATTTTAAAATTAAAAAATAAAACTTCCCTATATTATCACAGTTCAATAAAAACACTAAGGATATACTATAATGCTATATGCTTCGAGGTCCCTGCTTTAATAAATGTATATATAAATTGAAAAACACTAGCTTAAATTGTACTATATATTATAGAAAAAGAATATAGCACGAAAAATACTATATTTTTATCGCTAATTGCAATTGTCGTGCTTTTTTTAATTAACTGTGAATGGAACGCACCCGCAGCCCTGCATAGGGAATGTAGGAACGAAACTCATTCATGTATTTACGGGGCTTAGTTAGTTAGTAGCTCTAACTCCATGTCATTATCCAGCGAAAAGTAATAAAAAATAATCATGGAAAAATAAATAATGATTGAAAATAGATGTGTCCTATTTTTTTTCCTGAATTTCCTAAAAGTACTATATTTTTTTGATTTAAAAAGAAAAATAGTATTTTTCTTCAAAAAAAAGGTGGCAACCCTAATCGCGCCCTTTTTGATTAAATAGGGGCAACACTGTGCCGTTATTGTTTCCGGTGGAGTCTTACTATATATACCGATAAAACGTTTCAGTGACAGTCAGTCTTTGTTCGTCATTCAAGAGAAGTGCATCTCGGAACGGGAATTGTGGTATTCCTATTATATCGTGTTATTGTATATAGTGTGCGTTAACAAGAAGTTTATGGAATTGTCTAATTTTAATTAAAAATCATTTGTTGGTTTATATATTTTTGCGTAAGTAAAAAGTGATTACAGTTATATATTACGTATAACGAACGTTTCAGGTGAGTCAGTACGTTTCAATTTTCTTCGTATTAAATAGTGCAAAAGTATAGTTTATTTGTTATTAAGTTTTGGATAACTACTCACATTTTATCCGAGAATGTTTGTTGAAATTCAAACATTTGAGTTGTTGAGTTTGTGATAGTGAATGTATATAGTGCTTGTGTATGGTGGTGGCGGTGGTGGAGGTTTGTGCATGTGTTTTTTACGAATCCTGCATGTATCAGGTATGATAACCAATTGTCCACTCTACATTTAGCATTATATACATTTTCTATTTTACTTCATCGCCGATTATAGCAAAATAATTTTATTATTACTTTTGCATAATTACTCTGTTTTAATCATAGCTTAGGTAAATATAGATTATAGTATAGTAAATATACATTAGCTTCAAAAGCGCGCTACTTTGTAAGACGTTTTATTAACGGGCTAGCCATTATAAAGGTGTCGTACTGATTTCTGAAATTGCGCAGTTTTGGTAATTCGTACGTCATTAATTTTTACAATTTTTTTTGTAATGGTTATGTGTTGCGGTTGGCAAAGAGCCGGTATTTGGCACCTGCAATACATGTAAAACCTTAATTCTTTTCCCAGTCGCTTTTGGCTACTGATGTTTGAGTGCACGCTTACATCTGTGGCTGAAATTACGGGAATCTAACTTAGCTTCATAAATTCAGACTTCACTAGAGTATTAGTTACCTCAAATGCATTTTCTCAAATTACAGAGGTCCTGGTGGTTGACGCTACTGTTCGGCCTGGCGCTGTTCGAGCGCTCGAGGCGACGGCGGAGCGACAGCAGCTGCGGCATAGCCGGACGGGCCGGCCTGGGGTGAGGGGCGGCGGCACGTCTCCATTGGCAGCAGCGAGGCCAGCTGTCGGACTGCCCTCCTGTAAAATTAATCCATTAATTTTATCCAATCCATTAATTTTTACATTTTTTTTTGTAATGGTAATGTGTTGCGGTTGGCAAAGAGCCGGTATTTGGCACCTGCAATACATGTAAAACCTTAATTCTTTTCCCAGTCGCTTTTGGCTACTGATGTTTGAGTGCACGCTTACATCTGTGGCTGAAATTACGGGAATCTAACTTAGCTTCATAAATTCAGACTTCACTTGAGTATTAGTTACCTCAAATGCATTTTCTCAAATTACAGAGGTCCTGGTGGTTGACGCTACTGTTCGGCCTGGCGCTGTTCGAGCGCTCGAGGCGACGGCGGAGCGACAGCAGCTGCGGCATAGCCGGACGGGCCGGCCTGGGGTGAGGGGCGGCGGCACGTCTCCATTGGCAGCAGCGAGGCCAGACCAGCGTAGCTCGTGGAGTCACGAGGCCAGCTGTCGGACTGCCCTCCTGTAAAATTAATCCATTAATTTCATTCAATCCATTAATTTTTACATTTTTTTTTTGTAATGGTTATGTGTTGCGGTTGGCAAAGAGCCGGTATTTGGCACCTGCAATACATGTAAAACCTTAATTCTTTTCCCAGTCGCTTTTGGCTACTGATGTTTGAGTGCACGCTTACATCTGTGGCTGAAATTACGGGAATCTAACTTAGCTTCATAAATTCAGACTTCACTTGAGTATTAGTTACCTCAAATGCATTTTCTCAAATTACAGAGGTCCTGGTGGTTGACGCTACTGTTCGGCCTGGCGCTGTTCGAGCGCTCGAGGCGACGGCGGAGCGACAGCAGCTGCGGCATAGCCGGACGGGCCGGCCTGGGGTGAGGGGCGGCGGCACGTCTCCATTGGCAGCAGCGAGGCCAGACCAGCGTAGCTCGTGGAGTCACGAGGCCAGCTGTCGGACTGCCCTCCTGTAAAATTAATCCATTAATTTTATTCAATCCATTAATTTTTACATTTTTTTTTTGTAATGGTAATGTGTTGCGGTTGGCAAAGAGCCGGTATTTGGCACCTGCAATACATGTAAAACCTTAATTCTTTTCCCAGTCGCTTTTGGTTACTGATGTTTGAGTGCACGCTTACATCTGTGGCTGAAATTACGGGAATCTAACTTAGCTTCATAAATTCAGACTTCACTTGAGTATTAGTTACCTCAAATGCATTTTCTCAAATTACAGAGGTCCTGGTGGTTGACGCTACTGTTCGGCCTGGCGCTGTTCGAGCGCTCGAGGCGACGGCGGAGCGACAGCAGCTGCGGCATAGCCGGACGGGCCGGCCTGGGGTGAGGGGCGGCGGCACGTCTCCATTGGCAGCAGCGAGGCCAGACCAGCGTAGCTCGTGGAGTCACGAGGCCAGCTGTCGGACTGCCCTCCTGTAAAATTAATCCATTAATTTTATTCAATCCATTAATTTTTACATTTTTTTTTTGTAATGGTAATGTGTTGCGGTTGGCAAAGAGCCGGTATTTGGCACCTGCAATACATGTAAAACCTTAATTCTTTTCCCAGTCGCTTTTGGCTACTGATGTTTGAGTGCACGCTTACATCTGTGGCTGAAATTACGGGAATCTAACTTAGCTTCATAAATTCAGACTTCACTTGAGTATTAGTTACCTTCCTTTAGTTGCACTTAGTCTAGTGCTATTCCATCTCTGAAAATAATTTTAAAAAATTAAAAAAATTAAAAATTGTTACTATTCAAATAGAACCTCTTATGAACAAGGTTGTATTTGAATCTATATGAATAGTTGTTCTATAATATAAAAAAATGTTGTCTGTGTCATTATGCATTGATTTGTTAAGAAAGAGTAAATGGGTTCCCTTTTAGAAAAATTGCTTTTTATTATTGCATAAGTATGAAGGAGAAATATTGTTTGTTATTTAATTTCTGTTAGATATAAACAGTTGCACATTTTAAGTGATTTATAAATTACATAAATATTTACTTTCAGTTTTATAGAACAGTCTTTTAATATTTCTGTTATTCTTTCATTCATTACACATACTATTATATCTTTTATTAGCACTGTAAATGTAAAGATATCTCAAATCATAACTATAAATAACATCATGTGACAATCATATTAAAATAAAAAATTACTCTTAATCTTGGATCTGAGGATTCTTGAATCTGCAATTAATCAATCAATCGTTTAATCAATCGTAAATTTAAATTTTGCTTTTGCTTTTTAATTAAAAATCAACAATAGTGTTATATAAAGCAATATACCCTATATTGCTTTATACAGAATAAACTTGCTCTCTTTTGCTATTTACTCCCTTTTCATCCGAGTCTCATTATAAAAAACTTGACAATCATTTTTAAAGTTCTAATATAATACAATGAAGTATACAACTTCAATTGAAAATACTTCTAAAAAAAAATATTAAGTAGACCATTTAAGTTATGTCCAAATTATTCATAACTAAGATAGATCAATTAGAACAACTTCTAAAAAACTTTAACTTTAATGTTCCATTATTAATCATTTATTGCACTACAACACACTATGAATCAAATATGAGTCAAATATGAAATAAAAATTATACTGCATGTTAAAGGTTTTAGGCTATCCATGCAAGGTTAGGTTATTATATTTAGATGTGAGAATGTAAATTTTAAGAAAGCTCTTACTATTATTGAGATGCACAAAATTCATTAAAACTCAACACTTACATTTATATAATGATTAAGTAAATCCTCTTCTTATTGTTTTATAACTGCACGTTTCTTCGTTGTTATATTTCTCATTTTAAGAAATATCTCAACAGCTACTGGTGAAATAAGACTTGATACATTTAATTTGCTTCTAGTGATATTTGTTTCAAGAATTTTGCTAACTAAATTAAAACAAAATTATACATTTTAGTAAAAATTAAAGTACTAGAACTTTACAACGGGAAATTTAAAAATTTAATTCACCGCCCATTCATTAATAAAATCAACTTGTTGTCTTGTTATATGATAGACAGTCAAAATGAGAATGAGTGCGTAAAAACATGTATGTAGGAGTGGAGCGAGATGCAGCTGAGACTATTTTCATACGATTCATTCATAAATACGTACATGTGCAAGAGGGATGCGAGATAACATGTGTTGGCGCCTGTAGTAAAACCGCCCTGCAAAAAACAGACAAACAAAGCATGACAGCATATCAAAATATTGTCTATTGTACTAATAACTCTATGGTTCGGTTGTCTAATATAAATGATACAGTTTGGACAGAATTTAATGTTCAAAAATAGAACACAAATAGAAAAAAATTATAGAGGTATATAAATGGCATCTTGATAAGATGTTTTTTCAGCTTTTTAGATATATTCGTAGGCTTAATAAAATAATTGGTGGGGTTTGAACGCATTACTATAGTACTATGCTCGAGTGAACTCTTTTATAACAATATTAATTTTTTTTTTTTTTTCTTATATCTAATTGATTATAAATAAGTGGACACGTTGAGACATATAATTCTTACTTAAAGTAACTTAATAGGTAACCGCATTCCTCGCGATTTGATACGTTGGAATGCGGCCTACTTGTATATTTTATTGGTTACGTAAAGCCCTGTCAGCGCGCCTGCCGATTGGTGCTTAAACTCCTTAAACTAAATTAAATTAAGGATGCAAAAGGGTGGTTTGTCCCTTTGCATGACGTTTGTTATCTAGTCTGGTTTCTTTAATCTAAACAATTTGGATGTATATTTTACATGGATTTAACAATATTAATTAACCTTGTATATAAGAATCTAGAATCTTCTAGATCATCATCCTCATCTTCTTGCCCATATCCCACTTTAAGTGGGGTCGGCAAGCCGTTGTCACATGAACCGGCTACGCATTTTACTCACCTTGGTCGTCTTTTACGACACCTAAGTAAGGGAGAGGGTGATCTATTCTACTCAGCGAGATACCACACGGCGGATCAAATTACCTTAGTCGCCTTTTACGACACTAAGGAAGAGGGTGATCTATTCTACTCAGCGAGATACCACACGGGGAGTCAAATTACCTTAGTCGCCCTTTACATCTCGGTAAGAAATGAGGGTGGTCTATTCTACTCAGCCAGATACCGCACGGCGGGTCAAATTACCTTAGTCGCCTTTTACGACACATCGGTAAGAAAGTGGGTGGTCTATTCTATTTAGCCGGATAATCCTAGAATTGGCTTAAATTCCAAATTCAAATTGGACGCAGCATAAGGGAGATTTAAATCAATGCCAAAGCTAAGCACCGGATGGGACTGAGTGGTCGATAACGAAAATCATAATATTTTATTCAGTTTTGGGATCAAAAAATGAAAAACTTGGAAGACTTAATATATTAGGATAGTTATAATTTAAAAAAAATAAAAAATCAATTTTGAATCATCTAATCAACAAAATTATAAAAGTATTGCCTTAATCCATAACTTTTTTCCTTAAAACTTATATTAAATAGACTAATAGTAGAAAACTTTTTTTAATGTTATTATTATACTTTAACAAAATTTATGTTTTTATTAATTTATGTTTATTAATTTTGTTTTTGGTAAACTTGTTTTTATTGATTTTTTTTTTCAGTGAAATAGCATTTATCACTTTATAAAAAAAAATCAGCAATTAATTATTTACTATTAAAATTAAAAAAAAATTCAAATAAAATAATTATATACTAGTATTTAGTTACAATTATTCTCCAGAACTCCATACAAAATTAATGATAGAACTTATTAAGAACTATCAAATAATTAAAAAAAAGGACATTAAAAATCCTGTATAGCTATATGATTTTTACAAAATATACAAAAATATTTTTTTTTCAATAAAACCTTTTTAGCTTATAGCCTAAAATAATTACAAAATCTAATCACATATTAAAATACAAATATACATCTTATATTAAACAATCTGTTAGGTGATACAGTTGTTGTATAAAAAAATAATTTGCACTAATAAATTTACCATAAGTATTTTTAATTAATGTATAGAAACCGGCTATACTCACGTGTTATTTTATCGGATGAGCCCGACTAGTTTCAAGCCCATACGGGGCTCTTATTCATGAGCTCTTTACGCGGCGTTATCGCAGCGGGAACTGCGTGTAGCAGCTCGCAGGGCGCGACTCGAGAGCAGGGCCGGTCAGTATAGCCGGTTTCTATACATTAATTATGAATTCCACTCACGATAGTTTAAATTCAAAAATAATTATTTTTTTTTAATTAAGAATAGACTAGCCTTTCATCTCACCACATTCAGACTAATTTGGACCATTCTTAAGTATGTAGTGTTTATTCACTCATTATTTAAAGAATTTTGAATGAAATATTACAGGGCTTCTTAAACTGTGGGGGGTCGCGAGACTACTGAAAGGGGCGTCGCAAAGATCTGATACTTTAAATAAATAAATAAATTTTTTGAAAAAATTTTATATGGAGGAGGGGGTCGTTTAAAATTTCCTTAGCTTGAAGGGGGTCGCTATACTGAAAGGGGTGTCGCAAAGATCTGATACTTTTCAATCATTATTGATACAACTACAAAAATAGTAATTAAAATTTTAAAATTAGTATACACACTACGTACAAATATAAATACAAATCATACAAAATACTATTGTAGTTTTATTATAACTATTTTTTGAAAAAATTTTATATGGAGGGGGTCGTTTAAAATTTCCTTAGCTTGAAGGGGGTCGCTATAAAAAAAGTTTAAGAAGCCCTGAAATATTATATTTTATTTATCTAAAATAAAAATCGTAATAAAGATCTGTAACCTAGTAAAAAAAATAGTAATTTTCCTCATATTCAAAGTGTATAATTCTTTTATATAATTGAAAATATAGTGTACAAATTTCCTTGACCAAATCAAAAATATATTAATAGCAAATATTAAGAAAAAATTTAGAATCATATGGACGTTTGCATGGGACAGCCATGCTTGAAATTAATAGTAGATAATGCAAGAATGAGTGTGTCTATAGCAAAATAAGCTCGCATAGCATATAGAGCTATTTTGATGTTTGACAACATTAAGTTTGTTGGAGGCTACTGTTACAATAAAAAAAAATGTACAGCTCTTCTAGATTTTTGGTGCAATACCGAAATCGTTATTACAGTTTTAATTATAATATAATTAAATTCTTTTTTTATTTAATACTGATATAGTTTTGATATTTTTTTTTGAGGAACTTAGAGAAATAATAAATTGACACTATATACTTATATCCTGGCAATCAGACACTGTTTTGCTTAGATATGTATTAACACCTTGCTAAAGACTACGATACAAATAACTATTTTTATAAACATAGTATGCTAGAATTAACGTTGTAAAGGAGAAAAGTAATGTCATCAACTGAAAGATTTCTAGCATATGTAAACTTTTAAGCAACTTGTCGTGACTTGTTTGTAAGGACAGCATTTTTTTCGCTGTATCAGAATCAAGATATTCTTTATCTGAGCTCGTTTCACTTTTCCCAGTGTCTATGGTCGAACAACGTAATCTGTATTCTTCAGTATTAATTCCTGGACGTTTCCATAGTTCACTCAACTCTTTTTGTTGGATATTTGAATTTGGAACATGTATTGAAACAACTAGAAATCGTTCCTTCTCCATGGATGCTATTTGAAAGCCTGAGTTAACAGTAATTTGTACTGTCTGGGATGTTTTACTCAGGAGTATTCCAGTACATGGACGCACACAATATTTTTCAGGTGCAGTTGTTCTTATTTTAAACGATATACAGCTTTTGTCTATGTTAGTTATCGTTAACTGAGCTTTTATCTTTTCATTGTCACTTTTGAAAAGCAATACTTTACTAGGATTCAAGCTCAACATATCTCTCGATGAACAGTCTTCTGAAAAACTAACATGTTTTGACGTTTTATCAACATCACGATTTTCTGGGGTAAACTCGAAGACATAATTATCCTTTCCACCCCAGCTTACTAGAGCCTGTTCGGGGGCAACTAATTCTTTTAATTTATCTTTATTTACCATACGGAGGCGTTCCACAGCTGCAGCGGGTAGCACACTTTTAACAATCTTAAAACCGGCAGATAACATCCATGGTAATTGAAATACAATGATGTAATTAACAAGATTAGGATAATAATTCTTCAACAGTGTTACCATGTACATAATAATTTCTATATCCATATTATTAAGTCCACAGCCATCCATATCGAAGAATAATGTTAATTTTTTACCGTCTTCCTCCCGTTCGATTCTTTCTAGCCAGTAGACTATAACTTTTTTTAATTCGTCTATATTTTTTTGTCCTTTTATATAGATTTTAGACTTCATGATAAATAGTATACAGCTGTCTATGTCTCTACCGTGCGGAAAAAATATACCCTCTTTCAAATAGTTCAAATTAACAGTACCTTCTGATATGTCGTTAGCGCAAGTTGTTTTCCTCCACATCATGATATCGTACAACATTTCCACGGCCTGCTGTACGTTATTTTGCGAATGTTCTAAAACTCTGTACAAATATTTGTCACTTTTGATTCGGTTCAAATCTCGGGAATCGAAAGAACCTGGTGGATCGGGTATTCCGTCCTTTATTTTCGCTTCGAACAACATTCGTATTTCAGCTATTTTCGACATATTCAGTTAATAATTACGATACTGTTTTATTGTAAAGTTTAAAAGTTAAAGTTAAAACTGAACTTTGAGTAAGTAGTAACCATTAGAGATGTGAAAAAATAATCGATTTTTTTTATCAATCTTTTTATAATCGGTTAAATTTTTACCAAAAATAGATTTTCTTTAAAATGGAATGTTTTAATTATCCTCATTTTCTTTTTTAATAATAAATAAATATATGGGACACTCACACACAGTCATCCGTCTCCCAGGGTAAGTAACTTAATACTTGTGATATGGGTGACAGATAACTGGTGAATATATAGTACTTATATATTTTTTAAATACATATTTAAATACAAATATACACCCAGGCTCGAAGACCAACAAATTCATTTATAGAAAATTTTGGCCCTCGGCGGGAATCGAACCCGCGACCCGCAGAGCTGAAGGCAAGCACTGCGCCAACGCGGCAGTCAAACTTTTTTTACTCTTGTTCTTCTTTCTTAATATTAGTAATGCCTTGTTTGATGAAACCAATGAAGCCACACATTTGAATCAAATTTCACAAACAGCGCATCTGTTATTATTTCTCGGTAGTTGTGCTCTTTAATTAGGCTTTATTGTAATTATTTATTATTATTAAAAAACTTTTGAGATAGTCAGAAACGATCGGTTTTAAATAAAACGATTTATTGGGGATAAATCAATTATTTACTAATCGATTTTTTCTACTCCATGTACATCCCTAGTAACCATAGGCAAATAATCTGTTCAAATATTTGTCTATTAACAACTTTAGATATTTAGTTTTAGTATTTACTATTTAGTTATTTACCTATGTTAATAGTCTATGCTATGTAGTGATTGTTTATTTCGTGTATTTTTAAATCTAAATTTGTTTATGATTCTTCACTTTTCATGTTTATATTTAGAAACGCAGAAAACTTAGCGGAACATGTAAATAGTTGTGATGTAAACAAACTAAATGTGTTGAAAAATAGAAAATAGTCAAATGAAATTTATGCTTTTCTATTGTTGTATCTATAGTGGAAATAGTTAACAACTTTTTTTAAATCGTATGGCATTTATGCTAGAAGACAATAAGTAATAAAATTACAAATATAAAATAATAATAAAAATTACAAAATATTTTTTGTCAAAATTGAAATTATCTCAAAACAGATTTAAAGCAATGTCCAAGTTTTCCAACCAACATTGGAACGAAAAAGGACGATCAAAAACAGTCTAAGGCGCAACTAAAGAAGAAAATTCATAAAATACATAACATACTTAAAGAATAGGGAGATTTTTCTTTTAAATGCTTATTTTATTTTCGAAAAAAAATAAGACTGAACTAGGGATTTCTCGGAGTAGAAAAAAATCGATTTTTATCCCTTTAAAAATAATCGATTATTTTGTTACGAAATAAATGATTTTTTTAAAAATCGTTTTCTTCTGATTTCAAAAGTGGAAAACTACCAAGATATAATATCAGATGCGCTGTTTGTGAAATTGGATTAAAATGTGCAGTTTGGCTCAATTGGTTTCATCAAACAATGCATATCTTATCTTAAAAAACAAGAGTAAAAAAAAAGGGATACCCAAAATAATCGACTTATAAAAAATCGATTTTTGATGAAAAAAAAAATAATCGATTATTTTTTCACATCGCTAGACTCAACACACACATCCACAAACACGCACACATATCACACACACACCATTAATACATTTTTCTGTTAAATTTAAGTTAATTTTAGAGTAATCTATTATTGGCCTTATTGTAAAATTTGTGGAACGCTGTTTGATTACTAATAAAGAATTAAATAAAATTAACTGCTGATAAAATTCGTAACATACGCAAGGGAAAACTTAGTAGATCGATACTTCAATGATAAGGTATCTTTAGATATCTTGATTGTTTCAAAATAAAAAACATTATCTAACATAACCATTTTATTATGATAAGCAAATTAAACCTAGACCATTTATTTATAAAAGTATTCGTTTACTATATGGAATTTCATAGTAATAGTCTGTCTGTCTGTAACGTTTTGACAGTGATATTAATTAAATTTACTACAAACATGGCTAAGTATATACGACCGGCCGCCTGCCTGACGTCAACTTACCTTAGTCGTCTTTTGCGACACCTCGGTAAGAGTTAGGTAATTAATTAGACATTAGTAACATACAGAATTAAGAAATTCCTGATTTTCTTTTGAGAATAGGCAAAACAACATATATTTTATCATTTAATGCTTAAGTTAGTGTGCAAAAAGACTGGTCTACTGTCTGGTAGTACAAGTATTTCATAAATAGAAATAATATGAAAATTACTTAAATTCTTATTTTTTATATATTTATTTATTTATGCCGTGTGATATCCGGCTGAATAGAATAGACCAACCTCATTTCTTACCGAGGTATCGTAAAAGGCGACTAAGGTAAGTCGACCCGCCGAGTGGTATCCGGCTGACTAGAATAGACCAACCTCATTTCTTACCGAAGTGTCGTAAAAGGCGACTAAGGTAAGTCGACCCGCCGTGTGGTATCCGGCTGACTAGATAGACCAACCTCATTTCTTACCGAGGTGTCATAAAATACGACTAAGATAAGTTGACGTCAGGCAGGCGGCCGGTAGTAAAAACGCAGCCAAATCATGTGACAGCATGTTTATAACATGTCGTGCCGACCCCACTTAGAGTGGGATAAGGGCAGGAAGATGATATTTAATGCTTAAGTTAGTGTGCAAAAAGTCTGGTAGTACAAGTATTTCATAAATAGAAATAATATTAGATTTACATACTTATATTATTTATCTGAAAATTTCATTTTCAATGAAAAATAATCTGAATAATTTATAGAATTAGGCGTTACTTTGCGGAGGTCCATAATACAAAAGTAATAATAAAATTATTTTGCTATAATCCGCTATGAAGTAAAATAGAAAATAGATATAATGGTAAATGTGGAGTGGACAATCGGTTATCATACCTGATACATGCAGGAGTCGTAAAAAACACATGCACAAACCTCCACCAACGCCACCACGATACACAAGCTTGTGTATATATTACATATATATTGTGTTTATATTATTAAATACGGATTATAGCAAAATAATTTTATTATTACTTTTGTAAAAATAATTTGCTTCAAACAGAAGTCTACAAGTACCTTACCAATTTTTACCGATTAAACAACTGTCTAATTTAAAATATTGCAATCAAAATACAACCACAATTAGCTAACTTATTGTGATAAATAAATTTAATAAATAATATAACCTAATCTCCATTTCGCTGTCACAGTCTTGATTGAACGTACTCTGGCTGAAAAAGAAATATATATTTCAGTATAATAAATTTCAATTGCTTATCTTCTTTATTATAGGATTTACTAGCAATCGCCAGCGGCTCTGCACGCGTGGAAAGAATAAAACCGTAATATAGTCTTTTGATAAAAAATGGTTAAAGCAGGTCAATCTTAAAAGATAGACATATGCTGTCGCGGACTTTTATTCAGAACTTTTAGAGGGGAACAATTTTGTAATACATGATTTTTGAACTATTACCGTTTACTCAGCGCACGCAAGGAAAGCTTTAAATTTTGCCGTTTTCGAACTATTTTTTATTGCTGCTCCTATCCTATTCATCTTATCGTGATGTTATATAGTCTATAGCAGGACTTCTTAAACTGTGGAATACTGAATGGGGCGTCGCAAAGATCTGATACTTTTCAATCATTATTGATACAACTACAAAATTAGTAATTAAAATTTTAAAATTAGTATACACACTACGTACAAATATAAATAAAAATAAAAATCATACAAAATACTATTGTAGTTTTATTATAACTATTTTTTGAAAAATATTTATATTGAGGAGGGGATCGTTTAAAATTTCCTAAGCTTGAAGGGGGTCGCTATATAAAAAGTTTAAGAAGCCCTGGTCTATAGCCTCCCTCGATAAATGGACTATTTTACACTGAAAGAATTTTTCAAATCGGTCCAGTAGTTCCCGAGATTAGCATGTTCAAACAAACCAAACTCTTAAGCTTTATATATTAGTATACATTGATAGAATAGATTATAAGAGCCATTTCCGAGATTCCGAAAATATACATATTATAATAAACACTCATAAGAATTGGAACTAGTTTATTGAAACACTCCCAGATACTACAATTCGACCACCTCGAGTGCCCGCAGCGTTCCGAATGCCTGTACAAAAAGATCTTAGTCTTACCCTCTTTATTTAAATATACAAAAGCTAACAATATTATTTATTTATTTTATTCATTTATTTTATTTATTTATTTATTTATGTACCATAAAAAATGTTGGAAAAAAAACATTATTGGTAAAAAAAAGTGTACAAAGGTCAACTTATCCCTATGATAGAGATCTCTGCCAACTAACCTACGAAGTGAGACAATTTATATTAAGGAAAAAGGTACGCAAATATCAAACATTATGAACTAGAATTACCTACTAATAATTTCCTAATTTAACAAAAAAAATAAAATAAATATATAATATATTTACATATAAATAAATATATATACATACACACTATATATAATACAAAGTATAATATATAAATGTCAACAATTACATTATGATGGTAAAGATGTGTAAATTTTCTTTAGTCTTAGTTTAAAAGTGCTGAAGGAAAGGCTAAAGCAGTCATTGATGACGCTGTATGACAACGAGTTCCACAGACATCCAGCAAGTACACAAAAAGATTTAGCAAAAAATACAGTATTGTAAGGCGGGATGGTAAGTGATTTTAGAGGCACACAAGATCGTACAGGCCTGACACGGGGAGGAGCTTCGTGAAACAACTCACGTAAGTAGTTGGGTGAAGAGGTTTTTAAAATTTAAAAAAAAATACTAAGGATATGAATATTCCGGCAAAATCAAATTTAAAATGTAAATAAGTATACATACAAGATGTATACTTATTTACATTTTAAAGATATTACGGTGTTAAACTTTCTATGTTGACGATTGCTAGCACTAAAATAAAAGATAACTCACCGATACAAACCAGTATGAATTTTTCATAAAAATCATTTTACCAATCACACCCATTTTGGATTCTGGAGCTATAGTATGTAGGTGCAAGTGTCTTACACTCCTAAAAGGGGGCCAATGATAACCAAATCTGGCATCATCAGTGGACAAGTTATTTTTGGTCAGAAGATCTTTGGCAGTGTCCAACATTTTCTGTACTGGAAGGAAATCATTTTATTAGGTTATCATGCTATATATAATACTAGCGACCTGCCCCTGTTTCACACGGGTATAGAATGTATAGCCCATGTCACTCAGTGAAAAAAAAAATTAAAATCGATCAATAGTTTTGATTGATTCATTACTGCCTTGCCCGCAAGCGTTAAATTTGGAGAAAAACAATTTCCCTCTCCTTATACCAAGATTTCCTGCTATCTTTGGAATATCTAAATTCATATACTACATATTTATTTTTACATTTTTCCCTATGTATTTTATTTTTACAATTAATTACAGAATGTCTTTATATATAACATTCACAGCTTTCTTGTCCTTAGATAATACAAACATGTTTTCTTTAGTGGTTACTCTTAAAAGAGCGACATATAGCTGCTAAATACGAAATCTCCGAAAATGTTCACTTAAATTACATGCTGTAAACGGCCATATTGATCTATATTAATCAACAATTTATTTAAGGTACTTAATTAGATAATGATTAATGCTGTATTGTATAAAAATTGCTTTGAACATAAGGCATAATTTTTCGTAAAAAGTAAATGACAAAAAATGCTATTGTGGGTTATCCATAAGAGATAGACATACACCATCGCGGACTTTTCTGTAGACCTTTTCAATGTGTACAAATACTAAGTACATCATTTTGATAAATCTCGTAGGGTTTAGCCTGCGTTTGCAATGTAAGCGGAAAAAAATGTAATTACAATAACACGCACATTAGAAACCTCAAAAATTACAGTATTTCTCTAGTCGGTATTGAATGTTATTATACATATAAACGACTCAAAAGCGCTTATAAAAAAAAAATGTTTTGATAAAACCTTTATCTGAATGCAGTTGCGTCTTTAACTTACCCAAATCCTTATCAGCAGATGTTAAACACTTAGCATCTTCTATATGTCGTTTAGGTATAGTCAAAATATGATAATCGCTAGCCGGTTTGATGTCACGGAAAACACACACATCTTCGTCTTCAAACAGAATCTCAGTATTTTCTAGTTTATTAGCTATATTACAGAATATACATGATGATTTCTCAATAGCAGCCACCGTGGAAGTCATTCTGCGCGATTTTTGTAATTCTAATTTCAAACTCAAAAAATTCAATACACTTTTGTTGTGGTTCGTATTTTTTTTTAAAGCAAAGATTGCTAAACGTACCGCCATGTGTATGATTTTATCAAAGATCAAAGTTCATTTTTATTTTTAAATTATCAAAACGTCAACTGAGTAAACATAAAGTTTATATATTTTTAATAATAAATAATTTATATAATAAAATATTTTAAAGGGTAAGATTAATGAACGTAAATGAAAGGGTTTTACTTTCACATTCACATGTTTATTAGATGGCACCACTGTTTTAGTTGTAAAATACAAAACTAGATGGCGCTAGATGTACAACAGATTGCTTTGCTTTGCTTTTACTGTATTTCTCTTTATTGTATTAGGAATATTTGAGGCTAGTTTCCCTATTCCGATATAATAACTCTTTAAAGAGATTCTGTGCCATATATATTATTCTTGTTATTTAATAGAATAAGATCTTATAATAATAAAGTGTTTTCGTAGGGATAATAAGGAATGGCTTAAGCATTTAAGTGCCATAAATAATGCTCTAGTGTTTCTTTCCTTGTTTCCAAAAGCAAAACGGGATTTAAAGTTAAAATTGATTGCGGAATTTCATTATAGAATCTTATACCCAAACCCACAAACGACTTACGTACTTTTGCGCGGCGCAAAGCAGGAGCCGCAAGCTTATGTCGGTTCCTGCTTTGTATATTATATACATCGCTAATTTTTTTATATTTTTATGTAAAAAAAAGTAAGTAGCGGCCTTACTAGCTGCATATTAGCATAGCTGTGATAGCCCAGTGGTAGCACCGGTCGACTCTTTCGAGGAGGTCACGGGTTCAAACCCGGGTAGACACCAATGTGTTTTCCGTTAAAACTTATGTGTCTAATTGATAATCACAATTTATCACACGCTTTTCGGTGAAGGAAAACATCGTGAGGAAACCTGCATATCCCTAGATAATTCTGGAGATATGTGTAACCTACCAATCATTGGAGCAGCATCGTAGGTCTTAGCTCCAATCCTTGGAAAAATGGAAAGAAGAGGCCTATTCTCAGCAGTGGGATAGTAACAGGCCGCTACTTACTTTTTACTTATTAGGGATCTTCGCAAAGTAACGCCTAATTCTATAAATTATGTTAACATATGTATTTAATATGAAACGGGATATTTAACATTTAAATCGGCACGCGTTTGTAGTAAATGACAGACGAGGAACGCCCATGATGTGTTAATTAGGCGAGAAATTAGAATCAAGTGTGATGGAGTAAAATTTATAAGGGTTCAGTACATTTCAAGGAAAACAATTTAAGTCACGAAGGCCTACTAATAAAGACTAACACATTTATATAGTTAACTAGCGGCCTGCCCCTGCTTCGCACGGGTATAAAATATATATCCCATGTCATTCAGTGTAAAAAAATGATTAAAATCGATCCAGTAGTTTTGATTTATTCATTACTGCCCGTGGCCCGCAAGTAATTTGGAGAAAAACAATTTCCTTTCCCTATACCAAGAAGATTTCCTGCTATTGCGATTGCTTCAAAAATAAGGCATTATTTTTCGTAAAAAGTAAATGACAAAAAATGCTATTGTGGGTTATTCATAAGAGATAGACATATACCATCGCGGACTTTTCTATAGACCTTTTCAAGGTGTACAAATACTTAGTACTTCATTTTGATAAATCTCGTAGGGTTTAGCCTGCGTTTACAATGTAAGCGGAAAAAAATGTAATTATTTACAGAAACCTCAAAAATTACAGTATTTCTCTACTTCGTATTGAATGTTATTATACGTACCAACCTTCCTCTTGAATCACTCTATCTATTAAAAAAAACCGCATCAAAATCTGTTGCGTAGTTTTAGAGTTTTATGCGTACAAGAAATGAATGCGACTTTGTTTTATACTATGTAGTGATATTTAAATGAGTGTAATAACAAGCAAGCCATGACGTCACATCTTGCCACAGCCTTTCGCGCCATTTTGACGTGGGAGATGTGACAGCCGCTGTCATTAGTAGCTAGCCCGCGAATAGCGAATGAGAGTTTTCTTTGATTTCATTTTAGCATTTTCTTATGAAAAGAATAAAATTGATTTAGAATACTTCTTTTATTAATACAAGTAGTTTAGATACATGAGTTAATCTTGTATGTATATATATACATTTTCGAAATCTCGGAAACGGCTTCAACGATTTTCCTGAAATTCAGCATGTAGGGGTTTTGGGGGAGAAAAATTGATCTAGCTAGGTTTTATGTTAAAAAAAATTGTTTTATCCCTGTTTTTGGGCATTAAAAAACACTAACATTTATATTGAATTGAATTTTCGCCATTAACTATCAAGTCAGCGTAGCTTATTCGGGAAACGGGCAACGTCGGGAAATGTAACTAAATAACTTTTTTCTTTTTTTTTGTAAAAAATTACCAAAGCTAGGTCACCCAGATATTATCTTCTATTTAAATTAGTAGTCTAACTATGCTATTTTAACTATGCTATTTAAAAATTAGCAAACTAAATTTAAAAACACTAAGCAGTTTAAAAAACTAAAAAAATGAAGCTTATACTAACTAAAGCCTAATACTAACTAGTTACATTAAGTCATTACTATCTTGTACATGGTCGAACAGCAGCTGTATCCACGCATTCTTATCATCTAAATAATCCTTAACTGTATATTAGGCTTTCTGTATCAGCCTCATTTAAAAGTTTTTTAAACTGCTGTAATGGCAAAACTAAAGTTGCTTCGGTTTTAAATATATGAACATTTGGGTGACCGAGCTTCGCTCGGTAATTTTTTACAAAAAAAAACAAAAAAAAAAAACAATTATTAAGTTGGGGATCGATCCTTGGCATTCACATTTCTCGAGGCTGCCCGTTACCCGAATAAGCTAGGTCGACTTGACAATTAATGGCGAAAATTCAATTCAATATAAATGTTAGTGTTTTTTAATGCCCGAAAACAGCGATAAAACAATATTTTTTTTACATAAAACCTAGCTATATCAATTTTTCTCCCCCAAAACCTCCTACATACTGAATTTTAGGAAAATCGTTGGAGCCGTTTCCGAGATTCGGAAAATATATATATATACAAGATTAACTCATTTAAATATTAAAGATAACATGATTATGATGATGATGATGATGATTACATTATAACATGACAAAAACATTTGCGGAACCCAAAAAACCTAAACCAATAGTTAAATAGAAACTGCGCGTGTCAAATTACCTTAAAAACAACTATTCTTTTCCACTCGTAAATTGCCTGAGTTTTTTAGTTAAATACCAGATGTTTACTCAACATTTGGTTTCAAATAGTGGGATAACAGTTTTAGATTTAATAAAATACTAGCTTTTACCCGCAACTTTATTTGCGTGTTGACACGTCATATAAATGTCGCTTTTCAATGTCATCCTATTCCTGTAGAATTAACAGGATTTCTATATCCTATATGTTATTTCGGTATATAAGGAATAATTGTGCAAAGGAGATAGGCAAAATCTGGCCTGTGCGGACTAAATAATGAAGTACATAATAAAATATTAAATATTAAATAATGCCATAATAAATTACCACTATCTCTGTACAACTAGGGAAAACTGGTATTGAATAAAAAAGTTATTTATTTGATCCAGTTCAGTTACATATACAATTAGTGAAGTAAAAATAAAGAACTCAAGTCACAATATCTATCAAATCGGTAAGAAAATCGATATCGATATTATATCAATTAAAGAATTTAATATTCTAAATTATTTACTGTAACTTTCATAACTGTTGTTGATTTGTTTTTTGTGTTACCATAAACAAAATGGATAACTATATTTATTCATAGTTAGCCTAGCCTTTTTAATATTATTTATTATTATTTTATATATATGAACAATTTACGGAGTCGATTAATAAAATCGATTTCTGCGGATAACAGTAGTCATAAAGGTTGTCGTTATATTAATTATCTGTCAATTGTTGTTTCTAAACATGCATATTCGTGTTGCTTTTCGCATCGTGAACGTTACATTTGTGGATTTCTTGTATTCGTTTGCTACTTTATAACAACCATTGCTGTATTTCTAGACTACTCACATATTATCTTTGCAGTGGAAAATCTCATTATTTTGGATTCGTATTTTTTTTTAGATGAAAATAGATTCTATTAAAATAATATGTAGTATCAAATTCCAATACTATACTCTATGTAAATCTGTCATGGTCATTAATTTTTTTCTTCTTATTCCCAAGTTCTATCTAAAAAAGACTTGTACATACTTGAAGAGTAACTTTCGGTCTTTGTATTAAATATTATTTTATTTCTGTCCATTCAGGCCAAAATTGTATGAGCTATTTGCCCATCTCCTTTCATAGATATTGGTTCAGCATATTCGCCGTGAAAGAGTAACAAACATACACACAAACTTTCGCATTTATAATATTAGAATTTGAACGCCGTGTGGTATTCGGCTGAATAATACCACCCTCATTTCTTACCGAGGTGTCATAAAAGGCGATTAAGGTAAGTCGACCCGTCGTGTGGTATCCGGCTGAGTAGAATAGACCATCCTCATTTCTTACCGAGGTGTCGTAAGAGGCGACTAAGGTAAATTGACGTCAGGCAGGCCGGTCGTAGAAATGCAGCCAAATCATGTGACAGCATGTTTATAACATGGTGTGCTGACCCCACTTAGAGTGGGATAAGGGCGTGACGATGAATATTAGTAGGATTTGACTTTTAGCCAACTCAGATGTTTGGGCGCGAATAATTTGTTATCCTCTTTTTTCCAACAACAAAATAAGAACATGTCATGATATTTAGCTATAAACCACGATTAGAGAACATGTTTATAATGCTAAAAGTAGCGTAATATACGCAGCGTGCAGATAAGTGCTGACTGGCCCGTTGGCGTAGTGGGTAGTGACCCTGCCTTCAGCTCCGCGGGTCGCGGGTTCGATTCCCGCCGAGGGCCAACATTTTCTATAAATGAATTTGTTGGTCTTTGACCGCCGTGTGGTATCCGGCTGAATAGAATAGTACCACCCTCATTTCTTACCGAGGTGTCGTAAAAGGCGACTAAGGTAAATCGACCCGCCGTGTGGTATCCGGCTGAGTAGAATAGACCAACCTCATTTTTTACCGAGGTGTCGTAAAAGGCGACTAAGGTAAGTTGACCCACCGTGTGGTATCCGGTTTAGTAGAATAGACCACCCTCTTTCTTACCGAGGTGTCGTAAAATACGACAGAGGTAAGTTGACGTCAGGCAGGCGGCCGGTCGTAAAAACGCAGCCAAATCATGTGACAGCATGTTTATAACATGTTGTGCCGACCCCACCTAGAGTGGGATAAGGGCAGGAAGATGATGAATTTGTTGGTCTTTGAGCCTGGGTGTATATTTGTATTTAAGTATGTAAATAAAACTATATAAGTATATATTCACCAGTTGTCTGTCCATAACACAAGTATTAAGTTACTTACTTTGGGGACGGACGACCGTGTGTGTAAGTGTCCCATATATTAATGTAAAAGTAAGATTACAACACGGATAATCTCATGGTTTAACTGTAAAGTTTGTGAGTATGGATGTATGTTTGTTACTCTATCACGGCGAATCCGCTGAACCAATATCAATGAAGTTTGGCACAATTATTCCTTATACACCGGAATAACATATATGCTATAGAAATCCTGGTAATTCTATAGGAATAGGATGACATTTAAAAGTGCCATCTATTTATTATTTATTTATTTATACACTTTATTGTACACCACAAGAGAAAAACAGCAATAAAAACAAAGAAAACATAAATTATAACGTACAAAAGGCGGTCTTATCGCTTAGTAGCGAGCTCTTCCAGGCGACCCATGGGTTAAGGAGAACTGTAACGACGGTGTGGGTGGTGCACTATTCTATAGTTAAATACATACTAATAATACATACTAATACAAAGACAAAAGATTTACACATCATAAAAATATCTAAAAGTAATATATATGCTATCTATAAACTAATCTTTATATTTAAATGAGTTAATCTTGTATATATATATATTTTCCGAATCTCGGAAACGGCTCCAACGATTTTCCTGAAATTCAACATGTAGGAGGTTTTGGGGGAGAAAAATTGATCTAGCTAGGTTTTATGTAAAAAAAATATTGTTTTATCCCTATTTTTGGGCATTAAAAAACACTAACATTTATATTGAATTGAATTTTCGCCATTTACTGTCAAGTCGACCTACCTTATTCGGGTGACGGGCAGACTTGAGAAATGTGAATGCCAAGGATCGATCCCCAACTAAATAATTGTTTTTTTTTTAAGTTTTATTTTTGTAAAAAATTACCGAGCGAAGCTCGGTCACCCAGATATTACATATAATATAATAAATACATAACAATGATTTAAGTACATACATTAATTATTATTTGTCAAGTAGTATTGCTTTACAGTTTTTTTTAATATGTCTAATGATTTGGATTCTTTAATATTTAACGGTAATGCATTCCATAATTTAACTGCCTGTACTGCGAACGATTTAGTATTATCAGCCTATCACGCGACAACAGCAAACGACGTTGCAAAAAAGCTAGTAGTAAAAAAAAACTAAAACCAACCACTAAATAGGCACGTGACAATAATTTGGGACCATAAACAAAGGGCTCCATAATTGATTTACGCGCTATTAGTCTTTGGCGGGAGCACGTGGCGAATTCCCTTTATCGCTCCCCCGGGATCATCTTAACTTCGTTACGATCATATTTCCTGTATCTGGATGTTGTTGAAACTAAAATATATTATCACCATCCTCCTGCTCTTATCAAATTCAAATTCAAAATATTCTTTATTCAAATAAACTTGTAAACAAGTGCTTTTGAATCGTCAACTCTACTGCTGGTTCGGAAAGCTGTTCCTACCGAGAAGAGCCAGCAAGAAACTCGGCGGTTGCTCTTTTAAAAATATAATTCTTAATACTATTTACATTAAGTCGTTACTGTCTTGTACAGGTTCAAAGAGAGCTATATCCACACATTCTTATCTTCTAAATAATCTTCAAGAGTATAGCACGCTTATCCCACTCTAAGTGGGGTCGGAACAACATGTTAAAAACATGTCATATGATTTGGCTACGTTTTTTACGACCACCCGCCTGCCTGACGTCAACTTACTATAGTATTTTACGACTCCTCGGTAAGAAAGAGAGTGGTCTATTTTACACAACCGGATAACACACGGTGGGTCACTTACCTTAGTCGCCTTTTACTACACCTCGGTAAGAAATGATGTTGGTCTATTCTACTCAGCTGGTTACCACATGGCGGGTCGAATTACCTAAGTCGCCTTTTACGACACCTCGGTAAGGAATGAGGTTGGTCTATTCTACTCAGCCGTATACCACACGGCGGGTCGACTTACCTTAATCGCCTTTTACGACACCTCGGTAAGAAATGAGGTTGGTCTATTCTACTCAGTTGGTTACCACACGGCGGGTCGACTTACCTTAGTCGCCTTTTACTACACCTCGGTAAGAAATGAGGGTGGTACTATTCTACTCAGCCGGATACCACACGGCGGGTCGACTTACCTTAGTCGCCTTTTACGACACCTCGGTAAGAAATGAGGGTGGTACTATTCTACTCAGCCGGATACCACACGGTGGGTCACTTACCTTAGTCGCCTTTTACGACACCTCGGTAAGAAATGAGGTTGGTCTATTTTACTCAGCTGGTTACCACACGGCGGGTCGACTTACCTTAATCGCCTTTTACGACACCTCGGTAAGAAATGAGGTTGGTCTATTCTACTCAGCCGGATACCACACGGCGGGTCGACTTACCTTAGTCGCCTTTTACGACACCTCGGTAAGGAATGAGGTTGGTCTATTCTACTCAGCCGGATACCACACGGCGGGTCGACTTACCTTAATCGCCTTTTACGACACCTCGGTAAGAAATGAGGTTGGTCTATTCTACTCAGCCGGATACCACACGGTGGGTCAACTTACCTTAGTCGCCTTTTACGACACCTCGGTAAGAAATGAGGGTGCTACTATTCTATTCCGTCGAATACAACACGGCGAAGTCATACAATACTTTATCTACTCTCATACTATAATACGTAAAACAATATTAATAAAAACCAAACTTTGTTTAAATATTAAAAAGATTTTTTAAATGTCAAATGTTAGCGCCGAGGCGCAAACGTCGATTGCGCATGCGTGTTGCGTCGCCGCGGACTCGTTCATTGAAACCTTTTGTTTTAAGGTAGAGGTTCAACCTCCTCGGTCCAGCTGGAGGTTGTATAGGTGTATCGTTATGATTACAAAGTTATATTATGATACAGGTGTCCATACAAGACCTGTATCGTAATAAAAAAATTAATATTTTATTTTTGACCTGTACGTAATTGTCATAAGAATTTTGGTTTCAGTTTTATAATCTTTGTATTATAGTATCAGAGTAGTTAAAATGTATTTATATATACATACAAGATTGAAGCTGAGGTAGCCCAGCGGTAGCACCGTGCGTCTCTTTTGAGGAGGTCTAGAGTTCAAACCCCGGGCAGGCACCAATGAGTTTTCTAGTAAAACTTATGTCTAATTGATAATTGCAATTTATCACACGCTTTTCGGTGAAGGAAAACATCGTGAGGAAACCTGCATATCTCTAGAGAATCTTATACCTAAACCCACAAACGACTTACTTACTTTTTCAAGGCGCACAGCAGGAGCCGCAAGCTTACTTCGGTTCCTACTTTGTCCATTATATACATCGCCAATTTTTTATATTTTTATGTAAAAAAAAGTATGCAGTGGCTTTATTAGCTGCATATTAGCATGTTAGCATAGCTGTGATAGACCAGCGGTAAAACCGTGCGACTCATTCGAGGGTACAAACCTGGGCTGACACCAATGTGTTTTTCCGTTAAAACTTATGTGTCTAATTGATAATTGCAATTTATCACACGCTTTTCGGTGAAGGAAAACATCGTGAGGAAACCTGCATATCTCTAGAGAATTCTGGGGATATGTGTAACCTACCAATCCGTATTGGAGCAGCGTGGTAGCTCCAATCCTTCTCTTCAACAAAAAAAAAAACAGATGGTCTATGCCAAGCAGTGGGATAGTAACAGGCCGTTTTTACTTACTTTACATACAAGATTAACTCATTTCAATATTAAAGATTTAAAAACTCATATGCGCCGCTCAAAGTGTTAAATATGTTGTCGCCATTGATTTCCGCTTTGTATTTTATAGCAACAAAGTCATTAAACAAGAGTATCGCGCCCTTTTTGATTAAAATGGTGGTAATACTGTGCCGTTGTTGTTTCCGGTTTAGTCTTCTTATTGATAAAACGTTTCAGTGACATTCAGTCTTAGTTCGTCATTCAAGAGAAGTGCATCTCGGAACAGGAATTGTGGTATTCCTATTATATCGTGTTCTTGTATGTAGTGTGCGCTAACAAATATGACAGCCCCTAAAAACGAAAATCATTATCACTACATATTATAAAACAAAGTCCCTATATCCCTATGTACGCATAAAACTTTAAAACTACGCAACAGATTTTGATGCGGTTTTTTTTAATAGATAGAGTGACTCCAGAGGAAGGTTTGTACGTATAATAACATTCAATACGGAGTAGAGAAATACTGTAATTTTTGAGGTTTCTGTAAATAATTACATTTTTTTCCGCTTACATTGCAAACGCAGGCTAAACCCTACGAGATTTATCAAAATAATGTACTAAGTATTTGTACATCTTGAAAAGGTCTACAGAAAAGTCCGCGATGGTATATGTCTATCTTTTATGGATACCCCACTATAGCATTTTTTGTCATTTACTTTTTACGAAAAATAATGCCTTATTTTTGAAGCAATTTTTATACAATACAGCATCCTTATCTAATTAAGTACCTTAAATAAATAGTTGATTTAATATAGATCAATATGGCCGTTTACAGCATGTAATTGAAGTGAACATTTTCGGAGATATTACAGATTTAAAATGCCGTGAGAACGCCGCGCTTCGCCCTATAACACTTCGACTTTACCAGCTATGTCCCTCTTTCAAGAGTTTGTTTAAAGACATTCTGTAATTAATTGTAAAAATAAAATACATAGGGAAAATGTAAAAGTAAATAAGTAAAAATGTACTATATGAATTTAGATATTCCAAAGATAGCAGGAAATCTTCTTGGTATAGGGAAAGGAAATTGTTTTTCTCCAAATATAACGCGTGCGGGCCACGGGCAGTAATGAATTGATCAAAACTACTGGATCGATTTTAATCATTTTTTTACACTGACTGACATGGGATATATATTTTATACCCGTGCGAAGCAGGGGCAGGCCGCTAGTTAGTACATAAAAATACACTTACCAAAGTGTTAATCATATAAAGTTATCTACTATAATTGAATTATATTTTATTATAAAGCAAACCCCCTTTGACGAAGCAATTATATAAATGACGCCAAAATAAATCTCTAACTATAGGGTGGGATGTATTGTGATTGGGGTTTCATATTGAATAACCACAAATGTTTAGAAATTACTATGCCGTGTGGTATCCGGCTGAATAGAATAGTACCACCCTCATTTCTTACCGAGTTGTCAAAGGCGACTAAGGTAAGTCGACCCGCTGTGTGGTATGCGGCTGAGAAGATTAGACCATCCTCATTTCTTACTGAGGCGTCGTAAAAGGCGACTAAGGTAAATCGACCCGCCATGTGATATCCGGCTGAGTAGATTAGACCATCCTCATTTCTTACCGAGGTGCCGTAAAAGGCGACTAAGGTAAGTCGACGCGCCGTGTGATATCCGGCTGAGTAGAATAGACCACCCTCATTTCTTACCGAGTTGTAAAAGGCGACTAAGGTAAATCGACCCGCCGTGTGTTGTCCAGCTGAGTAGAATAGACCAACCACATTTCTTACCGAGGTGTCGTAAAAGGCGACTAAGGTAAGTTGACCCGCCGTGTGTTGTCCGGCGGAATAGAATAGTACCACCCTCATTTCTTACCGAGTTGTCAAAGGCGACTAAGGTAAATCGACCCGCCGTGTGTTGTCCAGCTGAGTAGAATAGTACCACCCTCATTTCTTACCGAGGTGTCGTAATAAGCGGCTAAGGTAAGTGACTCACCGTGTGATATCCGGCTGAGTAGATTAGACCATCCTCATTTCTTACTGAGGCGTCGTAAAATGCGACTTTGGTAAGGTAGCCCGCCGTGTGTTATCCGGCTGAGTAGAATAGACCAACCTCATTTCTTACCGAGGGGTCTTAAAAGGGAACAAAGATAAGTTAACCCGCTATGTGGTATCCGGCTGAGTAGATTAGACCACCCTAAATTTTTGCAAGGCGACTAAGTTAACGTCAGGCAGTAGTTATAAAATACCTAGCTAAATCATGTAACAACATGTTTGTAACATAAGGGCAGGATCTATACAAGAAGTACAAGGAAAAATTACAAAAATTTTGTCAACGCAAGCTGTACAATTATTTAAACAAATTCAATCAACATATAGTATTGTGTCCAAATACATTGTTAAAATTAACGTCATTGAATTATAAATGTGTTATATAATATATATAATAAATATTGTCTGCAAGAACGTTCGTGTGTTATTAAAAAAGTTTACAAAATAAAAATAAGCTGATGATGCTTCAGTTGCGAGCTAAACGATTGTTGAGTTTGTGATAGTGAACGTATGTAGTGCTTGTGTATTGTGGCGGTGGTGGAGGTTTGGACATACATTCATACTCACAAACTTTTGCATTTATAATGTTAGTAGAAATAAGATAGGATAATATTACACAGACAGAACGCCGTGTGGTATCCGGTTTAGTAGAATAGACCACCCTCTTTCTTACCGGGGTGTCGTAAAAGGCGACTAAGGTAAGTTGACCCACCGTGTGGTATCCGGTTTAGTAGAATAGACCACCCTCAATATAACAGCAACCATATAACAGCATGTATAACATGCTGTGTCGAACCCACTTATAGTCGGCTAAGGGGAGGAAGATGATAATTGTTTTGAATAAAATGACTCGCCGGCCAGCAGAGCGGCCGGCCAGTAGTTACCCTTCAAACACTATAGGGAGCAGCCGCGTGCGCCGGAACACGGCATTCCTTTCTTACGCACACGTGTAATTTTGCGTTTCGGGTGTTATTCTCCGATTTAGTGACCAGCGTTTAACCAGTGAAGCGTTTAATAAGACGCGACCGTCCACGGTTCTGGTGCGCGTTGGGTACTATTCCCCGATATAGGGACGACTCAATAACGTGTGACCTTACGAAGGTTGTGTGCACATCGGGTGTTATTCCGCCGATATAGTGAAGTGTATACTCAGGGAGAAACAGACATTACGTGTCCGTGGAAGAGTGCAGAGGCGAGCCAACGGTTTCGGGATTCGGCCAAGTACATACAAGCACACACACACACGTACATATATACACGCAGTGACTCACGAGGCCGGACCGCATACAGCTAACGGCCGCGTAAGGTAGGTTGAAACGCCGGGGCGTCGGGCCCAGGTCCAGGAGGTTATTTCATCCGTCCGCACGTTTGCGCGGAACATTTCACAGACAGAGTTGAAGGCGATTGCTAAATTACATACTAACACAATACACATCAATAACGTATTGAAAACAATAAATAACCTTGAAATTAGAAACATTCGGTAATTATTTGGACAGTTGGTTGGGCTTTTACTAAATATAGTATATAAAGGTGTTATATAGCATAATAATTTCATTCTGGATCAATCAGGAAGGACGATATCAATCAACATGAATTTCTTAGCACTGTTTGTTATGGTACTAATGGTAAGTCACCATTTATATTAATACTAGCGGCCTGCCCCTGCTTCGCACGGGTATAAAATATATATCCCATGTCATTCAGTGTAAAAAAATGATTAAAATCGATCCAGTAGTTTTGATTTATTCATTACTGCCCGTGGCCCGCAAGCGTTAAATGTGGAGAAAAACAATTTCCTTTCCCTATACCAGGAAGATTTCCTACTATCTTTGGAATATCTAAATTCATATAGTACATTTTTACTTATTTACTTTTACATTTTCCCTATGTATTTAATTTTTACAATTAATTACAGAATGTCTTTATATACAACATTCACAGCTTCCTTGTCGTTAAACAAACTCTTGAAAGAACGATATAGCTGCTGGATTCGAAGTGTTATAGGGTGAAGCGCGGCGTCCTCACGGCATTTTAAATCTGTAATATCTCCGAAAATGTTCACTTAAATTACATGCTGTAAACGGCCATATTGATCTATATTATATCAACAATTTATTTAAGGTACTTAATTGGATAAGGATTAATGCTGTATTATATAAAAATTGCTTCAAAAATAAGGCATTATTTTTCGTAAAAAGTAAATAACAAAAAATGCTATAGTGGGTTATCCATAAGAGATAGACATATACCATCGCGGACTTTTCTGTAGACCTTTTCAATGTGTACAAATACTTGGTACATTATTTTGATAAATCTCGTAGGGTTTAGCCTGCGTTTGCAATGTAAGCGGAAAAAAATTGAATTATTTACAGAAACCTCAAAAATTACAGTATTTCTCTACTCCGTATTGAATGGTATTATACGTGCAAACCTTCCTCTGGAATCACTCTATCTATTAAAAAAAACCGTATCAAAATCTGTTGCGTAGTTTTAAAGTTTTATGCGTACAAGAAATGCGACAAACTTTGTTTTATACTATGTAGTGATACAGTAGGGGGAGACTATCTGAAAATGTGCATTAATCTTTAATATTTTACGCCGTGTCCGGCTGAATAGAATAGTACCACCCTCATTTCTTACCGAGGTCTCGTACAAGGCGACTAAGGTAAATCGATTTTATTCAATTTTTTTTCTACTAAGTGACATGGGCTATATATTTTATACCCGTGCGAAGCAAGGGCAGGCCGCTAGTATTCAATAAATTAAAAGTAAACTTTTCTTTTTTTTATGCCCAAAAACAGGGATAAAACCTAGCCAGATCCATTTTTCCAAAACTCTGTATATGCTGAATTTCAAGAAAATCGTTGGAACCGTTTCCGAAATTCTGAAAAATTATATATATACATACATTAAATCACTTAAATATTAAAGATATTACTTTCATATTTGTATTATAGTCTCCGAAAAGTAACGCCTAATTCTATAAATTATTTAGAGTATGACGGATTGTGTGACTGATAAACTATGATGCATGTAACTCAGCGTGATGACTTTCATATTTGTATTATAGTCTCCGCAAAGTAACGCCTAATTCTATAAATTATTTAGAGTATGACGGATTGTGTGACTGATAAACTATGATGCATGTAACTCAGCGTGATGACTTTCATATTTGTATTATAGTCTCCGCAAAGTAACGCCTAATTCTATGAATTATTTAGAGTAAGACGGATTGTGTGACTGATAAACTATGATGCATGTAACTCAGCGTGATGACTTTCATATTTGTATTATAGTCTCCGCAAAGTAACGCCTAATTCTATAAATTATTTAGAGTATGACGGATTGTGTGACTGATAAACTATGATGCATGTAACTCAGCGTGATGACTTTCATATTTGTATTATAGTCTCCGCAAAGTAACGCCTAATTCTATGAATTATTTAGAGTAAGACGGATTGTGTGACTGATAAACTATGATGCATGTAACTCAGCGTGATGACTTTCATATTTGTATTATAGTCTCCGCAAAGTAACGCCTAATTCTATAAATTATTTAGAGTATGACGGATTGTGTGACTGATAAACTATGATGCATATAAATGTAGTAGAGTCAAAGTTTCTGGTGCTCCCGATGCATCGTCCAGCGGAAGGAGGGGCCACTTTCAGAGAGGCCTCGACCCAGAGGTGGCGCACTCTGGGGTACAGAGTTGCTGCTGGCGGGGATGGGGGGCAATGTCTGCATGGGTACCCTATTCCCGCCACCAGCAGCGTAATGGAGCACACAGGTTATTTTAGTCGGTGCGAGTCCGACATAACCGTCGTCTGTCCCCGTCGGGCGGCGGTACCCATAAGGGGTTTTTTTCCTGTTAAAAAAAAAAGAGTCAGAGTTGACATACATATTGTGGAGATCGCATTTAAAGGATAAGAGGAATATGGTTTCTTTGATATTAATTTTGATATATTCTTATTTTTTTCAGTGCCTGATGGCAGTTATGGGTGCTCCCGGTAAGTTAATATCTTAATTTATAATGCACTTCTAAGAAACATATAAACTTTGGTCAAATGCGGTCCAAGGTTTACATATTACTAAACATAGGTTACCTTTGTCACTGCCTATACTTGCCTATAGCGGCCTCACTCTAGGCACCTTTAGGACGACGTTCCCCATAGCTAGTAGAGCTTCATACAACAGCGTGATGACTAGTCACAGTCATACCACCAGCCCTCCACTACACGTCGCCCTAAGCCGCGGTCCGGCCTCACAGGAGGCACCCTTAGGACGACGTTCCCCATAGCTAGTAGAGCTTCATACAAGAGTGTGATGACTAGTCACAGTCATACCACCAGCCCTCCGCTACACGTCGCCCTAAGCCGCGGTCCGGCCTCACAGGAGGCAGCCTTAGGACGACGTTCCCCATAGCTAGTAGAGCTTCATACAACAGCGTGATGACTAGTCACAGTCACACCACCAGCCCTCCACTACACGTCGCCCTAAGCCGCGGTCCGGCCTCACAGGAGGCACCCTTAGGACGACGTTCCCCATAGCTAGTAGAGCTTCATACAAGAGTGTGATGACTAGTCACAGTCATACCACCAGCCCTCCACTACACGTCGCCCTAAGCCGCGGTCCGGCCTCACAGGAGGCACCCTTAGGACGACGTTCCCCATAGCTAGTAGAGCTTCATACAAGAGTGTGATGACTAGTCACAGTCATACCACCAGCCCTCCACTACACGTCGCCCTAAGCCGCGGTCCGGCCTCACAGGAGGCACCCTTAGGACGACGTTCCCCATAGCTATTAGAGCTTCATACAACAGCGTGATGACTAGTCACAGTCATACCACCAGCCCTCCACTACACGTCGCCCTAAGCCGCGGTCCGGCCTCACAGGAGGCACCCTTAGGACGACGTTCCCCATAGCTAGTAGAGCTTCATACAACAGCGTGATGACTAGTCACAGTCATACCACCAGCCCTCCACTACACGTCGCCCTAAGCCGCGGTCCGGCCTCACAGGAGGCACCCTTAGGACGACGTTCCCCATAGCTAGTAGAGCTTCATAAAACAGCGTGATGACTAGTCAGTCATACCACCAGCCCTCCACTACACGTCGCCCTAAGCCGCGGTCCGGTCTCACAGGAGGCACCCTTAGGACGACGTTCCCCATAGCTAGTAGAGCTTCATACAACAGCGTGATGACTAGTCACAGTCATACCACCAGCTTTCCACTACACGTCGCCCTAAGCCGTGGTCCGGCCTCACAGGAGGCACCCCTAGGACGACGTTCCCCATAGCTATTAGAGCTTCATACAACAGCGTGATGACTAGTCACAGTCATACCACCAGCCCTCCACTACACGTCGCCCTAAGCCGCGGTCCGGCCTCACAGGAGGCACCCTTAGGACGACGTTCCCCATAGCTAGTAGAGCTTCATACAAGAGTGTGATGACTAGTCACAGTCATACCACCAGCCCTCCACTACACGTCGCCCTAAGCCGCGGTCCGGCCTCACAGGAGGCAGCCTTAGGACGACGTTCCCCATAGCTAGTAGAGCTTCATACAACAGCGTGATGACTAGTCACAGTCATACCACCAGCCCTCCACTACACGTCGCCCTAAGCCGCGGTCCGGCCTCACAGGAGGCACCCTTAGGACGACGTTCCCCATAGCTAGTAGAGCTTCATACAACAGCGTGATGACTAGTCACAGTCATACCACCAGCCCTCCACTACACGTCGCCCTAAGCCGCGGTCCGGCCTCACAGGAGGCAGCCTTAGGACGACGTTCCCCATAGCTAGTAGAGCTTCATACAACAGCGTGATGATTAGTCACAGTCATACCACCAGCCCTCCACTACACGTCGCCCTAAGCCGCGGTCCGGCCTCACAGGAGGCAGCCTTAGGACGACGTTCCCCATAGCTAGTAGAGCTTCATACAACAGCGTGATGACTAGTCACAGTCATACCACCAGCCCTCCACTACACGTCGCCCTAAGCCACGGTCCGGCCTCACAGGAGGCAGCCTTAGGACGACGTTCCCCATAGCTAGTAGAGCTTCATACAACAGCGTGATGACTAGTCACAGTCATACCACCAGCCCTCCACTACACGTCGCCCTAAGCCGCGGTCCGGCCTCACAGGAGGCAGCCTTAGGACGACGTTCCCCATAGCTAGTAGAGCTTCATACAACAGCGTGATGATTAGTCACAGTCATACCACCAGCCCTCCACTACACGTCGCCCTAAGCCGCGGTCCGGCCTCACAGGAGGCAGCCTTAGGACGACGTTCCCCATAGCTAGTAGAGCTTCATACAACAGCGTGATGACTAGTCACAGTCATACCACCAGCCCTCCACTACACGTCGCCCTAAGCCGCGGTCCGGCCTCACAGGAGGCAGCCTTAGGACGACGTTCCCCATAGCTAGTAGAGCTTCATACAACAGCGTGATGACTAGTCACAGTCATACCACCAGCCCTCCACTACACGTCGCCCTAAGCCGCGGTCCGGCCTCACAGGAGGCACCCTTAGGACGACGTTTCCCATAGCTAGTAGAGCTTCATACAACAGCGTGATGACTAGTCACAGTCATACCACCAGCCCTCCACTACACGTCGCCCTAAGCCGCGGTCCGGCCTCACAGGAGGCACCCTTAGGACGCCTTTCCCTTTAGCTAGTAGAGCTTCTGCGCTTTATTCTTTTTAAGGATGCTTTTTTTCAAATAACTTTTTATGTACACTGATTTCAGCTTTTTATTGTTTGCAGGTCTGGGCGACGAGATCAATCATTCTAACGTAGGAAACAACCAAGCTGAACTCGTTAATATCCCATTAGCGCCTATTAACAATAACGGCGGACATATCCTTTAAGTATCGTTTTTTTAAACTCGAAAAATAAATCTTTTAATTCATATGAGTCTTTAATTAAGTTTGTTCCTAACGTTAGTGGTTATTTGATTGGCATTCATAAATATTAATGTGTATGGATATTACTAGAGGGTGGCAAAAGAGGTTGTGTGAAGTAAGACATCTTTAATATTTAAATGAGTTAATCTTGTATGTATATATATGTTAACGCACACTATATACAATAACACGATATAATAGGAATACCACAATTCCCGTTCCGAGATGCACTTCTCTTGAATGACGAACAAAGACTGAATGTAACTGAAAGTTTTATCAATAGGAAGACTGCACCGGAAACAATACGGCACAGTGTTGCCACCATTTTAATCAAAAAGCGCGCGATACTCTTGTTTCATGACTGTGTTGCTATAAAATACAAAGCGGAAGTCAATGGCGACAACATATATGACGGCGCGTGGAGTAATTATAAGTTGTGAACAAATTTATTTGATTAATTATTACTAATAGTAATGAGATTGTTATTTTATCAATGATTATACTAGGTAAAACGTACTAAGGAGAAATCAACATTAAGAGCGGGTAACCCCGAATAGAGTAGTGGTTCGACGTTGGCATGGTAACGTGGGTTGTTATGTCAAGACGGGAAATTCTAATCTATATATTATATTATATATAATATTTAAAAAAAAATCGTTTTATCCATATTTTCGGGCCCTAAAATTTTTTTTAATTTACGTTGAATACAAACACAATTTTTCGCTGCCAAACGTAAAGTCATGGTGGTTCATTTGGGGAACGGGCGGTCTAGAGAGGTGAAAATACCTTGGATCGAGCCCCACCTGCCCTATTATTTTTTTCAATTTTTTTTTTACATCATTTTAAAAATTACCGAGCAAGGCCCGGTCACCTAGATACTGAATATAAAAAGAATAGCGCTGGAGTTAACGAAGCAAAGAAAGTATAAAAGAGTAAAACATTGTGCGCAACTAATATTTTGTTCAAAAGTAATAATAAAATTATTTTACTATAATCCGCGATGAAGTAAAATAGAAAATATATATAATGCTAAATGTAGAGTGGACAATCGGTTATCATACCTGATACATGCATGATTCGTAAAAACACACGCACAAACCTCCACCACCGCCACCACAATACACAAGCACTTGTCGTGGAGTTTATCTCCTGATGATGCTTCGGTTGCGGGGCGAAACGATTGTTGAGTTTGTGATAGTGAAAGTATATGTTTAAATTTAAATTAAGTTAGAAATTGTCTGTTATTCATAGTTATGCCTGTAATAGACTTAGATACGAACCTTAGTTTTTAATGATTGTTGGACAAACTTGTATGTAAGTTGTTGGCGTAATAAATAAATAAATAAATAAATAAATAGTGCTTGTGTATTATGGTGGCGGTGGTGGAGGTTTGTGCATGTGTTTTTTATGACTCCGGCATGTATCAGGTATGATAACCGATTGTCCACTCTACATTTAGCATTATATATATATTCTATTTTACTTCATTGCGGATTATAGCAAAATAATTTTATTATTACTTTTGTATTATGGATCTCCGCAAAGTAACACCTAATTCTATAAATTATTTAATATTTTGTTACAATAAAATTCTGTTAACTGCTTTGGACATCATTTTAATATATTTAACAAAAGCACATAAAAATACAGTTATTAAAGAATCTACCTAGCGCAAAGTCGCTTTCTCTGTCTGCCCCTATGTCCCTATGTATGCTTAAATCTTTAAAACTACGCAACAGATTTTGATGCGGTTTTTTATCACAATACTACACAATCGTGATTCGGAATTACAAACATCGTATAAACATTCAGTGAATGAATATTTTTTAAAATGAGTATTATATCCTAATAAGTTAAGATAAGTTTTATTTTAAATAAATGAATTTTGAATATTGAAATTTGAATTTAAAAAAATGTCTTTTTATACCTGTTTTCAGGCTCGGTAAGAGTTATGTATTACTTTTTTAGACAGTAATTTTACATCCCATTTACGTATTTTAATATATTTTTATATAACAATTTTTTTCATTTAATTTTTTTTTTCAAAGAAAGGGGGAAGTCATGTACCACGACGTCAGCGTATCTCAAATGTCAGTGTTAAATGCAACTTGTTAGTCACTAGTTAGTCGCCAATAAATACGCTAACGTGTAACACGTTTCATAATAGAGTACCAGTTTGACGAAGAATTGCTCGGTAATTTTATACAAAATAAATAATAATAAGCTGTGGTAGCCCAGCGGGATACCGCTGGGCTACCACCTTCTCGCCTCTTTCGAGAAGGTCTTCGCGCCTCTTTCGAGAAGGTCTAGGGTTCAAACCCCGGGCAGGCACCAATGAGTTTTCTAGTAAAACTTGTGTCTAATTGATAATTGCAATTTATCACACGCTTTTCGGTGAAGGAAAACATCGTGAGGAAACCTACATATCTCTAGAGAATTCTGGTGATATGTGTAACCTACCAATCCGCATTGGAGCAGCGTGGTAGGTCTTAGCTCCAATCCTTCTCTCCAAAAAAAAAAACGGAGAGAAGAGGCCTATGCCCAGCAGTGGGATAGTAACAGGCCGTTACTTAATAATAATGGCATCGCGTCACTCCATGCGCGACCACCCGATGGACGTTCCCTGCCTCGCGAGCTCCTGCGAGCACCGTCTCCGCGGCCCGATGCGGATGACGACGGCGACGACGAGGACGACGCGATGAGCGAAAACACCGGATATGACACCACCGATTTTGACATACCCGAACCAAGACTACCGGAAGACGACTTTGAGGTCTGGGAGCTACCATTCCAACCACCAAATCAGACATCCCTTATACCGAAATACCGACACCTTTATGTCACCTAGGTGACCTCGGCTTAAGGCCGAAACACATACCGGGCGTAAGTGCCCGCAAGGACAAGCTCGGGCAGTGAGGATCTCACTGCCCAAGGAGCAAGCGTGAAGACCCTTCTCTCTACAAAATAAAAAAAAGAAACTTCAAGAAAAAATTAACTATTTAGTAGGTCGATCCTAGGTATTTTCATTTCTAGAGACCACCCGTTTCCCGAACAAGCTACGCTGACGACATTTTATGGCAAAAATTCAATTCAATATAAATTATAGTATATTTAATGCCTTATACTATTTTTAATGCAATTTTCGGAATCTCGGAAACGGCCCCAACGATTTTCCTGAAATTCAGGATGTAGGGCGTTTTAGGGGAGAAAAATCGATCTATCTAGGTTTTATAAAAAAAAAGTTTACACCCGTTTTTGGGCATTAAAAATACTAAAATTTACATTGAATATATAAAACACTATTTTTGCCGTTAATTGTCAAGTCAGCGTAGCTTATTCGGGGAACGGGTGGTATCGAGAAATAAAAATACTTACATACGAGCCCCACTTATTCAATTATTTTTTTCTTAGTTTCTTTTTTTTTGTAAAAAAATTACCTACAAATCTCGGTCAATCAGGTACTGAAATAAACTAACTGTATAAAAGTACTGAAAAATAAAGATAATAAATAAAAAAAAACCTGGTTGAGTCTAATTGATAATTGCAATTTATCACACGCATTTCGGTAAAGGAAAACATCGTGAGGAAACCTGCATATCTCTAGAGAATTCTGGTGATATGTGTAACCTACCAATCATTGGAGCAGCGTGGTAGGTCTTAGCTCCAATCTTTCCCTCCAAAAAGGTAGTAAGGAGACCTATGCCCAACAGTGGGATAGTAACAGGCCAACACTTTAAAAAAAGTCCTAGTTTATTTTTGCCCTAGCGCCTGTTATTACCTGTAATCCGTATGGCCTAAGAAAACCCCAGACCTTCGTTATTTTATAAAAGTTGAAAGCTTTTCAGCGCATGCTCCCAACACAGGTAAGAACGATGGTAGATTATGGAATTTGGATCATAATGACTTTGGGAGATAAACGGTACTCAAGATTTGTAAAATACCAATCTATTCGTCAAAGTATAAAGGCTGATTTTTTGGTATAACCTTCAGAATAATATTAAAAATCACGTCAGTCAATGCCAGACACCAAGCATCGTGGCAAACCCTTGTCAGACACCCTTAAAGTTCATATAATCCTATTTACGTCATAGTATAAAAGCTGATTTTAATATATATAACTTGGATAATAATAAGATGATGTTTTCTCACTAGCCAGACATTTCTAATAATTCCAACCCCTGCCAGACTATACACTGTCCATTATATTAACCATCTTTTGACAGATTGACGATAGTGATGTCCTAAAGATTCTCGTATGCGATACCATTCCGATTATAGTACCTACTATCATTAATCGAATTACGTACCTAAGTAATTCGATTAATGATAACCTACGTAAACTAGATTACTACTTGAGAAAAGAAATTCCAACTTTGAGAAAACTTATTGTTTCTTTGAAAAGAAGTGGTCTATTTCATGGTGAAAAATCTTCTTTGGTCAAAGTTTTGAACACAATTGGCTTTTCATATAAAAAGTTAAATAAAAGAAAATTATTAATGGAACGCACAGATATAGCTATAGCACGTTGTGATTTTTTAAGAGAGGCAAAGAAAATACAAGATTGGGCAAATATTGTTTTCACGGATGAAACATGGCTCAACGCTAACCACACACTATCTCGTTTCTGGACTGATGATACTGCTGATTCCACTTCCTCAGTACCAATGGGAAAAGGTGAGCGCCTAATCATTTGCCATGCAGGTACAGCAAAAGGATTTGTACAAGACGCACTGTTGGCATTTAAATCGAAGAAATCAAATGACTACCACGAAGAGATGAATGCAAATGTGTATAAAGAGTGGTTCAAAAAAATGCTCATTTCATTGGAAGAACCATCAATAATTTTTATTGATAATGCGCCCTACCACTCCCGTCAAATTGACAAAATGCCAACACAGGCTAATAAAAAGCATGAAATAATTAATTGGCTTCGGGACAATGGAGAAAATGTGGACGACTCAATGTTAAAAGTTGAATTAATAAAAATATTAAAAACCAAAAAGAGAGCAAAACGCTATGTAATCAATGAAATGGCAGCAGAATATGGCCATACTGTTCTTCGGATTCCTCCATACCACTGCCAGTACAACGCAATAGAACTTATATGGGCACAAGTAAAAGGGCATGCTGCGAGATGCAATACAAGCCCCCCATTCACAGCGAATAAAATGTTGCAATTGCTAAAAAATGCTTGCACCCACGTAACGGCCGAGAACTGGGCAAGTGTGGTGGAAAGAACTAAAAGAGTAATATTCTCTGATTGGGAACGTGATATTGCGTTTGATAATATATTATCTACACAAGAGCTAATAATAACTGCTACTGAAGACTCCTCATCGGAGGAGTCTAGTGTTGATTATCATTCCGACGACTCGTGCTAATAAAATAAATTAAAATATCCTGATTGTTTTATTTGTATTCATGTATTAACTAAGAAGAAAGTAAAACTTTATATAATGTTATTAAATGTCTTTTAATACTCGTAACATCGATTTCTACCGATTATTTTTAATCTGTGGCATAATCGTAGTAACCCATTATGTGTGACATCACTAAGTGGGCGGTACCCATCCATAAAGTACAAATATTATTTGTATGATATTTGTACGTAAGCAATACAAAACTTAATGAGCGTGAGCTGTCAAAAGACTGATAATATGATGGACGCAGTATAGCATATAGAGTAGCTATAGGCGCAAGCGCGAGGTATAGAGGTAGGTGCGAATGAGATGGCGAGTTCTGCTCCAATCACAGGCTCTCACTCTAATAGGTTTAGGTAATTAACTAACTGTCAAAAACAAAACCATATGACTCAGGTGTGACAAACATTTTATCTACAAATAAAGAAATTGAAATTAAACTGCATGACTCACGTAATTTGTTTAATGAAATATTTCTATTACTCTATACTATTATTATTATTATCTAATTTTTATACTTTAAGTTTTAAAAGCATAATAGTCCTGCTCTTATCCCACTCTGAGTGGAGTCGACACAACATGTTTACAACATGTTGTGTCTCATGATTTAGCTGTGTTATTATGACCGGCCGCCTGCCTGATGTCAACTTACCTTAGTCGTATTTTACGACACCTCGGTAAGAAATGAGGTTGGTCTATTCTATTCAGCCGGATACCACACGGTGGGTCCACTTACGTTAGTAGCCTTTTACGACACCTCGGTAAGAAATGAGGGTGGTCTATTTACTCAGCCGGGTACAGCAAGGCTAATTTAAGTTTTAAAAGCATAAACATTTAAATTTATAAAATATATTCATCAAATTTATTTATTTATTTTATTAAGAAAAGAAACAGTTATACAACACATAATAACATAAGAAAAACAAAACAAATTCAAATTCAAAATATTCTTTATTCAAATAAACTTGTAAACAAGTGCTTTTGAATCGTCAACTCTACTGCTGGTTCGGAAAGCTGTTCCTACCGAGAAGAGCCAGCAAGAAACTCGGCGGTTGCTCTTTTAAAAATATAATTCTTAATACCATTTACATTAAGTCGTTACTGTCTTGTACAGGTTCAAAGAGAGCTATATCCATACATTCTTATCGTCTAAATAATCTTCAAGAGTATAGTAGGCTTCCTGTATCAGCCTCTTTTTAAAAGTGTTTTTAAAAAAGCTGAAATTGATTGCGGAATTTTATTATAGAATGTTATACCAAAACCCACAAACGACTTACGTACTTTTGCAAGGCGTAAAGCAGGAGCCGCAAGCTTATGTCGGTTCCTGCTTCGTCTATTACATACATCACCTATCGTTTTATAATTCTTTATATTTTTATGTACATAAATTAACTGTTTCAAACAAAAACATAAACCAAAAAAGTCTTCACAGGAAAGAAAAACTTAACGAATGAATGGAACATACATACAAGTTAAAGTACATGTAAATAAATAAAAATAAAAGAAAATAAATATGAAATATATTACCTTAATAGGGCAGGTGGGCTCGATCCTAGGTATTACCTATGACAGCGAAAAATTGTGAATGTATTCAACGTAAATTAAAAAAAAAAAATTGTGAGCCCGAAAACAGGCATAAAACGAGTTATTTTTAAACAAAACCTAGCCAGATCCATTTTTCTCCCCTAAAACGCCCTACATGCTAAATTTCAGAAAAATCATTGGAGCCGTTTCTGAGATTCTGAATATATATATATATATATATATATATATACATAAAAGAATAACTCATTTAAATATTAAAGATACATATTTCTGAATTTCTCTACGATTTTATGAGAAAAGGTTAACTGCGCTGTTAATTTCAAAATCACAATAGTTTATTTGGGTAACGGGCGGTCTCGAATTTAGAATACCAGGTTCGATTTCAGATAACACTATCTTTTTCTTTTTTTATTGCATTTTTGAAATATATTTTTAAAAAATCCGAGGAAGGCTTGGTTACCCAGGCACTAATATAAGAAAGGTCAGAAGAAAAATTATGCGTTTAAGTAAATTTTTAACAAGCAATGGCGCCCGCGTGGAAATATTGTAACCGTGTTGATAACCATAAAAATAATTAAAGTGGGTTAACCTTATAAGCTAGATATATGCTGTCGCGGACTTTTATTTAAAACTTTTAGAGGGGAACAATATTGTTATATATGATTTTTGAATAACTATCACCGTTTTCTTAGCGCACGCAAGGAAAGCTTTAAATTTTGCCGTTTTCGTAATATTTTTTATTGCTGCTCCTCTCCTATTCATCTTTGCGTGATCTTATATAGCCTATAGCCTTCTTCGATAAATGGACTATCTTACACTAAAATAATTTTTCAAATCGTTCCAGTAGCTCCTGAGATTAGCGCGTTCAAACAATCAAACAAACAAACTCTTTAGCATCATTTACCAATTGCCAGCGACTCCGCCCGCGTGAAAAGATTATAACCGTAATATAGTATTTTGATAACCATAAAAATGATTAAAGTGGGTTAACCTTAAAAGCTAGATATATCCTGTCACGGACTTTTATGTAGAACTTTTAGAGTGGAACATTTTTGTAATACATGATTTTTGAATAACTATCACCGTTTACTCAGCGCACGCAAGGAAAGCTTTAAATGTTGCCGTTTTCATAATATTTTTTATTGCTGCTCCTCTCCTATTCATCTTATCGTGATGTTATATAGCCTATAGCCTTCCTCGATAAATGGACTATCTTTCACTGAAAGAATTTTTCAAATCTTTCCAGTAGCTCCTAAGATTAGCGCGTTCAAACAATCAAACAAACAAACTCTTTAGCTTCATATATTAGTATTACCAATTGCCAGCGACTCCGCCCGCGTGGAAAGATTATAACCGTAATATAGTATTTTGATAACCATAAAAATGATTAAAGTGGGTTAACCTTAATAGCTAGATATATGCTGTCGCGGACTTTTATTTAGAACTTTTAGTGGGTAACAATTTTGTAATACATAATTTTTTAATAACTGTCACCGTTTACTCAGCGCACGCAAGGAAAGCTTTAAATTTTGCCGTTTTCGTAATATTTTTTATTGCTGCTCCTCTCCTATTCATCTTATCGTGATGTTATATAGCCTATAGCCTTCCTAGGTAAATGGACTATCTTAAAATCAAATAATTTTTCAAATCGGCAACGAGTAGTTCCAGAGATTCAAAACAAACTCTTCAGCTTTATATATTAGTATAGATTATTCTTAACTAAATATCTACGGGTTAAAAAGAAAACCGAAAAATTTAAATGGCCACCTCGATTTACATAATGTGTGACGCATTTTTATTGTCTTTGTTCAGTTAACCAATAAATATTTTTGGTAACAAAGAACTATGACATCATTTTGTGTATATTGTAATAATATATTTCTTTTTACATATTATAACACAAAGTCCCTCGCTCTGTCTGTTTGTTTAGAATTTAAAATATACTTAGCTAATTGTTATGCTCTATTCTAGAATAGTTGTTGTTTATACATATATTAAGTTACTTTTGGGACGGATCACCGCCTGTCAGACGTCAACAACTCAGTAAGAAATGAGGGTGGTCTATTCTACTTAACCGGATACCACCCGGTGGTTCAACTTACTTTAGTCGTCTTTTACGATAACTCGGTAAGAAATGAGGGTAGTCTATTCTACTCAACCGGATACCACACGGCTGGTCGATTTACCTTAGTCGCCTTTTACGATACCTCGGCAAAAAATGAGGGTGGTCTATTATACTCGGCCGGATACTACACGGTGGTTCAACTTACCTTAGTCGCCTTTTACGACACCTCGGTAAGAAATGCGGGTAATCTATTCTACTCAGCCGGATACCACACGATTGGTTGACTTACCTTAGTCGCCTTTTACGACACCTCGGTAAGAAATGAATCTATTCTATCCACATATTATATATTATATGTGGTATCCGGCTGAGTAGAATATACCAACCTCATTTCTTACCGAGGTGTCGTAAAAGGTGATTAAGGTAAGTTGACCCACCGTGTGGTATCCGGTTTAGTAGAATAGACCACCCTCTTTCTTACCGAGGTAAGAAATAGGGTGGTATAAAAACGCAGCCAAATCATGTGACAGCATGTTTATAACATGTTGTGCCGACTTAGAGTTGGAGGGCAGGAAGATGAAAATACAGACAATTCCAGGATATATGCTTGTTTATTGAATATTTATACAGCTTTAAGAAATAAGCATTAATAAAATTTTGGACAATATTTGCACAGCTTGACTGGTTGCAATAAATAGTATAAAAGCGATAGTTATAAGGAAATATATTTAGATGTCGATTTTTGAGTAAAAATGACGTTAGGAGCGTTTTTGGTTCTCCTGGTAAGTGATTTTGATAAAATTAAATCTTTAATATTTAAATAGCTATAAATATATGCCGCGAATACAGAAACCGTGAATATGGAATGGTAATTTATATAGAGTTATAAGGGGATAGGTTTAAGCGACGAAATAAATAAAGCAAAAACATAAAAATCAGTTTAAAATAAAATAAGTTTTTGACTTTACATTTTGATAAGTTACATATTGTCTTCAGATTCAGGAAATGGTTTATTTTTTTTTTGTAATTTAGTATTGTTTTGAGTAATAAGTTTCTTTTATCTAAATATTTTTGTTTTTTTACAAAAACACCGATCGCAGTGGAGGCGGCTTACCTCAAAAGAACCTCCAAACGAAACAAACAACGCCGATAGCTTTCGAAAACGCAATCTAGGCGTAGTTTTAAAAAGATCTATTTTATTTATCTTTTTATTAGTCCACTTGACGAGGCGTTGAGAATAGTGAAAATGCGAATGAAGGAAGCGCGAATACAGAGCGTCTACTGTATAACATTGAAATGTTGTGAAAAATCTCATTAATTTATATTAATCTAATTAGATTTTTCGAAAAGCATTCGTTAAATGGAGTAATTTAGGTTCACGATCGAGAAAAATAGACGTTATTAATAGCGCATTCGTTTATATTAACAACAGGATTGATAAAAGTATTAGATGCTCGTCCGACTTTCGCATTTTTATATACATTTGCATTAAGTTATACCTCTTTCAAATTATTATTTTATGCGGTATCCTTCCGCATGCTTTTATTTAGGTACATGTGTATATGTATGTACCGATTCGATCCGCGAATAAAGAAATCTTAAACCGCGAATATAGGACATGAGTAGAAATTTAATAGTGAAAACGCGAATAAAGGAAGCGCGAATCAAGAGTTTTTACTGTATATATATTTTTTCGAAATCTCGGAAACGGCTCCAACGATTTTCCTGAAATTCAGCATGTAGGGGTTTTAGGGGAGAAAAATCGATTTTAGCTAGGTTTTATGTAAAAAAAAAACCGTTTTATCCCTGTTTTTGGGCATTAAGAAAAACAAAATTTTACATTGAATCTATCAAACGCTATTTTTGCCGTTAAATGTTAAGTCAGCGTAGTTTATTCGACGAACGGGTGGTTGCAAGAAATGAAAAAACCTAGGATCGAGCCCCACCTACACTATTGTTTTTTTCTTTTTTTTTCGAAGTTTCTTTTTTTTATTTTGAAAAAATTTCAGATATCGGTCACCCAGATATTAATATATAATAGTATAGATTAACCAAAGTACTTCGTTTTTCAGTGCCTGAGTGCGGTCCACTCACATCCAACATGGGGAAATACATTTGGTAAATACATTTATTTATACTAATACTAGCGGCCTGCCCCTGCTTCGCACGGGTATAAAATATATATCCCATGTCAGTCAGTGTAAAAAAATGATTAAAATCGATCAAGTAGTTTTGATTTATTCATTACTGCCCGTGGCCCGCACGCGTTAAATTTGGAGAAAAACAATTCACCTCTCCCTATACCAAGATGATTTTCTGCTATATCTAGTATCTAAATTCATATACTACATATTTACTTTTTACATTTTTCCCTATGTATTTTTTTACAATTAATTACAGAATGTCTTTGTATACAACATTTACAGCTTTCTTGTCATTAAACAAACTCTTGAAAGAGCGACATATAGCTGCTAAATTCGAAGTGCTATAAGAGAAAGCGCGGCCTCGTTACGGCATTTTAAATCTGTAATATCTCCGAAAATGTTCACTTAAATTACATGCTGTAAACGGCCATATTGATTTGTATTATATCAACAATTAATTTAAGGTAGTTAATTGTATAAGGATTAATGCTGTATTGCGTAAAAATTGCTTTGAACATAAGGCATTATTTTTCGTAAAAAGTAAATGACAAAAAATGCCATTGTGGGTTATCCATAAGAGATAGACATATACCATCGCGGACTTTTCTGTAGACCTTTTCAAGATGTACAAATACTAAGTACATTATTTTGATAAATCTCGTAGGGTTTAGCCTGCGTTTGCAATGTAAGCGGAAAAAAATGTAATTATTTACGACATCACATCAGAAACCTCAAAAATTACTGTATTTCTCTACTCGGTATTAAATGTTATTATACATATAAACCTTCCTCTTGAATCACTCTATCTATTAAAATCTGCTGCGTAGTTTTAAAGAGTTAAGCAAACATAGGGATATATGGACAAACAAAGAATGTGACTTTGTTTTATACTATGTAGTGATTTGCGAAGGTGTTTTAATAAACATGATATTATCAAATTTATAGAAACAAGCGTTACATACTTTGCGGAGATCCATAATGCAAAAGTAATAATAAAATTATTTTGCTATATCCGCGATGAGCGCATTTTCATCGCGGATTATAGAAAAATAATTTTATTATTACTTTTGTATACATGATATTTATCCTTACTCAAATGAATAAGTTTTAATTTATATGGAAAAACGCAGTTTGTCCGATCAGCTAGTTACGATATACGATAAAGTCATTGAGTTGACTGTACTTTTAAAATTAATTATGTTAACAGGTGGCGAGAATGACGACAATAACAACAGTAATGGAGGAATATTAAATAGTAATTTTTTGTCCCATAACGACAAAGGTAAGTTACTTGCGTACCTTTTTTGTTCAATTATAAAGAGAGGTACAAACGAAATAGCGTTACGCGGAACGCAGCGTTCATACAATCAAAACTGTTCCTCAAGTGTTTCAAAGAAAACGAAACAGTTAATGTCTTTAACCGGGTTAAATGTAAGAACAAAGGACTGACCAATGCTAACATTCTCCCATAGCGAGAAAGGTAAGTTAATTGCGTACCTTTTTTGTTCAATTATAAAGAAAGGTAAAAAAAAAGTAAGTAACGGCCTGTTACTATCCGACTGCTGGGCATAGGCCTCTTCTCTCCGTTTTTTTGGAGAGAAGGATTGGAGCTAAGACCAACCACGCTGCTTCGATGCGGATTGGTAGGTTACACATATCCCCAGAATTGTCTAGAGACATGCAGGTTTCCTCATGATGTTTTCCTTCACCGAAAAGCGTGTGATAAATTGCAATTATCAATTAGACACATAAGTTTTACTAGAAAACTCATTGGTGCTTGCCCGGGGTTTGAACCCTAGACCTCGTCGAAAGAGGCGCACGGTAAAGAAAGGTACAAATTATTATTAATAATCGTATTATTAATAATCGATTTTTTCGATTTGAGTTAATTATTTTTCTTAAATCGATTTGTTTTAAAGTGAAAAAAATCGATTACATTAATCGGTTTTTTTTCGTCGAGACAGCTTTAGGGGATTTTTTTTATTTATTTATTTATCTTTATTTTATGACTAGCAAGCGCCAGCGGCTCCGCTCGCGTGGAAAAATTAAAACCGTAATATAGTATTTTTATAACCATAAAAATGGTTAAAGCGGGTTAACCTTAAAAGCTAGACATATGTTTTGCGTACTTTCATTTAGAACTTTTAGAGGGGAACAATTTTGTTATACATGACTTTTGAATAACTATCACCGTTTACTTAGCGTACCTAAGGAAAGCTTTTTTATTGCTGCTCCTCTCCTATTCATCTTATCGTGATGTTATATAACCTATAGCCTTCCTCGATAAATGGACTATCTTACACTTAAAGAATTTTTCAAATCGGTCCAGTAGTTCCTGAGATTAGCGTGTACAAACAAACAAACTCTTCAGCTTTATATATTAGTATAGATTTCAAATGTTAACAGGCGGTACCTATAATGGCGATGGCAACAACAACAGTAAAGGAGGATTGCTAAATGCTAACTTTATATCCCATAACACCAAAGGTAATTTTTTTTTGTATTGTGGTCATTGTGGTCATGAATGTGTGAAGTGCTATTAGTGAAGCATGCATAAGATAAGTTATATTATACATTATACATGTTCTCTAATCACGGATTATAGCAAAATATCATGTTCTTATTTTGTCCCGTTTGGAAAAAAGGGGATAACAAATTATTTGCGCACAAATATCCAAGTTGGCTAAATCAAATCCTACTAATATTATAAATGCGAAAGTTTGTGAGTGTGGATGTATGTTTGTTACTCTTTCACGGCGTAACCGCTGAACCAATATCGATGAAATTCGACACAATTATTCATTATACACCGGGAATAACACAGGTTATACAAATCCTGTTAATTCAGGAATAGGATGACATTGAAAAGAGCCATATTATAAACCAGGGCTTCTTAAATTGTGGGTCGCGACCCCCAGGGGGGTCTACTGAAAGCAAAAGGCAAAAAGCAAAAGCGAGACTACTGAAAGCAAAAGGCATCGCAAAGATCTGATACTTTTCAATCATTATTGATACAACTACATGGCTGCAGCTGTCCTTTAAAGAACTTTTCTAACAAAGATTTATTGATATTTCTCCTCCTAAGTTCCTTCATTACCCCTTTTCATTAAATTTAATTAAATAGATTTCATTAAATATATGATTATATATTTCATTATATGGAGGAGGGGGTCGTTTAAAATTTCCTAAGCTTGAAGGGGGTCGCTATATAAAAAAGTTTAAGAAGCCCAGTTATAACCTATCAAAGTTTTGTTAAAAATTTGCAGGGTTTGAGAGTGACAGAAGCTACTGGTTTATTCCAAGATTACCATCCACGCAAACGAAGTTGCGGTTATAAGCTAGTCATCATCTTCCTGCCCTTATCCCACTCTAAGTGGGGTCGGCACAACATGTTATAAACATGCTTTCACATGATTTGGCTGCGTTTTTACGACCGGCCGCCTGCCTGACGTCAACTTACCTCTGTCGTATTTAACGACACCTCGGTAGGAAAGAGGGTGGTACTATTTTATTCAGCCGGATACCACACGGGGGTTGCGGATATAAGCTAGAATTATTATAAATAAACATTTTTCATAAAAGAAATTAAAATATTATGACATTTGATTGTGTCCGCCGACTGAAGAATAGACCACCTTCATTTCTTTCATTTTTTAATTGCCTGAAATAAGAAACGAGGGTGGTCCACTCTACTCTGACGGATAACACACGGCGGGTCAACTTACCTTAGTCGCCTTTTACGAGACCTCGGCAAGAAATGAGTTTGGTCTATTCTACTCAATCGGATAACACACGGCGGGTCAACTTACCTTAGTCGCCTTTTACGACTCCTTGGTAAGAAATGAGGGTGGTATATTCTACTCAGCCAGATATCACACGGCATACTGTCTATACTAATTTTATAACGAAGAAAAATTTGTATGTATGTCTTTAATGTTTTCACACAAAAACTACTGGACTGATTTCAAAAATTCTTTCACCATTATAAAGCTGCATCTTTACTGAGCAACATAGGCTATATTAAATTTTCAAAAAATAGGGATAAGTTATAAAAATGGGATAAGGTGTAAAAAACAAAAATTATGCGGGTGAAACCGCGGGATATTACTAGTTTATTATAATTATAATAATCCGTATTTTGTTTTGGTCTATCATTTTAACAGGTATACCAAGTTCCGCTCCAAATGGGTGGGGCCATAATAATCCTGGACATACTCCTGTCAAAGGTAAGTAACTGACATAACACAAACAACACAAAAAACATTTATTTTATATCATTTTATACATATAGTTAGAAAAGAGAAAGAAAAAGTAAAAAAAGCATATGTATAAAGGCGGGCTTATCCCTAAAAGGGATCTCTTCCAGTCAACCTTTGAGTAACAGAAGGAAAAGGACAAGAATTGAAGAAGAAAGAGAATACGGGTAATATAGAGACAAAGAAAAATCGCCGTATGGTATCCGGCTGAGTAGAATAGACCAACTTCATTCCTTACCGAGGTGTCGTAAAGGTAAATTGAAAAGGTAAGTTGAAGTCAGGCAGGCGGCCGTTCCCTCCCACCACCACCCTCTTTCTTAACGAGGTGTCGTAAAATAAGACTAAGGTAAGTTGAAGTCAGGCAGGCGGTCGTTCGTAATAACGCAGCCAAATCATGTGACAGCATATTTATAACATGTTGTGCCGACCTCACTTAGAGTGGGATAAGGGCAGGAGGATGAAAGATGATGGAGAAAAAGAAAAAGTTTGTATAAATTTTACCATTTAATCTATAAATTAAATTTGGTCTTATTATTAATGCTTGTCTGATTACTTAAGACAAATATTTTCAAGTCCGTAACTGAATACCGAAAGGGAAAAGGATTTGCGAATTGATACTGGCAAATCATTCCACAGCTTAACACCTTGAAAGCTAAATGATCTCGAGTAAGTCAGTGAGGAGCATTTAGGGAAGGCAAGATCTGAGGTATATATAGATCTTAGCCGGCATCCTAAATCCGACGAGTTGAAACGCTCTTTAAGATATATTGGGATCAAAGGATTAAACAGTACTTTATAAAGAAGTGATAGAATATGTAAATTTCTTCTGACGGATGTGGTCAAACTTACCAAATCCAATAAATATATCTAATAGCTAGCTCCAATAAATATATATAATAAGCTGTAACCTCAACCTCACACGCACAAACCTCCACCACCGCCACCACAATACACAAGCACCTGTCGTGGAGTCTATCTCCTGATGATGCTTCGGTTGCGAGGCGAAACGATTGTTGAGTTTGTGATTGTGATCGTACGTTTTTACGAATCCTGCATGTATAAGGTATGATAACCGATTCTCCACTCTACATTTAGCATTATATATATTTTCTATTTCACTTCATCGTGGATTATAGCAAAATAATTTTATTATTACTTTTGAACAACAACAAAATAATTAAATTTGAATTAATTTGTTCAAAATTAACAGGTGGTAACAACAACAACAACGGCAACAACAACAGCAATGGAGGACTGTTAGGTCTGAACGTCTTGTCTCATAACACCAATACACCTGGTACGTTGAAATGATATATTACGCCAACGGGCCAGTCAACTTATATTAATAACTTCAAAATAATTTTCTTTTATTTCACAGGTGGATCGAATCCTGCACCTGGTAAGTAGAACTTGTCAATCAGTAGTTAACAACAATTAATGTAAGAGATTCATTTACCGATGGATGAAATTTGTCATCCACAAAATAAATATACCAAAACAATTTTACTAGTGAATGGTGATCGATACCAACAAATCGTTGGTATTAATTACCTCTTATCTACCTACTTATAACATAATGTTAACAGGTGGTAACAACAACAACAACGACAACAACAACAGCAATGGAGGACTGTTAGGTCTGAACGTCTTGTCTCATAACACCAATACACCTGGTACGTTGAAATGATATATTACGCCAACGGACCAGTCAACTTATATTAACTAATTAAATAACTTAAAAATAATTTTCTTTTATTTCACAGGTGGATCGAATCCTGCACCTGGTAAGTAGAACTTGTCAATCAGTAGTTAACAACAATTAATGTAAGAGATTCATTTACCGATGGATGAAATTTGTCATCCACAAAATAAATATACCAAAACAATTTTACTAGCGAATGGTGATTGATACCAACAAATCGTTGGTATTAATTACCTCTTATGTACCTACTTATAACATAATGTTGACAGGTGGTAACAACAACAACAACGGAAACAACAACAGCAACGGAGGACTGTTAGGTCTGGACGTCTTGTCTCATAACACCAATACACCTGGTACGTTGAAATGATATATTACGCCAACGGGCCAGTCAACTTATATTAACTAATTAAGTAACTTCAAAATAATTTTCTTTTATTTCACAGGTGGATCGAATCCTGCACCTGGTAAGTAGAACTTGTCAATCAGTAGTTAACAACAATTAATGTAAGAGATTCATTTACCGATGGATGAAATTTGTCATCCACAAAATAAATATACCAAAACAATTTTACTAGCGAATGGTGATTGATACCAACAAATCGTTGGTATTAATTACCTCTTATCTACCTACTTATAACATAATGTTGACAGGTGGTAACAACAACAACAACGGCAACAACAACAGCGACGGAGGACTGTTAGGTCTGAACGTCTTGTCTCATAACACCAATACACCTGGTACGTTGAAATGATATATCAGCTTTTACTCGAGACTTCGTTCGCGAGAAGTTCATAACATTTATTACCTATTTACATGACGTCAACATAGTTATCTTTTATTTCACAGGTGGCTCGAATCCTGCACCTGGTGAGTAGATCTTGTCAACCAATAGCTCGCAACGATTAATGTAGTGTTAGAAATTAAGTCTTAATTCAATTTAAAATGAATAATTACAAAATAAAGTTGCGTTTAGAGAATGTGCCGACACTTTTCACTACAAAATCCAACGATAGAATGATTCTACCACCAGTTCGGAACACTAATCTATTTAAGAAGAACTGACAAGAAACTCAGTGGTCATCACGAATAGCAACTATTTCAGGTTAGATTCTAATAACACGAGGTACAAAAGAGGTCACCCAAACACGTCTACCTCCTACGAATGCCACACGCCAAAAGAGATCGCATGATTTTTTTTTCGGACTCTAACTAATGCTGTTAGCCCTAGAGGCTTTGACAGCGTCATCGAGAGAGTGGGCGAGAGCAGAAGCATCGCCGGAGTGAAAAACTGGGAGAGTGTGTCTCGAGCGAGACTCGCAGCATCCTGGAAGCGTTGTCTTAAGGGTGCCTCCTGTGAGGCCGGACCTCGGCTTAAAACGACGCGTTGTGGAAGACTGTATCGGACTTATGGAAAAGTCCTAATGTCATAACACAACGGGCGGGGCTGGACACCCGACCGCTAGACGTGAGGAAGCAGGGGGGAGCGAATGATGTCAACTGTTGTCTTATATAGGCTATCATAGCTTAGAGATCTGGAGTCCTAACAGTAGTAATATCTATATTTACCGGTGGGTGAAATTCGTCTTCGACAAAAATGTATGTACAAACATTACAATGTAATGTTACCGATGTCACTAGCGAGTAGAACTAATTTTCCGCGTTCATAAATTTAACTTCCACAAAAATAAATATACCAAAACGATGCTACTAGCAGGTGGAATAACTCGTATTAATAACCTTATATCTACCTACTTATAATATAATCTTGACAGGTGGTAACAACAACAACAATGGCAACAACAACAGCCAGGGAGGAATAGCTGATATAAACTTAATCTCACATAACACCAATACACCTGGTACGTTGTTATCTCATAATATGAGCACACAACTTATTCTAAGTGTTCAACACTTGTTTACACTTAATTTTGTTTAAGCAATATACGCCGTGTGGTATCCGGCTGAATAGAATAGTACGACCCTCATTTCTTACCGAGGTGTCGTAAAAGGTGACTAAGGTAAGTTGCTACCCACCGTGTGGTATCCGGTTTAGTAGAATAGACCACCCTCTTTCTTACCGAGGTGTCGTAAGATACGACTAAGGTAAGTTGACGTCAGGCAGACGGCCGGTCGTAAAAACGCGGCCAAATCATGTGATAGCATGTTCATAACATTTTGTGCCGACCCCACTTAGAGTGGGATAAGGGCAGAATGATGATGCTGTTTAAGCAATATCAAAAATATTCTTAAAGACAATATAACAGTCAATAGTAATTGTCAATTATATTTATACCTTTTTTATAATTTTAACAGCTGTCGCGCAACCCAGCGGTGCATGGCCGACTAATAATGGGCAAAATCCAGTTTCAGGTAAGTAATATCCTTTTATCAGACGAGAGTGAAGAATCAACAGCTCACTGAAAAACGAATAGCGCAAGAAATATATGAGTTTTGCTATCTTGTTTTATCGCGGCGGTTGGCCGTGATAATACAAGAAAAAAATGGGGAAAAAGGCTAAAATTTATGTTGAATTTAAAACATAATTTTCACCATTACACGTCAAGTCACGACAGCTCATTTGGGGAACCGGCGGTCTAGAAAGATGAAAATACTTAGGTTCAAGCCTCACCGCCTCAACTATTTTTAATTTTTTAATTTATATCTTTAAAAAAAATTGCCGAGCAACGCTCGGTTGTACTACCTTATACACGACATGAACAGCTTTTATAGACAGTCCGAGAAATTTATCTTAAATTATCTATTCCATACAAAGAAAAGGATATAATAGAATGTCATTGTATTTTTGCAACGAAAATCAAAACGCCACATAATTATTAAAGTTCATTCAATTATAAATAAAAATCTTTCTGCGTGCCTTGAAAAAATTTAATAGAGATAATAAAAAAGAGCCACTTAGTATCAACAACATTGGTGTCGTTGGACAAAACCAACCCATTTATGCTTCTCACTAGCTTACACTCATAGGTAATAAACTATTTTATCTTGGAAGACAACTAAAGAAATTTTTTGGATATAATTATTATTGATCCAATTACGGTAAAATATATGTTAAGAAGGAAAATAATTCTGGTGCCATTCTTATCAAAAACTAATGTCATGTCGAGAAATTGATGAAACTGGCAACTAAGGTACTCCTAAATAACTAACTAATAAACTAATAAAAACTACTAGTCATCATTTTCATCATTTTCCTGCCCTTATCCCACTCTAAAAGCCGTCGGCACAACATGGTTTTAACATGCTGCCACATGATTTGGCTGCTTTTTACGCCCGATCGCCTGCATGACGTCAACATACCTTAGTCGTATTTTACGACACCTCGGTAAGAAAGAGGGTGGTCTATTCTACTTAACCGGATACCACATGGTGGGTTTACTTAGCTTAGTCGCCTTTTACGACACCTCGGTAAGAAATGAGGGTGGTCTATTCTACTCAGCCAGACACCACACGGCGGGTCGACTTACCTTAGTCGCTTTTTACGACACCTCGGTAAGAAATGAGGGTGGTACTATTCTATTCAGCCGGATACCACACGGCGTTAATAAAAACTACCAGTATAAATGCCAAATAATTTGAATATGTGACAGTGTGAGTGACAAATTAAAATTTTTCTTTCGCAACTACAGTGATAAACTACGATGTGCCATGTGATATTAGTATTGTTTAATTCTAACTTTTCCTTTTTTTTCTCTTATAGTAATTGTTTTTCTTTTTATTATTGTTGTATGCAGTCTTGTTGTTTTATCTCGGTGGGTGAGTTTTAAAGTATTTAGTATAAATAAAATTAGCCAAAATATAAATTACATATAGATAATATACACATTAAAAACTTGTTAATTAACATATACATATATAAAAATAACTTAATAATTTAATACTTCATCAGCTTCTAAAAACTTGACATATTGACTATTACATCCGCGCAAGCGACGGTCGACGGTCGGTCGTGATAAAAAGTTATTTGAGCGTCTAACAAGTTATTGTAAAGTTTAATAAATAAATAAATTTTTCAAACTAATTCTTGTATGCTGTATTAATTATTGTCGGCAAAAGGTTCTTATAAAAAAAGGAAATAAAAAAAATTAAGTGGCATTAGATAGTTTAAAATATCTCGATATTTGATATAACATACAAGTCCATTTGAATCTTAATACCAATTATCGACTTAAAACATAATGTTAACAGGTGGTAACAACAACAACAATGGCAACAACAACAGCAAAGGAGGAATAGTTGATTATAACGTCATCTCACATAACACCAATACACCTGGTACGTTATTATGTCATAATATGAGCACACAACTTCTTATCTGAAAAGTTCATCACTTGTTTACACTAAATACTGTTTTATTAAATATGAAAAATATTCGTAAAAACAAGACTACAGTCTACAATATATTTATAGCTTTTTTTTATAATTTTAACAGCTGTCTCGCAACCCAGCGGTGCATGGCCCGCTAATAATGGGCAAAATCCAGTTTCCGGTAAGGAATATCCCTTTTCTGGTATTTCCTGCTGGATAACCATTTATCACACGAGAGTGAGGATTCGATAGCAGACTTAAACAGAAATAGATCAAGGGGATTATGAATTTTGCTATTTTTTATATGCTGATTAATAGTTAATAGTTGATTTAAACCTCTGGTCACATAACACCTATACACCTGGTACGTTGAAATGATATATCGGCTTTAACTCGAGACTTCGTACGCGAGACGTTCATAAAATATTAACTATTTACATAATATCAACATATTTTTTCTTTCATTTCACAGGTGGCTCGAATCCTGCACCTGGTAAGTAGATTTTGACAATCAGTTATCAACAACAATTAATGTAGCGATATCTACAGTTACCAATGGGTGAAATTCGTCATCCACAAAATAAATATACCAAAACAATGTAACTATCGGGTGGTAATCAATATCAACAATTCGTTGGTATTAATTACCTTTTATCTATCAATGAATAATATAATTTTGACAGGTGGTAACAACAACAACAATGGCAACAACAACAGCAAAGGAGGAATAGTTGATTTTAACGTCATCTCACATAACACCAATACACCTGGTACGTTATAATCTCATAATATGAGCACACAACTTCTTATCTGAAAAGTTCATCATTTGTTTAAACTAAAATCTAAATGCTGTTTAAGAAATATGAAAAATATTCGTAAAAACAAGACTACAGTCTACAGTGTAGTTATAGTTTTTTTATATATTTCACAGCTGTCTCGCAACCCAGCGGCGCATGGCCGACTAACAATGGGCAAAATCCAGTTTCCGGTAAGTAATATCCCTTTATCAGACGAGAGTGTGGAATTAACAGCTCACTGAAACACGAATAGCGCAAGAAATATTTAACTTTTGCTTGTGTTCGGCGCATGGCCACTATCACCTATAAGTAATGAGTGAACTGTATTTTTGGTATAATATATTTAGTATGCAGTGTCTACGTAACAAATGAAAAATATAGCGGCACGAAGAAAAAAACCGGGAACTTACATGTACCTGATAAACGGCCACTGCAATGAGTCCTGGATCCAGGCACACACAGGATATTTCCTGTGGGATAACCTTTGATCACATGAGAGTGAGGAATCAAGAGCTGACTGAAAGAGGAATAATAGATCAAGGGGAATTTGAATTTTGCTATTTTTTTATATGCTGGTTAAATTAAAACAACGCGCTATAATCTTTATCTCACGAAATAACACTAGACCCTTAGTTGCTTAGTAATGTTGGTATATCTGAAGATGTTTTGCAGAATATATAAATACGCAGAGGGGAGTATGGCATTTTAACATAATATCATGTTAACAGGTGGTAACAACAACAACAACGACAACAACAACAGTCAGGGAGGACTGGCTGATGTAAACGTCATCTCACATAACACCAATACACCTGGTATGTTATAATCTCATAATACGAGCACGCAATTTCTCATCCGAAAAGTTCATCACTTGTATACACTAAATTCTGTTTAAGATATAAAAAATATTCTTAAAAGCAAGACTACAGTCTACATTACATTTAAAGCTTTTTTTTATAATTTTAACAGCTGTCTCGCAACCAAGCGGTGCATGGCCCACTAATAATGGGCAAAATCCAGTTTCCGGTAAGTAATATCCCTTTTCTGATATTTCCTGCGGGATAACCTTTTATCACATGGGAGTGAGGAATCAATAGCTGACTTAAACAGAAATAGCGCAAGGGGATTATGAGTTTTGCTATTTTTATATGCTGATTAAATTAAAACAACCCGCTATAATCTTTATCTCACGAAATAACACTAGACCCTTAGTTGCTTAGTAATGTTGGTATATCTGAAGATGTTTTGCAGAATATTGAAATACGCAGAGGAGAGTATGGCATTTTAACAAAATATCATGTTTACAGGTGGTAACAACAACAACAACGACAACAACAACAGCAAGGGAGGAATAGTTGACTTAAACGTCTGGTCACATAACACCAATACACCTGGTACGTTGAAATGATATATCAGCATCAACTCGAGACTTCGTACGCGAGACATTCATAAAATATTAACAATTTACATAATATCAACATATTTTTTCTTTCATTTTACAGGTGGCTCGAATCCTGCACCTGGTAAGTAGATTTTGACAATCAGTTATCAACAACAATTAATGTAGCGATATCTACAGTTACCAATGGGTGAAATTCGTCATCCACAAAATAAATACACCAAAACAATGTAACTAACGGGTGGTAATCAATATCAACAATTCGTTGGTATTAATTACCTTTTATCTACCAATGAATAATATAATTTTGACAGGTGGTAACAACAACAACAACGACAACAACAACAGCAACGGAGGACTAGTTGACTTAAACCTCGGGTCACATAACACCAATACACCTGGTACGTTGAAATGTTATATCAATTCATAACTTATATTAACTATTTACATAAGTAACTAGCGGCCTCTTGCTATCCCACTGCTGAGAATAGGCCTCTTCTCTACGTTTTTGAAGAGAAGGATTGGAGCTAAGACCTTCCACGCTGCTCCAATGCGGATTGGTAGGTTACACATATCTCCAGAGTTCTCTAGAGTTATGCAGGTTTCCTCACGATGTTTTCCTTCACCGAAAAGAGTGTGATAAATTGCAAGTATCAGTTAGACACATAAGTTTTAACATAAGAGCTCATTGGTGTTTGCCCGGGTTTGAACCCGTGACCTCCTCGAAAGAGTAGCACGGTGTTACCGTTAGGCTACTACAGGCTTACATAACAACTGTTTACATTGTAACATCAACATCAATTTTCTTTTATTTCACAGGTGGCTCGAATCCTGCACCTGGTGAGTAGAGCTTGTCAATAGTCCCCAGTAATTAATGTAGCAATATCTAAAGTTACCGGTGTGTGAAATTCGTCGTCTTAAATTTTTTATGTACAAACCGATGTTTACGAATTTACCAGCGAGTAGAACTAATCTTTCATAAATATAAAATCTAATGTTTTAAACAGTCATACGTAAAACGCAAGTAAAACTACTATGTAAAATTAGTAAAAGGCAAAATAATGTAACGGTCTATTTCTATCCCGCTGCTGGTAATAAGCCACCTTTCTCCGTTTTTGGAAAAAGATGTGGGCTAGCCAAGCTGCTCCAATGTGGATCGGTAGGTTACATGTAACCCAGAATTGCCTAAAAATATGAGGTTTTGTCAACTTTTTGTTTTAAATTTAAACTATATTGAGTAGTATTCATAGTTAATGTATAGAACTGGCGATATTCACGTGTTATTCTATCGGGTTAGCCCGACTAGTTTCGAAGCCATCCGGGGCACTTATTCATGAGCTCTTTACAAGACGTTATCGCGGCGGGAACTGCGTACAGCAGCTCGCTGGGCGCGACTCGTGAGTGGCAGTTTTCCCAACTCCCTACAATCTTTATGTCATGAAATGACAGACAACCCTTATTGGAATTTAGAGCACACTTCTTATCTGAAAAGTTCATTAGTTGTTCACACGAAATTCTGTTTAAGAAATATCGAAAACTAGCTTTTACCCGCAACTTCGTTTGCGTGGACCGTTATCGTGTGATAGTAGATAACAGATGGCGCTTTTCATTGTCAGAGAGGAGTACGGCATTTTAGCATGATATCATGTTAACAGGTGATAATACACCTGGTATTTAAAATGATATATCAGATTTTACTCGAGACTTAGTACGCGAGAAGTTCGTAACTTATATAACCTATTTAATTAACTTAAACATAATTTTTATTTTACTTAACAGGTGGCTCGAATCCTGCACCTGGTAAGTAGAACATCCTTACACGTTTTATGCTTTTTAAGAAAAAGATCATGGATCAACGCTATTTTTTCTTAAGTAAGGAAATTCGTTATGGGTACCGCATACGTAGAAAAGGTGCTGGTATACGGTTACGTTGGACAAGAACTAGGCAAAACCTGACTGTGCTCCAACCCATTGCCGGTGGTAGGGATTCGGCAAGGCTATATGCTTAATCCACAGTCTTATTAGTCTAGGAGCAGTATTCTAGTGCTAGTCTAGGAGGCGCAGTCTAGTCTCCTTCTTGGACGCCTGAAAGTCTCTGTTAGAGAGGCGACGAATTTCATCGGGCCGCCTAAGTACTGCGGGTCCTCGAATCCACTTCGCTGCCTTTTTCCGCAACTTTCGGCACAACCTCTAAGTAGAAAGCTCACGTCTAGATACATGTACCTTCTTAAGTAGCTTGCGCTGAGAAGACTTGTGTCAGGCGCTTAGTAAGGACCCCATGCCCCCTTGTGACCCAGTTCTGGATGACGATCAAAAGTGGATTGCTGAAGTTTATAATCGCTATTTTTACTTATTATTTTACAACACATGCTTTGTTACCAGGTGGATCGTGGCCCACACCATCTGAGCCGTCTAATCCTTCAACACCAAATGCACCCAACGGATATAACCCGCCATCTGAGCCGTCTAATCCTTCAACACCAAATGCACCTAACGGATATAACCCGCCATCTGAACCGTCTAATCCTTCAACACCAAATGCACCTAACGGATATAACCCGCCATCTGAACCGTCTAATCCTTCAACACCAAATGAACCCAACGGATATAACCCGCCGTCTGAGCCGTCTAATCCTTCAACACCAAATGCACCCAACGGATGTAACCCACCGTCCGAGCCGTCTAATCCTTCAACACCAAATGCACCCAACGGATATAACACGCCATCTGAGCCGTCTAATCCTTCAACACCAAATGCACCCAACGGATATAACCCGCCATCTGAGCCGTCTAATCCTTCAACACCAAATGCACCCAACGGATATAACCCGCCATCTGAGCCGTCTAATCCATCAACACCAAATGCACCCAACGGATATAACCCGCCATCTGAGCCGTCTAATCCTTCAACACCAAATGAACCTAACGGATATAACCCGCCGTCTGAGCCGTCTAATCCTTCAACACCAAATGAACCTAACGGATATAACCCGCCGTCTGAGCCGTCTAATCCTTCAACACCAAATGAACCCAACGGATATAACCCGCCGTCTCAGCCATCCAATCCTTCAACACCAAATGAACCCAACGGATATAACCCGCCTTCTGAGCCGTCTAATCCTTCAACACCAAATGCACCCAACGGATGTAACCCACCGTCTGAGCCGTCTAATCCTTCAACACCAAATGCACCCAACGGATATAACCCGCCATCTGAGCCGTCTAATCCTTCAACACCAAATGCACCCAACGGATATAACCCGCCATCTGAGCCGTCTAATCCTTCTACACCAAATGCACCCAACGGATATAACCCGCCATCTGAGCCGTCTAATCCTTCAACACCAAATGAACCCAACGGATATAACCCGCCGTCTGAGCCTTCTAATCCTTCAACACCAAATGAACCCAACGGATATAACCCGCCGTCTCAGCCATCCAATCCTTCAACACCAAATGCTCCCAGTGGAGGGTCCCAACCACCTGAAGCTGGAGGCTGCCCTGCAAAACAATGTCACGAGTGTAATAATTCTCCGATCTTACCACATTTTACAATCGGAACGGTTATACAAACCTCATAATTGCATCTAATTTCCAACTGTAATATCATTAATAATTCAACTTCTTAAATAAACTTACTGCATTTTAATAATTATGTCAATAAAGTTACTCAAAAATAATTCTTTATGATTTATCATTTTATCATCTAAAATCTGTTGCTGGTTATGAATGTGATGGTCTCGTTTATAGTTATATCTATAACGCTGCTGCGTTAACCCCACTTAGAGTGGGATCGGGCAGGAGAATGTATGGATGCTCATGGAATAGTAAAATAACGTGAGGATACCTGCATGTCATCCTGGAGTATGTGCAAGCTATCAATCTCATTAAAGCAGCGTGGTCCTAGTGAGATCATTCATCTTCTGTATTTCTCGGGAGATAAACAGAAGATGAATGATTTCATTAGCATCACTAGTAAGTAGTCGATTCCTGATAATAACATTAGTACTTTAGGTCAGTCAATTATTATACGATTCAACTTGTAATTATTTATTAATTTCATTTATATAAAGGTTAAATAGATTAGGTGAAGTTAGTACTCCTTGTCGAACCCCACACTCTAATTAACATCATATATTAGGATAACTTATAGTCCCATTTTATAAAAATGGATACCATACCAATATTCAAAAAACTTAGTGATTTATAATGGAACATTTGTTTTTTCAAGGTTTAATATGATATAGGTCAAAAGCTGTCGACAAATCTAAATTTTTGTAATACAACTGCAGACAGATCCAAATAATTTGTTAGTTACTTTAAAATACATTTAACCTTGTCTTTGAAAACAATATTGACTAATTAAAACTGAATAATAATACATATGTGACGGCTTTTACGAATATGTAATGATAAAAATATGCGAGTATTTATACAGCTTGAATGTATTGTCTTGAATTGTTGTATATAAGCGGCAGTTATTTGCATTAATATTATATTTGATGCCAACGTTGCAACTACGTCGTAATTAACAATGAAGTTCACGCTTGGAACATGTTTGGCTATTTTGGTAAGTGATATCAATTTTTATCTTCCTCTTGGACTAGATTGTACAGAAGGATATATATGTATAGGTGTTGTGTTTTGACTTCCCCTCACCTATGTGCTTAGTGCGAGTTTTTAAGCTAATAATTATTTTATTTCTAATCGACCGCGGTAGTGTAACGCTGATTTATATGGCGCTCGGTCACTAGATGTCACTGTTGGAGCGTCATAAAAATGTTTTAATTAGGCGATAACTTCTAATATAGTCAAATCAATTTTATGGTGAAAAGTACCATAATGTCAGACGTAATGTATTTAAGTTGATAAGGATTAATAAGAGTATTTCCATATACTGCACTGTACATGACCATTTATAAAAAAAGTTAGACTTAACTGCTTGCATTAAAAAAGATTTCTGAAATTATAGTTTCTTTGTAGACTAAGTGCGGCAAGCTCAGTAGCTTTTTTCTATTTTTCAGTGCCTGATCGCAGCCGAGTCTAATTCAACTTGGGGACAGATCATATTAGGTGAGTAGTTTATTTCTTCTTTATCAACGACTATCAATCGCCAGCGGAAAAATGTACGCCATCACCTCCCTTCCCTCGTAATTACACTATACTCTTACCCATATTTCTTTCTAGATTTTTACCTTTATTAAAATTATTATAACAATGAACCCCAAGAAATAAAACAAAAGGCATCGGGCGCTTGGGTATAAAAAAATTCACAAAGTGTGCAACGCCATTTTCACAATATTTTTTTATTCCACCTACGCCGTGTGGTATCCGGTTGACTATAATAGTACCACTCTCTTTTCTTGCGACTAAGGTAAGTCGACCCGCCGTGTGGTATCCGGCTGAGTAGAATAGACCACCCTCATGTCTTACCGAGGTGTCGTAAAAGGCGACTAAGGTAAGTTGACTCACCGTGTGGTATCCGGTTAAGTAGAATAGACCACTTTCTTATCGAGGTGCTGTAAAATATGACTAAGATAAGTTGACGTCAGGTAGGCGGCCGGTCGTAAAATACGTAGCCAAATCATGTGACAATATGTTTATGACATGTTGTGCCGACCCCACTTAGAGTGGGATAAGGACAGGAAGATGATGAATTTTTTATTCAACCTATATTAATAGCCATTTTTCATTTTTTAGTTACATAAAAGTGTGTTCTCAGTTTTTATTATTGAGAAGACTAAAACAAACTGTTAACAGGTGGTACAAACAATGGCGACGGCAACACCGATAGCGACGGGGGATCGGCTATTGGAAACCAATTCTTTGCTAACCACGGTACTTGTTTAAACTAATTAAATTTGCTTAAACTACTCCAAACTAGTGGTATTCGTGACTACGTTCTCTTTCGAAAGCGACAGATACCTGGACAAAGGTTTATCCACGGGATTTCTATACCAAACGATCCTGTACCGCATGGATCCAGCGATACCTTATTGAGGTCATCAATTGATCTTGTAGGTTGTATATCGACGATGAATGATATAGTTTGCAACCTCGTGATTCTCTTAGGGATAAGTTCAAAGAAATTGGCGTTATGACTGTAGCTTCACAATACATCCACAGTAAGATACTATTTGTACGTAAAATATTCACTTGTATAGTAAAAATAGTGATAGGTATGACAGACATACAAGAAACAGACATAAACTAATGACGCCTAGGTTACGCCTCCAAAAGGTCCGAAAATCATTTGTCGGTCTCGGTACACGTTTTTATAACAAAATTCCTCAACATCATCTAGACTTGCCTTTACACAAGTTTAGAAATTATCTCAAAACGATAAAAAGTACTGTAAACAGTCCATTTGAATAAAGAATAATTTGAATTTGAATATGATGCTTTATTCGGAGCGGGGTCGCAATTTACCTAAAAGCCCAAACATTCCATTTACCGTACTTTGTGTTCCACCCATTGCGACTTCAATTTTGCGACGCACTATATTGGTAAGTTTGGTTTTTCTACGGATCTTCAAATTTCTGTTCGCGTAGAGATACTCCGAACATAGTACGCTCTATCACCCAATGAGTGATTCTAAGCTTTCTTATGAGATCCATAGCTAGGGACTGCGCTTCGGATCTGTCAGTCACTGGGACATGCACTCTTCGTAGACTTTGGTCTTCGGGCACTGAGGTATTTGAACGAAAAGATCTCGCATAACTTTTTGAACGCTGCTTATCCGAATTTAATTTGGCGACTGATCTTTTTTTTAAAACTGGAGCCACCTACTTAGCCGGACTGTCTACAATTTCGAGTACAGAATTCTCAACGATGATCGGGTTTACTTTAGCATGTGAGTTGAACATTATTTTTGTCTTGCTCATGTTTATTTTAAGATCCACCTCTTTGGATACTCTGCTGAGGTCGTCGAGCATTGTTGACTTCATTCTCATCGACTCCAGACTGATAAATCAGCAATTTTCCGAACCAGCAATAAAGTTGACGATTCAAAAATATTTCTTTACAAGTTTACTTGAATGATACTTGATATATTATGCGCATTGTCTAATTAAATATTATTACATTTAGTGTTTGTTTGTCAGATTATAAAATCAAATGAGGGTGTGATATATCTAAACTTTCACTATAATTTCATTCCAGTTGTTTGTATAAAACTAACAACTTTATCACTTCTTATAGTTCTACGAGCAAGAGCTTCGGTAATATAAAAATGATCTTTCTTTTTGTCGGTCTCTCAAATAATGGTACCAGTAGTTGGCACTTGGCAGACCAACATTGCCACAATTAGTTTTTAATATTAACCAGTAACTTGTTATTAGGTGTACAGGGACAACAAGGGCCTCCAGCTGCATCAGGAACAACTGCACCAACTACAGCCGCACCCACATCTACTGCACCCACATCTACTGCACCCACAACTACCGCACCCACAACTACTGCACCCACAACTACCGCATCTACAACTTTTCGACCTTGCGCAAAATAGCAATGACGAAATGTAACTAGTTATAAGAATTATATTTTGAAAAGATTAACTGTCGAAATCTTACTGGCTCTTCTCGGTAGGAGCAATCTTCCGAACCAGCGGTAGAGTTGACGATTCAAAAACGTTTGTTCACAAGTTTACTTGAATAAAAACTATATTGAATGTTAATACATTTTTTGATGCTTTCATCTTGCATATTGTCTTTTCATATTTGATTTTAGATAATGATTATTTGTTATCACATACAAATATATCAGTGTTAGATATATCTTGTAATTATAATTTTAACTAGTGATTTATTTTTAGGAGTACAAGGGGAACCTCCGAACGCACCAACAACTACAGAAGCATCCGCGACTTCCGAACCAACAACCGCAGCATCCAAAACTTCAGCATCAACAACCATTACATCTACAAAAACTGTCCCCACATCAGGGCCAACAACCGCTACATCTACAACTGGTGCACCCACAACTTCATCATCAACATCTGAAACAACTACAACGGATGCATCCACATCTTCGGGACCACCAGCCGACACATCTACAACGGATGCACCCTCAACTTCAGTACCACCAACCGAAACAACTACAACGGATACACCCACATCTTCAGGACCAACAACCGACACATCTACAACTTCAGGACCACCAACCGACACATCTACAACTTCAGGACAACCAACCGACACATCTACAACGGAAACACCCACAACTTCAGGACCATCAACTGAGACATCTACATCGGATGCACCAACAACTTCAGCGCCTACATCAGCTGCAACAACAACTACAACAACAACCGCTACCCCCGAAACTACTATACCAAGATTCTCTTATTACCGGCGGGATAGGCCCATCAATGGACCCTAATGTAGAATTTCATATAACGACCACTTGAGACCAGACGTCTAAAACCTCTGCATCGAAATATGATATTACTAATTTGCAGTCTTCATTCAAAACAGCTAAAGCACCAAAGTGCTGCATCCGATTCAAATCACCGTCATCTGAAATCTCTGCATCAAAATCTGATATTGCCAATGGACAGTCTTCATTCAAAACAGCTAAAGTACTAAAAAGCTGCATCCGATTCAAATCACCATCATCTGAAATCTTTGCATCGAAATCTGATAATACCAATGTGCCTTCATTCAAAACAGTCCAGCAGCAAATTGCTGCATCTGATTCATTTCACCATCATCAATGTATAGCGAGATTAAGGATATTACAATTATTATTCTCTTTAACTCTAATTTTGACTTCATCATTTCTAATCTAATACACTCCAGGTATTCTAATAATGTATCGATAAATAAACCATCTGTAACCATAGCGTGATTTGTGTGAATTATTTTTTATTGAATTAGATTTTAAGATTTAATTTAACCTTACGAGTTTCACATCATTTTTAATTCTAACCTCTCTTGGAGCCTTTAATATCAAGAAGTGAGCACCCCATATCTACACCTTACCTGATGCTGCTAGGATCGGCTCCAGATGAGGGAACTGCTCAACGGTTAACACAAGGGACATGAAATTTTGTTGAAAGCTTTTCTGATATTTATTTTGAATTTACTTCAGTATTAATATTAAAAAGCAAAGGGCAGGGTACATAGTAAAAATGGTGGTAAGGCTACTAGAGGTATTGGAGAGGCATCCCTGGAAATTGCGCCGTTAAAAGTTACCATTTTTATTAGATAAGCGACTTCAATGAAAAATAGGTCTATCTTCAACGCTTTTGAGTTGAAAAGTCAAGAAAGTTAGCAATTCTTGGCATTAAAACCGCAGTGAAGCTTAGAGTTCGTAAAATAACTGTGAAGACAGTTTTTGTTTCTTATGTCCACAATATCATTTTCCTGCCCTTATTCCAGTGTAAGAGGGCCACCACTCACAATGGCTAATTTTCCACTTACAATGGACAATTTTTTACGACCGGCTGCTTGACGGCAACTTCGTCGCCTTTTACGACATCTCGGCACGAAGTGTACCAACTTAAGTCATTCAATTGCATACAGCGCAGATCAGCTCGTATTATTGCAGATAAGGTGATTAGCAAACAGCTAGACTCTTTGGCGATGCGTAGAAACGTATCATCACTGTGCGTTTTCTACCGCATCTTTCACGGAGAGTGTTCCATTGAACTACATAAACTGATTCCTGCCGCTAAATTCCATAACCGCACAGTACGTCACAGGTTAAAATATCATCCTCGCCATGTGGATGCTTGGCGATCCACTACAAAGCGGTTTTAAAAATAATTTCAGTCCACGCACCACTATTTTATGGAACGAGCCTTTGGTAGTTTCTAGGTTGGTAGGACATAAGTACCTTCAAAAAACGTAGTTTCCACCTTTTTAAAGGACGGCAACGCTCTGCGAGAGGGTGAGGGCGGTGGTGATTACTTAAGGTAAACCGCGTGCTCGTTTGCCATCCTATACCATAAAAAAGAGGGTGGTCTAGTCTACCCATCTGTATACCATACGTTGGATCAACTTATCTTATGTCAACATCATTTGTGAATATTGGTAAGCAGCTGGCCGAAAGGAATTTATTCGATACTAAAAATTTAATAAAACTGTCAGCATTCCAGCATATGGACATTCTTCACTATTTGTTCCAACTAATTAATTGTAAGACATGAAAAATTTAATCGCCACGGCCCAACAACTTGTGTCAGCAACATTTCCTTTGATCTTTAATTAAAAAAATACGTTATTACGTTTGTGTTTAAAAGTGGAAAAAAGACGAAATCGATAATCATAAGCCAATCTCCTTATACTTTCTATATCTGAAATCATAGAAAAACTATTAAAAAAGCGCCGAGTAAAATCCCTACATAGTATAAAACAAAGTCGCTTTCTCTGTCTGTCCCTATGTCCCTATATCCCTATGTATGCTTAAATCTTTAAAACCACGCAACAAATTTTGATGCGGTTTTTTTGATGAAGATGAAGTGATTGAAAGTGATTGAAGAGAAAGGTTTATATTTATAAAAACATTCAATATGGAGTAAGGAAATACTGTAGTTTTTGAGGTTTCTAATGTAATGAGTAATTACATTTTTCCCGCTTACATTGCTAACGCATGTATGAACCCTACAAGATTTATCAAAATCTACTAATTATTTGTACACCTTGAAAAGGTCTGCAGAAAATCTCTTATGGATAACCCACAATAGCATTTTTACGAGCCCATTTTCATTACTTTAGCAATCTCTCTTCTTTTCTCAACCTGTATACGTCCACTACTGAACATAATCCTCTTCCCATGATAAATGATGATCAACGAATGATCATAGTGTATTTAGATTAGTCCTAATTAAATTGTTACTTCAATCGCATTTATGATATTAGTAGGTCAAGTTAAAAATGCTTTTATACATTTCAACAAAATTTCATGTCCCTACCGTTGATCAGTTCCCTCATCTGGAGCCAAACCTGACATCAGGTCATGCTTATCATAAACATTGTCATCGGGACTGGACCAGTATGTATCATCTCAATCGGACACCGGGAAGTGGGGCAAATTTAATAGCAAGCTACTAAATTTGCCTTCACATACATATGTGACATATGTACATTGTATGTTAAATAAAAGCTTTTAAGGTAAGTGCACTAGTAATTGACCATGTACTAGTAGTAGACCGTTTTGTATGAAATTTTAAATACTAAGCGGTTTGTTTGTTGTAGCTAATAAAAAATAAATTTGTAATTACAGGTTGCCATCTTTTAACAACTGCCCAAAACCTCAGAACTGTAGCCCGTTGCTTAATATTTAAAATTTAATATTATTAATTAATATTTTTTATTAGCTACATACAAACAAAACGCTTGTTATTTAAAATTTCAAACGGTCAAGGTTTAGAGATCCATTTGCATGTGGTCATCATTCTTCTGCCTTTATCCCACTCTGAGTCGACACAACATGTTATAAACATGTAGTCACATGATTTGATTACGTATTTTACTACCGGCCGCTTGCCTGATGTCAACTGATATTAGTCGTATTTTACGACAAATCAATAAGAAATGAGGGTTGTCTATTCTTTTTAGCCGGACACCATACGGCGTGTCAACTTACCTTAGTCGCCTTTAACGACACCTCGCAAAGAAATACGGATGGCCTATTCTACTCAGCCGGATACCACACGACGGGTCAACTTACCTTGGTTACTTTTACGACACCTCGATAAGAAATGAGGGCGGTCTATTCTTCGCAACCGGATACCACACGGCAGGTCAACTTGCCTAAGTCGCCTTTTACGACAACTCAGTAAGAAATAAGAGTGTTCTGTTCTACTTAGCCGAATACCACACATCGGGTCAACTTACCTTAGTCGCCTTTAACGACACCTCGATAAATGAGAGTGGTATATTTTACGTAGCCGGATACCAAACGGCGAAACAACTTACCTTAGCCGCCATTTACGACATTTCAGTAATAAATGAGATTGTTCTATTCTACTTACCCTTAGCCGGAAAAAGCTGTGGAAACCCAGCAGTAACACCGTGTGCCTCTTTCGAGGAGGTCTAGGGTTCAAACCCCAGGACAATGAGTTTTCTAGTAAAACTTGTGTCTAATTGATAATTGCAATTTATCACACGCTTTTCGGTGAAGGAAAACATCCTGAGGAAACCTCCATATCTCTAGAGAATTCTGGGGATATGTGTAACCTACCAATCATTGGAGCAGCGTGTTAGGTTTTAGCTCCAATCCTTCACTCCAAAAACAGAGAGAAGAGGCCTATGCCCAGCTGTGGGATAGTAACAGACCGTTACTTACTTAGCCGGATTCCATACGGCGAGTCAACTTAGTAACCTTTTATAACACTTTGGGTAGAAATGATGGTGGTCTATTCTTTTTAGCCGGATACCCGGCTGCGACCAAAATGATAACATAAGTTGAAAGATTTCATCATATATAGAAAATTAAATATCTCAATTAATATACAATTAATTGAGTTTGAAGGTTTTTGCTTTTTTATTTGCTATTTTGTTGAATATATACACAGGTTTTATGAATAAGTAATGATATACTTTTAGCAAGTATTTATACAGCTTGATTCCTTTGTCCAGACAGTATATAAGTCGTAGCTATGAGAAAGTTAATGCCTACTTCGCATATCAACTTAATCTACGATGAAGCTCTGCTTAGGTTCATGTCTGGCTTTGTTGGTAAGTGATCGTGAATAGAATAAAAACAATTTATATAATTCATAGTATCAAAGAAAAATATTTAACTTGAAATGTCGTGAAAAGGAGACCAAATTTCATACACCCTTACCCAAAAAACGGCCAAAAAATTTAAATTATACCGTTTTCGTAATATTTTTTATTGCTGCTCCTCTCCTATTCATCTTATTGTGATGCCATATAAGAGTTTGTTAACTCTTCAGCTTTTTATTAGTATAGATTACACTGGTCAACAATTTTTTTTTGTCACACGAAAACTGATGTCAAATTTTGAATAAGCTAGGGCCTTCAAGCAATAATATATCAAGAGAAAAAAAATTACGTCAGGTATTATAGTGATAGAAACATATCTTTAATATTTAAATGAGTTAATCTTGTATGTATGTATGTATATAGATATATTTTTGGAATCTCGGAAACGGCTCCAACGATTATATATATTTTCGGAATTTCGGAAATGGCCCCAACGATTTCCCTGAAATTCAGCATGTAGTGGGTTTTGGGGGAGAAAAATCGATCTAGATAAGTTTTATTAAAAAAAAATGTCGTTTTATCCCTGTTTTCGGGCTCTAAATTTTGTTTTAAATTTACGTTGAATACAATACAATTTTTCGCTGTCAAACGTAATGTCATGATAGTTCGTTTGGGGAATGGGCGGTCTAGATATGTGAAAATACCTAGGATCGAGCCCCACCTGCCCTATTATTTTTTAATTTTTCTTCTCAACTTTTTAAAAAATTTTTTTTCTTTTTACATCATTTCAAAAATTACCGATCAAGGCTCTGTCACCCAGGTTCTATTTATTATTTTAGATATTAAAATCCACTGCCGTCTTGAGGGATAGCCTTCACATAATCTTCTCGATTAACTCATTTAAATATTAAAGATCAACTCATTTAAATATTAAAGATTAACTCATTTCAATATTTAAGATCAACTCATTTAAACGTTAAAGATTAACTCATTTAAATATTAATATTAACTTATTTAAATATTAAAGATTAACTCATTTAAATATTAAAGATTAACTCATTTAAATATTAAAGATCAAATCATTTAAACGTTAAAGATTAACTCATTTAAATATTAAAGATTAGCTCATTTAAATACTAAAGATTAACTCGTTTAAATATAAATATTAACTCATTTAAATATTAAAGATTAACTCATTTAAATATTAAAGATCAACTCATTTAAATATTAAAGATCAACTCATTTAAACGTTAAAGATTAACTCATTTAAATATTAAAGATTAGCTCATTTAAATACTAAAGATTAACTCGTTTAAATATAAATATTAACTCATTTAAATATTAAAGATTAACTCATTTAAATATTAAAGATCAACTCATTTAAATATTAAAGATCAACTCATTTAAATATTAAAGATCAACTCATTTAAATATTAAGGATCAACTCATTTAAATATTAAAGATCAACTCATTAAAATATTAACTCATCTAAATATTAAAGATTAACTAATTTAATTATTAAAGATTAACTCATTTAAATATTAAAGATTAACTCATTTTAATAATAAAGATTAACTTATTTAAATATTAAAGATAAAGATTTTTCAGTGCTTGGCAGCAGTTGATTCTAACCCGTTGCAGCCACGTGGGATATTGAGTGAGTATATTGAGTGACTTTCGATAATTTATCATCACACTACATCCTCTTGACCTTATCCCACTCTAAGTGGGGTCGGCACAATATGTTACAAACATGTTGTCATATGATTTGGCTGCGTTATTACGACCGGCCGCCTGCCTGACGTCAACCTTAGTCGTATTTTACGGCACCTCGGTAAAGAAGGGGGTGGTCTATTGTACTCAGCCGGTTACCACACGGTGGGTTAACATAACTTAGTCACATTTTACGACACCTCGGCAAGAAATGAGTTTGGTCTATTCTACTCAGCAGGATACCATACGGCATATTATTTATTAAAAATTCTCCCACTCTTAGTGGGGTCGAACATGTTATAAATAAGTTGTCACATGATGTGGTTACGTATTTTATAACCGGCTGCCCGCCTGACGTGAAGTTAAGTTTGTCCCCTTTTGCGACACCTCGGTAAGAAATGAGGGTGGTTCGAATCGAAAACGATAGAGAGTGAATTAGGAAGCGAAAGTATAAGAATTAAAATAAAGAAGTGTCATATTCTAGTTTTGGTTTTAGTCTATATGTATGGTTGTACTTTTTTCAATTCAAAATATTCTTTATTCAAATAAACTTGTAAACAAGTGCTTTTGAATCGTCAACTCTACTGCTGGTTCGGAAAGCTGTTCCTACCGAGAAGAGCCAGCAAGAAACTCGGCGGTTGCTCTTTTTAAAAAATGCAATTCTTAATGCTAGTTACATTTAATGTTTCTATCTTGTACAGGGTCGAACAATATTTATATCCACGCATTTTTATCGTCTAAATAATCCTCAACAGTATAGGTAGTAGGCTTAGTAGTTGCAGTCCTCAACCTGTTCCAATACCTCAACTTCAAAAAAAAGAAAAAAATAATTGGGCAGGTGGAGCTCGAACATAGGTATTTTCATTTCTAGAACCACCCGACCCGAATAAGCTACGCTGACTTTAACGGCAAAAATAGTGTTTTATATATTCAATAAATTAAAAGTAAATTTGAGTATTTTCTTTAATACTCAAAAACAGGGGCTATTTTTTTTAAATAAAACCATGCTGATTTTCAGGAAATTCATTGAAGCCGTTTCCGAGATTCCGAAAAAAAAAAAAAAATATATATATATATATATATACAAGATTAACTCATTTAAATATTAAAGATGTGCATATATATAAATATATTTTCCGAGATGGAAACTGTTCCAACGATTTTCATGAAATTCGGCATGTAGGGGATTTTGATCGAAAAATTAGATCTAGCTAGGTTTCATTTCAAAAAATGTCTTTTATCCCTGTATGCGGGAAAATGCTGAAATTTACGTTTAATTCAAAAGACAATTTTCTTTGTCACAACGTAAAGTCATGGTAGCACATTAGGGGAACGGGCGGTCTAAAGGGGTAAAAGTACTGGATACGAGCTCTGCACTATTTTTTTTTTTTTTTCAATTTTATTTTTTTCCACACAGGCGGCAGCTATGGCGGCTACGGATCAGGTAATGCATACATTTTCTCTTCAAATATGTTAGTTAAAATACTTCACCTTTTATTTTGCAAATATTTACACCAGAACACTTGTAAAATCGAACCCAGAAGGTCTTGGGGCGAAATATCTCAACTCTCTTCCTATTAAATATTTAATATTTAAATGAGTTAATCTTGTCCTCCTCCTCCTCGCATCGTTCTCCTCATTACTGAGGGTCGTGGTCCCTAGTTTCGAGTAATGATCTTGTGGACAGTTGCTCGCCATTTGTTCCTCCCTTGGCCGAATGAAGAGCAACGTGCAGATTTGTGTCCAAGGCGGTTCTAATCTGGTCTGTCCACCGAGTTGGGCTGCGTCCTCGAGGTCTTTTGCCGTCTATCTTGCCGGTGACCATGAGTTGCTCGAGGTTGTTGCCTTCTTTTCGGGCGATATGGCCAAAGAATTCAAGCACTCTTCGCAGGCAGATAAATGAGAGTCGTGTCCTTACATTTAGTTCGTGTAAAATAGACACATTTGTGCGGAAGGCGGTCCATGGGATATGAAGCATCTTTCTCCAACACCACATCTCAAAAGCATCGATGCGGTCGCGATCAGCTTTCTTCAATACCCATGTCTCTGCTCCGTAGCTGAATATGGAGAATACCAAGGTCTTCACTAGATCTATTTTGGTTTTACGGGAGATGTTACGATCTCTCCATATTCCTTGCAGTTGGGTCATCGCGCTTTTGGCCATCACTATGCGTCTTCTAATTTCTTTTTCACACGAACCATTGCTGCTAATGTTAGCCCCCAGATAGATATAGTCTTCAACTATTTCCAGTTTCAGAGCTCCAGTGAATTGCAGTTTATTGCCACGGTCAACTACCATGAGCTTGGTTTTACTGTGATTGATTTTAAGACCCATTTCTAGGCCAATTTGCTCTATTCTGTCCAAGATGTCGACCATTTCAGCTTCAATACTGGCTATAAGGGTGGTATCATCTGCGTATCGAAGGTTGGAATTCGTGGTGCCACCTATAGTTACTCCACCATTCCAATCTTCACATGCTCGCCTGATGATATACTCTCCATATGTATTAAATAAAATGGGTGAGAGTATGCAGCCCTGCCTAACGCCCTTTTCGAAACTGAAAGGTTCAGATGTTGTTTTGTCAATCTTTACAATTCCCTGGTTGTTCAGATAGAGGTTCTCAATAAGTGCCACCAAATGCTCAGGTACTCCCATCTCCTTCAAAACTCTCAAGAGGTCAGTCCAAATAACGCAGTCAAAGGCTTTGCTGTAGTCAATGAAACACAGAATGAGAGGAGTATTGAACTCGTATGATTTCTCAATGAGCTGGCGAATGTTGAGAATTTGCTCACGAGTTCCTTTGCCTTTGACGAAGCCTGCTTGCTCTTGCGGTATCTGCCAGTCTAAAAAGTGACGGACTCTGTTGTTAATAATATGTAACAATACTTTGCTGGCATGAGAAATAAGTGCCAACGTTCTATAATTGTCACATTTTGCAGTTGAGCCTTTTTTGTGAAGCGGAAGGATTATAGACTTCGTCCAATCGGAAGGCCATTCACCAGTATGCCAGATGTCATTTTCATTCAAGAGCCTGCTTGCTCTTGCGGTATCTGCCAGTCTAAAAAGTGACGGACTCTGTTGTTAATAATATGTAACAATACTTTGCTGGCATGAGAAATAAGTGCCAACGTTCTATAATTGTCACATTTTGCAGTAGAGCCTTTTTTGTGAAGCGGAAGGATTATAGACTTCGTTCAATCGGAAGGCCATTCACCAGTATGCCAGGTGTCATTCTTGTATATAAACATATTTTCCGAATCTCGGAAACGGCTTCAAAGATTTCATGAAATTTGGTATTGGGGGGAAAAATTCAATCATTCAAAAAAATGTCTTTTTATCCCTGAATTGGGGAAATGCTAAAATTTACGTTTAATTCAAAAGACTTGACTTGACTTGACTAACCCATAGCCTCATAAATTAACTTTTACTAGAAATTACCTTCACGACGCCAATCGACAGACTGAAACTCTTTACGCCAAGTTTCATTATTTAAGGCAATCCCCACTCATAAAAAGTCCCTACCCCGCTATTGATCACTAAAGAACCTTGCTTCCAGTATTACCAACAACACAGACTGTCATTTGACTATTTCCTATTCCAACATTTTTAGTGACTACACTTGATGTAGGAAAGCTTGAATTCAAATTCAATTTAAAAATTTTCTTTATTTAAATAAACTTGTAGACAAGTACTTTTGAATCGTTGAACTCAACTGCTGGTTCGTAAAGCTGTTCTTACAGAGAAGAGCCAAAGAGTCCAAATAATCCTTAACAGTATAGTAGGCTTTTTGTATCATTTATATGTGTGCCTCTATTTAATAATGTGTTTAAACTGCTGTTATGTAGAAGGAATAATGGCCGGTGGTTGCCATTAACCAATCAAACCTGATCCTTGACACAAAGATCGGATACTTTGATTTAACATAGTTAATGACAATAGTAGAAGAGAATAAGAAACCATTTTTGTTGACAAGTCCCTATAATTTTGAAATTTGCTATATATTAAATGTAGGTTTTGTCGCTTTATAAATATTTCGTGGAGCTAAAGTTCGTGAGAAGCGGTGCACTGTTACACTTTATAGGTGCCAGTGTTCAGACGTCACGATGCTTTTATGTGACCTTTTTATGCAAACTCAACAGATAGCCTAGACACGTGTTATCCGTTAAACCCCTCATCAAATTGTAAAGTAAAAATTTAAATATAAGGAACAATCATTTTAACGCGTCGCTTGTTACCAGGTGGATGGTCGAAGACCACAACTGCTGCACCTAAAACTACCGCACATCACAAACACACTACACGTCATCATGGCTCAGTAACGAAAACAACACATGCACCATCGACGAAAACAACACATGCACCATCGACGAAAACAACACATGCACCATCGACGTCAACATGCGATACAACTAATGCAACAACATCTGTTACTACCATCGGATCGACACTACCATCTCAAACAACAATTGCACCAATATCATCAACCATAAGTGAGTCGACGTCGCCGTCCGGGACAACAAGTCCATCAACTTCTGACGTAACTGTCGAAACGACATCGCCCTCTGAAACAACAGATGCACCAACATCGTCAACCACAAGCGAGTCGACATCGTCGTCCGACACAACAAGTTCATCATCTTCTGACGTAACCACTGAAACAACAACTGCATCTGAAACAACAGATGCACCAACATCGTCAACCACAAGCGAGTCGACATCGTCGTCCGAAACATCAAGTACATCAACTTCTGACGTAACCACCGAATCAACAACGGCATCTGAAACAACAGATGCACCCACATCGTCAACCACAAGCAATTCGACATCGTCGTACGATACTACAAGTACATCAACTTCTGACGTAACCACTGAATCAACAACGGCATCTGCAACAACAGATGCAGCAACATGGTCAACCACAAGCAATTCGACATCGTCGTACGATACTACAAGTACATCAAGTTCTGACGTAACCACCGAATCAACAACGGCATCCGAAACAACAGATGCACCAACGTCGTCAACCACAAGCGAGTCAACGTCGTCATACGATACAACAAGTACATCAACTTCTGACGTAACCAATGAATCAACCACGGCATCTGAAACAACAGATGCACCAACATCGTCAACCACAAGCGAGTCGACATCGTCATCCGGAACAACAAGTACATCAACTTCTGACGTAACCACTGAATCAACAACGGCATCTGCAACAACAGATGCAGCAACAACGTCAACCACAAGCAATTCGACATCGTCGTACGATACTACAAGTTCATCATCTTCTGACGTAACCACCGAATCAACAACGGCATCTGAAACAACAGAAGCACCAACATCGTCAACAACGAGCGAATCGACATCGTCTTCCGAAACAACCTGTACATCAACTTCTGACGTAACCACTGAATCAACAACGGCATCTGCAACAACAGATGCACCGACATCGTCAACCACAAGCGAGTCGACATCGTCGTCCGAATCAACAAGTACATCAACTTCTGACGTAACCACTGAATCAACAACGGCATCTGCAACAACAGATGCAGCAACATCGTCAACCACAAGCAATTCGACATCGTCGTACGATACTACAAGTACATCAACTTCTGACGTAACCACCGAATCAACAACGGCATCTGAAACAACAGAAGCACCAACATCGTCAACCACGAGCGAATCGACATCGTCGTCCGAAACAGCCTGTACATCAACTTCTGACGTAACCACTGAATCAACAACGGCATCTGCAACAACAGATGCATCAACATCGTCAACCACAAGCGAGTCGACGTCGTCGTCCGAATCAACAAGTACATCAACTTCTGACGTAACCACAGAATCAACAACGGCATCTGCAACAACAGATGCACCAACATCGTCAACCACAAGCGAGTCGACATCATCGTCCGAATCTACAAGTACATCAACTTCTGACGTAACCACTGAATCAACAACGGCATCTGCAGCAACAGATGCAGCAACAACGACAACCACAAGCAATTCGACATCGTCGTACGATACTACAAGTTCATCATCTTCTGACGTAACCACCGAATCAACAACGGCATCTGAAACAACAGATGCACCAACATCGTCAACAACGAGCGAATCGACATCGTCTTCCGAAACAACCTGTACATCAACTTCTGACGTAACCACTGAATCAACAACGGCATCTGCAACAACAGATGCACCAACATCGTCAACCACAAGCAATTCGACATCGTCGTACGATACTACAAGTACATCAACTTCTGACGTAACCACCGAATCAACAACGGCATCTGGAACAACAGAAGCACCAACATCGTCAACCACGAGCGAATCGTCATCGTCGTCCGAAACAACCTGTACATCAACTTCTGACGTAACCACTGAATCAACAACGGCATCTGCAACAACAGATGCAGCAACAACGTCAACCACAAGCAATTCGACATCGTCGTACGATACTACAAGTTCATCATCTTCTGACGTAACCACTGAATCAACAACGGCATCTGCAACAACAGAAGCACCAACATCGTCAACCACGAGCGACTCGACATCCTCGTCCGAAACTACCTGTACATCAACTTCTGACGTAACCACTGAATCAACAACGGCATCTTCAACAACAAACAATTCGTATGGTTAAGCGAAATAGAAAATATCTATAAATATATTTTAGCTAGCATTGTGTTTAAAGAATATTTGAATAAAGATGCTACCCGAAATAATAGAATTATGTTGTCTTCTTTGCGTATCATAAAACAAAGTACCCAAAATCTGTCTGTAGTTATTGTTTTCCTCAAAATCTACTGAAATTCTGGATGAAGGTACACGTAAATTGTTGTGATGAAGAGGTATCGCAGTTGAAAAAAAATTCGACTGTTACGAGCTTTAGTCGCGTGCTCGTATACCAGAAGAGATACACTGAAGTAATGTACTATGTATGTATGTGCCAGCGTGTCTCTATCTCTTATGGTTAACTCACAATAATTCCTTTTGTGTCTTCTGTGACAGTCATTTCGACGCGGCCAAAGCCGCAGGCACTGCTAATTTTTTTGGAGTCTACATTTTCAAAATAATACTGGAATGTGCAAGCTGTGGTAGCCCAGCGGTAACACCGTGCGACTCTTTCGAGGAGGTCACCAATGAGTTTTCTAGTAAAAAACTTATGTGTCTAATTGATAATTGCAATTTATCACACGCTTCTTGGTGAAGGAAAACATCGTGAAACCTGCATATTTCTAGAGAATTCTGGTGATATGTGTAACCTACCAATCATTGGAGCAGCGGTAGGTCTTAGCTCTAATCCTTCTCTCCAAAAACGGAGAGAAGAGGCCTATTCTCAACAGTGGGATAGTAACAAGCCGCTACTTACTATTCTACTCAACCGGATACCACACGGTGGGTCGATTTACCTTAGTCATATTTTACGTCACCTGGATAAGAAATGAGGGTGGTCTATTCTACTCAGTCGGATACTACACGGTAGGTCAACTAACCTTAGTCGCCTCTTACGACACCTAGTACGGACACTTCCGTACCTGAAGAGACGAACAGAAGTCGAAACAATTCAAGTGACAATCCGCTGGAGCCCACTCAAATTGTCGCTGGATACATCTCAGTTAGAGCGCAAAACTACAGAAACTATAGACGTCGTAGAAACAATTTCCCAACAACATCATCTTGAACCAAGCAGGTATACTATCAGCATCAGCATAACACGAGACTCGGCGTCGAAGCTATCTAACAGGATTTCTTTAATTGTTCCTTAAGGTAGGTTTGGAACTACTGTTGACGAAGGTGCTGACGTGATGCGTTTAGTATTCCTGTGGCCTTCGTCTACAAACAGTAAGATGGAAAACCATGAGGTTTTAGCATGTAAGAGTCCGGCATAACTGTAAAACCGCTACCCGCGGATCGCATTACCCTTGAAGGGTTTCCTCATGTAAAAAAGTAGACAATCCACCTACTTGTACTTTCTGGTACTCATCAGGTCAGCGAAGAAGCTGACAACGTCATGCAAATACTGAACCGTTAACGTTTTTATTATTTCCATATGTTTTATACACTCTATCTTCCTTTTTTATATTTATCTTACACATTTTATGTTTGTCGCGAAAAATTAAATATGCGCAACGCAATAAGTCAATTCTCTTTGTAATTTTCCCCTTACACAAGCAAAGCTGAATATATTTAAACAGCTTGATTATTGACAGTAAATAGCAATAAGTAGAGAATGTAACCATAAGGTATATCTATACTTATTATAAAACAAAGTCCTCAAAAGCTTTCTGTCTGTATGTAAAATCTAAAATCTTGGAATATATATATTTTTCTGAATCTCGGAAACGGCTCCAACGATTTTCCTGAAATTCAGCATGTAGGGGATTTTGGGGGAGAAAAATCGATGTTTTATTTTTTAAAAATGTCGTTTTGTCCCTGTTTTCGGGCTTTAATTTTTTTGTAATTTACGTTGAATATAATCACAATTTTTCGCTGTCAAACTTAAAGTCATGGTGGTTCATTTGGGAAACGGGCGGTCTAGAGAGGTGAAAATACCTAGGATCGGGCCCCACCTGCCCCATTATTTTTTCATTTTTCTGTTCAATATTTTTTACATCATTTTAAAAATTATCGAGCAAGGCTCAGGTTACCCAGGAACTATTTTATTATTCACTATCTGTGCCAGCAGCTTTCCTCGCATGGAAATCTGTGTCACAATTTTTTTTACGAATTGAAATTTTGAACTTAAAAGTAGTTATCAGAAATTTTTTGAGATTTTTGAATAACCGTCACCATTCACTTAGCGCACGCAAGGAATGCTTTAAATTTTGCCGTTATTGCAATATTTTTTATTGCTGCTCCTCTCCTATTCATATTAGCGTGATGTTATATAGCCTATAGCCTCCCTCGGTAAATGGACTATCCTTCATTCAAGAATTTTTAAAATTCCTGAGAATTGCGCTTTTAAACAAACAAACAAACAAACAAACAAACAAACAAACTCTTCAGCTTTATTATATTAGTTAAAATAAGAATAATGAGGGAATCTGATGATTTATAAGAGAATGATTAATCTGAGCCCAAGGTTAATAATGTCATCATCATCCTCCTGCCCTTATCCCACTCTAAGTGGGGTCGGCACAACTTCTTATAAACGTGACAACACGTTTATAAGAAATGTACATGATTTGCCTACGTATTTTACGACCGGCCGCCTGCCGGACATCAACTTACCTTAGTCGTATTTTACGATACCTCGGTAAGAAAAAGCGTGGTCTATTCTACTTAACCGGATACCACACGGTGGGTCAACTTGCCTTAGTCGCCTTTTACGACACCTCGGTAAGAAATGAGGGTGGTATCATTATCATATCTTTAGTATTAATACGGGATGTACTGACAACGCGACAATCACGTGACTAATAGAAAGATGGGGACTCGTTTGTAACATATATAAAAGAAGCTTTAGAAATGAAAATTTAATATCACAATTTTTAAATACAATTCTAGAGAGTTCGAAAGTATTTGGTACTATTGAATATGTGCACAGGTTTTATGAATAAGTAATGATATTTTAGCAAGTATTTAAACAGCTTGAATCCTTGATCTAGACAGTATATAAGCGGTAGCTAAGAGAAAACTGATGACAACTTCGCATCTCAGTTTAATCTACAATGAAGTTATCTTTGGCGACATGTTTGGCCTTTTTGGTAAGTGATCTTGATCAGACTTATAATAAGATAAAGTACTTTATCTTTAACTAGCGGCCTACCCTACTTCGCACGGGTATAAAATATATAGCCTATGTCACTCAGTGAAAAAAATTATTAAAATCGATCCAGTAGTTTTAATTTATTCATTACTTCCCGTGGCCCGCACGCGTTAAATTTGAAGAAAAACAATTCCCCTCTCCCTATACCAAGAAGATTTCCTGCTATATCTAACATCAAAGTAATTATTAATTATAAAGAAAAAAAAGTAATTATTTACGACATCACATTAGAAACATTACAGTATTTCTCTACTCCATATTGAATGTTATTATACATTCCTCTTGAATCACTCTATCTATTAAAAAAACCGCATCAAAATCTTTTGCGTAGTTTTAAAGATTTAAGCAGTCATAGGGATATAGGGACAAACAAAGAATGTGACTTTGTTTTAGACTATGTAGTGATAATCCCTATAGCATGATTCAGTATTCACGCGCGATGGCTTATTATTAGCGTATTTCATGTATAACTTTGGTGTTTCTATACCGATTTCAATGATTCTTTTTTTATACAATGGTTAATACTATTCACTTTTTTATTTAGAAATGACTGAGAGTGATATAAACGTAGGAGTAGACAAATATAACCAGAAAGCTTCGAACTGCTAAGCTATCGGGAGTTACACGTCTTATTGTGAGTCAACCATAAAAGATAGACATATGGTGTCGTGGGATATTTTTTATATAATTTTAAGGAAAACATTTCCGTCATAAATGATTTCTGTGTAGCTTTAACCATCAAGGTTGCACACGCGAAGGAAGCTTAAAAAATGGAGTAACTTCTCCCGTTTTCCCGACATTTCCCTTCACTGCTCTGCTCCTATTGATTGTAGCGTGATGAAAAGTATACTATAACCAGCTCAGGAGTATGAAAAAGAATTGTACAGAGTTTCGTTAAAATCCGTCGAGTAGTTTTTGTTTCTATAACGGTTATACAGACAGACAGACAGACAGACAGACAGACAAAATTTTTACTGATTGCATTTTTGGCATCAGTATCGATCCCTAATCACCCCCTGATAGTTATTTTGGAAATATATTCCAGTTACAGAATTGACCTTTCTACAGATTTATTATAAGTATAGATATTTAAATGAGTTAACCTTGTATGTATATATATTTGCGGAATCTCGAAAACGGCTCCAACGATTTCCCTGAAATTCAGCACGTAGGGGGTTTTGAGGGAGAAAAATCGATCTAGCAAGGATTTATGTATAAAAAATTCGTTTTCATCCTTGTCTTGGGCATTAATGAATACTAAAATTAATATTGAATATTATTTTTTGACATAAACTGTCAAGTCAGCGTAGCTTATTCATGGGAACGGTCAGAGTCGAGACATGTAAATACCTAGAATCGATCCCAACTACCTAATCATTGGAGCCAAATTTTACTGAAATTCAATATTTGGGGGAGAAAAATCGATCTATTTAGGTTTTATTTAAAAAAATCATTTTATCCCTGTTTTTGGGCATTTAAAAATACTAAAATGTACAATTGGATTTTCTAATAGTCAAAAGTAATAGATAGCCGATGGGTAACGGTAGGACCGAAAATGTTTTAAACCCGGGTTCGCGAATCCTGCGTGTCATCGGCGCATTCTTTCTTTTTTTTTAAATATTTTTTTATATCTTAAAAAAAATTGCCGAGCTAGGCTCGGTCACCCAGTCATACATTTACACGCGAGCAAAGCCAGCGCAGTTCCTCCTCCTCCTCGCATGTGTTCCTCAATACTGAGGGTCGTGATTCCCTAGTGGTTCGATCATTTTCTGGACAGTTGCTCGCCACTTGTTCCTCTCCTTGGCCGAGTGAATAGCACCGTGTACATTAACGTTTAGGGTGGTTCGTATCTGGTAAGTCCATCTAATTGGGCTTCGTCCTCTTGGCCTTTTGCCGTCAATTTTTCAATTTTTCAATTTTTTCCAGTTCCTAGTTGAATATAATATTCAATTTTTCAGTGCCTGACAGCAGTTGATTCTAATCCATTGGGGCCAGAGTCGCTATTGGGTAAGTATATTTATAACTCTTCTCTCCTTTTTCATCATCTGTACCAATATTTTAAATGCGAAATTCTCTAACGCTTTCAAGACCAATCTGCTAAATATCATCATCATTTTCACCATTATTTTGCCCTTGTCCCATTATAAGTGGGGTCCCATGTTTTTCACATCTATTCTATCCTGTATGAGAGTTCTTCTTTAGTTCTTTAGTTCTAAGAGTTAACTTGGTTTGTGCGACAGATACTAATCCGACAAAATAGTTGATACCTTTACTTTTTTATATTTTCATTATACTCAAATTAGCTTTTTTTACCTACAGCTTAGCTTTTGCCCACAAAGTCATCTGCGTAGTATTCAGATAAAATTAATAAATATAAACATGTAGAAATGATATTATCTCTTCATGTATTAAAATTTCATTGGAGTTTTTTGACATAAGTAAAAGTCATTATAAATAAAGTTAAGTTACGTAATAAAATAAAATAAAATAAATTTGACAGTAAAATAAATTAAATATTAACAGGTAATGGTGGTGATGGCAACAAAGACGGTGGGCCAGGTAATGCATTTGTGCTTCTTCTAACTACAGTTAAAGACATAACCTTGATTTATTTTGCAAATATTTAGTACAAAATACTAGATCACTTGATGTAGGTAAGCTTGAACATCTCAACAATATTGAAACAATATTAACAACTACCAATCACCAAGGGCTCCGCCCGCGTGGAAAGATTAAAATGGTAATTTAGTCTTTTGATAACCATTTATTTTGCGGTAACAAAATACATATTGTGACACGATCTCAACACATGCGCGTTTAATAATATATCTGATATAGCTATATACTGATATAGTAATCTGATATAGTTTTGGTAGATCGGTCGGCGTGTCGGGCAATTATTGTTGATATCACTGTTCCCCATGACGATAATCTTATAAAAGCTGGAAAAGAAAAATTAACTAATTATTTGGACCTAGCTCATGAGATAACCAAAATGTGGAATATTGACTCAACAATAAATATTCCAATTGTTGTATCGGTAAACGGTCTACTAGCGAAGAGCCTTGAGCAACATCTCAAGAGGCTCTCGCTTAGTTGAGACAGCACGCATTGTGAGGAGGTTCCTCACTCTGTATTCCAAATCGCCGAGAGCTTGGGTCCTTTCTCCGCTATCCGTGGATGACAATTTTTTGATATTTTTAAATGTTTTATTCTGTTTGTTTTAGGAAATATTTAAAAATGTAACTGAATTTGTAAATAAATGCATGAGTGATATACATGACCAATAATATCTAACAATTGTTGCTAGGGTCGGGGCAGAGCACAACAGCTGCATCAGAAACTACCGCACCAACAACCGACGCACCGACAACTGCTTCAAGTGATGGTCCAACGACCAATACACCATCATCTGATAGTACCCTTATATGGAGCGTGCCCACTAATACCAGTGATTCGCCAATTGACCTTATAACCAGTGGATGGGATCCAGTAATGCTTAGTACCTCCAATGCGCCAACATCTGATACTACCAGCGAATCGACGTCATCGGATGGGACAACTAACGCTCCACCATCTGATATTACCATTGGATTGACACCACCGTCTGGTACAACAAATGCGCCATCATCTACTACCAGCGGATCGACGTCATCGGATGGGACAACTAACGCTCCACCATCTGATATTACCATTGGATTGACACCACCGTCTGGTACAACAAATGCGCCATCATCTACTACCAGCGGATCGACGTCATCGGATGGGACAACTAACGCTCCACCATCTGATATTACCATTGGATTGACACCACCGTCTGGTACTACAAATGCGCCATCATCTACAACAAGCGGATCAACACCGCCGTCTGGTACAACTAACGCTCCACCATCTGATATTACCATCGGATCGCCACCACCGTCTGGTACAACAAATGCGCCATCATCTACTACAAGCGGGTCGACACCACCGTCTGGTACTACTAATGCACCACCATCTGATATTACCATTGGATCGACACCACCGGCTGAAACAACAAATGCACCAACTTCTACTACTAGCGGGTCAACACCGCCATCCGGAACTAAAGATGGTGGCAAAGATCCATCAGTGGAAACCGGGGCGGGAATAAAGACTTCCTCATAAATATTCACAATAGTAATTTCAATTTGGGCACGGTCTTGCATTGTGTTTAAACAATATTTGAATAAAGACGCTTCCCAAAATAATATAATTACATTTTCTTTGTTCTTTTTTAAAATTCCTAATTTTCAAGATAGGGCAAGTTTCTGATCCACATGACATCACATGACATCTGCAATTTTGCCCCTTCCTAATTACTTCATAAGGAAGTTCAGAGTCGTTCAGTCAACGATGGAAAGAGCTTGGTTAATGTCTTCAAAAGTGAGGTGAGGAGTTTCGTAGAAACAGTAAAGTTGATGGACTAATGCGGCCCAACGGCAAAACGGAAATGGCTAAAGTTAGGGCACGTAATTTTTTGACCTATGGGTTCTCAAGAGAGGGAAAGAGTGTGTGTGAGAAAGAGGTAGAGTGGAAAAACTGCATTAGAAAAAATCGGAATCAAAAAATACTTTTTATCAGCCAATTCATACTAATAAAAGCAAAAGGCTATCTCTCAATAACGCTTTCACGGATAGTCCGCTAGATGAAATTTGGTATAGACGCTTCTGTTCGTCACCCAATAGACGTCCATTACTAGACATAGGTATCTCCAAGGAATCACTCCACACGATACTATGTCGCTTGATACCTGCGACCTTTTTAAGGTTGGCAGTCCACCTTGTAGACTATCTACCGACGCTGCGTTTTCCTTAAGACCCCAACGCCCATAGGTTACCGTACTTCGTTTCCTATTCACTTCAGCTTCACGATATATAGAGCTATATCGATTGCTTTGGTTCTTCTAAGGGTCACTTCATTGATTTTATCAAACTCCTGTCCATAGCTCACTCCATCACCAGCATAGTGACTCTGAGCTTTCTTATAAGGCACATAGTCAAGGACCTTGTTTCAGATCCGTATGTCATCACTGGCAACACGCACTGTTCGAATACTTTGGTCTTTATTTTTCATATTTTTATTGGTGTTTTTAATGCTTTTTTTCCATAAGTTTCATGTACTCCATTATCCATTTTTAAAAGCTTTTATTTAACTTTCCGTGTACATATGTGAAGGGGGAATCTTGCAAGTTAAACTAGACCTACTTTCCGTTGTCCGATTGGGCCGAAATTTAACATGCTGGTCCAGTCCCGATGACAATGCATGTTTATGATAAGCATGACCTGATGTCAGGATTGGCTCCAAACGAGGGAACTCCTCAAAGGTTAACAGTAGGGGCATGAAATTTTGTTCAAAGCTTATGTAACTTGATTATTTATTTTTAATATTAATTTTAAAACAAATGTTTCGTCTGTCGCAAAAATTTAAATATATAATACGATAAGCCAATTCTCCTTGAAATGTTCACTTTACACACACAAGGCTGTATCAGCTGAGTATATTTAAACAGTTTGAACAGTGACAGTAAATAGCAATA